>JAPDPM010000016.1:27107500-28505000 GCA_032173925.1 Heritiera fomes
TCAACCTTTGTATTCTTTAAAACACTCTTATGATTGCTAACAAAGATTCTTAATAGTCAATTATGGGTGATCATGAACAAACAACTCAAAATAGACTTAATTGAATTAATCGTATGAGAAATAGAAGTTCTAGGTGTTCAGTTTGTTGCATACATAGCGACCACAATAAAATGCTTTCACGTGGGTGGAGGCGATTTGCACTCGATGACCATATCCGAATTGGGGATCTTTACACATTCTACTTAAACGGCCCATTGGCCTTTGAAGTGACCATCCATCGCTCTGGACATGCATCCTAGCTTTATGCCTATGACATCGACATTTTCTTGCTATTATTTCTTTTCTATTTTTATTGAACATTTGATTTTTGTTTCTTAGATGAAATTGGATTATTCCAATATAATTCCCTTTGATATTTTATTGCTATTTTCCTTCCTATCCCGTAGCATCGCGCGAGCATAACATTAGTATTTTTTAAAGTGCATAAATTCCAAACACGAAGAAATTCACCGGCATTGATTCCTAGTGAATTAGAAAGTGGGCTTTATATAAGTTGAAAGATTTCTGAGTTAGCTTTTCAAATAATTTTACGATTTATCATTTGAATTTTTTGATCATAAATTATGATCAAAACAATACTGATTGGTTATGAGGTTTTTTGTCAGGTATTCAATGTCCGAATTAAATCCTTTAAATTATTATTCAATTATAATTTTAAAAATCCCATTTCACATTATCCATTTTTTTTATAAGCAATTGTTTTATTGATGATAAAAGGGATTCCAGGGAGGTGGCAATAATCCTGGATACATGAAACAACGAAACCTACTAAAATAAGAACATGAACTGCCAATAGAAAACAGTAACCCTGTAGCTAAGACAGATGACACAAAACTTTCAATTCAATTGTCTACTAAAACATAGAATCAGGTGAACATCAAGAAGCATAGAATCTGCTAAAAACTATCTCCAAAATAGCATAGACTCAAGCGAACATCAAGATTAATTTTGTGTCAATTCCTTCCTAATGATGGATGGAGCACATTTTGAAGAGTCCTGCCACCAAAAAGAATTAAAACCCATACAGTAGTCGCTGGTGGCTATGATCCGAAACAACGAACGAAGCTTAATAAGGAAGGCAATTTCCACCACGCACCCTTCTTAAAAGTTGAACATAGTTTCATTCTTTGCCAAAACAATAACCAAAGAACATCAAACACAGAGGATAGATACCAAGTCCTAAGAGTGCCAAAAAGAGAAAATCCATCATGTAGCTTCCGAGAACATCTAGCCAAATTTTAATCCCCAGCAAAGCTACAAAAGCATCTTAATGGTTAAAAGATGGCACCATACAAAAGCATCTGGTTAGCGATATACTCTGACTCTTGTAGACGGGCAATTCCACGTTATAACTCTAGCTTGTTAAGAACTCCATCTTGTTGAGAACTCTAGCTTTAACAGAGTTCCTAACACTTCTGCTATTGCTACCGGCAAAACTTAATAAAGACGGACACCAACTCACAAGTCTCCAGGAATGCTAATTTTTAAACCTGGTCTCTTGATTCCAGGAGCACCAATTCTTCTACTATTTGATCCTCATTAAGATTAGTTTTGAATCCCATCATTTCACCAATTCTTAGGTTTCACGAGCCAATTTTTCCAGCACATTCCTTCTATTGATAAAGTCCCCATCAGACAGTGATTCGTTTGCAGCTTTTCCTTACTAGAGTTTACTTTCATTGGTTGCTTTCTTTTCAAGGTTTTTAATTTCTTCTTACTCTTTTGTGATTCTTTATGCATTAAAGACTACTCAATATCATCCAAAAATTTAAATTTTCTAGTGCCCGAAATGGAAGACTTACCACAGTGAGACGTCCTTTCAATATCAGGAGATAGGATGGCATTGTTGATTTCATTTTCCCCATGCACTAGGTTCTTGGTTTCCCGTTCTTGGTTCTTCATAGAGTCTGTTGGACAATATTCCTCTTCATCGCTCCTTTTGTCCTCTTCATTAAATACACTTTTGTCCTTTTTCCCTGTGCCAGGTTGGTCATAACTCATAAGGTTGAACTCCATTATCAAGGCAGGCTATACTATCATCAGAGTTGACCACCAAGTCCGGACTGTTTGAGCGTGGATCAGTCCTAGGAACTGTGGCTTGGTTTAGCTCTGCTGAGCTGGCTCGATTGTCCCATTTGTTGATGTCTGCACCTATACCTGTAGCGTTTGCATCAGACCCTCAGTCAATAACATTATCCATCTCCTCGTCGGATGAAGGCTGCTCCAAGTTATGGAGCATTGGGTTTGAGTCATCGCCTTTTGCAGGTTCAAAAAATCCAGAGCCTTCATGAATGTTTACAAAACCTTCATCAGCCATATGGAGATTGTAATCATAGTGTGAGCTAGGATCAACTCTCACATCTACTTCTGAAACTCTGAGTTGAAAAGTTTTTCTCCCATATTCCAGGTTAATGATTTCATCAATTTTTCCAATTTGATCCGTCATTATGAGGATTGTCCCTTTGCTAAAATCATTGTAGCCGGATGTCTTGCTGTCCATGGAAAGAAATTCCCCCCATAAACTAGCTATATTTTTGAAGGTGCAATAATTCCAAACGTGAAGAGGAATACCAAAAACCGTAAGCCATGTTTTCTGTGTTTGAAAGCCATATCTTCTAACCAAGGGGAAATGTTAACAAACTATTCTTGGAGCCAAGACCAGCCAAGATTCTTCATATTTATCAAAGTCTCTTCATCATAAAAAATTATCAGAAATTGTTTACCTGATATCTTTTTGACATCAATGTCAAGCACTCCTTGACTTTTGAAGTTTTCCACAAGTGTATCAAGATCATAACAGTCCCTTACTATACCAATAACGCTCCTTTTTAAATTGTGTAATGCATCGACCTCAATCATTCCTGTGCAAGCTTTTCGGTTTTCCTCATTTCTTGGCATAATCATTTCCTCATTATCCTCATGACTTGGATCGCATATAGAGTTACCTTCACTCATCAGGACCTGCTTGAATGTTTTCTTGTGAGCTCCATAAGCCGACGCACCTGTTTTAGGATTAAAGTTGGGTTTGGCCTCTTGCTGCCTCAGAGGTTTACCAGGGACTAATTTAATTTCAAGATTACCATGCGTGTTGATTCTCCTCCAGTAGGAGGATCTCTCATTGAACCTTGCTATGTTCACTCCAATCCTGAAATCCATCAACCATGCTCCGTTCATCCTAGCCACTGCCTTACTCGCATCTTGGAAGTTAGCAAAGCGAACGAACCCATATTTTTTACTCCTTATAGATCTTTTCTGGGGAATGAAGATATCAACGACTTTGCCGTGGTGCTGAAAAATCTGACGAAGCCATCTCCAATGGATAGATGGAGGAAGGTTGTTGACAAAAACAGAGAAAACCATGATGCACTCACAAATTCTGCATTTAGTTGCTTCTGTTGAAAAAACTCCTTGAAGAGCTCAACTTAACCAAGAGGGATTGCTTATCCTTATCACCTTAATTAAAAATAATACCAATAAGATCCACCAGAAGCAAATTCTAGGGAGAAGACAGAGCTTCTCACCCTTTACTTCGCGATGACCTTAGCTTTGATTGCACAACAGTTCACATTATCTATTTAACTCTCATGATTCTTGATCTTTCATAATTCTCAATCCTTAAATTACTCCCAGTAATAAAAAATTCATGGTTATCACATAAGACAAAAGGCAGTCGACTGCCATTTGCACGTGTATTGCTTTATGTGGTAGATTTCATTGCTCAAGCAACTAATCTTGAGAAGAAAGCAGCGTGAACAGTATAAAAATATGAAAAATTGTGCTACTTTTATATGACAAAGACAAACACCAATTTAAGATTTATAGTAGATATTCCAGAACACTAATGCCTATTAATTACCCACTATATTTGCAATAATTTATTGAATTTCATTTGGATTGGAAAAGCAAAAAAGACATCAACCAAATTTTGTTTCCTTATTGGATTTGACATAAATATTAATATAAAATTATTTTTCCAATGAAATCTCTTTTTAAGTTGCATTTTCCAATGAAATCTTAAGGAAATTGTAAGGTTGAAGGGTTGAGTAAGGTCGCTTAGGACTAAAGAAAATTTCAATAACATTGAGTTTGATCATTTTAAATTTGTATTAATTCAAATTATTTTTAATTTTAGTTGTTAATTTTTTAATTTAATATAGTTAAATTCGAATAAATTTCGTACTTACTCTATTTGGTGTATACTCTAATAGCTTTTATAAACCATTGATCATTTTCTTAAATATGAAGCTTTGATGATATTTGAGCAAAATGAGGTTGGAAAACATTAGCACAATAAAGTAAATGTATTTTAAATGATTTTAATTGGTGGATTTTTTTTTTGCAACATGTGAATTTAATTGTGTAAAAAAGAAAAAAAATAAAAAGTAAAACAGTAATAATAGACTTAATAATGGGTCGAGTTGAGTTGGGTTCGAGTTGAACCTGGATATGATATTAACCAATTTTATGCGTGCTCAAACTCGATCCAACCCGATTTCAAACTTGAATTTTCTATCCAAACTTATTTTTTAAAATAACAAAAAAAGCCCAAGCCTACCCAAATAAATCAAATTTTTTCAATAACAAGAAAACATAATTTTGATTCTATCAGTATGTTGTTTTCTTTAATTGGGTAGTTCAATATGGATTTCTTTTTTTTGGTTACACAATATGAATTTCTTTAATTGTGACGTCCTCATCACTACACATTTACCTACAACTTTTTCCTTTTCACATAAACTTGATTAGACTCGCTCGTCAATGTCATTCCTTCTTCTTCTTGAACTTAGTATTTAATAGTTCCTCATAAATAATTTTGACATCAATTAAAACATAAAAATGATATATATATATACATGTCATTCCTTATCACAGGATCTTACACATCTTACTAAACCTTAATCCCCGAAATCTTACATATATTATCGTTAGTTTGTACTGTACAATAGCTGAATTACAATACACTTCACACGATTACATAAGTATACCTTCAATAATAACTGGGAAGCATATCTCGAAGGTAACTTTCAAGATTCACTAGTAGGCTCTTCTATCGAGAGTGAGGGATCACTTCAAGTGGTCTGTATGAAAAAATGTTCGTAAAAGAGTGAGTTTACGCTCAGTAAGAAAAATATGTAAAAGAGCGTACTATGCCTCTATATGCAGTTTTCCTGCTTGGCATTATAATGTCATGAAAAATCATTATAAAGCATGCATCTTATACTTCTTTCATCAAATGCATAAAAGTTCTTCATAATAGCATATGCTTATAATTCAAGTAAAACATATACTTCTTTAAAATAGCATATGCAAACATACTTCACATACTTTCTTGAAAACATACATCATATACTTATATCTTTCAAAGACATCATATACTTTTTTTTTCAAAACATACATCATACTTCTTTCAAAACATCTTATACAAGCAAATCAAATACTTTCGATTTCTTTATTCTTTTGAAATCACATATACATATATCTTTCAGATAATATGGAGACTATTTGCATTTTAACGGAATCATGCACTAGATAGGTGGCGTACCCTCATAGGGGCCAGGAATCCTCCCTTAGCCAAATACATAACAGAGACAATTGGCCAAATGTCAATTGGCCACAGTGAACACTAGTCAGGTGACATCTGTGGCAACTGAGGACCAGACTTAGGCTCCTCAGCCAATTTCATGTCATACCGGGGACTTCATCAAAGTCCTTGAACAAATACAGATAATGCATGGTCATCGAGTACTTCATAGTCTCAAAACATTTGTCATATAGCTTTTTGCCATGACCATCATACTTTCTTGAAATAGGTTTTAAAATCTCTTTTCAAATAGGGCAGTCGACTGGCCTCATAAGGCAGTCGGCTGCTGATTTATATTTTCATTTATCGAAATTATTTTCTTTTAAAATTTTGATATTTTTATTTTCTAAAAACACATGGGGCAGTCGACTGGTCCATATAGCAGTCAGCTGGTTTTCAAACAGAATGCTTTTCGAGAAATGGCAGTCAATTGGTCATATAGCAGTCGACTGTTTTTTAAACAGAATGCTTCTGAAAACAGGGCAGTTGACTGGTCTTATAGGGCAGTCGGTTGGTTTTGAAACAGAATGCTTTTTAAGAAAAAGCAGTCAATTGTCCCATATAGCAGTTGACTGGTTTGAAACAGAATGCATACTGAGAAAATAGCAGTCGACTGGCTTACATAGCAATCGACTGGTTTGTCTCGGTTTTCAAAAAACTACGCTTTGGTTGTCTCTAGACAATCGGCTGCTACTTAAGGTAGTCGGCTGCTCCTAGCCTAATTGGCACTAGGAGTAAAACCCGAGAGGCAACTTTTCCTACATAAAATCAACTGGTACTTCTCTCCAAAATACTTAAAAACATGTGGACATAGCCACCCTACGTCCGTTACATAAATTCCTTACCTCGATCACGAATGATCCACTAGCTTGGTTGCATCAACCTTAGCCTTTCACTTCACTCCTTCAACGCTCCATAATTCATAACAAATTAAACCTTTAAGAAACCTTTATATCCATACTCTACCAACTCAACTCAACTCCAAACCATAGATAAAATCAACTAAAACCACTTCCATCTCTTACCTTTATAAATCACTAAATAACATAATTTTTGATCTCCTTAAACACTTTGATTCAGCCTTTCATATTAAAGGCTTAGATTGAGCTAGTGACAAGGATCGTTTTTCGTTAAGTGAGCTTAACGATTTGGTCACTGAATAAGGGTGTTTGTCAAGGTAGCTATGGAGGAAACATGGAAATTTGGAGAGGAACAAGAGGCAACGAGAGGGAGAGAGCATGGCTGCCGTTTCTTGATGGAAAGGATGATGACTCATAAGCTTCATTTAATGCATTTCTATCCTCTTAATCATCTCATCTCAGCCATTGACCATGCATCTCTTTGACCATTTGACATTTGACCACTAATTTTCTGATATTAATTCTTTTCTCATACTCTAATATTCTTACAATATCAACATTAATTTCATTGACCAATTGACTATCAATCTCATTATTCCTTCATATGTTTCATACATCATTTACACATCAAAACTCCATATTTATTTAATTCCTTTCAACTGGAATGCTTTACAAACATAAGAAATTTACATGAAAATTGAGGATTTCACATTAATTGTTAATGGGTTGGTATATTTAATATGTTTTATTGATTGGCCTCAATTTTATCGGGTTTAATTATTTTTGGCATATTTAATGGTTTATGTAAAGGCATATTGAATACTTAAACACACACACATATATACACACATATACATATAAATATTATCTAGCTGAGCCGAGTCTAAACTTTTAAGAGTGAGACCAAGAGTCAGCCTGAATTTTGATTGGCCTATTTTGTTTGCCCAATCCTATTTTAATGGACTTAATATTTTATTTTGTCCAAACTTGACCATATATCAAGCCGACCTTTAGGCATAGGCTAGTAGCCTAATCGTTGAACAGATCTAGATAAAAATTATAAAAAGGTTAAATTAGTAATGCACTACCATATTCTTTATTAATATTTAATATATTGTTGGCTCTATATGCTATACCGAGAGGGGGGTGAATCGGTTTTTCACTAATCTTAAGCTCGTTTTTTGGTTTCTCTAAATTCTCTAGCCTATATGAATATTTTCTAAGTTCTCTAGGCTATTCAATCATGCAATTCAAATTCAATACAATGAGCACAAATATAATTGCAAGAAAGTAAAGAGAGTAGGGAAAGAGAGATTTACACAAGCAATTTATAGAGGTTCGGCAACTTGTCTACGTCCTCTACCTTGAGACGCTCCCAAGGATTTTCCCCAAATTCACTAACTTGAATTTGTATTACACTCCCTCTTTTCAAGGATCAAGAGAAACCTCTCTCTTTTTCTAGGCTCAAGAGAAACCTCTTCTCCCTCTTTTTCTAGGCTCAAGAGAAACCTCCCTCTTTTTCTTAGGCTAAAGAGTAACCTCCCTCTTTTTCATAGGCTAAAGAGAAACCTCCCCTTTTACAAGGAATGAATTGGTTTACAAGAGAAGTAATCAAAGAAGGCCTCTAGATAGGCAAGTGATTACAAATATTAAGCACAAATAAAAGCCTATACAAGATTTGTGCTAAGCACTACAAGGAATAAGAGAATGATAGATGATGGAAACTTTGTAGCTCTTGATTTGTTGTTTGAAGCTTGTAGATTTGAGGAATATGAGATTTGAAGTTGCTGAGTGGTTCCTCTTCCTTTCTTTAGCTTCTAAGCCTCTATTTATAGTCCCTTGGATGTATTCTAGCCGTTGGGTGGAGCCAAGATTGAATCTGACCGTTGTATCTCACAAAACTAGCCGTTATAGGCTATTTTCGGGCAAAGGGATCGATCCCTTTCCATAGGGGATCGATCCCTTCATTCCAAAATGCTTTATTCTGGGCTGAGGGACCTTTCCTGGCGTTGGGGTGCTTACTGCCAAAAGGGGATCGATCCCTTCTCTCCAGAAGGTGATTTCCTGCACTTTTTGAGTTAGAAATGATGTGATCTTTGATCCTAATCCAACCAAAAACATTTTGGCTCTTTTGTGGGAGTTTTTCTTGACTTTCTCAAATGAAAACATAGTCCAAAAATTCATCAAGTGATTTTCTAAAATATTCAAAACATTTATAAAGTATTAAGACCAATAAAGATGTATCATTAAATTATGGTCTTAATGTTTGATATGAACACTTGAAATGTATTGAGAAAATCATGTGTGATAAGGCAAATTTACAATATTAATTAAAACATTAAAGCTTACTTAAGTTTTTGTCATTTTAAAATATATATGTCAATTTAAAGCTAACAATCTTCCCCTTTTTGATATGACAAAACTTAATGTAAATTTGCTTTGAAAATTCTTTGATAAAATACTCCCCCTCAAATAAAAAAGGATTTTATAAAGCTCTCTCTTAATATAAACATGGGTTTTGAAAATGAATTTTCAAGCTATTTCTCCCCCATTATCTCTCCCCCTTAATATCTCTCCTTTTAATATCTATCTCTCCCCCTTTTTGTCATAGCAAAAAGAAGGAAAAATAAAAAAAAATATGCTCCCCCTAAAATTATGGCTATGTGAGAAGAAATATGAGAATATGCTCCATCCAACAAGAAACATGTTAGTACATGGGACTCATAGCACAAATAAATAAGTCAATATTCACAAAGAGTATAAAATATTCATGCAATGAATATGACTTATGATCCTATACCAATTGTTTATAAATAATTTTGATACCAATTGATGATAAGTAATTTTGCAAAAAGGTTCCAATTGGTAAGAAGTTAAGCAAGCACCTAAGTATATTAATTGTTCTCTAAGGTCGAACTGAGGTGCATGGCAATACATCATGATTATGAGCTGAAGTTAGATGACATATCATATGCAAGAGCTCATAAATCATGTTCAATCAAGAGTGTGCATAGAATCAAAACATATAGCAATTAACTACAAGTTCTAGCACATAAGAGTTTCATGCAAAAATATCCTAAGAGAATTCTTCTCTATTTGTCATTTCAATCTAAGGAGCATGAGAAGAGTTGTCAATTTAAGGCTCATACCAATTGGCAATTTAGATTTGGCTTACCAATTATTGAAAATATGGTTCCCAATGATACTAATTGTTATTTCAATCTAAATACCAATTGTTACTAATGGTTGACTTAGGCATTTTGCATGAATCCAATATCTATGTGTAGTGTGTTCATGTCAAGAAAATAATCATTCCAAATATGCAAGAACACAACACATATCATCAAATATGCATATGGATCAATTAATCATTAGCACACTATCATAAAGTATTAATCCATATTCATATTCACAAATTTATACCATATGGAAGATTCATAAAATCAAGGTATTCAAGCAAACACATTTTCTTCCATGAAACTAAAGAATCCTATGCTCAATTTTCCATTCAAGATCTTAACCAATTATGAGCAAGGAAAGATTCAAATAATAAATGCATGGATATCAAGTTTGTTCAAGTTTGCATTCATCTTTGAGTGTTGGTGTTGTCATTAAGACCCTAGTTCTTTAAGTACAAGGATGATAAAGTTTTATGCATTTTAACATTTAGGATCCATTTACCATCACAAATTATAGGCCAATGACTATTACCAATTGTTGAATTTACATTTGGAATCAATCCACTAGATGTAAAATTATCATGAAACCTAGTGTGGAATTGATAAGTCAAGCCAAGAGACATAATCCTATAAGCATGCTTGACTAAGATGAACAAAAGATATGAAAAACACTCATTATGCATAAGTTCATCAAATTCTCAAATATATCCATAAATCATTGAAATAAATCTCAAAATTATGTTTAAGCATTCATTGAAAGTATGTTTCAAGATTATTTCAAAATTTATGCAATTCATGACCATTTTCAATGAGAAAACTGATTTTGCACTTGTGAGCTCAGGAAAAGTGATATTGATTGTTGAAAGTGATATCAATTGTTGGAAATGATACAAATTGATGGAATTGAAGCATGATATCAATGAAAAATGATTTTTCATAGTTTAAAGATCATTAAAGGAAGTTAAAACAATGAATTTTAAGCTTATACAAAAGATAGTGTGAAATTAACAAAAGATCCTCCCAATTTTCAGTTTAAACATGCAGGAGAGCCTTTTCTGGCCTGGGGGGATCGATCCCTTTAGGAAGGGGATCGATCCCTCATAGTTTCCTGCAGATTCTGCAGTAGTTTTGACAGAAAATTCAACTTGTGAGGTACCAAAACTTTGTTTTTGAGTAATTTAAGTCCAAGTAAAGGTTTAAACATTTGTAAAACATGATTTTGGACTTGTATGAATGAAAAATATGATTGAAAAACCATTTTACAAAAGATTTTGCAATTTTGGAAGAATTTACACAATAAAATGCATTTTTGACCTCAAAGGATGTCATTTTGAGAGTTAAGTATATTTTGACCAAACCAATGCATTGAATTACATAAATATGTCAAAACAAACTTGTTCACATAGATTTTAAGCATATATATCATTAAAACATACATCTTGTGAACAACATGCCATGATTTCTAATATGTATATTCTTCATTAAGGCTCATGACATGGCATTTTGCATATATGACATATTTGACAATTTGAGACAAGTAAATACATTATCAACACATAGAAAACTTGCTCAAAATGCAGAAATCCAATAATCATTTCAAAATCACAAATCATGCTTTTCATTCAATGCATCAAGTACTACAATCAAACAATCAAAAATCTTTGTCAAGTCTTTTTGTTCAATCATTCAACTCACAATGCATCAAGAATCATCAACCAAGTGCCTCAATAAAACATATAAAAAATTTTAGCAAAAATGAGTCTTGAAGAGATAGGATTTAAGCTTACAAAACTCCTTTGCTAGAGAATGCTTTGCCTTGATGTGTTGGATCCACCATTAGCCACTCTTTGAGAAATTGTTGTCACCTCGCTAAGGATGGATTTCCAAGCTCTTCCTCTTTCTCGTTGGCATAAGCAACTCCATGAGGATGTGTTGAGCATTCAAAGTCCATTGTTCCATTCCCATGCTCCAACACTCCTACAATAAACAAATTTATGCACGTTTTGGTACCCAAATTTTCTTGGGTCCATGAGAGTTAGTGCAAATAATTTTTGATCCTTTTGGGATCCATTTCAAGTACAATTCATCATTATTCATAGCATGCTTTGGCACCCACATTTTTCTAACTAATCTTCCTCTAAATGAGGTTTTTCTATATGTGCATGCTTATGAAGAGTGTCCTATTCTATTGCAAAGTGAGCATGTAAGAGATAAATCATGCATAGTATTTTTGCTCACTAAGAAATTCTTAAGATGAGTTTCTTTTTGTATTGTATTATAGCCTAACCCATCTTTATCAAAGAAAGCTCTTTGGGTCTCAAGCATGTGATCTAATTTTTGTTGACCCATATAGAACCTAGAGAATGAGTTATGCAAATTTGTATTCTTTTCATTCAACTCATTTATTTCTAAGTTAGCCTCTTCTAATTTCTTTTCAAATTCTAGCTTAGTATTAGTCAAGGCTTCATTTTCTATTTTTAATTTAGCAATGATTTTCTTATATTTGGAGTTCATGCATTGAAATTCATTTGCTAAATCATCAAAGGCATTTTGGAGTTCACTAAAAGTATAATCATTATCTTCACTAGAACTACAACTACCTTCATAATCACTAATGGCCATAAAGCATGAGTAGGCTACCTCTTCATCTACATTTTCCTCATCGGAGCTATCACTATCACTCCATGCAGCCACAAATGCTTTCTTCTTAGGTTTCCTATCCTTTTCCTTCCTAAGTATGGGGCAGTCTAGCTTAGTGTGACCCGGTTCATTGCATTCATAACACACTAAGTAGTCTTTTTCTCTTCTACTTGACTCTACCCTATGATGTCTCCTATTATTTTCTTTTTCTTTCATCCTCATGAATCTATTAAATCTTTTGGCAAACATTGCCATTTCCTTTTCTTCCTCATTTCCACTCTCATCACTATCTTCTTCAAGGACCTCATGAGTGGAAGACTTAAGTGCTACCCCTACTTTCTTTGAAGGCACTTCATTTCTTTTCATTTTCATTTCATAAGTAAGTAGGGAGCCCATAAGCTCATCTAGAGACAGGTATTTGGATCCTTAGACTCTTCTATTGCGGTTACCTTTGCCTCCCAAGACTTAGGCAAGCTATTCAAAATTTTCTTTACCATTTCAACATTGGAATAAGCCTTGCCTAGAGCCTTAAGTCCATTAATTATATCATTAAACCTAGTGAACATTTCACTAATGGACTCATTTTCTTTCATCCTAAATAGCTCATAATCATGTGTGAGCATACCTACTTTGGTCTCTTTCACTTGATTGGTCCCTTCATGTGTGATAGCTAATTTGTCCCATATTTGCTTGGCATTCTCACATAGGGAGACTCTATTACCTAATGCACAAAAGAGAGCGTGCATAGCCTTGGCATTCAATTGTGCCACTCTCATGTCATTTATGTCCCACTCATCCTCTAACTTAGGGACATCTTTTCCATCTACTTTCTTCATGGGAATTCTAGGACCATTCACTATAATTCTCCACACTTCATAATCATTTGATTGTACAAATAACATCATTCTAGTTTTCCAATATGAATAATTCTCACCATTGAAGAGTGGAGGTCTAACTAATGATTGTCCCTCTTTTCCTAGGGGTGTGCCTATATTCAAGTGAGCCATTTAAGATCATTTAGCTCGATAGATGTTAGTCTAATTCAATCTCGAGCCCAAGCTCTGATACCAATTGTTGGCTCTATAGGCTATACCGAGAGGGGGGGTGAATCGATTTTTCACTAATCTTAAGCTCATTTTTTGGTTTCTCTAAATTCTCTAGCCTATATGAATATTTTCTAAGTTCTTTAGGCTACTCAATCATGCAATTCAAATTCAATACAATGAGCACAAATATAATTGCAAGAAAGTAAAGAGAGTAGGGAAAGAGAGGTTTACACAAGCAATTTATAGAGGTTCGGCAACTTGCCTACGTCCTCTACCTTGAGACGCTCCCAAGGATTTTCCCCAAATTCACTAACTTGAATTTGTGTTACACTCCTTCTTTTCAAGGATCAAGAGAAACCTCTCTCTTTTTCTAGGCTCAAGAGAAACCTCTTCTCCCTCTTTTTCTAGGCTCAAGAGAAACCTCCCTCTTTTTCTTAGGCTAAAGAGTAACCTCCCTCTTTTTCATAGGCTAAAGAGAAACCTCCCCTTTTACAAGGAATGAATTGGTTTACAAGAGAAGTAATCAAAGAAGGCCTCTAGATAGGCAAGTGATTACAAATATTAAGCACAAATAAAAGCCTATACAAGATTTGTGCTAAGCACTACAAGGAATAAGAGAATGATAGATGATGGAAACTTTGTAGCTCTTGATTTGTTGTTTGAAGCTTGTAGATTTGAGGAATATGAGATTTGAAGTTGCTGAGTGGTTCCTCTTCCTTTCTTTAGCTTCTAAGCCTCTATTTATAGTCCTTTGGATGTATTCTAGCCGTTGGGTGGAGCCAAGATTGAATCTGACCGTTGTATCTCACAAAACTAGCCGTTATAGGCTATTTTCGGGCAAAGGGATCGATCCCTTTCCATAGGGGATCGATCCCTTCATTCCAAAATGCTTTATTCTGGGCTGAGGGACCTTTCCTGGCGTTGGGGTGCTTACTTCCAAAAGGGGATCGATCCCTTCCCTTAGGGGATCGATCCCTTCTCTCCAGAAGGTGATTTCCTGCACTTTTTGAGTTAGAAATGATGTGGTCTTTGATCCTAATCCAACCAAAAACATTTTGGCTCTTTTGTGGGAGTTTTTCTTGACTTTCTCAAATGAAAACATAGTCCAAAAATTCATCAAGTGATTTTCTAAAATATTCAAAACATTTATAAAGTATTAAGACCAATAAAGATGTATCATTAAATTATGGTCTTAATGTTTGATATGAACACTTGAAATATATTGAGAAAATCATGTGTGATAAGGTAAATTTACAATATTAATTAAAACATTAAAGCTTACTTAAGTTTTTGTCATTTCAAAATATATATGTCAATTTAAAGCTAACATATATAATAATAATAATTTAAAGAACTAGTTTAACATGTTATCAAATATAATGTTTTTTTACATTTAAAATTCAATCAAATAATTGTGATCTAAAAAAAGGAAGTCCTATCCAATTTCAAAACCTAATTTACGTTAACTTCTCTTTCATCAAGTATAAATATCAAGAAAGGAATAAAAAATTACTAGTCGTGTCTTCCTTTCTCTATTGTTTGCTCTTTGGAAGACTCAGATCAAAACAGCAATAGCCTATCCTCACCAGATCAGTATTGCCTATCTCCTTTTTTTTCTTCCAATCCTATTTCGTCAAGGCTCTGCGGCCACCGTCTATTTGTCAACGTTGCTGTTATCTTTTTTATTTTTTTAGGGCTGACTAATGACGAAGAGGAAACCATACTTCTCGGCTTTTGCACAACTGAAGTTTGCTTGGTTAATGGCGAAGGGTAGGTGTCGTTCATATAATCATGTCCTCTGCAATTTTCAAAATTGAACGTTAATGTTGTCTAAACTTCCAAACATGAAGAAATTCACCGATATTAATCCCTAGTGAATTAGAAAGTGGCTTTACATGGGTTGAAATATTTCCGAGTTAGCTTTCCAAAGAATTTTACAGTTTATCATTTGAATTTAACAATCATGAGTTATGCTCAAAACAATACTGATCGGTCATGAAGTTTCCTGCAAGGTATTCAATGTAGGAATTAAATCCTTTGAATCATTATTTAATTATAATTCTTAAAATCCCATTCCACATTATCCATTTAACTCTCATAATTCTTGATCCTCATAATTATCAATCCCTAAATTACTCCCAATAGTATGAAATTCACGATTATCACAGAAGGCAGTCGCTTGCCATTTGCACTTGTATTGCTTAATGTTTGTAGATTTCTGTCACAGCCCGTACCACATTTTTCATGTATTTCTATACAACTTATCGGTTGGGCTGTTTGTGATACTTCACTTTTTCATTTACTTTTAAACAATTTCGTATAACATTATTAATATGATATACATCCCCTATCTTAATTCACAAGAAAGTAGTACTGTAGATAAGTCTAAATATGAAAAATAAATGATCGTACCTCATGTAATAAATCAAGCTGTCGCATCATCCCCAAATGCACAGCTGAAATCCTTAGATACCAAACTCTCAATCCTCGAAAATCTGAAATGCTAAAATTAAGGAATGAGCAAACCACGGCTCAGTAAGAGAGTTATATGCAACACTTGATATTCAGCTATCTATATGCTAAAAAACTTTTTCGCTTTCTTTAAATCTTCCTAGAAGGGCTCTAGGCTCACACGTAGGAAGGATACTACAGTCGGCTAGGGATCCGGATGGAGTAAGGCAGGTATTTTGAAATACCTGTCTTGTCCCGGAACCTAGAAGCAACTGTAGAGAGTACTTTATAAATTGTTCTCAAAACGATTTAATATTTGTTTTCCATAGAGTAAACCATTTATTTCTCTCCACTTCAGTATCGTTTAAAACACGTGGCAGTTCAGTAATAAACAGCGGTTTACTTCTCTTCTCTTCAGTACAGTTAAAAGCACGTGACAGTACAGTGGTTTATAAATATCCAATCATTGGATAAACACTTCTGCGATTATTTCTCTCTTAGAAATAATTTTCATGTTATTCTTTTAGAATAAACATTAATTTCTTTTTAGTTCAGTAACCGTATCTTATAGTTCAGTAAAACAGTAATATTCAGTAAAACAGTATCTCGATACGGTTCACTTAGTAAATAGTAAACAGTAGCTACCAATTCAGTACACAGTATACGGTAGCTTTTAGTTTAGTAAACAGTAAATGGTAGCTTTCAGTTCGGTAAAACAGTAAGTAGTGGCTACCATTTCAATAAACAGTACAGTTCAGTAATACAGTGTTTTGGTATGGTTCAGTTCAGTAAATAGTAATTCACAGTGCAGTACAGTAAAACAGGATTCAATAAATCCCTTCAGTAAACAGTAATAAGTAAGTTGAGACTAGGCATCACCCTACAATTAAATCATGCTATCATCGTCCACTAAGGGACACAGTAATCATCCTCGAAGGGACATAGTAACAGTATACAGCGAGATCTATGGTCATGATCTATAGGGTGTCCTCAGTGTAGACTTGCCAGGTGACATCCGGGACGCTGATGATTGGCGGGTCAATCAGCCACGTGACAGTAACAGTAATAGTATGATGCATGAAACTCGAGGCCTAAGTCTCAAAACAATATAAAAACCGTACCATAGCCTTTATGGATTTTAAACACAGTAAATCGAAATATTTCTCAATTATCATAAGGTTCACATGTATAAATCCTCACCTTTAAGAAATAAATAAAATAAATAACATTTTTCAAAATATTTCATAAAGGCATAATTTACATTTTTCATACGGTGAAATAGTTTATAAAATCATCACTGTAAAATATAAAAGGTTATAACTGTCTTTTTTCACCGCAAAACATATACGTACGCTTTTCCGTGTTTTCTATCGAAAACATGGTTTTCAAAGTTATCGGGATTCAAATCAATTATTTTTATGATTTATGGAAAATTAAAATATTTATTTTCCAAATCAACACTCCCGTCACCATGTTTTCTCTATAAACACATGCAGAGACCTTCTAGTATCAAAATACTGTTTTCCACCTTTAATTAACCTTTATGGAATTTTCTATAAATACTTATTTTCACAATTGAAAACATAAAGGTTATTTATGAAATCAAGTGAATATTTAAAGAAATATGATTAAAATATTCACTGTGTCTTTTCATCTTCCATCTCGTTTTACGTGTAATGTACACCTCAAGAGGAAATTTCGATAATTTCATTTTCCAAATTCTTGAAAACATGAATATTTTACAATTAATCACCCGTATATTTATGTTTTATGAAAACTAATCGATTTTTCAATTTTTCCTGGTTGGAAATCGTTTCTCGTGAAATCAAATCACTTATTATAATTTTCGGTAATTTTCGGCAGTATAACGGCAGCCGATTGGCTAGCCTCCTGCACGAAAAATATAGTTTATAATATCAACCGGTAAATCACCAGAATTTTTCAACCAATCAATATCGACAGCATTTATAAAATTAAATGCATAATTTAAAACATGTGTGCCGAATATCCTTACAAGCTGCACATATCTCCCTTACTTGTCCCGGGTCGGTGACTGCCTCTTAAAGGTCACGCTCGTAATCCACCTCTTCCGATTCCATCATCTCGTTCGCCGAGAATGATTTCTGGAATTAAAATTCTAAAATTTAGAATTTTTCCATAATTTACTTAAATAAATAAATTAATAATTCTCTTAAATAATTTTCGGGATTTCTTACCGATTCCCGAGATTCTCGAATTTTCGAAATTTTCTTGAATTCCCAAAAATTCCTTTTCTCTCTTTCTTCTCTTTTCTTTCAACCTTTTTCTCTTTTTTTTTCTTTTTCTTTTCCTTTTTCTTTTTTTTCTTCCTTTTCTTGGTTTGATCGGTTCAGACCAGTTAGACCGGTTCGGTCTCCCTTACCGTTGGTTCTCCTTCGATGGTCGGTTCTCTGGCGGTTCGGCGGCTCCACGGCTGGCGGAGATCATGGCGAACCTGTTGATGGTCTCCGTTCATCCCAGATCGGTGACACGGCGGTGGATCTGGCGGCGGAAGGTTCGGTTTTTTCTCCTCCTCTTTCCTCTTTCCTCGGCCGCCGTCGTCTTCACCGGTGGCTTCCTTCTTCTTCCCCTTGCCTCCGTCGAGGTCGAGGTTGAGGTGGCGGTGCCTGGACCGGCCGGCACCGCCGTTTCCTCTTTTCCTTTCTCTTTTCAGCTTCGTCGAGTTTTCCTTCTTTCCTTCTCCTTTCCCGTTGCCGGCGACCTCTTTCCTTCCTCTGGCCAGTGGCATTTCTCTCTTTTCCTCTCTCCCTCGCCGGCGGTAGCTGCTATCGTCGTCGGCCTCTGGCTGGGAAGGGGTCGAGGTTCCCGATTCCTTTCCCTTTTTGTTTTTATGTTTTCCTTTTTTGTATATAATATACTATATTATATTTATATAATATATATAAACATAATATAATAACATATATATTTTTATACACAATATACATATATATAAATTTTAATTTGAATTAATATATATATTTCATATATATATGTATTTATAGATATATATTGTATTATAATATATATATATATATATACACAAATTTTAATGAAAAAATAATATTTACTTTTCTTATATATGTATATATACATAAGATTTTATATTTTTGTATACATATGTACTATTTAAATTTATAAAATAGTATATATACAGATATATACCAATCTATAATAATATATACTATTTAGTATTTAAATACATATGTATTTATATAAAAATACATTTATATAATATTTAATTATATATCATATTCTTTTCTCCTTTTCTTATTTAATTTGGATTTCAATTTATCCAAATTAAATTTCCTTTCATTATTTTCCATAATTTCAACCTTATTCTTATTTCCAAATTTAATTTTCCTTCACATGAATTTCCTAATTCGTTCACTTCATCAATTCACGGAATTTTCACTAATATTCCGATCTCAAAATTATATTTATTTATTTCAACTTATCTATTTACCTTTAAAGTTGAATTTCCAATATTAATAATTGCCAATAAATGAAAAATTTTACGGTTATCACATTCTCCCCATCTTAAGAAATTCGGTCCTCCAAATTTAACTTAAGTCCAAAAGGTGGTACATTCCGTCTACTTATCGTTTCTGACCTCTAAATCATCTTTTAAGTAATACTGCCAGTATACTTTCAACATCAAGATTACTTTTAGACTACTACATATTGCCTTTCATTATACATCTATACTCCCGTAGGATTTCTTAACAATTGGGAGTTATCAATTTCGACTCCTTTTCACACAACAAGTGGTTTATACCGTTCATCGTCCGTTTTCTCATTTGGTGCCAAGTCAATATAGTTTGAAAACTATCAATTACACAGTGCAATTTAGTAGTATGTAATTGTCCCAGTAGCTTTCACATCTCATGCATCTACTCTCTCAATATATCTTCAAGCGTTTCTATAATACGTTAAGATATTTACATCAGTATGGAGCAATGCTGTCAATAAATTTGGAATCTCAAGGCCTTTTGCTGCACCTCATTAAGCATATGGCAACTTAGAGATTCTCATCACATGTAATGCTCACTGGAACTATACATATATATTCTCACCATTTCATACTCATATTTTGACTATGTCACTAGAGAATCTAGGAGTCTGATAATGGAAAGTGATTCCATTTAGATCATCAATCTTTAATCACTTCCATATTCTCATATCTCTTTTGGACTTTTTATTGTCCACAACATTCATTTTCACATTCATTCCATCAAGGCTGCATCTCACTTGCAGACTTTACTGGTGATCATCTCTTATATTAATAAATCATGAGACAATCATTTCTCTCTATATTTCTTTTCATGTAGTATGGTCATTCGATGATTGAATCCTCAAATTATCCATTTAATCACCACATTATCCATATAATTCCACCATTTCAAAGTGTGGATATGTGTATATATCATTTTTGTTCCATTTGCATAACTGGCAGTATAATAATACATGTCATTCATCTTACTCCTTTGAGTATCATTAAATTTCATCTATTGAATTTGACTTGATCTTACATCTAGCCATAGTTATGTGATAACCAACCTGAAATCACTTTCAGTCTTAATTTCGGGAACTACTCTATGTTCCCTACTTATCATTTCAGTCGGTTTTCTCAAATGGTATAGTACTTTATTGTTAAAATCTTTTAACATTTTGCATACCACCTTTTCTTTACACTTATCCATTTACCGACTTTAATTTCTTTAATTATATCTCATTAATAGAGTAGCTATTCCCATAACTCTTTTATAGTCTGGCAGTAGTATCTAGCTAGACTTATTACTTTCGTATCTCAATCATTATCTCTCTATCATAGATAGATTCACTGTCATTCTGTCATTTCGAAATCATCTATCTCCCAGAAAGAGACACTATCTAGCCAAATCTCTTATTTGCCAAACTTAACACAAGTCCACAGTCCTTGAGAGTTTGAAGGGTCATATACCACAATGCTGCTCATATTTCATTTGTATCTTTCACTATTTCGATACCTCATCATTTTATTTTTATATGGATGCCTCATTCATTAGGCTTATATACTCCATAGGAACTTGTAAGTATTTTATCTAGTTCTAATCATTATCTTATAAACATCAGTCTCCGACTTTTCTCTAATGATGCTTTATACCGAGGTTAGTCTTATGAACTCCTCATATATCTCTGATTAGATCAATAAAGCGTCCATTTTCATGTAGATGAATACTTATTCTTTACAAGAACTTTATTAAATAGTAAGAATTTATTATATCATTTTAGTTCATCTACATATCAAGGTCATCTGTGCTTCTCTCATTTGCACTTATACAAATAACTTTATCATCCTCAATTACACTATCTGTATTTCCATCAATCCCGCCTTTACAAGTGAATTTTATTATTCACACATTTTCCAGAGTTGTTGTAAAGCTTTTCAGATTCTTTCTATATTTTCCAATATAAGCTTAGAATAGATTTCATATCCACAATCGAGTTAATGTTAGCTCAATTTCTCCAATCTATATAACTCTGAAAAATTTATCGGGAATCACATCCGATACTTTCTTTAATCACTCATCTTTTATCATTTTAGACATTCCATCCTCATGTCCTGTCATTTCCACCATATATCTTCAAGGCAGAGACATTTACTATTCAAATCATTTTGACTTATTCTCCACCTTAATTTCATTATCTACTCATACTTCACAGCATTACGAATCTCAATCTAGTAAGCTGTATCAAGTACAACAGTTATTAACACATTTTGCAGCTAACCAATTTATCATTGCTGTAATTTACTTTAGAATCAATTTCATTTAATGAATTCAGGTTTAATTCCCTTGAGCATGTTATCCACGAGGTTCGAACCCTGGCACCCTTACGTACCTAGTTCCTTACACTCGTGTTGCCATTAACATAATTGTAAGAGCCCCGCCCGTTCGAATCGACCGTCAGCGAGTATCCCCTAGGCGATCCTTTCACCCCAGGTTTACCCTTACAAGTGAGTCGGCGATCACATAGTACGCCCACACCTCACAATACATGGTTTACTGTGGGTCGCCCATCATTGGGTCGCCTATCACGGTTTGTCTCAAGGGTTCTGAAGAACTCAGGTTAGCTGTCATCTTCTTCTTTTTATCACTTTACTATTCTTATGCATATTCAAAATATTTCGGTTCTATATATAAATATTTGTTTGATAGCTCAAAAATATTATAACTGTATAGAACCATAATTAACCTTCTCAGTCAATTTCTGTATTCATTTCACTTTTCATAATATTCAACGATCCCGTAATAAACCTCCAATTTACTACACTCTTAATTCAGGCCCTTACAGTTAATAACTGGGCCAATCATCTGGTGACATTCTACTAAACACTTATGGGATCGCATCATATAAGGCCCCGGCCCGTCCGCCGCCCGCCTTTACACATTTGTACTGTCCTCTTCAGCAAACTCACTGGCCCCCTCGAGGTTTTGTCATGAGGCCCAGCCCATTCACTAGGTCACTAGCAATTCACGTCCATAATCTAAGTGTAAGTGGAATCAGTAATAGGGATCGTTATATTCATATTACATCCTCTATGCCATTAACAACTCCATTACCCTCAATGGATTCAAGATCAACTTAGTTTTATCACTATTCAGGACATAGTCCAGCATAGGGGCATTTTCGTCATTTTGACATTTATTTCTTTCTCCTTAGTATACATTTAAACCAAGGATCTTATTATCTATGTGCTGATAGCATCCTTTCTCATACTTTAGCCATTTAAGATCATGTTCAATTTCGACAGAGAAGTCCACTAGGATCCATAATTGGATTATTTTGCATGAAATGTAGCTTTACATCATCAATTTCTCTGCCAAATCAAACAATTCCAACTTCTGTTGGTCTATTATAACTCCAGGTAAAATTTTGGAGGTAGGGGTATTTTGGTCATTTTTGGCCAAAATTTTCTCTCTCTTCAAAATACCTTCAATCGGTGATCTTAAGGTCTAGTTAATGATGATATTTCATTCCCCTCCTTTATATCATCACTTTCAGGTCTCAGTTCGTTCCGGACAGAAAGTACTGGTGGGGCCCTCACCGAGTCCTTTCGGTTTCTTACCGTACAGGCCTTCATTTAGATAAGAAGATCACCATTTTCTGGTAAATTTTGAGCCTATTTTTTTCCTCTTTAGCCATTCTTATTTCATAATTCTCACCCCCTTCAAAAGATTTAACTCAATTTACAATTATTTATTTTCTCTATGTATTCAGACTACCCAATACTATAGGGGATGTTATCATTTTTCAACACATTTCCTCTCCAAAAGTATCAACAGACATCAGGCAAATCTGGCTCTGATACTATTAAATCTGTCACAGCTCGTGACCACATTTTTCACGTATTTCTATACAACTTATCCGGTTGGGCTGTCTGTGATACTTCACTTTTTCATTTACTATTAAACAATTTCGTATAACATTGTTAATATGATATACATCCTTTATCTTAATTCACAAGAAAGTAGTACTATAGATAAGTCTAAATACGGAAAATAAATGATCGTACCTCATGTAATAAATCAAGCTGTCACATCGTCCCCAAATGCACAGCCGAAATCCTTAGATACCAAACTCTCAGTCCTCGAAAATCTGAAATGTTAAAATTAAGGGGTGAGCAAACCACGGCTCAGTAAGAGAGTTATATGCAACACTTGATATTCAGCTATCTATATGCTAAAAAACTTTTTCGCTTTCTTTAAATCTTCCTAGAAGGGCTCTAGGCTCACATGTAGGAAGGATACTACAGTCGGCTAGGGATCTGGATGGAGTAAGGCAGGTATTTTGAAATACCTGTCTTGTTCCGGAACCTAGAAGCAACTGTAGAGAGTACATTATAAATTGTTCTCAAAACAATCTAATATTTGTTTTCCATAGAGTAAACCATTTATTTCTCTCCACTTCAGTATCGTTTAAAACACGTGGCAGTTCAGTAATAAACAACGGTTTACTTCTCTTCTCTTCAGTACAGTTAAAAGCACGTGACAGTATAATGGTTTATAAATATCCAATCATTGGATAAACACTTCTGCGATTATTTCTCTCTTAGAAATAATTTTCATGTTATTCTTTTACAATAAACATTAATTTCTTTTTAGTTCAGTAACCGTATCTTACTGTTTTAACCGTATCTTACAGTTTAGTAAAACAGTAATATTCAGTAAAACAATATCTAGATACGGTTCACTTAGTAAACAGTAAACAGTAGCTACCAATTCAGTACACAGTATACGGTAGCTTTTAGTTTAGTAAACAGTAAATGATAGCTTTCAATTCGGTAAAACAGTAAGCAGTGGCTACCATTTCAGTAAATAGTACAGTTCAGTAATACAGTGTTTTGGTATGGTTCAGTTCAGTAAACAGTAATTCACAGTGCAGTACAGTAAAACAGGATTCAATAAATCCCTTCAGTAAACAGTAATCAGTAAGTTGAGACTAGGCATCACCCTACAATTAAATCATGCTGTCATCGTCCACTAAGGGACACAGTAATCATCCTCGAAGGGACACAGTAACAATATACAGTGAGATCTATGGCCATGATCTATAGGGTGTCCTCGGTGTAGACTTGCCAGGTGACATTCGGGACGCTGATGACTGGCAGGTCAATCAGCCATGTGACAGTAACAGTAATAGTATGATGCATGAAACTCGGGGCCTAAGTCTCAAAACAATATAAAAACCGTACCATAGCCTTTATGGATTTTAAACACAGTAAATTGAAATATTTCTCAATTATCCATAAGGCTCACATGTATAAATCCTCGCCTTTATGAAATAAATAAAATAAATAACATTTTTCAAAATATTTCATAAAGGCATAATTTACATTTTCCATACGGTGAAACAGTTTATAAAATCATTACTGTAAAATATAAAAGGTTATAACTGTCCTTTTTCACCGTAAAACATATACGCACGCTTTTCCATGCTTTCTATTGAAAACATGGTTTTTAAAGTTATCGGGATTCAAATCAATTATTTTTATGATTTATGGGAAATTAAAATATTTATTTTCCAAATCAACACTCCCGTCGCCATGTTTTCTCTATAAACACATGCGGAGACCTTCTAGTATCAAAATATTGTTTTCCACCTTTAATTAACCTTTATGGAATTTTCTATAAATACTTATTTTCACAATTGAAACCATAAAGGTTATTTATGAAATCAAGTGAATATTTAAAGAAATATGATTAAAATATTCACTTTGTGTCTTTTCATCTTTCATCTCGTTTTACGTGTAATGTACACCTCGAGAGGAAATTTCGATAATTTCATTTTCCAAATTCTCGAAAACATGAATATTTTACAATTAATCATCCGTATATTCATGTTTTATGAAAACTAATCGATTTTTCGATTTTTCGTGGTTAGAAATCGTTTCTCGTGAAATCAAATCACTTATTATGATTTTCGGTAATTTTTGGTAATTTTCGGCAGTATAACGGCAGCCGATTGGCTAGCCTCCTGTACGAAAAATACATTTTATAATATCAACCGATAAATCACCACAATTTTCCAACTAATCAATATCGACAGCATTTATAAAATTAAATGCATAATTTAAAACATGTGTGCCGAATATTCTTACAAGCTGTACATGTCTCCCTTACCTGTCCCGGGTCGGAGACTGCCTCTCAAAGGTCGCGCCCGTAATCCACCGCTTCTGATTCCATCATCTCGTTCGCCAAGAATGATTTCTGGAATTAAAATTCTAAAATTTAGAATTTTTCCATAATTTATTTAAATAAATAAATTAATAATTCTCTTAAATAATTTTCGGGATTTCTTATTGATTCCCGAGATTCCTGAACTTTTGGAATTTTCTCGAAATCCCGGAAATTCCTTTTCTCTCTCTTTCTTCTCTTTTCTTTCTTCCTTTTTCTCTTTTTTTTCTTTTCTTTTCTTTTTCTTTTCCTTTTTCTTTTCTTTTTCTTTTTTTTCTTCCTTTTCTTGGTCTGACCGGTTCTACCTCCCTTACCGCCTGTTCTCCTCCGGTGGTCGATTCTTCGACGGTTCGACAGCTCCAAGGCTAGCGGAGATCATGGCGAACCTGTTGATGGTCTCCGTTCATCCCAAATCGACGACACGGTGGCAGATCTGGGGACGGAAGGTTCGGTTTCTTCTCGTCCTCTTTCCTTCTTCCTCGACCGCCGTCGTCCTCACCGGTTGCTTCCTTCTTCTTCCCCTTACCTCCACCGAGGTCGGGGTTGAGGTGGCGGTGCCTGGACCGGCCGGCACCGCCATTTCCTTTTTTCCTTTCTCTTTTTGGCTTTGCCGAGTTTTCCTTCTTTCCTTCTCCTTTCTCGCCGCCGGCGACCTCTTTCCTTACTTTGGCCGGTGGCGTTTCTCTCTTTTCCTCTCTCCCTCGCCGACGATGGCGGCTACTGCCGCCGTCGGCCTCTGGCTGGGAAGGGGTCGAGGTTCCCGATTCCTTTCCGTTTTTGTTTTTCTGTTTTCCTTTTTTGTATATAATATACTATATTATATTTATATAATATATATATAAACATAATATAATAACATATATATATATATTTATACACAATATACATATATATATAAATTTTAATTTGAATTAATATATATATATTTCATATATATATATATATATGTATTTGTAGATATATATTGTATTACAATATATATATACAAATTTTGATGAAAAAATAATATTTCATAAAGGCATAATTTACATTTTCCATACGGTGAAACAGTTTATAAAATCATTACTGTAAAATATAAAAGGTTATAACTGTCCTTTTTCACCGTAAAACATATACGCACGCTTTTCCATGCTTTCTATTGAAAACATGGTTTTTAAAGTTATCGGGATTCAAATCAATTATTTTTATGATTTATGGGAAATTAAAATATTTATTTTCCAAATCAACACTCCCGTCGCCATGTTTTCTCTATAAACACATGCGGAGACCTTCTAGTATCAAAATATTGTTTTCCACCTTTAATTAACCTTTATGGAATTTTCTATAAATACTTATTTTCACAATTGAAACCATAAAGGTTATTTATGAAATCAAGTGAATATTTAAAGAAATATGATTAAAATATTCACTTTGTGTCTTTTCATCTTTCATCTCGTTTTACGTGTAATGTACACCTCGAGAGGAAATTTCGATAATTTCATTTTCCAAATTCTCGAAAACATGAATATTTTACAATTAATCATCCGTATATTCATGTTTTATGAAAACTAATCGATTTTTCGATTTTTCGTGGTTAGAAATCGTTTCTCGTGAAATCAAATCACTTATTATGATTTTCGGTAATTTTTGGTAATTTTCGGCAGTATAACGGCAGCCGATTGGCTAGCCTCCTGTACGAAAAATACATTTTATAATATCAACCGATAAATCACCACAATTTTCCAACTAATCAATATCGACAGCATTTATAAAATTAAATGCATAATTTAAAACATGTGTGCCGAATATTCTTACAAGCTGTACATGTCTCCCTTACCTGTCCCGGGTCGGAGACTGCCTCTCAAAGGTCGCGCCCGTAATCCACCGCTTCTGATTCCATCATCTCGTTCGCCAAGAATGATTTCTGGAATTAAAATTCTAAAATTTAGAATTTTTCCATAATTTATTTAAATAAATAAATTAATAATTCTCTTAAATAATTTTCGGGATTTCTTATTGATTCCCGAGATTCCTGAACTTTTGGAATTTTCTCGAAATCCCGGAAATTCCTTTTCTCTCTCTTTCTTCTCTTTTCTTTCTTCCTTTTTCTCTTTTTTTTCTTTTCTTTTCTTTTTCTTTTCCTTTTTCTTTTCTTTTTCTTTTTTTTCTTCCTTTTCTTGGTCTGACCGGTTCTACCTCCCTTACCGCCTGTTCTCCTCCGGTGGTCGATTCTTCGACGGTTCGACAGCTCCAAGGCTAGCGGAGATCATGGCGAACCTGTTGATGGTCTCCGTTCATCCCAAATCGACGACACGGTGGCAGATCTGGGGACGGAAGGTTCGGTTTCTTCTCGTCCTCTTTCCTTCTTCCTCGACCGCCGTCGTCCTCACCGGTTGCTTCCTTCTTCTTCCCCTTACCTCCACCGAGGTCGGGGTTGAGGTGGCGGTGCCTGGACCGGCCGGCACCGCCATTTCCTTTTTTCCTTTCTCTTTTTGGCTTTGCCGAGTTTTCCTTCTTTCCTTCTCCTTTCTCGCCGCCGGCGACCTCTTTCCTTACTTTGGCCGGTGGCGTTTCTCTCTTTTCCTCTCTCCCTCGCCGACGATGGCGGCTACTGCCGCCGTCGGCCTCTGGCTGGGAAGGGGTCGAGGTTCCCGATTCCTTTCCGTTTTTGTTTTTCTGTTTTCCTTTTTTGTATATAATATACTATATTATATTTATATAATATATATAAACATAATATAATAACATATATATATATATTTATACACAATATACATATATATATAAATTTTAATTTGAATTAATATATATATATTTCATATATATATATATATATGTATTTGTAGATATATATTGTATTACAATATATATATACAAATTTTGATGAAAAAATAATATTTCATAAAGGCATAATTTACATTTTCCATACGGTGAAACAGTTTATAAAATCATTACTGTAAAATATAAAAGGTTATAACTGTCCTTTTTCACCGTAAAACATATACGCACGCTTTTCCATGCTTTCTATTGAAAACATGGTTTTTAAAGTTATCGGGATTCAAATCAATTATTTTTATGATTTATGGGAAATTAAAATATTTATTTTCCAAATCAACACTCCCGTCGCCATGTTTTCTCTATAAACACATGCGGAGACCTTCTAGTATCAAAATATTGTTTTCCACCTTTAATTAACCTTTATGGAATTTTCTATAAATACTTATTTTCACAATTGAAACCATAAAGGTTATTTATGAAATCAAGTGAATATTTAAAGAAATATGATTAAAATATTCACTTTGTGTCTTTTCATCTTTCATCTCGTTTTACGTGTAATGTACACCTCGAGAGGAAATTTCGATAATTTCATTTTCCAAATTCTCGAAAACATGAATATTTTACAATTAATCATCCGTATATTCATGTTTTATGAAAACTAATCGATTTTTCGATTTTTCGTGGTTAGAAATCGTTTCTCGTGAAATCAAATCACTTATTATGATTTTCGGTAATTTTTGGTAATTTTCGGCAGTATAACGGCAGCCGATTGGCTAGCCTCCTGTACGAAAAATACATTTTATAATATCAACCGATAAATCACCACAATTTTCCAACTAATCAATATCGACAGCATTTATAAAATTAAATGCATAATTTAAAACATGTGTGCCGAATATTCTTACAAGCTGTACATGTCTCCCTTACCTGTCCCGGGTCGGAGACTGCCTCTCAAAGGTCGCGCCCGTAATCCACCGCTTCTGATTCCATCATCTCGTTCGCCAAGAATGATTTCTGGAATTAAAATTCTAAAATTTAGAATTTTTCCATAATTTATTTAAATAAATAAATTAATAATTCTCTTAAATAATTTTCGGGATTTCTTATTGATTCCCGAGATTCCTGAACTTTTGGAATTTTCTCGAAATCCCGGAAATTCCTTTTCTCTCTCTTTCTTCTCTTTTCTTTCTTCCTTTTTCTCTTTTTTTTCTTTTCTTTTCTTTTTCTTTTCCTTTTTCTTTTCTTTTTCTTTTTTTTCTTCCTTTTCTTGGTCTGACCGGTTCTACCTCCCTTACCGCCTGTTCTCCTCCGGTGGTCGATTCTTCGACGGTTCGACAGCTCCAAGGCTAGCGGAGATCATGGCGAACCTGTTGATGGTCTCCGTTCATCCCAAATCGACGACACGGTGGCAGATCTGGGGACGGAAGGTTCGGTTTCTTCTCGTCCTCTTTCCTTCTTCCTCGACCGCCGTCGTCCTCACCGGTTGCTTCCTTCTTCTTCCCCTTACCTCCACCGAGGTCGGGGTTGAGGTGGCGGTGCCTGGACCGGCCGGCACCGCCATTTCCTTTTTTCCTTTCTCTTTTTGGCTTTGCCGAGTTTTCCTTCTTTCCTTCTCCTTTCTCGCCGCCGGCGACCTCTTTCCTTACTTTGGCCGGTGGCGTTTCTCTCTTTTCCTCTCTCCCTCGCCGACGATGGCGGCTACTGCCGCCGTCGGCCTCTGGCTGGGAAGGGGTCGAGGTTCCCGATTCCTTTCCGTTTTTGTTTTTCTGTTTTCCTTTTTTGTATATAATATACTATATTATATTTATATAATATATATATAAACATAATATAATAACATATATATATATTTATACACAATATACATATATATATAAATTTTAATTTGAATTAATATATATATATTTCATATATATATATATATATGTATTTGTAGATATATATTGTATTACAATATATATATACAAATTTTGATGAAAAAATAATATTTACTTTTCTTATATATGTATCTATTTATATATACATAAGATTTTATATTTTTGTTTACATATGTACTATTTAAATTTATAAAAGAAAAGCTAATCCCTTTTACGTTTACGCCTCTTTCCATCCCAACAACAGTAGAAGAGAGAGAGAGAGAGAGTTGAAAAAACAAAGCAAGGAAAGGATGGGAAAAAACACTTGACTATTTAAAGGAAGGAAAGATGCAGCATATGTTAAACACCAAGAATGAACATCTAAGAATAAGAAACAGAAATCATCATTGATCCCAGGGTATATCCTATTCCTACCCTAAACCAACAAAGAAAAGCAAATGCATTTGGAGAACAAACCTGAAAGCTGTGTTAAGACAAGGAATAGGACTGATGAGGCTGCCTTCTTCAAAAATTGAAGATCAATCAAAGCAGCTGCATTTGGGGATGGGACAGTACAAAGAAAAGAACAAGGAAGGAATTAGAACGGAGGGATGGGAAATGGGAATGGGTAATAGGATGCTTCAGTAGTCAAAAAGCATTTGTGGTGTGAGTTAGGGCGGGCAGAGGAGGAGGTTTACTTGCATTACCTACATACAGTTATGATTATTTATTTTTTTTAAACTGATCAAGAGAGATGAGGAGATTGAGTGAGAGCGTTCGGCCGTCCTATCAATCTCATTCCAAATTCCAAACAAGTGGGGCCCAAACTTCTCATCGAGATTGGTGATTTCTAGGAAGGATGCCCAATGCCCAATTCCAAAGGCAAATGCAACTCTCCTGCTTTCACTATCTCGCCCCTGACTACACTTATTTGAATTCGGTGTAAGACAAAACAATACCCACTGCACTTTGCCACTCTATACTCCCCCTTCCTCTTGTTTTTGATACTGTGCATTCTGACAAACTATTTTGAAAATGATTTACAAGAATTTATCCCTAAAAACATTGTGAATTTGCTACATTGTTTGCTTATACTACATACTAGTATATATGTATAATTTTTTGAAAAAGAGATCAAATTAACTATCGAATTGACACTTCCATCATTATTATCCTTTTTCTTCCCACTTGAATTTTGGAATTCAAATTTCAACAAATAATCATAATATTTCACCAACCTAGAAGCAGTAGCCACTAGGCTCCTCCTACTGTTCAAAACAAAATACCCTGTAGTCGCCTCGGCTAATCCTGATCCACCCAACCTCTGGGCTATGGGCTACGAGAGCACATTTAATGTAAACAACACAAGGAGATTATATTATATATTTTTATATATTTATTTATCAAAATTTTAAATTCGATTTTAACATTGAAAAACCGAACTAATCGAATCAATTCGGTTCAATTTATAATTATAATTCGATTCAATTTAGTGCTTAAGGATCAATTTTTTTTTTAATTTTTAATTTTTATGGACCGAAACCAACCGATTAAACCATTGTTCACTCCTAAAAGAAAGGGGCTTCTGAATTAATTGTGATCCAGTTTTCACCTACCACCTACAGCCTACAACCACAATTGGCCTTCTTCCTCACAACCTAACCTTCTTTAACCTTTTGTAGGATGGACTCTATCAAATCTCATTACATCATTTATTTTATGTTTTAACAGAAGTTGCTTACAATACGATGATACCAGACTGCGGCCTAATTCCAAAAGCATGGATGTGAATTTGGACATTCATCACTTTTGTTGTGGGAATCGTCTTCATCCTTTATGGTCAATTTAATCCATTACGAGTTGCACCATCACTATCGGTTCAGCAATAACTGCAATTGCTGCTCCAATAGTATTTCCCATTGCAAAAAGAATTCTCTCATCATAGTACTCTATAGGAAGTCCCGGAAACCTCACCCAAACACCTGTAGAGTCAATTGAAGCTTCACAAGGACGAAACTCTGGTTGCCACCTTCGAATGGTTAGGTAATGACCAAAAATAATCCATGGACCTTCCTCGACCACAAATTTCAAATCCTCCACCGAAGCAAACTTGACTAAAAAGAATCCCTCTCCTAAGGCTATTAATTCATAATCTTCTTTCGGATTCCATAGGCTTCTCAACTTTCCATCTAAAGTTTTGTAACCCACTGAGCGTCCTAACAACTTCACAATGAGACAATCCTTCCATGGTTTATAGATCCGCTCCCGATACAAATCTGAGATTGAGAGACACGGCCATAAATCCAACTCAGTTACAGTAATTAGATCTACCGTAGAGGAATATTCAGAATCTTCAACTCCTTGTCTGCCATCAGACCGCTGTGACCCCATAACCATGTCTTTAAAAAAGAGGGACGAGCATCCCCTATCTCATCCATCGCTGTCTCCTCATGATGCTGCTCAAACTGGGTAGACGCTTTGACCCTCTTAGTGGATCGCGACAGCAAATCGTCTTCCTCTGCAGACTTTCGTTGAAGCGAACTTTCAAGTGCCGCACTCATCGTTTGATGAAATGCCAAAGTCAAGAGTCCTGTCAAACGAGCTTAGCTGTAAAGAATTTTCTTGGCCCCACTGATCGCTTACTCTGCTTGGAGCTGTTTGGTAGGCAATGGCCCCTCACACTACCATATTCTTTATTAATATTTAATATATAATAATAATAATAATTTAAGGAAGTAGTTTAACATGTTATCAAATTTAAAATCCTTTTTACTTTTAAAATTTAATCAAATAATTGTGATCTAAAAAAAAAAAAGAAGTCCCGTCCAATTTCAAAACCTATAAATATCGAGAAAGAAATAAAAACTTACTAGTCGTGTTTTCCTTTCTCTATCGTTTTCTCTTGGGAAGACTCAGATCAAACGGCAACAGCCTCTTTTCACCGGATCAGTATTGCCTATCTCCTTTTCTTTTCTTCCAATCCTATTTCATCAAGGCTCTGCCGCCGCCGTCTATTTGTCGGCGCCACTGTTATCTTTTTTTTTTTTTCAGGGCTGACTAATGACGAAGAGGAAGCCATACTTCTCGGCTTTTGCAAAACCGAAGTTTACTTGGTTAATGGCGAAGGGTAGGCGTCGTTCATATCCTTTGCAATTTTCGAAATTGAAGGTGAATGTTGTCTAAAATTCCACACTTCTACAATATTTGTTGGCATTGTTGGTTATCTTATCTTTTACTTTTCCCCAGCCATATGATGCAACTGCAAAAGGGTGTGATCAAATAATATGGGTGTAAATATTGTTAGTTATACGCTATATATATATATATATATTGTATTGTGATCTTCTATTTAATAACAAATTCATATATGCCATTAGTCAATCGTATCGTGTTTATTCATAACACTGTGCTTTACATTAAATATTAATGTTTCAATTTTTTATGAGATCGGAAAACAACTAAATTACGCATGATCTAGAGGATGAAATCTTAAGAGTTGAATTAAAATATAGTTTAAATTGTATAAGAAGATATGAACGGATCTTGGTACCTCCAAGGGAGAAAAAGACCTTCACTAATTATGAACCCAATCCGGAGTATGAATCCCTTTTCAACCATATGGGAGGAAGAAAAATCTCATATTCTACTAATACCAGCTTATAAGCTTGTCATGAAAAGCTCTTCTACTTAGTGATATTGATTGATTGCTCTCTCTTCCTTCTTTCTTCAGCTAAATACTCTTTTATGGAATTTAGGTTCAAAATTGGTGGGGTCCTGACGAATTGAGGCATATAAGCATTTTTATACTAAATAAATTTTAGAAAGCCTTTTGAAGTATTTATGTTAATCTCTAACAGTTCTATTATGTCTAATGAATTAGAAGTTTCAAGAGGTCTATGGATCTGTTTAATGCAGAGAATTGAGATAGATGCCCCACTCTCATCTAATGATTCTCATCTTCTACTTTTTTTTTTTCTGAACATTTTTCGTAGAATAAGAAACACCCCCCCACTCCTTCGAAAAGTGTTTCTGGAATCTTGACAAAATTAACATTCCAACTCTATAAGTTATAAGAATTTCCTAGTAATCTGATACATTTAATTATTGATTTAGTGTTGAGTAAGTGTATTATATCAATTCAATCTTTGCTTGTAATTTGCAGTCTAGTGTATATTTGATTTCTATTAGAAATTGCATTATATTCTATTCAGTTTCATTTCTTCCAAAAATTGGTTTCAACACTTTGTTAAAGTGTTATCACATACTTACAGTATTCTATGTTGCCTTCTTATTTTAAACTTCTTAATTTTGTTTTCTCAAATATATCATGAAACGAATATTCACAAAATGTATGAATTATCAGCGTCGCAAAACGATGGCATTGGAAGATGAGATTAGTACTTTGCCTGATGATATTCTTTTATACATTTTATCACTGTTGACATTCAAGGAAGCAGTTGCCACCAGCATCCTTTCTCGAAGGTGGCGATATTTATGGACATCCCTCCCTAGCCTCAATTTTAGATATGAAGAAGTCTTGCAACATAACGACAAAGATACAGGAATGCAATGGGCCTACAAACTACTTGGAGTTTACAAGGATCAATATATACAAACAGTCAATCAAGTGCTAAGCTTGTACAAGGGTCTAAAGCTGCATGACTTTGCCATCCATTACCCTTTCGAAGAAAGTTCTAGTTGTCATATTGATCTTTGGGTTGCCTTTGCAATTGCCATTGGGGTTTCTAGGCTTGAATTAAACATCTCTCGTTATTCATTCCCAATTAGTGGGTTCATTTTGAAGAATTACTCCATCCCACTTGATCTCTTTGATAAAATGAAGGGGATGGAACCGTATTTAAGGCAATTGGATGATGTTTTCTCCATGCGTACATCCTCTTTCAATGTTCAAAATCGCTTCAAGTCTCTAGGAGAGCTCATCTTGAAATTTGTAGATCTTACAGACGAACTATTTGAAACCATTTTATCTAGTTGCACATCTCTTGAGTATCTATATTTGCTTTGCAGCCAGAGACTCGTCAATGCAAAGCATACTGTTCCTCACCTGAAGTTGAAATGCCTAGAGATATACCGTTGTTATGCTTTGGAGAGCACGGAAATATTTGCTCCAAATCTTGTGTCGTTTAAGTATCGAGGGCCCAAGATAAATATTTGTGTCAAGGATGCTAAACAGCTTGTTAATTTATGTGTGCGCTCTGATTGGAGTGCTTACGAGTATCCAGAGACAAACTCTTTGGGTTGTACCTATCCTCGAAGGAAAGATTTTGTTTTTGGCCAATTTGCAGCGTATCTTTCTCAGTTGGAGTATTTGGCGATGGATATCAGTTCATTTGAGGTGAGTGGAAGCATGTCTAGACGCATTTCCATTTTCTCTTGAAGTTTTGTCTCATAGTTTGCTCGGTGTTTACAGGGAAAACAAGCATTCAACAAGATTCCTTTGCTCAGCAACTTAAAACATCTGTCATTGACAGGTTCTAATCATTCCAATGGCCCTTATAGTGTGGTACGCTGTTATCAAATGGCTGCTTGCTTTATCAAGGCATCTCCATTCTTGCGTCGACTTGAGTTACATGTAAGTATTCTTACTATCTATGTTGATATATATATATATATATATATATATATATATATATAGAGAGAGAGAGAGAGAGAGAGAGAGAGAGAGAGAGAGAGAGAGAGAGAGAGAGAGAGAGAGAGAGATGCATATACAGTTAATTACACAATAGGCACTAGCAAACACACATAATATATATATATAGACACACACACATAGAGTTAATCACACGATGTCTAAGGAAATGTACAATTGGCATCTTAATATATATAGACCTTATTTAACAAATGACCTCAAAATTTTCATCAACTTTTTTTCCTTTCATATTTTTCTTCTTTTATAGCACCAATCTTCGACTTTGAAGAAGTTAAAAGCCATTCTCAGTCCAATTTTCAATAGACAACCAGTATATTTTCAAAGAGTAACAAACAGCCTAAATCTCGTTGAGGATTGGGCTAACATGATACACAGTTTATAAGTTCAAGATGAATATATTTATTGAGATGCCATTTTATGCATTTCACAATAGCTCATACGTGTATTTAACTTGTACATATATTCATGTTGTATCTTGCAATTTTCTAGTGTGTATGCAAATTGTTGTAGCTTTTTCCATGACAGCAAGATGTGAATTTGAGAATTAAGTAAAATCAGGCAAATGTTTGCCATTTAGCATTTTAGCTACATCAATATAGGATTTGAATTAGACTACTTCTGAGATATATCCGTTTTATGCAGTTTACAGATTTGCCTGGGCAAAATGGAGAACTGAGAGGAATTCTTATGTCTTCGCATAAACATCTGAAGGAGGTTTTGGTTTCTGGTTTTCAGGGCAATATGCTTGTTATGGAGTTCATCATGTCTATTTTTGACTACGCCTTTGCACTAGAAAAGATTGAGATAACAACAGCTTATTTAGGTGGCCTTAGGAAGTATTATTATAGACTTGACAAAGATGAAGTTGCTGCTCGTGCTCGAAGCGGCATTTGGCAGCTCCGTCGAAGACTGCCTAGAAATGCTCAACTCCACTTTCTTGATGATGATTGATTAATTTATATTGCTTCTCTAAAATCTAAATTAACCCTGTAATGCGGTTTTTATTTATTGGTAGTATCGGCTGAAGATTAGAGCATTTATATATTGGAAAATAGATTTAATTATTTTGGAACCATTGATGGGTCTACAAAGAGCAGATTAAACACAATCTCACATTGTTATTGCTATTATTATAATTAAATTGCGCTAGGGGTATACAATATTATTTACTTTAAAAATAAGGTTTATGCATATACTAGTTTTAAGCCCATGCAATGTAATAACCTTCTTCTATACAAACATGCACTAATTTTTTTTTTCTTTCTCTATTTACATTGTTGGGCTGTATGTAATGTCTCAACATTAACTCATAAGCTATATTTATAATAGCTATATAAACATTATTCAACATTTGGTCCCAGTCCAAACATTCTAAATAAGCATGCATTCATCATCACAAAATATTATACTTAACCAATATATATAACCATCAAGTTGAATGCATCGATATCTAACATAGATATATATATATATATATATATATATATATATATATATATATATATATATCATGTAATTCCTATTGCTACATCCTCATATCCTAAAAGTGCTGAAAACATAAGTCTGAATATAAATTAAGTAGCTGTACATAATATACCTCCAAGGTAGAACCAAAAGCCTCGAAGAACGCGATAGCTCCTCACGTATACGCTCCTACTGCAAATAATCTGGGAGGAGGAGGAGGGGGGTGAGCTTTTTGGAAAGCCCAGTAAGAAATAAATATAAGAGACGGATACTAAATTTCTATATGCAAGTTTCGAAACATTCATTGAAAACTCAACTACTGTCATTCATAAAATTTAGAAATCAACATGCTTATGCAATGCGTCAGAAGCATTTCTTTCAAAACATCGATAAACATTTCCATTCGAAACATTATTCTCGTCATAACATTCAAAATCCGTATTGGCATAAGTACGAAAGGAATCATATATATAGCATAAGCTGGAGACATGATAATTAAGCAAAATCAAGCAGTTCAATTATGCCCGTAAGGGAAAATATAGTTGACATATGGCCATAGTCCAAAGGGGTCCACAGTGAGCACTGATCAGGTGTCTACTGGGCCCGCTGTGGACTGGATCAAGGTCACACAGCAATCGAAACTCTACTGTAGATTTGATCAAAATCATACAGTAGCCCAAAACATTACCTACTGTGAACTAGATCAAGGTCCCACAGTAGTCCAAAACATTACTGCTATGATTATTAGCCATGTCTCAAAACATTTCCGTACGTATACTTTCCAAAACAAATACGAAGCTCGATGGTTTCTATGAAAATGAGAGCTTTCAAATATGATTTCCAAGGTAGTCAAAATCCTGCCATTTCGTACTTATTTTCAAAACAAAACTAGCTAGAGGAGTGTTATTCCAAATCATTTTCATGAACTCTAGCTCATTTTATAAACCAATATTATACGAAAATCCGGCAGCATAACGGCTTAATTTTAGTAAAAACTTCCTGCAAAAAAGATACAGTTTATAAACCACAAGCAGTTGATTTTAATATTTTATTTAGTATCCCCTACGTTTCCGATATATATCCCTCACCTCAGTATGTAGTACAAGTACAGCTATGGCACCCTTGTTCTTCTTACTTGTCTTTTCCTTGGTCTTTAATTTAATTTGTTTATGTCCCCTAACTTGTATCCTTTCCTCCTACAATAAGGCATAAAAATAATAAAATTTATATTATTAATTTCTTAAATAAGGTTACATTTTCTTTTGAATCACTTAAAGAAGTATATATATTTCTCAAAATTTCCCTTAAGTGCTTTACCTTACAAAATCTCCCTTTGGTTGTCAAATGCTTCTTCACTTACATAATGGTTCTTTTCTCATTCAACCTACATCAACAATAATGTTTCATCACCATATTCTTACCCTATCAATATCCTTTAAATATTCGTAAGAAAAATCAAGTTCTTACCTTTAGCTACTAGTCAAAACCGAAGGCCTATAATACAGCTCAATCTTTTTGGTTTTTAAGGGCTTCAATCATCTTTGCAAAATACAGCCACAATCCCTCTTGTTCAGACCATTGTTTGTCCTCTCCCTTTTGTTCAATTCTCGTACAACTAAAGTAGCCTAATACAAGAGGAATAAACTTGTCATAGTTCAACCTTAGTCTACCATCATCTATTTCCTTAAATAAATCTCTTAGTTTAATTTAAAAATTTCTAACATTACCTTTTTGGTCAGACCAGCCTTGGATCTTGGCCAATTCCCACGTGGATAGGAAACTCCCAACAGAAAAATATCCCACGTTTTTGCAGCTCCCTTTGTAAACCCAAAATAGCCTTTGTACTTCACTACTTTAGCTACTGACTTTCCTCCGTTTCTGTCCATGAAAAATCCAAGAGAACCAACCCTTTCTCCAGCCTTGAACTAGCACCCAAAATGCCATCTTAAGCCCTGCTTTCACGTCATCTACAGCAACATCTTCTTTCTAGTTCCAAACTTTCCTGATCAGTTTTGGTTTAATCGAAAATGCAGCTTAAATAACACTAAGCACTTGAGTTTCCTTCAGTCAAGAGCTTCTGTTCTGCACTTAGGAAAACAACCTTCAATAGCCCCTTAAGGCTCATCATTCACCATTCTTTACCGTCCCTAGAAGTCTCTCTCTCAACTCCTAAAACACCACCTATACAGCACCATTTCCTGCATGAAACCACAGCTCAAACAGCCCTAAATCTCCCGTCCATGATTCATTCAAAGTCAGCCCCGTATCATCACTTTTCAACCCTTCTAATATCTACGATTCAAGCCACCAAAATAGTCATCATGCTTCCTTTTAAACTCTTGAAATCAGCTTCAAAGCATCACCCTAATGGCAGCCACGATCAGCACTTTATGCACCCTGAAAATCCTCTATTTTGGCTTCCAAAACCCAAACCTAATTTCCTTCTTGCCGTAACTCTTTCCTTGAACCTTATCTGCCGCTACAAAATAGAACCAAATTGCAACAAGATCATGAATAGGAGAAAGGAAATGTTGTCGACACCGTAGGTAAATGAAAGGAGAAATTGGAATAGCTGTGGTTTAAATGTTGATGATGATGGACGATAGAAATGAGATGCAAGTGGCTGATTGGATGTTAGTGGAGCAACTGTTATGAAGCTTCCTCAGTAAGCCATGCTTATTTCCCAATGTTTCTTCCTTTGCTAAAATAATTTATTTATTTACTTACTTTACCCCACTTATTGCTTAGTTATTTTATATATGAATATTTTTAATCCCATATTATATAATGTTTATTCCACTCAAATAAAGAATTTCCGATTATTACATCCTCCTTACCTTAAAAAAATTTGGTCCTCCAAATTCACATCGGGTAATCTCGGATCGAACAACTTTGGATACTTTTCCTTCATAAGACTTTCAAGTTCCCATGTTGCTTCCTCAGTTGTATGATATTGCCAAAGCACCTTTACCAATGGAATACTCTTAGACCGTAGTACTCTCTCCTTTCTATCCACAATCCATATCGGTTTCTCCACATAGCTCATATCTTCTCTAATTTCCAGGGGCTCGTATTGAATGACATGTGACGGATCAGGATGATACTTGCGTAGCATAGATACATGAAATACATTATGTACTTCGGCCAACTCAGGAGGTAAGGCTAACCGGTATGCTACATCTCCTACACGGTCTAAAATCTCAAAAGGCCCGATGAAACGAGGACTAAAGTTTTCCTTTCTTGCCAAATCTCAAAATACCTTTAGATGGGGAAACCTTCAAAAACACAGAATCACCTATAGAGAACTCCAAGTGTCTACGCCTACTGTCAGCATAGCTCTTCTGTCGGCTTTGAGCTATCTTAAGCCTTTCACAAATCAATCGAACATCCTCAGAAGCTGGTTCTACTAAGTCGGGAGCAAGTATCTTACGTTCGCCCACTTCTTCCCAAGCAACTGGAGAACGACACTTTCTACCATACAAAGCTTCATACGGTGCCATTCCAATGCTCGAATGATAGCTGTTATTGTATGCAAACTCGGCTAGAGGAAGATGATCATCCCAAGAGCCCTTAAAGTCCAAAGCACACGCTCTCAACATGTCTTCTAAAGTTTGAATTGTACGCTCAGACTGCCCATCTATCTGTGGGTGAAATGCGGTGCTAAAATTCAGTCGAGATCCCATGGCATCTTGAAAGTGTTCCAAAAAATAGGATGTAAACCGGGAATCTCGGTTGGAAGTGATGCTCATTGGAACTCCATGAAGACGTACAATTTCCTTAACATACATACTAGCTAGAGCATTAAGAGTATCCGTAGACTTCATAGCCAAAAAGTGGGCTGATTTAGTTAGTCTATCCACAATAACCCAGATAGCATCATGATTTCTCCTAGTTCTGGGTAGTCCCATGACAAAGTCCATGGTAACATGCTCCCATTTCCAAGTAGGTATAGATAGAGGTTTAAGTAAACCTGCTGGCCTCTGATGCTCTATCTTAACCTGCTGACATGTGAGACACTTAGCAACAAAATCAGCAATGTCGCTCTTCATTCCGGACCACCAATACACTTTACGTAGATTATGATACATCTTTGTATTACCAAGGTGTAAAGTGTACTTAGTAGAGTGAGCTTCTGACAAAATAAGATCCTTGAGACCTCTATCATCTGGGATACAAATTCGGCCTTTAAACCTTAGTAGACCATCAGACCTAATTGTAATATCAATATACTCTCCAGACTGAATCTGACTAATCATATCCACACAATACCGATCCTCTCTCTGAGCACGTCTAATACTCTCCATCAAATCAGGCTCAATCCTCATACTCGCCACCATACCATACCTCTCAGAAGAGGAGATGTTCAAACTCAGACTTGCAAACTGTTCTAATAAATCAAACTCTCGGATCTTCATATAAGAAACCAATCCCAGATGTTTCCGACTAAGAGCATCAACAACAACATTAGCTTTACCTGGGTGATATAAGATCTCACAATCGTAGTCCTTTAGAAGTTTCATCCATCTCCTTTGTCTCATATTCAACTCTTTCTGGGAGAACAAATACTTCAAACTTTTGTGATCCGTAAATATCTGAAATCTTTCCCCACAAAGATAATGCCACCAAATCTTCAAAGCAAAAACTACTGCGGCCAACTCCAAGTCATGAGTGGGATAGTTTCTTTCATGATCTTTAAGCTGTCTAGACCCGTATGCCACTACTCTTCCATTCTGCATAAGCAAACAACCCAAACCCTGAGCAGATGCATCACTGTACACCGAGAAACCTCCTGAACCACTAGGAAGAGTGAGGATTGGTGCTGAGGTCAATCGACGCTTCAACTCTTGGAAACTACGCTCACAGGCGTCATCCCACTCAAATTTTACATTTTTACGCGTGAGGCGTGTTAGAGGAGCAGCTAGTCTAGAAAATCCCTCAACAAATCTCCGATAATAACCAGCTAAACCAAGGAAACTCCGAATCTCCGTGACTGATTTTGGCCTATTCCATTGTACTATAGCCTCTATCTTGGACGGATCCATAGACACCCCGTCCTTATCCACCACATGACCCAGAAAGGAAATCTGATTTAGCCAAAAGTCACACTTGCTAAGCTTAGCATACAACTTGCGATCCCTGAGAGTCTGGAGTACAATCCTCAAGTGCTACTCATGTTCTTCCCAGGACTTAGAATAGACTAGAATGTCATCTATGAACACGATGACAAATCTATCTAGATATGGCTTGAACACTTCATTCATCAAGTTCATAAAAGCCGCGGGTGCATTCGTAAGCCCGAATGGCATCACCAAGAACTCATAGTGTCCATACCGGGTCCTAAAGGCTGTTTTAAGAATATCATCGCTTCTAATCTTCAACTGATGATATCCCGATCTAAGATCAATCTTGGAAAAGATCTGAGCACCCCTAAGCTGATCAAATAAGTCATCGATCTTGGGAAGTGGATACTTGTTCTTGATAGTAGCCTTATTCAACCACTGATAATCGATGCACAACCAAAGGCTACCATCTTTCTTTCGGACAAATAGGACTAGAGCACCCCACGGAGACACGCTTGGTCGAATGAACCCTCTTTCTAACAATTCTTGGAGTTGCTTCTTTAATTCATCTAGCTCGACTAAGGCCATCCTATACGGTGGCTTAGATATGGGTTCCGTGCCAGGAATCAAATCAATATCAAATTCTAACTCCCTATTCGAGGGAAGTCCTGGCAATTCATCCAGGAATACATCAGGGAAGTCCCTCACCACAAGGATCTCATGTAATTCCGGACGGTGTTTGTCCACATCCTCGACACAAGCAAGAAACCCTTCATGATGAAATAGACGACATAAATTATCATTCACAACATTCAATCAATAAAAACAAAACACTTTCATTACTTAGAATTGAGTTTTACATCATACCTTTCGGGATAAGTAAATGTTATAGTCTTAGAGTAGCAACCTAAATTAACTCGATTGGCAGATAGCCAATCCATGCCCAAAATCACATCAAAGTCGTACATATTTAGTAGTACTAGATCTGCTACTGATTCCTTCTTACCTATCTTAAGTTTACAATTCTTATACACTACATCAGTCGTATGGGTTTCTTTTAAAGGAGTGCTAATTTGTAGAATCTGTCCTAAAGGTTCCGGTCTTACATGTATTTTCATAGCAAAAACAGGCGATATAAATGAATGCATGGATCCAGGGTCAAAAAATGCAAGTGCCATAACCTCAGATACAAGTATCTTACCCTTAATGACATCCGAAGAAGTGTCCGCAAGTCCTTGATCCAGTACATAAACTCGGCCCTGAACCACTGCTTTCTTGCCTTTATCTGCTGCGGTGGCTCGACTCTGGGGCTGAGTAGGGCGCTCATGCTCTTTCGGTGTATTCCTATTTAGCGGACAATCTTTAACCACGTGTCCCTTCTGTCTACACCCGAAACAAGCGCTCGTAACCCAATGACAAGGCCTACCCGGATGCACCTTCCCACAATTACTGCATGCTGTCCCGGTAGTATTCTTCTGACTATCCACACCCCTATCAGTAATAATGGGCCTAGTCGGTCGACCCCCAACAGTCCTATCCCTACTCTGCCTCCTAGCAAAGAGCTCATCTCTCCTAGGCTTCTTAGAAAATCTCCCAACTCCAAAAGATTTATCATCTGAGACTCTTTTACTTATCTCCTTCCCTTTACCCTTAAAACGGGACCCATACTCCGCTTGTTGGAATTCGTAATCTCGCTCACATAACTGGGCCCTTCTAACAACCTCTCCGTAGGTGGAAATATCAAGTGGGGCCAATCGGGACCTGATAGATGGTCGTAATCCATCCATAAGCCTCTCCATACGGTGCTCCTCACTACTCACCATCTGTGGATCATAACGGCTAAGGGCTGTAAACCGTGACTCATATTGATCCACCGTCTGATTCCCTTGAGTCAAATTCAAGTATTCAGTCTGCATCCTCTTCTGGGCCGTACGGGGAATGTACTGTTTACGAAAGTAGTCCAGAAATATGTCCCACGTAACTGTAGGATGCCTAGCCCTCAATACCGTCTTGGTGGACTTCCACCAATGCTCTACCTCATCCACAAGTAAGAAGGTGGCCATGCCCACTTTTTCTGTCTCGGAGCATGCCAGGTACTCAAATAGTTTCTCCATCTCATTCACCCAACTCTCTGCCACCATCGGTTCCTTTTCCCCCTTGAACCTAGGAGGGTCAAACTTTTTGAACTCTCGAAGCCGAGTCAAATTACAACTTTCTAATGGTCCTGCCTGCGACTGCACTATAGTAGGTACCTCAGGCTGAGTCTGGGGCTGGGATGGCTGAGCCGGAGGAGGTACAGGCTGAGCCGGAGGCTGAGGAGCAGGTGGTGGTGGAGGCATAGGAGGAGGCACTACCGGTGGTGGAGGTGGTGGTGCTGGTGCCAATGGTGGGGCTACCTGTCCCTGATTGTTATTAATATTTGCCATAAACTGAGTAAACATAGCGGACATGACATTCATATTCTGGGACATGGCCTTTATAGTCCTCTCCCCCTATCCATTCGATTTCCATCAGGCTCTGGCTGAGGAGGAGGAGGAGGTTCTGGAGTCGAAGTCTCAGGTGCCGGCACTTCTTGTCTTCTACCAACACTCCTCACACTCCTATAACGTCCTCATCCTCGTCCTCTCATTTTTTTTATAGGTAGCTTGTACAAAACAAATATATTTAGTACCATTTACGTAATTATGTACAGTATATATTCAGACATGTACAGTACTTATGGGGACATAACTAATTCTTGACCTAACGACATCACATACGTCAGACCAACATTGCTCTGATACCAACTTTGTAATAACCTTCTTCTATACAAAAATGCACTAATTTTTTTTTCTTTCTCTATTTACATTGTTGGGCTGTATGTAATGTCTCAACATTAACTCATAAGCTATATTTATAATAGCTATATAAACATTATTCAACATTTGGTCCCAGTCCAAACATTCTAAATAAGCATGCATTCATCATCACAAAATATTATACTTAACCAATATATATAACCATCAAGTTGCATGCATCGATATCTAACATAGATATATATATATATATATATATCATGTAATTCCTATTGCTACATCCCCATATCCTAAAAGTGCTGAAAACATAAGTCTGAATATAAATTAAGTAGCTGTACATAATATACCTCCAAGGTAGAACCAAAAGCCTCGAAGAACGCGATAGCTCCTCACGTATACGCTCCTACTGCAAATAATCTGGGAGGAGGAGGAGGGGGGTGAGCTTTTTGGAAAGCCCAGTAAGAAATAAATATAAGAGACGGATACTAAATTTCTATATGCAAGTTTCGAAACATTCATTGAAAACTCAACTACTGTCATTCATAAAATTTAGAAATCAACATGCTTATGCAATGCGTCAGAAGCATTTCTTTCAAAACATCGATAAACATTTCCATTCGAAACATTATTCTCGTCATAACATTCAAAATCCGTATTGGCATAAGTACGAAAGGAATCATATATATAGCATAAGCTGGAGACATGATAATTAAGCAAAATCAAGCAGTTCAATTATGCCCGTAAGGGAAAATATAGTTGACATATGGCCATAGTCCAAAGGGGTCCACAGTGAGCACTGATCAGGTGTCTACTGGGCCCGCTGTGGACTGGATCAAGGTCACACAGCAATCGAAACTCTACTGTAGATTTGATCAAAATCATACAGTAGCCCAAAACATTACCTACTGTGAACTAGATCAAGGTCCCACAGTAGTCCAAAACATTACTGCTATGATTATTAGCCATGTCTCAAAACATTTCCGTACGTATACTTTCCAAAACAAATACGAAGCTCGATGGTTTCTATGAAAATGGGAGCTTTCGAATATGATTTCCAAGGTAGTCAAAATCCTGCCATTTCGTACTTATTTTCAAAACAAAACTAGCTAGAGGAGTGTTATTCCAAATCATTTTCATGAACTCTAGCTCATTTTATAAACCAATATTATACGAAAATTCGACAACATAACGGCTTAATTTTAGTAAAAACCTCATGCAAAGAAGATACAGTTTATAAACCACAAGCAGTTGATTTTAATATTTTATTTAGTATCCCCTACGTTTCCGATATATATCCCTCACCTCGGTATGTAGTACAAGTACAGCTATGGCACCCTTGTTCTTCTTACTTGTCTTTTCCTTGGTCTTTAATTTAATTTGTTTATGTCCCCTAACTTGTATCCTTTCCTCCTACAATAAGGCATAAAAATAATAAAATTTATATTATTAATTTATCTTAAATAAGGTTACATTTTCTTTTGAATCACTTAAAGAATATATATTTTTCAAAATTTCCCTTAAGTGCTTTACCTTACAAAATCTCCCTTTGGTTGTCAAATGCTTCTTCACTTACATAATGGTTCTTTTCTCATTCAACCTACATCAACAATAATGTTTCATCACCATATTCTTACCCTATCAATATCCTTTAAATATTCGTAAGAAAAATCAAGTTCTTACCTTTAGCTACTAGTCAAAACCGAAGGCCTATAATGCAGCTCAATCTTTTTGGTTTTTAAGGGCTTCAATCATCTTTGCAAAATACAGCCACAATCCCTCTTGTTCAGACCATTGTTTGTCCTCTCCCTTTTGTTCAATTCTCGTACAACTAAAGTAGCCTAATACAAGAGGAATAAACTTGTCATAGTTCAACCTTAGTCTACCATCATCTATTTCCTTAAATAAATCTCTTAGTTTAATTTAAAAATTTCTAACATTACCTTTTTGGTCAGACCAGCCTTGGATCTTGGCCAATTCCCACGTGGATAGGAAACTCCCAACAGAAAAATATCCCACGTTTTTGCAGCTCCCTTTGTAAACCCAAAACAGCCTTTGTACTTCACTGCTTTAGCTACTGACTTTCCTCTGTTTCTGTCCATGAAAACCCTAAGAGAACCAACCCTTTCTCTAACCTTGAACTAGCACCCAAAATGCCATCTTAAACCTTGTTTTCACGTCATCTACAACAACGTCTTCTTTCTAGTTCCAAACTTTCCTGATCAGTTTTGGTTTAATCGAAAATGGCAGCTTAAATAACACTAAGCACTTGAGTTTCCTTCAGTCAAGAGCTTATGTTCTGCACTTAGGAAAACAGCCTTCAACTGCCCCTTAAGGCTCATCATTCACCATTCTTTATCGTCCCTAGAAGTCTCTCTCTCAACTCCTAAAACACCACATGTACAGCACCATTTCTTGCATGAAACCACAGCTCAAACAGCCCTAAATCTCCCGTCCATGATTCATTCAAAGTCGGCCCCGTATCATCGCTTTTCAACCCTTCTAATATCTACGATTCAAGCCACCAAAATAGTCATTATGCTTCCTTTTAAACTCTTGAAATCAGCTTCAAAGCATCACCCCAATGGCAGCCACGATCAGCACTTTATGCACCCTGAAAATCCTCTGTTTTGGCTTCCAAAACCCAAACCTAATTTCCTTCTTTCCGCAACTCTTTCCTTGAACCTTATCTGCCGCTACAAAATAGAACCAAATTGCAACAAGATCATGATTAGGAGAAAGGAAATGTTGTCGACACCGCAGGTAAATGAAAGGAGAAATTGGAATGGCTGTGGTTTAAATGTTGATGATGATGGACGATGGAAATGAGATGCAAGTGGCTGATTGGATGTTAGTGGAGCAACTGTTATGAAGCTTCCTCAGTAAGCCATGCTCATTTCCCAATGTTTCTTCCTTTGCTAAAATAATTTATTTATTTACTTACTTTACCCCACTTATTGCTTAGTTATTTTATATATGAACATTTTTAATCCCATATTATATAATGTTTATTCCACTCAAATAAAAAATTTCCGATTATTACATTCAATGCACGAAATTATATTAATCAAATAATAAATTTATTGATAGTATATATTTTTAAAACTTTATGATATAAATTATTATATTTATGAAAAATGCAATATTTGTATATTTAATAATTTTATTTTTTATTTGTAATTTATATATATATTGCAATACAGTAATATAAAAATTATATATTGGAAATAATTTTCTAAAATTTGTAAAAGTTAAATTAAACCCATATTGTAATTTATTGAACGAAAATAATACACAAAGAAAATTTTACATGTTTTTGACTGAAAAAATTGAAAACTCTCCCATATGAAAACCAATTATGTGTACAATTTTGACATGTCTTTGATTGATGAACGTATTCTGGGTGTTTGGCGTTTTTTTATTGGTTCTTGACTAAAAGTTTGAGTAACTTGGCACATTCATCGTAATGCTAAACATATATTTTTACTTAATCTACGTGATATAATATGTTCGAATGTCGCTTTTGAGTTAAAATTAACTCTATTTAATCCTGTGTCCATAATAAAAAAATAATTCTTGTTTAGTAAACATTAAAATACAAGTAGTTTATTAAATATTAAATAATCAACTTTAAAAAAATTGTTTTATACATATACATAATATATGTGATCAATGAAAAAATTGATAAAAAATAATTAATTTATTGTTTTAATTTTAATATATTTATACATATTTATCTCTTAAGATATTTTATTAATAGTATTCTTTAATATTCTTGCAAATTTTATCTGATTAACTTTTAATCATCCAACACAAAAGATTCAATTATGTGGCTTATTATAATTAGATTAAAAAAATTGTTGGCGACTTTTTATCGTGTTCAGGAATTGAATTACTTAACTTGACCATTATGACATTCTTTTTCAATGACAAATCAAATTATTTTATAATATAAATTTAGTACATAAAATTTTCCATATAAAAATTACTGAAGTTAATTTTTCACTGTCGAACTTTTGAACTAAGTGAGGAAAACTTAAGGGAGGAAACTTTTTCATTTTGCTCCCAAGTGTGACCTAGGCTTTGTGATTAGAATGTAGAAATCACAAGGAACACCCTTAGAAGCTCACGGCCAAGGGAGGTTAAATTAGTTCGATTTGAATTCTATCATGTATATATGAATGTACTAAAGTGTTTGGTGTATTAAATTGTAGTGAAAGTGACATTGTGGTGATTATGCATTTGGCAAGGCAGTGATTTTGCCTAAGCGAACTAAGCTTTGGTAAGTTAGTTGTGTAAAATGCAAGTTAGCATTATATGGTGTAAGTATGAATGGTTAGAACTATGATGTAATTGTGAATGATGTATATACATAGCGTGCCTATACTGCCCAATGAGGACATAGTAGCCCATGTGGTCATGTGAATGTATATGTGTGTGTGTGTTTATAAGATTTATATGTTATGCACTGATAGTATATGAACTTTAGATATTGTCAGTGCATAAAAGATTGACACCTCATTAATGAGCAAACTAAAAAGTAGGTAGGCCTTTTCTGAGCAAATTTAAAAAGATTTATTTGTATTTATTTTTAAGGACTTGACATCTTTTTAGTTTGCTTATTAATGATATGTCAACCTCTTATGCATTGACAGTGTATAAAGATTATACACTATCAATGTATCATATATAAACCCATATATATATATATATATATATATGAATGAAAGATATCTTATGTGAATGTAAGAATGATGGATGGTGATGTTTAGGCCTTTTTTTTATAAGCAAGGATTCTATTGAAATAAGAAGGGAGCTTAAGGAAAAAGAGGATCTTCCTGATGTCATTAACAGGAGAACCAATACAATAAGCCTCAGGGGCTATAAAATAGGAATAAAACAAGGTCATAAGATGACAAATCTACTAACAACCTCTCAATGTTACTACTATTTCGCTGTAGGCCCTAGCTTTAGCAATTATATAACTAAATCGATAACATCTATAGATAAATGTGAGAGAAGCTTCCTACTTGATAGCACCAAAACATCAAGGTCGCAACAATTGGATCGTAGATGCTAGGAAGCATTCTTTGTTGTAATATCCCTATTTGTGTGGACTAATTAAGTGTAATTAATTTCATATAATATTTAATTAGTAGTATAATTTTGTATAAAGTGTGACCCATAATTAATTATATTAAATGTATAATATATGTGTATAAACTTATAATGGGATGGGTTTGTACATGAATCCCATGGAGGGAGGTCCCTACTCTCAACCTCTATATATATGAGGCTGGCCCATTAAGTTTCATAAATTTCGTTGAAGAGGGATGAGAGTAGTTTCTCCCTCTCTCTCTACCTCTCTCTCTCTCTCACTCTTTCGTTTTATCTCCGTTTCAGGTCCGAAGACAGTCAATGGAACGCTATCGGAGAAGGCTTCGACAATACGGTAATATGGTATAGCGGATTGAGCTCTTGCCCGCATCCAAGTCAGTTTTACTGCGATTCAATTTCTTATTAGTGACTTGGTGAGGTTTTAATAAATTCCAACAATTGGCATCAGAGCCAGACTCACCCTAAAGTCATTAACCATTCTTATTTGAAGTTGAGAAGCCATAAAAGCTTCCATTTAAGCTTTTGTATTTTCGGATTTTATGAAACCCATCCGATTTTCATGTGTTTTTGGCTCAAAAATTATAGATTTATTGTTGTAGAGCATTTTCGGATGAAAAACGCATGAAAAAATGACATAAAACGAGCTAAAATGGTGAAAACCCGAATGGATCGGACTGGAAAACTCGTTTGTAGTGAAACGGGTGAAGGAGAAGGCAGGCGCGTGCAATGCATGTGCCCAATGCCTTGGAGAGGCGCGCCTTTCTGTTTACACGCGCCCGATTTTGGAAAATAAAAAAAATTTAAAAATATATATTTTTTCTTTTTTTTTGGGCTCATTTTAGGCCATTTTTACTGGTGTAATAATTGGTAACTGAATAAATAAATATATATTAATAGTTGGTAAATGAATAAACATATATATAAAATAATATAGTGAGAATAAAATAATATTGCAAGAGGATGCTTCTTAAAGAAGCCTCACGAAATCCCATCCCAGTAACTTTGATTTCTGTTCACTAACCATCTCAGCTTCATTCACTATCGTCGATCATCATCATCATCACCGTTTAGCTTCATCTCCATCCTAGCTAGTTCCATCTTGCCTCTTGCTACCATTTTCTGTTGTAAGAAAACATCACAACCATTAGCATTTTCGTGGGTTTGTTTAAAGCAGACAAATGGGCATTGATAGCAAAGTTTAAAGAAGGAGAGAGTTACGGTAAGAGAAAATTTAAGTCTGATTTTAGCAAGCCAAAACAGGGGAAAATAGCAAAGTTCTTTCTCTCTTTTGTTGCTAACACAAAATGGGTTGTTGGTAGGAGGAAACGTGAGTAAGAGGCTGAATTTGAAGAGGAAGTGTAAGGCTGATCTGACATTGAAGCAAAGGGCAAAGAAAAGAGTGACAAACAGTGGCATTTTCCCTCCAACAATTCCAAGATAGCAAGGGACTATATCGGGTTTGGAGAGTAGCTGGAAGTGTGAAGCTTTTCTAGTTTTTTATGCACTACGTGGCAGCTTGAAGCTGCTGTTTTATCAATTTTATTGCAGCATATAGGAGCTGTATATTCCCTTCAACTTCTTCGTAACATGCAAGGGGCTGTATCAGGTTTGGACAGCAGCTAAAGGCTTGAAGGGTTTCTACTTTAGGAGTGTCTTACTGACATGGGGGGCTTATTCCAACTTGGCTACTATATCCACGTGTGATTGAAGTCTGAAAGAAGATAATTTTAAAGCTGGAAAACGTGGGATATTTCTGTCTGGGAGCTTTTCCATTTACGTGGGAATTGGCTAAGACAAGGCTAGTTTGACCAAAAAGGTAATATTAGAGGTTAGTAAATTAATTTAAGAAATTTATTGAAGGAATTAAATGATGGTAATTTAAGGTAGTTATTGTTGAAGCTTATTGAGTTTAAATTAAATTACTTACTCAGAAAATGAATGATGGTAAAATAAGTTGAACCATGGCAATTCCTTTCTCATTTTGGACTATTTTATTTTGCATGGAAATTAAATAAAAGGAGAAAGGCATACTGCTTATTTGGACGAACAACAAAAACGTAGAAGAAGCCTGAACAAAGGTGACTTTTAAGGCACATGTAGGAAAGTAAATTCTAAGGAAACAAAATTAGCTATTGAAAAGTTTTTAAGTCAGGAAATTTTGCTGTACATTTGTAGCCCACAGCAGCCCCAAAATCGTAGAGATCCAAGTTGCCTAAAGGAGGTTGTCGATATTGGCTAACTACAAAAAGGGTAAGGCCATTCTCACTTAAGAAATTATATATTTGAGTAGAGAATTTATACTAAAGATTTGTATGCATATATAGGGCTGTTGGAACACATAAGTTGTTGATTTGACAAGATATGCGGCAAACGCTCTTAAGCTAATAAGAAATATATACTCGGTTAAGAGGTTTGCAAAGGTAAGGATTTGATTATCTATTATGGAATTACATGATAAATGTTGAATGAAATAAAAAGGCTAAAAATATGGTCTTGATGTAGGACTATGTGGAGAAAAGAAATTTAAGAAGACAAAGAAGCATTTGGCCACCAAGAGAGAAAGTTACAAGGTAATGTATTTAAGGAAGAAATTAAAATATAAGCTTTCTTAAGAAAATTCAATAATTTAAGTTTTATTAATTTTATGCCATAATATAGGAGGAAAGGACACAAGGTAGAGGACACTAAATACACTAAATATTAAAGACCAAAGAAGGAAATCAAGAAGAGCAAAGGTGCCATAACAACACTTGTGCTACATATTGAGGTGAGGGATATATATCGGAAACGTAGGAGATACTAAATGAAATATTAAGATCAACTGCTTGTGGTTTATAAAACTGTATCTTCTTTGCAGGAGGTTTTTACTAAAAATAAGCCGTTATGCTGCCGGATTTTCGTATAATATTGATTTATAAAAAATGAGCTAGAGTTCATGAAAATGATTTGGAATAACACTCCTTTAGCAAGTTTTGTTTTGAAAATAAGTACGAAATGACAGGATTTTGAATACTTTGGAGGTTATATTCGAAAGCTCTCATTTTCATAGAAATCATTGAGCTTCGTATTTATTTTGGAAAATATATGTACGGAAATGTTTTGGGACATGACTAATAATCATAGCAGTAATGTTTTGGACTACTGTGTGACCTTGATCCAGTTTCACAATAGGTAATGTTTTGGGCTACTGTATGATTTTGATCAAATCTACAGTAGAGTTTCTATTGTTGTGTGACCTTGATTCAGTCCACAGCGGGCCCAGTAGACACCTGATCAGTGCTCACTGTGGACCCCTCTAGACTATGGCCATATGTCAACTGTACTTTCCCTCACGGGAAAAAAATCGAACTGCTAAATTTTGCTTAGTTATCATGTCTCCAACTTATGCTATATATATGATTCCTTTTGTACTTATGCCAATATGGATTTTGAATGTTATGATAAGAATTATGTTTCGAATGGAAATGTTTATCGATGGTTTTGAAAGAAATGCTTCGGACGCATTGCATAAGCATGTTGATTTCCAAATTATATGAAAAACAGTATTTTAGTTTTTAATGAATGTTTCGAAACTTGCATATAGAAATTTAGTATTCGTCTCTTATATTTATTTCTTACTGGGCTTTCTAAAAAGCTCACCTCCCTCCTCTACCTTCTAGATTATTTGTAGTAGGAGCGTATACAAGGGGAGCTATCGCGTCCTTCGAGGCTTTTGGTTCTACCTTGGAGGTATATTATGTACAGCTACTTAACTTATATTCAGACTTACATTTTCAGTACTTTTAAAACAAGGGGATGTAGCAATAGGAAGTACATGATATATATATATCTATGTTAAATATCGATGCATGCAACCTGATGGGTATTTATTGGTTAAGTGTAATGTTTTGCGATGATGAATGCATGCTTGTTTAGAATGTTTGGACTGTGACCAAATGTTGAATAATGTTTGTATAGCTATTATAAATATAGCTTAAGAGTTGATTTAGAGACATTATGTACAGCCCAACAATGTAAGTAAGAAAAAGAAAAATTTAGTTCATAATTCTGGCATAAGGGTCGTTACAACTAGGCCTTCTTTTTTTTTTGGATGTTGGGCCGCACGTTTGGGCTCTTCTTTTGGTGGTTTTCTGGGCCATTGTTTTGAGTTATTTTGGGTTTTTTATTTTTTGGGCCGATTTTGTAAATTTTGGCTGGGCTATTTTTTTAAGTGGGCCATTTTTGTTTAATATTTTGAGCTGGCCTTTATTAAAAATAAAATAAAACAAAAGGTTATTTGTTTTATTTTAATTAGGCCTTAATGTTTTAATTAATTTAGGCCAAAATTATTTTATTAAATTATGGGCTTATATTTAATTTTATTAATTGGTCATTTAGTATTAATTTAATTTTGGGTAATTAAATTAGTTAATTTTAAGGCCATTTTGCCTAATTAATTTATGGGTAATGTTGATTAATTAATTTTATTTGGCTATTAAATTTAGATTAATTTATGGCCATTTTACGTAATTAATTAAAAGGCCATTTTGGATTATGATTTTAAGGGCCATTTTTGATTAATTAATTATGGGCCATTTGGTTAATTAATTTTAGACAATTTTGGTCATAAGCCAAATTTTATTTAATAGCCATAATTAGTTATTAAGCCCAAAATTAATGTGATATAAGTGAATTTTTGGAGGAATTAATTTTGGAGTAATTTTTAGAAATTTAATTACTTATTTAATTCATATTTCACTTAATTTTAAAATATATACTCATGCCCATAAATTACTAAAACTTGGCTCAATTAAATAAGTTTAAATAAATTAATTGGCTATTTTGTTTGAGCCATTTTGGATTATGGTTTATCTATTCTGTTAATAATTTATTTAAATAAATAAACTCTCTTAAAATAACATTACCTTATTGTTTGAATATTCACATTTACGTTGAATTAATTTAATTAATTAATATTGGGCCTAAAATTACTACATATGCTTTAGGAATTGCATATTTTGGGTGTAGTTAATTCTGGTCAAATGAAATTTATGAATATTCTTAAAATTCTAAATCATTAATTGGATTAAGTAGTACTTGCTTGTCGCAAGAATAGTCATGAAGATTTTCTGACGATTTGTTCTGATAATTTTAAGGATATAATAATAAGGCAATGCATTGTGATAGTTGCAGTTGCATAATTTACTAAGGTCTTTAGAAGTGGCTAGTCTCTCCCTGTCAGATTGTTAGTTGCTTTTAGAGATGCTTGAGACTGAGAGGATTCTGGTTGGGATATGACACGATTTTCCTACCCTGTCGGTGGGCGATCATTCAGATTGTATTCAACTAGTCTTGTTTCATCCTCTATAGTGTGTTGTGGAATAAATTTTGATATTGTTTGAATTATTCCACTAGCCTCCATATTGTGCAACTATCACATATTGAATCTCTAGTAGGATCAAATTAGATAGATAGTACGAATCGCTCTCTACAGTTAGGGATATATTGAACTAGGAAGTAACCCGAGAGTTGATCCATCTACTATACCCAATAATATGAGCTCTCTGAGGACAAAGCATTATTATAAATTTTGGGAACACCCACGTGAAAATTCTCTGATTATATAGGGTATATCATGAAAGAATACATCAGAGAAAGTGTTCGAGTTAGGAATAACCAAGAAATATTTATGGATGCCATTAGAAAATAATTCGCATAAGATCGATAAAGGTTGCTATAGGATTTTGATTTCATATATGGCAGATTCAATACCACTTCCTTCTAGGGTGGAGAGTGGGAGATCTTTTAAGTTCGCAGATCTCATTTAGCATACCTTAATGGACAGAAGGAAGTGTGGCATTTTAATATCAAAATTGATATTGTTATCCAAAACTTAGAGATCTTTCCGGTTACTAGATCTTATATGGTTATAATGATGACATATGTCAATATAATTGCCAAAAGAAAATATTATTAAGAGGTCTCAATAAAAGGTTAATTTTAGAAGAAGATATTTGCCAAATCCAATTCCCATTTTGGTTTCACCAACACCTCTAAATATCAATGTGTACCATTATGTTATAATCCTGGGTATAAGAGGGTAGATCGCAAGAGTCCTCTAGATTGGGATGTTTTAAAGGCATTTCGTTAGCCTTTCATTTTGAATCCAATCTAGGTGATATGCCCTCTAACTGTTGGTTTTTTGGATACCGGTGCTATTATTAACAAAATTATAAGCAACCGAAGACCAAATAAGGGAAAATTGTTGTGAATTAGGGCTATGTAGTTAGAATCCATATTGAAAACATAGCCAGTTTGTTGTTACATTCCATAGACAGTTTTGAAACTACTGTCAGTTGATACTTTTCACTCTGATAACAGAAAAGTATTTTTAATTAGTAACAACATATGCATTGATTCTGGCATTTTGCGTAACGGATTATATACAGTAGACTTGTACCTCAATGTTGAGCAAATTTTCTTTAGTTGCAAATGATGTGACTATTGATTCTGATCATAGTAGAATAGATAAGAAATATATCAAGTAGTGGCATAAGAGTTACGGATATTTTGAGGCACATGTAGGATTGCATTAAGGGAAATCTTACTGTTAATATTAAGAACATGATTAGCAGATATTGAGATGATTAGGAGCTGAAATATATACCGACATTTATAGATCATTTTCACATACTGCATTCGGTGGATATAAGTGTTTCATCACTTTCACTAAAGACCATTTTGATGTAGGTCATATGGAGTAAAAGATCTGATCTTGTAGAGGCATTAGGCATTCTGATTAATTCTGCTGCGCTGCTTAAGGTAATGATCAGACAGTAGTGATGAATGTTGTGCTCAGTATAATGAAGCTAGGTGAGATCATATATCGATTTTCGGATTAAGTGCACTGTATGATTATGTATTGACGCCTACTATGTTGTGCTTGGAATACCAACAAGAATGAGATTGCAGTAATAATCATTCGTACATTTTGATGTGGTACGATTTCTGTTGGATCACTCCAAATTTTCAAAATTCAAGTGGAGTGAAGTTATGAAAACTGCAACTCACATTCAAAGTTGATCTCTAAGCAAGACCAATTCCTAAATGCATCCCAAGTTGTAGGCAAACAAGAAGCCGAGTTTGTGCCGCTTTTTGTGTTTAAGGTTATAAAGTTAGGCAAAAGGCCTATAACCTGCAGTCAAGAAAACTTGTCGAGAAAAAACTATCAGTGGCAATTCTGTTGGTTATTATATCGGCTAGAAAGATTCTAGATTTTCATTTCTCGTTACGTGATACTACAATCATTAAGTTTGACAATGCAATCTCTTTAGATGACTTAAAGAGTGGGAGTTGTGAACTCCACAAAGTCATTATTGAAGTACATTTTGTTGTGCCAGTCCCACACATGCATTATCTTTTGATGATGAAAAGCCACAACCAAAGAATCAATGATTGATCCTAATACCATATTTTGAACTTGCAACTGACCTTACAGAAGAATATGAATATGAAATTCGTATGTCTTCTGTTTCTGATATTTGTCAGGAGACTATACTGATTCGAACTCTTAGAGTTGGATATTAGTTACGCAGGATGAGTAAGCATCTATGCTACATAAGGAGGCATGGGATCTATTTTAATTGTCACATCATTGTAGACCAAAAGAGACTCTAAAGATTAGGTAGAAGATTTAAAGCCAAATTTGGCCAAGGCTTTCAATAAACAGAAGGAATTGGTTTTATAAAAAAAAATTCTTCTCACTTGTTTCTACCTAAAATTCTTTTAGAATCATGATGGCGATTAGTAGCTTATTTCGATTAGAAGCTACATCTTAGATGTTAAAATATCTGAATGGAGCAACTTAAAAGTTTGCGGTTCCTAAAATGGAACATATAGTATGTGAACTCAAGGAGTTCATTTGCGAACATTAAAAGACATCCAGATTGTAATATATAAAGAATGAGATTGTCACTTTGAGGAGAATATTATCGTTTGATAATTGGATCCATCACAAGGTCAGTGGGAGCAATTATGTGCTATTTGTGCTCTAAACTGATGATATCAAATAGTAGCCAATAGCACTGACCTATTGTATGAGACATTTCATGTTGTCATGTCACTTTAGGATGAAGAATCTAAGTGAGGCTTTATTTTGTTTTAAGGATTGAGATTCTTCGTGACATATTTATAGGCATACATTATTGGTCTCAAGAAAACCTACATTATGTGTATAGAGTAAGTCTACTGTATATTGTTCTCCTATTTGAGGTACCTCTTCCATGAAAAGTGACATACTGTAAAATCTCAAAGTCCTCAAAAGTAAAAATGAAAGAGCTCATATCGAATATTGTGTATGCCTTATTGTGAGTAATTAGTGTATGCTTAAGTCTATACACATTTGGATATTGTGTATGTTATAAGTGTAATTCGGAGATACTTGAGCGATCCTGCAAATAGAGAACTGGAAGCTGTAAAGAGAGTATTTGGATATTGACAAGTTTGACATTCTGCGTTTAGTCAGATATTCTGATGTTGATTTTGCAAGCTATCCAGTTGATAGAAACAAGTTTTCTAGTTATATGTTTGTGGATATAAAGGAGCTGTATTTCGGAAAGTGTGAAGCAAACACTTATAGCATCCTTGATTATGGAGGCTAAATATATAGCATGTTGTAAAGTTACTTGATGGGCCATTTAGGCTGCAAAATTTTATCTCAGGGCTAGGTTTCTGTGGTTGCCATTTCGAAGTCCTGGAGGTGTACTGTGGTAATGCTGCAATAAGTACTTTCTCTCTCAAAATGCTAGGAGTTCCTCACACTCCAAATATTCAGATATCATCATTCAGTTTGATAGAGAGAAAATAATGGAATCCATTATTTGATTGGATTGTAGAGCACATAGTGAAAGAGCTCATTCTGGCTAACTGAAAGTTTGGCTGCTAAAGTGCTTTGATGACAGCACTTGTATGAGGCATATGGAGCCATTTGCTGCATTAAGTTAGTGGGAGCTCTGTAATGAAATCAACTGCAGTTGTGTGGTTGGATTCCTCTTGGCCATATATGCATATTCTGTTTGCGCGCATTTAAGTGAATATGGCATTCTGTATTAGTCTTATATGCTTCCGTTGAAGCGATGCATTATTCGGTTTAGATGCATGGACCTAATGGAAATGGAAATGGAAATGGATATTGATTTTGTTTTTCATATCATTTCCATTTCACACTTCATATTACTATTTTGTTGAAGTCTTTATAAGTTTACGTATTTGTACCCTGTCGGTATGATACATTCTGAAGCTTGTAAAGGCTTATTGTTGTTAAAGTATTTATAAGTCTATACATTTGTGTCCTTTCGGTACAATATATTTAGAGGGCTTATGAATACATGATGATATTATATGATGATTTCATTAATTAACTTAATTGTCCAAGTGGGAGAATGTTGTAATATCCCTATTTGTGTGGACTAATTAAGTGTAATTACTTTCATATAATATTTAATTAGTAGTATAATTTTGTATAAAGTGTGACCCATAATTAATTATATTAAATATATAATATATGTGTATAAACCTATAATGGGATGGGTTTGTACATGAATCCCATGGAGGGAGGTCCCTACTCTCAACCTCTATATATATGAGGTTGACCCATTAAGTTTCATAACTTTCGTTGAAGAGGGATGAGAGTAGTTTCTCTCTCTCTCTCTACCTCTCTCTCTCACTCTTTCGTTTTATCTCCGTTTCAGGTCCGAAGACAGTCACTGGAACGCTATCGGAGAAGGCTTCGACAACGCGGTAATACGGTATAGCGGGATTGAGCTCTCATCCGCATTCAGGTCAGTTTTACTGCGATTCAATTTCGTGTTAGTGACTTGGTGAGATTTTAATAAATTCCAACATTCTTGTATTAGCAGGAACATTCAGATGCATTCTTACACTAGAATGAAATCACCTCCAAATCGGAAAAAGTTAGAAACTTATTGTTCTATTAGAACCAAGCCCATGATTAATGGCTAAAAAAATTCAACATTGGAATCCAAAGTATCCAACAGTTTTTGCTAACCAAACGAAAACTCCAAAGTCCAAAAACAGAAAATGAAGACCAAAGGAAAAGGAATAATCCTCCAAGATAAGACTTTAGCCAGAAACGCTATCATACTACATTGGCAACTGACCAGGGATTCTACTCATGCCAAATTTGGAAATAGATGCAATGGTCGTAACATAAGAAAAAAAAACCCACTTAGTGAGCATCAAGGGCATTGGGATGCATTGTCACCAGTTAATTGCTGAAAGGAGTGAAAAAGAAAGCAGAGCTAAGTTGAGGCCTAATCATCCTTCTTAAGAGATCTCTCCAAGAAATTTTAATCAACTTGGATGACTCGTTGGCTGCTGCCAATCATTGAGATCTTCTCAACATAAACAATGTCATTGAATTATGCGTAGAACTATATCCTGGTCAAAATGTCCGCATACTAACAAAAAGTTGGTGGGATAGAGAGGAAAAAGGACCTAGACAAATGAACAAGCCATGGACAACTCCTAAGCTTTGGCGTAAACCCCACCCTCCTTTAATTTAGCAAAGAAGAAAATCAACAAGATACATTTAAAACTCTACACAGCTAGTTGATCTAAAACCAGAAAACATCTGCAATATTATTGAAATCCTCCATAACAAAGAGGCCAAAGTTCTAAAAACGAAAGTAAATCCAACCCAAATTTGAACCCCCACTAAAAACCTCATAATCTAGCCAGCGTGCACCAACTTACGGTTACCCCAGGAATGAACAAATTCAGATCTAATCTCTAGCTTCCAAGATTGTCAATTCCTCTACAATTTGCTCATCATTAAGATTTGTTTTGAACCCCATTAATTTACCAATTTTCCAAGTCTCATGGGCCATTTTTTCAAGTACCTTTCTTCTATTAATGAAATCCCCATCTAATAAGCACTCATTGGCAACCCTTTCCTTATTCGAGCCTACAATTCTTTAGTTGCTTCCATATCAAATTTTTTAAATTTTTTTTCTTTCCCTTTCAAGAAACTTTGAATACCATAGAACCATCAATATCCTCCCAAGATTTAAATTTTCTTGAGTGACCCATTCATCATCCTACAAGCAGGAGACAAAATGGCATGTCTGACATCCTTGTCATTGTGCTCTTCAATCTCGATTCCCATCTCCTGGTTATACTCTTTGTCCATTGGAACCAGGCCCAAACAGTACTCTTCCTCTCTTTTTCTGTTCTCTTTATTAATTACATGGGTGGCTTTTTTGCATATGTCAGCATCAACCCATCATTAAGGCAGGCCAAAGACTCAATAGAATTAGCAACCAATTCCACACTGCTCTGAGTATCAGTCAATCTTTGGAGCAGTATCTAGTTTTTTGTTCAGGATTGTTGACCTCAGCGTCTCTAGCCTTGATATCTGTTTTAATACTTGCAATATTAGAGTTAGCCCCTCTGTCATTATCCATACCTTCCTCGAGAGCTGGTTACATTATGTTCTGGAGCTCTGCTTTAGAAACTTCATCATCCACAGCTTCAACAAACCCCGACCCGAACTCTCTTGGATGTTACCAAGATCATCATCGATCTTTTGAGATTTGGAGTGACAAAACAAGATTGAGTCGAGCCCCTTAATCATCTATGAAACTCTGACGTGAAATGTTTCCTTTCCACACTCTAGGTTAATGAGTTCCTCAATTCTTTCTAATTGCTTCGTCATTACAAGAATCATCTTTTTACTAAAATCATTATAGTTCAAAGTATTGTTATCCACTGTCAGGAATTCACCCTATGGCTTAGCTATATTTTTTAAAGTGCATAAATTCCAAACACGAAGAAATTCACTGGCATTGATTCCTAATGATGGATGGAGCACATTTTGAAGAGTCCTGCCACCAAAAAGAATTAAAACCCATACAGTAGTCGCTGGTGGCTATGATCCGAAACAACGAATGAAGCTTAATAAGGAAGGCAATTTCCACCACGCACCCTTCTTAAAAGTTGAACATAGTTTCATTCTTTGCCAAAATAATAACCAAAAAACATCAAACACAGAGGATAAATACCAAGTCCTAAGAGTGCCAAAAAGAGAAAATCCATCATGTAGCTTCCTCGAACATCCAGCCAAATTTTAATCCCCAGCAAAGCTACAAAAGCATCTTAATGGTTAAAAGATGGCACCATACAAAAGCATCTGCTTAGCGATATATTCTGACTCTTGTAGACGGGCAATTCCACGTTATAACTCTAGCTTGTTAAGAACTCCATCTTGTTGAGAACTCTAGCTTTAACAGAGTTCCTAAGACTTCTGCTATTGCTACCTGCAAAACTTAATAAAGACGGACACCAACTCACAAGTCTCCAGGAATGCTAATTTTTAAACCTGGTCTCTTGATTCCAGGAGCATCAATTCTTCTACTATTTGATCCTCATTAACATTAGTTTTGAATCCCATCATTTCACCAACTTCCTAGGTTTCACGAGCCAATTTTTCCAGCACATTCCTTCTATTGATAAAGTCCCCATCAGACAGTGATTCGTTTGCAGCTTTTTCCTTACTAGAGTTTACTTTCATTGGTTGCTTTCGTTTCAAGGTTTTTAATTTCTTCTTACTCTTTTGTGATTCTTTATGCATTAAAGACTCCTCAATATCATCCAAAAATTTAAATTTTCTAGTGCCCGAAATGAAAGACTTACCACAGTGAGACGTCCTTTTAATATCAGGAGATAGGATGGCATTGTTGATTTCATTATCCCCATGCACCAGGCTCTTGGTTTCCCTGTCTTGGTTCTTCACAGAGTTTGTTGGACAATATTCCTCTTCATCACTCCTTTTGTCCTCTTCATTAAATACACTTTTGTCCTTTTTCCTTGTGCCAGGTTGGTCATAAGGTTGAGCTCCATTATCAAGGCAGACTATACTATCATCAGAGTTGACCACCAAGTCCGGACTGTTCGAACATGGATCAGTCCTAGGAACTGTGCCTTGGTTTAGCTCTGCTGAGCTGGCTCGATTGTCCCATTTGTTGATGTCTGCACCTATACCTGTAGCGTTTGCATCAGACCCTCAGTCAATAACATTATCCATCTCCTCGTCGGATGAAGGCTGCTCCAAGTTATGGAGCATTGGGTTTGAGTCATCGCCTTTTGCAGGTTCAAAAAATCCAGAGCCTTCATGAATGTTTACAAAACCTTCATCAACCATATGGAGATTGTAATCATAGTGTGAGCTAGGATCAACTCTCACATCTATTTCTGAATCTCTGACTTGAAAAGTTTTTCTCCCATATTCCAGGTTAATGATTTCATCAATTTTTCCAATTTGATCCGTCATTATGAGAATTCTCCCTTTGCTAAAATCATTGTAGCTGGATGTCTTGCTGTCCACGGAAAGAAATTCCCCCCATAAACTAGCTATATTTTTGAAGGTGCAATAATTCCAAACGTGAAGAGGAACACCAAAAACTGTAAGCCATGTTGTTCTGTGTTTGAAAGCCATATCTTCTGACCAAGGGGAAATGTTAACAAACCATTCTTGGAGCCAAGACCAGCCAAGATTCTTCATATTTATCATAGTCTCTTCATCATAAAAAATTATCAGAAATTGTTTACCTGATATCTTTTTGACATCAATGTCAAGCACTCCTTGACTTTTGAAGTTTTCGACAAGTGTATCAAGATCATAACAGTCCCTTACTATACCAATAACGCTCCTTTTAAATTGTGTAATGCATCGACCTCAATCATTCCTGTGCAAGCTTTTCGGTTTTCCTTATTTCTTGGCATAATCATTTCCTCATTATCCTCATGACTTGGATCGCATATAGAGTTACCTTCACTCATCAGGACCTGCTTGAATGTTTTCTTGTGAGCTCCATAAGCCGACGCACCTGTTTTAGGATTAAAGTTGGGTTTGGCCTCTTGCTGCCTCAGAAGTTTACCAGGAACTAGATTACTTTCAAGATTACCAAACGTGTTGATTCTCCTCCAGTAGGAGGATCTCTCATTGAACCTTGCTATGTTCACTCCAATCCTGAAATCCATCAGCCATGCTCCGTTCATCCTAGCCACTGCCTTACTCGCATCTTGGAAGTTGGCAAAGCGAACAAACCTATATTTTTTACCCTTATAGATCTTTTCTAGGGAATGCAGACATCAACGATTTTGCCATGGTGCTGAAAAATCTGACGAAGCCATCTCCAATGGATAGATGGAGCAAGGTTGTTGAAAAAAACAGAGAACACCATGATGCACTCACAAATTCTACATTGAGTTGCTTCTGTTGAAAAAACTCCTTGAAGAGCTCAACTTAACCAAGAGGGATTGCATATCCTTATCACCTTAATTAAAAATAATACTTGTCAGATCCACCAGAAGTAAATTCTAGAGAGAAGACAGAGCTTCTCACTCTTTACTTCGCGATGACCTTAGCTTTGATTGCACAACAGTTCACATTATCCCTTTAACTCTCATTATTCTTGATCTTCACAATTATCAATCCTTAAATTACTCCCATTAATAAGAAATTCGCGGTTATCACAGAAGACAGTTGATTGCCATTTGGACGTGTATTGCTTTATGTAGCAGATTTTATTGCTCAAGCAACTAAGCTTGAGAAGAAAGTAGCGTGAACAATGTAAAAATGTGAACAATTGTGCTACTTTTATATGACAAAGGCAAACACCAATTTAAGATTTATGGTAGATATTCCAGAACACTAATGCTTATTAATTACCCACTATATTTGCAATAGTTTATTGAATTTCATTTGGATTTGAAAAACAGAAAAGACATCAGCCAAATTTTGTTTCCTTATGGGATTTGACATGAATATTAATATAAAATTATTTTTCCAATGAAATCTCTTTTTTAGTTGCATTTTCCAATGAAATCTTAAGGAAACTGTAAGGTTGAAGGGTTAAGTAAGGTCGCTTAGGGCTAAAGGAAATTTCAGTAACATTGAGTTCGATCATTTTAAATTTATATTAATTCAAATTATTTTTAATTTCAATTGTTAATTTTTTAATTTAATTTAGTTAAATTTGAATAAATTTCGTACCTACTTTATTTGATGTATACTCTAATAGCTTTTATAAACCATTGATCATTTTCTTAAATATGAAGCTTTGATGATATTTGGGAAAAATGAGGTTGGAAAACATTAGCACAATAAAGTAAATGTATTTTAAATGATTTTAATTGGTGGATTTTTTTTTTGCAACATGTGATTTTCATTGTGTAAAAAAGAAAAAAAAATAAAAAGTAAAACAGCAAGAATAGACTTAATAATGGGTCTAGTTGAGTTGGGTTCGAGTTGAACTTGGATATGATATTAACTAATTTTATGCGTGCTCAAACTTGATCCAACTTGATTTCAAACTTGAATTTTTTGTCTAGACTTATATTTTAAAATAACAAAAAAGCCCAAGCCTACCCAAATAAATCAAATTTTTTCAATAACAAGAAAACATAATTTTGATTTTATCATTAGGTTGTTTTCTTTAATTGGGTAGTTCAATATGGATTTCTTTTTTTTTTGTTACACAATATGGATTTCTTTAATTGTTAATGGGTTGGTACATTTAATATGTTTTATTGATTAGCCTCAATTTTATCGAGTTTAATTATTTTTGGCATATTTAATGGTTTATGTAAAGGCATATTGAATACTTAAACACACACACACACACATATTTACACATATACATATAAATATTATTTAGCTGAGCCGAGTCTAAACTTTTAGGAATGAGACCAAGAGCTGGCCCGAGTTTTGATTGGCCTATTTTGTTTGCCCAATCCTATTTTAATGGACTTAATATTTTATTTTGTCCAAACTTGATCAAATATCAAGCCAACTTTTAGGCAGAGGCTAGTAGCCTAATCCTTGAACAGATCTAGATAAAAATTATAAAAACGTTAAATTAGTAATGCACTACCATATTCTTTATTAATATTTAATATATAATAATAATTTAAAGAACTAGTTTAACATGTTTTCAAATATAATTTTTTTTACATTTAAAATTCAATCAAATAATTGTGATCTAAAATAAAGAAGTCCCATCCAATTTCAAAACCTAATTTACTTTAACTTCTCTTTCATCAAGTTTAAATATCGAGAAAAGAATAAAATATTACTAGTCATGTTTTCCTTTCTCTATTGTTTTCTCTTTGGAAGACTCAGATCAAAACGGCAATAGCCTTTCCTCACCAGATTAGTATTACCTATCTCTTTTTCTTTTCTTCCAATCCTATTTCGTCAAGGCTCTGCGGCCGCCGTCTATTTGTCGACGCTGCTGTTATCTTTTTTATTTTTTTCAAGGCTGACTAATGATGAAGAGGAAGCCATACTTCTCGGCTTTTGCAAAACTGAAGTTTCCTTGGTTAATGGCAAAGGGTAGGCGTTGTTCATATCCTTTGCAATTTTCAAATTGAAGGTGAATGTTGTCTAAACTGCCAAACATGAAGAAATTCACCGGTATTAATCCCTAGTGAATTAGAAAGTGGCTTTACATGGGTTGAAAGATTTCTGAGTTAGCTTTTCAAAGGATTTTACAGTTTATCATTTGGATTTAACAATCATGAGTTATGCTTAAAACAATACCGATTGGTCATAAAGTTTCCTGCAAGGTATTCAATGTAGGAATTAAATCTTTTGCATCATTATTCAATTATAATTCTTAAAATCCCATTTAACATTATCCATTTAACTCTCATGATTCTTGATCCTCATAATTTTTAATCCCTAAATTACTCCGAATAGTATGAAATTCATGATTATCACAAAAGGCAGTCAACTGCCATTTGCACGTGTATTGCTTAATGTTTGTAGATTTCATTGCTCAAGCCACAAAGCTCAAGAAGAAAGTAGCGTGAACAGTGTAAAAATGTGAAAAATGTGTTACTTTTATATGACAAAGAAAAACACCAATATAAGATATTTTTTTAGTACAGATGAAGCAAAACTTTAACTAACAAAGCCTTATGTGACCTAACTACTACAATCAGCTCGTAGACAAGAGTTGAAGCAAAACTTTAACTAACAAAGCCTTATGTGATCTAACTACTACAATCAGCTCGTAGAAAAGAGTTGTGAAGATTGCAAATTGTACTGATTTTATAAATAAATAAAAGACAACAAATAAGTATATTGAAATTTAGTTGTACTTCTAATTTTTTTTAGTAATGGAGACAAATATTTTATTTAGGAACATTTAACAATAAATGATAAATGCTAATATAATTTAAATAAAAAAATGTATATCTATACACACATATATATATATATATATATGTACATGTTTCTACAAAGAAATATATGTATGTACATATACATACATATATATATATATATGTTAGGCATGAGATATATATATATATATACACACACACACACACACACACACGCGCGCGCGCACATAAGGAGTGATAAAATATATATAATAAATAAATAAAAATAAAAATAAATAAATAAAAAGAAGACGAAGATGATAAATATATAATATATGATATATATACATATAAAGTGTATATATATAAATATTGAATAAGAAATATATATAATATATATAATAATATTATAAAAGTGATTAGCTTCCTTAGGAAGCCAATCAAAAACGTTACCTGCTCCCACGTCTGCATCTAAAGCTTCTGCCAAACGAAAACAGCAAAACCCGATCAAAAAGAAAAAGGAGGAGGAAAAGAAGAAAAGGAAGGAAAGAGAGAAAGAATAGGAGGAGAACTCGGCAAGGAAGGAAGGAGAAAAAGAAAAAGAAAAGAAGAAAGAAGCTGCGGTGAAGAACTCCAAATGAGAGGGAAGAGAGAGTGGAGGGATGGAGATCGACAGAAGGAAGAAGATGTAGCAGTGGTTTGAACGAGAGAGGTGTTAACTACTGTGAAAGGAAAGAGAGTGAATTGAAGGAGAAAAGAGAAAGACTAAGGAAATTGCAGCAAGGAAAGAGGATGAAGAGAGTAAGTGGGCTGTGGCAAACCGAAAGGGGAGGAAGGAAAGAAGAGAGAAACAACAGCCATAAGTGATCGAGAGAGAGAACAAAAAGAAGAAACAGTAGCAGAGGGAATAGCGAGAAAAGAAACGAATGGAGAAAGGGAAATGGTAGAGGAAAGAAAAGGAAATAAGGAAGATTTAATGGTTGAGCCAAGAGGAAATTAGGAGGGCCGAAACCAAGAGAAGAAGGGGTTGAAAACAACGATTGGAATTTGCTGAAAACTGGGAGGAAAGAACTGATTGGAAAGAAAGGCTGACCTTGGAGTAAAAGTGGGTGCTGAAGAACGAGATTAGAACTGGTTAGAGGTGGCAAAAATTGATCCGACTCGAAAAATCCGCCCGATTAACCTGAATCCAAACTTGACTGATCTAATTTGACTAAAAAAGTCAACAATCCAAATCCAACCCTATCCGAATCCAAATTGATCCGAAACCAAATTTATCCGAATTCACATTGATCCAAACTCGACCGGATCCGAACTCGAATTTATCTGAACCTAAATTCATCTGAATTTAGATTAACCCGAACCCGAATTGATCCAAACCCGAATTGATCTGAACCTAAATTGACCTGAATCCAAATTGATTCGAATCTAAATTTACCCAAGCCTGAAAAGATTCAAACTTAAATTTAATATTATCAATAAATATTTTAATGTTAAAATTAAATATCAAAGTATTTTAATATAGTAAAAATATAATTTTTTTCAATAATATGAGTGTTATATTTTTTTAATATAGTTAAATTGAAATATTCACTTTTATATTGCATTCATTTGAACATAATGTATAATTATTTAATGATTAATCTATAATAGAGTATAGAAGCTATATCATTTACGCTAATGTCTCCAATTATTCTATAAAAAATCAAACTAAATTAAAGAGATATATAGTATTGTTTTATGATATTTAGTATAAATTATTAAATCACTTTGATTCAAAAGTTATTAATTATTGTAGATAATAAAAATAAAATGAAAAAAATGTAATTAATTTATGAATATTGGTAAATATATTACAAAGAAAACTATCATACAGATTATTAAATATTTTGATTATTTCAATCCCAATTGTACTATAGGTCATGTAAGAAAAAAGTTTTATTTTCATGAATTTTGTAGTTCTTAGAAATATGGTTTCAGTTGATTTTTATACCAGATAAATCACATCAAGATGACCAAAGCTTAATCCAATAAATCTGTCAAATCGACCCGAATCCAAATCCGACCAACCCGAATTGACTAAAAAAGGTTAACGACCCAAACCCGACCTTATCTGAACCCAAAATGATCCAAATCCGAAATAGACTGATTTTTCCTTGATCCAAACCCGACCTTATCCAAACTCGAAATGATCCAAACCCAAAATAGACCGATTTTTCCTGGACCCAAACCCGACTTTATCCGAACTCGATATGATCCGAATCCAAAATGATCCGATCCAAAATGATCCAACCCAAACCCGATCCGACCCACCCATTTGCCACCTCTATAACTGGTATAATGGTGGTATTAAGAGCTGAAAAGCTGGTGTTTGAGGACTAGTTTAAGTGTCGATTTCAAGATTGAAAATTTGGTTCTTAGTGCAAAAAAAAAATGTACAGGAGGTTTAGTCAAAGAGTAAGCTGAAAGACAAAAGACAACTTTGGTGTCTTAGTTTAAAAAAAAATATTTGGTAAGACCATATCCTTGTTCATTAGGTATTTTTCTGTAAAATATCTTGAAGCTTAATTCCTATATATATATATATATATATATATATATATATATATATAAATATATATATATATATATATTAAGTCAATTGAATAATGTTAGAATGTGAAGATGTGACATTAAGGAGGCGATTTCAGAGTTCAGCTAAGATCAGCATGTTAGCACCAAGCTCGGAATAGGTAAGACTATTATATAAGTTTGCGATAGTATTAGAGTGTATAGGCTACATTAAGAGTGTAGACACCTAATTTTGTCCGAACAATTTTTTTTTAAATAAAAAGAATCAAAAAATCAAAAAATAAAAAAATGATAAAAAGAAACAACCTTTCCATGCATACAATGCAAAACACTAAATTAAAACCCATGCAAATTAAATCAATAAGAGTTGATTAACTTGATTTGCTGTGGAAAAAAAAGAAGAGAATAATCAGCAATTAAATCAATAAATACATCAAAAAATAAAATAAAAAAGATCTATTAAAGTCAAACAAAAAAAACAATAATCTCATAACTATAGCAATAATCCTAGGACCTAAATTAATGGACATGGAATGGCTTTAAAAGCCTACACATTGCTACAGTATTAGGGGGGAGGCAAAAATACACGGTAACCTAAAAAAGAAAAAAAAGAGTCTCCCATTGAGACCGCACGCCGTCCTACTCTTCATCTCCATCTCTGCAGCTTCGTTTGTTGTTGTGCGATACATTTCCACCGCTCTTGCACTTGTTCTGCATCACCAGCTTCTTGCTTCAACACCGGCACCAATCTCTGCCACGCCACTGATCAACACTCACCTGTTTTGCTGCCAAGTCACTTGTACAAGTCTGATCCTTGCTACCTGTACGTTACCGAACAGTTCCTCTACTACACAGCCCCTGCTCCGTACCCCGCCTTCAAACTGTCCCTTGTAATTGGCTCCTGTCTGAAGCTCATTATCACATCGCAACCAGTGTCCATCGCTGCTCCTATACGCAACATCAAGCCGCTCCACAGTCAACCGTTGCCTGCAAAAGAAAACACAAGGAGCGTTGAAAAAGGAATAAGAATCAGAGACAAAGAAAGAAAGAGGAACAATGCCATTTTTATAAAGTATGTTCGTGTACTCATATTTCTTTATTTACTTGTTTGCTGTTTAAAGTGACTTAAGTTAAAAAGTATGTCAGTATACTTATGATTCTTTATTTACTTGTTTGTTGTTTAAAGTAATTTAAGTCAAAGTAAGTTAAACTAAACTTGGAAATTTGTGAAAAGTAATGCTAATGTTAGGAATTGCATAAGGAAGTTAAACGTATAAATTTGGATTTATAAAATTGAGGTTTAAAATTAGATCTAATTAGTTTAAACTAAATTAAATTCATATTTAAGTAGTTAAAATTAAACATAATAAAAATTCCATTATTAATGAAGTAACTAAAAAAAATAGAATATTAATAAAATATTAAATCAATAAAATTTCCACTACTTTATAGTCTTAGAAATTTTAACAATTATGAGTCATTAGATTAAGTTTTGACAAAAATTATCCGACGACGGAACTCTAAAAGGACTACGCTTAAGTAATACCTTTAGAGATCTTGAGGTGAGAAAAATTCTATCCAAGACCTCACCAACTCAATGGAGGGTCTAAATAGGATTTTCAATAACAAATAATTTATATTCATTTTAAAAATAAATTTATTATAAAATTACAATAAAAACAATTAGTTACAAAATTAGAAAAGATATTAATGGTTTGTAATAATATAATAAAAATAATATCGGTAGGTGACAAGACAAGGAAGGAAATAAATAAAATAACCAAAATTAAATATTAAAATAACAAAGAATGTGAATATGAATTACTCCAATGATGAAATATCAAGAGAATTATGCTTAAGTAACTTTCTTGAGAATTTCTAGGTTAAAAAGTTCTCTCAAGACCTCGCTAGCTTAATGGATGGTCTAAAGAGGGTTTTCGATAGCAAGTGATTTATATTCAGTCTAAAAATGAAATAAGATGTATTAAAAATAAAAATTAAAAGAATTAATTACAAAGATAAAATAATAAATATAAAGAAATATTAATAATTCAATAACAATAATAAATAATAATAATGATAATAAATGATAAAATAGGATTATAATAGTTAATAATAATTATTGAGATTGAATATTGATTATTTCGATAATAAGATTCCAAAAGAGATTACGCTTAAGTAATACTTTGGAAATCTTTAAGTCAAGCAATTTCTTTCAACATCTTACGAGCTTAATGGAAGATCTAAAAGGAATTTTTGAGAAAAATAATTCATATTCATTTTCTAATAAAATAAACTAATAAAATTAAACATTAATAAAATAATAGAAAAACAATAGAAGTAGTAAAAATGATAAGATATCGAGAATGAATTAGATAGGAGTCAAAATTAGAAGTTTTCATAAAACATTAAAATGAATCCGACGACGGAGCCTCTTCAAGCAAGTCACATAGTACTACTTGAATACTCTTGAGGTGAAGAGAATTTTTTTAAGTTGTCCCACCAGCTTAATGGAGGATGCTTAGAAATATTTTTCAATATTTATTTATTGAACTTAAGATTAACTAAGGTAAATTTGAGATAACCTAAAATTAGTTGGTACCATTTTAGGATGGGCGTTGTGAGAGTACTAATCCTTCCTCACACGTAACCATACTCCTGAACCCTAAATTTGAGATGTAGACTAGTCTTTATACATAGTTTGAATAGGTGACCAATCACACCTAGTAGAATGGTTGGTAGCGACTCCATAGATTTTGTGTCTAGCTATTAGGTTTCTCTAAAACTTAATACGTTATGACAGTTTGGCGACTCCACTTGGGACTTAGAGAGTTAGGCCAACAATTGGTTTTAGGTTATTTTAGGTTTGCCTTAGGAGTGTTACTTTTGGTAAAATAATACGACATGAATAATTATATGTTCCTTTAACACACACCTCACGTGTATGCATTAGCCCTCGACCCGGGCTTTATCCTTTTTAGGAGGGAGTATAGTATCTACGCTCTTGTGAGGTAATACCTCCGCAATGGCTAGCGAAATACTCCCACTCAAATTGAACCTTTCCGTTTGTAGTCTATCATGGGTGAGGATTGGGTACCTTACTAGTCCTTTGTGGATGACAGTAAGGAACAATTTGGGAACCTTTAGCCCTTTTATCTAAAGCCATGCATATAGTGGAATTTAGAAGACCAACTATAAGATAGAACCATATCAACCCATGCTATAGAAAATACCCATTATTTAGGACACATGTTTGATCAAATTTTTTTGATTTTGATTTATCATGAGACACTAAGAGGGTACCATGAGTTCTTCACCAAAACATTTCCATGCATTACTCATCCATTATTGTTACATGACAATTTTTTACCATACCATTCCATTCATACACATGTAGCATCATCTCGTTTTGTTCATCTTTAATCATTGTTTTTAAATAAAGCATTTTCAAACTTTTTCAAGCATCACCACATAAAAAAATAATGAAATCTAATTATGGTAATAAATGTTCAAAGATAGCTCGACTAAAAGTCCATTCGTATCACACTCGTTATCAAGCTAAGATCATGGAAGAAGAGCAAAATGTTCGTATTGAGAAGATGGAAAATGTAACAGCTCGTTACCACATTTTTCGCGTATTTCTATACACTTTTTCCGGTTGGGCTGTCTGTGATGCCATTAAAACATTTAACAGTGACAGTAATAAATGATAACATTTATTTAACAAATACGGAATATGAAATTCTTTTCATTATTCTTTATATATGACATCCCCTATTGTCCTTGTTTCAATAAAGTAGTACTGTATACCTATATTTGAAATGTAAAAGAGAAGAGATTGTACCTGTCATGTTTAACATACTTTGCCCCAGTGCTTTATATGTAGCTATATCCATCTGGGAGCTAATTCTCTAACTCTGTGTCTTTTATCTGTGAAGTTAAAACAAAGGGGTGAGCGAATTACGCGCTCAGTAAAAGAGACGTATGCTGCTTTATAAAACCAAAACTATATACAAATAAAACTATATCCCCCAAAATGTTTATTTTTTTATAACAATAAACCCAGTAGGGAAAACAATGGATATAGTAAGCAATAATCTCAATACACCATTCAAATCACTGGCTAAACAGTTTACAATATAAAGTAATAAACAGTAAACAGGATTCAATAAATCTTTTCAGTAAATAGAAATCAGCAAGTTGAGACTAGGCATCACCCTATAAATAAATCATGCTATCATCGTTCCCCCTCCCCCTTGCGAGAACGGAATAATCATCCCCACAGGGATACAGTAGATCTATGGCCACAATCTATAGGTGGTCTTCGAGTCTACTTGCCAGGTGACCTCGAGACCGCTGATGACTTGGCGGGTCCATCAGCCTTATAACTCATAATGCATGAAACTAGGGGCCTAAAGTTTCAAAATCAAGTTATATCTCATGAAAAACCTTTATGGAATTATTTTATAATTTTATCATTTTCTTGAAATGATTTATTTTCCAAAGAAGTTTTATGTAATCTTAAAAACAGTCCGCAATCTCACTATTTTCCGTGTGAGAAAGGCACAGGTTAAATTGGCTCGCCATGGCTAGTTCGCCCATGGTCAACTCGCCCATAGTCAACTCGCCCCAAAAAGGTTTCATATTTTTTGTTTACAAAAATATTAAAAACAACCCATTTTTCGTATGAGAAAGTACGGTTAAAATCTGCTCGCCCATGGTCAGCTCGCCCAGTGCGGTGAACTAGTGTTCGCCCGCCAACATTAGCATTTGAAAACAACTTAAACTGGCTCGCCTATAGTGGCTCGCCCATAATTTTCTTAACAAAGGGGTCGCCCGCCCCAAAACATTATAAAAGGGGTCGCCTTCCATTGGCTCGGCTGAATTTCAATTAAAACAGGGTCGTTCACCCAAAACAACATAAAAGGGTTTGCCCACTTTGGCTCGCCCGAATTTCATTAAAACAGGGGTTGCTCGCCTCAAAACATCAAAAAGGGTTCGCCCACTTTGGCTCGCCCGCCCTTTTTCCAGTTCGCCCAAGTCAAAATAAGTTATCAAATAAATGCATGTCATAAACCAAAACAATTTCTCAATATTTTCATAATATTTTTACTCAACATGACATGCATTTTACTTCACATACAACTCCCTTACCTAGTCTTACGAAGCCTTACTTCCCGATCGCTTTTACCGAGTCCATAATTCCCGGCTGCAAAATAATTTATTAAAACTATTAATATTTTCCTTTTTATATATTTCCAGCACTTTCGCGAGATCAACTAGCTCACCCACAGAGATTCTACTAGCTCGCCCAACAGAGCTCTTGCTGGCTCGACCAACCGAGCTCGCCATTCGTCAAATGGCTTACACATGGTAGCTCGCCCAACATTCTCGCCATTCATATATTGGCTAATTAGTGGGAGCTCGCCCACAATCAACACGCCATGCCTACATTGGCTTAAATGTGGGAGTTTGCCCACAATTTAACTTGCCCAATGCCTATGTATGTGAGTTCGCCCAACAAGACCTTCTATTCAAAGGTGGGCTCGCCTATGGTTTAAATTAACATATGGCGACCTCGCCACCATACCATGCCCCATATTATTTAGCTCGCCCATGATGGCTGAGCTCGCCTATTTATCATCATTTCCAGCACTTTCCTTGTTTATTCTCGATTGTTTTCTAGATCACATCTTGTTCTAGTTTCCTTTAATGATTTTCCATCATCCCACTAACATTTCGACCCAGTTTCATTTTATTCTTCATCTACTTCAAAATATGAATTTATTCTATTTCTATGATATAACAAGAATAAATTAAAAGCAAGACTATAATCATGCTCCTTATGCTCAAAATCATAGAAATATATCCTTCAATCTCAAGAAACCATTAAATCTCACCTTGATCAATTTATGTTTCTAAAACAGAATTTGTTTTCTGTTTCGTTCCTCTTCCCCGTCAGCCCTCTGGCTTGAATTCTTATTCGATTCTTCAATTGAATAGAGGTTGAGTAAGCAAGGAAGGTTGAATGTCACCATGGAATCTCTCTCAATTCATTTCTCAACTGAACCGAGCAAAGAACCAGGACCAAAATTGAGACATAGTTTAGCTCTCATAAATGGCATATACGATGGTGAAGAGAGCAACTCTACTACAACCTTCTTGTTTATTTATTCTTCTCTTTATCCATATTAACCAATACTAATAATCCACATAGCACCTTATCATATTTCTCCATCATTTCATGGGTCAATATTCCTTTAATGCATGAAGAAAAACTGCAGCTCAAGGTAGCGTGAAAGTCTCCCTTGCACACGCCTTTTTTCTTCTTCTATTGACTTTGTTTTATATTTCCACAAATAACTTTCCAGCCATGTCAGCCTTTAATTAATTTCTTGTCTCATGCAGATTTGACTAGCCTTTAACAGATTGAAGAAAATAACGTGTAGCAGTAGCAAAGTGTCATGAAAGTCCACTTTTGCTGCGCCTTTGCTGACTTCCATTCTCCTTCTCTTCTATGCATCATATGTTGCATTAATTCATGAAGAACATTGCAGCAAAAGAAATCAACTGGAACTCTTTTCTTCCTACACGTTATTGACTTGGTTTGCCTAGCTTTGATGGCTGCTTCAGCCAATAGAATTCATTCCTTTGTTAGACTTTTCTTCGGCCTTATATCACAATAGCAATAGAAGTCAAATTTGGTTGCACGGTTCTGATTTATTGTTTCCAGCTCACCAACACTGCGTAATGTGTCAGCTCGCCATCTTTAATCTAGATCGCCAGCTTCTCAGCTTGCCAATAGTCCTTAACTTGCCAATTCGAGCATCAACGTTGTCTTTTACTTGATTATTGGCATCATCACATGGTCTTGATGCTAACTTAAGATTTGGCGATTACTGCCATAGACACGTTGCTGGCAATCACCGAGTATTACTCTACTCACCTTCTTTTTTATTTGGGAGATCATCACTTGGTTCATTTGGGCGATTAGAGTCCTCGCCTCATTTGGCTATCACCTTAAACAACTAGCTGACGAACTCACCTAGTAAAAAAAAGGCAATTGAATCAACTCGCCATCATCAATCTCACCATCAACCATTGCAATGGTCCTATCTTGCTCGCCCATTGGCGAGCTGTTCCCTTGTACTCGCCTATAGAGTATTTCACAAAAATTGCTCCATTCACATCCTAATTTAAGGAGCTTTTCACCCAAGTGGAAATCAATATTCATTATTTATTTAATTTCCACTATCAAATTTTATAAAATTAAGGTCTACAGTAAGGTAGAATCAGGTCTTATAGACAAAGCTCAAGAGGATATAAGGGGGCAATTGGCCCAAATTACTAAGCTGTTGAAAAACTTGAGTAAGGGAAAGGGCGTAATAGAATAAGTTGTTGTTCAAAAAGAGATTTGTCTTATGGCGGCATGAAGGGTTCTAACCATGCGATTTTGAGGATTTATAAATTCTAGTTTTTGTTTTCTTTTATTTCAATAAGTAATGCAAGACAATTTTCTAAAGTGCTTAAGCCTGTAAGTACGAAATAAATTTTATGTATAGACTAACTTTTATTTAGTTTCGTTTCAATAAAGCGACTAGTGTGATGCATTGTCATTTTCTCTGTTCATTTGTCATTTCCCACTTACTCACCTTACCTTTTATTCAAAAGTATCCAAATAATGAACATAATGATAATGATGTCAATAAATTTGGGATTCAACTTTGAAAGAACTATTACTGTTGATAAATTACTAGTCTGCCAATGTTGCGAAAGCAAGAAAACGAAGGAAAGGTTGCTCACCATCCGCACTTGATAGACAGTACGAGAAAGGTGAATCTCTTACAAAAACTTCTAACACGTTTTTCATTGTTCAATAAATGATCTTTAAGGAGAGCACTTACATTTGAAATGATAAATGGCCTTCTTTCACTATCCTTCAAGTATGAGTAAAATTATCCTTTGATTACCCCTTTTGAGCCTATTATATTTTTGTAATATAACCCACTAAGGATCACCCTCCACACTAGGGGCAAGGAAGATGAAATAAAGAAATTTTAGGGGCAAAAAATGAAAGTGTTCATGATGAATCAAAGGGCAAAAAAAACAGCCTAGTTTTATGAAAAAAAAAGAAGAAAAGAAAAAGGGTTTGAATTCAAAAAGATAACCAAAAAAAAAGCAAGAAAACATATGTGTGAATTAGAAAGGGGCAAAGTGCCTGAATGTTTTACTTGATAAAAAAGTGATCCCTTGGTTTATAAACCTTGAAACACATTTTGGACCTGCTTTATCCTTTTCTTTCATATACCCTTGCTTGAGCCTACATTACATACATTTAAAAGCTCATTTTGATCAAATGTAAATGCTTAAATTGAAGAATCATTTATTGAATGATGACATATTTGTATAATGAGATAATGATCCTTTGAAGGAAGTAGATCAAGTTGAATGAAGAAACCTATGAGCTTTAAAAGATATCTTGGATCAAAATCAAGAACACCTATTAAGGTCATGAATTTGGATTGAGCACTGAAGGTTGAAGTTTGTCAAAGCCAATGAAGTTGAAAATGAAGAGAAAAAAAAAAGAAAAAATAAAAATATGAAAAAAAGGAAAAAGAGATAGAAGAAAAAAGAAAAAAAAAAGGGAGGATTCAAAATTGAAAACCTGAAAGGGGCAGTTTTAATCAAATGAAGGGGCACCTAAGTTGAAAACCGAAAAAGGCAGCTTAGAAAAATATCAGCATAAAAAAGTTTTGATACAAGGGCAAGATTGGCAGACACTACATGAAAGAACATATCAACAGAAGAGTGGGCTTTTGGAAAAGAATTTTAGATTGACTTGATTGAAATTGTCAGAATGTTCATTAAATGGATACTGAAAAGCTTATTCCAAACAGACTGTCCCATTGATTTTTCTTCATTTCATGTTCCTTTTCTAAGAATGAATATCTATATCTCTCAAGATCATTTTAAATTTATTCCACCCTTATAACAAATTGAGAATATGCATAAGTGCATTACATTGGGGGTCGAGTTTGAAGGAAAATAAATAAACGTTGGTAACCTTTTTGGGCAAATTTTTGAAAAAAATATTCTTTTGAGAAATCTTGCATTACTAAAAGAAAAGAAAGAAACAAAGGTGAATGATGAAAATATAAATCTGAAAGCATAATGGCTAGTCTTTGGGCATAACTGGACTAGGACTCAATAAAAGATGGGATGTTAAATGAAAGAAGATTTGAATAAGAAGAATCCAGTAGATTTGTGGAACTTGATGAAAACGAGATGAGCTTGAGAATCTTGTTACCACAGTTGAGATTGCATTTACATACATTCATGGAATAATTCAAAGGGCATGACATTAACATGTGCATAACATTCATAGCATCCATGGTATTCATGGCATTCGTTATATTCATGACATGCACGACATTTTATTATTGCATTTTGACATTGAACTATTTGTTAAGACATTAGGATAAGAAGTTTTGAATGATGAAAATTTTGAAGAAAAAAGAAAGTGTAAGAATACAATGTATAGGATGAAAATATAAGAGATGGTAATTTGAAAAAAATGATGAGGCATAGGAAGATGATAAGGAAAATACATAACCTTAGGTGAGAGCAAAGTCCAGTTTAGCTGGCACCTTAGAGGTGGATGAAGCCCAATATTGTTGGCATCAAAATGGAAGTTAAGCCTAGTCAAGCTCATGTTAACTGGCATTCTGAATGAAATTTTTATTTTTCAAAACTCTCAATGCCTCTGTTGAGAGGAGCTCTTTGTTTTTCAAAAAGTTTCATTGCCTCTGTTGAGAGGAGCTCTTTGTTTTCAAAGTCTCATTGCCTCTGTTGAGAGGAGCTCTTTGTTTCCAAAGTTTTATTACTTCTGTTGAGAGGAGCTTTTTATTTTTCAAAAGTCTCAATACCTCTGTTGAGAGGAGCTCTTTATTTTTCAAAAAGTTTCACTGCCTCTGTTGAGAAGAGATCTTTGTTTTCAAAGTCTCATTGCCTCTATTGAGAGGAGCTTTTTGTTTTCAAAGTCTCATTGCCTCTGTTGAGAGGAGCTTTTTGTTTTCAAAGGTCTCATTGCCTCTGTTGAGAGGATCCTTTGTTTTCAAAGTCTCATTGCCTCTGTTGAGAGGAGTTTTTTGTTTTCAAAGTCTCATTGCCTCTGTTGAGAGGAGCTCTTTGTTTTCAAAGGTCTCATTGCCTCTGTTGAGAGGAGCTCTTTGTTTTCAATGGTCTCATAGCCTCTGGTGAGAAGAGCTTTTATTTCATGATCATTTTTGCATTCTTTAGTCTTATGATAGGAAAGACTAGGAATTTCATTTCACAGTCCTTAGTCTTATGATAGGAGAGAGTAGGAAATTTCGTCTTTCATTCTTTAGTCTAATGATAGGAGAGACTAGGAATTTCACTTTGCATTCCTTAATCTTGTGATAGGAAAGATTAGGAAATCTCATTCTACATTCATTTCCTTAGCCTTATGATAGGAAAGACTAGGAAAATTCATGTTTTTGCTTTCCTTAATCTTATAGTTAGGAAATTTCATTCTTTAGTCTTATGATAGAAAAGACTAGAAAATTCCATTTTGCATTCATTTCCTTAGCCTTATGTGAGAGAAGGCTAGGAAATATCATATTTTACAAAAATTCATTGATAGGTCTTGCATTCGGACAAAATGGTTGTCTATGTCTTTGCACCATTACTGTTTCACAGCAAAGTGCAAAGAGAGGCAACTGTAGACACCTAATTTTGTCCGAACAATTTTTTTTTAAATAAAAAGAATCAAAATTCAAAAAATAAAAAAATGATAAAAAGAAACAACCTCTCCATGCATACAATGCAAAACACTAAATTAAACCCCATGCAAATTAAATCAATAAGAGTTGACTAACTTGATTTACTGTGAAAAAAAAGAAAGAGAATAATCAGCAATTAAATCAATAAATACATCATAAAATAAAATAAAAAAGATATGTTAAAGTCAAACAAAAAAAAACAATAATCTCATAACTATAACAATAATCTTAGGACCTAAATTAATGGACATGGAATGGCTTTAAAAGCCTACACACTGCTATGGTATTAGGGGGGAGGCAAAAATACGCGAGTAAGAGAAAAGCCTAAAAAAGAAAAAAAAGAGTCTCCCATCGAGACCGCACGCCATCCTACTCTCCATCTCCATCTCTGCAGCTTCGTTTGTTGTTGTGCGATACATTTCCACCGCTCTTACACTGGTTCTGCATCACCAGCTTCTTGCTTCAACGCCGGCACCAATCTCTACCACGCCACTGATGAACACTCACCTATTTTGCTGCCAAGTAACTTGTACAAGTTTGATCCTTGCTGCCTGTACGTTACTGAACAGTTCCTCTACTACACAGCCCCTGCTCCGTACCCCGCCTTCAAACTGTCCCCTGTAATTGGCTCATGTTTGAAGCTCATTATCACAGCGCAACCAGTGTCCATCGCTACTCCTATACGCACCATCAAGCCGCTCCACACTCAGTCGTTGCCTGCAAAAGAAAACACGAGGAGCGTTGAAAAAGGAATAAGAAACAGAGACAAAGAAAGAAAGAGGAATAGTGCCATTTTCATAAAGTATGTCCGTGTACTCATATTTCTTTATTTACTTGTTTGCTCTTTAAAGTGACTTAAGTCAAAAAGTATGTCAGTATACTTATGATACTTTATTTACTTGTTTGTTGTTTAAAGTAATTTAAGTCAAAGTAAGTTAAACTAAACTTGGAAATTTGTGAAAAGTAATGCTAATGTTAGGAATTGCATCAGGAAGTTAAACGTATAAATTTGGATTTATAAAATTGAGGTTTAAAATTAGATCTAATTAGTTTAAACTAAATTAAATTCATATTTAAGTAGTTAAAATTAAACATAATAAAAATTCCATTATTAATGAAGTAACTAAAAAAAATAGAATATTAATAAAATATTAAATCAATAAAATTTCCACTACTTTATAGTCTTAGAAATTTTAACAATTATGAGTCATTAGATTAAGTTTTGACAAAAATTATCCAACAACGGAACTCTAAAAGGACTACGCTTATGTAATACCTTTAGAGATCTTGAGGTGAGAAAAATTCTATCCAAAGCCTCACCAGCTCAATGGAGGGTCTAAATAGGATTTTCAATAACAAATAATTTATATTCATTTTAAAAATAAATTTATTATAAAATTACAATAAAAACAATTAGTTACAAAATTAGAAAAGATATTAATGGTTCATAATAATATAATAAAAATAATATTGGTAGGTGAGAAGACAAGGAAGGAAATAAATAAAATAACCAAAATTAAATATTAAAATAACAAAGAATGTGAATATGAATTACTCCAATGATGAAATATCAAGAGAATTATGCTTAAGTAACTTTCTTGATAATTTCTAGGTTAAATAAAATAACCAAAATTAAATATTAAAATAACAAAGAATGTGAATATGAATTACTCCAATGATGAAATATCAAGAGAATTATGCTTAAGTAACTTTCTTGAGAATTTCTAGGTTAAAAAGTTCTCTCAAGGCCTCGTCAGCTTGATGGATGGTCTAAAGAGGGTTTTCGATAACAAGTGATTTATATTCAGTCTAAAAATGAAATAAGATGTATTAAAAACAAAAATTAAAATAATTAATTACAAAGATAAAATAATAAATATAAAGAAATATTAATAATTCAATAACAATAATAAATAATAATAATGATAATAAATGATAAAGAATATTGACTATTCCGATGATAAGATTCCAAAAGAGATTACGCTTAAGTAATACATTGGAAATCTTTAGGTCAAGCAATTTCTTTCAACATCTTACCAGCTTAATGGAAGATCTAAAAAGAATTTTTGAGAAAAATAATTCATATTCATTTTCTAATAAAATAAATTAATAAAATTAAACATTAATAAAGTAATAGAAAAACAATAGAAGTAGTAAAAATGATAAGATAGCGAGAATGAATTAGATAGGAGTCAAAATTAGAAGTTTTCATAAAACATTAAAATGAATCCGATGACGGAGCCTCTTTAAGCAAGTCACATAGTATTACCTGAATACTCTTGAGGTAAGAAAAATTTTTTTAAGTTGTCCCACTAGCTTAATGGAGGATGCTTAGAAATATTTTTCAATATTTAATTATTGAACTTAAGATTAACTAAGGCAAATTTGAGATAACCTAAAATTAGTTGGTACCATTTTAGGATGGGCGTTGTGAGGGTGCTAATCCTTCCTAACACGTAACCGTACTCCCGAACCCTAAATTTGAGATGTAGACTAGTCCTTATCCATAGTTTGAATAGGTGACCAATCACACCTAGTAGAATAGTTGGTGGCGACTTCATAGATTTTGTGTCTAGCTATTAGGTTTCTCTAAAACTTAATACGTTATGACAAAGAGAATTAAGCATTGAAAATTTTAGAGAATTGGGAAATATTGATTGGAAGCTTGGAAATATAAATCTTAAAGTTGAGAATTTATATGCTCAGTTTTGAAGGAATTATGTACTTATATATATATATATATGCATGAATATATATATATATATATATTTATATATTTATATATTCCATGGACATGATGGTAAGGAATAAAAATACTATCGTGTATTATGCATGTATATATATATATATATGTATATTTATATACATATATGTATAAATATATATATATATATATATATATATATATATATTGAACTCTAAGAGGAGGAACAACATAGGTTTTAATTTAAATGATTTCACCTTGATGCAATATGAATATATTGCATACTTACCAATATCCATGTGTTGTTAAATAAGAATTTGAGGAATGAAACTTTGGTGTAAGAATTTAATTAAATATGTGTATATTATGAATGATCAATATGCATGTATGCCAATGCAGTTATATATACATGTATATAAAAAGAAAAGACATACATACATGTATACACATCGAACGAATATTTACATGGAAAAAGAATAGGATGAGCATATAGATATATATTGGAATATACATACATATAAGCATATATAGATATGTGTGTATATGTATACATATATTTTTAATATATATGGATAAGGATTAGAACTTATCGCTATACCTCGAATGATGATAAGGAGTCGATTTTTGGACTTAGTAGTAAGCTAAAATGAATTGTGGTTCTAAGACACTTGTTTTGATGCACGATTAAGTATAATGACAAAGAATTATTGAAAATGTCAATAATTTTTGTGTAGTGAATCGGAGCGGTGAGGGGACTTGAGTACGAACTCGGAAGCACGAGAAGGAAAATTTTAAGCCTCGAGGTAAGTGGGTTAAGTGTGAGACCCGATTTTAAAATATAGTACACCATATTTTCATAAATCCTTGATAGTGGAAAAAAAGTAATTAGTGAAATTAAATAAATATTGAATGTGGATTTCCACTTTGGATTTTGGATTTTTTGGATTTATGATTTCTAAATATGGTGTATAATAGGTGAAATAAATATTAAAGGATAAATTGAAGGTGTAGAATAAAGAAAGAAAGTAAATATGAAATTTATATATATGGAAGTGATAATTCCATATTATAATATGCAAATAGATGATGTAAAAGAGAGGGAAAATCTTGTACTTAAAAAGATGGTTAAATGCTATTGGTTAAAGTCTTCAAAAAGAAAGAAAGACAAGTCAAAACCATGCAGCCAAGGTGGACTAAACGCCACTTTTCTACAGTTGTGTGCTACACGGTTTGCAAATTCAACAAAAGAGAATTGAAGTGCAAATTTTATGGTATAAATGCAATATAAAACAAGGATTATAGGAAGAGGTTTTTTAAATCTAACATATGATGAATTCTATTGGATAAAGGATACATCAAGAGAGGCAAATAAGTCAATAACGTGCAGGAAGAATGACTTGTTGTCGTTCTTTTGTTGCATTTTTCTAACCATTTTAATGCTCTTTCAGATTTGTCTTATAGGTGCAGTTAAATTCTTCATGAATTAATGCTTTAAAAGACAAGGAATTAATGAGGAAATGGAATAATTAGCTAGGTGACAAACCTTATTGGTTGATATGGAGAAATAGAAGACTAAAGTGGATCAAACTCCAGCCAAATTTCTTCCTCTACCGATGCTATTCTGCTGCTCTATAATTTTCTGTTTTTCAGTCCACTCTTGCTCTATTTAATCACATTTCTTCCTTCTCATTCACCAAACATTTCATCCCTTACTAGCTAAGCATTTACACCTTCCTCAAAAACCTTCCTTTCACCTTAAAATCCTCTAAGAGCCAAGAAAAAGAGGACTGACGTGGAAGGAAACAATACAAACTTTGAGCTGTGTTGGTTCAGTCAAACAAGGTAAATAAAGTTTTCAGCCAATGTTCATGTATTTAATTCTTAGTTTATAATGATGATATATTAATTAGGTGATGTGTGTGTATATTGCTTGGCATAAGAACATGTAGCAATTTACTATGGTTGAATTATATGTTGTTGATGGTGTTAATGTTGTGAATAAAGGAAGCAGAAAATTCTACTGCTAGGTGTGTCTACTGTACAGAATAAAAAGTAAGATCTAACGTGAGGGAAAATATAGAAATATATAGGAGTTGATCTTAATAAGTTAAGGTGTGAAAATATAAAGTAAAGCATGGAAAAAAAATTGAAGATGAAGGGCTGGAAACCAAAACCAAGAAAAGGAAGATTGAAAAAAAAAACCAAAATATGAAAGTGGAGGGTGTTAACTCATGGCTACGGAGATGGCATGATAGTCAATAAAAGGGGCTGATGAGTAAGGGAAATAAGAAAGAAAAGAAAGGCTGCAAATCGAATGAAATGTGAAAGAGAGTAATTGCTGCTGATTGAATGAAGAGAAACCGAAATGAAAGTCACCAAAAAAAATTGGCTGGAAAATGGCGTGGAAATGGTGAAGAAGAAAGATTAAATTATGAGGAAATAATCTAAGGAACAAATAGTCAACAATAATGGCTAAAGTGGCGTGAAACTGAGAGAGAAAGATGAAATGGATGAATGAGGCGTAAAATGAGAAAGAAAATGGCTAAGTGTGGTATGGAAAAAGGGAGAAATAAAGGCTAAAATTGTGTTAATTAGTCAAGGTAAAGAAAGTTAAATATGAAGGCTAGAGAAAAGAAAAGAAATATAACTATAAACTTGACTAGAAAATATTTATACACAAGGTGAGTGTGGGCTGCCGGTTAGAGAAGAAGTGAAAGAAATAAAATATTGCCTTTTATCTCTTAAATGATGGAAAATTACAAGAAAGAAGGCAGCACATTTATGTGTGTCACATCCCGTGACCACCTTTTTTTTTCTCTTAAAATACACAACTTATCCGGTTGGGCTGTCTGTGATACTTCACTTTTCATATTCATTTAACTATTAAATATAAAATGTATATTATCAATTACATCCCCTATTTTGATTATCAAGAAAGTAGTACTGAAAGTAAGTCTAAATACAGAAAATAAATGATCGTACCTCATATAATAAATCAAGCTATCGCAGTGTCTCCAAATGCGTAGCTCGAAATCCTCAAATGTCAGATCTCTTAGTCCTCGAAAATCTGAAATGTTAATTAAGGGGTGAGCAAATCACGGCTCAGTAAGAGAGTTATATGCAACACTTGATATTCAGCTACCTATATGCTGAAAATAATTTTTCACTTTCTTTAAATCTTCCTAGAGGCTCTAGGCTCATATGTAAGAAGGATACTACAGTCGGCTAGGGATCCGGATGCAATAAGGCAGGTATTTTAGAATACCTGGCTTGTCCCGGAACCTAGAAGCAACTGTAGAGAGTACTCGTTTTTCTTTTGATATTCAAATCCCAATAAAATATTAAATATTCACGTGATAAAACACTTAACTAAATAAATAAGGAATTCATGTTCCTTTCACAAATACTCTTTTCCACACTTGTAAAATACCGTAAAATATTTAGTTTAACACGTGATATATCAAAAGCTCAGTAGCTGTAAATAATTTAGTACCAGTAAAAGTTCAGTGAAAAGTACAATCATCAGTATAATATCATGGAGACTAGGCAACAGCCTAAATATATCATGCTATAAAATCATCCCAAATAGGGGAAACACATGAGATCTATGGCCATAGTTTATGGGGTCCTCAGTGTGCACTGATCAGGTGTCCACTGGGACGCTGATAATAGGATCAGTATCTATCAGCACTAACACGTGACACGTGAGCATGATATGGGGCCTAACAGTCTCAAAACAGTAAACACGTGAGATAAACCTCATTTATTAAATCACTTTCACTGAATGTAAGTTCAATCAATCCATAAATATTCATAAGAAAATATTTTCATCTTATGAATAACAATTTATAAAATATTCATACTGGGGTCATCATTCCCGAGAATGTCTTAAACATTATAGAAAGTATAAATCACATTTTCCATACGGTGAAAACAGTTTATAAAATAATCACTGTAAAATATAAAAGGTCATAACTGTCCTTTTTCACCGTAACACATATACGCACGCTTTTCCGTGCTTTCACTCGAAAACATGATTTTCAAAGTTATCGGGATTCAAATCAATCATTTTTACGATTTATGGAAAATTAAAATATTTATTTTCCAAATCAACACTCTTGTCCCATATTTTCTCTGTAAACACATGCGGAGACTTTTTAATCTCAAAACACTGTTTTTCACCTTTTATTTACCTTTATGGAATTTTCTATAAATACTTATTTTCATGATTGAACCCATAAAGGTTATTTATAAAATCAAGTGAATATTTAGAGAAATATTGTTAAAGTATTCACTTTGGTCCTTTTCATTTTTCACCTCGTTTCACGTGAAATATCACCTATCGGGATACATTTAGGTGATTTCCTTTTTCACCATTTTCAAAACATGAATATTTTAAACTTAATTATCAATATATTCATATTTTATGAAAACTAATCGATTTCTCGATTTTCGTGTTGAAAATCGTTTCTCGTGATGAAAAATCATTTACTATGATTTTCGGTAATTTTTCCAATAATTTTCGACAGTATAACGGCTGCCGATTGGCTAGCCTCCTGCACAAAATACAATTTAAATCTCAACCGGTAAATCACCACAATTCCAAACCGATAAATCACCACAATTTTCAACCAATCACTATTAATTGCATTTATAAAATTTAAATGCATAATTTAAAACATGTGCGCCGATATCCTTACAGGCTGCACATGTCTCTCTTACCTGTCTCGGGTCGGCGACTGCCTCTCGTAGGTCGCGCCCGTGTTCACCTCGCCGGATTCCATCGGCTCGATCATCGAGGAAATTTTCTGAAAATTAAATTCTACATTTTAGAATTTTTCCATAATTATTTAAATAAATAAATTATTTAAATAATTTACTATTTTTCGAGATTTCTTACCGATTCCCGTAATTCCCGAGTTTTCGAGATTTCCCGAAATTTCCGAAATTTCCGAAGTCCAGAAATCTCCTTTTTCTCTCTCCTTTTTCTTCCTTTTTCTCTTTTCTTTCCTTTTCTTTTTCTTTTTCCTTTTCTTTCTTCCCAGCCGAACCAGCCACTCCCCCTCACCGTCGGTTCTTCACCGGTGGCCGGTTCAACGGCTCAGCAGCTGGCCGGTGTTGAGACGAAGCTGCCGGTGGCCTCAGCTCGGCCTGGATCACCGGCACGGCGACGGATCGAGTCGGTTTAGCTTCGGTTCTTCTCCTCTTCCGTCGGCCTTCCTCTGCCGTTCCCAGCCTCTCCGGTGCCATCCTTCCCTTTCCTTTTCATCCGACGGTGGTGTGGCTGCAGTGGCGATGGCGGTTTGGCCGGCACCGTCAGATCCCTTTCTCGTTTCTCTTCTCGGCCTCCGCCGGTTCCGCCACTGTTTCCTTCCGATTTTCTTCCTTTCGACGCCGTCAACCACTTCCCTCTTCTGGCCGATGGCGTCCTCTACCTCTCTCTGGCCTCCTCTCGCTGGCGGCGGCAGTGGTTGCTGCCGTCGGTCCTCTCTGTTTTGGGAAGAATCGGGATTTCCCGATTCTTCTCCACCTTTTTTTGTTTAATTTAATTTATTTATTTTAATTATAATTATATTTATAACTATATTATAAATATAATTATATTATTTTATTATATAGTACTTTGTACTATATGCTATATAAATATATATTATATATTAATAATATATATTTACACATAAAAATGTATATTTTCATATACTTTAAATTAAATAACATTTATATATATATATATATATATATATAAATGTAATAAATAAATAAATATTGTATTTACAATATATATATACATTCAAACTTTAATGTAATTTAATATTTACATTTTCCATAATGTATGTATATATATTTATATATACACATAAAATATTATACTTGTATACATATGTACTATTTAAATTGATAAAATAGTATATACACATAAATATACCACTGTATATTAATATATACTATATACCATATGGTATTTAAATACATATGTATTTACATCAAAATACATTTATATAATATATAATTATATAAATATATTTCACATTTCCTTTCTCATTTTCTTATTTAATTTGGATTTTGATTTATCCAAATTAATTTTCCTCCTTTCATTATTTTTCATAATTTCAATTTTTATTTTCCTTCACTCGTATTTCTCGATTTATCACTTCCTCAATCCTCGGAATTTCTACAATATTCCGATTCTCACAATTTTATTTATTTATTTTCCAATATTTATTTTCTCCAATATTTATTTCCAATAAATGAAAAATTTACGGTTATCACAATGTGGTACCTTGACTAAGAAAAAAATGAAATAATAACCTTAATTATCTAAGGGCCATTAGGCCATAGTGAAAAAGGAAGAAAGAATGGCTATGAGACTTATATTATATTTTTGATATACATCATAGCTTAAAATAAAAAGGAAAATTAAGCTAATGAGTTGGTAAAATTATTTTGCAGTCGAGAAGTACGTTTTCGGTAAACGCAACCGGGAAACCTGGTTTCGTAAGACCAGGTAAGGGAGATGTGTGTGAAGTGAATGCATGTTCTGTGGAGTTAAATTTTATGGAAATATTGAGAAAATGATTTGGTTTGAAACATGCATTGGTTTGATAAACTGTTTTCACAGACCATGATTTGGGCGAGCTATAAAGCTAACCCTATGTTGTTTTCTGGGCGAGCCAAAGAAAGGTAACCCCTGTTTTAATAAAATCCAAGCGAGCCAAAGATAGGCGACCCTTTGTGATATTTCAGGCGAGCCAAAAGTGGGCGACCCCTTGGTTTTGAAAGACTAGTGTTTATGGGCGATCCCTAATAATCTTATGGGCGACCCCGAACCATTGAGTTATATTTCAGCCTTCGGGCGAATATTTTTATGGATGATTCCCTAATCAGCTCTATCGTGTAATCCAATATAGCAGGCGAGCACTAGTCAAGCTCAAATGCGAATGTTAATGGGAGAACATTAGTTCACCGTAATGGGCGAGCTGACCATAGGCGAGTCGGCTTAACTTGTGTTTTTCTCACATGAAAAATGGTGAAATAACTGGCTGTTTTTACTGTGTTTTGTAAACAGAAAACATAATACCTTTTTGGAAAACAATCATTTTAAAGAAATGATGAAATATGTGAAATATTCCTTGAAGGTTCTTTATGATATATAAATTGATTTTTGAGACTTTGGGCCCCAATTTTCATGCGCTACTATTCACGTGGCTGATTAACCTGCCAAGTAATTAGAGGTCTCAAGGTCACCTGGCAAGTGTACCCGATGACTACCTATAGATTATAGCCATAGATCTAGCTGTGTCCTAGTGGGGACGATTACTGGGTTCCTTCGGGAACGATGTGTTCCTTCGGAAACAATGATAGCATGATTTAATTGTAGGGTGATGCCTAGTCTCAACTTACTGATTTCTGTTTACTGAAAGGATTTACTGAATCCTGTTTACTGTTTACTATACTATATCGTAAACTGTTTAGACAGTGATTTGAATATTAAAGATTGTTCACTATATCCACGTTTTCCTACTGGATATGCTGTTAGGGAAAATAAACATTTTGTGGTATATAGTTTTGGTTTTATAAAGCAGCATATAACTTCTTTATTGAGCACGTTGTCGTTCACCCCCTTATTTCCACTCTATAAGTTATTGATTTAGATTAAAAGGTTTACCTTCCATAGTTATCGACTGCTAGAGTCAGTAGATATATGATATCACAGGTACATTATATTCTTTTATATATTTAGTAAAATTGTACAGTACTACTTTGAGTAAAAAGGGAATGTAGGTGATCTCAAAATTTATGAGGTATTCATATTTCTATTTTGGTACTGAAATGAAAGTACCATTTATTTCTTAAAGGGTTAACAGAATGTTAAGCATCACAGACAGCCCAACTGGTAAAAATGTGTGAATAAGAGTAAAATATGTGATTTACTGTAGATTCGGGATGTTACATTAAGTAACGTATGTTAGCATCATCTCGTAGAATGAATTTGAATTCGATAAATAATTCAGCTTATTCTTACGTTGAGAACATACAAAAGTTATGATTGAACAATGAGAAATAGTTGGCTTCTAACCTAGCGTATGTTGGACTGGACAAAAACTCAGTTTCTGCCTTTCGTGTTAAAGCTAGCCAAATGTGCACATTAAATTTATCGAACTAATGCATTTACATGTTGCATATTTTGAGACAAGCTATTTAATATCTATATTTCGATAACTTGCATCATGTTTTCAATTATAAAGTTTTAGGCTGAATTATCCCTTTTAAATAAATCAAAACCTTAACATAATTGAAACTCAAAATTTAATTAAGAAGTGTTTTCAGATTTGTGGAAGCCAAGTGCTATATGAGGAAATTGATTTCAAACTGTTTTTAAGTGCAGGCATGTCCTACGACCTTTGGGTCATTTCTAGCCTATCGAGCTTAGCTCTAGGCCTTATTGCCTGTTTATCTAGCTCTGTGCTCTAGATTATCGTATTGTACCTATTGAGCATAATGCTCTAGGTAGATTGCTACTTGTCTGGAAAACCAGCAGACAAGTTCCAGCTCTCGACTAATTAGCGAGACTGGACATTGTTCTATGGCTATAGATTTAGTGTTGCTTGCGACACCACTCCATTGCTAGCTAGGATGGATATCGACTGATTGATTGATTGAGGATCATTGCCTAAACTCTACTTACTATGTTTCATTATCAGTACTATTTTCAGTGAATCGAGGCAATATGCCTAACCGTTATTAATTTCTTGATTTATGACTCATAGATTATTGAAGTCCATATTGATGGAAATGATTGTAGTGCATATTAATTGTTTTATCAAGTGTTATTGATTACTTTATCCAAGTGACCATTGAGTGATTTATCGAAATATATAAATCGTTTATTCAAAATGCATGGGAAGTTTGAATTTAACAATGTGTATCTTGAAAGCATTCTTGAAACTAAAATGCACGAAGAAAATATTTGACTCAAGATCATGCTTAAAACACCATGCCACTTGTTACTTCGACATCATTTCCACACATACATGTAGATCGATATGAGTCTAACATGCATTTATTTAAGCTACTTACTGAGCCGTGGTTTTGCTCACCCCTTCCTAACAACATCGCAAATCATACAAGCTAGACTCCACACTTGGAGTTTTGGAGCTAGGCCTCAAGGACGATCTTTAAATAGCAATACTGGTCTGAGTCCTCCGAGTGCTGTTTTTGTTGCACTTGAGGTATAAAAACGATTATTTTGTTATTCATGTATGACATTTTAATGCACAATACATGCTTATAGAATTTTGGGATGTAACTTAGGATCGTTCTAGATTATTACAGATTCATATGATTATCGAGTGCGATCCAAGAAGTGAATTGTGATAGCTATGAGTTATGAAATGCCATATGTATGAAATTGATGATTTTGAAAGTATGTGTAATGTATAGTGAAATAGACTGAGACTTGTGGATTGGAAATATGCTGTTGGAAATAGTTAATTATTTTGCAGGTTATAAGCTGGGGAAAATCGATTTTATATAAGGGGGAGTTTTCGACGTTTTTCCTTTTATCAGTTTAATATTGAATTAGAATATTAGGTAAGTCGAGTGTTTTTAAGAGATGGCAAATGAAACGGTGAATGTAAATCAAGTTAAGAATGCGAATTCAGTCTAGAGGTGATACTAACATCGAATACAAATCTTAAAGTGAAAAGAAAAATTTAGTTCGTAAATTTGGTAAATAGTAAATAAAGTTTGAAGTGTTAAGCGTACGTCACGGCCTTCAGGTCGTGACAAGAGTCTAAGTTTTCAAGTGAGTGTTCTATGTAACCATTCTCTAATTGGTTGTACGCCAAGTTGGCAAGAAGGTCTACACAATAATTGCTTTCGCCGTATATATGTTACACATAAGAGTCCCAATCTCTTGCTAGTAAAGATTGACAAGCCTAGTAACCACAAAAAAAAAAAGATTGACAAGCCTAGATGAGTTGATGAAAAGGATCATGGTCTACAGTAGGTTGAGTTACTTTTGACATCGCAAAAAGAGTCAAATTCCAAAATAATCCTATAAGATTTATAGTAGATATTCTAGAACACTAATGCTTATTACTTACCCACTATATTTGCAATAATTTATTGAATTTCATTTGGATTTGAAGAGCAGAAAAGACATCAGCCAAATTTTGTTTCCCTAAGGGATTTGACATAAATATTAATATAAAATTATTTTTCCAATGAAATCTTAAGGAAACTGTAAGGTTGAAAGTTTGAGTTAGGTCACTTAGAGCTAAAAGAAATTTCAGTAGCATTGAGTTTGATAATTTTAAATTTGTATTAATTCAAATTATTTTTTAATTTCAATTGTTAATTTTTTATTAATTTAGTTTAGTTAAATTCGAATAAATTTCGTACCTACTCTATTACCTTTTTTTTTGGTGTATACTCTAATAGCTTTTATAAGCCATTAATCATTTTCTTAAATATGAAGCTTTGATGATAAATGGGCAAAATGAGGTTGGAAAACATTAGCAGCATAAAGTCAATGTATTTTAAATGATTTTAATTGCTCGATTTTTTTTTGCAACATGTGACTTTAATTGTGTAAAAAATAAAAAAATAGAAAGTAAAATAGTAAGAATAGACCTGATAATGGGTTGGGTTGCGCTGGGTTCAAGTTGGACTTGGATATAATATTAATTGATTTTATGTGTGCCCAAACTCGGTCCAACCCAATTTCAAACTTGAATTTTCAATCCAACTTATTTTTTAAAATACTAAAAAAGCCCAAGCCTATCCAAATAAATAAAAAATTTTCAATAGAAAAAAAAGCATAATTTAGATTCTATTATTAGGTTGGTTTTTTTAATTGGGTCGTTCAATATGGATATCTTTTATTTGGTTAGACAATATGAATTTTTTTAATTGTTAATGAGTTGGTATATTTAATAGGTTTTATTGATTGGCCTCAATTTTGTTGGGTTAATTATTTTTGGCATATTTAATGGTTTATGTAAAGGCATATTGAGATACTTACACACACACACACACATATATATATATATATAAATATTTTTAGGTTGCGTTGAGTCTAAACTTTTAAAAGTGAGATCAAGAGTCCGTTTGAATTTTGATTGGCCTATTTTGTTTGCCCTATTCCATTTTAATGGATTTAATATTTTGTTCAAATTTGACCAAATATGTAACGACCCGTTACCACATTTTTCACCTTATTTTACACAATTTATCCGGTTGGGCTGTCTGTGATACTTCACTTGTACTAACTATTAAACAATTTTACATAACATTGTTTATATTATACACATCCCCTATCTTAATTAATTAGATAAGTAGTACTGTAGACATGTCTAAATACAGAAAATAACTGATCGTACCTCATATAAATCAGTCGGTCTGTCACATCGTCCATTATGTGCAGCCATGATCCACAATCAACTGATCTCACAATCATCAAAACCTGAGATGTTAATATTGGGGAGTGAGCAAACCACGGCTCAGTAAGAGAGTTATATGTCACACTTGATATTCAGCTATCTATATGCTGAAAATATTTTTTTCATTTTTATTTTTTTTAAAATCTTCCTAGCTGGCTCTAGGCTCACATGTAGGAAGGATACTACAGTCGGCTAGGGATCCAGATAGAGTAAGGTAGGTATTTTAGAATACCATACTTGTTCCGGAACCTAGAAGCAACTGTAGAGAGTGCTAAATCCATTTTTTCTCAAAACGATATGATTCTTATTTTTTTCACAGAGTAAACCACTTATTTCTTTTCACTTCACTATCCTTTAAAACACGTGACAGTTCAATAGTAAAACAATGGTTTACTTCTCTTCTCTTCAGTACAGTGATTTGTGAATATCCAATCATTGGATAAACACTTCTTCGATTATTTCTGTCTTAGAAATAATTCTTATGTTATTCTTTTAGAATAAACATTTATTTCTCTTTTCAAATCAATAACCGTATCGTACAGTTCAGTAAACAGTAAATGGTAGCCTTAAGTTCAGTAAAACAGTAATCAGTGGCTACCATTTCAGTGTACAATACAGTTCTGTAAACACAGTATTTTGGTACGATTTTTCATCAGTAAACAGTAACCAGTGCTCAGTACAATAAACAGTACAGTAAATAGGATTCCGTAAATCCTTTCAGTAAACAGTAATCAGTGTGTGAGACTAGGCATCAAATAAATCATGCTCTCATTGTTCCCTCAGGAACACAAGTCGTCCGCTTTTGGGGTGCACCCGTAGGCCATCGCCCCTCACGGCTATCTCTACTAGATCTATGGCCATAATCTATAAGTGGTCCTCGGGTCCACTTGCCAAGTGACCTCGAGACCTCTGATGACTTGGCGGGTCCATCAGCCTTGTGACACCCTGAGGTGCACCCGTTGGTCCATCGACCCGAGCCACCGCCCCAGGTGAGTCACGCAATTACATGAATAATAATGCATGAATTCAGGGCCTAAAGTCTCAAAACAGTATAAACCGTACCATAACCTTTATGGATTTTTAAACACCGTAAATCAAATATCCATAAGGCTCACATGTAAATATAATCACCTTTATGAAATTTATTAAATAAATAACATTTTTCAAAATGTTTCATAAAGGTATAAATCATATTTCTCATACGGTGAAAACAGTTATAAAATAGTTGCACTGTAAAACAAATCTCATGACAATGTCTTTTTCACCGTAACCCATGTATGCACGCCTTTCCGTGCTATCCATCGAAAACATAGTTTTTAAAATCATCGGAATTCAATTCAAATATTTTTGTAATTTATGAAAAAGTAAAATATTTATTTTCCAATTTCAATTCCGTCACCATGTTTTCTTCTAAAACACGTGTAGAGACCTCTAGTCTCGAAGTCATAGTTTTTCATCATTTCTTAACCTTTATGGGATTTATATAATTATTTATCTCACAATTAAAACCATAAAGGTTTTATATTAAATCAAGTGAATATTTAAGAATATTTATAAAAATATTCACTTCAGTCTCTTTTTCATTTTTATCTCGTTTTCACGTGAAATATCACCTATCGGGTGAATTTTCGGTGATTTCCTTTTCACCATACTCAAAAACATGAATATTTTAAAATCAAATATCATTATATTCATGTTTTATGAAATTTACTTGATTTCTCGATTTTCGTACCTGAAAATCGTTTCACGTGAAATCAAATCTTTTATTTTAGTTTTCAGTGATTTTCGGTAAATTTTAGTAATTTTTCGATAATTTTTCGGCAGTATGACGGCTGCCGATTTTGGCTAGCCTCCTGCACCGAAAATACAGTTTATATTTCTCAACTGGTATTTCACCACAATTTAAAACCGATAAATCACCACATTATAAACCAATAATTATCAATAGCATTTAAAAATTAAATGCAATTTAAAAACATGGCCGAATATCCTTACAGGCGGCACATGTCTCCCTTACCTGTTTCGGGTCGACGACTGCCTCTCGAAGGTCGCGCCCGTGTTCACCTCGCCCGATTCCATCGACTCGGTCATCGAGGGAATTTTCTGGAAATTAAATTCTAAAATTTAGAATTTTTCCATAATTATTTAAATAAATAATTTATTTAAATAATTTAACACTTTTCGGGATTTCTTACCGATTCCTGTAATTCTCGGGATTTCCCGTAGTTCCCGAATTCTCGAGAATTCTCCAAATTCCCGGAATTCCCCTTTTTTTTTCTTTCTCTTCTTTCTTTTTCTTCCTTCTTTCTTTTTCTCTTTTCTTTTCTTTTCTTTTTTCTTTTTCCTTTTTCTTTTCTTTTTCTTTCTTCCCAGCCGGTTCGGTCAAACCAGTCAACCTTCCTCCACGGCCGGTTCTCCTCCGGCGGCCGGTTCTCCGGCGGTTCGACGGCTCCACAGCTGGCCGGCACCACGGCGAAGCCGGATCTGGCCTCCGTTCGTCACGAATCGACGGCACGGCGACGGATCTACTCGGTTTTGGTTCGGTTTCTTCTCCTCCTTCGTCGGCCTTCCTCCGCCGTTCACCGCCTAAACCGTGGCCTCCTACCTCTTCCTCTTCCTCCGGTGAAGCTTCGATGGCAGTGGCGGCGACCGATTTGGCCGGCACCGCCAGATCTCGTTTTCTTCTTCTTCCTCGATTTTTCGCCGGTTTCGCGTCGATTCCTTCTCCGTTTCCCTTCACCAGCGTTGCCGTCGGCTTCCTTTTTCTTTGCCGGCGACGACGCTTCTCCTTTCCTCTCTCTTTTCCCTCGCCGACGGCCGCTGACGGGGGCGGCTGCGCCTGGGGAGGCAGAATCGGGGTCTTCCCGATTCTGTTTCTTCTGTTTCTGTTTTTTTTTTTTATATATTATATTTATAACTATATTATAAATATAATATTAGTATTATATTATATAGTATTCTACTATATAATATCATATAGATATATATATTATATGTCAACACATATATATATTTAATATATATATCTACATACTTTTTTTTTTTTTAACTTAAATTACATTTATATATTTTGATATAAATGAGATAATACTATATATATTGTATTTACAATATATATATTTTCTTCCTCATTTTCTTATTTAATTTGGATTTCCATATATCCAAATTAAATTTCCTTACTTTCCTTATTTTATTTCCAACTTAATTTCCTTCACTCGAAATTTCCCAATCCGTCACTTCCTCAATTCTCGGAATATTCCACAATATTCTGATCTCATATTATATTTATTTATTCATTTCACTAAGTTTCCAATATTAATAATTTCCCATAAATGGAAAATTTACGGTTATCACATTCTCCCCACCTTAAGAAATTCGGTCCTCCGAATTTAACTTAAGTCCAAAGGTGGTATATGCCATATAATTACGACCATTGACTTTTAGGTCATCCTCCAAGTAATACTGCCAATACACTTTCAACTTCAAGAATACTTTAGACCACTACATGCTGTATTTCATCATATATGTCTATACTCCCGTAAGTTCATTAATTAAATCAGGAGTTTTCATTTCCACTCTTTTCACATAAGAGTCCATGCACAGTATTTTTCATATCGTAGCTGATCCATGCTGTTCATCCTCCATTTTTCTCACTTAGTGCCAAGTCGATATAGTTTAAAACTATCAATTACACATATTACTCAGTTATATGTAATTGTCCCAGTAGCTTATACATCTCATGCACACTCTCTCTCAATATCATGGAGCGTTTACATCTCACGCTCATATATATATATATATATATCAGTATGGAGCGGTGCTATCAGTACACTTGGGATCTCAAGCCTTTTGCTATCTCTCATGAGCATATGGCAACTCAGAGACTCCCATCACATGTCATGCTCACTGGAACTGTACATATACATTTCCACTATCTCACATTCATACTTCGACTAGGGCACTAGAGAATTTAAGAGCCGAATAATGGAAATTGATTCTATTTAGATTATCAGTCTTTAATCACTTCCATATCATTATTTCTCTTTTAAACTCTTTATTGTCCACAATATTCATTTTCTCTTTTATTTCATTAAGGCTGCATCTCACTTGCAGACTTTACTATTGATCATCTCTTACAATCATAGCTCATGAGACAATCATGTTCTCTTCATGTAGTATGGTCTTTAAATTTCTTTTTATAATTTAGATTCCACAATTGAATCCTCAATTTATATATTTAATCACCACATCATCTATATACTTCCACCGTTTCTATCATGTTACGGTGGTTATATGTACAAACATTTCTCATTTATATACTGGCAGTAAATATATCAATTATCTTACTCCTTTGAGTATCATTAATTTCGCTTATCAAATTTGGCTTGATTTTACATCTTGCCACTGTCATGTGATAACCAACACAAATCACTTTCAGTTTTACCTTTGGGAACTGTTTCATATTGATGTTCCCTTCTCATCATGCAACTTATTTCCTTATTCCACTTTCATTTTTTTTTTTCATATTCCCTCTTTTATCTTTTCATATTTTTACTCTCATCCTTTTAGTCGGTTTTCTCAATTGGTATGGTACTATACTGCTAAGATCTTTTAAAATCTTGCATACCATCTTTTCTTTACACTTATCCATTTACTGACTTTAACTTCTTTCTTTAATTACATTATATTAGTAGAGCAGCTAGTCTCATCACTCTTTTTATAGACTGGCAGTAGTATCTAGCTAGACTCATTCATCTCGTATCTCAATCATTATCTCTATATCATAAATAGGTTCACTGTCACTCTATCATTTCGAGATCATATATCTCAAGAGGAGATACTGTCTAACCAAATCTCTTAGTTGTAAATCTTAGCACAATTCCACAGTCTTTAAGAGTTTAAGGATCATACCACAATGCTGCTCATATTCCATTTATATTTTAGACTCTATTAGCATTTCATCAATTTACTCGTGTAAGGATGCCTCATTCATTAGGCTTATATACCTCCACAGGAACTCGTAATTATTTATCGAGTTCTAATCATTATCTTATGACATCAGTCTCCGACTTTTATTTAATGACGCTTTATACAAAGGTAAATCTTATGAACTCCTCATGCATCTCAAATTAGATCAGTGAAGCGTCCATTTTCATGTAGATGAATACCTGTTCTTCACAAAAACTTTATTAATGATAGGAAATTAATACATCCTTTAATTCATCTACATATCAAGGTCATCTGTGCTTCTTTCATTCACACTTATACAGATAACTTCATTATCCTCAAATTTACGTTATCTGTATTTTTTTTATCGTTCACACCTTTACACGTGAATTCCATTATCCACACATTTTCCAGAGTTATTTTCTTAAGCCTTTCGGATTCTTTCTATATTCTCCGATATAAGCTTATAAGTAGATTTCATATCCACAATCGAGTCAATGTTAGCTCGATTTCTCCAGTCTATATAACTCTGAAAATCTTATTAGGAATCACATCCGATACTTTCTTTAATCACACATCTCTTATCATTTCGGACATCTAATCCTTATGCCCTGTCATTTTCACTGTGTATTCTCAAGGCAGAGACATTTACTATTCAAATCATTTTGACACACACTCTACCTTGATTTTACTATTCACTCATTTACAGTACTCCATACAGTACATCAAGTTGTAATGCATATCTCAAATGGTCCGGTTCTATAATTAAATATTCATTTAATACCTCAAAAACAGTATAAATGTATAGAACCTCAATCAACCGTACTGCTATGGATTTCATCAATTTTTGTTTTCTGATCACTTTTTCAGTCATTTTCTGTAATTATTTCACTTTTCATAATATTCAACGATCCCGTTCAATACACTCTTAATTCCAGCCCTTACAGTCAGTAACCAGGCCAATCATCTTATGAAATTCCACTATACACTCTTTGGATCGCATCGTGTAAGGCCTCGGCCCGTCCGCCGTCCGCCGTCCGCCTATACATATATATACCGTCCTCTTTTGGCGAGCACACTAGCCCCCTCAAGGATCTATCGTGAGGCCCAGCCCGTTTACTAGGTCACTCACAGCCGCGTCCGAAATCTAAGTGTCAGTGGAATCAGTAATAGGGATCGCTATATTCATATGACATCCTCTGTGCCATTAATAAATCCATTTCTATCAATGGATTCAAGATCACCTGGTTTTATCACTATTCAAAACTTCGCCCAACATAGGGGCATTTTCGTCATTTTGACATTTCTTTCTTTCTCAGTATACATTTAGATCAACGATATGATCATCTATGTGCTGATAATATCCTTTCTGATACTTATATCAGCAATTAAAATCTCATTCGATTTCGACAGAGAAGTTCACTAAAATCCACAATTGGATTATTTTGCATGAAATGCAGCTTTATATCATTAATTTCTCTGTCAAATCACTCAAATCCAACTTCTGTTGGTCTATTCTGACTCCCAGTAAAATTTTGGAGTCAGGGGTATTTTGGTCATTTTTGGCCAAAAATTTTCTCTCTCTTCAAATTACCCTCAATCGGTGATCTTAAAGTCTATTTAATGATAATATTTCATTCCCCTCCTTTGTATCATCACTTTCAGGTCTCAGTTCGATCCGGACAGAAAAGTACTGGTGGGGCCCTCACCGAGTCCTTTCGGTTCCTTACCGAACAGGCCTACATTTAAATGATAAGAATCACCAACTTTCTGGTAATTTCTGAGCCTATTATTTCTTTAACATTCTCAATTTATACTTTCTCACTCCCTTTAATTTATTTTTCTCAATTTACAATCATTTATTTTCTTTATGTATTCAGACGACACAGTACTACCGGGGATGTTTAACACTTTTTCTTCCAAAAGTATTCACAGACATCAGGCCAACCATGCTCTGATACCATTAAATCTGTAACGACCCGTTACCACATTTTTCACCTTATTTTACACAATTTATCCGGTTGGGCTGTCTGTGATACTTCACTTGTACTAACTATTAAACAATTTTACATAACATTGTTTATATTATACACATCCCCTATCTTAATTAATTAGATAAGTAGTACTGTAGACATGTCTAAATACAGAAAATAACTGATCGTACCTCATATAAATCAGTCGATCTGTCACATCGTCCATTATGTGCAGCCATGATCCACAATCAACTGATCTCACAATCATCAAAACCTGAGATGTTAATATTGGGGAGTGAGCAAACCACGGCTCAGTAAGAGAGTTATATGTCACACTTGATATTCAGCTATCTATATGCTGAAAATATTTTTTTCATTTTTATTTTTTTTAAAATCTTCCTAGCTGGCTCTAGGCTCACATGTAGGAAGGATACTACAGTCGGCTAGGGATCCAGATAGAGTAAGGTAGGTATTTTAGAATACCATACTTGTTCCGGAACCTAGAAGCAACTGTAGAGAGTGCTAAATCCATTTTTTCTCAAAACGATATGATTCTTATTTTTTTCACAGAGTAAACCACTTATTTCTTTTCACTTCACTATCCTTTAAAACACGTGACAGTTCAATAGTAAAACAATGGTTTACTTCTCTTCTCTTCAGTACAGTGATTTGTGAATATCCAATCATTGGATAAACACTTCTTCGATTATTTCTGTCTTAGAAATAATTCTTATGTTATTCTTTTAGAATAAACATTTATTTCTCTTTTCAAATCAATAACCGTATCGTACAGTTCAGTAAACAGTAAATGGTAGCCTTAAGTTCAGTAAAACAGTAATCAGTGGCTACCATTTCAGTGTACAATACAGTTCTGTAAACACAGTATTTTGGTACGATTTTTCATCAGTAAACAGTAACCAGTGCTCAGTACAATAAACAGTACAGTAAATAGGATTCCGTAAATCCTTTCAGTAAACAGTAATCAGTGTGTGAGACTAGGCATCAAATAAATCATGCTCTCATTGTTCCCTCAGGAACACAAGTCGTCCGCTTTTGGGGTGCACCCGTAGGCCATCGCCCCTCACGGCTATCTCTACTAGATCTATGGCCATAATCTATAAGTGGTCCTCGGGTCCACTTGCCAAGTGACCTCGAGACCTCTGATGACTTGGCGGGTCCATCAGCCTTGTGACACCCTGAGGTGCACCCGTTGGTCCATCGACCCGAGCCACCGCCCCAGGTGAGTCACGCAATTACATGAATAATAATGCATGAATTCAGGGCCTAAAGTCTCAAAACAGTATAAACCGTACCATAACCTTTATGGATTTTTAAACACCGTAAATCAAATATCCATAAGGCTCACATGTAAATATAATCACCTTTATGAAATTTATTAAATAAATAACATTTTTCAAAATGTTTCATAAAGGTATAAATCATATTTCTCATACGGTGAAAACAGTTATAAAATAGTTGCACTGTAAAACAAATCTCATGACAATGTCTTTTTCACCGTAACCCATGTATGCACGCCTTTCCGTGCTATCCATCGAAAACATAGTTTTTAAAATCATCGGAATTCAATTCAAATATTTTTGTAATTTATGAAAAAGTAAAATATTTATTTTCCAATTTCAATTCCGTCACCATGTTTTCTTCTAAAACACGTGTAGAGACCTCTAGTCTCGAAGTCATAGTTTTTCATCATTTCTTAACCTTTATGGGATTTATATAATTATTTATCTCACAATTAAAACCATAAAGGTTTTATATTAAATCAAGTGAATATTTAAGAATATTTATAAAAATATTCACTTCAGTCTCTTTTTCATTTTTATCTCGTTTTCACGTGAAATATCACCTATCGGGTGAATTTTCGGTGATTTCCTTTTCACCATACTCAAAAACATGAATATTTTAAAATCAAATATCATTATATTCATGTTTTATGAAATTTACTTGATTTCTCGATTTTCGTACCTGAAAATCGTTTCACGTGAAATCAAATCTTTTATTTTAGTTTTCAGTGATTTTCGGTAAATTTTAGTAATTTTTCGATAATTTTTCGGCAGTATGACGGCTGCCGATTTTGGCTAGCCTCCTGCACCGAAAATACAGTTTATATTTCTCAACTGGTATTTCACCACAATTTAAAACCGATAAATCACCACATTATAAACCAATAATTATCAATAGCATTTAAAAATTAAATGCAATTTAAAAACATGGCCGAATATCCTTACAGGCGGCACATGTCTCCCTTACCTGTTTCGGGTCGACGACTGCCTCTCGAAGGTCGCGCCCGTGTTCACCTCGCCCGATTCCATCGACTCGGTCATCGAGGGAATTTTCTGGAAATTAAATTCTAAAATTTAGAATTTTTCCATAATTATTTAAATAAATAATTTATTTAAATAATTTAACACTTTTCGGGATTTCTTACCGATTCCTGTAATTCTCGGGATTTCCCGTAGTTCCCGAATTCTCGAGAATTCTCCAAATTCCCGGAATTCCCCTTTTTTTTTTCTTTCTCTTCTTTCTTTTTCTTCCTTCTTTCTTTTTCTCTTTTCTTTTCTTTTCTTTTTTCTTTTTCCTTTTTCTTTTCTTTTTCTTTCTTCCCAGCCGGTTCGGTCAAACCAGTCAACCTTCCTCCACGGCCGGTTCTCCTCCGGCGGCCGGTTCTCCGGCGGTTCGACGGCTCCACAGCTGGCCGGCACCACGGCGAAGCCGGATCTGGCCTCCGTTCGTCACGAATCGACGGCACGGCGACGGATCTACTCGGTTTTGGTTCGGTTTCTTCTCCTCCTTCGTCGGCCTTCCTCCGCCGTTCACCGCCTAAACCGTGGCCTCCTACCTCTTCCTCTTCCTCCGGTGAAGCTTCGATGGCAGTGGCGGCGACCGATTTGGCCGGCACCGCCAGATCTCGTTTTCTTCTTCTTCCTCGATTTTTCGCCGGTTTCGCGTCGATTCCTTCTCCGTTTCCCTTCACCAGCGTTGCCGTCGGCTTCCTTTTTCTTTGCCGGCGACGACGCTTCTCCTTTCCTCTCTCTTTTCCCTCGCCGACGGCCGCTGACGGGGGCGGCTGCGCCTGGGGAGGCAGAATCGGGGTCTTCCCGATTCTGTTTCTTCTGTTTCTGTTTTTTTTTTTTTATATATTATATTTATAACTATATTATAATATAATATTAGTATTATATTATATAGTATTCTACTATATAATATCATATAGATATATATATTATATGTCAACACATATATATATTTAATATATATATCTACATACTTTTTTTTTTTTAACTTAAATTACATTTATATATTTTGATATAAATGAGATAATACTATATATATTGTATTTACAATATATATATTTTCTTCCTCATTTTCTTATTTAATTTGGATTTCCATATATCCAAATTAAATTTCCTTACTTTCCTTATTTTATTTCCAACTTAATTTCCTTCACTCGAAATTTCCCAATCCGTCACTTCCTCAATTCTCGGAATATTCCACAATATTCTGATCTCATATTATATTTATTTATTCATTTCACTAAGTTTCCAATATTAATAATTTCCCATAAATGGAAAATTTACGGTTATCACAAAATATTAAGCCGACCTTTAGGCATAGGCGAGTAGCCTAGCCTTTGGATAGATGTAGATAAAAATTATAAAAAAGGTCAAATTAGTAATACACTACCATATTCTTTATTAATATTTAATACATAATAATAATAATTTAAGGAAGTAGTTCAACATGTTATCAAATTTAAAATCTTTTTTACTTTTAAAATTTAATCAAATAATTGTGATCTAAAAAAAAAGAAGTCCCGTCCAATTTCAAAATCTAATCTGCTTTAACTTCTCTTTCATCAACTATAAATATCGAGAAAGGAATAAAAACTTACTAGTCGTGTTTTCCTTTCTCTATCGTTTTCTCTTGGGAAGACTCACATCAAACGGCAACAGCCTCTTCTCACCAGATCAGTATTGCCTATCTCCTTCTCTTTTCTTCCAATCCTATTTCATCAAGGCTCTGCCGCCGCCGTCTATTTGTCGACGCCGCTGTTATCTTTTTTATTTTTTCAGGGCTGACTAATGACGAAGAGGAAGCCATACTTCTCGGCTTTTGCAAAACCGAAGTTTACTTGGTTAATGGCGAAGGGTAGGCGTCGTTCATATCCTTCGCAATTTTCGAAATTGAAGGTGAATGTTGTCTAAACTTCCACACTTCTACAATATTTGTTGGCATTGTTGGTTATCTTATGTTTTACTTTTCCCCAGCCATATGATGCAACTGCAAAAGGGTGTGATCAAATAATATGGGTGTAAATATTGTTAGTTATACGCTATATATATATGAATTTGTTATTAAATAGAAGATCACAATACAATATATATATATATATATATATATATATATATATATTGTATTGTGATCTTCTATTTAATAACAAATTCATATATGCCATTAGTCAATCGTATAACACTGTGCTTTACATTAAATATTAATGTTTCAATTTTTTATGAGATCGGAAAACAACTAAATTACGCATGATCTAGAGGATGAAATCTTAAGAGTTGAATTAAAATATAGTTTAAATTGTATAAGAAGATATGAACGGATCTTGGTACCTCCAAGGGAGAAAAAGACCTTCACTAATTATGAACCCAATCCGGAGTATGAATCCCTTTTCAACCATATGGGAGGAAGAAAAATCTCATATTCTACTAATACCAGCTTATAAGCTTGTCATGAAAAGCTCTTCTACTTAGTGATATTGATTGATTGCTCTCTCTTCCTTCTTTCTTCAGCTAAGTACTCTTTTATGGAATTTAGGTTCAAAATTGGTGGGGTCCTGACGAATTGAGGCATATAAGCATTTTTATACTAAATAACTTTCGAAGTATTTATGTTAATCTCTAACAGTTCTATTATGTCTAATAAATTAGAAGTTTCAGGAGGTCTATGGATCTGTTTAATGCAGAGAATTGAGATAGATCCCCACTCTCATCTAATGATTCTCATCTTCTACCTTTTTTTTTTCTGAACATTTTTCGTAGAATAAGAAACACTTCCCACCCCCCCCCCCCCCCCCCCCCCCCCTCCCCGAAAAATGTTTCTGGAATCTTGACACAATTAACATTCCACCTCTATCAGTTATAAGAATTTTCTAGTAATCTGATACATTTAATTATTGATTTTGTGTTGAGTAAGTGTATTATATCAATTCAATCTTTGCTTGTAATTTGCAGTCTAGTGTATATTTGATTTCTATTAGAAATTGCATTATATTCTATTCAGTTTCATTTCTTCCAAAAATTGGTTTCAACACTTTGTTAAAGTATTATCACATACTTACAGTATTCTGTGTTGCCTTCTTATTTTAGCATCATGTATTACAGCTGGTTTTAAACTTCTTAATTTTGTTTTCTCAAATATATCACGAAACGAATATTCACAAAATGTATGAATTATCAGCGTCGCAAAACGATGGCATTGGAAGATGAGATTAGTACTTTGCCAGATGATATTCTTTTATACATTTTATCACTGTTGACATTCAAGGAAGCAGTTGCCACCAGCATCCTTTCTCGAAGGTGGCGATATTTATGGACATCCCTCCCTAGCCTCAATTTTAGATATGAAGAAGTCTTGCAACATAACAACAAAGATATAAGAATGCAATGGGCCTACAAACTACTTGGAGTTTACAAGGATCAATATATACAAACAGTCAATCAAGTGCTGAGGCTGTACAAGGGTCTAAAGCTGCATGACTTTGCCATCCATTACCCTTTCGAAGAAAGTTCTAGTTGTCATATTGATCTTTGGGTTGCCTTTGCAATTGCCATTGGGGTTTCTAGGCTTGAATTAAACATCTCTCGTTATTCATTCTCAATCAGTGGGTTCATTTTGAAGAATTACTCCATCCCACTTGGCCTCTTTGATAAAATGAAGGGGATGGAACCGTATTTAAGGCAATTGGATGATGTTTTCTCCATGCGTACATCCTCTTTCAATGTTCAAAATCGCTTCAAGTCTCTAAGAGAGCTCATCTTGAAATTTGTAGATCTTACAGATGAACTATTTGAAACCATTTTATCTAGTTGCACATCTCTTGAGTATCTATATTTGCTTCGCAGCCACAGACTAATCAATGCAAAGCATACTGTTCCTCACCTGAAGTTGAAATGCCTATAGATATACCGTTGTTCTGCTTTGGAGAGCACGGAAATATTTGCTCCAAATCTTGTTTCGTTTAAGTATCGAGGGCCCAAGATAAATATTTGTGTTAAGGATGCTAAACAGCTTGTCGATTTATGCGTGCGCTCTGTTTGGGGTGCTTACGAGTATCCACAGACAAACTCTTCGGGTTGTACCTATCCTCAAAGGAAAGATTTTGTTTTTGGCCAATTTGCAGCGTATCTTTCTCAGTTGGAGTATTTGGCGATGGATATTAGTTCATTTGAGGTAAGTGGAAGCATGTCTAGACGCATTTCCATTTTCTCTTGAAGTTTTGTCTCTTATAGCTTGCTTGGTGTTTACAGGGAAAACAAGCATTCAGCAAGATCACTTTACTCAGCAACTTAAAACATCTGTCATTGACAGGTTCTAATGATTCCAATGGCCCTTATAGTGTAGTACGTTGTTATCAAATGGCTGCTTGCTTTATCAAGGCATCTCTATTCTTGCGTCGACTTGAGTTACATGTAAGTATTCTTACTATCTATGTTATATATATATATATATATATATATATATATATATATATATATATATATATAGAGAGAGAGAGAGAGAGAGAGAGAGAGAGAGAGAGAGGGTGGGGGATGCATATATACATATACAGTTAATTACACAATAGGCACTAGCAGACACACACAACATATATATAGACACACAGTTAATTATACGATGTTTAAAGAAATGTACAATTGGCATCTTAGTATATATATATAGACCTTATTTAACAAATGACCTTAAAATTTTCATCAACTTTTTTTCCTTTCATATTTTTCTTCTTTTATAGCACCAATCTTCGACTTTGAAGAAGTTAAAAGCCATTCTCAGTCCAATTTTCAATAGACAACCAGTATATTTTCAAAGAGTAACAAACAGCCTAAATCTCGTTGAGGATTGGGCTAACATGATACACAGTTTATAAGTTCAAGATGAATATATTTATTGAGATGCCATTTTATGCATTTCACAATAGCTCATACGTGTATTTAGCTTGTACATATATTCATGTTGTATCTTGCAATTTTCTTGTGTGTATGCAAATTGTTGTAGCTTTTTCCATGACAGCAAGATGTGAATTTGAGAATTAACTAAAATCAGGCAAATGTTTGCCATTTTGCATTTTAGCTACATCAATATAGGATTTGAATTAGACTACTTATGAGATATATCCGTTTTATGCAGTTTTCAGAATGGCCTGGGCAAAATCGAGCACTGAGAAGAATTCCTATGTCTCCGCATAAACATCTGAAGGAGGTTTTGGTTTCTGGTTTTCAAGGCAATGTGCTTGTTATGGTGTTCATCATGTCTATTTTTGACTCCGCCATTGCACTAGAAAAGATTGAGATAACAACAGCTTATTTAGGTGGCCTTGGGAAGTGTTATTTTAGACTTGATAAAGAAGAAGTTGCTGCTCGTGCTAGAAGCGGCATTTGGCAGCTCCGTCGAAGACTACCTAGAAATGCTCAACTCCACTTTCTTGACGATGATTGATTAATTTATATTGCTTCTCTAAAATCTAAATTACCCCTGTAATGTGGTTTTTAGTTGTTGGTAGTTGTAACATCCCAAAGCTACTGTATATCATGATACTTACTCATAATTTACACTTAATTACCGGTTGGGCTGTCTGTGATGCTTAACAACTTCTACTACTTTATTAAAATTGGTACTTTTACTTCAAGTACTAATATGTAAATTTGAATTATTATAGTCTTTTCCTTAAGATGTATATACATTCCCTTCTATTTAAAGTAGTATTGTACAATTTTACTGAATATATAAAATAATACAACATACTTTCGATATCAAATCTCAGGAAGATAAGTCTCTTAGTCCAAATTAGTTATCTGTGGAGTGGAAAAATAAGGAGTGAGCGATAACGTGCTCAGTAACGAAGGTGTATGCTGCTTTATAAATAGAAGAATTATATTCTCAAGACCACTTAATTATCTTAACGATCAAACCCATTAGGAAAACAGTGAATATAGTTAACATTAAACAGGATTTAATTGGTCCTTTTAGAAATCATATGATTGAGACTAGGCAACAATTTAAATCATGCAATGAACACAAATAATACGCTTTTGGGGTGCACCCGTAGGCCATCGCCCCTCACGGCTATCTCAACTAAATTTATGGCCATAATCTATAGATGGTCCTCGGGTCTACTTGCCAAGTGACCTCGAGACCGCTGATGACTTGGCGGGTCCATCAGCCCTGTGACGCCCTGAAGTGCGCCCGTAGGTCCATCGACCCGAGCCACCGCCCCAGGCAGGTCACGCAACTACATGAATAACAATGCATGAACTCATGGCCTAACGTCTCAAAATCAAGTTATATATTATGTTATTATTTCCACAAAATGATCTGATTTCCAAAAGGTCTTATAAAACAGTAAAACAGCCCGCAATCTTAACATTTTCCGTGTGAGAAAGGCACGGGTTATACTGGCTAGTTCGCCCATGGCTAGTTCGCCCATAGTCAGCTCGCCCATAGTCAACTCGCCCATTGATCAACTCGCCCAATGGACAACTCACCCAATAGTCAATTCGCCCAATCATCAATCCTCTTCAAAAAGTTTATATTTTCTATTTTCCAAATATTAAACTATCTTATTTTTCGTATAAGAAAATAAACTTTAAACCTTTTCGCCATGGTCAGCTCGCCCATCACGGCTCGCCCATGACTAACTCAACAAGGTGACGAATTAGTATTCGCCCGCCACCAAGCTTTTCAAAACAAAGTTTGGCTCATCAATAACAGCTCGCACACCTATTATTTAAAACAAAGGTCGCCCGCCCAAACAACCTTAAAAAGGTTCGTCCAACTTTGGCTTGCTCGGATTTCTCTTTAAAACAAGGGCATTCGCCCAGATTCTTCTTAGCTTAATACTTTATAAAAGGTTGGGCTCGCCCGCCCTAACCAGTTCGCCCAGCAAACAACATATGGCGGCTTTGTAGCTCGCCCAAGATCAAAACACTATATTTAAACCAATGTATGTCAGAAAACAAAACAATTTCTAATATTTTCTTAACACTTTTACTCCACAAGACATGCATTCACTTCACATATTACTTCCTTACCTAATCTCACGAAGTCTTGCTTCGCCTTGCTTCCTGCTCGCCAATAGCAATTCTCAATTCCTGGCTGCAAATAATTTATGAAACTATTAATATTTTCTTTTCTAACAATTTTCCTAAAACTATTTTCAATTACTTTGGCGAGATAATAGCTCGCCCAACTGAACTCGCCCATCACTTACATTTTCTTAGATGTAAGAGTTCGCCCAATGCTTTATACATGTGAGTTCGCCATACGGCTTTCTACTCAGAGATGGGCTCGCCCATGTATTAAGCTAGTGTTAGGCGACCTCTTTATTTACTACTCGCCTTATTGGTGATCATCAGCATTTCTCCTGGGCGATCACTATTGTCGCCATTCTCGCCTCTTGGCGATCATTGGTCCTCGCCCACCCGGACAGTCATTCTGGCTATCCCACAGTATTGGCGAACTCACATAACCATTTCTCAAACTCGCCCTATCCTTTGGGCGAGTACTCACCCATTTTGATTAGCAACTTTCGACTCGCCCATCGTGTTTCCTTACTCATTCTTGGTTATTTCCCTATCTAGTTTCTTATATATTCAACAATATTTAACTACAACTAGGCTATATCTATGTTTATTACGTTGTAAAACATAGAAATCTAACATTAAATATCAAGAGAACTATAAAACTATGAAGCTCACCTTTACTAAGTTGCTCTTCCAACAACAGAATGCTTTCTTGCCTTTCTTAGCTTTACTTCTCTTGTTCCTTAGCTCTTCAACACTGTAGAAGAGTTTGGCTAGCTAAAAGATAAAGTTTTATTGCTCATATACGAGAGAAACAGAAGAATTAAGTATGAGTTTGCAGTGGAACGGAATGAGAGAAAGACTTTGAAGAAGATGAAGTTTGCTAAATGGTTTCTCCTCATGTATTCCTTCTTATATAATCACTTAAATCTCCTCAAAGTCTACTGCAAGTTCTTATCCTGTTTTCTTTCATCATTACCTTGTCTTATAACTCATTAATTGGTGAAGAAAAATAAACGTTCAAGGGCATGGCGTGGTGAAATTTTCTACAGCCTATTAAATGTTGAAGAAATTTCCAGCCAAAAGGAACGGCTTGCAGTCAAAAAAGGAACGGGGATGAAAGAAGTCTCTGCACGTTTTGACTACAATTTCTCCTTTTATCCTTCTTCTTTCCCACGCCAATGCCAGCCACAATTATTAACTTTGTCTTATCTCATATGTTTTCTTCATTTTCTTTTAACACTTTATTTAATGCTTCCACATTTCAACCAATAAGGTTTTTTTTTTTGCATTTCTTTTCAACCAAATGCATATACACCATATTATACATCATAACTTAAAATAAAAAGTGGAAATTCATATTCATGTACAAATATGGTATATAGTATAATAAAATTTGGGTCTTACAGTAGTACCGGCTGAAGATTACAGCATTTATATAATGGAAAATAGATTTAATTATTTTGGAACCATCGATGGATCTACAAAGAGCAGATTAAGCACAATCTCACATTATTATTGCTATTATTATAATTGAATTTCGCTATGGTATGTAATATTATTTACTTTAAAGTTAGGATTTATATGTATACTACTTTTAAATCTATGCAATGCACGAAAATATATTATCAAATAATAAATTTATTTATAATATATATTTTAAAGCTTTATGACATAAATTATTATATTTATGAAAAAGACAACATTTGTATTTTTAATATTTGTATTTTTTTATTTGTTATTTATATATTATAATACATAATTATAAAAATTATATATTGGAAATAACTTTGTAAAATTTGTAAAAGTTCAATTAAACTCATATTGTAATTTATTAAATGAAAATAGTATATAAAAAAATTTAACATGTTTTTGATTGAAGAAATTGAAAATTTTCCTATCTTAAAACCAGTCATGTGTACAATTTTAACATGTGTTTGATTGATGAATGTATTCCAGGTGTTTTGTGTTTTTTTTTTATCGTAATGTTAAAAGTATATTTTTGACTTGACTTGCGTGACGCAATATGTTTCAAATGTTGTTTTTGAGTTAAAATTAACTATTTAATCTTGTGTCCATAATACATACATAATACTTATTTAGTTAATAGTAAAATACAAATAGTTTATTAAATATTAAATAATCAACTTTAAAAAAAAATTTATACATATAGTTATCATATATGTGATCAATGAAAAAATTGATAAAAATGTTTTAATTTTAATATAAATATGGATATTTATCTCTTAAGATATTTTATTAATAGTATACTTTAATATTCTTGCAAATTTTATTGATTAATTTTTAATCATCCAACACAAAAAATTCAATTAAGTGATCGATTATAATTAGATTAAAAAAAACTGTTGGCGACATTTTTCGTGTTTAGGAATTGAATTACTTAACTTGGCCATTATGACATTCTTTTTCAATTAAGTGGCCCTTATGGTGTATGTTGTTATCAAATGGCTGCTTGCTTTATCAAGGCATCTCCATTCTTGCATGGACTCACTACAAAAGATGGTAGTTTTAAAGGCATAATATTTTCGGCGGTTTCGAAAACTGCCGAAATATATACTATATTACCGGCAAAAATAAATCCGCCGATAATTACTAATATTTCAAAGGCACTTTGGCCTCAATAAAAGACGACTCTCTCTCTCTCTCTCTTTATTTTTCTTTTATTTTCTCTTTAATTTTGTAGAACTCAACCCTCATCTTCATCATCTGATCTCCTTTGTCTCTCTTTTTATCGAAAACTTGAAAATCAAATCCTAACTCTTGAAATCAAGCAAAATCTCTCTCAAATTACTCTTTCTCCTGAAAGATTTCAAGATAATTTTCCTAATATTTGAAACACATGCCCTAACTTTTGAATCTCAGACTCTCACCATCGTCATTGTCATCTCTGCCCAGACCCAACGCTTGGAAGCATTAACGACATTTGGTCAATCGCTCTTCAACATTCAAAATTTCTGGTAATTGTTTTATTTTTTAAAAAGTTTGAGTATCATTTCGAAATCGCACAATTATCCTTCTTTGGTTACTTTAGCTCAATCGAGCTTAGTTTTTAGTTCAACGAACTGCGACAAATCTTGGTCAACTCTCCAGTTAACAATGGCGGTAGCGGAAGATGCTGAGCAGAACTATTTGCCGAAGAAGAAGAAATCAAAATCTGATGATGACAAGAGGTAACTTTGTTTTTTGTTCTTTCGCCTAATATTTAAAAAAAAATACGACTTTGATTTTGAGTTTTGGAATTAATAGGAGAAAGAAAATTGTTGCTGGAAGCTTAATGAAAGCTTTGATGAGACCTGGAGGTGGTGAATCAAATCCTTCAGATGGTGATCAGGTTATTATTCATTTTAAGCTACAAAATGCAGGATTTCTTGTATTCGGAAAGGAAAAATGTGGTTTTGTAAAGCAATGCAAAGGGTTGAGTTGTGAATTTGTATATTTTTTTTAATGTTTTGTAGGTTATATATCATTGCACGGTTAGGACGTTGGATGGCGTTGTCGTTGAGTCTACAAGATCAGAAAATAGAGGTGAATATACTGCAAGCATTTGATTAGATTTAACTTTTGATTGATATGTTGAGTGACAATTTTGTATTCTTGGCCATTTGGTGAATGTTAAATCTTATAAATGGGCCTCAAGTTAAAGTATGTGCATAGTTGAATTGTCTAATGGTATTAGCCCTTTTTGTATTGAATTGACTTTCGCTTATGTAACAGGGAAAGGTATTCTGATAAGAAATGTATTGGGCAAGAGCAAAATGATATTGGGGTTGTTGGAAGGAATTCCAACAATGTTGAAGGGTGAAGTGGCAATGGTATTATCTTTGTGGTTTTCTGAACTGTATTTGTGTTTGTTTGTCCAAAATGCTTAAAGAAAGAGAAAAAAATAAAGGAACTATTGAGTTGGAATTTCTTTGTTTTTTGGAATAAGCAGGGGAGTTTCCCATGGATTGCTCACTTCATGACAGTCTTTTAAAAGTGCATTACAAGGGCATGCTTCTTAACGAAGAAAAGACAGTCTTCTATGATACAAGAGTTGATAACCAGAGCTGAGCAAACCTTTGGAGTTCAGCTCTGGAGAAGGGATGGTGAGTTCACTGTAGTAAAGTTGAAGAGGTTTCTTGAAAGATAATAATATTAATCTTTATATTTCTTTTTGTACTGGTTGAAGTCAAATTGACATATCAATGCCAATTGCATACAAAGTGTTTTTGATTGAAATTATGATGCTTAGACTACGATCTTGCCTTAATAATAGTAAGCTTTTATTTTGCCTTACAGGTGCCTGAGGGATTTGAAATGTGTGTCCGTTTGATGCTCCCTGGAGAGATTGCTCTTGTCACATGCCCCCCTGACTATGCATATGACAAATTTTCAAGGTTGCTTTTTTGAATTTATTTTGTGTTCCCTTTTGTTCATGACCTGAATGCCTTTTTTGGTTTAGGCCACCTAATGTTCCTGAAGGTGCTCATGTTCAATGGGAAATTGAGCTTCTCGGTTTTGAGATGCCAAAGGTAATGAAGTGATCTTTTAGGAACTTTTCTGTACCAACATGTTGTTCTGAAAATAGTGAATCATGTTTTCTTTTACCGGTTTAGTGCCTAACATTAAATCTGTATTACAGGATTGGACTGGTTTGAACTTTCAGAGCATAATGGATGAAGCAGAAAAAATTAGTCACTGTATGTGGCTTATTATATGTTGCATTCTTTCCAAATTAATTGTTTTATGCATCTATTTTTCATGCTGTAAGATTATTAATATTTGTATGAATACTTAACCATCATGTTATCATTTTTCTGCAGGGTAACAGACTCTTCAAAGAGGGAAAGTTTGAACTTGCCAAGGCAAAATGTAAAAATGAGTTGGTCTAGTAACTGTTTGAATTCTGATATTATGATCCTTCTGCAGACATCGGTTCTACAACCAAGTAAATGCATTATGACTTATAATAATACATGTTTTAGGTGAAATGGCTCTTTGTTGTTTTTGACTAATAATTTTGAATCAACCTAATTGTAACAATAGCTATAAATTTTTTCATTCGCTTGTCTCGTAATTTTCTTGTTGCTTGTATAATGCCATTCACTCTAATTTGCTATTTGTTTGATATACCTTACCAGCTTATCATAAAAGAATACAAGAAAAAATTACTCCAACGTGTGTATGCGTGTGTAATTATATAAATTACTCGTGTTAATTTACTCATGATTTTCAAGTTTATTGTTGGTATATAAGTTACCTTTTATTAATGTAATTGTGTAAGCAAGGCACTTCAACAAAAAAATTATTAATTCAATAATTAAGTTATACTAATAAAAGCTTTTAAATTTAAAATAACTTAATAAATATAAAAATTTAAAATTTAGAATAAGATTTTTAAAGCTTTTAAATTTAAAATCAAATTCAAAAAATATAAAATTTTCAAATCTTAAATAAGACCTTTACCGGCATTTAAAAGTGCCGGTAAAAGCTTTTAAATTTAAAATAAAATTTAATAAATATAAAAATTTCAAATTTTAAATAAGACTTTTGCCGGCACTTTAAAGTGCCGGCAAAAATTTTTTATTTTTAAAGGCATTTAAAAGCGCCGGGAAAAGTCATGCCGCAATTTGTCAAACTTTTGCCGGCATTAGAGTACATCACCGCCGGCAGACCTTCACCTGCATTCACCTAGCCGGCGGTCAGCCGGCGGTCAATGAACCGCCGGTAAGATATTTACCGGCGGTTTTTTGGTCTTTTACCGGCGCTTATAAGTGCCGGTAAAAGTTTGTTCTTTTGTAGTGACTTGAGTTATATATGTTAATATATATATATATATATATATTCTTAGTATATATATATATATTAATATATATAAAGAGAGAGAGAGAGAGAGAGAGAGAGAGAGAGAGAGAGAGAGAGAGAGAGAGAGAGAGATTTATATATACATATACAGTTAATTACATAATAGGCAGAAGCAAACACACACAACATACACAGATTTATATATACATAGAGTTAATTGCACATATGTTTCAGGAATGTACAATTGGCATCTTAAAACATATATATATATATATATATATATATACACCTTATTTAACAAATAACCTTGAAATTTTCATTAATTTTTTTCCTTTCATATTTTTCATCTTTTATAGCACAAATCTTCAACTTTGAAGAAGTTAAAGGCCATTCTCAGTCCAATTTTCAATAGACAACCAGCATATTTTTGAAGAGTAACAAACAGCCTAAATCTTGTTGAGGATTGGGCTAACATCATACATAATTTAAAAGTTCAAGATGAAGATGCCATGTTATGCATTTCACTATAGCTCATACGTGTATTTAACTCGTACATATATTCATGCTGTACCTTGCAATTTTCTAGTGTGTATGTAAATCGTTGTAGCTTTTTCCCTGACAGCAAGCTGTGAATTTGAGAATTATTAGAGTACTTAAACCAGGCAAATGTTTGTTGTTTTGTATTTGAGCTACATCAATATAAGATTTGAATTAGACTACTTATGAGATGTCTCTTTTATGCAGTTTATAGAATTGCCTGGACAAAGTCGAGCAGTGAGAAGAATTCCTATATCTCCACATAAACATCTGAAGGTGGTTTTGTTTTCTGGTTTTTAGGGCAATATGCTTGTTACGGAGTTCATCATGCCTATTTTTTATTACGCCATTGCACTAGAAAAGATTGATATAACAACAGCATATTTGGTCTATCTGGCTCAGGAGAAATGATAAGGTTTTCAACAAAAAAGACCTTTCCTTGGAGCAGGTTTGTCACTTAATCAATATTAGAATTTGTTGGTGGCTAAAAGCTAAATACCAAAGTTTGGATATGCTGAATATCAGTACCAATCTGCAAAACATATCATTTCCATCATGTATTAAAGAGGCATGGCAAGGTATTCTTTGGTCATCACCCCCGTCATGTGCTTGGAAAGTCAATGTGGATGGCTCGGGAATTGGAAAACCCGGATCAGCAGGCATTGGAGGCGTGATCCATAACAACAAAGGCCACATTCTCCTCATTTTCTCAAAAAGCATTGGAATCGCAGACTCAAACTTAGCTAGACTTTTGGTAGTTGTAGAAGCCTTGTCCATCATCATAATTTCAAAGGTTTATCCTCTTCCAACTCATATCATTTTAGAAAGTGACTCTCAGGTGGTGATCTCATGGCTTAGTAATGTCAAAGGTGTCTTCTCCAAATCGGTTGGAATTGTTGACTCAAACATGGCGGAATTCCTTGCAATAAAAGAAGCTCTGCTTTTCTTCTCCACCTCAAGTTATGCTAGCACTTACTCTCTTCTTATAGAAAGTGACTCAAAAAACACTGTTGGTTAGGCAAACTCATCTAGCACTGTTCCTTGAAATTTAAGAAATGTCTCCAATCATTAGTCACAGCTTAAGAGTTTGTTTCAACTGGTAAAGATCTCTTATATTCCGAGAGAAGTGAATTCCATAGCTGATAATTTAGCAAAAGCTGGTGTAGATAGACATGATGTCCTATACGCTCGACTTTAAGTCTCTTCTTGTTGTTTTGTTTCTTTCTTTATTTTTTGTTGCTGTAGTTCCTATTTTGTACCTTCAATCATGTACGCCTCTCCTCTTTTACCAAATAATGCCATTTGCTTTTCAAAAAAAAAAAAGATTGCCCTTGGAGATATAATAATTTGTTCAACTATAACGATCCGTTATCATATTTTTCACGTATTTCTATACAACTTTTTCGGTTGGGCTATCTGTGATGCCATTAACATTCTACAGTAATAGTAATAAATGATAAACATTTATTTAACAAATACGGAATATGAAAAATTTTTTTTATTATTCCTTACATCTGACATCCCCTATTGTCCTTATTTCAATAAAGTAGTACTGTACACATATGTCTGAAACGTAAAAGAGAAGTGGTTATACCTGTCATATTTAACATAATTTGCCCCAACGCTGATCACGTAGCTATATCTATTTGGCATATAGTTCTCTAACTCCGTGTCTTTTTATTTGTGAAATTAAAACAAAGGGGTGAGCGAATCACGCCTCAGTAAAGGAGACGTATGCTGCTTTAAAGAAAGCAAAACTATATGCCACAAAGTATTTATTTTCCTAAAATAATACCAAGTAGGAAAACAATAGATATAGTAAACAATACTCTCGATACACCATTCCAATCAAAGGTTAAACAATTTACATTAAAATGTAAAACAGTAAATAGGATTCAGTAAATCCCCTCAGTAAACAGAAATCAATAAGTTGAGACTAGGCATCACCCTACAAATAAATCATGCTCTCATCGTTCCCTACCCCTTTCCAGGAACACAAATCATCCTCTTTTGGGGTGCGCTTGTAGGCCATCGCCCCTCACGGCTATCTCGGCTAGATCTATGACCATAATCTATAGGTAGTCCTCGAGTCCACTTGCCAGGTGACCTCGAGACCGCTGATGACTTGACGGGTCCATCAGCCTTGCAAATCATAATGCATGAAACTAGGGGCCTAAAGTATCAAAATCAAATTATATCTCATAAAGCACCTTTAAGGAATTATTTCACCAATTCATCATTTTCTCAAAATGATTTATTTTCGAAAAAGGTCTTATATTTTCTGTTTACAAACATAATAGAAACAACTCAAATTTTCATAAAAATTCACGCATGAGAAAATATAAGTTAAATTGGCTCGCCCATGATCCGTTCGCCCATTGGGTGAACTAGTGTTCGCCCGCCAACTTTAGAATTTAAAAAAAAAACAAGTTAAATTGACTCGCCCATAGTGGCTCACCCATAATGGCATTGCTATGGTCAATTCGCCCATTCTGGCATTGCCCATGGTCAACTCGCCCAATGTGGCACTTCCATGGTCGACTCACAAAATCCGGCAATTCTATGGTCAACTCGCCCATTTTTTTTATTAAAACAGGGTCGCCTGCCCAAAACATTATAAAAGGGTTCACCCACTTTGGCTCGCCCGGAATTTTCTTAACAAAGGGGTCGCCCGCCCCAAAACATCATAAAAGAGTTCGCCTACTTTGGCTCACCCGCATTTTATTAAAACAGGGGTCGTTCGCCCCAAAACAACATAAAAGGGTTCACCCACATTGGCTCGCCCACCCTTTTATCAGTTCGCCCGGAAAACAACATAGGGGTCGGCTATCTTTGTAGCTCGCCCAAGTCAAAATAATTTATCAAATAAATGCATGTCATAAACCAAAATAGTTTCTCAATATTTTCATAATATTTTTACTCCACAAGACATGCATTTTACTTCACAACAACTCCCTTACCTGGTATTACGTGTAAGATCTGATTTTTACCCTACTGTAGACCTTAATCTCATAAAATGGATATTGGAAATTAAATAAATAAAGAGTATTGATTTCCATTTAGTTGAAAAGCTCCTTAAGTTAAGTAGTAAATGGAGCAATTATGGTGAAATAATGTATGGGCGAGTATACAAAATAGCTCGCCAACGATTTAGCAAGGAAGGATGATCGCCAATGGGCGAACAGATCGCCAATGGTGATGGCGAATTGGTTGGTGTCAAGGGCGAATAGGTGTGTTCGCCAACATGTGAGGTGAATTAGAACAAGGTTGGCGAGTTGAGCATACCTGCTGATCGCCTAATTGGGCGAGAACTTGTGATCGCCGCACAGAGGGGCAAAGAATAGCTTAGTTGGCGAGAAGACAACTGCCATTTGCTAAGTCTCAATGTAATTGTAAAGAAAAAAAGAGAATTTCTTTTAATTGCCAAGATAAAGCTGGCAACTGAATGGCTGGCGAACTGGTGTAGTGTGGCGAGCAGACGAGGTGGAGACCGGGAATCAGCTTGTGTGGACAAAGGAAAATGGTTTCAAAACAATTAGCAGCCAAGATTGACTTTGTGAGATATACGGTCGAGGACAATAAATGAAGAAAAGTTAAAGTCAATAAGGGAATTAGCCTTATTGGTTGAGGAAGTAAACAAAGTCTGCAGCAGAAGAAAAAGGCATGTGAAAGGGAGACTTCCACGCCACTTTGAGCTGCAGTTTTCTTCATGCCTTAAATGCATGAAGGACGTGAACAATGATGAAAGAAGCAGATAAGGGATGGGTGGTAAAGTTGGATTGGATAAGCTGGGTTATATAAGAAGAAACAAGTGAGGAAAATCGGGTTAGCCAACTCCAGCTTCTTCACGAAAGCCATTTCTCTCTTTCTTCCATTTCTCTGCCATGTTTGATCTACTAAGCTTTTTCCTTAAGTTGGCTAAACACATAAACCTGCTTGTAAAACCTCTCCTCGTTGATGAGATGAATGAATAAGCAAAAGAAGGCCAACATGAGACAGAAAACAAGCTGTTTTGGAAGTACAGTTGGTTGAGGTGAGTTTCATATTTTCTAAGGATTTCTTGATGCTCAATGATAGATTTCTATGTTTTATGCAGTAATAAACATAGATACAGTCTTGTTTTTAGTTAGATCTTTGGAGAATATGAAAACAAGGAAAATAATGGAATAAGTGACGACAATGGCGACTATGTTGATCGCCCGTGTTGAAAGTTTGTAATCGCCAATGAGGCGAGTAGGAAATGATGAGCTCGCCAATGTTGTTGTTCATGTGGGCTAGGTCGCCCAACGGTAGTTTAGTTCATGGGCGAGCTCACTTCTGATAAGAAATATGTGTGTGTGGCGAACTCAATTGCAGAGGCGTTGGGCGAATTGGTATTGTGGGCGAACTCTCACAATTAAGCCAATGTAGGCCTCGTGAGTTGAATGTTGGGCGAGCTCACAAAACCACGGTGAGTAATGGCGGGCGATATGCCACGTGGTAGCCATATGGTGAATGGCGAGCTCGTCTGGGCGAACTGGTGAAGCTCTATTTGAGCGAGTAGTCATTCGATTTATTTCAATTTCGCCCAAGTAATGGAAAATTATATATATTATATAAAGAAAATATTAATGGAATTTATATAATTTGCAGCCGATAATTGGGAATAGCTGTGGGCGAACAGAGAGCAGGGCGAAGCAAGGCTTCGTTTCTAACAGGTAAGGGAGATGTGTATGAAGTAATGCATGTCCTGTGGAGTAAGTTTTATAAAAACATTAAGTTAAATGTTTTGTTTTCTGACATGCATTGGTTTTGATAATGGTTTTGATGAGGCGAACTGTTACGGCGAGCGAGCCCTCTTGTTTCTGTTTTTTTGGGGCGAGCAAAGTAACCCCTGTTTTAGCATAAGGCGGGCGAGCCACCGAGGGTAGAACCCTTCAATATTGTTTAGGGCGGGCGACACCTGCTTTAAATCAAAGGCGGGCGAGCCAGGTTGCTTTGTTTGAAAACCTAAATGGCTGGCGAATACTAATTTCCACACTGATGATTGACCATGGGCGAGCCAAATGGGCGAGCTGACCATGGCGAATAGGTTTCACGTTTCCAAGGTTTCTAAATTGAAAAATAAACTAATTTTATTATCTTTGAAAATAAAAAAAATAGAAATATGAAACCTTTGGCGAGTTGATTATTGGGAGAGCCACTGAGGGCGAGCCAGTTTTGTTTTCATGTTTTAAAAGCAAGATGGTGGGCGAACACAAGTTCTCCGCGTTGGGCGAACTGTCATGGGCGAGCCATATCGGGCGAGTCGAACATGGCGAACAGGTTTCGCCTTTCCAAAATTTTTCAACGAAAAAAATAAATTGTTTTCATTATGTTTTTGGGCGAGTTGACCAATGGGTGAGTTGACCATGGGCGAACTAGCCATGGCGAGTCAGTTTAAACCGTGCCTTTCTCACACGGAATTCAGTGAGATTGCGGGCTGTTTTTAAAACCTTTTTGGAAAGAAAATGATGACATTATGAAATGATTCCTTAAAGGTTTTTCGTGAGATATAATTCGATTTTGAGACGTTAGGCCTCTAGTTCATGCATTACTATTGCGTGACCCGCTTGGGGCGGTGGCTCGGTTGATGGACCAATGAGTGCACCTCAGGGCATCACAGGGCTGATGGACCCGCCAAGTCATCAGCGGTCTCGAGGTCACTTGGCAAGTGGACCCGAGGACCACTATAGATTATGGCCATAGATCTGAGATAGCCGTGAGGGGCGATGGCCTACGGGTGCACCCCAAAAGCGGCAGATTCCGTTCTCGCAAGGGGGAGGGGGAACAATGATAGCATGATTTATTTGTTGCTTAGTCTCAACTTACCAATTTCTGTTTACTGTGAGGATTTGTTGAAATCCTATATAAGTGTTTACTACATTTTAAAGTAAAAAGGTTAGCCAGTGATTTGAATGGTGTTTTAAGAGAGTTGTTTACTATATATCCATTGTCTTTTCTACTGGGTTATTATTAAGAAAAGAATAAATGTGTTGTGATATATAGTTTTGCTTATTTTAAATCAGCATATATTTCCTTTACTGAGCGTATGAATCGCTCACCCCTTTGTTTTAACTCCACAGATAAGAAGTACACGGAGTTGAGAGAATTAGCTCTCAGATGAGTATAGCTATGCTTAAAGCACTGAGGCATGGCACGTTAAATGTGACAGGTACAGTCTCTTCTCTTTTACATTTCAGACATATGTATACAGTACTACCTTAGTGAAATAAAGGTTAATAGGGGATGTCAGATTAAAGGAATAATGAAAAGAAATTTCATATTCCATAATTAATAGATAAATGGATATCATTTATCACTGTTACTGTTGAATGTTAATGGCATCGCAGACAGCCCAACCGATTAAGTTGTATGGAAATACGTGAAAAATGTGGTAACGGGATGTTACATTATGAAGCCTAGCTTTTTGCTCACCTTCCCGATCGCTTTTACTGAATCCTTAATTCTCGGTTGCAAACTAATTTATTAAAACTATTAATATTTTCTTTTTATATATTTCCATCACTTGGGCGAGATTTGAGACAAATCAACTAGCTCACCCACAGAGATCCTACTAGCTTGCCCAACAGAGCTCTTACTAGCTCGCCCAACCTAGCTTGCCATTCATCAAATGGCTTATACGTGGGAGCTCGCCCAACATTCTCGCCATTCTCATATTGGCTTATTTGTGGGAGCTCGCCCAACATACAACTCGCCATGCCTATATTGGCTTAAGTGTGGGAGTTCACCCACAATTCAACTCGCCATGCCCATGTATTTGAGTTCGCCATATGTGGCTTTCTATTCAGAGGTGGGCTCACCTATGAATTAAACTGGCGTTGGGCGACCTCGCCCACTTGAACAAGAATTTTTAACTTGGCGAGTTCTTTATTTCCTATTCGCCTCATTGGCGATCACTGACATTCAACATGGGCGATCACAATAGTCGTCATTCTCGTCACTTTTCCAATATTTTCCTTGTTTATTTTTGTCTATTTCCAAGACCACATCTTGTTTCTAGTTTTCATATTCTCTAAGGATTTAACTAAAAACAAGGCTACATCTATGTTTATTACTTTGTAAAACATAGAAATCTACCATTGAATTTCAGAACTTAAAATTTTGAATATAAAAAAATTATTGAAATTAATTTTTCATTGTCAAACTTTTGAGCTAATCAAATGTAAAAGAAAAATATAGAGGGATTACAATTAGAAAACCCATTAATTAATCATGAAGTCTCCATATAAAATACAAATGTGTTGAAAGTTTCATGTCTTTAACAGTCTCAAATTAAAGTAAAACACCATCAATCTTCCTGCTAAATTACTATATTACTATCAAAGTAATTCATTTTTTTTCTTTTCCTCCAAATGATATATGAACGGAGCCATTGAGGTCTAGAAAACATTGCCGATTTCCAAACCACCGAAATCACCACTATTTTTCATAGCCCCAAAAATCCATCTCTCCTCGTAGTGAAAGCGGGTTGATAAGATGCATCGGGGGAGCATTTGTGCTGTTCTCAAACCTCACACCTTTGGAAGAATCTTCATGCCCTATATGAGATGTAACCAGCCGGTCAAGCATACCCCATTCATTCATGCCCTCGTCTCTTCCAGCAACCGCCATTTGTTGAGTTGTTTCACAGGTGCCAACCTCTAGAGCTGGCTCACAAGCTTGATACCTCACACTTTCACTGCCGCTTTCACAATCCCTAGGGTTTGACATCAGCTGTTTATTCATGGCCGGAGATTCCGAGGGGAGAGCCAACGGGTACTCATAGCTGATAGGTTTGTGAGTTTGACCTAGGGTTTGGGGTTGGAAAAGAGAATATTGAGGATAATGAAGGGCTAGTTCAACCTTGTTTAATTCAAACTTTTGTTGGGTGTTGTGGTTGTTTTGGTGACGCATTAGGTATTGGTCGCTTCTGTGCATTAAAGAGCGAGGCTGAGTGCTGCTTGAAGTGGTATTTACGTTGAGCTGTTGAGCTGACGAGTTAATGCTCGATCCTCCATCGTTGCCAACCTTGAAGAGATTCTTCTTTTTGAACACCCTGCATACTACCCACCCATCGTCCTACACACATGCATGTATATTCATGCGAAAAAACCCTCAAAATTAAACAACATTTCTTTCTCTTAATTTTAACATAATTACTTGTTGAATTTAAAGAAACATTTGCTGCATGATCAGAGACAAGAGAGCACTAACACTGGTGTTTTCCTGAGGATCGTCGCTGTCTTCAAGCCTGTATTCGTGCATGATCCAGTCAGTCTTCTGGCCATGGGGAGCTCGGCCTCTGTAGAAAACAAGGGTTTTCCTCATGCCGATCTTCTTGAAGGTGTTCCGAATGCACTTGTCCCTGCCTGTTGCTTTCCAAAATCCTGCATTAGTTGCCCTATTCGTCCTTGACCCCGTTGGGTACTTCCTGTCCTTGTGACTGAAAAAGTACCAGTCGTTCTGCGGAGTTGATCCAATCCTACATCTCTCTGTAGATGCAAAATGCAAATAGAGATTAAACAACAGCACACATCGGATTCAGCACAATCAGTTATGCAAATTATAGTTCTAATCCTGCACTTGTTTTGTTTCATTTAATTACTTTAATTTTTTGGTCTTGGATGTCTCAACGCCGTGCAGAGGACGGAACAATAATAAGGTCAGTTATTTCCTCTCCTATCGAAAAAAGGAATCTGTTAGAAATATGTTTTCTATATATCAAAAAAAAAGGGGCAAAATCTCTCAGGACAAATACAATAGTGCGATTTAATTTTGAAAAATGAATCTGATTAGTCTTTTTATTTTTGGCCAATGATCTGATTAGCCTAATTGGCATGATTTCCAAGAATTGCAGGTGGTCAAACTACAAACAGGAAGACAAATTATCTATCCGCCAAATAAAAAGACAAATTATCTTGCTACCAAATTTATAGAAAGGTGAATTACGTACTAACAGTAAGCAATTGATAATTGTGTCTAAACACAAACAAAGACGATGTTGTATTTTTTGCTGCAAAAATGGTATTCAAGAAAAATTATCAGACAAGACAAGATATCAAAATCAAATTTTATGGAAGACAATTTATTCCATATAAATCAGATTACTGCTATCAGTCGACAAAGACACCGCTTCATGTTTTTTTTTATTCAAAATATTTACTGTAATTTTTATTATTTCTTCGGACTAAGAGAATTAAGAAGACAATAGGCTAGCTAATGCCTACACAAGGAGCTTTGGCAATGTAAACGTAACTTTACCTTGCAATTCCCAAGGTTCCATCTTGTTCAAGTCCATTTCTCTAATAACCTCCATGTCAAACTTCTGTAAGGACACCTTTTTCTTCAAGTAGTAGTGAAGCAGCTCTTCGTCGGTTGGATGGAACCGGAACCCGGGAGGCACTCCGCCATTCGACGAACCCATCCAGCCCTTTTAATGGCTAAATATCGATGATCAACTACGAAGCTGTCCACTAGTTTCTTTTTCCACTAGAGCTCTCTCTAGTCGTTTGTATATATGTGGAGAGATGAAAGCAATTACTTTCTACGAAAAGGGGAATATATATGGAAATTAGAGGTGTGTCAACGGAGTATGTAAAGGGAATGGGGTGAAGAAGTTGACGGCCGGTGACTGCGCCGTCGGGAAGGGTTAAAGCTTGCTTAGAAAGCAAGTCTAAGTATGAGAGTATGAGACTATGATTAGCATTTTTTTATTATATGGTTTAACCTCAAGGCCTTCGTTGCTCTACATGCCTAAAGGGTGCGTAGCTGCACCATCCAATAACTCTAATATTTATATAAACTCCAATCCTGCTAAAGGTGTGATAAAAAATGAAAATTTCTGTACTTACCGGTTATACTAATGATTTTTTTTATAAAGAAGTGCAAGATCGAGAGAAGATTCGAACCTTATATTAAGGATAATTATTTCATACATCGTTGATGGAAGCTTTGTTATTTCACAAGTGAGATTAAGATCATGACACATATCTTATTTTATTTATTTTTTATTTTTTAATATTTTTATAGAATATGTGTCACTATCCTAACACCATAGAGTCAAAAAATCCACCGACGGTGTATATAATAATTATCCTAAATTTAATCCATATTAAAGAAAAATAATAATCATTAAATCAAGTTTAAATTGTTGACTAATGCTAAGTACACACTTTTAGTACTAAATACATACTTAATATGCATTAAAAGATAAATCTAATAATTAGTCTAGTTGATTCATGTATTTTATTTTTTTAACAAATAACTATTAACTGATTTGGTGCTCAAATCTTACTACATGCGCAATAAAAAAAATGCATTAAAAAACAACATATTTCCATATATAGTTACACTTTACAATATTTAAGTAAGGACATTACAAAAATAATGTTTATGGTTGATTTATTGAAGGTTATATATAATTATATAATACATTATCAATAGAGTTTTTAGACTCCAAACGAGGTTAAGATGATAACACATATCTTATTTTATTTATTTTTTATTTTTTTAATATTCCTTAAAGGATATGTGTTATCATCTTAACCACACTTGTAGAGTCTAAAAACTTCACTGACAGTGTATTAAATAATTATCCTTTATGTGTGTGTGTATATATATAGACACACACACTCATAGTTTTTGCTCAATTAAGTAAGAAATAATATATTATATAAATAAAAAAAAATGTTTCAATACTACCTTCTCTTGATGAAAGGTCCATGGCAAAAGAAAAATGCGAGCATACATATTGCTATATAAAAATTAAAATGCTAGGGATAGAATCAATCCACATACTACATGCCAAGCCTGGCTTATTAGTTTAACTCAGATCATACTCAATATTTTGGTCTCTCCAGTCTCATGGCTCAAAGATAAACAGATCTACTCAGACGGTTAAACTCCACCAGATGGTGAGACATGGCACGATCTCAATGGCCCTTACTTGCCTATATATAAGCCCTTATTACAAAGATTAGAGATCTTTTTGCTCTTATTCATGTGTAGGCTCTATCAATATTAATTTACGCCATACTTCTTTCTTACATGTACTTTAGTCACGCTCGACACTCGACCAGTTCTGTCAAGAGCTTTGGACTTAGTGAATAGTCCAATTCACACTAGTTACATAGTAACATACTCACAGTTAGCTCGATGAACGTAGACACATTGCTGAAGCACGTAAATATTTGAACCACATAAATCTTCTTGTCTCTCTATGTTTATCTAACACTATTTACACCGTTAACAATTAGTGCTCTCCTTGAGAGTTGAATTTAAGACACTTCCTCTCCGTAATGCTCTTAGTCAGAAGAGGTTGCAACACTACATTTAAGTTCACAATGCCATCTAAGAAAGGAGTTATAAGACAAAGAGGCTCCAACCCTGTACTAAGGAGTCAAACACATCCCCGATAAAGAATAGAGGCAAATGTGACCCTACTCTCAAAGAATCCTAGAGTTCCACCGCAATGAGGGAATGAAGAGACACAAAGGTCTGAGCAATATTAGGGACCAAAAGAGGGTGTAAACTCAAGCTCACTCGTCATCCATCTGAACCAAGAAAGAGAAGGTGAAAGGGAGGATGAGATCAATTAGTTTAGACGGGACATTCACAATTTGACCAAAATTGTGAAAGAGCATGTGATCGCTCAACCCACATTTGACAAAGCAATAGCACAGCATCACATTAGTATGCCAAGCTCAACTACCCACTTTAGAATTTGCCTCAAAGGATGACAACAGTGAAAATGAGAGAGGAGATCCATCTTGGGAACTAATGGATGCATTCAAGACTTACAATTCTCCCAATATATCGTTGAATCCTATAGAACCTATGATAAAAGGTGGGACAAGCCTCGAAAAAGGAAGCAAAACGTATGAGATAGGTAAAGGTTCAATGTCCACTGCAAATATGAGAGAGTGAATCAAAAAAAGAAAAGCTTTAGGAAATTGATTTAAAGATTGGAAACAGATGAAGGAAGATTAGGAGTCAATTAAAAGATAAACTGGTTAAGTAGCCGACTTTGATGGGAAGTTGAAAGATATTCAAGTGAAAATGGTGAACATGGAACAAAGAGTGGCAGAAAAGTCTAAACACTTAAACCTTGAGCCCTTGGAAAGCTCGCTATTCATAAAAGAGATAAACAGAGCAAAGTTGCCTAAAGGACTCAAACTCCCAGCCATGGAGATGGATGATGGATTTGCAGACCCAACTGACCATCAAGAATTGTTTCACATAAGCATGCTAATCCAAGATGCAGGCAATGCAATTATGTGTAAAGTCTTTCCAACAACTCTTAAGAAAGCTGCAAAAGCGCGGTGCTCGGCATTCAAACTGGGATACATAAACACTTTCAAAGAGTTGGGTCAAAATTTTGGCAGCCACGTTGATAGTAGCACCACCTGCAAAAAGACTCCAATCATTCTCACATTCATCAGACAAGGAAGTAATAAGCCCTTAAGAGAAAATATTATAGGATTCAACAATGAACTCTCCAAGTAGAAGACCTTGATCATGCCATCGCCATCGCTGCATTCACCAATGGTGTGAATAACAAAGATATCACCAAGTCTCTAACTGAAAAGCTGCTTAAAGTGTTTGTTGATCTATTAGTAAGAGCCAAAAAGTACATTGCTACTAAAGAAGCAATTGGCAATCAAATATCAGATGAGGGGATATTTCAAGAAGGAAAGAAAAAAGGAGTTATCTTAGAAATGTTGTAGAACTTGCCTAACCCACCAAAACCTAAGAGATATTACAAATGAAACTTCTCTACTATTTAAAAGTACACATGACAAAGATGTCTTGATTTTCTTGCAATCCGAAGCACGACATGCATAAAAAAAAAAAGAGCAAAGTCAGTTATAGCCGAATAAGCAAACATACAAAGCTTGCTCAAGAAAAGATAGTGTGAAAAACTAAGTAACAAATCAAACAAAGTTAATGTCTTGGAAGATCGGCAAAATGAATGATAAGCAATGCACTTGCCAAGAGGTTGAAACCTAGAGGCACAACATACAGCAAAGGCCAATATTCGGCTTAAACAATATGAAAGAAGTGACTAAGGTGCATCTCACCCAAAGGCAAATCTCTTAAGCTCGAATACTTAACATCTTACTAGAAATCACAAAAGAAGAAAGGCGAGCAACAAGAATCAAACATCTAAAGATAGATGATGCCACCTCCTCAAAAGAATTAACACTACAAAAAAATGAACCTTCAGCGACTGAATTAGCGACGAAAAATTTCGTCGCTGAAAGCTAAATTCTGTCGCTGATGGTCTTCAGCGACGGAGTACCGACGGATTACCGACGAAAATTTTTCTATTGGAAAAATCGATGTCGTTGATGCTCACTCCGTCACTAGAACTTCATTTCCGTCGGTAATTCCGTCGCTAATTAGCAACGAAATTTTTTTACATCAGCGACGGATTTTATGTCATTAGCGACGGAACTAAAAACATAATTTCATCTTTTAATTTACATGAAAATCCGTCGCTAAAAGGCATCAGCGACAAAAATTTTCGTCGTTGATAGTTTTATTATTGTTTTATTTTATAAAAAAAGCTGTCCCTAAAAGGCATCAGCGACAGAATTTCTATCGCTAATAGTTTGTTATTTTTGTTAATTCAATAAATATTCTGTCACTAAAGAGCATCAGCAACGAAAATTCCGTCGCTAATGTTATGAATTTCGTCACTAATTTGATAAATTTTTTCACTTATTTGACAGATTTTGTTGCTAATTTCTATGAATTTCGTCAAAACAAATGTTTCTGAAATTAATTATTTATATATTTATATATATATATAGAGAGAGAGAGAGAGAGAGAGAGAGAGAGAGAGAGAGAGAAAGAAAGAGAAACATTTAAAATAAACCTAATATTTATACTTAAATCCATAAACATTATCTTAAAATAAATTAACTAAACACAAAAAAAAAAACAAAAACACATTATCTTCAACATCATTATCACCACTACCACCAGGACCTCACCATATCATCATCATCATCATCATTATCATCTGTAAGTAAAAAAAAAAACAAAAACAAAAAAATAAGTATTAAAGTTTATCATATAAAAAAATTAACAACATAAACATAAAAGAAAAATAAAGTAAATTTACAAAAAAAGGAAAAAAAATAGAAGGAAAGAGGGATAAAGAAGAAAAACTAAGAAAAAAACGAAAAGATGGACAAACAAAGAAGATAGGGAGGAGTGAAGAGGAGAGAAAATAGAGAATAAGAGAATATATAGAGTCTTTCACGCGCACACAGAGAAATTTTCGATGGAATTTCCGACGGAAATTCCATCGATAATACTATGTCGAAATATTTTCCTCTATAGCGAGCCGGGAAAAATTCAAAAAATTGGAATTAGCGAAGGAAATTCCATCGCTAATACTATTTGAAAATATTTCCCGCTATAGCAAGGCAGGAATAATTCAAAAAATTGGAATTAACGACGAAAAATTCCGTCGCTAATTCCAATTTTTAATTTTTGTATTAAATAATCAGCGACGGAATTTTCCGTCGTTGAAAATAATCAACAACGGAATTTTTCGTCGCTGAAAAGCATCAGCGACGAAATTAGCTACGAAAAATTCCTTCGCTGATGCCTTAAATTCGAAAAAATAAAAATACATAAATAAATAAATTCTCTTCATTAAGCATTAGCGATGGATTTTTTCCGTCGCTAAAAAGCAACAGCGACGGAATTAGCGATGGAAAAAATCCGTCGCTGATGCCTTAAATTTGAAAAAAAATAAAAATACGTAAATAAATAAATTCTCTTCATTAAGCATCAACGATGGATTTTTTCCGTCGCTAATTCCGTCGCTGTTGCTTTTTAGCAACGGAAAAAATCCGTCGCTGATGCCTTAAATTCTTAAAAAAATAAAAATACGTAAATAAATAAATTATCTTCATTAAGCATCAGTGACGGATGTTTTCCGTCGCTAAAAAGCAACAGCGACGAAATTAGGTACGGAAAAAATCCATCGCTGATGCCTAAATTCGAGAAAAAAAATACGAAAATAAATAAATTTTCTTCATTAAGCATCAACGACGAATTTTTTCCGTCGCTGTTGCTTTTTAGCGACGGAAAAAATCCGTCGCTAAAGCTTCAAATTTAAAAAAAATAAATGAATAATTAAATAAATAAATTTGGATCAATTGAAATCAGCGAAGGAAAAATCCGTCACTAATTCTAAACCATAAATTTTTACCTATAAGTTTTAGCGATGGAAATTTTCGTCGCTAATTCTGTCGCTAATTTAGGCGCCGATTGAATAATAGCTTCCCGCTACATTTAGCGACGGAATTAGCAACGGAAAATGCTCCGTCACCAATTACGTACGAAATTCCGTCGCTAATTCTGTCACTAATTCCGTCGCTAAGTAAAAAATATTTTCCATCGCTGATGCTATTTTTTGGCGACAGAAAAATTCTGTCTCTAAAAGTCATTTTTCTTGTAGTGTAAGTGCTAACTCCAGTTGAGGAAAAATTAGCAAAGTGCATAAGCATGCATCAATGAGCCTAACAAAACAAGGTGTAGAAAAGCATGTTATGCAGAGCACAACTAACCAAAGGGCACACAACCTTGCCTTAGAAGAACAAGGTGAAGAAATAAGTAAAATGAAGTTTAACTTGACATGCCATAGAACTGTGATCCCAAGCACTCAAGAACTTAGAAAAGAGTTCGACAAAGAAAATGTGCTAAAAATGTGCTAAAGTGCTAGTTGAGCAAGGTACAATAACATGTACAAGTATGTAATGAGAAGCTCAACTACAAAAAGTAAAGAAACTATTTCAACAAAATGTACGATGGAGTGCTCAGCAGACAAAAAAAAGCACATGGAGAGCTAGCACAATCATTTAAATAAGCACATAGAGGTGTGACATAGTGCTCCAACAAGAGGCACACAAGACAGCATAGTAGGGTGTCCGAACATCTTGTTGCAAGCTAAGTATCGATGTGGCCAATAAAAGTCATTCGTTGTTATCATCACTTGGAAGGAGGGCAAAGAATAAGTAAAGCCTTAGTGATGAGAACAAGATCTCTAAAACAAGTTGTCCTCCATGTTCAAAGCAAGCTTATAAAGCTTAAGGTCATGGAAGGCAAGGATGAGATATTCCCTCAGCCACAATTCAAGCCTGCAAAAGACAATAAGTAAGCACCTCATTGACTAAAAGATAAGCAAGTGAAAGGTTGAAATTATACAAGATAAAGATGAACATCCTCTTTCACCAAAGAGTAAAAGCTCAAGGTTGCAGAAAGCAAGGAAGAGCAACAAGAGAGCTCAAAGTTATGACAGGACAAGAATAAACAAACCCTTGGCCATAAGTTAACATGAGAAACTTAATATTGCGAAGGGCAAAGATGAACTAAGAGCAAATGAGACAAGGCTTGGAGTCATAGTAACCAAGGATAGATGTTTCCATGATACAAGTTAGGATGATAAGCTCAAGTTTGCAAATGGCAAAGATATAAAATCCCTTTGGCCATGGTTGAACGTGATAAGCTAAGTGTATGGCAGGCAAGGATGTAGCATCCCCTTAGCCGATTTCTTCTGCATGTTTAGTGCAAGTTTGCAAGAGGCGAAGATGTAACATGCCTTTGGTCAATTTTTAGGACTTCATGTTTAATAAGATCACATGAGGTAAAGACATAACAGTCCTTTAGCTGATTTCTTCTGCATGTTTGATGCAAGTTCACGGGAGGCAAGGATGTAACATGCCTTTAGTCAATTTCTTATGATTATAAGTTGCTATCCTATGAAAGGCAATGAGGTAACATTTCCATAGCCAATTTCTTAGCTTATCAGTTATTATTCTTTGAAAGGAGAGGAAGTAACATTCTCTCAGCCAATCTTTAAAGCATCCAAGTGCTAATATATGGAATGTAAATCTTCCTTCGGCTAATCTTTAAAGCAAGTTAAGTACTAGTATATGGACGATGAGGGTGCAACATTCCCTTGATTTATCTTTGAAAGTATCAATTAAAAGCAAACGGATGGTGAGGATATGACATTCCCTCAGCTTATCCTAATTATATTAGACTAAAATGATAAAGTCCAAGTATGAAAAAGGCAAGGATGTTACATCCCCTTGGCCAAAAATCTTTTAAGTCAAAGCATAATCAACTGTGACTAGAGCTTAAGGTACATGAATTTATCTAAGTCCTCTGAAGAGCATAAGCAAATATGCTAGAGCTTAGGGTGCATGAATCTATCTGAGTCCTCCTAAGGTAAAAGGGCGGTTATGCTAGAGCTTGAAGCACATGAACTTATCATAGTCCTATGAACAAAAGCAGTTATGTTAGAGCTCAAGGCATGCAAATCTCTCTCTATTTTCTTAAAAGAGTAAATGCTATTAAGTTATGACTAGGGCACAAAAAGTATCTAAGTCCTAACAAGAGAAGAAGCTATCAAGCTAGGGCTCAAGGCACACAAAGAATCAAAGTCCCCATAAAAGCAGAAGCTATCAAGCTAGGGCTCGAGGCATGCAAGAAATCTAACTCCTCTTAAGAGTGGAAGCTATTAAGTTAGGGCTCAAGGTGTGCAAGGAATCAAAATCCTTATAAGAGCAAAAGCTATCAAGTTAGGGCTCAAGGCATGCAAAGAATCATATTAGAAAACAAGTTAAAGAACGAAGCTTTAAGCATGACGAAAGTCAAGTCACTGTAGCTATTAAAGCTAAAAATATGAACAAATCAATGCGAGCTATGCTAGAATCCACAACAAACAAAGCCAAAGCTTACAAGAAGAGATGAATAACCAGAGGTAAGAAAGAAAAGGCGTTCGTGCCAAAAAAACATTAAACTTTACTAAAAGGTGTCAAAATCTCAATGATGATAAGGTTAACTCAACAAAACGACAACATGAGGCCTTCTCGACAACGCAACAAACCAAAAATGAGATGATCATGCAACATGACAAAGTTCCACTCAAGCCATTTCAACAAGGTAAGACCTTAATTGTTACTCAATTATGGTCTAAGAAGGGACTTAGTGTTAGGGATGGACTTAGTCTAAAGATTGCACTCCTAGCCTAGCCAATAGGCCCAACCCAAATCCTGCTCAGTCTTCTGGTTTCTCCAGTCTCATGGCTTGAACACAGACTGATTCCACTCAAATAGTCAAACTCCACAAGATGATGACACATGGCACGATCTCAATGCCCCTCACTTACCTATAGATGCGCTTATTCCAAAGCTTGGCTCTCATTCCTTCCCAAGCTCTATCAATATTATTTTATGCCTAATTCCTTTCTTATTTACTTGTACTCTGGTCGCACCAGGCCACCCGACCAACTCTATCAAGAGTTCTGTATCTAGTGAACAGTCCAATTCACACCAATTACATAACAGCATAATCACAACTATCTCGTGAATGTAAACACATTGCAAAACCAAGTAAATCTTGATGTCTCTATATGTGTCTAACATTGTTCACTCCCTTAAAATAAAGCATGTAAATTAAAATTTATGGCAGCTGAGCTGAGGGTAATAATGTAATGATCCACGCGCTGCACATAGAGTTGGGACAAGGCCTACATTCTACAAAGTTAATTAATTCGAAATGAAATTAAAAATAGCAACAAACAATCCCGAGAAAATAAAAATGTTAAAATATATACGACTAAGGGGTTATTTGATTGTTCCTAAAGCAACGCTCGGAAAAACAGCTACTAAAACTTCTTGGGATTTTCCCATCGGATTGGACGGCGCAAATTTTATATTCCTAAAATTGTTAGAATTCGAATTAATTCTGTTAGTGTATGCAGTTTGGTCCAAATAACAACGGTTGGAAACGCAGACGCAGTCGCCACAGCTCGACATTGCACATGCGGGTACGACTTGAGAGGTTTCTGATTAATTTGCATGATTGAATTGCACGCTTCGCCTTCAGTTTTTTCTTTTTGCGATTAATATCCTGGGTGGAGTCCTTCCGTGCTGGATTGGATTCTTAATCATTCAACGCTTGCATGCATATTGAATAGTCTATATTATGTCATCAAGTTCCTCCTCGATGCATGTATGTATCCCTCCAGCTTAGAGGTTATCCACCAAAGCTCATGGGGTCGACTTCATTTCAACCCGAATTTGATTCTTTTATAATAAATTTATATTTTTATAATTTTAATTTTCAAATTCTTTGAAATGATAAAATAATAGCGCAAAATATAGTTCTAATTTTAAAATATTAAAAATTATGACATCTATACAGTGATGCAGTAAAAAATATTATTTAGTCGGATCAAAAAATAATGATGCTTTTTTCATTATATTTTTATTTTTATTTTGTTAAAATTCTTGTAACTTTATATCTTTTTTTCTCAAATATCCGATTTTTTTATTTTTTAAATCATTTATTACTTTGTATTTCTTAATCAATGAAAATCTAAAAATATATATAAAAAGGAATTGAAAATTATCTTTTAAAATTCATAAATATATGAATATAAAATTTTTCATACAAAATCTTTATACAATTACATTGTCATTATAAAAATTAAGTGCAATTAGCAAAAGGAAAATGAAAATTATCTTATAACATTCTAAATTTCACAAGTAAAATTGAAGAGTTAATATATATCTACTAAGATATATTTTAAAATTTAATGAATTATTTCAATTATTAAATAAACATATGGCATACATCTAATCGTTGTTGTGGAATTTAAAAACTAAACCATTGATATGGACTAATAATTCAAAAAAAAAATCTTCCATATAAAATGTCTTTTTACAATTGAAGTGAAAAGTTTTCATATTTTGAAAATATATGATCATTGATATTTAAATGTATTTTCAATATATAATCAAATAATTATTCACCAAATATCCTATTGGTTTAAGTAACAAAGTTTTATTTTTTTATTTTTGAAAAATTTCTTTGTATACTGCCAATGAAGTCATGACTTAATGATAAGGCAGAAATCTTGAACTTTGAGGTCTTAGGCTTGTAGTCTCATCATATGTGGTTTTAGTCCAATTTTATGTTAGATATCCAATTATATGTTGGTTCCATGTTTAGTTGTTTTTATCTATTTGATGTAATTCATTAATTTTTTGTGTAATACTAGAAGATAATCACAATTTTTCTTGTACTAATAACTTTAAAAAATAAATTATACACTTGCAATGGCATTTGCTAAAATCAGCATTAGTTCAAGTATGTGTGCGTGTGTGCGGGTGTGTGTGTGTGTGTATATATATATATATATATATATATATATATATATATATATATATATATATATATATAACCTAGTTTATTAATAATACTAATAGTTTTCTTGCTTTAACTACTTTTTAGCTAACAACCTCTTGACCAATTGGTTAAGGATGTGTCGTGGCATTTTGTAAGTCTTAGTTTTGAATCCAAATAACCTCACCCCTACCCTAGTTATTTAATATTTCCATTGTAACAAAAAAAGTAATTCTTATGTTATCTCTATTTTAACTATATTTGGCTTCAATTAATTTTACTTTATTACGCATTTATTTCTAAATTTTTTATTTCTGTGTAGTCAATTTGTCTCAAATTATAATTTTTGTGGGATCTATTTATAATTTATCCTATATTATAAATAAATTATACAAAAATTTCAAATTTCTTTTTTTTTTTTAAAGCAAAGTTTTATTGAATGGGCTATAGGCAAAGTCCAGCCACTATGAAAATATAACAAGCGTAGCAGCTTACTACACAAAACAGAAGAACAAAAGTAACGTGGCTCTAAGGGGCAAAACAACAAGTACCTGGGAAGCACTATAACAACTGACTAAATGTTCTTAGCTTTAGGACCAAACAACCCCAAAAAATGGAGGAAGCAACACCGATCAACAAATCAGCCATAATAGACTCAGAATAAAGGAGTCTTGCTAAATCATAAGAACCAAACTCCTCCAAAAATCACCCAACCAGAGAAGAGCAACCACAAATTCTTCAAGAGCAAAAGACCTACAAAGCATCCCATGTTGACATTATTATCCTCGCTCCCATCACACCAGCGACACATTCTTCCGCAAGAGCAAACCTGAGGATAAATTGGACTGAAGCATAATGATCCTATAGAGCCCCAAATCTGCGAGCTAGAAACATCGCAAAGTGATAGCAAACTGAAAATCTTAAACTTGGACAATTTTGGGGCATTCGTTCACTGTAGGCTTCTCCCTATTAAGCAATTTTTTAAGCTCATTTTCTTAGGCTTAGAGACTAATCCTCTAACATTAAAAGAAATGACCTTCATTGAAAAGAAAAGAACCCCCAATCAAAACAAAAAGACAGAGCCCGAGACCTACTATTCTCAACAAATACTCTTCACCATATTTTCGATTTCAGCCTCCATCAAACTTCTGATAATCTCATCTTCTTCTGCCATTATAGATAGGCCCAATAATCTCGCCACCTCCAAAGTAGCTTGTGCCTCTTTTCTTAACATTCTGTTTCTATTCCTAATATCCTCGCCCAAAATCTCCTATTCTAAAAAGTTAGGATTATCCGAGCAATCCCCCATCAAAGTGTTCTTTTTTTTCCTGGAGAAATTTGCTTTTTTTCTACTCTTTTTACCCTTGGGCTTTAATGATATTGAATTCTTCTTTCCAGAGACAACATCAACGAATTGAAGAGAAGAAACAGAAATGAATCTCTTGCTCTTTTTGACATTCCTAGCTATGGCTCCATGACAGTCTTAAGATTCATCAACCGATTGAACTGATTGGTCCTCGGGCCGGGCAACAATTGGGCTACTATATTGAACCAAGCACAAAGTCCCATTGTCTTCATCTGGACTGTCAAAACCAGGCCTTTGATAAAAAGATGAATTATGAGCAACCATAGGATTTGGGTCACTCAATGAAAAACCCAAGCCCACTTCTTTAAACATTTTTGCTTCGGCTCGCAAGACATCATCTACAAAATTTGTTTGCTCAGAACTCACTCCATTTCCATTTTCTCTATTCAAAATAATCATTAATTTGCTGACAGTTAACCTCAAAAGCAACAACCTCAACATTTTCCAAGGGCGACTCATTAATTCCTTGAACGGGCATGTTGTTTGCTCCTTCAACCACCGATTCATATACAATTTCATCAACAGGTTCCTCCCTTTGAACGTCGTCTCATCTGGAAATGATTTGGAAACAGAAGGGGGACATAAACAACCTCCTTGAATTGAAGATAATTACTTCTGATTCTTAAAACAGCACGGAAATAACGAAACCAATTCATGCTCCACTTTTGAGACTCAATTTTGAAAATTTTATCACCCACCTCTAAATTTATAATTTCATCAATTTTACATGGAGAATTGCATATGACTTGCATAGCTCCTCTGAAAAACGAATTCATTTTTAGAGTTTCTCCATCCATACATACAAATTCTCCCACTGTGTTGGCAATATTTTGGAATGTAGACAAACACCATGCATGAATAGGGACACCGTAACATGTAATCCATGTTCTTCTGCTGTTATCATCACTCCAAACTTGAATGTCATGGAACCATCTTTTCAACCACTTCCAACCATCTTCCCACATACCTTTAAACTGGTCTTGACCAATGAAAGTGATCAGGAACATCTTCCCTGAGATTCTTCTAATGGTCAGCCCACAAACACCTTCTTTTCTTACTTGTACGCAGATCATACCTGGTTCCATATTCCCATTGCAAATTCCAACCACACTTCTCTCCAACCAGTGAAGCTTCTCAATATCTACTTCTCCTATACAGTTCTTTATTCTATCTTCACTTGGTTCACTTATGGATGGTGAAGAGTCATTACATCTATCATCGCCATTAAGAAGAGCTTAAATGTAAGTTTTTCAATTTCCTCCAGCAAGTTTTTAAGTACTTTGGTTTGACACCCCTTGATTCATCTGCATTTTTACTTTGTGATCAATTGCTTGAGATATGGACTTCGTCCCTAGATTGTTTGCCACCTGATTAACCTTCACATTGTTGTTTACTCTGTCTCTCTTCTTTTTCCAAAACTTATCTCTCATATGGTATCTTGCCAAGTTAACTCCAATTTTCTTGTCTAGTATCCATACTCCATTTAAATTCCAAACAGCTCTCTTGGCTTCACCAAGAGAACCAAATCTGACAAAGCCAATCTTTCGCCTTCTAAAGTCGCTCTTGTAAGGTATGAACACATCAAGAACTCTCTCAAATCTCATAAATATTCTCATGAGCCATTGCCAGTGCATTTCTTGTGGTAGATTGTTCACAAAGACTGTAACTGCCATTGCAAGGAGCTATTTTTTAAAAAAATTTCAAATTTCAATGGAGTCAAATAACCCTAACTTTTGATACATACCAGGCTATGCCACTACATTTATATGGACTACATATTCGATCTCGAGCTTGAATTTTAAAAAGAAAAACCAATTACTAGACTCGAATGAATCTAATCGGAGACTACCTTTGTTTAGTTGAAATATAAATATATGTGCATGTATATATATATTCAGCAGTGAAATATATAATGAACGAATGAATTGAATGAAATTAAGTTTAAATGATAACACTAATAAGTTTAAGAACCTTATTGTAAGATTGCTACAATTTTTTTTACCATTGGAGATAAATAAGTCACTATTGTAAAAAAGTTAAAAGATTACATTTAAAAATTGTAGTTTATGATCATAAAAGATTACATTTTTTGTGATTGCAGTCTATTCAAATGTACTCTTTTTTCAGGTATCATAGATTACGTTTGTGAAGAACCGTAGTCTTCTTTAATATAATATAGACTATACTTAAATAAAGTAAACGTAATCTTCCTTAGTATAATATAAACTACGCATTTTGTTTTAAATGTAATGTTTACTTTATTAATAAATTTGAATTTATTTAAAAACAAATTGTTTTCAAGATTAATAGATTATGTTTTACCAAGAGATGTATAGTTTTTTTAAAGAGATGTATAGTTTGTTTTGATGAATAGATAAATTTTTATTTTATTTATGGTATAGAGTATAGACTACATTTCACTATTAAAAAAAGCTCAAAAATTTTGTTTTTTAACGTAGTCTATGAAAAAAGGCTATGCTTTTCCAACCGTAACCCATTCTAACGTACTCTTGTTTTTAACTACTTCTTATGTTATCTTTATTTTTTTTCACTGCGATGGATCTAAGGCCCCAGGATGGGTTGAACTTGAACTTCTTTAAAGAAAGATGGAACTTTTTTAAAGGATGAGGTGATGGAATTTCTAGATAGGTTTCATAGTTCAAGAAAGTTGAAAAAATGTGTTAACTCAACTGTAATTACTCTAATCCTAAAGACTGATGAACTAGGAGATCTTAAAGATTTTAGGCTAGCCATCCTTGTCAATTCAATGTATAAAACACTCACAAAGATCTTGACGAGAAGGTTGAAGGCTATTATAAGAAACTTGATCAATGATATACATAGTGCATTTATAGCTGGAAGGCAAATTTTGGATGGCATACTCCTAGCTAATGACATCATTGACTCTCTTAGGAAGGAATGCCTAGATAGTAAGGAGTGGTTTCATTTTAAAACTAGAATCTGAGAAAGCATTTGATAAAGCTTCTTGAGTGTTCTTAGACCATGTCATGGAACTGATAAGGTCTGGTCGGACATGGCGAAATTGGATCATGAAACGTTTATCAACAGCATGGATGGATGTTTTGGTTAATGGTTCACCTATCAACCAATTTCACATGGAGAAAGGATTGAGACAAGGCGATCCAATTTCTCCATTACTGTTCATATTGGTGGCAAAAGCCTTACATTTGATGTTGTTAAAAGCTGAAAACTAGAATCTCCTTAAGGTGTTTCATGTTTTTCTAGTGCACTAACGTTGTCCGATTTACAATTTGCAAACGACATTATACTCTTCTTAAGAGCTAACGTCTCCAAAGCTACCACTGTTAAAAAATTGATAAAATGTTTTAAACTTGCTTTTGGCCTGAAGTTGAACTTTGGGAAATCTTTTCTTATTTCCATTAGCATTGATAATCACTTGGTAGAAGACTTGGCTTACATTTTTGGTTGTAACAGGTGGATTCTCCCATTTAGATATTTGGGGGTTCCCATTGGTGCTAATCTAAAGAGAAGTGTAATGTGGGAACCTATTATGGAAAGAGTGAAGCGAAAATTTGGTCTTATGGAAAAAAGTTTCTTTCATTTGGTGGGAGTATCTCCATTAACTCAGTGTTATCCTGCCTCCCATTTTACTTTATGTCCATATTCAAAGCTCCCAAAGGTGTCATTGGGAGAATTGATAAAACTAGGAGGAACATTTGGGGGGGGGTGGGGAGGGGGGAATGGGGCAAGGTCTATCAACCAAGGAAGTTTGGTGGCCTTCGATTCCAAAACTTAGAGATAAAGAATTTCTCCTTACTTGCAAAATGGTGGTGGAAGTATGCAACTTACGGAAATTCATTGTGGAGAAATGTGGTGGTAGTGGTGGTAAAATACGGGGAGTACGTTCAGAAGTGGTTACCTACAAACATTAACTCAAGGGGTATGTTAGTAATGTGGAGAGATGTGCTTTGTTTATCTAGGGATCTCCAGATAAAGAAGTTGATGAGAGCTGAGGCTTGTAAATGGTTGTTGAAGATTGGTAGGAATGTTCTATTTTGGTTGACAAATGGTGTTTAGAAAAGGCCTTAAAGGATGATTTTCTAAGGTTATTCTTGCTTACTTCTGATAGATTTGCTAAAGTTTTTTTTTTACTCTAGGAATTTCAATTTTTTGCATCAATATTGGACATGCTTCTCTAAAAGAACTCTTTTTTAGTGGGTGTGGGATGCTTTAAGAGAATTATGTGATAGGCTTATTGGTATATGTTTGTGTCATGATAAGGAAGACAACATTATATGGGAACTTGAAGCACATGGCCATTTTTCTATTAAAAGTTTTCATCTTTGATGAACTCTCTAGCTTATCCTAGTCATCCATTGCAATTAAAAGCTTCTAGAAATACTTCCCAAGTAGCCACGGGATTATTGGCCCTCAACACTGTCTTAGTGAACTTCTACCAGTACTTGGCCTCGTCCTTTAGCATGAAAGTGGCCAATGCCACCCACTTCCTCTGCACTCCATGTTCTCAAAAAGTTTGTTGAGCTTCATCAACCAGTCTTCCACCACAGTTTGGTCCTTGATCCCTTGAATGTTGGGGGATGCATCTTCTAAAACTATTTTAGTCAACCCATGTTTCTATCTACCACATCCCTTGCTCAAGGTTATACCTTGACTTACGATTGCTGGGTAGCTAATGGCTAAGGTGGTTGATCCTGTGGCTGAGGTGGTGGAGGTTGAGGGTTTGAAGATAGTGGCAATGCTGCTTAGTAAGTACTGGTGGCATTATTATTACCATCGAAGTGTTAGATGAGCATAGTTGCCAATGACTCAATGGTCTGCTCAAGCCACATTGTACGAAAGTTCTGACTGTTGGGTTGTTAAGGATGTGGAGGTGTTAGGGAGTGTGCCTACCTAGTGGATGTCCATATCTCCTCATGTTTAGTTAACAGAATTCCTATACGAGAATGGAACTATCAGCATAACTTTAACAATTATACATAATTTATATATAGACATGCACAGTAATAAGGGATGTAAATCTAAGTATGACTGACTTATACTGACACATACTAGACAACTTTGCTCTGATACCAAAAACTGTAATAAACTCAAAAGTGAAATTTTGGAGTAATTTTTTTCATTTTCTTTTCTCATAATTGTCTACACTCAGTGTAGGTTTAATTAGCTTAGTTGGCTAATCCTTACTAATTAATTAGTTATAATAAACCATTAATCCTGGTCCCAGTCTAAATTTTCTTGTGATGAACTTAATTTTCTCATACAAGAAGAATATGGTTCTCTACAATTTATCCTAACATGCTTTAGTAATATCGGAGTTCCTTCATAATCTAAATAAATCAATTTCAACCTCATATTCATCGATAATCTAACTTTCTGAAATAAGTCTTTGCTAATTATATCGGGGCGAGCTTCATATTATGACCTGATTTAGTTATGATGTTTTCATACTTATATGGGATAACTTATTTATATTAAATTTTAAACTAGACACTATGACAAGCTTATACACAATTTGAGGCTAAATATCCCTAATAACATCCGTTTAAATCTCATCAATATGGTTAGAAATAAAAGAGTAACAGGTACTGTTTTTGAAGTTTTATTCTTTGATATTATCATTTTATCCCTAGACAAGTGTTACATAGGTAAAACTTGTAGTTACTTTTATTATGTTGTTATAAATCGGCTAAATTAACTCTGATAAAAAAATAAGGGACCAAAACATTTATTTATTTTTTTAACGGGCAAAAAAAATATGATTATGCCGTTACATTATGAAGCAACACAAGAAATACAAAAGAAATTTGTTCCAAAAAAAAAAAGAAATAGTTCATAACATGTCACAGAATCCTCTTTGACTTTAACATGCATTTCGTTCAAATTATTACCTGACTTTTGGTTAAGGCATTCCTCAAGGCTCGAGCGAGCTTCAAGGGCAAACCTTACTGATTGCATTTCAGAAGGATGATTTGGTCAAATAACTATCCTCTTTTCAGGATAATATTTCACTATAAGAGAGTTATTATTCTTCTTAATTCTCAAACATCAATCTGCCACCACCTTTCAAAGATGAAGAGTTTCATAATATTTCTCTTCCTTCTCTTTCCAGTCGACGCTTTCCGTCCAACCCTTCTTCTAGGCAATCTGATGGAGAGAACTTGCAGGCAAACACCATTCTATGATCTTTGCATTTGGTCTCTGAAATCCTATCCTGAAAGCCGTGATGCGAACGTGAAGAAGCTAGCTGAAATCATGGTGGATTCACTCAAAACTAAAGCTATGGACACTCTTGATCTCATTGATGAGCTACTGCAGGATGGGCTTGCCCTTGACCCTGCAATGCTGAAGGCCTTAACTTCCTGCGCTGAACGCTACAACGTTATTATAAGAGGAGATGTCCCGGAAATCAGTGAGGCTCTCAAGACAGGTAACTATAATTACGCAGAGAGAGCTGCAAATGATGCAGCCACAGAGGCCAATTCTTGTGAGATGGAATTTCCTGGGAAATCACCTCTAACTGATATGAATAAAGTGGTGCATGATGCATCTGTTGTTGCTGCCTCCATTGTCAAAAAGATACTCAGTAGGTGAGATCATTTTCCTTTTGATTGCAATGCAATAACAGTTGTAATCAATATTCAAATCTTGTCCATTTATCGTTATCAATCTTTTGGTACGAAATTTTGTTGCACTTGATCATTGGTCTGATTTCAATAGAAAGCGCCATCAGCTGGCTATGGATGCAAACCTTTAAAATTGATATTATTCTTCCATTTTTCTCATGATCAGCTTCGTACACAAATACTTTAGTTCTTTTCCTTCTAAACGCAAATAGAGTGGAATTTGGATTATTTTTTTTAATTGGAATTAAACATATAATTATTTACTTTCCAAAACACAACTTCCACTACAGAATACTTGAGCAACACCAGGAATAGAAATATTTCGTTGATAAATAGTGGGGGGATTCCAATGGAACACCAATGGTGACAAAAAAAAAATTCATTGACGTCATAGACGGAATTCGGACAAATTACTGATAAAAAATTATTCCATCATAAAAAGAATGTGTGAAGTAAAAAAATAACATGAGATTTACCGATGAAATTTTCGTCGTAAATTCAATGACGGAGTACAAAATTTCCATAAGAAAGTATTTATTTTACAATAAAATGAAATTTTTAGTATTTATGTATTAGTATAAATATTAAGTTAACTAAAAAAATACCAATGCTTAAAATCATTTGAATTTTAAGGCTTTGGGACATTTTCTTGATTTTATTCTATTGTTCTTGAAATATTTGGTCATTTATCTCAAATTTTCAAAATTATCAAATTCATTTTCTAATTAATATCAAATTTAACATAATTCAACTGTGATTAGTGTCGAATGTTGTAATGCATGGATCTAAAAAAATTACATATGAGCCAATAATCTTGGATGGACAATAATCTTGGATGGTCTAGCAACCATTAAGAATGAAGCAAACATACATTATAACATTTATAACACAATGCCATCAACCTCTTGACCAGTTGTTAAGAAAGAGTTGTGGCATATTGTAAAATTTGGATTCAAATCTAAGTAATCCTACATCCATTCCCAATTATAAATGTAAAAAAAAATTCATAGCATAATAGCATAATAGTAAACCTTATGCCCAAATATACTCTTAAACTTTGTGTACAAAACTGATCGAAACTATCAATGTTTTATTGCATGAAAATTAATTTATAATTTTTTTTGTATTTCAAAATCATGCAATTAAGTGCAAACTGTTAAAGAAAAAAAGTAAAAGAACAAAAAAAGAACATTTTTTATACTTTAATAATCATGAGTTTTAAACTTGTTAATTTAGATTTTAAAAAAAAAGACAACATAATGCACAAGGCTAATATATAAAAATAATATTTAATTAATTTTAATCACTAATACTAATGTTATGAACCATTTTAAGACTACTTGTTTTATTTTATATAATAAATTATTTTCTATTTTATATTTTAAATTATAGTTTTATTTCATTATTTCATTTACTTTGAAAGTAAATGAGAACATGAAAATTAATATACTTCCTTATCATATGAATATTCATACCTGTTAAATTATGAAATAAAATAAAATATTTAAAACCAAATAAAAACTATAAAGATTACACGGCAAAGGAGAACAATTATGTAGTTTTATAAAAAAAAAATCATTTTTTACATATTCGACTTTGTTAAATTTTATTTTATTTTTGTTAAATTTATCACCATAAATAAAATGTTATAATGATGATATTAACATATATTAATATATATAAGTAGCTTTTTTAAATTAAAAAAAAAACTTTATTTGGTAGTAACACACCGGGTAAAATTTAGTATTGACATGAATTCCAGAAATTATGTTGAAAATTTAAATTGGAGAATATCTTGTGAATTTTTGATATCATAGAAGTCCCCTAAGATTACAATATCTGTTAATACTAAGATTAAATCTTGTTATTTATATTACATATTAATTTGAATTCTCTCCAATAACACGTCAGTTATCATTGAGACTGATTCAGCGATAGCAATGAAAGAAATTCGCAAATCTAGTCCAACTTTACGGAAATACAATTGATATAACAAAATCTACCTAAGGTGGGCCCGGCCCAATACGCACCCGAGTTCACCACGTGACAAAGAATCACTGGGCCACGTGGTCTTGGCGACAGAGGTAAGTGGCATATCTCACCTGTCGCTCTGTGACAGACCTCCCGTCTATAGTCATCGATCGACATGTGGCGTGCGTCAGACCTATCGCTCTGCGACAGACACGTATCCCGTCGCCTACAATGATTGCGTGACACGTGGCGTGTTCAACACCTGTCGCTGCGGCGACAGACTCATAGTCTGTCGCCTGCAGTCACAAGGCGACACGTGGCTATATCACGTGTCGTGTCAACACCTGTCGCTGTGGCGACAGACTCATAGTCTGTCGCCTACAGTCACAAGGCGACACGTGGCTCTATCCGTCTCCCGCCGGCGACAGGCTCTAATTTCTCTCCGCATTTGAGGAACTTGTGTTATACCCGAATACAAACTCTTAGCAAGATAAGATGGTTATCCTTAAGCAATTAACCTAGAATGCTGGCCTATAAATAGGCCCCAGGTACAATTTTATTCTCTAATTTTTTGACTACTGGCTTTTACGTTTCCCAATATTGAAGAATTTTCTTCTGACTTAAGCATCGGAGTGTCTACGCAGGGAACCACCCCTGCGTCCCTCTTACTTTTCTTGTTTCACAGAAGCTTCTTGGACACACGTGGAGACTTAGTACGAACATCGACGTCAGCATATCTTTATTGTTGTTTTGTGCAACAACAATTGGCGCCGTCTGTGGGAAACGTATAAAAAGCCAATCAAGATTTACTAAGATGGTGAGAACAAGATCGACGAACGCGAGGACTGCCAGTGAGGACAATTCTGTAAGTTCCACGGAACAGCATATTCGCCAAGGGAACCAAGTGAACAGGGATAAAGAAAGAATCACTATGTCAGCGGCAGAATTCGAAGCTCTGAGGCGACAGAGCGAAGAAACCACCTAGATGCTACGAGCCATGGTGGATCTGTTCCACGGAGTTCTCTCGCAGTTGAATATGCCGTCTGCCGTGCAGAACTTGGTAGGAGGAACTAGTCAAGGAGTCCCGCCGCAGGTGCCTGGGCGACAGGAGGACGCGACAGCTACAAACCCCTCTCGGCGAGAGGCTTCCCCGTCATAGAGAATGACATTCGACAGGGTGCGACGATGCCTGCGAACATAAGGCCTACCGCCGGTATCCAGCGAGAGACTGATGAAGCGGCAGGCCTAAACCCGGCGACAGGGGACAGGCGACAGGCTCCATGCGTGGGGCGACAGGTCCCTGGGCGACAGGGTACCGACCGGGCGACAGAGTCTACCGCCCATCACCATGACCTATCAAATTTTGGGTGGTACCAACTTAGAACATGGTGTTGGAGGTGCTGGAAAGAATGGTGTCGAAGATCAAAGCACCTGGGGAACCGGGTCGGAGTTTGACCCCACTTGGTGCACACAGATGACACGAACAAATACACCCCTAACGAAAGGTAAGGAAGTAGTCGTAGACCTACCTGATTCGTCTCATGCCAGAAATCAGCTCGCTCCCCCCGTAGACATGAAGAAAATGATAGAACAGGTTTTAGAGGAGAAAAAATTAGTGTCTGCAGAGGAGAGCCAGAGAAGAAGAGTACCGTTCTGCACAACCATCATGCAAAAACCTCTGCCCCCGAAGTTCAAAATGCCGCAGATGGCTGCATACACCGGGAAAACTGATCCCTATGATCATATGCAAAATTACGAGGCCCTAATGTTGCTACACGGATGGGAGGATGAGATAATGTGCAGGGCTTTCTCCTTAACTCTGTTCGGACATGCGATGAAATGGTTCAATAACTTACTTGAAGGGTCTATTGCCTCTTTTGACCAATTGCGAAGTGAGTTTCTTAAGGCGTTTGCGGTGAACAGTCAAAGAAGGAAGGAACCGACCTATTTACTCACTATCAAACAAGGAGCTAAGGAGTCTTTGAAGAGTTATGTGGATCGGTTCAGAGATGCTACCTTAGAGGTACGAGACCTGCAAGTCGGTATAGCTGTGGCAGCTGTATTACAGGGGACAAGGTCTGAAAAATTGCAAGAATCCCTGTCGCTAGACCAGCCCACTACCATCTCAGACCTACTCTCCCGTGCCAATAAGTATGTAACCCATGAGGAAGTAATGAAAATGGTGACGATTGGAGAATCCAAGGATGGCAGGAAACGAGGAAGAGAGGTCAATGAGGCATCTTCTAGCCAGTCGAGAAAGTTTAAGAAAGCACCCACGCTGAAATACAATTCCTATACCCCACTCACCGAATCTCGAGCTTCAGTGTTGGCAGCCATTGAAGGATCGGGGCTTATACAGACTCCAAAGAAGACATCAGGGAATTTGGGCCGTGATTTAAGATCATACTGCGATTACCACTCAGCGCATGGGCACACAACTGAGAAGTGTAAGGAGTTGATGAATCAGCTAGAAAAGCTAGCACGAGAGGGAAAAATAAACCGTTTCGTATATAGAAGCGATAGAACTAACTATCCTGCACGAAACAGGGGAAACAATTTCAGAGATAGAAGAGGTGAAAACAGAGGACCTGTTAGACGAAATGAAGGTGAAAGAAGAGATAACAACAGAAGAGTAGAAAGAAGGAATCGAGAGGAAGACAATGAACCCACAGGGCCAGCTATTAACGTGATATCCGGGGGTGAGTCGCTAACTGGCACTTCTTCCTCGTCTCGAAAGACATACGCCCGACAGGCTTATTAAATTAATTCGGTGATAGAGGAAAAGCATGATGAAGAGCCCATCACTTTCACGCCAGCTGACAAGGGTGATGTAGTGATCCCTCATGACGACCCCATGGTGATTTCGACAGTAATAGCAAAACACCCAGTGAGTCGCATCTTAGTTGATAATGGGAGCTCGGTAAATTTGATTTATTGGAGTTGCTTTGAGAAAATGAACATCTCCAATGATAGACTTAAGCCAGTAACCACACCACTGTATGGCTTCTCAGGAGAAAAAGTGAAGGTGGAAGGCGCAGTTCAACTACCTGTGACATTGGGGGAAAGCCCGAAGTGTGTTACTCGACAAGTGTTGTTCATGGTGGTGAGATCAACTTCCGTGGCGTACAATATGATCCTCGGGCGGCCATTGTTAAATGACATGAGGGCAGTGGTCCATCCCTGCTATTTGTTAATGAAGTTTCCAACTCCCCACGGTGTTGGACAAGTGCGGGGAGATCAACGAAAAGCCAGGACATGTAACGTCGCATCCACCACATGTAAAGGGATCCAGAGGAAGGAAACCCTTACAATCGAAGAAAAGTCTAAGCCGAAACCTGATGAGGAGATGGAAGCAATCCGGTTGGATGAAAAAGACGAAGAAAGAATAGTGTATGTAGGAAGTCAATTGCCTGAAGAAATAAAAAGTGAAATAGTCCGATGCTTGAGAGAGAATTGTGATGTGTTTGCATGGACTTCAGCCGATATGCCAGGAATAGACCCTGAAGTTATTTGCCACCAGTTAAACGTAATCTCAGGGGCAAAGCTGATAAAACAGAAGAAGAGGAATTTTGCTCCAGAGAGGCAACAGGCAATTAATGAAGAGATCTCGAAGTTGTTGCAAGCAGGATTTATCAGAGAAGTTAATTATCCGGAGTGGTTGGCCAATGTTGTGATGGTTAAGAAAACCAACGGGAAATGGAGAATGTGTGTGGACTTCACAGATCTGAATAAAGCTTGTCCTAAGGATTCGTATCCACTATCTCGAATCGACAAGTGGTAGACGAAACTTGTGGGTATGAATTACTTAGCTTCTTAGATGCCTTCTCGGGATACCACCAAATCATAATGCATCCGGACGATGAGAAGACTTCATTCATTACCGATATTGGGACATATTGTTACCAAGTAATGCCATTCGGTCTGAAGAATGCGGGGGCAACCTACCAGCGCATGGTAAATAAGGTGTTCCAAGACCTGCTGGGCAACACCATGGAGGCTTATGTTGATGATATGATCATTAAAAGCAAACAGGGAGAATCGCATGCCGAGAAAATGACTAAGGTATTCAATGTGTTGCGGCAGTACAAGATAAAGTTGAATCCCGACAAAAGCTGATTCAGGGTGAGATCGAGAAAGTTTCTGGGATTCATGATTACTAACCGAGGGATAGAGGCTAATCCCGAGAAAGTTCAAGCTATTTTAGACATGAGGCCGCCTAATACAGTCAGAGAAGTCCAAAGGCTAACAGGAAGAATAGCAGCCTTAAGTCGTTTCTTGTCCAAATCAGCTGAAAGAAGTCTACCATTTTTCAAGGCGATAAAGGCAGGAAAAAACTTCAAGTGGACAGAAGAGTGCAACGACGCCTTTGAAAGGTTGAAAGACTACCTGAAAGAGTTGCCTCTATTATCTCGGCCACAGCTCGGAGACCACCTCCTCATGTACCTCGGCGTAGGAGAAAAAGCTGCAAGCGCAGTCCTATTAAGAAAAGAGGGAGATAGGGATTGCCCGATCTATTACGTAAGCAAAGTCCTACTAGATGCCGAGGCAAGATACCCCTTAGTTGAAAGAATAGCTTTATCACTGGTAATGGCAACTCGAAAGTTGCGGCCTTATTTCCAAGCTCACTCGGTGACCATCTTAACAGATCAGCCCCTCAGGCAAATACTGCAGAAACCAGAACACTCCGGGCGTCTAATTAAGTGGGCTATCGAATTAAGTGAATATGATATTCACTTCCAGCCTCGTCAAGCAATAAAAGGACAGGCATTGGCAGATTTCATTGTAGAATGCACTGGCCGAGAGATCCTAGATGGAGCCGAGTTAGTCTCGTGGAAATTATTTGTTGATGGAGCTCGTAACATGGACGGCAGTGGAGCCGGAATTGTGCTAATATCACCTGATGGGGAAACCTATGAGTATTCCCTACGTTTCGATTTCCCAAGTTCGAACAATACAGCCGAGTACGAAGCCTTAATAGCTGGGATGAGACTTGCTGAGAAAATGGGGGTCATCAACTTAATGGCACACAGCGATTCACAATTGGTGGTAAACCAGTTCTCGGGCAAGTATGAAGCAAGAGAACCCGCCTTAGTCCCTTATCTGCAAAAGGTACAATTGTTGGCACAGTCATTCAAGCACTTCCAGCTGACTCAGATAAATCGAACAGAGAACAACCATGCAGACGCTCTTTCAAAATTGGCCTCTTCCAGAGGGGTCAAAAGGGGTATGGTCAAAGTGGAATCCCTTGCAAGGCCAAGTATTGAAGAAGAAGATGTCTGTGATGTCGAAATCGGAGGCGATTGGAGAAGCCCAATCAAAGACTATATACTGGGGGGCACACTCCCCACTAACAGAGACGAATCTCGAAGCTGAAGTTAAAAAGTGCCAGGTTTACCGTTGTGAATGGGAAACTCTATAAACGAGGATTCACAATGCCCCTATTGAAGTGTCTAGGGCCTCAGCAGGCTGAATACACCTTAGCTGAAGTTCATGAGGGAATATGCGGCAAACATCTGGGGGCTCGAGCCTTGGCCTCGAAAATATTGCACACGGGGTTTTATTGGCCTACACTGAGGAAGGATGCCATATACAAAGTGAGAAGATGCGAAAAGTGTCAGAAATTCGCTCTTATAGCTACAGTGCCTGTTTCGGCTCTTCAGAACACTCTCCAACCAACTCCATTTGCACAATGGGGACTAGATATCTTGGAGCCTTTTCCCCTAGGCTCAGGACAAAGGAAGTATTTGCTTGTGGCCACAGACTACTTCACAAAGTGGATAGAGGCCGAGCCTTTGGCTACAATCTCTGAAAAGAAGGTGGAAGCAATGGTGTGGAAAGACATAATTTGCCGATTCGGGATCTCCCGTGTGATAAATGCAGATCATGGGAAGCAATTCGACTGTGACGCTTTCCGAAATTTTTGTAATAGCCTGAAGATTCTCCTAAGAATATCTTCTGTGTCTTACCCACATGCCAATGGGCAGGCAGAGGTAAGCAATCGAACTATACTACATAGGTTGAAGACTAGACTGGACAAAGCAAAGGGAGCATGGGTGGATGAGCTCCCAAGTGTCCTATGGGCCTACAGAACAACAAGCAAAGTATCAACAGGCGAAACACCGTTCAATTTGGTATATGGCACTGAAGCCCTCATCCCGGTAGAAGTTGGAGCTGAGTCACCCAGACTAGTCCCTTACATTGAGGAACGTAATTCTCAAGGACTAAGGGAAAATCTTGACCTGATACATGAACTGAGAGACCAAGCAAAAGTAAGACTGGCCGCTTACCAACAGAGAGTAGCTGCTTACTACAATGCACGGGTCAAGAACAAAGAGCTGCAAGAAGGGGACCTCGTATTGAGAAAGTCGGCAATTACAAACGCCCATAGGGAAGATGGAAAGCTCCGGGCTAATTGGGAAGGACCATACAGAATCAGAAAGATGGTCGGACGTAGCACTTGCACCTTAGAAACCTTGCAATGAAAGAGGATCTCAAAAATTTGGAATGCCAACCATCTTAAACTGTATTGGCAGTTAACATTGTAATTTATGTTTTCTGATTGTTATTTTTCTTGTCTCTACTTTCCCATCTATTGCTAGATTACTTGATAAATGATATTATTTTTCTGATTCATGAATAAAAGTCGGCCAATCATTTCCTATATTCTCTAACGCAATATGTGAGATAGATTATGTGCTACAGGAATTGAAATGAGACAACAGCTTGCTAACAAATAAGTCCCTAAGCGAAAAATGCGCGAGATGGGCACAAATAAGACCTTAAGCGTGAAGAAGACGCGAGACGGGCACAAATAAGTCCCTAAGCGAAAAATGCGCGAGATGGGCATAAATAAGACCTTAAGCGTGAAGAAGACGCGAGACGGGCACAAATAAGTCCCTAAGCGAAAAATGCGCGAGATGGGCACAAATAAGACCTTAAGCGTGAAGAAGATGCGAGACGGACACAAATAAGTCCTTAAGCGAAAAATGCGCGAGATGGGCACAAAAAAGACCTTAAGCGTGAAGAAGACGCGAGACGGGAACAAAAAAGTCCTTACGCGAAAAATGCGCGAGACGGGCAAAATATCAGTCCTTAAACACGAAAAGTGCGTGCGAAAGGTAAAAGTACAAACTACATAGCAAGTTACGAGGTACGTTACAAAATCTCCGAATTCATATGTTAAGTCGACAAATTATGGTTAACACTTTGGCTGTTTTAGTCTTGATTATCCTTAAGCGAAAATAACGCAAGATAGCATCAACGCTCGAGAAAAGTTCATTTTTGAACGAATAGTCAACACGATTTCAAAAAAGAACTTGGGGAGCAACGTGATAAAGTCAAACAATACAAGGTACTCTACTAATTTCAAATAAGCAAAAGAAAGAGCTACAGAATGAAACGATACTTTCCATTGAAAGTGAATCTATGCATTGGAGATTATCAAACAAACAAACAAACAAAAAGTACATTGGAGTTAACAAACAAAACAAAAACACTAATCTACGGCAATAACCAAGTCAGCCGGCTGAGAAGGCACTACATCAGCACCAGCATCTTGAGAAGCTTGAGGCCCGGGAGCTGGAGGAGTCAAAGAATCAGGGCCCTGGGGAGCCGAGGAAGCCACCCCGGAAGCAGGAACATCACTTGAAGGCCCAAACACGGCCGCAGAGTCTAGCACGGGATCAACGGCAGCAGATTCAGAAATTTGGAAATCATCGCTGTCCAACTCCAGTAGTGCCTCGATAGACTCAGGCTGATCGCCCGCCTCAACAGACTCAGGCTGATCGCCCGCCTCAACAAACTCAGGAAGGTCATGGACTGCTGGAGGCTCAGATCGACCAAGTGCCTCAGAAGACTCAGGCCGATGATGTGGCCGTCGAGGAGGCCACGGACCTTCGAGATTGTCCAGCTTATCTACGGCTCCCTCCGCTAAATAAGCCTCCGGACTTTGCGAATCAGGCTCATACTTGGTCCAAGAAGGAGCATCATAAAACTGGGCCTCTTCGGTAAAGAGCAATTCAGGAAAAGCCTCACTAGGTCGATGCTTCTCCAACCAAGAACGAGCCAAGTAAAAACCGTACTTAATAAATCCCGTCGAGAACTCCGCTTTCTGGTCAAAACAATGCTGGGACAAACGGTATTCACGAACGACCTCGATTCGAGCTTCTCTTTGACGATCTAGTACGTTGTGCAGCTCCTCAACAGCCTCATCTCGCTGCCTCTCCATAGCTCCTCGATCTTCGACGGCCTTGTTGTAAGCTTCTTGAAACCCTTGAAGAGAAGCCACCTTCGCCTCAGATTCTCGGAGCCTTTGCTCGAGATCAGCATTCTTCTTACCCAACTCCTCTGCCCTATTGACGTAACGACGAAGCTGGCTAACCGCATTCGAAAGCTCCATCTTCTGATCTCAAAGCTCGCGAATATCTTTGTCAGCTTGCTCCCTAAGAGCCCTGTGCCGAGCGTTGACAGCCGCAATTTGTTGAGCCGACTGATAAGATGAAAAACAGAAATAACTTAAAAAGTTGACAAAATAAAAGTTAAAACGGAGAAATAGATCGCCAAACAAGCACAACACTCTTACCTTCATAGCAAGATAATCGGAATTGTCCTCAGCCTCCGGGATGTTTGTAAAAAGCCCCGCCTCGTCACGAGGGAGAATGGTGCTCCAAGCCAGACGAGACGCTATCCCGACATCCTCGATGCTATCGTTGTCGTTCACCCCGGGATAGGTCTGGAAATCCTCCCCACTGACGACGACCCCACTATCAACCGTATAGCGCCTCAAAGTAGGGTCTACCACCTTGGGTAAGACTGGTCGTGTAGGCATTGAGGCTTCAATAATCAGCCTCTTCCTATATTTGCGCCTAGGCTGGCGAGGAACTGACCTACCCTCAGCAGCACGAGAGCCACCTTCTTGAAGAGTTGGATCACTCCTTTGAGACTCGGAGCTTGATCGTGGACAGGAGGCCTCTTCCGTTTATTTCTCCCAGCCTCTTGAGTAGGACGGCTGGATTCGCCAGCAGAAGGAGGAGTAGGAGCACGAGCTGGTCCAGATGGGACTCCAACTCACGGCGGAGGAATAGGAGCCGCAACAGCAGCAACATTGGCACTCCTCCTACGCATCAAGTCCCGGAAGTTCATATCTGCACAACGCAAAAAGAAAATATTAGCTGACTAAGTAAAAAACACCAAACATACGCATACGAGGAGTGAAAAGATAAGAAACCTAAAAAACCACCAAAGTCCTCTAAACTATTCAAATTCGAATCCAAAGGAAAATCGGCGAAAGGACTCCCAAAGGCACCAGCCTGAGCCCACTCAGGGTTCTCCTCTGAATGATCACTAGTGCCTGTAGCCTCAGAAGTCTCGTCCTCCGTGTCCGAAGAGGACTCATCTACAAGGCGGCCTACAGGGGTAGATGCTTCGGCTACTAGTACCAGGGATGGCTGACTAGGACCAGCATCAGATAAACGAGGAGTCGTAGACAGGTTAGAGAAGCTTCGAGAACAGTCCTGCTTACACCCCAGCCGGCAGCGGCAATGTTCTCCGGGGTTAGAAGAGAAAATAAATTACGCTCCCCAGTAGAACAGATTCGCCGAATAGACCCGCCAAATTGGTCTCTTAAGATGTCTGTTCTAAACCTGTCCGAACGAGGTGAGGGGTCAGAGGTATCACGATTCCATCTAGAGCGAATCCGTAGATTGCTTGGAATCTCAACGACGACCCACTCGCTCTCAAAACCACGCAGTTTATTGGGGAGGTCACAGAAGATTTTATTATTAGGGAACTCGCCGACTGTTAAACGTTGAAGAGAGAACGTTATCAACCCTTTCAGCCTACGAACTCTGAAGAAGGCGCTTAAGAGAGGAATCGTTGGAATAATACCTAGGTGATGACACACTATGGAAAATGCTATCAGTTGAGCCCACGCATCTGGGTGAAGCTGACACGGGACAATGTCTTTGTACCTAAGAAATGCTTCGCCAAACTCCGGAAGAGGGAAGTGAAAACCGAAAGACAAAGAAGCCTTATGGACGGCTACGCCACTTCTAACCAAGTCAGGCGTGACCTCCCCTTGCACTGGAAGCCTATAGCCATAACCCGAGGGAAGAGGGAAACGCGTCCTAATGTCCTCTAAGTCAGCACTTGTCAAAGTGCACACAAGACCACCCGTTTTAAGTGTTTTACCCGGGCATAGCGAAGACATGGCAAAAAAACTACCCGGCGACAGAGTAATGGCGATAGACCCTTTGAGCGACAGACTCAATAGGCGACAGACCTGCTAAAGCGACAGACCCTTTGAGCGACAGACTCAATAGGCGACAGACCTGCTGAAGCGACAGACCCTTTTGGCGACAGGCCTAATTTGCAATATACTTGCGGAAGTCCTAAAACTCTACGCGGAAGACCACGACACCGGCGGGAGACCTAAACCTATGTTGCGAAAGGCAATAAATATGCAGTAGAGGTATACTTACTGTCTCTAAGGTAAGCGAGAGACTGCTGGGGGAGAGCGACAGGTTCTTTTGACGACAGACTCTTTTTGGCGAGGGGGCTGCAAATGGGTGACAGACGGCTGCTCAGAGGTTTTCGTAGGGTCTCTCGCCGGGTCCCAGCGGTTTATATAGCCGCGACAGGGAATGCCAAACGTCACGCCTGATCACGTCTCTCGCAGAGTAGACCTATTTTCACCTGCAAAAAATACCAGATAAACCACAAAAAGACAAAGAAGACTATTCACGGTGGGCTAAGGCCCAAGTACACATATTTATACTCTTTTGGTTGGAGAAATCCAACAAGAGAGTGGGGAGCAATTGATATAACAAAATTTACCTAAGGTGGGCCCGGCCCAATACGCACCCGAGTTCACCACGTGGCAAAGAATCACTGGGCCACGTGGTCTTGGCGACAGAGGTAAGTGGCATATCTCACCTGTCGCTCTGCGACAGACCTCCCGTCTATAGTCATCGATCGACACGTGGCGTGCGTCAGACCTATCGCTCTGCGACAGACACGTATCCCGTTGCCTACAATGATTGCTTGACACGTGGCGTGTTCAACACCTATCGTTGCGGCGACAGACTCATAGTCTGTCGCCTGTAGTCACAAGGCGACACGTGGCTATATCACGTGTCGTGTCAACACCTGTCGCTGTGGCGACAGACTCATAGTCTGTCGCCTGCAGTCACAAGGCGACACGTGGCTCTATCCGTCTCCCGCCGGCGACAGGCTCTAATTTCTCTTCGCATTTGAGGAACTTGTGTTATACCCGGATACAAACTCTTAGCAAGATAAGATGGTTATCCTTGAGCAATTAACCTAGAATGCTGGCCTATAAATAGGCCCCATGTACAATTTTATTCGCTAATTTTTTGATTACTGGCTTTTACGTTTCCCAATATTGAAGAATTTTCTTCTGACTTAAGCATCGGAGTGTCTACGCAAGGAATCACCCTTGCGTCCCTCTTACTTTTCTTGTTTCACAGAAGCTTCTTAGACACACGTGGAAACTTAGTACAAACATCGACGTCAGCATATCTTTATTGTTGTTTTGTGCAACAACAACAATAATGTTGTGCGAATTCATTTTAGAATTGGCAGTATTGTGTTTTAACATTTTACAAGCCAAACCCAATGTCGAGGAAACCCATCCGTGTACGAAACATTTTATAATTAAAATAAAAGATAAAAGAAAACATTTTCGAACCTTTTTTTTAAATTAAAATAAAAAAAATATTAATTATTATTAATTAAATAATATTGTCAAACCATGCTGGGCCAAGCCTCTTGACCTGAAAAAACTAAAACAGAAAAACCTATGAACCAAGGCAAGCCTCCCAGCGCTTGTACTGACCACTCAAAAACATGGATTTTAGTCATTTTATCGTTTCTTTCGGACGAAGACGATTGCAGCATCGACGATACGAAGAAACAGAGGGACCGGACCCAAACAAATAGCAAGACTTTGCATATAAGATATTTACTTAAGGTTTTATAATATGACGGGGACTCAAACAAATTACAATCTGAAATTTACATATTGAACAATTTCAGAACCCATATGATAAATAAAGAAACGAGTCCTAAAACAAGTATCCTACAAATTACAGTCTGAAATTTAAATTTACATATTGAACAATTTCAGAACCCATGAAATAAATAAAGAAAAGAGTAAACTTAAAACAGTCATCCTTAAATAACAGAACAAAGCAAGCATAATATTATGGCTTACCTTGTGGACACCCAGTTTCCTTTAGTCCTTTCTTTCAATATTACCTTTATCTCAAACTCATCACAGGCCACGGATTCACCCCAGTAGTGGGCAGTGAAGGCTGTATAATGGGGCACGTCTTACAACTGAAAATGCTTCGTTGAGACGAGCAGCACGGGCACGTCTTACAACTGAAAATGCTTCATTGAGACGAGCAGCACGAGTCTTGAACTGAGAAACCTTCTGCAAATACAAATCGATATAAGTACAAAAAGTTAGATATGTATCAGCAGTCAACCCCAGCAGGTTTTCTTATTTTAGAATATATATATATATATATATATATATATATATATATGCACATTCCAACATACACGTATTGTATGATTCTGTTAAAAGCATATGAATCACTATGTTTTAAATGCATCTCAAATGCAACAACTAAAAATGAAATGCAAATTAGTAAGAATATAAATGAGTCAAGCACCCATGAGTATGAATGTAAATGAATCAAGCATCCATGATTCCAAATGTACAAGAAATTAGAAGTTGGAAATTTACAATCACAACTCCTCATCAAATTACATGCAACCCATGGAAACGAATGTAAAAGAGTTAAGCTACTTGTAAGCTACTTGAAATAGACTTGATTTATACTTAAATTCTACTCATTTGTAGTTGCGCGGAGCTTGAGCCACTCAACTAAATAGATAGGCCAAGTTTGAGATTTGTAATATTCGACTCAAGACTGGTCACAAGCCTTATTGAGTTTTAGAATTTTTTAGATATTTTCTACATATAAATAAAAAGAATTATATCTAATGCACTGAGTGTATAGTCTCTATACACTGTCAATGCACTAGAAGTTGACACCTTATCAATAAGCCGTTATGAGCAATTTGAAAAAATTTTATTTAAATTTATTTTTAAGGACTTAAAATTTTTGTAGTTGGCTTATTGATTAGATTTTAACCTCTAATGCATTGACAGTGTATAGAAACTATATACCGTCAGTGCATTATATACGAACCCTAAATAAAATGTAATATTTATTTATATATTTTTAAGTTTTATTTGAATTTTGAATCCAAGCTCAAGCTCTAGAGTTTGAGTCAAGTTTTGAGTCCCTTAGTTAAGTTAATGACAAGTCGAGCTCAAGTAGCACAATTATTTTTCGAGTTGAAATTAAGCATAAAAAATAACGAGGCTTGAACCTCTGTCTTCGAATTGAGACAACCTTTGGCCTAGCACTATATATTAACTTGGTCGACTCAACTCAATTACACCTCTACGCATGAGTGTGAGGCTACCATTTTCTTTCTTTCACCCATAAGTGGTCTATTAGCAATTGTAATATCACCAAATCTTTTCTTTATTATTTTCTAAAATTTCCATTTCATATCAGTTCTTTCTCCATCTTCTTAGCCTAACCGTCTTTCATCATTGGAAAGCTCAAAACAACCATGACACTCTATTTGCTAAAAGAAGAAGGGATGGTCCGCATTGAAGTGAATAGGTGAAGAATACAGGCTCTCCCTCTTGTTTGATTGGAAAGATGTAGGTTAAATTAATACAATTATATTAAAGGCAGAAGTTAAGCCTTCCAAGAAGCCAGCCACAAGTCGCATGAATTTTCAAACTCGATCACAAGCGTTAGAAAACAACTTCATTTTCATTGCAATCTGTTTGCAAAATACTATTCATATCAAGTTTAAGGTGCTACTGTTTGGATGTATTATGATATGTGCATAAGTCAACTGCATTTTACATTTCACTTAAATGAAACGAGTATTTTCTAGATTTGGGTTTGATATTGATAAACAGAAAATGGATTTGCATTTACGAATGTTGTAGATATTAAATGCATGTTTTAGATAGCCAAAAAAAATGTATGTTTTAGAGGGAGCTGCTGAAATTCAAATCATGCTTCAAGAAAAAGTCAAAAGCTCTGAATCAACATTTTCTTCTTTCTTTTCAAGCCAAGTAAATGGCCCCAATATCTTTCATAAGCTCTACCAATTATAGAACTCATTTAATATGTATTTCCCTCTAAAACATGCATTTAAACAACTTAAATAAAATTTGATGAGAACATATTATGCATATTGTAGATGGAGCAAAAGCAAACTAAATTATACAATTTCGATATTGTGTACAAGTCCTTTAATCTTTGGCTTTTACCTTTTTATTTTTAATGCATGGGAAAAGGGCAAAACAGTTTACACAATTAGACATGTATACCCTCAAATCTGGGACGTTAACGTTTTTATGATCCCTACAAGTTTTTGGATGTAACAATTACTATAATAACTTTTAGATGGATTATCTAGGATCTTCAAAAGCAAAAGACTGTGTAGAAAAATGGCATCGTTCTCTTGATTAGTGTCTTTTCTCCTAATGTTTTATATTCAACTCAAAGCATTTGTCTTTGTGTTCTAAGTTGCTTTTTGTTTTTGTGATGGAAAAAATCTAAAAAGATTTAGAGTGTATCTTATAAATCAACCAAATTTAATAAAAGCATTGACCCTTTATGATTTTATTTCAATATGTACCTGTAAAATGAAGTGAAAACATTTAGTATATGCTCCAAAAGGAGCGAAGTGTTTGAAAATAGAATAATGGATTATCAGCCCTAAAAGCATGTGATGAAACCTTTGGGTCTTCACTTTTGCCATCTTCTTGTACATTAAAGGACCATAACAATGTGAAAAAGATGCACATAAATAAAGGTAAGTGTGAGTTAACCACTATAAAGAGAGGATTGGTTTTGACATTTCATTCATTACCCTCCACAAGCTGGTGTATAATTTTGATTTTTTATTTCTATTCAGATCTACCATTCCATCCCTTTGGTTAGGCTTGGGTATTTCTATATTTTCATTTTTGTTTTAGTTCCCTAAAAGCTATATTTTTCTAGCATTTTTGGACCGTAAATGATACGAGGGTTGTTGGGGTTCTAAGTGAGAGGGAACCAAAAGAGAAAGATGAATGGAAAAAGAAGAGAAAAATGTTTGGCAACATTTTTATGAACCACCCAACAATGAGAAATATATATATTTCTATCGGAAATATTTCTCACAGAACATTTCTTTCAGAATGTTGCTTTGTGTGAACCAAATGGAGCCACACGTAAAAAGAAGAGAAAAACTTTAAGGCTTAGATAAAAGGATGGAATTAATAATCAATTAAACAGTTCGCTCAGCAAGTATCTAATAATCAAATAAAGGACTGACCGCTTGCAAAAATAAGTGATTGACCTCTTCCAAATCAAGAAACTCATGAAGATGCTAGAATAAACTCTGACTAATCAATCAAACAAAAGATCTCAACTAGACATCAAGAATCTCGAAGAGATAATGCAATATTAACAAAAAGAATCATAAAGATTCTTCTAATAAGAGAAAAACAGTTGAACTAAAGAGCAAAACCTAGAGAGAACAAAGACAGATATTATAAACAGTGGGGGCAACTTACTGTGATCCAATTAGAGAATAATTATGAGACACAATTCATAACTCAATTTCCAATATTGACTAAGATTCATCATATTAACAACAATAACAGAAAAACATATGCAGCAACTGACCTTATCATCCATGGTAACCTTCAGCTGAAAGCTTCGGCTCTTCCATTTCATCTTATACAATCTATGTCCCAATATAACAAAACCCATCAAAGCGGACGCTACAGAGAAGGACCAAGCAGGGCTAACCTTGAAAACACAGTATCTCAAGACCTCATACAAGCTATGTCCCAATATAACAAAACCCATCACAGCGGCCGCTACAGAGAAGTACCAAACAGGGCTAACCTTGAAAACACAGTATCTCAAGAGCTCAAAAGGAACTTTCCACCACACTACCCTCTTCTTGTCTCCATCATAAACTGACTCTACACATAACTTCATCTCATCAGTAGTAGACCCTTCGTTCCCAATTGGATTTCCTTCTTCCAACTCCACAGTGGAGTCATTCCCATCACCAAGCTCACCTGAATTCTCCAACTCAGCTCCCTTTTTCATACAATCACTAAAACAAATGTCACCCTCTTTCTCAATATCCTCAAACTTCATTGAAATCACTTTCTCGTTCTCAGCAAAACCCAACTCTTTTTTCCCATCGAAATCACTTAATTTACGATCATCTGACCGATCACTACCCGAGTCGGACGAAAAATCGCTCAAATTATTTCCTCCATACCAAGTCTCCGGCTCGGGATCAATCCAACTCGGATTATCAGACTCGACAGAGCCTTCCTCACTCACATCGCCTTCCTTCGGATACATACTCTGATTATCGAGAGTGAAGTAATCAGACTTTATCATCCCTTCCATGTCACCTTCGATCTCCTCAAGATTCCTCAACTTGGGTGAGTTAAGCAGGATAGGATTTGAGTCAGAGTCCGAGTTGTGGAGCACCTCCCAATCCAGCAGCTCACCTTCCATGGCTTGGTTTTTATTGATATTTTTTTGGTTTTAGGGCGATCAGAAAAAACCTGAACCAAAAATAGAAACGCCACAAACCCTAACCCCCAATGAAATGTGATGTTTTTGAGATTAAAAAAAAAAGAGAATAAAGTGCAAAGAGGAAAAAACAAATGCAGAAGGTTAAAATCTTCAAAGTTCCGTCACAGACCCAGCCCTTGCTGATGAAACTATAGAAAGAATTACAGTGCCAGAAAAGAATAAGGAAAGAAAGAATAAGAAAAGCAGAGGATAGAAAGGTTTCAGAGGAGAAAAAGAGAACGTTTCATTCTGCAAATGGGTGAGTACATCCATCTTTTTTTTTTTTTGATCATCTGACTATATCCATCTTTTTCACTTGGTATATGCGCACGCAGGCGCTACTGTACCTTTTGTAAGTAAAAAATATAGAAAAATAAAAGTACAATGATGGGTACGTGATCTCATTAAAAAACAATTGGTCTCCATTTTTGCCAAAACGGTTAGTCAACTTCTTTATCCATATCCTTGTATTCAACTCAGGTTACATGCTTCCTGGTAGAGGTGCTAAAAAATGCGCTGAGCTTAAAAATTTATCTGAATCTGTCTAAGGTCGAATTGAGATCAGATCAAATTAATTAAAAAAAATCAAAAGTTCGTAACCGAAAAAGCTCGTAACCGAAAAAATTCGAAATCGAAAAAATCTGAAAATGAAAAAACTTGAACCCGACATAACCCATTTCTGATACGGTCCGAAACTAAGACCGATCCGATTCAAAATCCGTAAAAAATCAAATTTATAACCTGAAAAAACCTAAATTATAATAATATGATTATTATTTAAAAAAATAAACAATTAATATACTTTTTTAATTAAAAAGTTTAAATTTTTGAAAACAATTATTATTTATTATACAATTATATCAATTATGTATTACTAGCAAAATAAATATTGAATCTTTTTAATTCAATTATTAAATTAAATTAATTTAAAACACCATAATATATAATATCAAATAATCTTTAATATTATACTTATTGTATTTATAATAATAAATATATGTAATGACCTTCTTCTATACAAAAGTGCACTAAATTTTTCTTTCTCTACTTACATTGTTGGGATGTATGTAATGTCTCAACATTAACTCATAAGCTATATTTATAATAGCTATATAAACATTATTCAACATTTGGTCCCAGTCCAAACATTCTAAATAAGCATGCATTCATCATCACAAAATATTATACTTAACCAATATATAACCATCAAGTTGCATGCATCGATATTTAACATAGATATATATCATGTAATTCCTATTGCTACATCCCCATATTCTAAAAGTACTGAAAACATAAGTCTGAATATAAATTAAGTAACTGTACATAATATACCTCCAAGGTAGAACCAAAAGCCTCGAAGGACGCGATAGCTCCCCACGTATACGCTCCTACTGCAAATAATCTGGGAGGTGGAAGAGGGGGGTGAGATTTTTGGAAAGCCCAGTAAGAAATAAATATAAGAGACGGATACAAGTTACAAAACATTCATTTAAACTCAAATATTATTTTTCATAAAGTTTAGAAATCAACATGCTTATGCAATGCCTCAAAAGCATTTCTAACAAACCATCGATAAACATTTCCATTCGAAACATTATTCTCGTCATAACATTCAAAATCCGTATTGGCATAAGTATGAAAGGAATCATATATATAGCATAAGCTGGAGACATGATAATTAAGCAAAATCAAGCAGTTCAATTATACCCGTAAGAGAAAATATAGTTGACATATGGCCATAGTCCAAAGGGGTCCATAGTGAGCACTGATCAGGTGTCTACTGGGCCCGCTGTGGACTGGATCAAGGTCACACAGCAATCGAAACTCTACTGTAGATTTGATCAAAATCATACAGTAGCCCAAAACATTACCTACTGTGAACTAGATCAAGGTCCCACAGTAGTCTAAAACATTACTGCTATGATTATTAACCATGTCTCAAAACATTTCCGTACATATACTTTCCAAAACAAATACGAAGCTCGATGGTTTCTATGAAAATGGGAGCTTCCGAATATGATTTCCAAGGTAGTCAAAATCCTGCCATTTCGTACTTATTTTCAAAACAAAACTAGCTAGAGGAGTATTATTCCAAATCATTTTCATGAACTCTAGCTCATTTTATAAATCAATATTATACAAAAATCCGGCAGCATAACGGCTTAATTTTAGTAAAAACCTGCTGCAAAGAAGATACAGTTTATAAACCACAAGCAATTGATTTTAATATTTATTTAGTATCCCCTACGTTTCCGATATATATCCCTCACCTCAATATGTAGCATGAGTATTGATATTATGTGCTTGCACCTCTTGAATTTTCACCACTTTATATTTCCTTTTTCTTTGGTCTTTAATATTTGGAGTGCTTAATGTTCTCTACTTGTCTCCTTTCTTCCTACATAAAAGCATAAAAACAATAGGATTTATATTATGGATTTATCTTAGGTAAATTTATATCACCTTAAGGAAGTGTATATTTCTAAAGTCCCCTTTAAGTACATTACCTTGTAACATCTTCCTTGGCTGCCAAAGATTCCTTCACCCACTTGAATTTTCTTTTCTTACTCAAACCTACATTAAAGACCATATATATGCATGTTTAGTTTTAAAATTATTAACATATTGTTTCCTCATTAATCCTCATTCAAATTTCTTAATATATATATATATATATATTTCACCACCCTTCTAATACCTTTATGCTTCTCTTAGAATCTTAGGTAATTTAAATCCAAATACACCAAATATACTTACTCTTGTTCTTTTCTTTGTTTCTTTGTTCAGCTTCCAAGTAAATTGAAGCAGTCCAAATGAGGAGAAATCTGTCACAATTCAACCTAATTTAATCACCATTCTTTGCTTAAATAATACCTTAGTTTAAATTTAAACAAATCTCAACATTAGCTTCCTTACCTCATAGTCAAACCATTATTTGCCTTGGTCAACTTCCATGAAATGAAAACAACTCCAAATCAGAAAATCATCCACATTTTGCAGCTCCCTTTTCAAGTAAATATAGCAATCAAAAGAAAGAAGCTTCCATGTGAATAAAAATTTCCAAAGCAACCAATATTCACGTTTTTCAACTCCTTTTCCCTTTGCTTTGTTGAACTCTCTTGTTTCCTTTCCCTTCATTCACTCTCGGTTTCAAGCTCACTTCCACCCCTGTACTCTACTGTTTTACTCGAGGAAAGCCACCTCTTTTAAACCAAAATTTCAGCTCTACTAGCTGACATCCTCACCTATTTCCCATGCTTCACTTTCCTTCTTCCCTAGTTTCTTCCCTTGCCGAAAAGCTTTGCTTCAATTTCACTCTCGATCTCACTCTTCTTTCCTTCGATTTCTTTTCTTTATCCTTCTACTGTACCAATAAACCAGCCCCTGTTTTGCACTCTCATTCCTCCTTACCCAGTCCAGTTCACAGCCACTTAAAAGCCATTCACCTTGTGTCGTTCCTACCTTGATCGAGAGCCAAACTCGTGCAGCCACCCAATGCAGCCAATACCCTTCTTTTCCTTCATCTGAAATTACCCCAACTCATCCTCGAACACCATTTTCTCTTTCGTTCTTGGTTCCCATAACTTGAACCTTACTTTGCTTTATATTTTCTTCCCTTAAACGATAACTGTCAACACAACAAAATGGCCAAACGGTGACTCTAGGATGGAAGTTTGCTGATCTCGGCACAACAGAAAATGGGAGAAAAGAAAAGAAGATTAATTTGCTTAGAATGATGATGATGGACGATGATGAAAAGAAATGTGGCTGGGCGGAGACAAAGTTAGTGGGATTTGTTGGCTGTTAAAGCTTCTCCAAGAAGCTTCATGCATAGTACACTTATATATTTTAATCATCCCACTATCTATTCCTTTTATTTATCTATTTACCTAAGTGTATGTCATTAAATAAATATTTGATACTATATTCCACTTATTTAATTTTATTAGCTTCATGCTCTTGACATCATCACCCCCTCTTATATATATTTTAAATTATTAAACACATTCTTAAATTTTAAGTCTAATCTCTCCATGACCAAAATTAATTTACTTATAAAGGAGGAATACTTGAAATGTTACATTCTCCTCACCTTAAGAAATTTGGTCCTCCAAATTTGCATCGAGTAACCTCTGATCGAATAGCTCTGGATACTTTTCCTTCATAAGACTTTCAAGTTCCCATGTTGCTTCCTCAGTTGTATGATATTGCCAAAGCACCTTTACCAATGGAATACTCTTAGACCGTAGTACTCTCTCCTTTCTATCCACAATCCGTATCGGTTTCTCCACATAGCTCATATCTTCTCTAATTTCCAAAGGCTCATATTGAATGACATGTGACGGATCGGGGTGATACTTGCGTAGCATAGATACATGAAATACATTATGTACTCCGGCTAACTTAGGAGGTAAAGCCAACCAGTATGCTACATCTCCTACTCGGTCTAGAATCTCAAAAGGCCCAATGAAACGAGGACTAAGTTTTCCTTTCTTGCCAAATCTCATAATACCCTTCGATGAGGAAACCTTCAAAAACACAAAATCACCTACATAGAACTCCAAGCGTCTACGCCTACTATCAACATAGCTCTTCTGTCGGCTTTGAGCTGTCCTAAGCCTTTCACAAATCAATCGAACATCCTCAGAAGCTTGTTCTACCAAGTCGGGAGCAACTATCCTACGTTCGCCCACTTCTTCCCAAGCAACTGGAGAGCGGCACTTTCTACCATGCAAAGCTTCATACGGTGCCATTCCAATGCTTGAATGATAGCTATTATTGTATGCAAACTCGGCTAAAGGAAGATGATCATCCCTAGAGCCCTTAAAATCCAAAGCACACGCTCTCAACATGTCTTCTAAAGTCTGAATTGTACGCTCAGACTGTCCATCTGTCTGTGGGTGAAATGCGGTGCTAAAATTCAGTCGAGATCGCATGGCATCCTGAAAGTGTTCCCAAAAATGGGATGTAAACCGGGAATCTCGATCGAAAGTGATGCTCACTGGAACTCCATGAAGCCGTACAATTTCCTTAACATACATACTAGCTAGGACTTCATAGCCAAAAAGTGGGCTGATCTAGTTAGTCTATCCACAATAACCCAGATAGCATCATGATTTCTCCTAGTTCTGGGTAGTCGCATGATAAAGTCCATGGTAACATGCTCCCATTTCCAAGTAGGTATAGATAGAGGTTGAAGTAACCCAGCTGGCCTCTGATGCTCTACTTTAACTTGCTGACAGGTGAGACACTTAGCAACAAAATCAGCAATGTCTCTCTTCATTCCAGACCACCAATACACTTTACGTAGATTATGATACATCTTTGTATTACCCGGGTGTAAAGTGTACTTAGTAGAGTGAGCTTCTGACAAAATAAGATCCTTGAGACCTCTATCATCCGGGATACAAATTCGGCCTTTAAACCTTAGTAGACCATCAGACCCAATTGCAAAATCAATATGCTCTCTAGTCTGAATCTGACTAATCATATCCACACAATATTGATCCTCTCTCTGAGCACGTCTAATACTCTCCATCAAGTCAGGCTCAATTCTCATACTCACCACCATACCATATCTCTCAGAAGAGGAGATGTTCAAACTCAGACTTGCAAACTATTCTAGTAAATCAAACTCTCAGACCATCATATAAGAGACCAATCCCAAGTGTTTCCGACTAAGAGCATCAGCAACAACATTAGCTTTACCTGGGTGATATAAGATCTCACAATCGTAATCCTTTAGAAGTTCCATCCATCTCCTTTGTCTCATATTTAACTCTTTCTGGGAGAACAAATACTTCAAACTTTTGTGATCCGTAAATATCTGAAATCTTTCCCCATAAAGATAATGCCGCCAAATCTTCAAAGTAAAAACTACCGCAGCCAACTCCAAGTCATGAGTGGGATAGTTTCTTTCATGATCTTTAAGTTGTCTAGACCCGTATGCCACTACTCTTCCGTTCTGCATGAGCACACAACCCAAACCCTGAGCAGATGCATCACTTTACACCGAGGAACCTCCTGAACCACTAGGAAGAGTGAGGATTGGTGCTGAGGTCAATCGACGCTTCAACTCTTGGAAACTACGCTCACAGGCGTCATCCCACTCAAATTTTACATCTTTACGCGTGAGGCGTGTTAGAGGAGCAGCTAGTCTAGAAAATCCCTCAACAAATCTCCGATAATAACCAGCTAAACCAAGGAAACTCCGATTCTCCGAGACTGATTTTGGCCTATCCCATTGTACTATAGCCTCTATCTTGGACGAATCCACAGACACCCCATCCTTATCCACCACATGACCCAAAAAAGAAATCTGATTCAGCCAAAAGTCGCACTTGCCAAGCTTAGCATACAACTTGCGATCCCTGAGAGTCTGGAGTACAATCCTCAAGTGTTGCTCATGTTCTTCCCAGGACTTAGAATAGACTAGGATGTCATCTATGAACACGATGACAAATCTATCTAGATACGGCTTGAACACTTCATTCATCAAGTTCATAAAAGCCGCGGGTGCATTCGTAAGCCCGAATGGCATCACCAAAAACTCATAGTGTCCATACCGGGTCCTAAAGGCTGTTTTAAGAATATCATCGCTTCTAATCTTCAACTGATGATACCCCGATCTAAGATCAATCTTGGAAAAGATCTGAGCACCCTTAAGCTGATCGAATAAGTCATCGATCCTGGGAAGTGGATACTTGTTCTTGATAGTAGCCTTATTCAACCACCGATAATCGATGCACAACCGAAGGCTACCATCTTTCTTCCGGACAAATAGGACTGGAGCGCCCCACGGAGACACGCTTGGTCGAATGAACCCTCTTTCTAACAATTCTTGGAGCTGCTTCTTCAATTCATCCAGCTCGACTAATGCCATCCTATACGGTGGCTTAGATATGGGTTCTGTGCCAGGAATCAAATCAATAGCGAATTTTAACTCCCTATCCGGGGGAAGTCCTGGCAATTCATTCGGGAATACATCAGGAAAGTCCCTCACCACAGGGATCTCATGTAATTCCGGACGATGTTTGTCCACATCCTCGACACAAGCAAGAAACCCTTCATGATTAAATAGACAACATAAATTATCATTCACAACATTCAATCAATAAAAACAAAACACTTTCATTACTTAGGACTGAGTATTACATCATATCTTTCGGGATAAGTAAAGGTTATAGTCTTAGAGTAACAACCTAAATTAACTCGATTGGCAGATAGCCAATCCATGCCCAAAATCACATCAAAGTCGTACATATTTAGTAGTACTAGGTCTGCTACTGATTCCTTCTTGCCTATCTTAAGTTTACAATTCTTATACACTACATCAGTCATATGGGTTTCTTTTAAAGGAGTGCTATTTTGTAGAATCTGTCCTAAAGGTTCCGGTCTTACATGTATTTTCATAGCAAAAACAGGCGATATAAATGAATGCGTGGATCCAGGGTCAAATAATGCAAGTGCCATAACCTCATATACAAGTACCTTACCCTTAATGACATCTGAAGAAGTGTCCGCAGGTCCCTGATCCAGTGCATAAACTCGGCCCTGAACCACTGCTTTCTTGTCTTTATCTGCTGCGGTGGCTCGACTCTGGGGCTAAGTAGGGCGCTCAGGCTCTTTCGGTGTATTCCTATTCAGCGGACAATCTTTAACCACGTGTCCCTTCTGTCCACACCATTATAAATCCAGCTAGTGGTAATTAATTATTTATTATAGGCAAAATAGCCAAATAAGCCCTCGACCTTGGGTCCAAAATGGAATTAAGCCCTCGACCTTTTATTTCGTGAAAATCAGTCCATAAACTTTTATTTCAGTGGAAATAAACCCTCAACCTTCTAAAATTATGCAATTAAGTCCAAATCTGTTAAATGACACTAACTGCCGTTAGTATTGCACATGTGGCATGCCACGTGGCAGCCAAGTAAGCTATCCACGTCAGCTTTCACTAACGGCAGTTAGTGTCATTTAACAGATTTGGACTTAATTGCATAATTTAAGAAGGTTGAGGGTTTATTTCCACTAAAATAAAAGTTTATGGACTGATTGCCACGAAATAAAACGTTGAGGGCTTAATTCCATTTTGGGCTTAAGGTCGAGGGCTTATTTGGCTATTATTCCTTTATTATATTATAATAATCTTATTCATGAATAAACCAATTTGGTATCTTATAATAATGATTTGTATATTATAGTATAATAATTTATTAAGAATAAATTATGTAATCTCTTAGTGTTAAGTATTATTTTGATAGAATTAAGTATTTATTAAAATAATTTATTTATTATCTATTAAATGTAAAATTAAAGTGTGGATAAAAATAGTAATTCTAATAGTAAATTAAAATGTAATTTAACAATATATTATAATAGTATTACTGTGTAAGTGGTAATTTTAATAAAATTTATTTTTTTTATACTTTATTAATTTTATTATTAATTATATTTAAATAACTAGCATTATATTAATTAATTTAGTAATATCTACTATTTAACATTTTAATTAGATATTTGATCAATTGATGTATATCTAATATTATTATGTTAATGCAAACATGAAAAAATTAGTACTCAATTAGTGTATAACTGTATATGATATGATTATATCAAATGTTATTATTTATAATATAATGTCAATTGGTGTATATAACTTGTTTAATTAAACATTCTAAATTTTTAATGGGATATTTGATTAATTAATGTATACAAGTACAATTATATTTAATATAATAATGTTATATTATGATTTATGTACAAACCAAAAACAAAATAAATATAAAATTGAGGTAATTAGTTGACCAATTATTCATAATATTAAGTATTATTTTAATATATACTATAATTTTATTCAACACTATAATTGAACAATTAGTTAACCAGTTATACGGTTAGATTTAATTTAATTACTAATTATGTTGGTATTTAAAAAAATAAATGTAAAAAAATTCTTAAAAATTTAAAATTTTATTAAAAATATAATATAATTATTAAAAAAGCTAATAAAACAAAGTAAAAAAAATTACTGAACTAAAAGTGTCTAAATTCCAATGGCCCAATGTTGATCCAAAAAAATACAATAACTTAATAAGTTATTATTAAAAGTATAAAGCCATTTATATAAATATTTAATTGTTTAGTGTGATTTATTTATAATTTGTTAGTTATTTATTTGTAGAACTAATACTTTTAATTTTTCACTTTCTTTTAGTTTTACTACATATATATATAGCTCACATAAAAAATAAATTTTTATATAATTATTAATATATAATTATATATTTTATAATAAATGTGAATATCATAGGAAATTAAAAAAAATAAATAATAATTGTCAAGTAATAAAAAACGTTAAAATGAAAAAATTTATATTTATATACATATTTATTAAATTTTAACTTTAAATTAGCATTTCTATTATATTTTTATTTAACTATATAAAATTAACTTAATTATTACATTCAAAATTATAAAATATTTATAAAATTTTAAAATAATTTGACTAAGCCTGCCTGATTAAAACCGAACTTAACCCGAAACTGGATCGAAACTGAAAATAACCGAACCCGAAAATATCCGAAACTGAAAAAACCCAAAACCGAAAGTACCTGAAACCGAATAAAAACCGAGATAAAAAAAACTCGAAACTGAAAAAACTCGAAACCCAAAAAACCTGAAATCGAAAATAACCCGAACCTGAATATAACCCGAACCTGAATATAACCTGGGCCGAACCAGCCCGAACCGACCCGTTTGCCACCTCTACTTCTAGCTCCATTCTCCAGCTTCATTCTTGGCTTGCCATCAATTTTTAGCTCATTTTTGCTTCCTAGCTCTTTCTCTCCTTTGTTTCCATTCACTTTCCCATCAGCCTCCATGACATTACCCTTTCTTCCAGAGGATCCTTGTCCCCAAGGATCAAATGAGGGAAATTGAGATTGCAGCACTAAAAAATCTTCCCAAGTTGCTTTTTCAGGCCCTAAGTTTGACCATTCTACCAATAGCTGTGTCGCTGCCTTGTTGTTTCTTTTAATCATTCGTTTATCCAATATTGCAGCAGGGTAGACTAATGGTTGCCCATTTGCACCTTCTTCAGGAAGATCTATGTTAGGCACTATTTTTCTCCCATTTTTTCGGACTCAGGAGGAAGTTTTAGTCCATAAGCTACTGGTCCAATCTTCTCTTGAACAGTGTAGGGCCCATAGTACCAAGAAGAAAGCTTCAAGTTTTTTCTTAGGGCCAATGAAGTTTGTCTGTGGGGTTAGAGTTTGAGATAAACTATAGGGCCAATGAAGTTTGTCTGTGGGGTTAGAGTTTGAGATAAACTATGTCACCTTCTTAGAATCACTACAACAAATCTGTTAATTTGTGACGCATGAAATAACATCACAAAATATTAATTTTTTGTCACCAATAAATTTTGATAACGAAAATTTCATCGTCACGACAATCGTCACCTTTGCGCCGTCGCTAAAGGTCAAACGTGACAATCCCATAATTTCGTCACTTATGTATGATTCTAACGTGACGATAACATAAAACATCACTTAATGATTACTCTTTTGTGACATCTAATTGCGTCATAAATTAGTATAAAAATTCGTCATTAAATATCAATATCGTCATAAAAGATGTGATAAAATTTTATATATTAGTAACGAAATATCAAATCGTCATAGTATAAGTGACATAAATTTTCGTCACCTATGATAGTACAATAATGTCATAAAAAACTCCTAAACGTCACTAAAAATAATTAAAATCTGGAGATATTTGTGACAAAATATTAATTCGTCAAACTATATGTGACATAAATTATCGTCACCTATAATAGTAGAGCAATGTCATAAAAAATATCCAAATATCACTAAAGATAGTTACAAATTTAATTTTAAATAACAAAATATAAAATCGTCACACTGTAGATGACATAAATTATCATCACTTATGATAGTACAATTACGTCTCAAATACCACTGAAAATAATTAAAACTTTAATTTTAAGTGACGAAATATAAAATCGTCACACTATAAATGGCATAAATTAACGTCACCTATATTAGTTAAGTAACGTCATAATGAAATCTCAAATGTCATGATATTTTGATTTTAAAATGGTTATAAAATATTTAATCACAATAATATGTGTCACATTTCTTTAATTATAAATAATATTTATATTTTTTCTTAAATAATTAAATAAAAATAATATTATTCATGCTAAATTCCGTTTAAATAGTACTGCAAAATAGATCATTGCTTAAACATTTGCATTGATTCTCAAATGTAACTAATACCTTCAATAAACTCTATGTAAATCATATAAAAATAATATTGTTTAAATTGAAGTAAAACTGATACAATCCAAATTGTCTAATATTCAAAAATTTAAATAAAAACCACGACCACATAATAAATTTGAAAGTTAATTTAAACAAAATGTACCAATCAAGGAAACAGGAAAAACAAGCTTGTATTGTAGTTTTCAGTTTTATTCTTCTCTCGAGTGTGATTGTTGATGGTGAGTTTGTATCACTCAAAACCGCAATAAACAATTATTTACAAATGATAAATACAATATTATATAATTTCAAAGGCAAATAATAAATCACTATTAAAAGAGGATAAGAATAATAATCCACCAATTATCATGAGATTTTGTCAAAATGACAATAATTAAAAAGCACCATACGTATATTTCCTTCAGGTGAAAGTTGTATATATTCATGCAAAAAAGTAATATACAAAATGAAACAGTGAAATTATCTTTACTACAAGTTACTTTCATTTACTATATAACATAATTCAATTCATTACTATTCCATATTCAAAAGCATTTAATTTATTTATATCCAACAAGATCGATTAAAAAATTAACCAAAAGCTCTATATATATATCCAACAAGTAAGCACTATTGATTAGGTTACGCAATAAAGGATTAAATAGACAAAAGCAAAATGAAAGCAAATATTATGTCATAGGTGTTTATCATATCATTGAAGTTCATCTCATATTTAAATCACAAATGAATCTCAAACTTAAACAAAGTCTAGTCTTTCACTAAGTAATAGTGTTGAATGATCCAATAATGTCTTAAATTTTAACTGCCTAGATATGTACAATAGCATTGGTGTGATTTAAAAGCACTTGCATTTGAAAACATAATGGTTAGAAAGTTCCTAAAACTTACCAATCCTTTTCCAGCCAACTGTCTCACAACCACCGTAATTGACTCAATAACATTCTGCTACATGAGTAAAATTCCTGTTTTCCTGAAAAGTTTCAAATATGTAGAACCTAATCAAAATGCACCTTCAAAGAGACCATAAATTCAAAACTTAAAAGAGAAACAAATTTAAAAGTGCAAATGCATGTATTTTAATCAATAAATAGGATTAACTGCTAAGACAAACCTCATTGGTCATATACTCTGGGTCAATATTGTCTTGCGAAACCACCTATGACAATACAATGCATATCATCCTTTTATCACGAAATAATATAGATTCTAGGCTTAACATTTGCAACTACAGTTAAAACTATATAATATGCAAAATAACGAGGTTCTTTTGTTTCCTTAAAATAAAGCAGTTAGTACACATAGTACCATATACTAGAAGATATTATCTTTATTGATTCCAACAAGTTAGTACACTTCAAGTATAGCATGCACATCTACAATTGCATCTCTTCCAGGCCGCATATCTAAAGTTACAATCTCTTCAAAATTCAGAGTTTATGGGTAATCCCAAGTCCTCCTGTTGACATCTATTATTGGTAAATGATCAGTTACCTAATATGGACTGTAAAAAGTACTCTCTAAACCAGAAAATCCAAATTTGTATGCATTCATACTCATTGACCAATATGTGTCTAACCGCCCGTTACCACATTTTTCACATATTTCTATACAACTTTTTCGATTGGACTGTCTGCGATGCCATTAACATTCAACAATGACAGCAATAAATGATAAATATTTATTTAACAAATACGGAATATGAAAATTCTTTTCATATTTCCTTACATCTGACATCCCCTATTGTCTTTATTTTAATAAAGTAGTACTGTATACCTATGTTTGAAATGTAATAGAGAAGAGGCTGTACCTGTCATGTTTAACATACTTTGCCCCAGCGCTTTATATGTAGCTATATCCATCTTGGAGCTAATTCTCTAACTCCGTGTCTTTTATCTGTGGAGTTAAAATAAAGGGGTGAGCAAACTACGCGCTCAGTAAAGGAAACGTATGTTGCTTTATAGAAAGCAAAACTATATGCTACAAAATATTTATTTTTCCTAAAATCATACCAAGTAGGAAAATAGTGGATATAGTAAACAACACTCTCAATACATCATTCAAATCACTGGTTAAACAGTTTACTTTAATATGTAGTAAACAGTAAATAGTATTCAGTAAATCCTCTCAGTAAATAGAAATCAACAAGTTGAGACTAGGCATCACCCTACAATTAAATCATGCTATCATCGTTCCCCCTCCCCCTTGCGAGAACGAAAATCTTCCGCTATTAGGGTGCACTCGAAGGCCATCGCCCCTCACGGCTATCTCTGCTAGATCTATGGCCATAATCTATAGGTGGTCCTCGGGTCCACTTGCCAAGTGACCTCGAGACCTCTGAGGACTTGGTAGGTCCATCAGACTCATAACTCATAATGCATGAAACTAGGGACCTAAAGTCTCAAAAACCCAATTTATAGCTCAAAATACCTTTAAGGAAACACATTTATGAATTTCAATCATTTAAATAAATAATAATTCCAAAAAGTATTATTCTCATTTTCGTAGAGAAAATGAGAATTGAAACCAGTTCGCCCGTGGTCAGCTCGCCCATTAAGGCTCGCCCATGGTCAACTTGCCAGTGCAGTGGACAAGTATTCGCCCGCCAACCTTAGCATTTTAAACAAGTTAAACTGGCTTGCCCCATTATCAGCTCGCCCGACATAGTTCGCCCATCACACTGGATTGAGCTCGCCTGCCTTCAATTCATCCACAGTGGTGAACCAACATCGCCCACCGTGGATCTCACATCAAGCTAACTGGGGGTCGCCCACAAAATTTTCTCAAAACAACAAGGACTCGCCCACTATTGGCTCGCCCAAAATTTTATTAAAACATGGGTCGCTTACCCCAAAACAACATAAAGGGTTTGCCTACCTTGGCTCGCCCAGATTTTATTAAAACAGGGGTCACTGGCCCCAAAACATTATAAAAGGGTTCGCCCAATCTGGCTCGCCCGCCATATACCAATACGCCCAAATTCAACTTAGGGGATGCTTTATAGCTCACCCAATGTCAAACGATTTATCAAACAATGCATGTCATAAACTAAAACAATTTCTCAATAATTTTATAAAATTTAACTCCACAGGACATGCATTCACTTCACACACATCTCCCTTACCTGGTTCAACGAAGCCTTGCTTCCTGCTCGCCTTCCTGATCGCATTTATCGAGTCCATAATTCCTGACTGCAAAATAATTTATAAATTCTATTAATATTTTCTTTATATATATCTTTCCATCACTTGGGCGAGACTTGAGATAAATCAACCAACTCGCCCACAGACATCCTACTAGCTCGCCCAACCGAGCTTGCCATTCATTAAATGGCTTACACATAGGAGTTCGCCCAACATTCTCGCCATTCACATATTGTCTAATTAGTGGGAGTTCGCCCACAATTCAACTCGCCCAATGCCTAATGCATGTGAGTTTTCCATTTACTGCTTTCTACTCAAAGATGAGCTCGCCTATGAATTAAACTAGCATTGGGCGACCTCGCCCACTTGAACAACAACTTTCAACTTGGCGAGTTCTCTATTTCCTACTCACCTCACTGGCGATCACTAACATTCAACATTGGCGATCGCGATAGTCGCCATTCTCTTCACTTTTCCCATATTTTCCTTGTTTATTTTCATCTATTTTTCAAGACCACATCTTGTTTCTAGTTTTCATATTCTCTAAGGATCTAACTAAAAACAAGGCTGCATATACGTTTATTACTTTGTAAAACATTGAACTACATCATCAAATACCAAGATAATTGTAGAATAAAAAAGCTCACCTTAACCAATTGCACTTCCAAAACAGAACACTTCTATCTCACGTTGGCCTTGCTCTGCTTATCCCTTTAGCTCATCAAACGATGGAGGAAAGGTTTTGCAAGCAGGTTTACGTGTTTAGCCAACTTAAGGGTGAAGTTTAGTAAATCAAGCATGGTGAAAATGGAAGGAACCGAACATGAACTTGCAGCAACAAAGAATCGATTTTCCATTCAATCTTCATATATATAGCCATGCTATCCAAATCAAAATCTACCATCTGTCTTGTATTCTGCTTCTTCTATCATTTCACGTCTTTCATGCATTAAAAACTTATGGAAAAACTGCAGCAAAAAGGAATGGCTATGGAAAGCTATCTCTACACGTTTTGATTAAGTTTTTCTCTTTATCATTAATTGTCTAACCATTTGTCAGGAGAACAAAGTGGCATGAAGTCCACTATAGCCTCTTTTCTTGACTAATTGCACTTTTGTCTTATTCCTCATCCAATCAGGATAAGTTCTTTATTAACTTTAGCATCCTCTCTTAATTTTTCTGTAGCTGTGTGGCGTACAAAGTCAATTGTTGCTGCCATGGTTTGAATTTATTTTCATTTTGTCCACACATGCTGATTCCAGTTTGCCTCTTCATCTTGAGACCTTAGCTCGTCAACTCAATTTCAGTTCGCCAACATTGTCAGGCTTGCCTGTGCTCGTCGCCACTTTGTCTTGATTCTAACACTGATTTCCTTGCCTTAGACGATCACCATGAGATTTGGCAATCACTGCCATAATTACATTGTTGGGGATCACAGGTTATTGCTCTAATCGCCATACTCACTCTTTGGCGATCATAAATAGACTCATTCGGGCAATCACTGCCTTCGCCTCCTTCAGGTGTTCATCTTACCCAATTCACTTGGCGAACTTATCTATTCGCCTTCGCCATCATCCATTGGTGATTTCCTCACCCATTGGCGATCATCATAATCATTTTGCTTGCCCATTGGCAAGCTATACCATTATTGTACTCGCCCATAGTGTTTCACCAAAATTGCTCCTTTTACATCTCAAGTTAAGGAGCTTTTCACTTAAGTGGAAATCAATATTCATTATTTATTTAATTTCCATTATCAATTTTATGAAATTAGGGTCTACAATAGTGTAGAATCAGGTCTTACAATGTGTTTTCCTAAATAGAAAAAATAAATACCATTTTATCACATTCATACATGAAACAACTAGGTGTACAAAAATAATCCACCACCAAGCAACTTAGGGATTTTGTAGCAGATAACTAATTTAACCATAAACTGAGCAGTAAGTACATTTGGAAAGGAACAATGAATGCATAACTAGAAGATAAATAAAGTATGTTTTGCTATATTAAAGCTGCCATATTTCTTCCTGTAAGAGTCATCATTAATATTGTAAGTAGGTCGTAAAGAATCAAAGAGGAAGACCCAAGTCATTTCAAAATTAGAAATAACTGAAATCGCTTTAATCCTATAAATCCTTGATCATATCAATGAGTAGATTTTTCATTCATGAAAAGCCCAAAAAACAGAATCATCATATCAGATAAATTTCATCCCAAAATCAATCTTGAATTATCATCAGATTAATAAAAAATCAATTCCATGCCAAGTTCAGCCTTGAATCTTAATCATACGGAACTATAAAACTTAAAATTATCTTTCTTAATTTGTTAATCATACATATTAACATCTGAAGGAGATATGTTTTTGCAAGATGGTAACCTTCCCTTACGTAAAACATATTGAAGCAAGTACAAAGCAAAGAATTTCAACACAACAGTTCCCAATTTTGGTTGCTCATGCCTATGTTTCTGTAAAATGAAATTAGGAAGTAGCACTAAACTTTAAAATAGCACTACACCAGAATTTAAACCAAAAATTCATTGTTGAAGCAAAGGGAAAAAAAACCAAAATCGAAAACCCAAAAGATAAAGACCATGATGGCCCAAAAAATAAAGAAAGGAAAAAAAAGACTTACCTAAGCAGCTGGACCTCTTTGATTTTGAAGTAATAGAAATGAAACCTAAAGATAGAAAAAAAATGTGAAGAGAAAGAACTCCACAAAGAAGTAGCAGAAAGTGGGATGGAAGAGGGGTTACCTGCCTTGGGCTTGTGATGGTGGCTGTACAGAGGAGAAGGGAAGCAAAAGTACTTTTCGAGAGAGAAGAGTTGAAATCGAAAAGAGGCAGGACGGAGACGGCTTCAACGAAAAGAAAAGGAGGGAAATCTAAATTTAAGGTGGAGGAGGCGGGAAATGAAAGTGGGAAGGGTTTTGCGATTTTGGGCAAAGATTGGTTGTGTTTCTAAACAAAATCATGTGTATTTTTAAAATTTTTAATTAAAAATTAGAATTTAAAAAATAAATTACCATATGCAACATTTTTTATTCAAGTTGGAGTTTATGATACATGGCAAAACATATCATTCATTAACTTATTAGCTTTTAAATGAATTTATTGATATAAATTTTGTCTTACTTAATTCCAATAAACTATAATACTTTGTATTATATAAAAAAAAACTATCATACTTTATAAAAATCGTATTGAATTTCACCAAAAATAGAAATTATATTTTTAAATAGTTATATATAGTCTTAAAAAAAGAAATTGCTATTAAAATTATTAAAATTATTCATTGATTCACAAATTATATAAAAGTAATAATTATTTAAGAATATTTGAAGATATTTTAATTGTGTGCATATAATATATATATATATATATATATATATATATGTATGTATGTATAGCTCAGATCTGAAAATGGTATGAAGTTTAACTTTAACTATGTTTAGATTGAAAAAAGAAAATTATAGATACATTATACTTTTTTATAGCACTCAAATTGACTATGAAGCTCATTATAATTGATTAAACAAATGATATTATTATATTTCTTATTTATTTTTAGTCATTGAAAAGATAAAATAAATTACAATACATATTACGATGAAAATATTATAAACAAAAATTATATATTAAAGGTATTATATAGAAATAATTTAAAAGTAAATCTGACAATCTTAAACATAACACGATAACACGACGCAAAAATTACACGAAAAAAAGATGTAAAGATGACGCATGCTATATTTTGACAAAAATTGTATATGAATTTAATAGCTAAAAAAGGTTTTATGTTTACTATGTTAACACGAATTTTGATACAAAATTTTCGTGTTTTATATGACACAAGCACAATTTTACATAATACGAAACACAAACATGAATTGTCAGGTTTATTTAAAAGTTTATGACATGACAATCTTTACTGACACATCATGTCACGACCCGAAGGCCTCGACTTTCCTTTATACTCATACTTTTCTTAGTCTACAAATTTATGGACTAAATTTTTCTTTTTCATTTTAAGGTTTGTATTCGGTGTCAGTGTAGTTACTATACTATCTAGGTGGCTTATAGTCATTCCATTTAAATATTAAACAACACGGAAACGGTTCTTAGTTACATCCCGACTTGTTAAACAAAATATGTACTGTGCATCAATTAAAGTCATACATGTAAACAAGTATTTTATAAGTTCCATATACCTCCGGAAACTAGTACCAAGTCCATACACCGTCTCCGATGCCCACTGAGCAGCTCACATGGCAGATGTTAACTTCAATAATCTGAAAGAGATGAAATTTAGTGGGGTGAGCAAAACCACGGCTCAGTAAGATACTAATATAAATGCAAGAGTAGGATTATACTGTCTTAACCGCAAATGCTTAAAACTTGCAAGGATGCAATTACAGTTAATCCTTTCTCATCGATAACATATCATTATCTCATTTCTTGTCATCTGTCTGTCACTTATACTTTTAAATAAATAATCATAATCACTTTTTCAATCTTCTCGATCTTACACTATAGTGCATCGCATCTGTCGTATCCAAATTGAATGTCATATACTACTAGTCTATATTTTCCTCTATCTCGGAGTACATCATGTCCAATTGAAGCATCATATCAATTCACCTTATGTTTCATAATCGTACTCTTGTAATCTATCACCTCATATCATTTTCCATATAGAGAAATCATGATCACAATAGTGTAAGTTCACAATTCTCTTCATATCACTCTTATGTTCATGTATCATATCATGTCTAGATGAAATATCGTTACCACTGTGTGCTATCATCACATGATTCAATATGTACCGTATAAAATTTGTGTTTTGTATAAAACATTCATTTCAAATCATGTTTCATGTAGTACATAATCATGTACTAAAGTCATGTAATTTAGAATCATTTGACATATGTTTTAAAATACATTTTAAAACATATGAAATCTCTGTTCATATCATGTGTGGTATAAAACACATGTACATCATTTCATCTGTCATGTCAAATAAACATGGTTTAAAACATATAAAGTCTCAAATCATATAATGCATAATATAAACCATGTTTCAATCATTCAATTTCAATCATTTCATGTATACTGTAAAACATATCATGTCTAGAGTTAGAGTTTAATATATAATAAATTGTACTCTAGACATTCTTTAACATTTAGTAAGAGACTAGGCATGAATCCCTATTCTATTATCATATCATCTCTAACCCATTGTAGCTATCAATGGGATAGTTTCCCTCGAAGGGTTCACTATCTATGATCATAGATCGTCCCAGTTCCACTGATCAGCTGGAAACTGAGGAATGTGTCCACGACTATTGTCGGACAGCCTGGAATGATCTCATCAGGCAACATTTACATGTACATATCATATATGTATAAATGGGGTTCCATGCCACACAGGCAGAACCACACAATAAATACATACTCTGTGCCACAAAGGCATATGCCACTCAGGCATTCAATAGGGTACCTGTCGTCTCAAAAATCGAAATCTTTTGATATATCATTTTGAATTCATTTAGACAGCCCTCATAAAAAAAACATTTAAAACCGAGTCTTTTCTCAAATCAATGCATAATTAAATCTCATGTTCAATATGTACATATCATGAATAATGTCAAAATGATATTAAACATCAAGGTCTGTGGCTGTCTAATCATTTCAAATATTTACTTTCACTTAAAAGATTTCGATGCATCTCTTTTTTAAAATATCACTTTTTCTTTTAAAACAACATGAGATTATATGTCATGCATGAATGATTTTCTAAATATATCCAAATATATCTCCATACTCATTCAATCTATTGTTGTGCATATTATGGCATCAGACTAAAGTGTGTCTTCAGTAGCCTAAATTTCTTATTCAAACATGATCATGACATGAAAGTCATCCGTTATTCATTCTACAATTACACACGTCTTTCAAGTCCCCAATGGCATCACTAAAATCCACAGTACATATGTTTGCACGTTTATTCAAATACATTTCAATAACATCCATAGACTATTAGGATCATTCTAGTATATTTTTCTATCAAAGATCACAAGCTACCTCAAACTTTCATTCTCCCTTTCATTATTTTGCACATTAATTAAATCAATTCCCAACATTAGCTTTACACATACAAAGTTAACATGCCACAATCAAACATTGATTCGAATCCATTCTATTGACAAAGATATTCCATAATGTAGTATATATCAAGTACCAAATTCTCTAAATCTCATTTTATTGCTATATTTTTTTTTCTCAATTTCAGCCTTATGGTATATTAAGATTATATTGTCATATTGCCAGATAGGTCATTATCCACACTTACAATCCTCTAGCTTCGAGGTCATAACAAATCAAAATATCCATAAGGTTTCACGATCTACTTTCTTATGATCATTATCTCAATCATACCACAAAGACAGTCCATTTGTTTGAATCTATCAATTCTATAATCATCACTTTTCAACTATGATCTTCTCTTCAAAGCAATATCATATAATCATCGTTACATCTATCAATACTCCAACTATCGAGATTGCACCTCAATTTCTACTCGATAGTCAACTTGAAATATTACATAACTCGAATTATCGACTCTATAAGATTCACAACCAAATTCTTCATATTGTCGTACTCATCCGTTAACCTTCTCAACCATTTAAAAATCAATTTTTCCTATGATACAATAAAATCCTTTCAAGCTTATCTTCGATAATTCTTTCAGGATTCCATTTAGATGAGAATTTAATATTTTTCCTTAAACATTTTCGTGGAAATTTCGGCAGCATAACGGCTTAATTTCCTCTAAACTTCCTACAAGGAAACACAATTTATACTGACAGCCGTTGATTCTCACCAATTTTTACCTCTTACTAAGACCCCCACCATCAGTTGTGGGTCCTCTTAGCATTTTTAACAAATCAATTTAAATCGATGCATCATATAAAAAATATCACAATTCCATTAAAAATCATTCCATCAATGCATCATATAACATCATAAATCCCACATACAATATAATGCTACTAAGGCTTTATAAGAGTATCTTACCCATTCACCAAGCTTAGCGCACTTTCCGATTTTTCGAGCCTGGCCGAATTCCACCATTCGTCTCATTTCCGTTTTGCTACAATTTCAAAAATTAACATATATTTTCATTTAGAAAATAATCCGAAAATTCCCAATAAATCCAATAGACATATGGCAAAAAGACTTAAATTTTCCTTACCACATTTTTTTTTCTTTTTCCTTTCTTTCTTCTTCTTCTTTCTTCTTTTCTTTCTCCTTTTCTTTTCTTTTCTTTTCTTCTTTTTCCTTTCTTTCTCTTTTTTTTTTTTTCTGAACCGGGTCGGGTCGGGTTCGGGTTGACCGGGTCAAATCGGGTCAGGTCGGGTTGACCGGTTTCGCCGGTTCAATCTTCTGCTGGCCGGTTCGGTCACCGGCGGCCACCCATTCCGACGGTTCGGCCACCCAACAGCTTGCCGAGGTTGCGAGGACTCCGGATCTGGCCTCGGTTTCGCCCCATCACCGGCGACGGTGCCGGATCTGGCGACGTGGGTTTCGGCCTCTTTCCCTTCTCTTTTCTCCCTCCTTTCTCTTCCTCCTTCACCGCCGGTCACCTCTTTTCCTTCCCTTTACCTCCGCCAGTGTCGGCGTTGGAGTGGCGGTGCTCGGATTGGCCGGCACCGCCGTTTTCCTTTTTCTCCTCTCTCTTTTTCTTTTCTGTTTTTCTTTCGATTTTCTCTTCTCCTTCCAACTCGAGCCGCCGTCGTTCGCTTCCTCACTCGCCGGCGACGCCCTCTCTCCTCCGCTTTCTCCTTTGGCCGGTCGGCATTGGCCGGCTTCTCATCTGTTTCTTTTGTTCTTCTTTAAGTTTCTCCTCTGTTTTGTTAACAGAGGAGAAATAAGCAAGGAATCGGGAATAGCCCGATTCCCGCCCCTTTCCTTCTTTTTTTTTTTTTTTTTTTAAAGTTTGATATTTATTATTATACATAATAATAACTATAATATATATATATAATTATTATACACCATAATTATATATATACTATTCATAATATGTATTTAAATACATATTTTGTATCAAAACATATATTTATATATATACTTTTTACACTTTTAACACAAAATAATATTTATATTTATCAAAGGTATATTTATATAATATCATTATATAAATATATCAAAATATTTTTATTTCTTATTAAGTTTTGGATTTCTAAATATCCAAAATTATTTTCTCCATTTTCTTATTTAATTTTGATTTCCATTTATCCAAATTAAATTTCCTCCTTCATTTCTTATTTCCAAATTTAATTTTTCCTTTTCATTTCTTATTTAATTTGGATTTCACTTTGTCCAAATTAAATTTTCCAGATACTTTATATTTATTTAGAAAATTCTCGGTCTTCACACATCAAATATGACACCAATCATTTTTTTTATGAACTTATTTAATTTATTTCATTTAATTACAAAATAAAATTTTCTTCTAACTAGTTTACATGTTTTTTTAATTTAGGCCTGTTTGGTTCATTGAAAACAATTTTCAAAAAATGATTTTTTGCATTTTTTGTGTTTGTTTGGTAGAAAGTTGATTGGTCATTAAAAACAACTTCCAAGTCAACGGAAAATTTAAGTCATTTTTTAAAAAAATTGTCTTACTCTTTTAAAAAAGAGAAAATATTTTTCAGAATATAATTGTCTATATGTAAAGTTATTTATCAAGCTTGTGAATATAATTCTATTCAAGTTAGATCTTAGATACGGTTTTTAAACTTTAATTTAATTTAATCGGACATAAAATATTATTGTATTAATAAATATATTTTTTATTTAATTAGATTTGAAATTTTAAATATTAAAATATTAACTTTAAAAATCTTTCAATATTTAAGTTTAAATATTTTATTTGTATATTATTAATATTAAATATTTTTAATATTTCAATAATAAACAATATTATATTATTGTTTTAATAATAAATAATAATATTTATTATTTTAATAATTAATATTTTGATCATTTATTAATATTTTTAATTTAAAATATAATGTTTTTATATTTTATTTACAAATATTTTTATATTAATATTGTAATAATAAATATAAATAAAATACATTTTTATTATTTTAATAGTAAATACTTTCACTATAAAATATAATTATTTTAATAGTATAAATATTTTTTATATTTCAAAAATAAATATTAATATATTATTAATAGTTTATATTTTTAAAATAGTAATATTACTTCAAATTTTTGAAAATGTTAATATAAGTAACAATAAATAGTTTTCTTTTAAACGTTTAATAATATAATATTTCAATATTATTATTTTCAAAATATTATTACTTTTTAACATATTAATAAGTTAATTAATAAATAATAAATAATTTTTAATATTTTATTAGTTATGTAAATATCATTTGAAAAAAGAAAACATATTTTCCAAAAAAAAAACAAACAACAAAAAATATTTTTCATTGACTCATCCAAATATAACAAAAAATCTTTAGTTTTTTTAGAAAATATAAACATTTTCCAAAAATCATTTTTAGGATGTCATTTTTAATGAACCAAACAAAACCTTAGTAACGTTATCTCACATCATTAATTATGTTATAGATAAATAACAAATAAATTATCACCACTTATTCATTACAAAACTATTTGATATTATTAGTGACAGATAAATAACGTCATAAATTGTTGAAAGTTTGTGACATTACTCTTGTAGTCATATATTACCATACATTTATGTGACGAAATTTTGTTGTCATTAATAATTCTCTTTTGGTGACGCATTTATGCATCGTTGTATTCGCTAGAGAGCAAACAAAACTTGTCATTAATAACAAATATTCATAATAATGACATCCGATTAAAATTTCTTTACAAACGAGAAGTGCAATTCATCACATATGTTCATTTTATGATGAAAACACAAGCGTAAGAAAATTTGTTTTCACTATTTTATATTTAGTGGTAAAATTTAGCACCAACTATTTAGTAATTCTATTATAAAACAAGAAATTATGCAATTCATCGCATATAAAACGTTCACTTTATGACGAAAACACAAGCGTTATAAAAAAAATAAAAAAAGTCACAAAAAATTTTGCACCATTTAAATTTTCTAATAAATTTTGGTGTCAAATATTTAGTGATGTTATTATATAAAGAAACGTTATGCAATTCGTCACATATAAAATGCTCGTTTTATGATGAAAATACAAAAGTCACCAAAAATCAGAAAACATAAAAAAAATTCCACCCTTTAAATTTGGCGGAAAAATTTGGTGCCAAATATTTAATGACTTTTTTACAAATGTGAAATTATACAATTTGTCACATATAAAATTTTCATTTTATGACAAAAACACAAATGTCGCAGAAAACCAAAAGCGTCACAAAAAAATTTCCCACCATAAATACTTGGCTGTAAAATTTGGCGCCAAATATTTAGTAACTTTTTAAAAAATGAGACATTGTATAATTTGTCATGTATAAAATTTTCATTTTATGACAAAAACACAAATGTCGCAAAAAACTAAAAAGCGTCACAAAAAAATTTCCCACCAAATATATTTGACGATAAAATTTAGCGCCAAATATTTAGTGACGGTTTTACAAAATGAGACATTAAACAATTTGTCATATATAAAATTTTCATTTTATGACAAAAACACAAATGTCGCAAAAAACTAAAAGTGTCACAAAAAAATTTCCCACCAAATATATTTGACGATAACATTTGGCGCCAAATATTTAGTGACATTTTTACAAAATGAGACATTATACAATTTGTCACATATAAAATTTTCATTTTATGACAGAAACACAAATGTCACAAAAAACCAAGAAGCGTCACAAAAAAATTTCCCACCAAATAATTTGGCGGTAAAATTTGGCGCCAAATATTTTGTGACACTATCATATGATGATTTTATACATCGTCATATAAAATATCAAAATTGTAGAGAAACATGACGAATTATAGTATTCATCATATATTATATACTTTGTGTGACGAAATATTATGCATCCATGAGAAAAATCATCACAAATTGTCAAATTTGTTATAATGAATACCCTATCACTTCTCTTCTTATCAGCATAGAACTTTATCCGATTCTGTGCTTTTGTAAGCTGATCAAGCATCAACTTGCTCAATTGCTCTCTCTCCTTTAAGAGCTCTTCCATAGTAGAAACCTTAGCTTGTGCACTCACATTCCAGTGAAAATTAGGAGGCTTGTAGCCATATAAGGCCTGAAAAAGGACTCATCCCCAAAGTTGTATGGTGGTTGGTATTATACCACCATTATGCTAAAGAAAGCCATTGAGCCCATAACTTTGGTTTTATGAAGCACATGCCTCTTAAGTACTGCTCCACACACTGATTTAATCTCTCTGACTGGCCATTTGATTCTGGATGGTAAGCTGTGCTAAGGTGTACAGAGGGTCCCAACAGTTTCATAAGTTCTTGCCACACCAGACTAGTGAAAACCTTGTTTTTGTCAGATATGGCAACCTTAGGAGTTCCATGTAATCTATGGACCTAATCTAGATAAGCTTTTGCCACCTCTAAGGCTGTGTAGGGATGGGAAAGGCCTATGAAATGGCCATACTTTGTAAACTTATCTATAACCACTAGTATACTATTCCACCCTTGTGAAGTGGATAGACCTTTTATGAAGTCCATGGTTACCACTTCCCAAGCTTGCTTAGGAATAATTATAGGTTGTAACATACCAAGATAGGCCACACATTCACTTTTGTTTCTCTGGCAGTTGTCACACTGCTGTACAATTTCTTGGACTTGTTTCTTCATCCCAAGCCAAAAGAAGTATAGCCTCACCTTATAGTAGGTGCCTTGTATACCCGAATGCCCCCTTGAGGAGAGTCATCTAGGGCCACTATTATCCTTTCTCTAAGAGTACCATTGCTACCCACAAACACTCTACCTTGGTACCTAAGGATACCATTGCTGAAAGTGAAGTTCATTTCAGAAAAAGGGACAAGTGTTAGGGCTGTTATTTTCTCTTGAGCTAAATAGTCTCCTACATAGCTTTCTTCTATTTCTTATACCCAAGCTGGAATAATCATAGTGGCTTACATGTTTTGGCACTGACCCTCTTCTTCAAACTACCTGGAAAGTGCATTAGCCACCAAATTGGTCTTTTCCTTCCTACATTGTATGGTGTAGTCTAGTCCCAAGAGTTTGTTGAGGCCCTTTTTTTGGATGGTAGTAGTTAGTTTCTGCTCAAGCAAATACTTCAAGGCTTCATGAACAGTCTTACGATGAAAAAGCCTCTTTCTAGATAGTGTCACCATTTTCTTACTACCATTAGGATAGCTATGTATTCCTTTCATAAACTGACAGATCAGCATGTTTTTGCCCTAATGCCTTACTTAGATAAGCAATGAGCTTTCCCCCTTGAGATAGAAATGCTCCTACCCCTTTACTGCTTACATTTATTTCTAAGTAAAAGGGTTTGTTGAAATCTGGTAGGGCTAGGACAAGGGCTATACTCATGGCCTGCTTAAGTTTTTCAAAAGCTGCAATTGCTTCAGAATTCCAGTGAAATCCCTATTTCTTTAACATATTGGTAAGTGGCATACTGATTATACCATAGTCTTTTATGAACTTTCTGTAATAACCAGTGAGTCCAAAGAAGCCTCTTAAGGATTTCAAATTCACAAGTAAGGGCCACTGTTACATGGCTTGAATTTTTGTAGGATCAGTAGCAACTTCATTGGCTGAAATGATATGCCTTAGGTACTTCACCTGTCTTTGGCCAAAGAAACATTTGCTCTTCTTAGCATAGAGCTGATGTGTCCTTAGAGCTTCAAAAACAATCTTCAAATGTTCTGCATGACTAGACAAGTTAGGGCTATATACCAAAATATCATAAAAAAAACACCAATACAAACCTTCTCAAGTAAGGAGCAAATATTGCATTCATCAATGCTTGGAAGGTAGCAAGAGCATTGGTAAGGCCAAAAGGCATCACCCTAGACTCATAGTGGCCCATATGTGTCCTAAATGTTGTCTTTGGAACATCTTCTTCTTTCACCCTTATCTGCCAATATCCTGCCCTAAGGTCAATTTTTAGGAAAAAAGTGGCATCCTTAAGCTCATCCAAAAGGTCTTTAGCCACTGGTATAGGAAACTTGTCCTTGATGGTTATTGCATTGAGTTGCCTATAGTCTACGCAAAGCCTCCAACTTCCATCCTTTTTCTTCACTAGTAAACAAGGTGAGGCAAAAGGACTTTTGCTAGTTTGGATAATTGATGTAGATAACATATCAGCAATCTGTTTTTTTACCTCTGCTTTTTGGTGATAAGGAAACCTGTAGAGTTTTAGGCTCATTGGTACAAAATCAGGTTTGAGGTTAATGTTATGATCATGAGCCCCTATAGGAAGCATTCCCTTAGGTTCTTCAAAGCCATCACTGTAAACTTCAAGCAATGTTTCCAACTAAGGATGAGTGCTAGAGTTACCTTCACCCACATTGATCATGTAGAGTTCACCAAGTACTTCTGGATCTTTACCAACTAGGGGTGTTCAAAATTTGTAAATATTTCGGTTAACTAACCGACTGAATTTAATTCAGTTAATCGGTCGGCCACCGAATTAAATTCGGTCGGTTAACGAAAGTGATTCTAGGAAAAATTCGATTAACGGTTAATTCGGTTCGAAAATCGAAATTTATTTCGGTTAACCGAATTAACCGAATTAATTATATATATTTATATATAATAATATATAATATTTATTTATAATATATATTTTTTATTTCATTTCATTATTCTCAATTAAATTCCCAAATTAAAAAAAACCCTAATTTTTTTTAGCATCACTCACTCTCTTTGCCCGACTGCCGCACCTTTCTTTCCTTTCGTCTCATTCACACTTCACAGCTTCCTCACTCGAATCTCTATCTCCTCGGTCAGTCAGTCAGTCTCTCGCACACTCCCCTAGTCCCCTGATCGTCCCGCTCATCTCCTCAATCCTCACTCTCAGTCAGATACTCAGATCTGAGACTGAGATTGAGAAGTCATCCCTTAGGCTTAGCCCCTTACCTTACCTCACTCAGTCCGTTAGCCCTCCTCAGTAACAGTACTTCTTTCTCCTCGCAAATCGCCATCTCCGGTCTCCCATCACTCTGTCTTTCTCTCTCTCACGAGTCTCTCGTCAGTCGCCAGTCACCCCTTCCACTCCAGTTTAGTCACTGACAGCATCTCACTCTCATATATGAGATCTCATCTTCTGAATCTCACTTCTCTCTCAGATCTGGCGTCTGTGGCAGCAGCAGTGGCACTACCTCAGCTCTCCTTAGTCACGTCTCGCCCCCTACTTCCCTAGTACTTCTCCAGTTCTCCTTGCAAATCGAAATCACTCTATCTCTCTCTCATGTCACGAGTCTCTCGCCAGTCGCCCTCCGGCCTCCAGTTTGTCGCTTACTGCTCCTAAGTCTTGATTCAAGGTATCGAGCTTATTTCTAGAACTAAAAATACAAATTGTATGAAATAGTTATTTTATGTTAACATATATCATTTTTGTTCAAATGATATCATGTAATCATTATCACATTTATCATTATTTTGGTATTTCCTACTTGTAGTATGATATTGTTTTGTTTATGGTTTTGTCTGGTTATGTTTGGGAGGGAATACACTTAAATTAATTCTATTTAAATAATCCTTTTTATGATTGCCAATGGGCTTTTTCCCCCACAGTTTGTTTTTTGGCATTTCGACAGGTGATGATGCATGATTGAAAACTTGCCTTCTCTTTCTTTTCTTTTTTGTTTTTTGTTTTCATTGACATCAATATCATACCTATTGGCTATAATTTAAACAAGGAAACCAATAATTTAACCTATGAAGATTCTCATACCATTGTGTTTCTTAATTCTTATCACTTCTGGTTTTGGTTACGAAAAAAACGTCTCATGGAAGTTCAATATATGAAACTGACTTCTTCAATGAAATAGATCAAAACTCTAGTCTCTTTCTAGATCAATGCTGACAATCGAGTGAGCCAATTAAAATATTAGTAGTAGTGGGGAACCTTGATCTTTTGTGTAGAGATAAGTCCAAATTTCAAATAGTAACAAAGAAGCTTTTTCAACCTGAATCAATCCACATCATCACCAGGTCCCTCTTGCACAAAGAAAAGGAAATATACTATTACTAATAATGATATTCATGGTGAGAATAGCAATGGGCAATGGCACTGTTACTTGTTTAAGCAAACTAAGATGTAACTCTAACATAATTATCTAGAAAAGAAAAAGCATTAGAGAAATATATTCATACTTCTATCCCAAGTTCACAAGCATTAGAGAAATAAATTGTTACTTTTCTTTTACAGATGTCCACTGTAGGAGACTATGTTACTCCTACTTCAAACAATCTGGGTGAATCAGGAAGCTCATTCCTGAAGCTTCTAGTCGGCCCAAAACAGCTGCTGCTCCTAGTAGTAGCAAGACTGCCAAGATTCCAAAAGGGTTGGAAAGGAAAGCCATGAAACCAAGGTCAGAAGTTTGGAATCACTTTACTAAGTTCATTAATAGTGTAGGTGAGCCAAAGTGTAAGTGCAATTATTGTGATAGGGAATTTTGTGGTAATGGAAAGAAAAATGGAACTGGATCACTTTTATACCACATGAACACATGCAGCCAAAATCCCAATAAAAATGATAGTACACAAACCCAAATAGTTTTGCAAAGTAAGGGTGTTGAAGGGGAAGGAAACATTAGTACTTGGAAGTTTGATCAAGAGGCAGGTAGAAAGGGTTTAGCTACTATGATTGTAGTTGATAAATTACCTTTTAGGTTTGTAGAAAGTGAAGGTTTTAGAAAGTTTTTGTCTGTTGTATGTCCTAGATTTCATGTTCCTTCACGATCTACAATCACTAGAGATGTTTATCAACTTTATTTAGATGAGAAGTGAAAATTGAAAGAATTTTTGAGGCGTTCATGTCAAAGAGTCTCTATAACCACAAACACTTGGACATCTTTGCAAAAAGTGAATTATATGTGTCTTACGGCTCACTTTATTGATAATGACTGGAAATTGAACAAAAGAATCTTAAACTTTTGTCTAATTTCAAGTCATAAAGGTGAAGCCATTGGTAAGCTCATTGAGGAATGCTTGATTAGTTGGGGGGTTGAGAAATTGTTTTCTGTTACAGTCGATAATGCTAGTACAAATGATGTTGCTATTGGATACTTAAAGAAAAAATATGGGAATCGAGGGGGTTGCATTTTGAATGGTCAATACATGCATATGAGATGCATTGCTCACATAGTGAATTTAATTGTAAGTGAAGGTTTGAAAGAAACGAATATATATGTTGCTCGTGTTAGGGGAGCGGTGAGATATGTGAGGTAGCCCCTTCTAGATTGAAAAAATTCAAAGAGTGTGTTGAGATTGAAAATATAAAGAGTAAAAGTTTGTTGTGTCTTGATGTTTGTACTAGGTGGAACTCCACCTACTTAATGTTAGATAGTGCTCAAAAATTTGAAAGAGATTTTGAGAGATTTGAAGATAAAGATAGCAATTTTAGAGCTGAACTTGAGTCAGGGGAAGGGTTTCCTACTGAGGATGATTGGAAAATTGTTAGAAGCTTAGGACAGTTTTTAGAGCACTTTTATGATCTCACAGTGCGAGTTTCAGCCACTTTGCCTGTCACTTCCAACATTTTATTTGATGAAATTGTTGAAATGAAGGTTCTTTTGGAAGAAGCTCAAACTAATGATGATGTTGAGTTTGGTGTGATGGCCATGAGAATGAATGATAAATTTGATAAATATTGGGGAAATGTGGAAAAGATAAATATGCTTGTTTTTGTTGCAGTTGTTCTTGATCATAGGCACAAATTAAGTTATGTTGAATTTGCACTTAAAAGCATGTTTAATGATGATAAAGGTTTGTTAATGGTGAAAAAGGTTAAGGCAGCTACTTTAGAGTTGTATGATGCTTATCAACCTTTAATTTCAACTGATAGTGCCCAACCTAGCATAGGGAATGATGTAGGATCAGGGGAACCACAACAAAGATTGAAAAAACGTTTGAAGTCTTTATATAAGAAGCACATGATTGAATCTGGTAGTGGCAATCAAAAGTCAGAATTGGATAGGTATTTAGATGAGGCTGTTGAAGATGATAATGATGACTTTGATATTTTAGGATGGTGGAAAATCAACAGCCCTAAATTTCCTACCCTTTCCAAATTGGCACGAGATGTGTTAGCTGTTCCCATCTCCACTGTTCCTTCTGAGTCTGCATTTAGTACAGGAGGACGTGTTCTTGATTCATTTAGGAGTTCTTTAACTCCTAAAGTGGTACAAGCTCTTGTGTGCACTCAAGATTGGCTTAGGAGATCATCAATCCAACCTGACATAGTAGAGGAGCTACAAGAACTTGACTATGTTGAAAATGGTAAAAATATATTGTTTCTTTTTATTTATTTTCCTCTTGCTTTATGAATTGAAAAGAGCTTATGAATATCAATATTGATTTGTTTTTCTTGTGGATATAGATGCTTCTTTGGATGTAGCAGAATCTGCCATTTGAGACTTCAATGCAGCAATTACATCTTTGAGTTGTATTTTGAGCTTCTAGATGGAGTTTTAATGATGAATGCTTGTTAATCTTTAATTTGTTTTAAGTTTGTAATGGGATCAGCTATTTTAGTTTTGTGGTAGAATGAACTTATGGATGTTTAAATTTTCTAATTGTATGAATAAATATGAACTCAATGAACTAATTGGGAAGTAATGTAATGCTGTTTTAACATGTTTAGGTAGTTTAGCAATGTTGCTACTTGCTGCTGGTTGTTAGTTACTTGTTATATTGGTTTTTTTAGTTGTAATGAATTAATATACTGATAGGGAAGTAATGTACTGCTGTTTTAACATGTTTAGGTAGTTTACTAGTTTAGCAATGTTGCTACTTGCTGGTTTTAACATGTTCGTTGCTATGGCTTAAAAGCCATGACTAGTTTAGCAGTTTGTACTGCTGTTTGTACTGCTATGAATTAAGAACAGATGGATTTGAGCTGGATTTGTACTGCTGTTTTAACATGTTTAGGCAGTTTAATAGTTTAGCAATGTTGTTACTTGCTACTAGTTTAGCAGTTTACTAGTTTTAACATGTTCATTGCTAGCTGTTAGTTACTTATTATATTGGTTTTTTTAGTAGTAATGAATAAATATAACTTGTATTTACTGTTTAGCATGTTAATGTTGCAATGTTGGCTAGTTATTGCCGGTAGCCTCCTAATTTGCCTTACCTAATTTGCCTTACTATTTTTATTGGCTTTTTTAAGTAGCAAATATCCAATATGTGATTCTGTATTTCTGTTTGGTTAAATAAGAATTTTGTTAAAAGTTTGGTTAATTCGGTTAATTAACTGAATTAATCGAATTATAATTCGGTTCGGTTAATTCGAAAATACATATTTCGGTTCGGTTAACGAAAGTAAAATTTTATAATTCGGTTAATTCGGTTTCGTGTAATTCGGTTTGAAATTAACCGAATTACACGAATGAACACCCCTATTACCAACCAACTTTTGCAACCTTTCTCTAGAAATGACTTTCAAATTACGACTATTAGAACTCTCTTTTAATGTGATCTGCTACCCATCTTTAGTAAAAGACAAGGATAACTCATTAAAGTCAAACACTATAGGGCTGTATCTTTTCATCCAGTTTACACCTAAAACCATCACTTCCTCCCATAGGTAGCACCTTGAGATCATGGGTAAACACATGCCCTTGCATTGACCACTCCAGCTGTTCACATTTAGCATTGTTGTACAACCTATCCCCATTAGCTATTGTGATGGCTAATGGTGTTGTTTGCTTCACTTCTACCCCTCCCTTAGCCCATGAAGGAGTAACAAAACTATGGGTACTACCACTATCAATCAGAACATTAAGAGGTCTACCTTTGATGCTACCTTGAATTCTCAATGTACTATGTCCAGCACTGCCAGTCAGAGCATTTATGGACATCTCTAAGTTGGCTTTAGTCATTTCTTGGTCTCCACTACTGTTCTGCACATTCTCTAATTCACCCTCAACTATTTCATTCGTTCCTCTTCTACTTCATCTCTTGTGATAAGATTAAGCTATTTGTTTTTGCAAACATGTCTCGGATGGTACCTTTCTCCACATTTGAAGTAGGGGTTAGGTAATTTCTTTTGTTCAAGTAAGTTTGGTTTCTGGTTTGGGTACTGTAGTTTAGAAGGGTTTTTCTGAGTTTGATTCCAAGGTACAAAGAAAGATCTAAAGCTATTTTGGTTGTTTGGGGATGTTGGTTTCATGGTCACTCTTTTTTTTTCTTGCTTTCCAGGTCCAAGGATAATTCATGTAACTTAACTAACTTATAAGCAGTAGTTAAAGTATTAGGTTCATTGGTCTTAACCTTCGGTTTCAGTTCTTCTTTTAGTCTACTGACAAAACTAGCCACAAAGTATTGTTCATTCAAATAGGGGTTTGCTTGAAGCATGTAGGGTCTAAGTTCTTCAAATTTCTCATGATATTAATCAACAGTAGTCTTCTGCACCAACTTGTTGAACTCCTCAACTATGTCAGAACAAGTTCTATCACAAAATCTTTGGCAAATATCAACAGTAAACTCTTGCCATGTAGCTCTTAGCTTAAGCATAAGGTAACCATCAAACCATACCTCTACCTTCCCAACCAAATACATAGATGCTATTTCTAACTTCAATTGCTCAGCTACATTACATATAAAAAAATATTTCTAACATCTCCTAACCCAACTCCTTGGATTACTTCCATCAAACACAAGCAGCTTAATTTTAGGTTTAGGAGAAACATGTTCAAGCTAGCTCTTAAGGTAGATTCACCATTTTTACCAAAATGCACACTAGGTTGCAATGTGGTCTGATTAAACTCATGATTGTTTCTATTTAAGATGCCAGGATCATCTTTTTTGTAACTATACTTTCCATACCCATCAATAACAGTCACTTCAATAGGGTTCTTACCTTCCCTTCTTGGAAAGACATGGGTTGACTGTGAACTTCCTGCCTCATGCTAGGGAACCTCTTTTTAGGTCAAGCCTCCAAGATCTTGTTGATGTAATTGTGAGTTTCAGCAAATCTAGCCTCAATACCCATCTTTTGCTCTTCCCACCAAGGAGGCACATTTGCTTCAGCTGCTTTCATGGCCTCCATTTGAGCTTGTAGAGCTTGAACTTGCTCTTGCAAGGTGTTGAGACGGGTTCCTTCCACCATGGTTTTGGATTTGTGATGTTTTCCCAGCTTTGGAGAGTGGATTTTTGGCTTGCCCTAGTACCAAAATGTCATAGACCCAACCCTTGCTAATGAAACTACAGAAGAATTACAATGTGAGAAAAGAATAAGGAAGAAAGAATAAGGAAAGAAGAGGATAGAAAGGTTTCAGAGGAGAAAAAGAGAATGTTTCATTTGGCAAATTGGTGAGTACATCCATCTTTTTCATTTTGTATATGCACACGCAGGTGCTATTGTACCTTTTGTAAATTAAAAATATAGAAAAATAAAAGAAATAAAATGATTAGTACGTGATCCCATAAACAAATCAATTGGTCCCCATTTTTGTCAAGACTATTACTCAACCTCTTTGTCCTTATCCTTATATTCAGCTTAGCTTACATGCTTCCAACTCCATTCTCTAGCTTCATTCTCGACTAGCCATCAGTTTTTAGCTCATTTTTGCTTCCTAGCTCTTTCTCTCCTTTGTTTCCATTCACTTTCCCATCAACCTCCATGACAAGTTCCAACATCCACCAGTGTCTACATTGCTGTCCAGAGGCAACAAAGGAAGTTGTGAGGGATAACATGGCATACTTGGGTTAATTGTTTACTTGGGTCAAAATAGTGATGGTTGACTCATCATATTCATGTTTCAGCGGGATTTTGACATGTAAAAGTGCAGGGTAGTGATGAGAATTAAGAAGTGGGTAATCAAACGAATAAATGAGATATCCTTTGCTTGAGAGAGAAAAATTAGGAGCAGAAGAAGATAAGTGTCAATGGATAGAATAACAGATAAGGAAATGAAATCAAAAAGGAAAAAAAAAAGAAAAAGCTTTGATAACATAACCATAAAGGTTATGTATTATTTTATAGCATTCAAAAATGTTTAATGAGAAATTTTATTTGCACTCTATGTTTTATAAGGCAAAACTTATTTTATCTTTTTTTTTTATATTTACTTGATACAACCTAATTATAATATTTTCTTAACCAAAATTATCTTTTCCATCCCTTACCACACAACTTAAGTGTGTGTTTGGTTTATAAAAACAAAGCTGTTTTCTATTTTCATTTTTTTTGGAAAATAGAAGATGTGGAAGAAAATATGTTTGGTTAAATATATGGAAAACAAGTTATTGGAAAATGAAAATGAAAATGGGCCAAAATTAGAAAACAAAAAATATGTTGTTTTCATTATTTTCTAAGAAAACAATGAGAACAATTGAAAAATGTGAAACAATGGATTCTTAAAAAAAAATTTAGTATGGTTTTTTTCAATGTAAATCACAAGTATTTTCATCCATTTTAACAATCTGAGACTAATCCTATTCGGGACTTCATCATAGTTAAAGCTTCTTACCCCTCTCCAAAGGTGTGTTTAATGGAGTTCGATTCACAATAAACACAAGGTTTTAAAAAATTTTTTGTAAAAGTTGAAATAAGTCCTATAAACCATTTGTTTTTTTTTTGTTAAACTATAAACCATTTCTTTAAAATCTTCTATAAATATATAAAAAAACTAAAGCTTTTGGCTAAAAGTAAAATATCCTAAATAGATAAGCTAAATATTTAGCACATGCATCATATTAAAATAAAAAAGATAATTATCATTTTTAATTTTATAAAATTAATATTGACATCTATATACATTAAAATTACAAAATAAATCAATTATTTTTTTAAATCAATTATCTATTTCACTTTTTTAATGTTTTTTTCAAATTTAGCATCAATAAGGATTAACAAATTAAATTGCCAATATTGACATAAAATTACCATCACATAAATTACCAATATATATTAAAATTAAAAAAATTCAATTATTTTTTTGAATTTATTTAGATACAATTAAAATTTAAAAAATCATTTATCTTTTTTCAATATCTTATCTTAAATTAATGTATTACAAAATAAATCAATTATGCACGTTTGTTTCTTAGGGATCCAAGAAACAAACATGCATAACAGATTCTACTACGGCTTCGAAATTTGTGGCATTAGCTATGGCAAGTTAAGGAAGCTGAATGGTTGAAAAATCTACTTTATGAGATTCCTCTATAGCCAAAGCCAATGTCACCTATTTCAATTCGGCGTGATAGTGAAGCAACATTTTCAAAGGCTTATAGCCAAGTTTACAATGGGAAGTCTAGACATATTGGTCTGAGACATAGTTATATTAGACAACTTATTCTAGATGGGGTAATTACCATAAACTTTGTTAAGTCAAGTGAAAACTTGGTAGATCCATTGAGAAAAAGACGTACAAGAGAAGTTGTGTCTAAGACTTCCAAAGGGATGGGACTCAAGCCCATTAACTTAATCACACATGATGGAACATCAACTCAACACTTAATTGGATATTAAGTCTTGAGTTTTAATAAGTCCAAGTACATTATATGAATGTGGTTGCAAGTACTTATTTTAAATGATCATCCCCAAGTGACAAAGTGCTTGAAACCGTATGATAAAGGAAGAGGTTGAATTTTTACTCTTAATGGACCTATAACACGTAAATATAGTGTTAGAATGCTTATACGGTTGCATTCCTGATGGAGTTCACCTATATGAGTGGAAGTGGTGCCGTTTCTAGGAGTTAAGGGCTTGGCTCTCAAGCACTTACGAATAGATACAAGACACATGGCCAGTAAATGTGTCGAGCTTTTGCTAAATGACTCTTGACGAGTTTTGAAGTCTTATGTGTGAATTAGTATATGACTAATCATATAGAACTGCTGGTTCAAAGAACTAGTTCTACCATGCCGTTCTAATTAACTCAACAGTACTTTTTCACTAAGGTGGAGGTTTTAAATCAAGATTGATACCTTCATTTATGCATAAGGATTCCTTAAGTATCAGATTTACTTTATTTTGAAAATGGTGGGGGATTGATGGAATATTTTCAAAATAAGTGGATAAATTATTGATTAAATATAAAGTTTAATCAATGGAATTAAGAAACTAATGCCTAGGTAAGGTTCCGGGTTAAGAAAATCGAAGTAAACTCGATTAATTGAAGCTTGGAAGAGCAGTCAACTGCCCTTGTGCAGAAAAGATTCTGTAAAAAAATTGCACTAAGGCAGTTGGATGCCTTGGGAAGGTAGTCAAATGCCTTGGGGGGCAGTTAACTACCATTATAGGGCAGTAAATTGCCCATATAAGGCAGTCAACTGCCCATAATACATTCAAGCTTCTGTAATAAAATTAATGTTAGAGTAGTCGATTGCCCTACCTAGAATTGTTCATTGTTTTAAAAATATACTAAGACACTTGACTGCCATTTTTGGGCATCTAATTGCCTGGTATAAAAGTGTATTCAACGGCTAGTTTCTTGCTTGAAGAGTTACAAACTCATCCAAAAGATATTATTCAACTTCTAAATGGTTAAGCAACATTACCATTTGTCTCCAAAAGTTGTGAGCTTGTTAAATAATTGTGTTTGATGAATCAAACAACATAATTGAAAAATCATATCACTTGATTAAAAGTCACATCACTTGGAATTAATCTCTATAAATAGAGATGTCAAGTTCATACTTGAGATATATCAAAAATATACCAGAACAATTATGATATTCTTTCTTCCCTCTCACTCTCAAACTAAAGATAAATCTCTTAGGCATTATTTGCTGCAGAAGATAGTGACTAAGACAATATACTTTTGTACTTGTCAAGGGTATTTAGTGGTTTAATTTCACTAGTGCAAAGTGATTTTAGACAAGGGCTTTTTTGTATCCTAAGGATATTCGATAAACTCTTGTTGCATACCGTAATTGGTCGGGGGGAAATAATCCTAAGGAAAGTGGCATTATAGCAGCACGCCTAGAAGTCATTTCTACCTTTGTTCGTGATTACCAAGGAGATCAAAGTTCAAGGTGATTCAAGACAGTCAAGAACACTCAAGTTCATCTTCATATCCGCCAAGGAGGTTCAATACTAAAGCAATATCTTTTGTACAACAATGCTTGAGTTCAAATCCGAGCAATCTTACCTCCATCCCCAATTATTAAATGTATCCAAAAAAAATTCATAGCGTAATAGCATAACAGTAAACCTTATGCACAAATATACTCTTAACTTTTTATACAAAATTGATCTAAACTCTTAATGTTTTATTGTATGAAAATCAATCTATAAATTTTTCTTTTCTATTTTTTAAAATCATACAATTAAGTCCAAAACTGTTAAAAAAATTTAAAAAAACATTTTATATACTAAATAATCATGAGTTTTAAACTTGTTAACGTAGATTTGAAAAAAAAAAAACAGACAACATAATGCACGAGGCTAATATATAAAAAATAATATTTAATTAATTTTAATCACTAATACTAATGTTTTGAACCATTTTAAGACTATTTGTTTCATTTTATATAATAAATTATTTTCTATTTTATATTTTAAATTATAGTTTGTTTCATTATTTCATTTACTTTGAAAGTAAATGAGAACATGAAAATTAATACATTTCCTTGTCATATGAATATTAATACCTGTTAAATTATAAAATAAAATAAAATATTTAAAACCAAATAAAAACTATATCGATTACACAGCAAATAAGGACAACAATGTACCAAAAGCAAATAAGGATAACAATTATGTAGTTTTATAAATAATTATTTTTTATATATTTGATTTTGTTAAATTTTATTTTATTTTTATTAAAATTATCATCATAAATAAAATGTTATAATGATTATATTAACATATATTAATATATATAAATATCATTTTTAAATTAAAAATAAACTTTATTTAGTAGTAACACACCGGGTAAAATTTAGTACAGATATGAATTCAAGAAATTATAATGAAATTTTAAATTGGGGAATATCTTGTGAATTGTTGATATTGCAGAAGTCCCCTGAGATTACAATATCTGTTAATAATAAGAAAATATCTTGTTATTTATATTACATATTAAATTGAATTCTCTCCAATAACGAGTCACTTACCATAGAGACTGATTTAGCGATAGCAATGAAAGAAAGTCGCAAATCTATTCCGACTTTATGGAAATACGATAATGTTGTGCGATTCATTTTAGAATTGGCAGTATACCGTTTGACATTTTGCAAGCCAAATCCAATGTCGAGGTAAACCCATCCGTGCACGAGACATTTTATAATTAAAAATAGAAGAAAAACGAAAACATTTTCAAACCATTTTTTCAAAATTAAAATAAATGAAATATTAATTATTATTAATTAAATAAAATTGTCAAACCAAGCTGGGCCAAACCTCTTGACCTAAAAAAAACTAAAACAGTAAAACCTATGAACCAACCAGCCGTCGTACTGACCACTCAAAAACATGAATTTTAATCATTTTATCATTTCTTTCGGACGAAGACGATTGCAGCATCGACAATACGAAGAATGGGAGGGACCGGACCCAAACAAATAGCAAGACTTTGCATATAAGATATTTACATAAGGTTTTATAATATGACGGGGACTCGAACAAATTACAATCTGAAATTTACATATTGAACAATTTCAGAACCCATATGATAAATAAAGAAACGAGTCTTAAAACAAGCATCCTACAAATTACACTCTGAAATTTAAATTTACATAGTGAACAATTTCAGAACCCATAAAATAAATAAAGAAAAGAGTAAACTTAAAACAGTCATCCTTAAATAACAGAACAAAGCAAGCATAATATTATGGCTTACCTTGTGGACACCCAGTTTCCTTTAGTCTTTTCTTTCAATATTACCTTTATCTCAAACTCATCACAGGCCACAGATTCACCCCAGTAGTGGGCAGTGAAGGCCGTATAATGGGGACACGTCTTACAACTGAAAATGCTTCGTTGAGACGAGCAGCACGAGTCATGAACTGAGAAACCTTCTGCAAATACAAATCGATATAAGTACAAAAAGTTAGATATGTATCAGCAGTCAACCCCAGCAAGTTTTCTTATATTAGAATATATGTATATGTATATATGTATGTGCATATATATATATATATATATATATATATATATATATATATATATGCACATTCTAACATACACGTATTGTATGATTCTGTTAAAAGCACATGAATCACTATGTTTTAACTGCATCTCAAATGCAACAACTAAAAATGAAATGCAAATTAGGAAGAATATAAATGAGTCAAGCATCAAGCATCCATGATTCCAAATGTACAAGAAATTAGAAGTTGGAAATTTACAATCAAAACTCCGCATCTAATTACATGCAACCCATGGACACGAATGTAAAAGAGTCAAACTGCTTGTAAGCTACTTGAAATAGACTTGATTAATACTTAAATTCTACTCATTTGTAGTTGCACGAACATCTAAAAAGATAGGCCAAGTTTGAGATTTGTAATACTCAACTCAAGACAGGTCACAAGCCTTATTGAGTTTAACAATTTTTTAGATATTTCTACATATAAATAAATAGATTTATATCTAATATACTTAAAATTTTTGTACTTTGCTTATTGATGAAATGTTAACCTCTGATGCATTGATCATCATCATCATCATCATCATCAGAGCCTTTATCCCAATAGATTGGGGTAGGCATTGATAATGTATAAAAACTATACACTGTCAGTGCATCATATAAAAACCATAAATAAAATGTAATATTTATTTATATATTTTTAAGTTTTATTTGAATTTTGAATTCAAGCTCAAGCTCTAGAGTTTGAGACAAGTTTTGAGTCCCTTAGTTAAGTTAATGACAAGTCGAGCTCAAGTAGTACAATTATTTTTCGAGTAGGACTTAAGCACAAAAATAATGAGGCTTGAACCTCTGTCTTTGAATTGAGACAATTTTTGGCCTAGCACTATATATTAACCTGGTCGACTCAACTCAATTACACCTCTATGCATGAGTGTGAGGCTACCATTTTCTTTCTTTCACCCATAAGTGGTCTATTAGTAATAGTAATATCACCAAACCTCTTCTTTATTATTTTCTAAAATTTCCATTTCATATTAGTTCTTTCTCCATATTCTTAGCCTAACCATCTTTCATCATTGGTAAGCTCAAAAGAACCATGACACTCTATTTGCTAAAAGAAGAAGGGATGGTCCACATTGAAGTAAATAGGTGAAGAATACAGGCTCTCCCTCTTGTTTGATTGGAAAGATGTAGGTTAAATTAATAAAATTATATTAAAGGTAGAAGTTAAGCCTCCCAAGAAGCCAGCCAAATGTTGCATGAATTTTCAAACTCGATCACAAGTGTTAGAAAACGACTTCATTTTCATTGCAATCAATTTGCAAAATACTATTCATATCAAGTTTAAGGTGCTACTGTTTGGCTGCATTATGATATGTGCATAAGTCAACTGCATTTTACATTTCACTTAAACAAAATGACCATTTTCTAGATTTGGGTTTGATATTGATAAACAGAAAATGGATTTGCATTTACGAATGTTGTAGATAGTAAATGCATGTTTTAGATAGCCAAAAAAAATGTATGTTTTAGAGGGAGCTGCTGAAATTCAAATCATGTTTCAAGAACAAGTCAAAAGCTCCGAATCAACATTTTCTTCTTTCTTTTCAAGTCAAGTAAATGGCCCCACTATCTTTCATAAGCTCTACCAATTATAGAACTCATTTAATATGTATTTCCCTCTAAAACATGCATTTAAACAACTTAAATACAATTTGATGAGAACATATTATGCATATTGTAGATGGAGCAAAAGCAAACTAAATTATACAATTTCGATATTGTGTACAAGTCCTTTAATCTTTGGCTTTTACCTTTTTATTTTTTATGCATGAGAAAAGGGCAAAACAGTTTACACAATTAGAAATGTATACCCTCAAATCTTGGACATTAACGTTTTTATGATCCTTACAAGTTTTTGGAAGTAACAATTACTATAATAACTTTTAGATGGATTATCTAAGATCTTTAAAAGCAAAAGACTGTAGAAAAATGGCATCGTTCTCTTGATTAGTGTCTTTTCTCCGAATGTTTATATTCAACTCAAAGCATTTGTCTTTGTGTTCTAAGTTGCTTTTTATTTTGTGACTGAAAAAATCTAAAAAGATTTAGAATGTATCTTATAAATCAACCAAATTTAATGAAAGCATTGACCATTTATGATTTTATTTCAATATGTACTTGTAAAATGAAGTGAAAACATTTAGTATATGCTCCAAAAGGAGCAAAGTGTTTGAAAATGGAATAATGGATTATCAGCCCTAAAAGCATGTGATGAAACCTTTGGGTCTTCACTTGTGCCATCTTCTTGTACATTAAAGGACCATAACAATGTGAAAAAGATGCACATAAATAAAGGTAAGTGTGAGTTAACCACTATAAAGAGAGGATTGGTTTTGACATTTCATTCCTTACCCTCCACAAGCTGGTATATAATTTTGATTTTTCATTTCTATTCAGATCTACCATTCCATCCCTTTGGTTAGGCTTGGGTATTTCTATATTTTCATTTTTGTTTTAGTTCCCTAAAAGCTATATTTTTCTAGCATTTTTGGACCTATATGATTAAAAATTTGTTGGGGTTCTAAGTGAGAGGGAACCAAAAGAGAAAGATGAATCGAAAAAGAAGAGAAAAATGCAAACATTTTTATGAACCACCCAACAATGAGAAATATATATTTCTATGGAAAATATTTCTCACAGAACATTTCTTTCAGAATGTTGCTTTGTGTGAACCAAATGAAGCCACACGTAAAAAGAAGAGAAAAACTTTAAGGCTTAGATAAAAGGATGGAATTAATAATCAATTAAACAGTACGCTCAGTAAGTATCTAATAATCAAATAAAGGACTGACCACTTCCAAAAGTAAGTGATTGACCTCTTCCAAATAAAGAAACTCATGAAGATGCTAGAATAAACTCTGACTAATCAATCAAACAAAAGATCTCAACTAGACATCAAGAATCTCAAAGCAATAATGCAATATTAACAAAAAGAATCATAAAGATTCTTCTAATAAAAGAAAAACAGTTAAATTAAAATGCAAAACCTAGAGAGAAAAAAGACATATTATAAACAGTGGGGCCAACTTACTGTGATCCAATTAGAGAATAATTATGAGACACAATTCATAACTCAATTTCCAATATTGACTGAGATTCATCATATTAACAACAATAACAGACAAACATACGCAGCAACTGACCTTATCATCCATGGTAACCTTCAGCTGCAAGCTTCGGCTCTTCCGTTTCATCTTATACAATCTATGTCCTAATATAACAAAACCCATCACAGCGGCCGCTACAGAGAAGGACCAAACAGGGCTAACCTTGAAAACACAGTATCTCAAGAGCTCAAAAGGAACTTTCCACCACACTACCCTCTTCTTGTCTCCATCATAAACTGACTTCACACGTAACTTCATCTCATCAGTAGTAGAACCTTCGTTCCCAATTGGATTTCCTTCTTCCAACTCCACAGTGGAGTCATTCCCATCACCAAGCTCACCTGAATTCTCCAACTCAGCTCCCTTTTTCATACAATCACTAAAACAAATGTCACCCTCTTTCTCAATATCCTCAAACTTCATTGAAACCACACCATCTTCGCCAGAATCAGACCAGAATTTGCTCAAATCCTTATCATGATCTTGAATTTCTCCAAACCCTCCAAAACCTAACTCCTCTTTCCTAGCCCGATCACTAAATTTAGTATCATCATGCTTAAATGTACCCGATTTGTCACTTTTAGCTTCCATTTCTCCAATCCCTTCAAAACAAACTGGGACTTTCTCGTTCTCAGCAAAACCCAACTCGTTTTTCACATTGAAATCACTTAATTTACGATCATCTGACCGATCACTACCCGAATCGGACCAAAAATCGCTCAAATTATTTCTTCCATACCTAGTCTCCGGCTTGGGATCAATCCAACTCGGATTATCAGACTCGACAGAGCCTTCCTCACTCACATCGCCTTCCTTCGCATACATACTCTGATTATCGAGAGAGAAGTAATCAGACTTTATCATCCCTCCCGTGTCACCTTCGATCTCCTCAAGATTCCTCAACTTGGGTGAGTTATCCAGGATAGGATTTGAGTCAGAGTCCGAGTTGTGGAGCACCTCCCAATCCAGTAGCTCACCTTCCATGGCTTGGTTTTTATTGATATATTTTTGGTTTTAGGGCGATCAGAAAAAACCTGAACCAAAATAGAAACGCCACAAACCCTAACCCCCAAATAAATCTGAAGTTTTTGAGATTAAAAAAAAGAGAGAGAGAGAAGAATAAAAGTGCAAAGAGGAAAAAACAAAATGCAGAAGGTTAAAATCGTCAAAGTTCCAACATCCTCAGTGTCTACAGTGCTGCCCAGAGGGAAAAAAAGGATGTTGTGAGGGATAACGTGGCATACTGGGATTAATTGCTTGCTTGGGTCAAAAAGTGATGGTTGACTCATCATATCATGTTCCAGTGGGATTTTGACACGTAAAAGTGCAGAGTGGTGATGAGAACTGAGAAGTGGGTAATCAAACGAATAAATGAAATATCCTTTGCTTGAGAGAGAGAAATAGAAGAAGACAAGTGTCAATAGACAGAATAACAGATAAGGCAATGAAATCAAAATGGAGAAAAAAAAAAAATTTGATAACGTATATAAATTAATATACGTATCTTTTTGTTCCATCGATATGGAATAACTTGATTTTTTTTTGTTCAGTGATGAGACACGTCACAACTCCAAAATCGATTATTTTGGAGTTGCGTGGAGCCTCGTATTAAAGGTTTTTTTTGTTCAGTGATGAGACACATCATCACTCTAAAATCGGTTGCTTTGAAGTTGCACGAAGCCTCATATAAATTAATACACGTACCTTTTGTCTCACCGATGTGGGATAACTTGATTTCTTTTTTGTTCAATGACGAAACAAGCCAAAACTCCAAAACTGGTTGCTTTGGAGTTGCGTGAAATCTCATATAAACTAACACACACACCCTTTGTCCCACCGATGTGAGATAAAGGTTGTGTATTATTTTATAGCATTGAGAAATGTTTAATGAGAAATTTTATTTGCACTCTATGTTTTATAAGGCACAACTTATTTTATCTTTTTTTTATATTTATTTGATACAACCTAACTATAATATTTTCTTACCAAAATTATCTTTCTTATCCCTTACCACACAGCTTAAGTGTGTGTTTGGTTTATGAAAATAAAGTTGTTTTCTATTTTTATTTTTTTGAAAAATAAAAAATGTGAAAGAAAATACGTTTGATTAAATAAATGAAAAACAAGTTTTTGGAAAATAAAAATGAAAATGGGCCAAAATTAGAAAAAAATGTTGTTTTCATTATTTTCTAAGAAAACAATGAGACCAATTGGAAAATGTGAAAACAACGGATTCTTTAAAAAAATTTTAGTATGGTTGTTTTTTTGTTGTAAATCACAAGTATTTTCATCTGTTTTAAAGGTTTGAGACTAATTCTGCTCGAGACTTTGTCACAGTTAAGGCTCCCCACCCTTGCTCAAAAGTGTGTTTAGTGAAATTCGATTCACAATAAACACAAAGTTTTAAAATTTTTTTGTAAAAGTTGAAATAAGTCCTATAGACCATTTCTTTTTTTTTTTTGTTAAACTATAAACCATTTCTTTAAAATCTTATATAAATACATAAAAAACCAAAGCTTTTGGCTAAAAGTAAAATATCTTAAATAGATAACCTAAATATTTAACACATGCATTATATTAAAATAAAAAAGATAATTAGAAAGAGGTGAGGAGCCTTAACTGTGACGAAACCTCAAGCAGAATTAGTCTTAGACCGTTAAAACGAATAAGGATACATGTGATTCACACCAAAAAAATAAAAAAGATTATTATCATTTTTAATTTTATAAAATTAATATAGACATCTATATACATTAAAATTACAAAATAAATCAATTATTTTTTAAATCAATTATCTATTTCACCTTTTTAATGCTTTTTTCAAATTTAGCATCAATAAGGATTAACAAATTAAATTGTCAATATCGAGATAAAATTACCATCACATAAATTATCAATATATATTAAAATTAAAAAAAATTCAATTATTTTTTTGAATTTATTTAGATACGATTAAAATTTAAAAAATTGTTTATCGTATTTCAATATCTTATCTTAAATTAATGTGCTACCACTAATATATCCTAAAATGATATACATTTATTTTATAAAGATTAAAATTTAAAAAATCAATTATTTTTTTTTCAATTTCTTTACTCGTGTAGATTAAAATTTAAAAAAATCAATTATTTATACTACAATACAATGTGTTATATTTTCGTTATCCAACTTTTCTCTCGATATTTTTTATTTATTAAGTAAACTGAATTTGAAGAATATAATATAGATGGTAATAAGGACTTATAGAATGGCAATGACTACCAGAATAATAATAGGCAATCTAAGAGCAACCTTTTAAGTAAAAATATTTTTTCAATTTATTTTTTCAATATATTATCTTAGATTATTTACAATCTATTTTATTATTGTTACATTTTACTTGTTTTATCAAAAATTGTAATTTAATTTAATTTTTTACTATTGTTTTCTTTTTTTTTGTTTTGAAAATATAGATACGAAATGCATTTTCATAATTTTTATTTTCAAAAATAATGTTCATTTTTGTGTACCAAACATATTTTTGATAATTCAAAAAATAAAAAATGAAAATTGTTTTTAGAAAATAAAAATAGAAAATATTTTTATAAACAAAAAAAGTTTTCTTCCATTTTCTTCTTCTCATCTTTGGTTTCTCTTCAATCTCCATCAACCTCACTAATCAGCTGCAATCCAGAATGTCAACCTCAATTCTAAACTAAAACCTTAAATATATACTATTCTATTGTGGTTTATTTACATTAATTTGATTGTATTTTTGTAACATCCCAAATCCACGAAATACATAATATTCATTTCTTAATTACACTCACTTACTGGTTGGGCTATCTGTGATGCTTATCAACTCCTATCACTTTTATAAGAATTATTAAATTATTACCTTAAGAGGTAGATACATTCCCTTTAATTTAGAGTAGTATTGTACCATGTTACTGAATATACAAAAGAATACAACATACCTTCAATATTAGATCTCTGTAAGGTAATTCTCTTAGCCCGAACCCAATAATCTGTGGAGTGGAAAATAGGGAGTGAGTGATAACGTGTTCAGTAAGGAAGGTGTATGTTGCTTTATAAAATAACAGCTATCTTCCCAAAAACAATTTAATTATCTTAACCATCAACCCATAAAAAAACAATGAATATTATTAACTTCAACAGGGTTTCATAGACCCTTTCAGTAAACAAAAGCCAATAAGTTGAGACTAGGCAATAAATAAATCATGCTCTATTCCTCCAAGAACATAAGTCGTCCGCTTTTGGGGTGCACCCGCAGGCCACCGCCCCTCATGGCTATCTCAGCTAGATCTATGGCCATAATCTATAGATGGTCCTCGGGTCCACTTGCCAAGTAACCTCGAGACCGCTGATGACTTGGCGGGTCCATCAGCCTTGTGACGCCCTGAGGTGCACTCATTGGTCTATTGACCTGATCCACCGCCCTAGGTGGGTCACGCAAATACAGGAATAATAATGCATGAACTCATTGCCTAAAATCTCAAAAATCACTTTTATAACTTATAAACAAACTTTATGAGATTATTTCACTCATGTGATCATTTCCACAAAATGATTTGATTTCCAAAAGGTTTTATAAAATAGTAAAACAGCCCGCAATCTCAACTATTCTGTGTGAGAAAGGCACGGGTTAAGCAGGCTCGCCCATGGCTAGTTCACCATAGTCAGCTCGTCAAATGATCAACTTTCCCAATGGTCAACTCGCCCAAGGGTTTACTCGCCCAAAAAGTTTCACATTTTCTAATTTTCAAAAATATTAATTCAAAGTTTATTTATTTATTTAATTTGCGTTCAGAAAATGCTCATAAATTAGTTCGCCCAATGAGCAGTTCGCCAGGTACGATGAACTAGTGTTCGCCCGCCAGCATTGCGTTTAACACAAAACGTAAAACTGGCTCGCCCATTATGGTATTGCATGGCCAACTCGCCCATATCATAAAAATGCGGATCGCCCGACCCAAAACAACATAAAAAGGGTTCGCCAAGTTGGCTCGCCTGGATTTATATTGAACACAAGGCTACTCGCCCACGATATCAAATACAATAAAAGGAGCTCGCCCAACTGGCTCGCCCGCCATTACCCGTTCACCCAAGCACACGATTATTTATAACAATGCATGTCGAAAACAAAACAATTTCTCAATAATTTCTTAAATTTTAACTCCACAGGACATGCATTCAGTTCACACACATCTCCCTTACCTTGTCTGATAAAGCCTTGCTTTTCGCATGCCTTCCTCAATTCTCGTTTGCAAAATTTTATTAAATCATTAATGCTCCTTTTTAGAATATTTTCCAAAACTATTTATATATTCTAATATTTGTGACACTTTTGGCGAGATTAAGTTCGCCATTCGCCCATTAAGCTCACCCTTCAATAATTTATCTACTCTTGGGAGCTCGCCCAATCATTCTCGCCATTCATATGGCTTATTTGTGGGAGTTAGCCCAACAAAGGAGCTACCCCATATCCCACTCGCCTGCCTATATTTGTGAGCTCTATGTTCTCGCCCTTTTTTGATCATTGGTGCTCGCCCATGCCAACTATCACTCTGATTGTCCAAATAGTTTGGCGAACACATGTGTCATCAACTCATGCAACTTTTGAGCTCGCCTCAACCGTTGGGCGAGTACTCAAATTCCTTCCTGATTCTAAATTACTTCCATAATATGTTTTGTTCTAATTTCTTATATATTCTAACAAGATTCAACTAAAACAAAGCCATATCTATGTTTATCACGTTATAAACATAGAAATCTAGTATGGAATTATCAAGAGAACCATGGAAAATATGAAACTCACCTTAACCCAGTTGCTCTTCCAAAAACAGAGTATTTTCTTGCCTTCTTTAGCTTTGCTTCTCTTGTTCCTTGGCTTTTCAACACTGCAGAAGGGTTTGGCTAACTAAGATTGATGTTTTCTTGTCTCCTATATGAGAGAAACGGAAGGACTACATGTGAGCTTGCAGTGAAAGCAGACTGGTGAGGAGTTTTCTGGAGAAGATGAAGTTGGCTAAGTTGGTTTTCTTCAGTTATATTCTTCTTATATACTCACTCAAATCCACTCAAATTCTACCACCTGTTTCCTTATCCCGTTCTCTTCATCATTACTCTGTCTTGTAACTCATTAAATGACAGAGAAAAATGGTCATTCCATTAAATGACGAGGTGAAGCTTTTCCACAGTTCATTAAGGAAAGTCCACGCCACCTTATTTTCTTACTGCAGTTTTGACTAAACTTTCTTTCATTTTTTCTCCTTTCTTTCTAGTCCACGCCACTTGCTGCCACTATTCTTGACTTTGTTTTATCTCATTTTGTCAGGATAAGAGAAGTGGCGAGAAGTCCACTATCAGCCCCTTTCCTTGACTTTTCTCTTTTCTTTTCTTTTCTTCTCTTCTCCTTGCCAACTCACTTCCAGCCAACGTTGATTGGCTATCTCCTCATCCTTTTCTTCATTTGTCCGACGTCATTTATTTCCCTTTTACACTTTCCTTTAATGCTTTCATATGTTGCATTAATTTCATGGAGACTATTGTAGTAAAAGAAATCAACTAGAACTCTTTTCTTTTCACACATTATTGACTTTGTTTGCCAACTCAATATTTGGAATTTACGAGATAATTTCCTTTCTTGGCTATCACATAAAGGTTTGGTGATCCCAGAAATTATCATACTATTGGCGATCACCTTGTATTGTTCTACTCGCCACATCGTCATGATTTCCCACAAAATTTCACTTTTATTTAACTTTTAATTTTTCTCAATCCGTCTGGGCGATCAGGAGCTCTCGCCCACTTGGGCGAACTCACCTACTCGCCCTCGCCAGCAACATTGGCGTTCTGCTCGCCAATTCTGCTCGATCATTGGCGATCAGCCTTCCTTGCTCGCCCATTGTCGAGCTGTTCGACGTCCTCGCCCATACATTATCTCACCAACATTCTTCCATGCACAGCTCAAGTTAAGGAGCTTTTCATCCAAGTGAAAATCAATATTCAATATTTACTTTATTTACATTATCAAATATTATGAAGTTTGGGTTTACAGTAGTGTAGAATCAGATCTTACAATTTTGATTAGGGTGTGTTTAGGGTTTCGGGAAAGGGGGATTTTGGGGCTGCTTTAGGGGTGTAAACAAGTTAAGTTACTCGTAAGCTACTCGAACTCAACTCGATGACTACTCAAGTTTGACTCATTTTTTTCAAGCCAAGCTCGAGCTTAAGCTACTCGAGTAACACACGCACCCTTTGTCCCACTAATGTGTGATAAAGGTTGTGTATTATTTTATAGTATTGAGAAATGTTTAATGAGAAATTTTATTTGCACTCTATGTTTTATAAGGCACAACTTATTTTATCTTTTTTTTATATTTATTTGATATAACCTAACTATAATATTTTCTTACCAAAATTATCTTTCCTATCCCTTACCACACAGCTTAAGTGTGTGTTTGGTTTATGAAAATAAAGTTGTTTTCTATTTTTATTTTTTTGAAAAATAGAAAATGTGAAAGAAAATACGTTTGATTAAATAAATGAAAAACAAGTTTTTGGAAAATAAAAATGAAAATGGGCCAAATTAGAAAAAAAATGTTGTTTTCATTATTTTCTAAGAAAACAATGAGACCAATTGGAAAATGTGAAAACAATGGATTCTTTAAAAAAATTTTAGTATGGTTGTTTTTTTGTTGCAAATCACAAGTATTTTCATCTGTTTTAAAGGTTTGAGACTAATTCTGCTCGAGACTTTGTCACAGTTAAGGCTCCTCACCCCTGCTCAAAAGTGTGTTTAGTGAAATTCGATTCACAATAAACACAAAGTTTTAAAATTTTTTTGTAAAAGTTGAAATAAGTCCTATAGACCATTTCTTTTTTTTTTTTTGTTAAACTATAAACCATTTCTTTAAAATCTTATATAAATACATAAAAAACCAAAGCTTTTGGCTAAAAGTAAAATATCTTAAATAGATAACCTAAATATTTAACACATGCATTATATTAAAATAAAAAAGATAATTAGGAAGAGGTGGGGAGCCTTAACTGTGATGAAGCCCCAAGCAGAATTAGTCTTAGACCGTTAAAACGGATAAGGATACATGTGATTCACACCAAAAAAATAAAAAAGATTATTATCATTTTTAATTTTATAAAATTAATATAGACATCTATATACATTAAAATTACAAAATAAATCAATTATTTTTTTAAATCAATTATCTATTTCACTTTTTTAATGCTTTTTTCAAATTTAGCATCAATAAGGATTAACAAATTAAGTTGTCAATATCAAGATAAAATTACCATCACATAAATTATCAATATATATTAAAATTAAAAAAATTCAATTATTTTTTTGAATTTATTTAGATACGATTAAAATTTAAAAAATCGTTTATCGTATTTCAATATCTTATCTTAAATTAATGTGCTACCATTAATATATCCTAAAATGATATACATTTATTTTATAAAGATTAAAATTTAAAAAATCAATTATTTTTTTTCAATTTCTTTACTCGTGTAGATTAAAATTTAAAAAAAATCAATTATTTATACTACAATACAATGTGTTATATTTTCGTTATCCAACTTTTCTCTCGATATTTTTTATTTATTAAGTAAACTGAATTTGAAGAATATAATATAGATGGTAATAAGGACTTATAGAATGGCAATGACTACCAGAGTAATAATAGGCAATCTAAGAGCAACCTTTTAAGTAAAAATATTTTTTCAATTTATTTTTTCAATATATTATCTTAGATTATTTACAATCTATTTTATTATTGTTACATTTTACTTGTTTTATCAAAAATTGTAATTTAATTTAATTTTTTATTATTGTTTTTCTTTTTTTTGTTTTTAAAATATAGATACGAAACGCATTTTCATAATTTTTATTTTCAAAAATAATGTTCATTTTTGTGTACCAAACATTTTTTTGATAATTCAGAAAATAAAAAATGAAAATTGTTTTTAGAAAATAAAAATAGAAAATATTTTTATAAACAAAAAACGTTTTCTTCCATTTTCTTCTTCTCATCTTTGGTTTCTCTTCAATCTCCATCAACCTCACTAATCAGCTGCAAACCACAATTTCAACATCAATTCTAAACTAAAACCTTAAATATATACTATTCTATTGTGGTTTATTTACATTAATTTGATTGTATTTTGATTAGGGTGTGTTTAGGGTTTCGGGAAAGGGGGATTTTGGGGCTGCTTTAGGGGTGTAAACAAGTTAAGTTACTCGTAAGCTACTTGAACTTAACTCGATGACTACTCAAGTTTGACTTGTTTTTTTCAAGCCAAGCTCGAGCTTAAGCTACTCGAGTAACAAATCGAGCCAAGTTCGAGCTTCTTAATACTTGGCTCGAGCAGCTCGCGAGCCTTATCGAGCTTTTTTTTAATAAATATTTTTAATATTTTATTATTAATTTATGATTTTACCCTCATAATATATAGTTAAAAATTGACAAATTAAGCCTATCAAGTCAAGTTCAAGTCTATTGAGTCGAGCTCGAGCTTCAAAAATCAAGCTCAATTGAGCTCAAGCCAAGCTTCGAGCCTCAAGTTTTCGAATTAAGCCGAGCTTTGAGCCTGGTATTAGATCGTCTCAACTTGACTCGATTACACCCCTAGTTTGCCCGAGACTCACAATAGCGAATTGCTGTGAGACTCTAAAGGCTTACAATTGGGAATTGTAGTAAGCCTTCAGAGACTCACGGTAATTCGCTGTCATGAGGCTTAAGAGCTATCGACCCTAAATGGTATCTACACACAAGTGCACGTGGTCTTCAAGTAATACGTAGGTGAGTCCAAAAATATCGTCCCAAAAAGACTGGCCTTGCAAAGCCTAAGTTATGGGTATTATTATCCTAAGTATATCCTAGCAAATTAAGAATGTTTTAAAGGGTGTGATCTACAAGGCTAACAAATAAAATAAAATGAATGGAAATAACCAAATGAAAATAAATGAAATTAAAAAGAAATTAAGAAATACTTAGAGTTGTAATATTGAAATAAAATAACTGTAAAAGAAAAGAAACAAAAATACAAGTCATGAGGGCAAAAATGTAATTTCCTAAAACTATGCATCTAAATTGCAAATAATAAAAATAAGCATGAAAATCCTAAAATGAAACTAATAATGCATGAATTAATTAAAAATCAAGTTAAAACTAATTAAAGAGGGAAAATAATGCATGAAATATTAAACCCTAATTAAAACCCTAACCTTTTGATAAGCAAAATTACATTTCAAGCTCTAATTAAAACCCAATGCACCAATATGAAACCCTAATCTAATGCTAACCCTAAATGACTTCTTACTTAATTAAAAGAATGAAAAACTACTCAAATATAATCAAAAGAATGCATGGGAATAAAATATTTTTGTAGTTTTAAAAGATTGAATTTAAATGTAACTTAAGAAATGCTAACTTAACCCTAACCCTAATTAACCTTAATGCATGATTTAAAGTCTTAATCTACATTAAATGAACCTCAAAACAGCCCCTAATTGACCTCTAATTACACCCTAAAAATTCAGTAAATGAAAATGCTAAGTAACCTACTTTAATGTATGAAGATTCTAAGTAAATGCCATGAAACTTAATCTAACCTATCCTGACTTAAACCCTATTACTATACTAATATAAACTTAATGAAATTGACTTAAACACTAACTAAACTAATTCAAAATAGTACCTAAATACTAACCTGGACAGCATTGAAATCTAAGGCTAAATGAACCTAAAAATGCAACTAAATGCTCATGGAAATTAACCAAACTTGTCCTATACTTAAATCACTATATATATGAAATTAAAATGAATTAACTTTAATGAAATTAATCCTAGAGAACACCTAGAACAGCAGCTAAAAATTATGGATAGTAAAACTTGTTGGCATATTCCTTGATCACAAGACAATACCAGATTTTGTTAATTGACAAAATCTGATTATTACCATATATAATAGATGATGTTTAATGCCAAATATATGGTCCATGATTTCACATTAATTCAACTGATTCACTAGCCTTATATATCAGACATAGTTTATGATGGTTGTAACATGTATTGAGTTTGGTCAGAAAAAAAAAGCTAGAGAGAAAATCTGGTCTCCGAGCACCACCTATTCTGTTATACACCATTCAGTGAGCATTTAAGTGCTTGGAAGGCTTGTGATTGATCAGAGTAAATTTTGAAGCACAAAACAATCCAACTGCAAAGGAGGCGTAATGGCTGGAGGTTAAATTTTGTTGCTTCCGCATTGATTGTTTAATGTGTTTCATATCATGTAGATACATATTTAAGCTTGTATGAAAATTAACAAAACTAGCTAAGGACATCTAAACCATGTAAATAATGCAAAATGTATTATGAATTGAATGAAAATGCAACCTAAGCTAGCCTAAAAAATTATCTAATGAATCTATGGTTCTAATATGCTTTAATTCTACTTAAACACACCTTAAAATGTCCCAAAACGGTAGCTAACTAAATGCAAACAGCCTATGTAACTGATCAGAAAAAACAGAATGTTAATGCATGAAATGATATGAAAGTGCCATGAAACCTAATCTAAATGACCCCCTAAAAATTTCCTAATCAAAATATACTCTAACTATGATCCGAAGACACCTAATTGAACATTAAATTGTATGAACACAGAACCTAATAAATTCCACAAGTGACGCCAAACAATCCAGAAAAATGCAAAACAGTATTTGATGCAACCTCTAATGAAATGCTATGAATTCCCTAAGTAAACTACCCTAGTTGACTCCTAAAAAATTTCTAACTCTAGTAGAATGTGATATAACTCTAAGCTACTGGAAATTCACTAAAACATGCTAAAAACAGAAATTAAAAACTGCTACAACTAATGCCTAAAGAGGACAGAATTGCGCTTGCTTGAATCTAATCTATGCTAGCTTATAACTTCTAACAAACAACTAGTAAACTTTAACCCTAAATGCATGAAAATAATAAGACCTAAAAGACACATTAAATAACCTTAAAAAGACCTCAAAACAAAATGTAATAGACCTTTAAAAACTGCACACAACTAGCTGAATTAAGAGAAAACCGAAAACAGCCACATCTTACTCTAAACGACGCCACACTAACAAGAACCCTACCTTTGCTTTTTTTTTTTTTGGATTTTTGTTTGATAAGAACTTTAAAAACTGGATTAACACATTAAAATAGACTCTAAAAACAGTAGATAAAAAATTTTGAAAAGTCATTTAAAAGCTGAAAAACAGAAAATAAAAATTGCTAAAGAAACATGAGGATCAAACTCCCTCACAAGAACTAGGAAGGTAGTTTTTCAACCTCTTAAGCTCCCATGATCATTAAACTCAATCATAAACAAAAAGAAAAGAAAAAGAAGAGTAGAAGATGATTAAAGTGCTGGAAATTTAAAGGGCTAAAGGCTCAATTTAGGATTAAACCTTTGCGGGATTTCTCAATTAATGATATAATCTTTAATTTTGATTAATTAAAGACTAAACGTTTTCAAATTTGTTCAATTTAGGACTTTTTTAACGAAACTGAAGTACACACGCCGTTAAAAATAATAACGGCATTTAATAAAGACACGTAACAACATTTTAGTGGGATACATGACAGTGTATTTATATTTATTTTCTTTTAATAGGAAAAAATATGTGTGACACGTGGCAATATTTTAGTGGGACATGTGGCAACATTTTAGTGGCAGCATTTAAGTGGGACACGTGGCAGTGTATTTATATTTATTTTCTTTTAATAGACAGCATTTTGTGGGACACGTGGCAGCATTTTGTGGGACATGTGGCAGCATTTTAGTGGGACACGTAGCAGTGTATTTATATTTATTTTCTTTTAATATGTAAAAATACGTGGACACGTGGCAACATTTTAGTGGGACACGTGGCAGCAATTTGTCCTTTCATCGTCATCCACTCTCTTTAACGGCGAGTGTAACTCACACACGTTAAAAAGTCCTAAATTGAACAAATTCGAAAACGTTTAGTCCTTAATTAATCAAAATTAAAGATTGTATCTTTAATTGAGAAATCTCGCAAAGGTTTAATCCTAAATTGAGCATTTAGCCTCTTAAGCTCCCTCACAAGAACTAGGTAGGTAGTTTTTTAACCTCTTAAGCTCCCATGAACATGAAACTCAATCATGAACAAAAAGAAAAGAAAAAGAAGATTAGAAGATGATTAAAGTGCTAGAAATTTAGAGACTCGCCATTTCACTCAAAGCCCACGCCTTCAGTCTCTTGATTCACTATTTCAGTTACGGGATACAATACAAATCCAACATATCACCACTTCAAAAATTAAAGAAAAATGAAGAGACGCTCCAAAGTTTCTTCCCGTGGTGAAGGCTCCGACTGGCGTTCAAAACTGTTCACCGTTTTCGTTGACAACTTTAGTAAGAGAGTCTCTAGGAAAGCTTTATGGGAGGTATTTAATATCTATGGTTATGTGATGGATGTCTAAATCCCCACGCATAATAGAAGGCCTCCCATGGCAAAAACCACCTTTGCCTTTGTGAGGTATAAGTACGAGGCTGAAATGTGGAAAGCAGTTCATGAAGCGAACATGAGGCTGATCGACGGGTTCAAAATCCAGGTCAAGAAAGCAACTTTCGGTTGGAACAACAAACTCCCTGCCTCCCATAAGAGAGCACTTGGGTCACCTGCAATGAAATCCCATAGAAATATTAGCAGATTGGCTACAAGAGATCACAGGTCTTATAAGCAAGTGTTGGTGGAATCGAAGGTTCTTGGCAAAGAAGCCCCACCTTAGCCCCACCTAACAAAGCCCCCTAATCCCCCATAAGTAACTCTAAGAAAGAAGTGAAAAAGGTGAGATATGACCTCAACATCCCCAGAAGTGAGATGGCGTGGTTAGATTATAGTGCAGTGGGTCAATTGAATAGTGAGTGTTGCTTCAACGCCCTTCATCAGATTCTGTTTGAAAATGGTGTCTCTTGTCAAACGAGTTATATGGGTGGTGTATTTGTTTTATTAACCTTCAACAACAAGGGATCGATGGAAACTTTTGTCAAGGATCATAAGAACTTGTGTAAGGACATCTTCATCAACGTAAGTCCTTCGGTTCATTCTTCCAATCAAAGGGTTATGCCGGTTTGGGTAACTCTTGAGGAAGTCCCACTTCTTGTTTGGAATGAAAAATTCTTCAAATCATTAGGTGACAGTTGGGGCACCTTTGTAACGTTAAACGAGTACACTTCAAAAAGGTCTCGGTTAGATCAAGCCAGGCTTCTTGTGAATGTTGAGTCCAGGCTTAAAATTCCAACTTCGCTCATTGTCAACATCAAAGGATACCCTTGCAGAATTTTGATATCGACTGAGGATCCTAACTTCACCAGAGGGATCGGGTGGTGCAATATTTCGGGGGACGACGCGACTTCATATGACTCTTGAGACTCTCAACCAGTCAAAGTTGTTAACACTACAGCTGTTAGACACTCATCCAAGACTTCTTGGGATAATTCCTTTGATGAGCTCAAGGTTCTGTTCAATCACGATAGGGTTGCATGCTCTTTGGAGATCGGGTCTGATCTCTCTGAAAAGGAACAGAGAGGAGGATACCTCCGTTTGGCAGTCTTAGAATTAAATTGTCCATCCCATCGTGCTCCAGGTAATGATGGTAATAGTTGCAACTCTCCACTCTTCCCGATAATTGGCATCTCAGTGCATGCCTTATTCATCTAAGAAGCTCTCCCCTTTAGCCATCGGGCCTGCATCAGCTCTATTGCCTTTGGAAATGGGATAGCCCAATTTAGATTTTAACAAAATAGACGAGCAGGTCTCCAGTTCGGGGCCGAGAGATTCTGAAGGTTCTCACAATGGTGGTAGGCTTTTAAGGTTGGCAAAAACTTCGAGGCCCAAAAAGAAATGTTTTGTAAACAACTCAAAAAGGAAAAAAAACAGCCCCTACTACTAAAAGAAAAAGAAAATTAAGAAAAGAAATTAGAGAAATTCTATACGATGAGCAGGAAATAGATTTAAATTCTCATGACAACTCCGTATCAGATAGCGACATAACGTTCAGGAACACAGCTATCAGAAAGGAAGCAGAAGCCACCTGGGAAGTCTGCTCTGCACTAGGAGTGGCATTTGACAAAAACAGGGAACAGATGATTTATATCTTCAGTAAGTTGGAGGAAGCAGACAGATGCAAAAAGGCATCAACCGTTTGAAATTGCTTCTGATTTCGGGTAGCTTTCTTTCTCAATGATTATTGTTACATGGAACGTCAGAGGATCAGGTAGAAACGAGAAAAGAAAAGCAGTTCATCATTTGTTTCTAAAATTAAACCGAAAATTTTCCTCATTCAAGAAACCAAATTATGTCAGGTGAATTTTGGAATCTTTAGAGCGTTATGGCATTCAAACTCATACAAAGAAGAAGTTGTTCTTGCGGATGTCTCTGCAGGCGGGCTGATTTCCTTTTGGGATGAGGAATTTTTCAAAGTTGAAACTAAGTATTCTTCTCAAAGATTCACTCTGTTAATTGGTGAGGCTATCCCATTTGGTTTTAAATGTGGATTTGATAATATCTATGCTCCCAATGATGATGACGAGAGACAGACTCTATTTGAAGAGCTGGAAGGTTTCATTGGTAGTTCTGATCTCCCTTGGTGTCTCGGTGGTGATTTCAACGTAGTCCGAATTGTTGATGAAAAAATTGGGAGAACCTTTAATCAAAGAGCAATGACCAACTTGTCAAATTTTATTAACAATGTTGGATTATTTGATCTTCCACCATCCGGTGGTGCATTCACGTGGTGTAGTAATAGATTTGATCCTACCTTCTGCAAGCTTGACCGGTTCCTTTTATCCCCAGCTTTTGTCTCGCTTTTTCCCAACTTGTTACAGAAAATTCTCCCTTGCTCTCTATCTGACCACAACCCAATTGTCTTGGCTCCTAAGGTCATCAACTGGGGTCCCAAGCCCTTTCGTTTTTTCAATCACTGGCATGAAGAGAAAGATTTTCAAGAAGCAGTCGAGACGGCCTGGAGAAACATCAATGAATGTAATCCCACTGAATCGGATATCTGGAGCAAACTCAAAAGAGTCAAGTTGGTCGTGAAGAAATGGTACAATAACATCGGGAAGTTTTCCCACCCGAAAATTAATTTGCTCGAGGAAAGAATCCACAAATTTGAACTTGAGCTGAATTCTAGAAATTGTGATGATGATATAAGGAAGGACATTAATATGATGAAAGCTAAACTTTGGGCCTTATACAGAGCCGAGGAAAGATCATGGCTTCAAAAGTCTAGATTGAAGTGGTTCCAAGAAGGTGATCGGAATACCAAGTTCTTTCATTTGATTGCATCGTCTAGAAGAAGAGCCAACTCAATCAGCTTTCTCGCAATTAATGAAAGTCTGATTAACAATCCCCCCGACATCATGGAAGCTGTAGCCTCTCACTATGATTCACAATTCAACCAACAAAAGCTGGCTAATGTCCTTGATCTAGAATGTAGCTTTAATACACTTAGTACACAGAGTGCTTCATGGTTGGAAAGACCATTCTCTGAGGAAGAAGTGTGGGAAGCAATCTCAAGCTGTGACGATAACAAAGCTCCTGGGCCTGACGGGATGAATCTTAACTTCATCAAAAATCAGTGGAATAATCTGAAAAGAGATTTAATGGCCTTCTTGTCAAATTTTCATGACACTGGGAAGCTCGATAAAAGAATCAATTCATCCTTCATCACACTTATCCCCAAGATCCCTTCACCTAGTGGACTAAATGATTACAAACCAATTTCACTTGTGGGAAGCATTTATAAGATTTTGGCTAAGCTACTAGCAAACAGGCTTCGTGTTGTTTTCGGCGAAGTAATTGGGTGCAACCAATTTGCCTTCGTGAAAGATAGACAAACTTTTGATTGTTCACTTATTGCCAATGATTGATGAATCAGAAATTCCGGTTCTGCTGGAGTTATTCTCAAGGTTGATTTTGAGAAAGCATTCGATTGCATTGACTGGAAGTTCTTAGATCTTGTTATGTCAAAAATGGGTTTCAGTTCAAGGTGGAGAACGTGGATCTCTGGCTGCATTTCAACGGTCTCATTATCTATTCTTTTTAATGGCATTCCCACTAGAGACTTCGAAACTTCAAGCGGTATTAGGCAAGGCTATCCACTTTCACCTTTCTTATTTAACCTGGTAGCCGAGACCCTTACTGCTCTTCTGAATAAGTCCTGATCAAGGGGATTTTTCAGGGTATTAACATGGGTAATAGGCCAATCAGATTGACTCATCTTCAATATGCTGACGACACAATCATCTTTTGCAAACCAGAATTGACACAGCTAATGAATGTTAAGAGGATCCTTAGATGTTTCTAGGTTGATGCGCACGGACAGAAGAACTCGTAGGTTGGAGTTTGAAGGAGATTGAAGTCGCAGTCTCAGAGAGAGAGTGTAGGCAGATCCTTAGAGGAAGGGAACAAACTGAGTTGGGGAACTCAGGCCTTGTAAGAGAGTGTCCACGCAGCAGACTTGTGTAATTCCTTTTAAGAGTGAATAAAAGGTTGGGAGCAAGGGTGTTCCTGTAAACGTGTGTGCTTGGCTTTGTGTGTGTGTGCTTATCTTTGCTATCGAGTGTGTGCGCGTGCTGGGCGGAAGGTGCGTGCACTGTTGTACGCCAGTATTCTGTCGGGTGAGAATCGTTTACTCACAGATCGAGTGGCTGAACTAGGCGCGCGGAGAGCCTAGTGCCATCACGGGGCGCAACTAATTCGGTGGAAAAAAGTTGGGTCGTGACAAGATCTCCATCATAGGTGATGTCTGGATTGAAGATTAATTTCCAAAAAAGTCGACTGATCGGGATTGGGGTTGATAATTAGGTCTTGCATGTTTGGGCTAACATGATTTCCTGTAGCACTAAGAATCTCCCAACTTCTTAACTTGGTCTGCCATTAGGCAGTACCTTTAGGAGTGTTAGCATTTGGAATCCTATCATAGAAAAATTTCACAAGAGATTGGCTGGGTGGAAAACAAAACTCCTATTTATGGGTGGTCGGGTCACACTTTTAAAATCTGTCTTGACTTGCCTTCCTGTTTACTACATGTCATTGTTTTAGCTTCCTAGTTCTGTTAAGGAGGAGTTGGATAAGCTTCAAAGACGTTTTCTATGGGGTGGGTGTTCAAATGACAAGAAAATGAGCTTAGTGGACTGGTCTATTGTTTGTTCATATAAGGAATTTGGGGGGCTTGGTCTCGTTGATCTCAAGCTAAAAAATAGAGCAATGTTGAATAAGTGGATTTGGAGATACGGAAAGGAGAATAATTCCTTGTGGAAAGCTATTATTGTGGGAAAATACGGGGGCTCTAACTATTATCTCATCCCAAAGTAGAGACATATTAGAAGGCGCTCAAGTTTATGGAAAAACATTATTCAACCCCTTTCTCCCAGCAACTCATTCCACCCTATTTTAGTTGCTGGCATGGGTTTCTCACTTGAAGATGGCAGTAACATTGATTTTTAGAGAGACGTGTGGATTGAGGGGACTCAACTTAGGTTTGAATTCCTAGAATCTTTGCCCTAGCTATTAACAAAAATGGGAAGGTTAAGGAATTCGGTTTCTGGAATGCGAATGGCTGGAATTGGAAGGTAGAGTTGAGAAGAAGAATTTTTGACTGGGAAATTCCACAATGGTAATCTTTCTGCACAGCATTAAAGAATTACCAAGTGTGTAGTAATTTAAAAGATTCAGCTATTTGGAAGAATAACACCAACGGTGATTACAATGTTAGAAGTTTCTGTAAATCAGTGCAATGCTACACTTCTCATGAATCTGACTACTGGAAACATGTTTGGTCTGGTCTTGCGCCACTGAACGTTGAAGTCTTCTGTTAGAAGCTCTTGAGAGGTCGGGTCACGATCAAAGATCTCCTTGTGAGAAGGGGTCTGCTGCAAGCTACTAATGCTAATTGTCCTAATTGTGGCAAGGACATTGAAATTGTTGATCATCTCTTCTTCACTTGCGATCTCGCCTGGAGAATGTGGGTCCATTGTTGTGATATTTGGGGCATTTCTTGGACGGGCCCTTCCAAGCCAATTCCATTTTTCCTTGCTTGGCACTCTGCTCTACCTGGGAACCAATGTAAAGAAATTTGGAGAATGACTTTCTATGCCATTACGTGGACAATTCGGCTTAACAGGAACAATACTGTCTTTAAAGGGAAACCGCCTTGCCTAACTCAATCTTTGGAAATTGTTAAACACAGATTGGCTCATTGGTTTAAAGCCAAATAGCCCAAGGTACATGCTTCGGTGCTTGATTTTCTTAAACTCCCTAATTTGATAACCATCCCACCAAAACAGAGGAAACATAGACCAGCAACCGAATGGAAGGCCCCTCCTCTTGGCTCTTTAAAATTCAATGTTGATGGATCTGCCTTTGGAAAACCTAGACAAGCTGACATTGGCGAAATTTTGAGAGACCATGGTGGTAACCGAATTATAATCTTCTCCAAATCTGTCAGCATTTTAGACTCTAATGAAGCCGAATTACTTGGTGTCAGGGAGGCTTATATTGTTTTTGCAGCCTTAAAATGGGTCAGCACCCATTCCATTCTTATTGAAAGTGACTCTGTTAATGTCATGAAATGGGTCAATAATCCTCAGTCTGTTCCCTAGAAATTAAAGAAGTTCATTTCACAAATTGAGAATCTGAAATCCCGATTTATTAGTTCGAGCATCTCTCATATTCCTAGAGATATCAATGAAAAGGTTGATTCTCTTGCCAAACAAGGAGCTTCCAGAGTTGAAGACTTCTTTATGGTGTTTTAAACTCTATCTGGTTTCGGGTTGACTAGTCGGTTTTTGGATCTATTCCCTTCATTGGAGATCTCTCCTTGGCATCAACAAAATGTTTTTGCGTTGATTTTCGTCTATTCTGCCTTCACAATGACTTCTGAACCTCTGGCTTCTTAGTTTTTCTGTTTGTGTTTCGTTTGGGGCATCAAGTTGGGGAAGCTCCACTGGTCTCACCAGAAGATAAGTAGCACAGAAGGTTCTTGATGGTTGGTCTGTTTAGCACACCGAGACCTTTTTACGAGTGCTGAGCACAATTTGTCATGGGCGGGTGTTTTTCCTACCCTTCAAAGTGTTGTTGAGCAACGACTAGATGATGTCCATTATTGGCGCGGGTATTGTGCACTCTTGATTGCCTCGATCAACTTGGCTTCTTCTTGTAAAACTGCAGATCAGTCAATCACCTATACACACATAGATTTTTGCTATTTTGTACTTTTAGTTGCCTTTGATTCCTGTTGCTTTTCTTGAGGACGTGTAGGCTACTGACACCTAATGTCCACTACAGACCATGTAACAGGTTCATTAATATACCTTGCCTTTCAAAAAAAAGAAGTGCTGGAAATTTAAAGTAAACATAAAGCTTAAATGAAAAGTTGCAAGAAAGTAGTAAAGATTGAAGGAAAACATCAACAAAACTTGTAAATTAATTTGCAAAATGTAAACAACACCAAGAAATGAAAATGGTGGATGTTCTAAGCTTGTAAAAACATTAAAATGTGTTGGAAAAATAAAGAAACTAAACCCTATGCAACCCATCATAGGTTAGGTCTTATAAAATTGCTTATATAGTCACTTAACCTAGAGAAACAAGGGTAATTTCTTATCCTAGATGAGTTGCCATTAATTTCCACTTGTCTTCATGTCATTAGGTTTTTAAGAAGGATATTTTCATGTCATTTAAGTACCCACATCAACTATAGACACTTTACCCCTTTTAGCACATTCCTTTTTGTTTTCTAATGCATATAAGTATGCAAGATTGCAAGGGCATGTGTCTTCCCTATGTTGACCATGTGTCCTTTATTCTTACTTCCAAGATTTAGTAAGATGATGACATGTGATATGCCAGGTGTCAAGGAAGGAGAGAGAAAATGATGATTCATGCTCTCTTTGTCTTTTAGTGGTCCAGTCTCTTTTCTTACCCATTTTCAGTCTAATTTCTACCAAAATCACTAAAATTCATCTGAAATTTATTTATTTAAAAAACATGAGAAATTTAATAAAATTAGGGAGATTAATTGTAAATTCATGGATGAATTAAATAATAATTAATCAATTAAGCACAAAATAACTCCATTTTCTTAGAGTTATCAAAAGCCTCATCGCAATACACTGCAGTGAGTCTCTTAAGAATATTGGACAGTAGAGGAGAATCCAAATATATTAGAACAAGATGAAAAAATACATTCAAGAGGTGAGCAAGGAGATATTAGGAGCCTCAAAAGGAAGAGCACTGATTGAAAAATAAGCAAAATGATGGAATGAATGAGTTAAGGAAACTATAAAGACTAAGTAAGATTGTTACAAGGTTTTAAAGAAGAACAACACTAAAGAGAGCTTCACAAATTACAAGTTAGCTAGGAAAGAGGCAAAGAAGGCGGTGGTAGAACTTAAGGCAAAGGTTATGAAAGAGATTTATAACAAGTTAAACACAAAAGATAGAGATAAAATGATATACTAATTGATGCAAGTAGGAGATAGAAGTCCAACCTAGGAGTAGTAAAATGTATTAAGGATGAATACCAAAGAACTCTAATTGAGGACAATGGCATTAAAGAAATGTGGCATGATTATTTCAACAAATTATTTAATGATGGACAAAGTCAAATTTTGGACAATATCTCAGCAACTCCTAAGGATTTGATTTGATGCTTTATACATAGAATCAAAGAGATAAAGGTAAAAGAGGCATAAAAGAGGACGAAGACAAAAAAAGTTGTTGAACTTGATGACATTCCTATTGAAGTTTGGAAATGCCTTAAAGAGGTAGAAGTTACATGGTTGACAAATCCTTTTAATAAGATTTGGTGCAGTAACAATATGATTGAGGAATAAAGGAAAAGTGCTTTGGTAAAACTCGATAAGAACAAGGGATATATTCAAAGTTGCTCCAACTACCGAGACATAAAATTAATGAGTCTCACAAAAAAATTATGAGAAAGAGTGATAGAAATGAGATTAAGGAAGAATGTAGAGATCAGAGAATCAGTTTGGTTTTATGCACATTCGATCAACTATAGATGTAATACACTTGTTTAGGCAACTTGTGGAGCATTCCTGAGTATAGGGTGAAGATCATCTTATAGTCTTTATAGATATGGAGAAAGCACCTAAAGAGGTGTTATGGTGGTTCTTAATGAATAAAAAAGTCCTCGTGAAATATGTTGAAATAATTAAGCACATATATGGAGATGTAAGGACACATATGAGTACATGAGGATGGCAAACAATTGAATTTCCTATCGTTGTAGAACTACATCAAGGATCAGCGTTAAGCCCATTCTTGTTCGCTACAATAATGGACGAGCTAACAAAATCCATCCAGGATAATGTGCCTTGGTGTATGATGTTTGCAAATAATACTGTCTTATGTGCTAAGAGTAGAGCGGAGGTTAATGCAAAGTTAAAATTGTAGAAACAGACGCTAGAATCAAGAGGGTTCAAACTGAGTAAAGACTAAATACATAGAATGTAAATTCAGTTCAAACAAAAAAGAAGATCAAAACATAGTGATGTTAGGTGGGGTAGCAATCCTTAAGTAGGATCATTTTAGATATTTAAGAGTGATAGTATAAATGGATGGAGAAATTAATGATAATATTACCCATAAGATTCAAGTTGGATAAAGCAAGTGAAGAAGCATTACAAGTGTATTGTGTGATAAAGGAACTCCTGTATGGTTGAAAGGAAAGTTTTACAGGACAGTTATTAAACTAATAATACTTTATTGTAGTGAATATTGGGTGACTAAAAAATTACATACACAAAATATGAGTGTAGTAGAAATGCAAATGTTGCAATGGATGTGTAAATATATGAGAAATGATAGAATGAAATGAAGACATTCATAAGAAGATTGGAGTGGTACCTATCGAAGACAAGATGAGTGAAAGTCATCTACATTGATTAGGACACATGACATAGACATGTGAATACTCTAGTTAGAAGAGTGGAAGCTATGAGTGATAAAAAAAGGGTCAATGATGGGGGAATATCGAAAAAAACTTGAAAGGAAATTAACCGAAAAAATTTGGCGAAACAAGAGTTGGAATAACAAATTGCCTTAGATAGGAATAAGCGAAGGAAAAGAATTCATATTAATGACTTAACGTGAGTTCATATATTAGTTCATCTATCATATCCCAATATTTGGATAAAACTCTAACGACGACAATGATGATGATGATAATGATGATGATGATGATGATGACGATGATGATTGTGAAATGGACCCAAGCCTGACTTGATCCAATTTTTTTGTCTAATTTTTTACACAAACTTATTTTTACATACAATGAATATAATCAAATCTATGCAAATACTATTAATTTCTTACAAAATTATAACAAAATATAAAAATATTAACAATACATAATACTTAATAAGTATAACACAATAAGTGTAAATAAATTTCTATAAAAAGGTTATAAGAAATATGAAAATTTAAATTAAAATTTAAAAAATAATACAAGCTCAAATTAGAATACAGAAAAAATAAAAGTAATTAAAAAGTACATTTGTATAAAAAATAGTAAAAAAATTACTATAATTATCGGACCAAACTCGAACTTGAAACAGTGAATCTAGTTCAATTTTTTATCAGATCTCAATTTTCAAGTTAAAATCCATTTAATGAATTTAATATTTTTGTCCAAATCCATCCAAAATTTAGATGAGCTTTTAGATTTGAGTGAATAACTTGAGTTTTGAACAGTTGCAATGAAAAGGAATCAAATACGTAGTGAAACGTGAGATGATTCCTAATTTGTCTTAAAAATGGTATAATTCCACGAGATTTTTGAGTAAACTAGCATTTTTCTTTTTTTTTTTTTGGTTACAAGTAAACTAGCATTTTTCGCTATACAAAATTTTCAAGATTGACCACCATCACTGTAATATCATCCACGTTGCCTCTCCCATAAGAAATGTCAACTAGTTTTTTACAGGATTTTTGTGCATTCTGCTCTCTCAATACCACATTCACTGCCTCCTGGTCGTTCACCTGAAATTTGTTTCACATACAATTAATTTCTATATAGTTAGTAATATATTTTATCTTGATCAAATCTATATATTATCCCTTTTTTTTGTTTGCTAATAAAGAACATCAAATTAAAGCCATGTATGAGGTAGGTACCTTGTCCCATAATCCATCGGAAGCCATTATCAAGAACTCGCAATCCGATGTTAAGGGTTGTATTTTAATCTCCGGCTCCGAAATAATCCATTCTTTCAAATGCGAGTCTCCGATTGCTCTTGACACAGCCAGCGATCCCTGAACTCTCCACACCCCATTTCGACATTGCACAAAACCACCCTGCGCGCCACCATCAAACTCAGACTCAGTTCGGCAACAATTAAACTGATGCACTCACAAAAAGAGAGTCCAATATATTATCAAATATAGAACTTACAGAGCTCTCAATCCGAAGCCGCTCATCCTTGCGGCTACTCAGGCGGTGCTCATTTGTCATTGAAGCAGCTACCCCTTTCCTACTAAGAACTACTCTACAGTCTCCAACGTTTGCAACATGCAGCTGACCATCCTTTATGAGCACAGTTGCTGCACAAGCTCCACTACTAACGCCCTGAGAGTAAATATAATTTGAACTTCTTATTTTCTCAGTGTAAGATGAAGTTTTCATTGATTTAACATTAATTTAGCATGAAGTAATTACTTCACAAGTATATATATATGATCAAATATATATGCTCAATAAGGTGGATTAACATCTAAGGATACGAAATAAAATAATTAAGCAATCAAGGGATGAAAGATATAGTATTGCAATTTGACAGGGCTGAAAATTTCAAATGTACATGTTAACTTGCCTGGCTAAGAAACTCCCTATCAGTGACCAAGTAACCTCTGCGAATAGCTTGCTTGCCTCCAACATTTTCAAGAGCTTTCACAATGTTGTTTCCTAAATTTTCAGCTACGTAGTCAGCGGCGGCGCGGCCTCCATGCCCATCAATCACAGCAAAAAATGCCTGGAGAAAATCCGTGAATTGGTCAAGAAACTTAATTTGTATGTAATCATAAAGACACATAAATTGAGTGATTTATGTAAGACTAAGAACTCAATAGTACTTTAGATGGAAAGTTGATATGTTTAGTATTAATAAATTAATTTATAAAGCTTTTGAAAATATGGATCTTTTATATATTAAGATACCAACCTGCTTAGGATCACCCAAGATATCAACCATGAAACTGTAGCTGTCTTCCATGAACTCTCTCTTTCCTTTCTTGCTGAACAAAAAGAAATCTCTTCCTTCAACCTCAAATTCCTTCTTCTCCAACTCCAACCTGGGAAATGTTTCCAAACCAGGGCAATACTCCGGTACAAGCAGCAAGGCTGGCCTCTTCCTCAGCTTTATAGTACTAGTACTTCCCCTTGAACTCGAAGCAGCTGCAATCTCAATCTCTCCCATTAATCCTAAATAATCCGATTCTTCATTGATGATTACACCTCCTTTCCTTTCTGAGACTGAGGCTGAGGCTCCTTGGTGGTTTGAATTCTCGGATACTAATAAGGACTTTTCTTGGACAAAAAAGCGGCCAACCCAGGATAGAGAGTTGAGGTTTGCGTATGCCTTAGAACTAGAAAGAGCGTTTCTTGAGACTTGAAGAAAGTAAATAGCTAGAGAAATTATAGAAAACCCCCATAACATTTCCTGCAAATCTATCATGTTTTGCTCAATCAATCTCTTTCATCAGACAGGTTTTAATTTCTCGAGATTGAAAGCTTGGTTCACACAATCAGTAATCTTAATGAATACATACATATATATATATATATATATATATATATATTTATATATACTATGAAGGAGAAGGGGTTTATCTTACTTTAATGATTTGGAGATATATATGACAATTAACGGGTCAAAGGGGAAGAAACTTTTTCTGTTTAACGGATTGCCAGCTTTGTAAAGAGACGTATGTAAAATGGTAGAAAGGTTCCAACTTGGAAGCAATGGTTTTGTTGACACTTTCAAACTTCAAAACCAAAGCCAAGGAAATGGTCATGCATATTACATTAATGCTGAGCTGGGTAGTGGCCAAGTCTGTGCCCTTCAATGCCCTTTCTAAATGGGATACAAATTCAATTGACTCGATAATTCCCATATTTTTCATCAGTATTTTGAATCCGTCATCAGCCTAGACTGTTCTTTTTTCGGCTATTCCATGATCAAATTATGAGGGGCCAGCCAGGTTTCACTCCTCTCGCCTATGCACGGCATCTTTTTTTTTTTTTATAAACAATGAAGCGTGTTTATATCATATTATGTATAAAATTAATCCTCATTCCAGCAGCATGATTGGCGTTGAAATAAAAAAATTTGACCCGATGAAAATTCGAATATAAAACCTCTATTATGGATTATCTTCACTCAAAAATTTAATGGATCTTATATCACTTTATCAATCCTTTGAGTTGTTTATGCACGGCATCTTATTTTTACTAATTTCAATTTTATTTTATGCTATTCCTTTGGGAAGAATAATCTCATGATTGTTGAATTGTTCATCAATAGATTCATTTCATAAGCATCCTTTTATTTTATGATATCATGATATTTAAAATTAAATTACAAAAAATACAAGAGTCATACTTAGTCGCTTTTGTAGGATTTATTTGATTTTTCTAAAAACTTAAAATAATATTTAAAGATAATTAAATCTAAATTAATTACCGCTTTACTTATGTTAGACTCTTAAGGATAATTCACACTCACACATGAGAGTCGGCCACTTTACCAAGTCTTTTATCATGGTGATCATAATCCACGCCAGTCTACTTTACTATTATATAAGACAGAAAAAGTTAGGTGAAATGATTCTCCGCTTTAGCTAGTCTGCTTCATCCTCTCTCCCTCCATTTTCGAATTTCAATTGCACTGTGAAAAGGCTGGATTCTGCTCAGGCACTTTCACACTGCAAGTTTCATTAGAGATCCATGAAGCGTCCACGCAAGAAAATTCTAGTGTCACTTTGCATCGATTAGGCTTTAAAATTTTTTTTAAAATGTAGATTTATAAGGAGAACTCCTTTCTTCTATTTATTAACTTGAATAAAATTGTGTCCTATTCATATATAAAGAATTCTCACTAATTGGGAAAAAAATCAACCCACAATTATGTTGTACAGAACAGTCACTTCTAGAAGTTTGATGAAGATGATACAACTTGAACTTAATCTTGAAATCTGGAAATTGAACTTTTTTGAATCACAAATAGTTACAAACTAATGTAGTAATAGACCTCAAGGTGTACTATTATCATGCCATTTTTTAACACTTATTTCACTCCCATAAATTATGATATACAAAGAGAGTTGTTGAAATAGCTTCAAGAAACAATAAAGTAAACTTTGTTTAATATCACTTTGCATTTATAATATTAAACCTCTAAACAATTTAGATAAATACAAGAGTATTATGTCTTAGCCAAAGTCTTCTGTAGTAAAATAATGTCTAAAAGACTTGTTTTCTACTTTGAAATATAATTGTTGGATCTAGCCTTAAAATTGTTGGAGTTCCTCTCCAAGTTGTAGGTGCTAAAAGCTGAAACAAAAATAAAAAATTGTGTAACGACCCGTTACCACATTTTTCACGTATTTCTATACAACTTTTCCGGTTGGGCTGTCTATGATGCCATTAACATTCTACAGTGATAGTAATAAATGATAAACATTTATTTAACAAATACGGAATATGAAATTTTTTTCATTATTCCTTACATCTGACATCCCCTATTGTCCTTGTTTCAATAAAGAAGTACTGTATACTTATGTCTGAAATGTAAAAGAGAAGTGACTGTACCTGTCATATTTAACATAATTTGCCCCAGAGCTTTACACGTAGCTATATCCATTTGGGATATAGTTCTCTAATTCCGTATCTTTTTTTATCTGTGGAGTTAAAACAAAGGGGTGAGCGAATCACGCGCTCAGTAAAGGAGACGTATGCTGCATTAAAGAAAGCAAAACTATATGCCACAAAGTATTTTTTTTCCTAAAATCATACCAAATAGGAAAACAGTGAATATAGTAAACAATACTCTCGATACACCATTCCAATCATTGGTTAAACAATTTACATTAAAATGTAAAACAGTAAATAAGATTCAGTAAATCCCCTTAGTAAACAGAAATCAATAAATTGAGACTAAGCATCACCCTATAAATAAATCATGCTCTTATCATTCCCTACCCCTTTCCAGGAACACAAATCATCCGCTTTTGGGGTGCACCCGTAGGCCATCGCCCCTCACGGCTATCTCAGCTAGATCTATGGCCATAATCTATAGGTGGTCCTCGGGTCCACTTGCCAGGTGACCTCGAGACCTCTGATGACTTGGCGGGTCAATCAGCCTTGTGACGCCTTGGGGTGCACCCGTTGGTCTATCGACCCGAGCCATCGCCCCAGGCAGGTCACTCAGTTACGTGAATAGTAATGCATGAACTCAGGCCTAATGTCTCAAAAATCACTTTATATCTGATGAAAAACCTTTATGGAATTATTTCATAAATTTTATCATTTTCTCAAAATGATTTGCTTTCCAAAAGGTTTTATATTTTCAATTTATAAAATAGTAAAAACAGCCCGCAATCTCACCATTTTTCGTGTGAGAAAGGCACGGGTTAAACTGGCTCGCCCAGGGTCAGCTCGCCCATGGTCAGTTCGCCCATTGCGGTGAACTAGTGTTCGCCTGCCAACCTTAGTATTTTAAAACAAGTTAAACTGGCTCATCCACAGCGGCTCGTCCATGGCCAGTTCGCCCATTATGACAATACCCATAGTCAGTTCGCCCATTATGGCCCTGCCCATGGTCAACTCGACCAAATGCGGCACTACCATGGTCAACTCGCCCAATGGGATACTTCCATGGTCAACTCGCCCAATTTTATTAAAAAAAAGGGTCACCCGCCCCAAAACATCATAAAAGGGGTCGCCTTCCATTGGCTCGCTCGGATTTCAATTAAAATAGGGTCGTTCGCCCAAAACAACATAAAAGGGGTCGCCTTCCATTGGCTCGCCCGCCCTTTACCAATTCGCCCAAATCAAACGATTTATCAAATTAATGCATGTCATAAACCAAAACAATTTCTCAATAATTTCATAAAATTTAACTCCACAGGACATGCATTCACTTCACACACATCTCCCTTACCTGGTATTACGAAGCCTAGCTTCCTGCTCGCCTTCCCGATCGCTTTTACCGAATCATTAATTCCCGGCTGCAAAATAATTTATTAAAACTATTAATATTTCCTTTTTTATATATTTTCATCACTTGGGCGAGACTTGAGACAAATCAACTAGCTCGCCCACAGAGATCCTACTAGCTCGCCCAACAGAGCTCTTACTAGCTCGCCATTCGTCAAATGGCTTACACGTGGGAGCTCGCCCAACATTCTCGCCGTTCCCATATTGGCTTATTCGTGGGAGCTCGCTCAAATTCAACTCGCCATGCCTATATTGGCTTAAATGTGGGAGTTCGCCCACAATTCAACTCGCCATTGCTTATGCACGTGAGTTCGCCATACACGCCTTTTTATTCAGAGGTGGGCTCGCCTATGGTTTAACTAACATGTGGCGACCTTGCCACTACCACACTTCATATTATTTAGCTCGCCCATGATGGTTGACCTCGCCCACTTGAACAAGAATTTTTTTTAACTTGGCAAGTTCTTTATTTTCTACTCGCCTCATTGGTGATCACTAACATTCAACATGAGCGATCACAGTAGTCGCCATTCTCGTCACTTTTCTAGTATTTTCCTTGTTTATTTTTATCTATTTCCAAGACCACATCTTGTTTCTAGTTTTCATATTCTCTAAGGATTTAACTAAAAACAAGGCTGCATCTATGTTTATTACTTTGTAAAACATAGAAATCTACCATTGAATATCAAGAGAACCATAGAAATATGAAACTCACCTTAACCAACTGCACTTCCAGGACAGATCACTTTCTGTCTTACGTTGGCCTCATTTTGCTTATTCCTTTAGCTCATCAAACGATGGAGGAGAGGTTTTGCAAGCAGGTTTACTTGTTTAGCCAACTTAAGGATAAAGTTTAGTAGATCAAGCATGGCAGAAATGGAAAGAACAGAACATAAACTTGCAGTAGGATAGTTTTCGTGAAGAAGATGGAGTTTTCTAAATCGGTTTTCCTCAAGTGTTTCTTCTTATATAGCCATGCTAATCCAATCAGAACTTACCACTCGTCCTTTAATCCGCTTCTTTCATCATTTCACGTCTTACATACATTAATTAGATGAAAGAGACAGCTAGGGTCAATTTTTCTACCCTCATTAATGGATGAAGACACCTGTGGCCAAAGAAACAGCCTGCCATTCTTTTCTGTACCATTTCTTGACTTATTTGCCTTCTTTGTTTTATTCCTCAACCAATGAGGATAATTCCTTTATTGACTTTAACCTTTCTCTATTAATTGTCTTCAACCGTATGACGTATAAAGTCAATTTTTGCTGCAATGGTTTTGAATTTATTTCCCCAGATTGCCAGCTTTTATTTCCTTTTTGTCCACACGTGCTGATTCCAGTTCGCCTACTCAACTTTAGACCTCAGCTCTCCCACTCCATTTCAATTCGCCAACTTTTCATCTCGCCAGTATTCTAAGGCTCGCCTATCCAAATTTTCAAGCTCGCCTCTGTTTGCACCTGGGCATCACCACTTTGTTTTGGTGCCAACTTAAGATTTGGCGATTACGAGCTGAGTTCCTTCCCTTAGGCGATCACATTGAAATTTGGTGATCACTGCCATAGTTACATTGCTGGCGATCACCAATTATAGCTCAACTCGCCAACTTGCTATGATTCACGCCACCAGTTGGCGAACTCACCTATTCGCCGATATGACCGTTAGATACAACTCGCCATCCTCCATTGGCGATCATCAATTATCTTGCTCGCCCATTGGGGAGCCGTTCATTCTTATACTCGCCCATATAGTGTTTCACAGAAATTGCTCCGTTTACATCCTAAGTTAAGGAGCTTTTCGCCCAAGTGGAAATCAACATTCATTAATTATTTAATTTCCACTATCAAATTTTATGAAATTAGGGTCTACAATAGTGTAGAATCAGGTCTTACATTTTCTCCCCACCTTAAGAAATTTGGTCCTTCAAATTTTATATGGACTTATCACTGAAAGAGCTCTGGATGCTTCTCACGTATAAGGCTATCTAACTCTCAAGTAGCCTCCTACTGCCAGAGCATCCAATCAAAGGATTAGTCTTAGATCACAACACTTTATCCTTCCTATCCAGAATCAGTACCGATTTCTCAACGTAACTCATGTCCTCTCTGATCTCTAGTGGCTCATGTCGAATCACGTGTGAAGGATCTGGATGGTACTTTCTCAACATCGCGACATGGAATACATTATGCACTCGTGACAACTTTGGAGGTAGTGCACATCTCCCACACGATCTAAGATCTCCAACGATCCAATGCGTTGGGAATTCAATTTCCCTCTCATTATGCCTCTAAATGGTGAGACCTTAATATACATAATCTCTTGTATATCTCAAGAAGTCTGTTCGACCAAGTCGAAAATAATTCTCGGTCTCCTATTTTCTCATGCTATCGTGGATTATATCATCTGCTAAATAAACCCTTTAAGGTGCTATGCCTATACTCTCTGTTGGCCATTATCATAAGCAAACTCTACCAGGGTAGAGAATTATCCCAGGAGCCTATAAAATCAACTGCACACGCTCACACCATATCCTCGAGCGTCCATATCATACGCTCGGACTGTCCCTCAGTCTACAGACGAACTGCGGTGCAAAACTCAATCGAGATCCCATAGCTTCCTGTTATCTCTCTCAACACTGAGATGTGAAGCGAGACTCCCTGTCAGATATAATGCTCACTGGAACACTGTATACCCTCACCATTTCCCTGACCCATAACTCGGCCAAGGCACTAATTAAATCAATAATTCCAAGAGATAAGCAGACTCAATCAATTTATCCACAATTATCCAGATAGCACTATACCTTTTTGTGGGTAATTCAATTTTTTCACTTGCTTTAGAAAGTACCATCAATACAGGTATTTTTATTCCTTATCAATTTTCTAACTTTCAACTACTCTCGTCTCTAAGATGAGACCACGAGTATCTCTTTATGCTCCGTACTGTCTTTAAGAGTCTTGCCCGTCTCTTCAGGCCCTCGACAGTCATCCCTTTGGCGCTCTCCCGCCCCCCAAGTTTACTCTTTAAAGTGAGCCGGCGACCACATAGTTCACCCATACCTCACAACATGTTATCCGCTATTGGGCGATCACCCAACTCGTGCATCGCCCATTCTGGATTTTGCTTAAGGGTCATGAAGAACTCAGGTTTTTTCTCTCAAAATCAATTTATACTCCCTGTCATCTTTTATCATCCTTGGGAGTTAGCAAATTTTCACTTATTTTTACACAGTAACTCATTCATACTACTTATCACTTATCATCTCATTCGGTGCAAAGTCGATAATAATTTAGTGACTATCATTTAGATAGTTTTAATCAATCGTATGTAATTGTCCCAAAAGTCACTGAAATACGACGCACTCGCTCTCAATATATCCCAGAGCGTCCACACAATGTGCTCGGATATCTATATCAATCAGAGGCGGTGCTGACAGTAAAATTTGGAATCCCAAAGCCTCTTGCTATTCTCTCAAAGCATATGGCAAATCAGGGATCCCTATCACATGTACTCACTCACAGGAACTTCACATACGTTCTCACTGTTTCACCGATATATATCGACTGAGGCACTCAAGACATCCCGAAACCTGATGATGAAGAAGTGAATTAATTTGGTTACTCAATCCATAGTTACTTCTATAACCTCATGGTTCTTTTCGGATTCTTTACCATCCCACTATGATTATTTCATGGTTTAAGTATGACTGCCCCTTCTTGTGCAGACCTTAATACTAACCATCGATTACATCTCATGTAATCATTTTTCTCGATAACTTCTTTTACATCGAATTATCATTTATCTCTTATTCTCCTAGTACATGTAATATCACTTACTTGGAGAATGTATTTGAGAATATAATTTCTTCACAATCCATTTCTGAAATTGAATTTATTATCATTCAGATTTCGTCACCACTTTACTTATACAATTTCACGGTTCTAATATGTATATATATACATATGTACATCCTTTTTTAGTATTAGCAATACTTCTTATATCTGCTCCTCTGAGTATAACAAATTTCATCTGTCCAAATCTGGCTTGTTATTAATTCCAGCCATAACCACATGATGATCAGACGAAATCACATTTATTCTTATATTTGGGAACTACCTCATAACTCATGTTCTCTAGTCATCATATGACTTGTCTCTTAAGACATTTTCATTCTTTCACATTAATCACAACAGTCGTTTTTGCCACTTAATATAGTATCTCACCGTTACAAGCTCGTAACCATTTCGAATACTATATTCATACATACCTATTCACTTTCACTTTCTCACAAGTATGTATCACATCAGTAAGGTAGCGAGTTCCACAAACTCCTCAACAATTCATTTATGTCATACTGTAAACCTCATAAATTTTATACCCCACTAACTACACTTTAATCTCACTTAAATAGTAAGATCCTTTACTCAGACAATTTCAATGTCCATTTAATCATTTGAGACCTCACGTCTCTAATGTACATAGTTCAATTAGAACTCATGTTTACTGACTTAACAGTAAGGTTTTCCATTCCTAGAAGTTTGTGGCATTATTCAACGATATTGCTTATATCAATACACATATTCATTCTCTTTAAAATCTTCCTAGCTGGCTCTAGGCTCACATGTAGGAAGGATACTATAGTCGGCTAGGGATCTAGATAGAATAAGGTAGGTATTTTAGAATACCATACTTGTTCCGGAACCTAGAAGCAATTGTAGAGAGTACTAATCTCGTTGTTTTCAAAACGATATAATTTTCGTTTTCACCAGTTATACCAAAACAGTTGATTTCTTTACTCATCAATCTCTTGAGTAATTTCTCAAGTTCTTCTGATTCTCTGGTAAGGGCTTACAAAAATTTCCATGTTGTGAATTGAGTCAACAATCTCTCGAACCCACATTACTCCAAAAGTTTACTTAGAATATCATCCTGTAATTTCTAATTCACAAACTCATATCGTCTTGGATGTGTCGTTATTTACATCCAACAAATCCACTATGTATCCTTCAAACACATATGTATAAATTTTCGAGTCACTTCACATGTATTTTATAATATTATGGTTCTATGAATATCGTATTTATTCTCCTAAAACATAAGGAGTATATGAACCAGTATTAACATCATCAATTTTAAATCATTGATCACACAGTTCACCTTTTTGGTTCACACTCTATAAGTATATTACTTTTCATAATATTCAATAATCCCTAACCAATATAACCCATATTTTCACTTTAATTCAGACCCTAAAATCCACAACAGGGCTGACTATCTCGCGACCTCTCATAATATATACTCTGGGTCGCATTACTCATCCAAATATCAATGGGGCTCACAGTAGGGATCATCAAACATGTAATATGTCCTTTACACCATCACATACTATTTCACCATCAATTTTATTCTAAATCAATTTAGTCATTTATGACTCAGAGAAAGCATTTCAATATCATCATTTCAGGATCTTAGTTCGATATGGATAGAGAAGTCCTGGTGGGGCCCTCACCGAGTTTCTCACTATACCTTACCGAATAAACCTGACATTATGATGATAGGATCGCCTATCTCATGTAAAACTCTCGGATTACAATCTCTATTTGTAACCCTTTATTCATCAACTTTCACCACATTTAAACACTTAACTCAATTCACAGTCACTTCTCTCCTCTATACATTCAGACTATACAGTACTATAGGGGATGTTAACTTTTTTTCAATACTTTCCGTTCTAAAGGCATCAACAGACATCAGGCCAACCAAAGCTCTGATATCATTAAATCTGTAACGACTCGTTACCACATTTTTCACCTATTTCTATACAACATTTTCGGTTGGGCTGTCTGTGATGCCATTAACATTCTACAGTGATAGTAATAAATGATAAACATTTATTTAACAAATACGGAATATGAAATTTTTATCATTATTCCTTACATCTGACACCCCCTATTGTCCTTGTTTCAATAAAATAGTACTGTATACTTATGTCTGAACTGTAAAAGAGAAGTGACTGTACCTGTCATATTTAACATAATTTGCCCCAGCGCTTTACACGTAGCTATATCCATTTGGGATATAGTTCTCTAATTCTGTGTCTTTTTATCTGTGGAGTTAAAACAAAAGGGTGAGCGAATCACACGCTCAGTAAAGGAGACGTATGCTGCTTTAAAGAAAGTAAAACTATATGCCACAAAGTATTTATTTTCCTAAAATCATACGAAATAGGAAAACAGTGGATATAGTAAACAATACTCTCGATACACCATTCCAATCATTGGTTAAAAAATTTACATTAAAATGTAAAACAGTAAATAGGATTCAGTAAATCCCCTCAGTAAACAGAAATCAATACGTAATTTTTTGTTGTTAAGAGAGTTTTTTTTTTAAAAAAAAAGTAACAAATAAAGCAATAAAAAAATAATAAAACAAATAAATAAAAGATAAATACAAATAATAAATTTGGATTTCCGATGATAAGATTTTGAAGAAATCACAAGTAGTGATTCTTCGATAATCTTTAGGATCGAGAAAATTCATTAGATATTACCAGCGTATTGGAATATCTAATTTGTTTAGCTCGACATCAAAGTTCCTTATAAATATAAAAAAAATAATAAAATAAATAAAAAGGGGTAAAAAGTAAATAAATATAAACTTAAAATAAATAAATTTAAATATAAATTTTTAATAACAAATCTCAAATTTCCGATGATAAGATGTCGAAGAAATCACAAGTAGTGATTCTTCGATAATCTTTAGGGTCGAGATAAAATCTTTAATGTCACCAGCATATTGGGACATTTAAATGATTTTATTCCGATATAAAGAAAATATTAATAAGATTTCTTAGTATAAAAAAATAAATATAAAGATGGTAATAAAAATAATAATATAAAAAAATAAGTAAATATGAGAAAATAGTAAGCGAATAGAAATTAAAAAAAAGGGCTTTTAAATAGGTAAAAATTTAGGAATTAAAATAAATAAATAAATACACATCTTAAATATAAAGGGATCCCCGATGATAGGATTTTTTAGAAATCACAAGTAGTGATTCTTTGATAATCCTTAGGGTCGAAATAAAATACTTGAATATTATCAGCGTATTGGGGTATTCAAGTAATTTTAGTTCGATGCTAAGATTTCTAATATAATTAATTTGTATGAAATAAACTAATGCTTAAATAATAATAATAATAATAATAATAATAATAATAATAATAATAATAATAATAATAATAATAATAATAATAATAATAATAAATAAATAAATAAATAAATAAATAGAAATTTTAAACCAATAAATAAACAAGACTTCAAAATAAAGAGTAAAGCAATTTAAAAATAAATAAGATATAAATAATGTCCGATGATGAGATGTTACGGAATTCACAAGTAGTGATTCCTAACCGATCTCTAGGTGAGAGAAATATGCTAAATGTTACCAGCGTATTGGAACATTTAGTATAATTTTTCAATAAAAATAAAATTTTATAAAATCAATAAATTTTAAAAGCAATAATATAAATATAAAATAAAATAATATATTTCTCATGTGCATCATATTTATTTTGTTTGCATCATTTGCATTCATGAAATTTCAAAAAAAATAAGTGCGAATCTCCCGAGGATGGGATTCTATAGAAATCGCAAGTAGCGATTCTTAAGAAATCTCTAGGTGAGGAAATTATCCGAAATGCTACCAAAAGTATTGGGGTATTTTGGAATAATTTTTAATACAAAAGATTCTCATTTATTTCAAATAAAAAATAAATTTAACATAAATAAAAATAAAATTTAATACTTCAAATAATAAGCAAATAACAAATTGATTTCAAAATAAATGAATTTCTTTTTTTAAATGTTTAATTAAGACCATTTTATTAAGATCAAAAGATAATACATGATTAAGTGGTACCGTGTTCTAACGGGCGCTGTGGGGGTGCTAATCCTTTCCCACGCGTAACCGAACTCCCGAACCCAAACTTTGTTTTCGCAGACCAAAAATTTTTTTTTGATAAAACTTAATTAATTTTAAGATTTTATTAAAAAGATAAATAATTTTAGGTGGCCAATCATACCTCGCCAAAAAAGATTGGTGGCGACTCCCTTTTTGTGTCTTTTTCAAAATCGTCTAGCGATCGAGTCTCCGAACGAAAATCGTTACGACAGCTTGGCGACTCCGCTGGGGACATTAGAGAGTCGAACCATGATTAATCATGTTTTATCCAAAATCTTAGTTAATGGTCTTAATAAATATTTAATAAAACTTTTCATAAAAAAATAATTAAAAAAACAAAAAATACAAACAAAAAACATGTATGAATCAGCTTTATCATTTGTATTTTGTTGGGATGCACTTTAAATTTTGTTCCTTTGCATACATGACATATTCATTGCATACATCAACCCTACACCCGGGTTTGTCCCTTTTAGGAGAGAGTATAGTACCTTTGCTCTCGTGAGGTGATAACCTCCGCAATGGCAAGCGAAATACTCTCACTCAAGTTGAACCCTTTTCGTTTGTAGCCTGTCATGGGTGAGGATTGGGGTGCCTTACTAGTCTAGTATGGACGTCAATAAGGAACAATTTGAGAACCTTTTACCCTTTAGAGACTTAAACCAAGCATGTACTGAGCCATAGAGAAACTAACCTTAGCTAGAGCCATACCAGCCTTTTGTGGGGGTTACCTTAAATTATGGCACATGAATGAATACTTTTATGTAACACCTTTATGGGAAATATAATAAAGTGAATATTGAAATTGTGAAAAAAAAATAAAAATAAAAACCTTCTCATTCAGTTTTATTTGTGATTTCAATAGCATGCATATTCCGAAAAAAAAAATTTTCATTTTTTTTAAAAAAAAAAGAAGGTGTTTTTGTAAGATTTTAAACTTGATATATGCATCTCATCACATGAGCAATAGCTATTGAATTTCATGCACATACATGCATTTAGCATGCATGCATACATTTTATCTTGTGCCCACTTATGAAAATTTTTGGTGATCATAAGTAATGACATCAAATCTTGGAAGTAAAGAGTTAAGATTTTTAAAATCCTCACCAGCGTATTAGGATGATTTTAATAGTCTTTTCTTTTATGGCACAATTTCAAATAATAATATGCTCTAAATTGTGGCAAACAAATGTTAGAGGTGCCAAAATAAAGAAGCCACCGCATTCTGAACCACTTAATATACATCGTTACAGTACTCAATCAAAGGCCGAAGCCATGGAAAATGAACATGTTGAGCGAATGGAAAAGATGGAAAGAATTCAACAAGAGTTAGCTAAATCTCAAAAAGAATCTCAGAAGCAAATGTCGAAGATGATGGAGATGATGATGACTTTGATGAAAGGCAAAGAGGTCACGGAAGGATCGGGAAATGAGCCTCAACCTATGAGAGAGAATCTACTGTACCCATCGGAGTTTATAGCCCCTCAAACTCAAACTTCCCAAAGAGCTTATCCCCAAGCTCATGTTTTTGTGAATCAACAACCAGACCGAGGACAGCACTCGAGATCTAGCCCTGTTGATCCTATTTTTGTTCCAAATTTACATGATCCCATGGAACAAGAAAAGTTGAGGAAAGAAAGTGGCGAGTCACAACAAAAATATGAACTGTTGGATGAAAGGTTAAGGGCAATCGAAGGAATGGATTTCTTTGGAAATATAGATGCTAATGAGCTTAGTTTGGTCCCAGATCTAGTAATTCCACCGAAATTTAAAGTACCTGAATTTGAGAGATACGATGGGACCACATGCCCAGTAGCTCACATCACTATGTTTTGTCGAAAAATGTCTGGGTATACAAATAATGATAAGTTGCTCATCCATTGCTTCCAAGATAGTTTAACTGGAACAGTAGCCAAGTGGTACAATCAGCTTGATCGGAGTTACATTTGCAAATGGAATGACCTGGCAAAAGCCTTCTTGTCCCAGTATAAGCACATGACTGACATGGCACCAGATAGATTGTCTTTGCAAAATATGGAAATGAAGCCTTCTGAAAGTTTCAAGGAGTATGCCAATAGGTGGAGGGGCCTCGCATCTCAAGTGCAGCCTCCCCTTACTGAAAAGGAAACCACAGTATTGCTTGTTAATACTTTGCCATCATCATATTATGATAGGCTTGTGGGGAGTGCTACAAAAAAATTTGCTGACCTGGTAATTTCTGGAGAAATGATAGAGAATGCCATTAAAAGTGGTAAAATTGATGATACTTCTGCTTCAAATAGAGTTGGGGCAAATAAGAGAAAAGAGGGAGAAACACAAGCTGTTACCATTGAAAATCAACCACTAAGGAGTTTCGTTCCTTTTCAACCCTATACTGTACATCCCCCATATCCTTATTATCCAACTATAGACAACACTACCCATAATCCTCTTGTTTATCACCCAAGTTGGCAATCAAATTTTCAAGTCCCTACTCAATCAAACAAACCGGTGGGTAGTCAAAAAAGGGTGAGGAATAATCAAGGGAGAATCTCTGTGGACCCAATTCCTGTGACCTATACAGAGTTATTTCCACAATTGGTGAGAGATAATCTTGTTGCACCTGTTTATCTAGAACCATTAGAACCTCCATATCCTAAATGGTATGATGCCACTGCTCGATGTGACTATCATTGTGGGAATGTAGGCCACTCCATAGAGACTTGCCCTGCTTTTAAATACAAGGTGCAGAGTTTGATCAATGTTGGCTTGCTAAATTTTGATAAGAAGGAAAAGTAAAATGTTGGTGGGAACCTTTCGCTGCAAAAAGGCATAGATTTTGGAGGACAAGTGTTCTATGAGGAAAGGCTAAAGTTTGTCACTTTTGAGTTATTCTAAAGTAATGAAATTCCTTAAATGCTTACGCCTATAAGCTTTGGGGAAATTTTTATGCATGAGTTAGTTTATCTATTATCATTTGAATAAAATGACAGATGTATTTGCACTACATATCCTCTTCCATACAAATCTTTGCTTTCATCTCTTTGTATTTCAGCCACGCTTAACTTCCCAAAAAATGAATGAGCAGTCAATTATGACAATAGTCTGGGATTTTATTTTGAAAATTCTATTTCTATTGGCAAAATCAGTGATCATTCTTGTCCCTTAAATTGCTAAAATTGTTGAAGCAATAAAGAGATAGCTCCTATCAAGAGAAGTTAAAATCGCATGAAATGAGAAAGAAGTGAAGCTCTTGTATCCATTGTGTTGTTCTTGTTCAATAAATGTTCTTCAATAAGAGTATTTACATTTGAGATGAGAAATGGCCATCTTTGATCTATCCTTCGTGCATGAGTAAAATTATCCATTTGCCACCCCTATTGAGCCTATTATGTTTTTTCAAAACAAACCCACAAAGGATCACCCTTCACATCGATGGGCAAATGAAGAAATTCAGGTCATGAGTCATGAAAAATCTCAAGAGAAAATACCCTTTGATGTTTGAGTCCTCTTGTAAAAAAAATGAAGAGGATGGGTGAAAATGAAAAGTTGTTAAAAAAAGAAAAAGAAAAATGGAAGAAGAAGAGAAAATGATGAAAATAAAAATCAATTAAGGCAAAGCAGCAAGCATGCTTTGCATGATGATAAATGATCCTTTGGTTTTTGACCTTTAAAGAAACAAATTTTGAGCATGATTATATCCATTTTTTTCATAACCCATCACCAGAGCCTACATTACGTGCCTTAAAAGTCCATTTTGATCAAATGTGAATACTTGAAATTGGAGAATCATGCATTGAACTTGGACATACTTATGATGCCATCAAGAAACAACAAGATTGTGATTAGTTTGTTGGGAATATTAGTGATGTTGAAAAAAATAAAGATAATGAATGAGGAAATGAAAAAAAAAGAAAGAAAAGACAAAAAAAAGAAAGAAAAAAGAAAAGAAGGATAAAAGGGGGAGGCTCAAATTGAAAACCTGAAAGGGCGGTTTGAGTCAAAAGAATGATAATCTAGTTGAAGATTTGAGAAGATGGTTTGACATAAGGAGAACCAGCATCATTTGAGAATCTCATGGTGTAGGGGGCAACTCAATTTGATCGAGAATCTCAATTGAATAGATTTTTCTAAGAATCCTGACTAGTTCGTCAAAATTGTCTGGTTTTTCATTAAGAATCTATCATTGTCATTTGCTTTGAATTATCCAATTTCTTAATTGAGAACCTATCATTGTTATTCACCCCAAATTGTCCAATTTCTTGCTATACTTTGACAAGTTTGTTCCTACATTTCTTTTATTCTCGCCAAACCTTCTAGTGTCTTTACTTTCCCAAAATGGATCGAGGAAATTGGTGACTGAATTGCATTTCTCATGGAATTGGAATGATAATAAATAAATGACAACTATACATAAAAATCTTTGGCATTACTTTGGAAAAGATTCTAAAGATGACAAAGGGCCAAAAACAAAAAGAGAGCAAGAATGTTGAATGTAGCTGACATATGTGCTTCTACTAACGAGATGGGAAAGAAAGAAGAGAATCTTTGTGAGAAGAAGAAATGATCCTAATGAAGAAAGCCATGGATTTTCAGCACCGAAAAAAAAAAGAGAGAAATTTTGAGAAAAAGGAGACTTCTGTCATTCACATCATTCTAAAAGACATATGCATCATGGTTTTTAACTATTACATTGGGGCATATTTCAAGAAAGCATTTGCATTATCATCATTGTGATAGATTTTTTTTAGGGGGCATGCATTTTGCATTTGCATCATTGAAAAAATAAAAGAAAAAAAAGAAAATGAATGAATAAGGAATGCAATGGGGTTAGCTGTTTCTTAAAGAGCAAGAAAATCTTTCTTTAAAGAAAAATGGTGCAATCATGACAAGACTTTAAGTCTAATGTCGCTTGCGTCGCTGGCATCGTTGGGTGGTTTCAAGCCCAGTGAAATTAGCTTTATGAGTAAATGAGATTTAGTTGGCTTTATCATAAAATCGATGCATGATAAGACTTAGGTCTTCTAGATTCGACTTACAAAACCAATGAACACTTAGGATGAGAAACTCTAAGTCAAGATGTGAAATTCTCAAGATGCGAAACTCTTAGAATGTGAACTTTTAAGTCAAGATGAGAAACTCTTAGAATGTCCAAATCAAGATGAGAAACTCTTAATATATGAATCTCTTAGTGTGAACATTCGAGTCAAGTTGTGAAGCTCTTGAGATATGAATCTCCAAGTCAAGATGAGAAACTCTTGGGATGTGAATTTCCAAGTCAAGATGAGAAACTCTTAAGATGTGAATCTCTTAGAATGCGAATATTCGAGTCAAGATGTGAAGCTCTTGAGATGTGAATCCCTGAGTCAATATGGGAAACTCTTAGGATGTGAATCTCCAAGTCAAGATGAGAAACTCTTAAAATGTGAACTTTCCAGTCAAGATGTGAAACTCAATGTGAATCTTCAAGTTTAGATGTTAATCTCTTAGGATGTAAATCTTCGAGTTTTTCTAGATGCAAATCTCAAAATTTTTGTGAATCATTGAATATTTTCTTTGTTCCAAATATGTGAATTTCTCTAAAAAAACAAAATTTCTCTTATCGAATTCATTTCTCTAAAATGGATTGAACCTTGGTAGGGAGTCAAGGTATTGTGTTTCAAAATCGAATTCACTTTTTCAAAGTGGATCGAGCCTTGGTATGAAGTCAAGATATTACGTTTTAAAGTCGAATTCACTTTTTCAAGGTGGATCGAACCTTGGTAGGGAGTCAAGGTATTACGTTTTAAAGTCGAATTCACTTTTTCAAAGTGGATCGAGCCTTGGTAGGGAGTCAAGGTATCATGTGTTTCAAAATCAAATTCACTTTTTCACAGTGGATCAAGCCTTGGTAGGGAGTCAAGGTATCATGTGTTTCAAAATCGAATTCACTTTTTCGAAGTGGATCGAGCCTTGGTAAGGAGTCAAGGTATCATGTTTCAAAATTGAATTCACTTTTTCACAGTGGATCAAGCCTTGGTAGGGAGTCAAGGTATTATGTTTTAAAGTCGAATTCACTTTTTCATAGTGGATCGAGCCTTGGTAGGGAGTCAAGGTATCATGTGTTTCAAAGTCGAAATTCACTTTTTCAAAGTGGATCGAGTCTTAATAGGGAGTCAAGATATTATGTGTTTCAAAATCGAATTCACTTTTTCGAAGTGGATCGAGCCTTGGTAGGGAGTCAAGGTATTATGTTTTAAAATCAAATTCACTTTTTCACAGTGGATCGAGCCTTGGTAGGGAGTCAAGGTATCATGTGTTTCAAAATCGAATTCACTTTTTCGAAGTGGATCGAGCCTTGGTAAGGAGTCAAGGTATCATGTTTCAAAATTGAATTCACTTTTTCACAGTGGATCAAGCCTTGGTAGGGAGTCAAGATATTATGTTTTAAAGTCGAATTCACTTTTTCATAGTGGATCGAGCCTTGGTAGGGAGTCAAGGTATCATGTGTTTCAAAGTCGAATTCACTTTTTCAAAGTGGATCGAGTCTTAATAGGGAATCAAGATATTATGTGTTTCAAAATCGAATTCACTTTTTCGAAGTGGATCGAGCCTTGGTAGGGAGTCAAGGTATTATGTTTTAAAGTCGAATTCACTTTTTCATAGTGGATCGAGCCTTGGTAGGGAGTCAAGGTATCATGTGTTTCAAAGTCGAATTCACTTTTTCAAAGTGGATCGAGTCTTAATAGGAAGTCAAGATATTATGTGTTTCAAATCGAATCCATTGTTCTCATGGGTAGAGCCTTGGTATGGAGTCAAGGTATTATTTCAAGAATCAAAATTGAATTTTCCCAAAAAATAAAAAAAATGAAAAAAATGATTTCAGACAAAATTGTTGTCTAAAGTCTTTGCTCTATTCCTGATTCTCAGTAATGTGCAAAGAGAGGCAGCTGTAGACACCGAATTTTGTCCGAGGAACTTTAATTAAAAAAATTAAAAATTAAAAAAAATAATAAAATAAAAAATAAAAAAAAGAATAATAATAATGAAGGAAATAAATTGGGTGAAATTAAATTTGAAAATTCATTGCCCAAAATAAAAAATAATAAAAAGGAAATAAGTTAAAAGGGTCAAACAAGAAATAAATGATAAAATAAAGATCCCATGATTTTGGGATCAATACATTAAAATCAAAAAAAAATTTTCTTAAAATAAAGGAAGGATTTGTGGTTTTCAATGGAGGCTGAAAAGAAAATCGAGGGGGGACCTTTTTACACAGAAAAAACAGGGAGGAGAAGAAAACCCTAAAGAATTTTGCTACTACTCTTTATTTTTTTTTCCACTGGGGACGGCCACTTCCACGATTCATCATCATCTTCAACTTAGCTTTACAATATCATCAAACCTCCCCTGCCTTGCTTTCATCATCTTCAAGCCCTGTCCTCATCTCTAAACCAGATCACCTTCAAGCATCCATCCTACATCTATTCTTCGCTGCACCACCACCTTCTCACTCCACCATCATCTGTTGCCATTCCTACCGCTGTTACTCGGGACTGTCCACTGCTACCGCGCCTATTGCACACCTATATCGGCTACTAGCATCATCCATCCTGCTTCACTGCCTTGCGTGCTGCGTCTTCTTCCCTGCACTTCACCATCGTTGCTTGCTGCATCGCCCCAAGCCACTCTCGCACTGCTGCACGTTGTTGTTGCACCACCTATCTCTGCTGGCACTCCTCTCCACTGCACCATTCTCGCGTGAAGACCCTGCTCGGTTTTGTTCCTGCCCAACGTCACTTCTGCAAAGCCAGGAAGGTTGCAACCTGCGTGGAGAAGAAAGATAAAAAGATTGAAAATAGGTCATCTTGCCAAGGTATATTCCTTGTCTCATGCTTTGTAAATTCTGTTTGATGCAATAATAGTGATGAATAAAAAAGGAAAATGTAAATAACAAAAGTTGACAAGTTTATATATATTTTACTTACATGCATCATTGTTTGTACGTATCCATGCACTTAGTTTTAGGTTGGATAAAAGAATCTATATAAAAATATATTTCTTTAGAAAAGAGATTAAAAAAAAAAAAAAGAGTTGTCTTGTATTTTAAGTATGTTAAAAATTTCACATACGTAATTTTTTGTTGTTAAGAGAGTTTTTTTTTAAAAAAAAGGTAACAAATAAAGCAATAAAAAATAATAAAACAAATAAATAAAAGATAAATACAAATAATAAATTTGGATTTCCGATGATAAGATTTTGAAGAAATCACAAGTAGTGATTCTTCGATAATCTTTAGGATCGAGAAAATTCATTAGATATTACCAGCGTATTGGAATATCTAATTTGTTTAGCTCGACATCAAAGTTCCTTATAAATATAAAAAAAATAATAAAATAAATAAAAAGGGGTAAAAAGTAAATAAATATAAACTTAAAATAAATAAATTTAAATATAAATTTTTAATAACAAATCTCAAATTTCCGATGATAAGATGTCGAAGAAATCACAAGTAGTGATTCTTCGATAATCTTTAGGGTCGAGATAAAATCTTTAATGTCACCAGCGTATTGGGACATTTAAATGATTTTATTCCGATATAAAGAAAATATTAATAAGATTTCTTAGTATAAAAAATAAATATAAAGATGGTAATAAAAATAATAATATAAAAAAATAAGTAAATATGAGAAAATAGTAAGCGAATAGAAATTAAAAAAAAGGGCTTTTAAATAGGTAAAAATTTAGGAATTAAAATAAATAAATAAATACACATCTTAAATATAAAGGGATCCCCGATGATAGGATTTTTTAGAAATCACAAGTAGTGATTCTTTGATAATCCTTAGGGTCGAAATAAAATACTTGAATATTATCAGCGTATTGGGGTATTCAAGTAATTTTAGTTCGATGCTAAGATTTCTAATATAATTAATTTGTATGAAATAAACTAATTAAATAATAATAATAATAATAATAATAATAATAAATAAATAAATAAATAGAAATTTTAAACCAATAAATAAACAAGACTTCAAAATAAAGAGTAAAGCAATTTAAAAATAAATAAGATATAAATAATGTCCGATGATGAGATGTTACGGAATTCACAAGTAGTGATTCCTAACCGATCTCTAGGTGAGAGAAATATGCTAAATGTTACCAGCGTATTGGAAAATTTAGTATAATTTTTCAATAAAAATAAAATTTTATAAAATCAATAAATTTTAAAAGCAATAATATAAATATAAAATAAAATAATATATTTCTCATGTGCATCATATTTATTTTGTTTGCATCATTTGCATTCATGAAATTTCAAAAAAAATAAGTGCGAATCTCCCGAGGATGGGATTCTATAGAAATCGCAAGTAGCGATTCTTAAGAAATCTCTAGGTGAGGAAATTATCCGAAATGCTACCAAAAGTATTGGGGTATTTTGGAATAATTTTTAATACAAAAGATTCTCATTTATTTCAAATAAAAAATAAATTTAACATAAATAAAAATAAAATTTAATACTTCAAATAATAAGCAAATAACAAATTGATTTCAAAATAAATGAATTTCTTTTTTTAAATGTTTAATTAAGACCATTTTATTAAGATCAAAAGAAAATACATGATTAAGTGGTACCGTTTTCTAACGGGCGCCGTGGGGGTGCTAATCCTTCCCCACGCGTAACCGAACTCCCGAACCCAAACTTTGTTTTCGCAGACCAAAAATTTTTTTTGATAAAACTTAATTAATTTTAAGATTTTATTAAAAAGATAAATAATTTTAGGTGGCCAATCACACCTCGCCAAAAAAGATTGGTGGCGACTCCCTTTTTGTGTCTTTTTCAAAATCGTCTAGCGATCGAGTCCCAGAACGAAAATCGTTACGACAACACCAGTTAGAAAGATTCTAGATTTTCATTTCTCGTTATGTGATACTAGAATCATTAAGTCTGACAATACAATCTATTTAGAGGATGACTTAAAGAGTGGAAGTTGTGAACTCCACAAAGTCATCTTGAAGAACATTTTGTTATGCCAGTCCCATACATGCGTTATCTTTTGATGATGAAAAGTCACAACCAAAGAATCAATGATTGATCCCAATACCATATTTTGGACCTGCACCTGACCTACAGAGGAACATGAATGTGAGATTCATGTGTCTTCTGATTCTGATATTTGTCAGGAGACTATATTGATTCGAACTCTTAGAGTTGGATATTAGTTACGCAGGATGAGTAAGCATCTATGTTACATAAGGATGCATGGGATCTATTTTAGTTGTCACATCATTGTAGACCAAGTAAGACCCTAAAAAAATTAGTAGAAAATTTAAAGCCAAATTTTGCCAAGGCTTTAAATGAAGCAACCTAAAAGTTTGTAGTTCCTAAGATGGAACATACAGTATACAAACTCGAGGAGTTCATTTGCGAACATTAAAAAGCATCCAGATTGTAATATCCAAGGTTTGATGAGATTGTCACTTAGAGGAGAACATTATCATTTGATAATTGGATCCATTGCAAGGTCAGTGGGAGTAAGTTATGTGCTTATTATGCTCTAAATTGATGATATCAAATAGCAGCCAGTAGCACTGACCTAATATATGAGACAAGGTTCATGTCGTCATGTCGTCATGTCACTTTAGGAAAAAGAATCTAAGTGAGGCTTTATTCTGTTTTAAGGATTGAGATTCTTCGTGACATATCTATAAGCATACATTATTGGTCTCAAAAAACCTACACTGTGTGTGAAGTAGGTTTACTGTATATTGTTCTTTTATTTGAGTACCTTTTCCAAGAAAAGTGGCATATTATGAAAATCTCAAAGTCCTCAAAGTGAAAATGAAAGAGCTCATTGCGAGTGTTATGTATGCCTTATTGTGGGTTATTACTGTATGCTCAAGTTAATACACATTTGGATATTGTGTATGTTATAGGTGTAATTCGGAGATACTTGAGCGATCCTGCAAATAGAGAGCTGGAAGCTGAACAGAGAGTATTTGGATATCAACAAATCTGATATTTTGGGTTTGGTCAGATATTCTGATGTTGATTTTGCATGCTATCCAGTTGTTGAAAATTATTTTGGTTATATATTTTTGAATATAAAGGAGCTGTTTCTTGGAAAGGTGTGAAACAAACACTTATAGCGTCCTTGATTATGGAGGCTAAGTACGTAGCATGTTGTAAAGCTACTTGATGGGCCATTTAGGCTGCAAAATTTTGTCTCAGGGCTGGTTTCCATGGTTGCCATCTCGAAGTCATGGAGATGTACTATGATAATGCTGCAGCAAGTACTTTCTCTCTCAAAATGCTAGGAGTTCCTCACACTCCAAATATTTAGATATCATCATTCAGTTTGTAGGAGAGAAAATAATGGAATCCATTGCTTGATTGGATTATAGAGCACATAGTTTAAAGAGCTCATTCTGGCTAGCTGAAATTTTGGTTGCTTAAGTGCTTTGATGACATAGCACTTGTATGAGGCATATGGAGCCATTTGCTGTATTAAGTTAGTGGGAGCTCTGTAATGAAATCAACTACAGTTGTGTGGATGGATTCCTCTTGGCCATGTATGCATATTTTGTTTGCGCGCATTCTGGTGAATATGGCATTCTGTTAAATGAGACATTCTGCATTGGTCTCATGAGCTTACATTGAAGTAATGCATCATTCGGTTTAGATGCACGGACCTAATGGAAATGGATATTGATTCTATTTTTTATATCATTTCCATTTCACACTTATACTACTATTTTGTTGTAGTCTTTATAAGTTTACGTATTTGTACCCTGTCGGTATGATACATTCTGAAGCTTGTAAAGGACTATTGTTGTTAAAATATTTTGTAAGTCTAAACATTTGTACCCTTTCGGTACAATGTGTTTAGAGGCCTTATGAATACATACTGATATTATATGATGATTTCGTTAATTAACTTAACTGTCCAAGTGGGAGAATGTTGGATTAACTCCATTAATGTGGACTAGTTAAGTGTAATTGACATCATAAAATATTTAATTAGTAGTATATCTTGTATAAAGTGTGACCATATATATACGTAATATATTTATATTATACATGTATTAATCCATAATTGGATGGATGTAATACATTATACAATATATAGGAGGTCCCTACTATTGGCACCAATATAAAAATGGTGGCCCATTAACCATTTTTATTATGGGGGTTGAGAGTGCAGAAGAGTAGCTCTCTCCCATTTTTCTTCAATCTCCCTTTCACCGTCTTCTCCTTCTTCTATGGCAGCACCATCAGCACCGGCGGACCTCCGGCGTAACACTGGCGACACCTCCTCCCTCTAGCAGTGGCGGCAATGGTGGTGATTATGGTGGGTTATGGCTTACCCACCTAAGGTTAGTTTTATTATTTTGTTATTGTGTTAATGACTTGGTGAGTTTTAGTTAATTCCAACAGAAAACAAGTAGAAAGGGAGAAATTTAGCGAACACTTGAATCTTTTCCCATGTTTTATTACAAATCATACATTAACAGTTTTTGTTTTTAAGTAATAAACGAAAATGCTCATAAAAATTATAATTAATATTTACAATGAGTTACAAATCGGTACAACCTATAAATAATACTTAAATGTTAAACGTTTCAAGCAGCTAAAGCTTTTAATAACTTTAAATGTTATAATAATGCTATAGAAAATTTGTTCTTTCAAATTTGTTTGAAATGCTAATCAGATACTATATTTGGTTAAACCTTATGGTTATCAAAAAGTAGTCACAAATCATTATTAATATAATATCTAGGATTTCCATCTATTTATTATTGGCATAACTCTCATGAATTTTTTTTATGACATCTCAAAAGAAGAGTCAGCAATGTAGACTATGCAGTTGATAACAAAAAACTCACTCGCAGTGTAAAATAAATAGTTGGAAGCCAAGGTAATTAAAAATATAGGATCTTACTTTGCCCATCGTATATGAAGTAATGCTCCCATAGATGAGTGCAGAGCCATGCTTTCTCCCGTGGTCATAAAGCCTATACAACCTTACCTCTTATTTTCTTGAGGAAAATATTTTCAAAATTTATGAATCGTCTTAAAATTGTTGGATCTCGCCTTAAAATTGTTGGAGTTCCTCTCCAAGTTGTAGGTGCTAAAAGCTGAAACAAAAATAAGAAATTGTTAGTAATCAAAATAATATAAGAAAATATAAATTAGAATTATTTTATTGATCACGAAGAGTTGGACTGAGGCATGAATATCTCACTCTCTTTAAGAGATTCACGCCTCTACGGGAATTATATCACCGGTGCAGCAAGAACTCTTAGCATGTCGCCTCCAGGATACAACAGCCCAACCATCTTCGTTGTACACTCTATAGTTCTGCACTAACATGTAGAGTAAAGAGCTCTATAATCAAACACCCTTCTCTTGTCCAAGAATAAAATTATGTTTGAATTGGTGTTTGAATATACTTGATGTTTGTACTTGTTTGAGATTTAGAACCTCAATTTATAGCTTCACACATTTGTAACTTATACAAATGTTAAATATAAGAACTTTATTATTTTCATTAATACACATGGAGGTAAACGGCTAACACCAAATTGATATAATGTTATTGTAACATTGGAAGCAATCAATTAAAACTGAAACAATAAACTAATTGGCTGGAATTTGTGGTTGTAGAGTTGGTTCTTTGCCTTTCAATTATCTTTGGGTTCCTATTGGGGTTAACCCGAGGAGATTATCTCTCTGGCAACCAGTGATTGACAGAATTCATGATCGACTTGCTCTGTGGAAAAGAAAGTACTTGTCCTTTGCTGGTAGAATCATTCTGATCAATTCAGTTCTGTCCTCTCTACCTTTGTATATAAAGCTCCCGCTGGTGTCATCAAGAAAATTGATAAAGTAAGAAGAAAATTTCTCTGGTGAGGTAGTGAGGATCAAGAAAAGCTTGCAAAAGTGAACTGGCTTACTGTGTGTAAACCTAAAAAAAGGGGTGGTCTTGGTATTTCTGTTTTATCTATTAAGAACTCTGCTCTTTTGGAAAAGTGGTGGTGGCGTTACGCACCTGAGAAAAACTCTTTGTGGAAATCCTTGATTGATGCTAAATATGGTTCTTGATCTCAAAGTTGGATTCCTTCTTCTAATGTGAGACTTGTTTCTCCTGTTTAGAAAAAGATTATCTCCTTACAATCTATTGAACCTATCAAGAATTTCATTGGTGAAGGATGCTGCAGGTGGCTTGTGGGCAATGGAGTTGATACTTTATTTTGGTTGGATAAATGGATTGGCGATCTCCCTCTTTGGGTTTCTTTCCCGCATCTTTTCCTTCTTGCTATCAACAAAGATGCAAAAGTTCTTGATTACACTATTAGAAATTCTTTATACCGTGATTACTGGCCTGGTTTCTTTAGAAGGCCTCTGTTTCAATGTTGTTGTTGCCAAAAACAACAATAAATATTTGCTGACGTCAAATCCTCGATATTCGTGTTAGTTTGTCTTCAAGAATTCTGCAAGAGAGAAGACCATCAGGGGGCGCAGGGGTTTTCCCCTGCTCGCGCACTCTGATGCTTAAGTCAGACAGGGTTTTGGCAGGGTTTCAGTAGGCAAATAGAGCTTAGGGTTTAAGAATGATACCTGTGACCTATTTATAGGAGTTATTTCGCGCGTAATTACCTTTAAGCCCCATAGCTTAAATAATAACCCAGTGGATCATTTATGGGCCTTCTGAGTCCTCTTTCCTCTTGGGCTTATATTATCATTTGGCTCAATGGTCTTCAACTTGATTTATAGAAAAGCCCAGTAATAATTGACCTAGTCCACATCAATTGCTCCCCACTCTTTTACAAGGTTTACCTTGTGAAAGAGTATATAAAGAATGGGCTTTTCAAATTCTCTTGCTGCCCTCTTCCAAGAATCTTTTCATCTTCACTTGAGGGCTTAACTAGTGAACTTCATTATTATTCGTAGCAGAAACGACTTCGTGTCATCATTTTTTTTGTCAAAGTGTCTTTTTAGAACACTACCGGGATACGTTTTTCTTCTCTGAGCTAAATGCTTCTCCAGTGGAATATACCACCCTTCTTTTCAAATTCAAGGTCTTAGCTGACCGAAACCAAGAGTTATAAGGAGAAATTACAAGATTGTGGAGCCACCAAAGCCTTTTGGTTTCATCAGATGCGGTTTGTGCTTGGCATGCTCCAGATTGGTTGAAGGTTGATCCTGATGCTGAGGATTTGGAACATTTTCTGAGAATAGGCATTTATAAAGATCTATCTGATCTTACCAGCCCTTAAGAGCCTTTTCGTTGACCCGAGATGGTCGGGGTTCTCACAGGCTTGGACGAAGATGATTTAGATAATTATAGCACCTCAGGGCGTAAATGCTTGGGTGCCTGTTAGTATCGATGCTCCTTTTGAGGCAAAAGTTAATCTAGAGTGCTCCCCAGTTTTTTGTGAAAGAGCTTAGTCTTTTACAAACTGATCAGCCCATTTTTAAACTCATCTACTGAAGCAACTATACATTTACCTTGTATTAGTCTCACGTAATAATCAGGCTTTCCTCGTGCACTTTTTTGCTTCAAGTTCTTTTACATATGGGGCTTATGTCGCTCAATTACTGCTTCAAGCTCAAGCACGTCATGCATGACTTACATCGCACACTTTTTTGCTTCAAGTAAATTCTAGCCTACATCGCACATTTTTCGCTTCAGGCTTTTGGTTTGCCCATCTCGCACGCTTTTGTGCTTAGGGACTTTTCATTTGCCCATCTCGCACACTTTTCGCTTAGGGATTTTCGAATTTGCCCGTCTCGCACCATTTTGTGCTTAGGGACTTTATAGAATTGATAAGGATATAACATCGCTTTTATATCCGGAATGGCAATATAAAACGTTTGCATGCACTTTGTCAATCAATTGTAGTTCGAGGACATCCGATAAAATTGTAACGTACCTCGTACCATACCTCACAGCCTGCATACTTTGTGCTCCCCAAGTTTTTCTTTGCAACTTTTTGCGTCCAAAGAAGAACTTTTACTGGAGTATTGGTCCTGTCTTGCGTACTATCCGCTTAAGGACTTGTTAGAATATAATATCGTTTATATCCGAGATGCCAACATAATGCGTTAAATGTAATATGATAAAATTGTAACGTACCTCGTTTAGAAATATTTTTGCCCGTCTCACACCCTTTTGTGCTTAGGGACTTTTTGTTTTGCTCATCTTGTATCTTCTCGCTTAGGGTCTTATTTTTGCCCGTCTCGCGCATTTTTCGCTTAGGGACTTATTTGTGCCCGTCTCGCGTCTTTTTCTCGCTTAGGGTCTTATTTTTGCCCGTCTCGCGTATTTTTCGCTTAGGGACTTATTTGTGCCCGTCTCGTGTCTTTTTCTCGCTTAGGATCTTATTTTGCCCGCTTAGGGTCTTATTTTGCCCTTCTAGCGTCTTCGTCATGCTTAGGGTCTTATTTTGCCCACTTGGGGTCTTATTTTGCCCTTCTAGCGTCTTCGTCATGCTTAAGGTCTTATTTGTGCCCGTCTCGCGTATTTTTCGCTTAGGGACTTATTTGTGCCCGTCTCGCGTCTTCTTCACGCTTAAGGTCTTATTTGTGCCCGTCTCGCGCATTTTTCTCTTAGGGACTTATTTGTGCCCGTCTCGCATATTCTTCACGCTTAAGGTCTTATTTGTGCCCGTCTCGCGCATTTTTCGCTTAGGGACTTATTTGGTTTTGTCATCCAACCTGCTAAAAAAGATCAAATCGTTTGGGAATTCGATCGTGTTGGACTTTTTTCCATGAAAACGTTAACTGATCTGCTTGTCCAATCGAACTATGAATCTTCCTCTCCTCAATTCTGTCAACTTTGGAAGTTTAAGATTCCCCCAAAGGTTCAGTGTTTCCTTTGGCTTGTCTGTCTTGACAGAATTCCTTCAAAGGCTTTCCTGAAAAATTGTGGTATTCCTTTTAATCCCAGTCAATGCAAGTGCCTTTGGTGTCATGTCTCTAAAGAGGACGTTAACCATGTCCTGTTCGCATGTCCCTAGATGTTTAAATTTTGGTGTTTATTCTCTTCTTGGTGGAATATTAAATGGTGTTTTCCAAATTCCATCATCTCGTTCCTTCTTCAATGCTTTGAAAGTCCCTTTAAAAATGATGTTAGATCTTGGTGGTTGGCTTCCTGCACTGCTGCTCTTTGGTCCGTTTGGTTGCAAAGGAATGAGGCTGTCTTTGGCAACAAAAAACTTAATATTGATGAGCTGTTATTTCTGGTTAAGCTTAGATCTCTTCTTTGGATTAAAGCTTCGAGTGATGGTTCGCACTTTCCAGACTCTCTTTGATGGAATAATCCTTGTTCTTGTGCTCCTGAGAATCTTCCTTTGAAACTTAACTGAAGTAATATTGCTTGGTGTCCTCCTGAGAAACATTTTCTAAAAGCAAATGTGGATGGTTCAGCCAGGGGTAAACCTGGTCCGGCAGGCTGCTGTGGTGTATTTAGAGACTGCTCTGGAAATGTTATTGCTCTCTTTTCTTGCCCCCTTGGTTCTCTTGATTCAAATGTTGCTGAGCTTTTGGCTATTAAATTTGCTTTAGGGATGTTTTTGCAAATGGAAACGATCAGATTTAAAGGTTTGATTATTGAGTCTAACTCAAGGGTGGCCCTTAATTGGGTAAGGAGTCTTGCCTCGTGTCCGTGGAAGCTTTTTGCAGTTTTTACTCATATTGATATCATGGTCTCTAAGATTTCAATAGTGGAATTCTTGAACATCTTTAGGGAAATCAAAGGGATGGCTGATTCCTTGGCTAAGGCGGGCGTTGATAGAGTTGATGAATTTGTTCCTTCGCTATAATTCATTTTCGATCTACTACACTTGTTGTTTCCTTTACTGTCTATTTTTTGGTTTGTAAGTGATTAGCCTCCTTTTCAAGCTGTAACCATCAACTCACTTAATAAAATTGACTTTAGCTGAGCAAAAATAAATAAATAAAATAAAATTATGTTTGAATTAGTGCTTGAATATACTTGATGTTTGTACTTTGTTTGAGATTTAGAACCTCAATTTATAGCCTCACACATTTGTAACTTATACAAATGTTAAATATAAGAACTTTATTATTTTCATTAATACACATGGAGGTAAACGGCTAACACCAAATTGATATAATGTTATTGTAACGTTGGAAGCAATCAATTAAAACTGAAACAATAAACTATTTATAGCAACAGCAACGTTTTTATTTTATTATTAAAATATTAAGTTCCAACAATAATTCCAACATAGAGATGCTTCAACAAAAAAGTAGAAGCCATGTTAACTCTCTATGTTAGTTTTAATTCTAGACTTGATTATTTTTTTGTGCTAGTAGGATGGAATAGGTAGAACATTGCTGCATTAGTAGTAAATCATTGGTTACCGCTAAATTTGCTCGTGATTGCATTTTGTAATTAGTTTCATATTTTTGTAAGGTCAATGCCCTTTCTTTCATCCTCTCTTTTTTTTATATTATAGATTTCTGATGCATCAAGTTTATTAGGGTCACTACGTGTAAATACCTAAGTGAAGATGAAAGCTTTGAGGATGATAATCGGTATACAACTTAACTAGAAATATTATGCTTGTATTAGACTTCTAGGGAGTATAGACAATCTTTGTGGCTGTTTTAACTGGTATTTGAGGACATTATTGGTTACTTTAAGAAGTTAATTGTTGCTTCAAGGATGATAATTGGTATTTTGATAACTTTTTGGTTTATATGCACTTTGAATTGAACTTTGAACGAATGATATAGTTCGGAATTAGTGTTGTTTACGAAAGTAATGAAGAATGCTGTATAGCTAATACAAGATGCGTTTTTGACAAAGTGTTCTTTTGCTAGTTTCTGTGATAAGTGTACAAAGAATCATATTGTTTCCATGTTAGTTTGTGTTTGTCAAAGAAAAATAGTGACTAATGATCATATTGTTTCCATGGCAATAGGCAAGGGACTAAGGGAGTTAAGTCATATTAAGGTCATTAGCACGTGGCTTATAAATGTAATATCTTGAAAATTTTCGCTTTTTTTTTTTTTGGAATGAAAGGTCAGATGCATAATCAAGGCAAGTCATATCGAAATTAATTAATTAGGATTAATTAGCTAGTGTAATTATAATTTTAAGTTGAGTTTTATTTTAAAATGATTTTCAAGCTTTATTTGGTTTTTAAAAAAACGGGAAATAAGCGAGGATTAAAAACTTATTAATTCAAAAGCTTTTAAATTTAAAATAATTCAATAAATATAAAAACTTGCAATTTAAAGTAAGATTTTTATCGGCACTTTAAATTTAAAATAAAACTCAATAACAAAAAAATAAAATAAGACTTTTATCGAAACTTTAAAGTGCCAGTAAAAGCTTTTAAATTTACAATAAATATAAAAATTTAAATTTTAATGACGTGTAAAAGTGTCAGGAAAAATCATGCACGAGAATACAGGTCCTATGCTGGAGCAGTGTGCCTAACCATCGAAAAACTTTTACTGACATTCACCTAGCTAACGGTAAACCAACAGTAAAAGAACTACTGGTAACGTATTTATCGACGATTTTTTGGTCTAGGTGCCAGTAAAAGTTATTTTTTTTTTGTAATGGCTCAAGGAAGTAACACTTAGAAGTACTCTTGGCTGAAGGAGCAAATCTTACAAGTTCTTTTTTTTCTAGCTTAAGAAGCAAACCCTTAGTCTACCCAAACTTCACTTATAAGTTTAGATCTCAAAGGAACTCTCCCCTTTACAAATATTGGAGTGGGTTTACAAATGGCTTGTTAAATGCCTTTACAAAGGCTGGTTGACTCTTTTTAGATCTTGGAAGGAATCCTCTTTGAGACAATAATGATAGGAGGAATTCTTTGTCTCTTCTCTTTTCTTTTCTCGAATAAACCTTTGGATATGTGTATTTGGAATTTTCACTCTCTCATGTTCAGCTTCAAGCTTCTTCATTATATAGGTTCTTCAAGTCTTTCATTGTTGAAGTTGAATTTCTAAAGTTTTTTTCATTGACAGACACAAAAAATCTAATCATTGGGACTTGCTAGACTTGAAACATATCAATACTTCTGTGTATCGAAACCTTAAAGAGAAATCATGCACAATAAGAAATATTTGTATCGATACTTATCTAACCATATCGGTAACAAAACAAAACATGGAACTTCTGTTTCATGGTCAGAATAAGGTATAAATACATCGTTAGTCCCACCAATATTCAAAACATATTGTGTCAATACATATTTGTTAGCTTGAAATTGATTTATATGTTTTGAAATGACAAAAACTTAAACACATTTATATGTGTGATTCATTTTGTAAATTTGCTTCTATACTTAAGCTTGACACAAACCATATCACAAACTATTTAATTAATATAAGACTATGATTTAATTGATTTATCTTAGTTGGTCTTAATTGATTTAGAAATGATTTTCGAAAAACCAAACTTGTTAATTTTCTCAAGGATTTATTGAAAATATTTTAGAAAATTACTTGGTAAATTTTTTGGCTCAATTTCATGCTTGCTACATTTAAACGAAATTGAAAAATAATTTTGGGATTAAAAGAATTATTCATTTTTCAATTAAAACAACTCAAAAAATGCATTTAAAGAAGCAAGGATCGATCCCCCCTTGCATAAGATCAATCCTTTAAGCTATGGGATCAATCCTTTAAGCTATGGAATCAATCCCTCCACCTAATGTTTCTCACACTATTTTGCAGGTTTTTAAAGCATGTTATCGATCCCCTTCCTTAAGGGATCGATCCCCCTCCATCCTAAAAGCCTCTAACGGCTAGTTCTATGTGAAAAACAACGAGAAGAATTGTTTTTGGCTCCACCAAGTGTCATAATGTTTCTTAGGACTAGGCCACTAGACATTAAATATATGGAGATGCCAGCAATATTTTTTTTAATCTAAATGTGATTGGTCACCTAAATAACTCTAAGGATTGGTCTACATTTTTTTTATTTGAATTGGTCTACATTTTAAATTTAGGGTTTGGGAGTTCGATTATGCACAGGGAAGGATTAGCACTCTCATGATACCTATCTTAAACGATACCAATTAATTTTGTGATTTTTAGAACTTTAAATTAATGGTCTTTGATATTTTAGAATTTTTAATTTTTTATGGTCTTTATTAAAATTTTTTAATTAAATATTGGGCAAATTTTTATGTGCTCTCCATCATTCTAACAGAACCCTTAAGAACTCTTCCCTCACCTCAAGAGTATCTCAAAATCCCATTCGTCTTCCTGGAGAGACTTCGTCATCGAATTTATTAAATATTTTTTTAATTTTCATTTCTAATATTATCCCTTTAATTATCTAGATTATCCTAAACTTTACTATTGTAATTAGCATCTCTTATTTAATTTAATTTAATTTTTGGTTTTTATGATTATTTTTTTTATAAATGTATTGAACAACCACTTTTAGATTTTCCATCATTTTGGCAAAACCTAAAAGAATCATTCTTAACTAGGAATTTCAAAAATATCAACTGTTCGTAATATTTTGAATTCCATCATTAGAATAACTTTAATTTTATTAAATATTTTTTAGAAATATATATTTTAATATTTTTTAATATTGAACATCTTCCACGAATTTTTCATCATTCTTGCGAAACTCATGGAAAATATCCACACTTAGGAAATTTAAAATATCAACTATTCGTGACACTTCAGAATTCTATCATCAAAATAATTTTAATTTTATTAAATAATTTTATTTTTATAATAATTAAATTTTTAGATATATAAATATTTTAATATTGAACATCTTCCATGAATTTTTTATCAATCTGACGAAACTCATGAAAAACATCCTCACTTAGATAATCTGAAATATCAACCATTCATAACACTTTAGAGTTCCATCATTGAAATGAATTATTCTTATCATATGTTGATTAATTACATATTCATTCTTTATTTATATATTTTCATTTATGATTCATTATAAAATCAATATCTATTCTACTAAGTATCATTATTTGTCTGTTTATTAAATGACTAACTTTCTTGCATCTTATTTATTTATTATTTATTATTATTTTAATAATTATTATTATTCTCCTATTCATATTTTTTTATTTTAACCCTTCATTTATTCTCTTATAACTATTAAGACGTTTTCCAACCTCATTACTTTATCTTTTTATTATTTATTGTTTTATATATACACATAAAAATAAATTATTTGTTGGCTACTGACATACCTAACAAACATTAAGTACGGTTTTGGCTTTATACACCACTTGCAGCAAGCTGTAACAGGCTGGTTATTGTCTATAAATGAAGCTGCCGCTGCAGTGCTGCTGCTAGTCTGGTTCGTGCCGTGAATACCGCTGCAAGGATGAGGCTCGTTTCACCTCCGTGGAGACCATGCAGATGCGCTCAGCTCCCCTTGGATCACATCAAGGCTCTACAACCTTCCTCTGTCATGAATGCTGCCGCTATGGTGCTTGCCGTTGATGCCACCGCACCTGGTTCACCACCGTAGACGCCGTCTCTTACTCCACTCTAGCTCCACTCTAGCATGTTGGGTATCACTGCTTCCTTTCTTGCGAAATGTTGATTCTGAGTGGAATGAGGTTGAAGGTTTATGGGCTAATGATGATTGATTTTGGTTTCAATTTCTACTAGAGGACTTGAAATTGATTAGGTTTCGGATTTGGAAGCAATGTTCAGTTTCTATGAGTTTAACGATTTCGATATTGAGTTTTGAGTTCTGACTCTAGCCTCACAGACCAATTGCTTCCCCCCATTTATAATTTTTAAATTTTGTTAATCTGATCTTGTTTTGAATTTTGAATCTTGATTTATCATATTAGGTTTGAGTTGATTTGCTCCTTATCTCTTAGTATCCCTTCTTGATTTATCATCATTATTTATCTATTCAATTGAAAAGAAATAGGAAGATAATTATAACAAATATAAACAGACAGAATAATAATAAATAAATCGAAGATGAATAAAAAGAACATAATGGGCAAATCATTAAACCTTTAAGTCCAAGGAAGTTTTAAGCTCATTATTCAAAATCCAATTTCAATTATGGCTCGATTCCAATTCAAGACCATTTATGAAGGTTCAATTACATTTTGATTTGATTAGCCTTTAAGCCCAAATTATTAAATAACTTTAGAATGACCGGACAAAATATGATGTCTACACCAAGCTTCAACAAACTTCAAAAGAGTATAAATAGAAGTTATGAAGACCACTGGATCTAGGAGATACAATTCAACATCTTCTCTAAGCTTCAAAATCAATTCTTGTGCTAGAAATTCAACATCTTCAACCATTCACATTTTCAAGTGTTCATTGGTTTAGCATAAATCTTATATAGATTTTTTTAGTGCTTAATTTTGTAATCACTTACCTTCATAAAGGTTTCCCTTTGATTATACAATCTAGAAAACCCATTCACTACTTGCAAAGGAGAGAGTCTCCTTGAGTGCTTTTGTAACATCCCGTTACCACATTTTTCACGTATTTTCATACAACTTAACCAGTTGGGCTGTCTGCGATGCCATTAACATTCAACAGTAACAGTGATAAATGATATCCATTTATCTATTAATTATGGAATATGAAATTTCTTTTCATTATTCCTTTAATCTGACATCCCCTATTAACCTTTATTTCACTAAGGTAGTACTGTATACATATGTCTGAAATGTAAAAGAGAAGAGATTGTACCTGTCACATTTAACGTGCCATGCCTCGGTGCTTTAAGCATAGCTATACTCATCTGAGAGCTAATTCTCTCAGCTCCGTGTACTTCTTATCTGTGGAGTTAAAAACAAAAGGGTGAGCGATTCATACGCTCAGTAAAGGAAATATATGCTGCTTTAAAATAAGCAAAACTATATATCACAACACATTTATTCTTTTCTTAATAATAACCCAGAAGAAAAGACAATGGATATATAGTAAACAACTCTCTTAAAACACCATTCAAATTACTGGTTAACAGTTTACTTTAAAATATAGTAAACACTATATAAGATTTCAACAAATCCTCACAGTAAACAGAAATTGATAAGTTGAGACTAGGCAACAAATAAATCATGCTATCATCGTTCCCCCTTCCCCTTGCGAGAACGGAATCTGCCGCTATTGGGGTGCACCCGTAGGCCATCGCCCCTCACGGCTATCTCAGATCTATGGCCATAATCTAAAGTGGTCCTCGGGTCCACTTGCCAAGTGACCTCGAGACCGCAAATGACTTGGCGGGTCCATCAGCCCTGTGACGCCCTGAGGTGCACTCATTGGTCCATCGACCGAGCCATCGCCCCAGACGGGTCACGCAATAGTAATGCATGAACTAGAGGCCTAACGTCTCAAAATCAATTTATATCACATGAAAAACCTTTAAGGAATCATTTCATAATGTCATCGTTTTCTTTCCAAAAAGGTTTTAAAAACAGCCCGCAATCTCACTGAATTTCGTGTGAGAAAGACACGGGTTAAACTGACTCGCCATGGCTAGTTCGCCCATGGTCAACTCACCCATTGGTCAACTTGCCCAAAAACATAATGAAAACAATTCATTTTTCGTTAAGAAAATTTGGAAAAGCGAAACCTGTTTGACATGGTCGACTCGCCCGATATGGCTCGCCCATGACAGTTCGCCCAACGCGGAGAACATGTGTTCGCCCGCCCTCTTGCTTTTAAAATCCGAAAGCAAACTGGCTCGCCCTCAGTGGCTCGCCCAGTAATCAACTCGCCCAAAAGATTTCATATTTCTATTTTGAAAATATTTAAAACGTCTTATTTTTCCTTTAAGAAATTATTCTTTAAAACTGTTCGCCAGAGTCAGCTCGCCCTTAACGGCTCGCCCCTGACTAACTTGACAAGACGGTGAATTAGTATTCGCCCGCCATTAGCTTTTCAAAACAACTATATCTCGTTGATAGCGGTTCGCCCGCCTTAAATTTAAAACAAAGGCCGCCCGCCCAAACACATTAAAAATGGTTCGCCCGACTATGGCTTACCCGGATTTCTCTTTAAAACAAGGGCACTTGCCCAGTTTCTATGAAAGAGAGCTCGCCACTTGGCTCGCCCCAGGTTTCTGCTTATAACAAAGATACTCGCCCGCCTTGATCAGTTCACCCAACAAAACAACATATGGCGGCTAGAAGCTCGCCCGCGATCAAACAATTTATTAAAATAAATACATGCCATAACCCAAAAATAATTTCTAAATATTTTTATCATATTTCTACTCCACAGGGCATGCATTTTACTTCACATATATCTCCCTTACCTGTTAGAAACGAAGCCTTGCTTCGCCCTGCTCTCTGTTCGCCCATAGCCATTCCCAATTATCGGCTGCAAATTATATAAATTCCATTAATATTTTCTTTATAAATATATATATAATTTTCCATTTCTTGGGCGAAATTAAAATAACTCAAATCACTACTCGCCCAAATAGAGCTTCACTAGTTCGCCCAGACGAGCTCGCCATTCACCATATGGCTACCACGTGGCATATCGCCCGCCATAACACACCGTGGTTTTGTGAGCTCACCCAACATTCAACTCACGAGGCCTACATTGGCTTAATTGTGGGAGTTCACCCACAATACCTATTCGCCCAACGCCTCTGCATTTGAGCTCGCCCATGAATTCATTTCACTATAATTGGGCGTTCTCGCCCCTTGAACACATGCTTTACCTTGGCGAGTTTCTCATTATCTATTCGCCTCATTGGCGATTACTAGATTTCAACATGGGCGATCACTGTAGTCGCCATTGTCGTCACTTATTCCATTATTTTCCTTGTTTTCATGTTCTCTAAGGATCTAACTAAAACAAGGTTGTGTTCTATGTTGTAAACATATAAGTCTACCCTTGAATATCAAGAACACCTAAGAAATATGAAACTCACCTCAATCAACTGCACTTCCAGAACATACTGCTTTCTGTCTCATGTTGGCCTCCTTTGCTTATTCTTTTAGCTCAACCAACTAAGAAGGAAAGGTTTGCAAGCTGTTTTGCTTGTTTAGCCAGCTTAAGGAAAAAGCTTAGTAGATCAAACATGGCAGAGAAATGGAAGAAACAGAGAAATGGTTTTCGTGAAGAAGCTAGAATTGGCTAACTCGTTTTTTCCTCAATTGTCTCTGCTTATATAACCATGCTCAACCAATCAATAGCTACCGTCTGTCTCTTATCCTGTTTCCTTCATCATTGTTCCCGTCCTTCATGCATTTAAAGCATGAAGAAAACTACAGCTCAAAGTGGCGTGGAAGTCTCCCTTTCACACGCCTTTTTCTTCTGCTGCAGCCTTTACTTACTTCCTTAACCAATAAGGCCGGCGCCTTTGTTGACTTTAACATCTATCTATTAAATGTCTTCAACTGTGGGGCGTCCAAAGTCAATTTTTGCTACAATATTCACGTGCTGATTCCAGTTCCAGTTCGTCCATTCAATCTGAAACCTCAGCTCGCCCCACTTACTATCATAAAACTCACTTATCCATACGAGCGATTACATGTACTCGTCCATTCGGGCGATCACCTACTCAAGAGGCATGGCGAACTCACCTATTCGCCCTTGCTACTATTCAACTCGACATCAACATTGACGATTGTCATCCTGCTCGCCCATTGGCGAGCTGCCCTCTTACTTGTCCGTAGAGGATTTCACTTAATTTGCTCCGTTCTCATCTCAAGTTAAGGAGCTTTTCAACTAAATGGAAATCAATACTCTCTATTTATTTAATTTCCATTATCACTTTTATGAAATTAGACTCTACAGTAATGTAAAATCGGATCTTACAGCTTTATTGTAAGTGAGATAGTGGGTAGAAATATTTACTCCTTGAGCCATGAAAAGGAAAAGTTTGCTACTGAATCCTATAAAAAGTAGTGGTTGAAAGGTTTCCTCCTTAAACCCAAAAAAAAAAGTGCTATAAGGTTATTCTTGAGCTCGCAAAAAAGAATGTAACAAATTCATTAGTGGATTTGGAGAAAATCTTTAGGAGTGTCTCAAGGTAGAGGACGTAGCAAGATTGTCTAGCCTCTACAAATCATTTATGTACAATTCTCTAACTCTTCACTTTTTACTTGCAACTTAATTGTGTATATTGTATTGTGCTTGAATTATATGCTAAAATAGCATAGAGAACTTAAAGAATTATAAAATAAGTTAGAGAATCTAGAAAAACCGAAAAATGAACCTAAGATTATTTAAAAACCGATTCATCCCCTCTTAGTGAGATAATTGAGCTAACAATATTCAAAGTGTATCAATACTGCCATGTGTTAAACACATGATATTGGCCTAATTTGTAGGATCATGTTTTATTCAAATATGCAAACATAAATTACAGCTTTTGGATCATGCATGTCTAACTTATCATTTATTCAACATGAGTACATAAGATTCAAACAATTAATTCTTTAATGGGCATTAAAATTATATTCTTCTTAAGTTTTTCATAAGTCATATCAAAATCGTAGAGTATTCCAAAGTCAATAATAAAGTTAAATTTGTTAATTATGTTTAAAATAGTAAGATTTTTAAATTCTAAATTAAGAAGAATGTTTATACTAGTTAAGATACAATTATTTACATATATGATATTTTAATATAATATATATGATATTTTATTATAATTTTATAAATCTTAAGAAACATATGTACGTATATTGCAAAATTGCACTCTTCATAATAATAGTATTTATGTATTGGATTCTAAATAATAGTATACTATCATGAAAAGATATATCATATATATATATATATATATATATATATATATATATATATATAATTAATTGTTCATAAGATCTATTTTATGTAGTTGATTCTAAATAATAGTATATTAAATAATAGTATATTATTTACTAAAAAACATAACAGCATATTATCATGAATTTATGATGAGATATATCATATGGATATTAAATTTTTAATGATCTATTTTTTATGTACGTGATTTTAAAAACTAGTATATTAACATAATAGTATATTATCATGATAAAGATATATTATATACATATTTGAAATTAATGATCTATTTTATGTACTTGATTAGTTTATTCTAAATAATAGTATTACATAATATTATCATGATAAGATATATCATATACGTATTTTATATTAATGATTTATTTTATCATTTATATACTTGATTTGATTAGTTGATTCTAAATAATAGTATATTATCATAGTAGGTCATGAAAATTAATTAATTAGTTATGCCTGTAGGCTATAATGAGTTAATTATTTTGATTAATTAGTTCCATCAATAGTTTAAATTGTGTTCAAAATAAATGACAAAAAAAATTTAAATTTATTTTAATATCTCATTATTTTCTTATATATATGATTATTAATTTGCATGTTAATTCTGGGTGTAAAAGATTATCTTGTAGTAAATTATGAATGTAAATATTTTAGACCTTTTGTCATTTTTTTTCTTATATTTTTTCTTAGTCATGTTAGTCATGTCGATCGTGTCGTGTTACACAAATAATGATAACCTGTTAACCGTATCATGTCACATATAGCACGTATAAAAAATGTCATATACATGTTTAGAATTTATACATGTTTTATAATTCATGATGTGTATGTGTCTCAATAGTTCGTGTCATATCAAAAATCATGTATAACACGAAACATAACACAGAGATACAGTTTGCAATGTCCATGTAAAGGTGACAAAGTTAACCAAAATGAACTCATCCGTCTGAGCCACCAAAATCAAATGGCTGTTTTGACTAAAAAAAAAGATAATAATCCAGGCTCAATTTGATTTTAACATAAATTACTTAAATTTAAAATTACCTAACCTTAAATTTAGGACTAATAATAAATATTTAAATTCCATAATTAATTCCAAACTATTATATTATGGTAAAAATATTTTTTTTTCAATAATATGAAGGTTACATTTTTGGATTTAGTTAAACTTAAATGTTCACTTAATATTTTGCATTCATCTTAATCCAACCATAAACAAAATTTTAAAAGAGTTAACCTAAAATTATTATAACTAGTTTGTGACCCGTGCGATACACATATTTTTTATTTAAATGTGTTTGAAAATATATATTTACCTTAAAACAGAATAATTTATATATTCAAAATAAAGTTAAAATAATTATAATATAAAAAAATTTAAAATATTATAATATCTTTAATATATGATAAACAATAATTGATAAATAATATATAAAACTAAAAACTTCATTCAAGTATAAACAAATTCATAAGCCAAAATATTTATGATATTGTTGAATTAAAATCAAAAAGCTTCATCAAAGCAAAAATTGTCTTCAATTATTGGTGCCTTCTACTGTTGTAGAATTTTTTGTAGACCTGTAAATATGAACATTTCAACATAATGTCAAGTTTATTCAACTTGAGTTTAAGAAGAAGACCAAACCTTGAGCTCTGTTTTGATGCCTACTAAGTTTTTTTTTTATCTGCAAATTAAATGTGTTAATTATTTATATGAAAAGAAAATTACTGCTCTTAATTGGTAGTTTAAGAAGATTAACAAACTTTGAGCGCTTTGTTTTGATGCTTACTGTAATGCTTTTTGTGGTGCTACATTGTTTGTTGAATGAAAAAAACTGTCCACTGCTTTAATGTCTACTAAAATGTTGTTTTGTATTATTGTTTGGTGAAATAAGAATTAAGAGTGAAAACTTTTATAATTGATAAATGATTAGTGTAAAAATAGTTTCAGATTTTTCATATATTTATAAAGAAGAAGGATCCACTTACACATGTGTAAAACAAATTTAGTTTTACACACTTTCATATCTTTTTATATGATTTATAATTTTATAATCCGACCGTTAAATTTTATGTTCTATTCACATGGATCATGTGTGCCAAATTTCAAATTAATCGAGTACGTCTAACTATTTTTTTCTTAAAATAAAATTTCAACCGTTGACATATATTGAAAAAAAATACTATCTCGATTGAAATGATAAAAATAGTAGATTGATTCAAAAATTTACATACATAATAAATATGAGTAAGTTGTTAAATCCAACGGTTGGTTTGCAAAAATATTAATCCTATATGAAGATATAAAACTGTGTAAAACAAATTTATTTGACATATGTGTAAGTAGATCCCCACTCATTTATAAATGGCATTAAATGTGTATAATTTTGGGATTATATGAATTTGTACATTATTCTATTAAAAGTAATAGTAAAAATCTCAGAAATTAGTCGAAAGGGATAATAAGAAACTGCAAAAGTTAAATCATTTATGTGTCTCCAAAACAACTTTAATTGAAGTTAACAAACGGACCAAAAGAGGGTGTTTCATGACAATTAAACGTTAAAAATATATTGAGTATATTTTAACTCCAATTAATTTTATAGTATATATTTACTGCTAATTAAATACATATCCGAATTAATTAGTAGTCTAATTTGAATTTTACATTTATTTCAAAGCATTAAAGTTACTATAATTTTACCAATAAACTGTGAAGATTTTATTAAAATAAATTAAGTCAATTATAAGATATGCTTTAAGATATATATATTTATATATATTTGGTATTATTACATGATTACGTGTCGACAATGTAAACTATCCACATAAGAGTTAACATCAACATCAACAATATTTGACATGAAAGCATATACTTTATAATATAATATATTAGTTTTTACTCGTACGATACACAAATTAGTTTTAACTATTTAAATTTGTAAGTATATAAAATAATATTATTTAATTTATTTTTAAAGTATATATAAAATCTAATACATACATACATACATACATATGATAATCAAGATATTCAATCATAAAAGAATTAAATATTTAATTAAAAAATTATAATATTCAAAACATAATATAAACAAATATTAGAAAGAATTAAAAAATAAAAACATATTATAAATAATATTATTAAGCACATCAACAAAACTTAAAATAGAAATAAAAGTATATTTTAACAATTCTCAACCGTTAGAGTAACATTTTGAGGTATATTTTTATTATTAACGTAAATAATTATTATTATAAATATGCATTATATATATGTAAAAAAGAATGATTGTAACATAAAAGTATTTATATTTATATCTGGAAGTATAGTAATTTGTGCAATACACGAATTAATTTTATCTATTTAAATATATATGTAACATATATGTTTATATATTTAGATGTTTTATACATGAACTTTAATTATTTAGAAAAATAACAATTTTAAATATTTAAAAAATATACATGATATTAATATCTTATTTTTATACTTTTCAGTTTTGTTAATAAAATATTTTTAAATAAATTAAAATTATTTATTTTATAATATAAATAGATATCAATAAGTATTTTATTTAGTTTTTCAAAAAGATAATATTAAATTATATGTTTTTAAATATTTTTGCTTAGATAGTTAATATTTAAAATTATTTCAAGATATATATTTTTTTAAAGATTGAGAAATTTTAGGAATTAGAAAAAATTTAGAAAACTAAAAAAGTGGAGAAGTTAGTATTTATTATACCTTTTGACTTATGTAAACATGAAATTAATGGATGCTTACGTGTAATTTAAAGAGAATGTTTATGTAAACATTCATGTAGATATCTTACCAAATTTACTATTTACCTTGTAATGTAATATACATATATATATGCACATATATATATATATATTTATATATTAAGTAAAGGTTCATATGTGATACACTGACTGTGTATAGTCTCTATACACTGTCAATGCACCAGAGATTAACAACTCATTAATATACAAACTAAAACAATGTCAAGCCCTTAAAAATAAATGCAAATAAATTTTTTTTCAATTTGCTCGTAAGAGCTTATTGATGAGATGCATAGTAATATATCATAAATTGATTATATATATTATTTTGTTTTTGTTATTCATAACAATTGCTAACTTTAGTAATGATATGGTGATCCTTAGTTATAATATATTACTATGCATCTCTTTTTTATAAAATAAGTTATATGACTCCTATGCTTAGTGATAGAAAAAAAATTATGAGAAAGAATATTATACCAATTACCAAATATGTTAAATATTTCAATCCTAAATATATTAAAAATTATAAAAAAATCAATTTCATAAACCATTTATAATAGGATAAATTTTATCTAGGTCCTTCAATTTTAACCTTAGTTTAAAATTAGTCCATTTGTTTGAGAAAATGGACCTTATAGTTTAAAATTATCAATTTGCCAGTTAAAAAAAATTATTCCATTAAGTCACCGTTAAAAAATCTATTATTCCATGTATGTGTTCTTCATATAATGTCCATAATAATTTTTTATTGAAAAATAAAAACCCAACATAAAATAATATTTAATAATACTTAAAAGTAATATGTAGTTATAAAATTCATTATTAATACTTAAGAATATGATATTATTAATTCATAGTTAATGGACTAATATATGTTAAAGATCGTTTGTGGCTTAAGACAAAGGACCCTTTTTTAAAATTAATTGACTAAAATTAAATTACAATAAAATTTGAGGTTTTTTATGAAATTTGTCCTTTAAAATATTAGGAGTGTGTATATATATAGTAAGTACACTAGAACAATTTTTTTTTGTGTAGACCACAAGTATACTCATCCGTTTTAACGGTCTGAGACTAATCCTGTTCAGGGTTTAGTCACAGTTAAGGCTCTTCACCCCTCCCCAAAGATGTGTTTAGTGAGAGTCAAACCCAAGAGCTCTTCCCACAAACTCAGCTTGCGTTGCCAACAAAGCCACAACTCTTGGGTAGAGCAATTTTTTTTTTTGGTCAAGATATTCTATTAACTTGTATTAGATATTTACTCATAAATAAAATGCGAGCGTATATAGTCAGTACACTAACAATTGTTTTTTGCTAGAATAGAACTAATAAATTTTCTCCTCTCATAGCCAGCAAGCCCTTTGTGGGTTGGAAGACAAAAGCACTGCACGACTCTTAATACTGATATAGGCGGTGCTACAATATTGATTAGAAATGTAAACAGGACGGGTATCCGTAAAATTTAAGGTGTTCGAATTCAAATTCGATTATATTTTAAAATATTCGAATTCAATTAAATACTCGATTATTTTTATGTTTATTATTTGAACCCTACCCATTTAATATAAAAATTATCCGTTTAACTACCCGAACCCGCTAAATATATGTTTATTAAGTCAAAATTTAACTTTTTAATTTTAAATTTTAAATTAATTTTAAGAAAAATTAAATTAATACATTTAAATTAATTCATAAAAATAAATTAATGTTAAAAATTATAATTAAAATACTTAATGAATTAATTTAATTAAGTATTATATTAATAATAAATATTTTATAAATAAAAATATATAATAATATTTAAAAATTATTATTTGTAATCAGGTTAGGGTAGTAGGGTACCCTAAGATCACTATCCGAATCTGTGACGGGTAGTAAAATTACTACCCAAATCCTACCCAAACCCAATTATTAACTACTATAACCCTACTTAATCGAGTCGGATGGTATCGGATACCCGTTTATAGGGTACCCATTTACATCCCTAGTATTGACAAAATCCGGTTAGTTTTGAATTTCTGGTTCCAATAGTTTCCTTTTCCCCTTTATTTTTGGACTTTCTGGCCTTGATCTCATTCGAAGTGAAGCTAATGGCGGAGTTCTCTGTGATGAATTGGATGAGTGTTGGGACTGGCAGTAGGGCTATGGAGGTTCAGAAAGGAAAGAAAGGAGATGAACTAAGAGTCGAGCCACTGGATCTGGAAGAAAAGAAGCTAAAGGATGAGCTGGCAACTGACTATAGCCGCAACAGTAGCCAAGCTGAGCTGGTAGCAGACAACAATTGAATTGGTGTTGAAATGTAGGCAGGGAATAGGAGTAACGAACCTGTTGAGGTGGCAGAGAATAATTAGACTCATGCAGCAGCTGTCTTTTTTGTTTTTATTTGTAATTGCTCAGGTCACACCTTTAGACAGTACTATTGGTATATATGAACCAATGTAACAAAGAATACAAATATATATATATATATATGAAAATATTTGAATTCTCTTTGTCTTCATCATCTTCTTCCTTTCTGTTCTTCTCCTCTTTTTTCTATTTCTATTTCTATTTCTCCATTGTTAAGCTTCACCTTGCCTAGATACTCTCGGTTGTGACAATTGGCATCAGAGCAGGTTAAGAATCCACCCAAAAAAACTGGGAAAAAACAAGAAACAGAAGGCCATGGCGAAAGGAATGAGACTCAACTCTTTACATGAATAGGTTCAAGCTATGCAAAGTCAACTGAAGGCTATCAAGGTTGCTGAAAGCACAGCACATAAATGGTGGGAAGAACAAAGGCATGAGATAGATGCTAAGTTTGCTGAAAACCAGAGTTGTATAAGCAAACTATTGGAGACATTGATCCTGAAGGAGACACCACAGATTCAACTTGATCCGAGGGGCAAGGCTACTTCCAGTTGTTCTCAACCTTCGCCTTTACTACCTACAAGGAGAGAAGGTAAGCAACCCATCGAGATTACTGTTATTGGTGATAATGGCAAGTATAACTATAGGCCTGAGGAACCTGGTATTTTGCCTAGGAACCAACCAGATCATATTTTCCCTAGTCCCTTAGATAACATATTTCCTGCAAAGAACAATGAAACTGCTATAGTGCCAAATGCCACTAACAATCTAAATGCATTCACTCCTAGACCTAAGATAGAATTACTAATGTTTGAAGAGGAGAACTCGAGAGGATGGGTGAGAAAATGTCAGAGGTATTTTTCTATTTTTGCCATAGCAGAAAATCAAAAATGGAGATAGTTGTAATGTATTTGGCTGGGAAGGCAGAGGCTTGGTTTAAAGGATATGCTATGCAGAGGGAAAGGATCACTTGGCAGGGATTTGCCCAAGACCTGTGTCAAAGGTTTGGAGATAAGAATTGTGCCGATATAGTAGAGGAGTTTAACAAACTAGTTCAAAAATCCACTGTTGAGGAATACCAGGACAGATTTGAAGAGCTCAAACCATACATGCTCCAATTGAATCCATACCTTAGCGAAGAGTATTTTGTGTCCAGTTTTATTAGTGGCCTAAAGGATGATCTTAAACTTAGAGTTAAGGCTAGTGAACCCCCAAACTTTGATTGCTGATTATAGACAAGCCAGGTTGCATGAACTTTCTCTAGAAATAGAAGGCAAGAAGCATAGACAGAACCTAAGACATAGCCTTGGACCTACCCACAACACTTATACTAAAACTTCCCATATACCCTAGACTCAAACACAGAAAAACCTTACTATTATACCCCAAACCAATCCTAAACTCACCCTTATGGAACAAAGGAGAGCACAAAATTTATGTTTCAAATGTGGTGAAAAATTCATACCTGGGCATTTATGTAGGATCAAACAGTTGAATGTCATAACTGTTGAGGAATCATCAGAAGGGAGTAAGGATAATCTAGGGGAATGTGCAGAGGAAGAGCAAAACTTGCTTGGGGAACAGGAGGGTATTGGTGAGAACCTAGAAATCTCTATTAATGCTCTGACTGGGAACATTGGGCACAGCACTTTGAGGATTCAAGGCAGCATCAAGGGCAGACCTCTTAGTGTGATAATTGACAGTGGAAGTACCCACAGCTTTGTTACTCCTAGGTGGGCTAGAGAAGGTGTTGAACTGGTAAACACTACTCCCTTAACCATTACAGTTGCCAATGGGGATAAACTATACAGCACAGCAAAATGCAAGCAATTAGAGTGGCAAATGCAAGGTTACCAGTTTACTCACGATCTTAGGGTTTTACCCCTTGGAGGTAGTGACATGGTGCTTGGGGTTGATTGGATGAGGCAATATAGTCCCCTACTGTTTGACTTTAAGAAGCTTTCCTTATCCTTTAACAAGGATGGTCAACAGATCACCTTAAAGGAAACAGCTTAAGGTGATTTCGGAAGGGAGATTGCAGAAAATGGCCGACAAAGATCAAGAAATATTGGGAGAGTTATATGTACTGTGTGTAGATTATGAAGAAACTAAAACTCCTCCAACAGTTGCAAACCTTCTTTCTGCCTTTGAAGATGTATTTGAGGAACCAAAAGGGCTACCCCCTAAAAAAAAGCCAAGACCATAGCATTCCTTTAAATGAGGGATCTCAAACTGTCAACTTGAGGCCATACAGGTTTCCACACCACCAAAAGGCTGAAGTAGAAAGGCAAATTTCTGAAATGTTATCCTTATCTGTTATTCAAACCAGCAGCAGCCCATTTGCATCTCTTTGTCTCTTGGTGAAGAAAAAAGATGGTCCTTGGAGGTTATGTTTGTACTATAGGCAATTGAATGCCATGACTATCAAAAACAAGTTTCCCATACCAGTGGTGGAAGATCTCTTGGATGAGTTGAAGGGGGCTTGCTATATCTCAAAGGTGGATTTGAGGTCAGGTTATTGGCAAATCAGTGTTAGAGTAGAGGACATACCAAAGACAACATTTAGAACTCATCAAGGTCATTATGAGTTCAAGGTAATGCCTTTTGGCTTAACTAATGCCCCAGTTACATTTCAATCTTTGATGAATGAGGTTTTTGCTCCATATTTAAGAAAGTTTGTATTGGTATTTTTTTATGATATTTTGATTTATAGTACTAATCTGGAGAGCCATGTAGAGCATTTGCACACTGTTTTCAGCTACTGAGGTTACATCAGTTGAGAGCAAAAAGAAGCAAATGCTTCTTTGGGCAGACAAAGATAGAGTACTTAGGGTATGTTATATCTGTAGAGGGTGTAGCCACAGATCCTGCTAAGGTGGAAGCCATGCTTAAATGGCAACAACCTAAGAACCTAAGTCTTTAAGAGGATTCTTAGGTTTGACAGGCTATTATAGAAAGTTTATCAAAGGGTATGTGGTGATTAGTAGACCTTTAACCAACATGCTTAAGAAGAATGGGTTCAAGTGGTCTTCTGAAGCAGTGACAGCCTTCAATCAACTCAAGACAGCCATGACTTTAGCCCTTGTTTTAGCACTACCAAATTTCAAGAAGCCTTTTTGTTTAGAGACAGATGCTAGTAGCATGGGAATTTGGGCTATGTTAACACAAGAAGGAAGACCTATAGCTTACCTTAGCAAAGCTTTAGGTCCAAGACACTTGGACTTGTCCATCTATGAAAAGGAGTATTTGGCCATACTAATAGCAGTAACCAAGTGGAGACACTACCTTGAAGGTGGACCTTTTGTTATTAAAATAGATCATGAAGCTTTGAAACACCTCCTTGAGCAGAAATTGACCACCACAATTCAGAAGAAAGGTTTAACCAAGTTGCTAGGGTTAGACTACTCTATACAATATATAAAAGGAAAGAGCAACATGGTAGCAAATGCACTTTCCAGACAGTTTGAAGAAGAGGCTCAACAATACAGCCTACATTCAACTACCATCATTCCAGAATGGGTAAAGGAGATAGAAGGCAGTTATGTGAATGATGAGACTGGTCAAGAATAGATCAGGGCCTTGACAGTGAAAACATCAGACCCCTCTAAGTATTCTTTTAGTAATGGGATACTAAGGTACAAAAGGAGGGTATATGTAGGCAACAATGGATAGTTGAGAGAGCAACTAGTTAAGACTATGCATGATTCACCAGAAGGAGGTCATTCTGGTATACAAGCCACTTACCTCAGGACAAGATCTTATTTCTATTGGCTAGGATTGAAAAGGCAGATCCAGACTTATGTGCAACAGTGCGAAATCTGTCAAAGGAACAAGGATGAACATATGGCCAATCCAGGGTTGTTGTAGCCTATTCCTAGCCCTGAACAAGCATGGTAATTGGTCACCATGGACTTCATTGAAGGGTTGCCTTTATCTCAGAAGTTCAACTATATTATGGTTGTTATAGACAAATATACCAAATATGCTCATTTCCTACCCCTTACCCACCCCTATACTGCTATGGATGTTGCTAAGGTGTATTTGAACCAAGTCCATAAGCTACATGGGACACCAAAGACTGCTATATCAGATAGATATAAGATCTTCACTAGTATGTTTTGGACAGAACTGATGAAGTTGCTAGGTACTACTGTTCAGCTTACAACAGCCTACCATCCGGAATCTGATGGTCAATCTGAAAGGCTGAATCAATGCTTGGAGCAATATCTTAGATGCATGTGTTCTTTGAAACCAAGAAATTGGGATCAATGGTTACCTATAGCAGAATGTTAGTATAATACCAGCCACCATAATGCTATAGCAATGACTCCTTTCCAGGCATTATATGGTTACAAACCTCAAGGTTTAATGTGGGATGCCAGTAGCAAGGCTTAGGTAGCTACAGTTGAGGAATTACTAAAAGACAGAGAACAGTTGAGTAAGCTCTTGGAAGATCAGTTACAGAAGGCAAGACAAAGAATGAAGTTTTATGCAGATAAGAAAAGAAGTGAAAGGGAGTTTCACATAGGTGATGAAGTATATCTTAAACTCCAGCCCTATAGACAAACATCCTTAGCCCTCAGAAAGAACCTGAAACTCTCATCAAGATACTATTGCCCTTATCCTATAATAGCTAAGATTGGCTCAATGGCTTATAAGCTACAACTACTAGCAACATCTAGAATTCACTCTGTCTTTCATGTGAGTTTATTGAAGAAGAAGGTTGGTTCTAAGATAGTTCCAAGTATAGCTCCACCAGAAGGAGTAGATGGCCAATTGCAGGTCTACCATGCTGTTGTGCTTGATAAACGTATGGTTAAAAGGAAGAATCAAGCAATAACCCAATTATTAGTGGTTTGGTCTAATCTAGGCCCTGAAAATGCAACCTGGGAGGATTATACAGTTCTGAAAGCTCAATTTTCGTCTTTTGATCCTTGGGGACAAGGATTTATTGAAGGAGGGGAAAATATGATGAATTGGATGAGTGTTGAGACTGCAGTAGGGCTATGGAGGTTCAGAAAGGAAAGAAAGGAGATGAACTAAGAGTCGAGCCACTAGATCTGGAAGAAAAAAAGCTTAAGGACGAGCTGGCAACTGACTATAGCCACAACAGCAGCCAAGATGAGCTGGTAGCAGACAACAATTGAATTGGTGTTGAAATGTAGGCAGGGAATAGGAGTAACGAACCTGTTGAGGTGGTAAAGAATAATTAGACTCATGCAGCAACTGTCTTTTTTGTTTTCATCTATAATTGCTCAGGTCACACCTTTAGACATTACTATTGGTATATATGAACCAATGTAATAGAGAATACAAATATATATGAAAATATCTGAATTCTCTCTGTCTTCATCATCTTCTTCCTTTCTGTTCTTCTCCTCTTTTTTCTATTTCTATTTCTATTTCTCCATTGTTAAGCTTCACCTTGCCCAGATACTCTTGGTTGTGACATTCTCAATCTCGATCTCTAACTCTTCATGTTTTCTCTCTTCCACTTCATTGCCTCACGACACTGCTGCGCCCAAGTGGCCCTTTGTGGGTTGGAAGACGAAGGCACTACACGACTCTTAATATACGCGGCACCACAGTATTGACAAAATCTGCTTAGTTTTGAATTTTTGGATCCGATAGTTTTCTTTTCCTTTATTTTTGGACTTTCTGGCCCCGATCTCATTCGAAGTGAAGCTAATGGCAGCGTTCTCAGTCTCGATCTTTGACTTTTCACACTTTCACTCTTCCACTTCATTACCTCATGACGCTGCTGCACCCAAGCGAAAGATCTCTGGTTCTTCTCAATGTCGCTCCTTTGCTCTTTCCAAACCTTTTCCTCCTTCCAGGTTATCATTTTATTCTCTTTATTTTCTTCCCATTCCTACTTGATTCTCCATGTCTCTTAGAAATGAAGAAATGATGCTTAATGCTAACTAAGTGACAACTATAATGTTTGATTTATTTATTTATTTATCTCACTAGATACAAACCCGCTCGATGCTGCAGGTCTATTTTTATTTTGCAATTTTTAAAATTAGTAAAATTGATTATTAGATAAGAGTTTTTGATCATAAAAATATTTATTTCCTTCATATTGTTTAGTACAAAATAGAAACATGTTTACTAAGAACAGAGTTTATATATCAAACAAATTGTCAAAAAATAATTTTTTGAGAAATTTGGATTAGCTTAGGTTAAAAAAAATACACAATACTTAAGTTAAATAATATGACAAACAAATAATTTGTGCTAGAAACAAACAAATTAAGATAATGATGGAACAACAATAAAAGTAAAAGTACCAAAATATATATACGGCATAGTGATTCAGACAATTTAACAAAGAAGTAAGAAAAATTAGCTAAGAATGCTTTGTTCATATTCTTAATCAAGTGTAAGGTTTTAAACCTATCTGTAAGCATTTTTATTTTAAGAATAACTAAATGAACTATTTATATTTACTCCAAAGTACAATATATAAAATAAAACTATTTTTTTTCTTGGAAAAGTTAGAGCTAAAAAAACTCTTTCATATAATAATTTTCATTCGAAAGCAAAATATATGTAAGTAGCAGAAGTAAATAGATAAAAATATAAAACAATACCATAAAACAATAATAGAGGACTAGATTAAAAAAAGTTAAAGAGCCATGTGAAAAACATGTTAAGGATTTAACTAAAAAAATTGTTGAGAAAATAAATAAAAGGACCTAAGTAAAAAAAAATTGTTGAGGAAAAAAATAAATGGACATGTGTCAAGTAATGGGAGAGGAGAAGACAAAAATATATGATAGTATAGATACCATAAAACAATAATAGAGGACTGGATTAAAAAGAGTTAAAGAGCCATGTAAAAAACATGTTAAGGATTTAACTAAAAAAATTGTTGAGAAAATAAATAAAAGGACCTAAGTAAAAAAAAAGTTGTTGAGGAAAAAAATAAATGGACATGTGTCAAATAATGGGAGAGGAGAATACAAAAATATATGATAGTATAGATTTTTTTTATTTTTAAGCATATTTAAAGTTTTATTTATTTATTTTTATTTTATCTAAGTAGCATAGTTCATTTTATTTTATTTTGGTTATGCTTTAGATATATAGCTTAGATTTCAATGAGATCATGTCGAATTTAAGTTTTGTTCGAGTCGAGCCCGAATAGTTTGTACATATCAGTGTGTCGTTTATAACTTTATATATATAAAAGATTATTATTTAGTGTTTTAAGTTTTGAATTTTTTTTTTCAAATTTAAATAACTATTTAAAAAATCTACCATAACATTTAATATTTTTTTAGATAAAAAATTTAAAAATACCCCTATTAAAAATATTAAAAAAATTTTAAACAATCCAAAATTCCACCACATGCACTGTCATTGATGCGCCACGTGGAATAATAGTTTGTTCAGGTATTGCACAGGCGGAGACACGCCACGTTCCTTCCTTTCCTTTCTCTCTGGAATATTCGCAGAATGCTCTCAAACGGCACTTTCCCATTTGCCCGCGCCTCCTCTTCGTTCTTCTACCCTTTGTTTTCTTTCTCAACTTTTCTTTCTTTAACGCAACCAAAAAAACACTTGAGCGAACATGGCGTCTTTTGAGCAAGCACCGCCTGGTGATGCAAAGGCCGGAGAGAAGATTTTCAAGACCAAATGCGCCCAGTGCCACACCGTCGAGAAAGGTGCCGGTCACAAGCAAGGTACCCTCCCTCTTTTCTAATTTTATTGTTATTATTATTTAATTTTAGATAGATAGATAGATCTGTTTGTTTTAGATGTTTTATTATTTCCTAGGATACCACTTCTATATCTATACATATAATTAATGATTTGGAAGGATCTCTGTATCTGAATTCTCATAGATCTAAATAGCTTGACTTGAAGTGTTTCTTTTTTGATTGAAAGTTTGAGATTTTTGCTTGTCAGGACCCAATCTCAACGGTCTGTTTGGAAGGCAATCGGGTACAACTCCAGGGTACTCATACTCCGCTGCTAACAAGAACATGGCTGTGATTTGGGAGGAGAAAACTTTGTATGATTATCTGCTCAATCCTAAGAAGGTACTCATCCGTAAAAATCACACCTGTTTTTTAGTTTGCAGTCCTTCATCCCAATATCATGTATCTTTCCTCAAGATGCACCCAATTTTGTAGGCAATAATATGTATCGTGCTATTTCTTTGCTTGTCAATCTTATGGTTGTGCTGCTCTTTGCTCTTTGTGGTTAATAAATACTAATTTATGTATTTCTAATGCCATACGTGCTTATTGTATGGTATGTGATTTGGTTCATGCACTTTTCTTTCTTGCTATTTAAAGGTGTAAATGAACAATTTGCAAACATGTTTGGTTTTTTGTTCGTTTATTAAGCATAACAAATGATCATGAATATCATTTTCACTGTTCTCTTATTAATTAGAAATATGGTTCATTCGTTTATATTCACAAACAAATTTGTTTATGGTTCATTTAAAACTCATTCATTAGTGTTCGTTCAGTGCTCATGTGTTGTTTGTTAATAAATAAATTACTAGAATTATATATTTATCTGTGAACATATTTGGTTTATATTCGTTTATTAAGTTTAACAAAGGATTACAAGCAACATTTTAATGTTCACTTATTAAACAAACTGAACATAAATAGAGATATGGTTCGTTTGTTTATATTCGTGAACAAACTCATTTAAGGTTTGTTTAAAACTTGTTCATTAGTGTTTGTTCAATGTTCAGTTTTTGTTTGTTAATTTATGAACGAATCTAGTGCACAAGGTTCTCATATTATTGGATCTAGAGAGAGTCATATAGACGCAGCCTTTTCTTTGCATTAAAGGAAAAGCTATTTTCATGACCTCAGGTCATAAAAGAGCAACGTTTATCGTTGCATCAAAACTCATTCACTTGTTAATATATAAATTACTAAAATTACATATTCACACTTAAGTTATATTACCTTAATTTCTTAAACTTAATTCTTTTTTCGCTTTCCAACTCACATACTCCAAAATCTCACCCACCAAGCCGTTTCCTTAGAAACTCTCATAGAGTTATAGTCTCACTTACACTTCCTCTTCAGCCCACGCTGTTGCTACTGGTTCTTCTTCTTCCCCAAGAATGAGAACTTTTATTTGCATGCCACTTGCTTTTGTTATTAGAGCCTAAGCAACGAGGTCATGGTACTTATCCAAAAGAGCTTGTTTTAAATTCTAGTCTTTTGTGACCAATGTTTTATCGGTCCTTGTTGTAAATGATTATTCAAAAGAGCTTATTCTCTTCTTTTGGACCAAATGTGCTTCCCTTCTCAATAGGTATTTCCCATTTTGAACCACCTCTTTAATCTTTTCGTTATTATCCATTTGTGTTATTATTCTTATAATCTTCATCCTTTCTATGTATTTCATTGCATGCATTGTTGGGAAATACTCGCACCCAGAAAAAGAAAAGCTTTTATTTTTTTTTATGAGAATAGTATATGAGGATTTGTTAAAGGAAAGTGGAAATTGAACTTTTATCAAGGATTCTTTTTGAAAAGGGAAAATGGATGCTTCAGTATTATTTTGGTTGGGGTTTAATGTGGAAAGTGATTCTGCTTCCTGATGCAGGCCTTTGTCACCCCTTCCTAATTTGGAAAATTTTGATCAGTTGGTGAATTTTTCCTGTAGGATCAACCTATTGGTTTGTTAGATTGGATTTCTAATTAGTTTGCAATATTTTTTTTTTAGGTTTTGTTCTAATTATTTGAGGTTTAAACATGCTTAATTGAAGATTTTAGACTTAACATTCATTTATACATTCACAAACATGTTCATTTATATATTCAAATGCATGCTTGTTTAATGTTTACGAGTGAGTTTGTTTAAGCCAAATGAATTCGTCCTTTAAAATTAATTGAACATTCTAATGTCTAAACTAATCGAGCTTGAACATAAAATAAAAACTTGGTAATGAGCACGAATCAAATATGAGCAATATTAAAAATAAAAAATAAAAGAATGAATCAAGCACATTGTTTTTCCGTGATTATTAACAAGCTTAGCTTGTGTTTGGATTGAAGTGAGGGGAGATAAAGCAAAGGAGGTATGAAAACCTTTTCCTTTCTTTCCCTTGATTATAATAAATGAAGGGTAGAGGAATTGATAATCTCTTCTTTTTCCTCAAATATTCTATTTTTCATTTACTCCAATTTGGAGGAAATGCATGTGAAGCGAAATGAGTAAAGATTTTTTTTAATTGTATAATAATTTTTATGCTCTTAGTATTTCTTTCTTATTTTTAAAATAATATCATTATAATTATTTGTTTCTTATAGCTCATTCATCAATTATTTTTATTTTAATTTCTATTTGGATCACAAATTTGATTTTATTATTTTATTATTATTTTACAAGACTGATTTTTATTTTATTTTATTATGTTTTAGCATTGTTGTTTAAATGCTCTATGCGTATTGGCTCCAATGTAACAATTATCTCTTGAACCTAGTCAAAGACAAAAAAAAAAAATTTTTCCCAAGAAAAAAAAAACTTTAGCATATTATCATCATCATCATTAGAGCTTTTATTTAAATTGAAAATACTTTAGCATATACCAAAGTTCTATTTTTAATCAAATAAGTAATGAGTATGAACTCTTACATTTTACTTTATAGAAAGAAGAGTTATAATTGAAGAGGAAATATTATACTGAACATTTCCCTTATCATTTTTTAACTAAACAATGGATGTTAGGATTTTTTACTTTTATTTTATTTTTTAATTTTAACTGCACCCGTATCATTTTTTTTCTTTTGAAAACCCTTTTTTCCTTTCCTTCGGTAACTGGACTTATCCTTTTTTTTTTTTTATGGTTGGAGTGGGGTTGAGTGAAATAATAGCATAGTTTGAACTGCACTGATGCTGAGGACCTGTGGGAAATTGTTGATAGTCATTCACTGATGTTACTCATTAACAAGCACTACCTTTTTTGAATTCTAAAATTTGTGCTCAGTTGAGAGATAGAATTTTAATGTTGGATTTAAGCATATTCAACTTATTTTATCTTGTGCCTGCTTGATGACAATTAAATAGATTTTGTTTTTGTGGTTTCAGATTTGACTGCTATTATTATCAAATTCTTTTTTCATTCTTACTGAAAAATTTTGCTCACCTGGGTAAATTTCTTGTGCAGTACATCCCTGGAACAAAAATGGTTTTCCCTGGATTGAAGAAGCCACAGGAACGTGCTGACCTCATTGCATATTTGAAGGAATCTACGGCACCGTAAACGGGCTTCAAACACATTTTGTTTACCTGTTCCATTTTTCAGTCATTGGAGAGTTTTTTCTCACAGCAATGATGTAATAAATTAGACCTTCTAGGTCAGCCATGCTCTTTGTACAACGAGCATTCTTGGTAATTGTTTCTTTGAGAAGAGGTTGCCATTACCGGCAAATGTAAGGCTCATTCAATTAGATTGTCATTAAACTTCATGAATTTCTGGTGAATTACCAGCATGCAAATGATTATTATTTCAGACTGTTAACTGGTCACTCCTTCTCATTCTATGTGTTTTATTGGTGGAATGTTTTAATCTAGTGCATATACTAGGCGGTTTATGTGGGGTTGTTGTGCGCACGTGTGTGTGATCGCAAGCTTGTGTCCATGTTAGAGTGCATGTTTTGATTGAGGTGGAGGTGTTGTAGATAGATGTTTACCATTATTGAATAGTGTTTCTCATCTTCATTGAAGAACGACGAATGGAGCATTTGTTTTTGGGGTGGTCTGGGAGTTATTGACATGTGACAGTGCTTTCCATAGCATCTAAGATGAAGCTGATTATTTTTTGAAAAAGAGTTTTCTCTATGCAGATTACAATTTACCTCAGTTCTATAGCAAAAATTCTCTCTGTGGTTAAAGAACTAATGAAGTTGAAAATTAAGTTGGGTTTTCCAAGTTCTCTAGTGCCTTCATGTTGGCTTCAAGTGGTCTACTGCCGATAGTTCTTTATTCAGTAAAGTCTCTTTAATCAATTCTCCGTTGTGACTTGAAATAATGTGTATTTAGTTTCAGTTTTTCTGTTTTTATCTCTCTAATCAATGGTGAGCTGGAAGTTTGCTATACAGTTTGTTATCCAGCCTCCATGTATGGTTCCTCGTCTATATTCAATACACAGATAATGAAAATCACAACAAAATCAGAATGAAGTTTTCTCTTATTTTGTTAATAAGCCCTATTAAAACAGTTTGAAAAAAAAAATCCAATATTCTGAATTTGCATTTGAAGAGCAAGTTGCAAAATACACATTTTACTAAGGTATTGTCTTGTTAATGTTAACCATGTAAGCCCTATAAATCAGACTAACGAAAGATTTGGAATGAGAAAATTAAGTTAAAGCAGTTAAAATGATGATAAATAAATTGAATAAAAGAATAAGAGAAAGAACAAAGGAGAGAGGTTTGCAACGTGTTTAGAAATAAGCTACAAAGGACCGAAATTGTACTAAGGAAGTAAACTTGAGAATTCATATTTATAATTTATGTTTGTGTTATCCAATATTATATTTTTATCGTATAAAATATAAAAATTTAATATCGACACGGGAAACAATATTTTATTTGTAGTTTTTATAAATTTCATATATAATTTTTATTTAATTTTAACTCGTATCATTTTCGTATTTTTTATTCGTATCGTTTTTTGTAACATAAAAAATATAAATTCAAACCAAAAATTCAGAACAAAATCTAACAAAGATACTTCATCTCTTCTAATACAAATTACAAACAAACTATAAATGCCATCTAGATGACCACATACTAAGATTAAAGATTAAGCAATCATTGCTTGGTTAAAGAGTGAAAAAGAAATTATTAATCATAATATGTTTTTTCAAATATAATATTTTTTTGATAAAATAACATATAATGATTTATATTATATATTTGATTAAAAATAAAATATAGTATATATTAAGGTATTTTTTAAAAAAAATTAAAATAAAATTATTTTGTTTGGAAAAGTTAAAGTTAAAATTATAAAAAAAATTGTAATTTAAAAATAGGGATTTTGTGGATTTAATTTTCTTTTTTAGAATTTAAGTGGAATTTATGTAACTTTTATTTTTTATTTTATGATTTGCATAATTTATTTTTTTACACAATTATTTTTAAAATACTTTATTATATTTTATTTTTTATTTTTTTCATTAAAAATAATTTTTTAAAAATTATAAAATTAATGAATGACCATAAATAAATTTCGTTATTATTTAACACTATCATGATGATATTAATATAAAAATATAAAAAAAAAAAACCTTAAATTACTTTCTTTATTTCCTTTATTTATTTAATTATGTCGTTCTTCGCCTTTCCATGCGCTTTTCACTTCCCATCTCCCATTTCCTTCGACTCAATTCCTCAATTACTCTATCAACTAAGAAGACAAGAAGAAAATGGAGCAAGGCTCGTCTTTCACACTCGAACAACGAGTCCACTCATCCACCGATCCGCGCCGATTGGGTACAGTCAAGTACGTAGGCAACGTGGAAGGATACTCAGGCACGTGGGTCGGGGTCGACTGGGACAATGAAGGAGATGGAAAACATGATGGCTCCATCAATGGAGTCCGATACTTCCAAGCTCGATCCCAAAAGTCTGCTTCATTCGTGAGAGCCCATAACCTCAGTCCAGGCATTTCACTCCTTCAAGCTCTTAAGCTTAGATATCAGTCCCACTCCACCAAACAAGATGAGGGTAGTTTACCTTATTCAATCACTCTCATTGATCTGGGATTTCGATACGAAAGAAAATAATACTAATATTTTCGTAGAACTAAAAAGTTCTTTTTTGTACTAATAATTGGTAGTAATTTTCCGTCATTTGTTGGTTTAAATCAATTATGATTGCATTTTCTAGTAGTATTTGCTTTTGCTGAATAGTAATTTTATGTAAAGTGAAAAGGAACTTTGTTTTCGCAGATGAAATGTATGTGCTTTCAGCCAGCAACAAGCGTGTATCTGTTCAGCTATTGGGTAAAGACAAGATCGAAGATAAGCTAAGTCGATTTGAAGAGCTGAAAAGTGCTTCAGTATCCTATTTGGGTGTCAGCAGTCCTGGAGGCCCGGCTGAATTACGTGCTGCTGTGCCCAGTGAGTTGGTCTCCCTTTTTGTCTATAAAAACTGCATTTTTTATTTTTTTTAAAAATTATTAGACCTTGTCACTGAGTGCTTGGAATATTCTTTAATTTGTTAGCTAATTTATATATGTAAATCTTAATAGGTAAATAATGAAAATTTGAATTTTATTGCTTCATAATTTTGTGTATTTTTTCTACGTTAATTGAGTTAATAAGAGGCCTTATTGATGATTTAAAGTCAACTTCTTTTGCGGGTGGAAAGGATAATGTCAATTTATAGGAACAAGGAGCGCCCTCCTTGAATTTATGCCTAGGTTGCAGGTCATTTGCGTTTTATTGTGATAGTTTTCCGGGTTAGCTGCTTATAGTTTTGAGTTCGCTGTTGATGTTGTCTCATTTTTCATCTAAAATTTAGTTTTGAAAACGAGAATGAAGGGAAGAAAACAAAAACCTTGGATGCTTCTAAAATATGAGAATTATTGATTTCAAAATGTTGTATAACTTGGAGGTGCCTGCTTTGCATGGCGGGTTTATATGTTTGATTTAATTTTTTGTTTAAGATGTATACATCAATTTGAACATGACATATAGATCTTATTCAATATGACTAAAAAACATCTTTCTATTCCATTCTTTCAATAGATAATAAATAAAAAAAGAGCATGGATTTCATCTAAACAAAATATATTGGATTGAAAGAACTGCTACAATAGGATCAATATAACAAAATAAAAAAAAACCAACAACAGCTCAACCAGAATCGTTCATTGAAAGCCAAAACCTCCTATAACAAAGCGCAAAGAAGTCAGTTCTATCTATCTCCAACATAGCTAATAACTCATCAATTCAAAACAGAATACACTTTAAAGATATAGTGTGCTAGAATTTCTTTTAGACATTTCATTGAACATTACATCAACTAAGTCACATATTCATGAAGTTAACAACACTTGTGTTTAGAAAGTACACCTGCCAGCAAAATACGCACATTCTCTACCGATTTCATGTTCTTTACACACAGTTCTGTATGCACTTACCTAACTAAGCTAGCAAACATATATATAGATATGGTTGCTAAACTATTTTAACAAAGTAGCTAATTTGTTGGGAACATGATCGACAGAAACAAAATTGAAAACTAAAACAAAGGAATCCAAATTTTTTCATTAACTACTGAATTAATTTTCAAAAGAAGCAAGAATTCTAGGAAAAAACTAATACCTTTGCCAAGAGGAGCTTGTCAAGCAAAAATACCCTGAACAACAAAAGCAAAAATAAATCAGTTAAAAGAACAAAAGCTAAGCAAGTTACTTCTTCAAAATAATAAGGTTTGGAGTACAAAACTAAATGAACAATCAAATATTATTTTGTCATGTAGTTTTATGTATACATCTATATAGGAAAATAATGAAAATTTGAATTTTATTGCTTCATGATTTTGTGTATTTTTCCTATGTTAATTAAGTTAAGAAGAGGCCTTACTGACGATTTAAAGACATATAACTTCTTTTGCGGGTGCAAAAGATAATGTATTATAAGTGTTGCTGCAGAAAAAGGTGCCAAACTTCTGAACTGTCTTCTTTCCTTTTCTTCTTAGACAACCTGAAAAACGCAAGCGTCCACCTGAGATTCTAGTGAGATTTTCTCTGACGCTCAATTCCTTGAGTATCTTGAGAAAATAGAAATGAAAAGAATGTGAATGTAAAGAAAAGAATGCATACCTTTGATGCTTCAAGAGGTCTCCTTTTACAGTGAGAGCCCTCCTAATGTATGATATGCACGTCTCACGGGCACAAAGTGTGCCTAATGGGTGGGTGCTAACAGGAGTGGGAATAACTCCTACCAATCATGCCAAAGCCATGTTTTGTTGGTGGGGTTGTGGGTACTCAATCCATGTCCCATGTTTTGCATATTTGAATTTTTGCACATGTTCCTCCTTGAAAGACAAGGTTGCAATTTTTACTTTTGGCATAAAGTAGAAGTGACAAATAAGATCTTTTGTGATAGCTTCATAAGCTTGAATAAGTTACTTGCACCATAAAAAGAACATTTTGTACAAGCATATGCGTGATGACTGAGCTTGTTCCTGCACTTCATGTGAAAGTAGTTTTATGATTATTCTCTGCTGGCTTAAGTGTGTTAGACTGGCAGAAAATTATTCTTCATGGTTTTAAAATATATCACTTAGCTTTGATAGAATTTTTATCTTATATTCTTATTTCTTCACATTTAAAGACAGCTTAAAACAATTAAAGCAAACTTGTTTTATTAATTCTTTTTAAGTTTTAGCATGAATTTGTTGCATTTTGCTGAATAAGTTGCCGGTACAACTGTATTCATTGCTCTTTTGCTGATTATTTTTTGTTATGTTCTTGTTGCAGATTTAAAGGAGCTTGACTTGACAGGAAATTTGATTTCAGATTGGAAGGTACATGTTATCCTAGTTGGGACTACCTTCATTAAAGGTTTTGATTGAACAGCTTATTATAGCATTTACATGCTTTCTGTATTTATATTATCCTGTTGCATTATAGACCACAGTTTCTAGACACCTTCTAGCTGATATTTTTATTTTATTAGTTGTTTTAGGATCTTAACTGCTCTTTCCAGATGTAATAATTCATGATAGTCTTAGAGAAACATTCATTTAAGAATGTACTTGAAGTTGCTAATTTTAATTTCGTTGAGGGAAATGAATTGCTTGAGATCATTTTAGAAATAGCTTTTTTGGTATAAAAAAATATAGGGTTTAAGTGACATTTTCTGAATTTACCATGCATTGCTTATTTATATATTTCAGAGTTAATATACAGTAATTAGAGTCTGTCTTATGCTGAAAGTTGTGCAACTAACCTCTTGGATTAGTGGCAAGACGAGGATTTATGAGCCATGTAGGCTAGGTTTTGAGCCCAAGCAACCCCATCCCATATATATATATAGATGCGTGTGTGTGTGCACACCTTTTTTCCAATCCTTTTGTATTGATAAAATTAACATCCCTTCCAGTGTGTGCAATGTATTTCTGGGGACTTTATTTGTTTATTGTTGTTAGTCATGCTACACTGTTGTTTTATGCATTCCTTTGTGCTCCAAGGTTCAAAGAAAAATTTACAAAAATAGTGCAAAGTTACTACTGACATTTAAGATTCTCATAGCAGTGATTTATAAATGTTAAATTGCTTTTGGGTTTTTAGTGTTAACCTTATGCTTGTGCATGTTTTGACATCTAAAAGTTATGTACCTATGTGGGGCATATAATTATATCAATTAACGAGAAAATTATTCATTTTCTTATGGAGATCATTATTTGAGTTTTTCGTAGATGCAATAATTGTTCTATGATGTATGTAGTTGGTCTTCTTTAACCTTTAAGAGACTGTTCTTGTGATAATGGCTGTATTTACTTGCTTGTGATTCTAGAACTGCCTTGCTAGTCCCTTACTGCTTTGCACTGCATGACCATGCTCTCTTGCTTAGTTTACTCTTGTTTGATTCAATCTTTTAATGCAGGATGTTGGCACCATTTGTGAACAGTTACCGGATCTTGTACTACTCAACTTGTCTAATAATTTAATGACATGGAATATCACTGGTTTGCCCCTACTAAAAGGCATTCGTGTTTTAGTTCTGAACAGTACAAGCATAAATTGGTCACAGGTGGGCTATTTTTCTGTTATTCGTAGAGTGCTCTTTTAAGTGAGATGAGGTGTGCTTTTATAAAAGTAACGAGGGGTGGAACTGTTTTAATAATGGAAATGGTATTTATGTGCAAATGAAGATATGCATGGGAGTGCGGAAATTTAGAGAGAGAAAGCAAAGAATTTATAGTTCTAAGATCCCATTATTTGAAGATATTTGGTATCTTTTTGACATGGCAGGTTGAAATCCTTGAACATTCATTACCAGTGATTGAGGAGTTACACCTGATGGGGAATAACATAAGCACCATAAAGGTATCATTTGTTTAACTCACTTGAAGCTCCCATAGAATTTATGTGTAGAAACTACTATTACTCTAGCATTTGTCCATTGCACATTTATTGGTTATAAACATGCAGCATGCACTACTTTTCTATGCCTGTTCTTATTTATATGTTTCTCACACAAAATGATAATAAAACGAAAAAGATGTACTTTTTTTATGTGCAAGATAGTTGTATTCTTAATTGCTTGAACAGCCTATACTAGTCTTCGTACTTTTCCATTGTAAAATATTCTGGAAGATAAGTGACCACGAATTATACGCAAACTTTTGTTTTGACTCTATATAACAACTCAAATCAAGTATGCTATTGTTTTGGTCAATGTCCTTATATTGCTTGAAATTTCAAGTGTCTTTTTATTACAACCAGTGTAACGTTTGTCAGTAGAGAGAGTAATAGTCTTCTTAGAGCGGAAAACAAATCTCACTTGGCCTCTATTAAATTTGAGTTAAAGAAACCTTGAAATGTTTTCATACTCAATCAATCTTCCGATTTTCTCTAGAGCAGGTATCAAATAAAGGGTAAAAAAGCCATGAGGTTATCTATTCACCATTCCCTCTGCGACATGGTTGTACTTTTCTAGTTACCATTGATGTAAAGGATTTCATACAAAATTTCAACTAGGAATGATTGGGGGTCATGTAACCGTGTGGTATTAGGGGACTAGGTTTATAAAATTCAAGGTTCTAGGTCGTACAAATCATAGCAGGAGGATTATGTACAATTCCATGTTGTTCTTTGATTTCCATGTCTTGAACTTTGGATCTTCCTTTTGCAAAGCTTTGACAGCACTGGTGATGTAGTCATCTTTTCCCTTTTCACAAACGATCATGGTGGATTGAAACTATTAAAAATAATTCTAACCATTAAGTCTGTATCCCGAAATAGGGAAAGTGGAATTTTTTGATCTGCCATTATGGTTGGAGATGTTCATTTCTGGGTTGGAAAGTAATTTAAGAAGAGGAACTCTGTTAGTCACCTGCCATGCCGTACTTGACCATTTAGATTGATTTTGGTTCAAAGGCAGTTCAGATACCATGAAAAATACAAAGTGAAGAATGATTTCTTCTTTATTTATTCTTTATGTTTTATAAAAGGGGTTGGATTGGCACTTTGATTTGCGGTAAGATAAATAAGTTCTGAAAATGAAGAATGTTACTCTTCAAAATGATGCCTCAAGAATCAAATAACATGATACCCTTCGCAAAGCTTTTACTTCTCTAATTTCCTAATGCAAGGATTCCATCTAGATGGTTAAACATTTTTTTTTATATAATTATGAGTAGGGGGTAAAATTGCTTGAATTCGAATCTAAGCCTTACAAAATGTTACAACTCTTCCTTAATCATTCGGTCAAGAGATTGTTGACAGATAGTTAAATATTTTAAGTTTCAATTGAACATGAAAAATTTCTTGAAAATTGCTAGAAACCCTACACTCCTTGTAAATCATGAAATAACCCTTAATCACAAGAATTTGGAATATTATAGTGTTTTACATGAGCATAAAATACGCACATTGGTCAACTTAGAAAACTAATAAAGAACTGAGTTAATTGTATCCTTGTTGGGATTTGAGTTTCAAAACATGCAAGTCTCATGTCCATTGAGCATTGAAGAAGTGGTCCTCGTAGTGAAACACCAAGTGAATCAACATGCAAAGACATTGCATTGGGTAACTAGACTTAGCTAGATTTTCCTTCCATGGCTATGTCTAGATCTAGGAGTTCTTTTATCATGTCTTAATTACTTTGACGGAGTATTGAACAGGCAAGTAAATACATGTAAATAAAAACTTTGGGTGAATAGGAAGCAGCTCCCACAAAATAATCTTCCTATCCACTTTAATTCCATTAATAAGAAGCCCTAAGATCTATGAGGTTTTGTTTGTTTATATGGATTATTTAGGCTGTCATTAAAATGGTTGAAGACTTGTCAGTTGGTATTAGACTATAAAAAAGCTCTTATACTTAATTAATTTTCTCATCTAAGACCTTATATTTTTATTGCAATCAATTGAAACCTTTTAACTTTTATTTATAACCAGGTTGAGCAATTATTTTAATGGGAAATGCCATGTTGTTTAACACAATTAATCCCCTTCCCTAGTTCAGATAAGATTGCCATGTGTTATAGAGGATGTGGAATAAACTTTTCTGCATGATGTAGAGGAAATGAAAGAGATTTTGCCCTGTGGAATTATGAAAAGGGGAGAGAATAAATGTTTTTATTTTATATATTTGACACATATCTATTGGTGCTATATGCAAAATTCATTCCATGTCATTAGTGCCACACAATGTCATCTTAGCTGGCATAGAGAGTTAAAGGTGTTAATCCACATGACACTTTTCATCAAAAAGGGCTTAATTGGGTGTAAATAACAATGGGGCTGAATTGATTGCAATAAAGGATGGGGCCTTAGATGATATATTTAATTAATTACATGGTCTGTTTTTTATTTTAGCCTTAGTTTTAGTTTACTTAGGAAGTAGGTGTCCTACAAAAGAGTCCTTCTATCTTGCAGGATGTCCTGGAGCTAGGATTTCTATTTTAAAATTTTGATTGGTTCATTTCTTTGTTTTTATGTTTTCCGTTTCCCTTTCATATCTTTGTTCCTTTCTTCCTTGAAGGAAGCTTCATGGTATTAATATGTCCTTTTGGCTATATAAAGTGTGATATATACAGAGAAATTTTGGAGGTCATTTTGGGTATAGAATCAATTCTATTTAGATGCTATTTTGTTTGAGTACAGAAAATAAATTTGGAATTCCCTCCCAAAGAACTACGTGGGACATTCTAGTGGATGTGAAATTATAAAAATAAATAAATAAATAGATGACCTCAAATTGAAGTGTTCTTTTTCTCTTTTTGTTAGCCAGCTTGCTAGCCAATCTGTAATATTGAATGGATCGAAGTCTCTCTAGTTTTGCTTTAAACCTTTAATTTAATCTGGACTTTTGGTGACTTTGGATTTTCTTTCCTTTGATTTCTTTATCTGTAGAGGATTAATTATTTATTTTCTTTTAAATTACTAGTTAATTAAAGTTATTTTCCCCTTTGACGTTTTTAGATCTGTAAATTAAAGGGAAAGGTAACGAGGTGGCTCTGGCTTTTGATTTACTTGGTTTACTGATATTGAAAGAAATCTGTCACCTTTTGCTGGATTGTCATTGCGGGAATTTGATCTGCTCAATGAAAATCCAACTGATAAAACAAGACTTATCTAGCTATTAACTGAAGCTGTGGGTTGAATGCATGTGGGGTTAAGTCTGGGTAGTAGTAGCATTGAAAAATAATTTCAAGGATTATTATACACAAATGCCAGGGGATGCATGGAAATGTGTGGAAAACAAGTTAAAATAGTATGAACATTGGTGAAATTAGAGGAATATATACAGCTAGTGTCTTTTGATTTGCCCCTGCAGAAGCAATGCTCTCAATGAAAGAATCACAATGTTTTTTGATATTTTGTCATTCACTTTTCGCTTTTAATTTTGTTCTAATTTTTTAATAAATTGATTATTTCAAGCACTAATTGTCACTAATTTTCTGATGCATGTCTGCTTTTATTTCTCCTTTTGTTGTCAGCCAACATCTTCATCCACCGTTCAAGGATTTGATTTTTTGCGGCTTCTGAATTTGGAAGATAACTGCTTAGCTGATTGGAATGAAATCTTAAAACTTTCTCAACTGAAAAGGTCAGACTGAAGTTCGTGCTCATTAAGCTGGGAATGTGTCCCCATATTTTCTAGTGCTGAGCTTTCTTGATAACTCGCAACTCTTAATGTGATTCTCCGTCCCAGTTTGGAGCAGCTATATTTGAACAAGAACAAGTTGACCTGCATCTTTTACCCAGTTAAGAATAAGATACAAGAATTGCTTAGTAATCATGCGCCAAGTGAGGAATGCTACTTGCCGTTTCAAAATCTGCGATGCCTTCTTCTTGGTAATTTATTAACCATTTTTCTTTCTGCTGTCATTTGACTTCTTTCCTTCTCTAATCTGTTGTCTAATTGTTTTATGCTTCAGGAAGTAACAAAATTAGTGATCTGGCTTCAATTGACTCACTGAACTCGTTCCCAAGTTTGATTGTAAGGTTTCTTCATCTGAAAGATCTTCTGACTTGATAGTGGCTTTGGAGTGTACAACATGCTTTTGCCCCAATAAATAATTCTCTAGGTATAAAATCAAATATTTGTGGTAAAAGGTGACATTGCGCATGCAAAGTTGCAAACACCACTTGTTGCACATAATGTTAATATTTAGTCATGCTATAATTATTGTATAGCACCATAACTGCCCACTAGATTGAGATAGCTCCTGTTATCCTTTTCCATCATTTCACATCAATCAGGGTGCTTAAACATTAAGCTTAATTAATAGAGACTAAGGGTGCTTAAACATTAAGCATAATTAGTAGAGACTATGTATTATGAGATGGTTCTGTGAATTTATATTTTTGGTGTTTATCTAGTTGATCAGCTTATTTTTATGATAATTTTACCCACTAAACTAGTCATTGAACTGAGGACGAAGCTAACATCTTCGCTAAATCAACAAGATCTCGATGATAGTAGACTGATATTCACTATACTGAAACTTTTTTTGTGGTTCTTTCTTTCTTTTTTCTTGGCTACATCCCAAATTTTTACGTTCTTTTTTATTGTTCTTTTATTATGTTTAGGACATCAGGCTTTCTGATAACCCGGTAGCTGATCCTGCAAGAGGTGGTATCCCAAGATTTGTTTTAATTGCACGATTAGCTAAAGTTGAAATGATAAATGGGAGCGAGGTAAACTAAAGTAGCTGCATAAAAGGCGTGCCTCTTTTTCTTTCTTTCTTTCTTTATGAGGTTCTAATGAATATGATGTACTCTTATCCAACAACCTTTCAGATAAATGCTCGTGAAAGAAAGGAGTCTGAAATCCGGTATATGTTTCTTTGTAGAACAGTTCATTACTTCTTTCTTTTCTGAAACGAAATCATGCTCTTAAAACTGGCTTTTGTTTCATTCTCTCTTTCCTTAATCTTGCCTATTATTGATTTTTTTTAATGTTAGTTGATGATGTTTTCTAGTTTCTGCCTCAAACCTTCAATTTTTATTATACTTGTGTGTGTATGTGTGTATTTACTTCCTCCATCAAGACATGGTTTTAAGGGTTTCTTCTTTTTTTTTTTGGGGGGGTGGGGGAGGATCAATGCATAATGGCAGTCATTAATTTTGTGAAGCACAGCATAATGGTTGGTGATTCATGTTTCCACTTGCTGAAGTTAGCAGTACATGCTAAAATGAAATGAGTTCCTAGGCAGATGGATCATGAGAAATTATTAATATTTAGTATATATTTTTAATTTTCTGGTATTATACTACTTATGTGAAGCATTTAAGTCACTTGTCTGTCATTTAACAGAAATTATTTTATTTAATCATATTAATCTCCAATTACCGTTTCTTGTGTTATTTATACTATAATTTTAATAAATCATAGCTTGATGATGATAACTTATCATGATGTTGGGTAACCTTCTTCATTTCAAAAAGTTACATGACAAGGATTAACACCTTAAGTACTGAGGGTTTTGGGTTTAAAACCATATCCACCCTCTATAGCTACAGGCCAGATGAAAAATCTGTGAGCTGCATAATTGTAAGCATATTTTTGTTAGACCAAGAGAGAAATTAACAATCGTATCAGATAAAAAGTTGTATTATCTTATAATTAATGCACAATATTTCTTGCAGGTATGTGCGTTTAGTAATGTCAAAGTTGCTTGATAATCCAGAAGAGATTAAACGGCTTCATCCCCGGTAAATTTACTCCTGTGAACTATGTATAACTGAAATTTCTTACTGCTATTCTGAAATAAACTTGAACCCCAGGTTTGTTGAGTTGAAGAATTTTTATGCGATTGAGGATGAAATGCCATCAGTACGAGCGGCAGGCCCTCAGAAGATGGCTTCAGGACTCCTGTGTATGAATCTTAGATTTCTTTCTTAATTTTTGTTTTTCCTTCTCATTAACCTCTTTTAATATGCTTAAAGTTTTCAACTGTGTATATGACATGCAGCTATCACTCTGAAGTGTGTGGGCCCATCAATTGGTGAGAAGCTTCCACTGACAAAGAAATTGCCAGCCACTACAACAGTTACATTCTGGACCATTTCCTCCGACCATATTAATTGGATGTGCGTATGAAAATTCACTCACAATTACTTTTGTTTATTTTAGGTTGGCAAATTGAAAGCACTATGTGAAAGTTTTTTTAAACTAAAGTCCCTGAAGCTGAAATTGTTCCTTCAAGAAGAGGTTTGTCTTCTATCATATCCATGATTATTTTTTTTATGTTGTATTCTTCCTTGTGCTAATTTGTTTTCTTTTTTAGTCGTATCAGTTTGAAGGTGATGGCTCACTTAAATTTCAGTAGTGGTCCTACGTCTATGTCAAGTCTCTTCATAACTAGGACATGATTAAGATTTCTAAATATGCCAAAAGAATAAGTGTTAGAATGACGCTTTCTTAAGCTTTTAGCACCCCATATAATTAGAAAAGTTCATTGTTTATGCTGCTTCTTTTAATTATTGTATGCTTTTATTATGCATTAGTTTGGGATTTCATTTGTGATTAATGTTCATACTTGCAGGGATCTCCTTTACCGATGTTGCTTGATGATGAAATGGCATCTTTAATGGACATTGGGATCGGCAACGAGTCCACTATTCTAGTGGATGAAGAGAGTTAACAAACAATTTGATAGAGTTAATGAATTATGTTGTTCAATGCTTCAGAATGTTTGAGAATGCAAGGTATCAGTTTATAAAATACAAGCCTTTTTGTTTCTCTCTTTCTACGCCCGCGCGCGCGTGTGTGTGTATTGATCTTTCCTTTTTTTAGTTGTTTGGACGTTGCTTTTAACATCAATTTGTCTTAGTAGGAGTTGTAAATGAGACATGCTGGGCCTGAGAAGAGGTGTGTTTTAGACTTTCCAGAGCAAAGAAAGATACAAGAATGATGGATTTGATTGTTGTTGAATTGGCTGCCACTCTCCTAAAGCTACTGCCAAAGGAGGCAGTAGAGTGGACCCTACAAGAATGTAATGGCCTGTAGGGAAGAGTTTTGGCATGGCATACCATCTTTTGTGAATGGTTGGTTAGTGCATTTGGTGAATGTGGCTTTTACCTTGCTTCATTCAGAATTTGATGATTCTTAATCTAAGCAGCATATAACAATTTGTGATTATAACACTAATTTCGAAATCTTTATCTTACCATTTCTTGTTTCTCCCAAGCATGTTAATTGCAGATTATGCTTAACTATTCTAATTGTTTCCCTTAATTTGGTTCATAATTTCCTATCATTTTAGTCAAATAATCAGTGACATAATTAGTTCCAAGACCCATCCATCCTATATAGATAAGGATGCTTGGGGATGCTTAAGCTGAACATTTCTCTGCCTGCAACTTCATATTCTTACAATTACTTTGCAAGTGTTTTAGGGTTTTATTTATTAATCTTTTGATCATTTGATTTCCAATTTTGACTAAAGTTTTGCCAGTAGTGGTTTTTCTGTAAATTTCTTTGATCGAATTATGATTCTTAGTTGTAAATTGCAAGGAAACTATCTTTTTGCTTCAACTCTAGTTTGTCTCATGAGTGTTTGAACACTGCAGAGAATTTAATGAGTTTCTACTTCAAATTTCTTTTAAGCCTTCAGAGAAATTGTCTCTATTGGTCCCTCTTTAATGAGATTCTGTGGAGAGCATGAATTCATCCCAATTGGTCCATTTAGAGCTTTCGGAAGCTCTAATGCGTCTCAGAAATGTACTTTCGGGACGCTCTAAAGCTTTTCGGAAAGTTAATGTCAGTTTATGTAGGTGCTTTTGTCATAAAAATTTAAAAAAATTTAGTTTGTGAATAAAATTTCTCAATCACTATTATCTGCTAGTACTTTATAAAACAAAGTATTAAGTTCTTTTCATGTCTTCTCAACAAAAAAATAAATAAATAAATTATTCTTCTACCTTAATATTCATTCTTTGATTACTTTTTTGATATGGTACAAAAATATATACTGATTTCAATATAATATATAAAAAATCAAATAACAATTAATTAAATTGACCAACGAACAAATCAACTTATAACGAATAAGTTTAATATAACATTGAATAAAATTCTCACAAAAGAATTTGACTCCAAAAACTTAGGCTGCCTTTATAATTGGATTATTTAAATTTGAGCTTTATGTATTTGTAATTTAGTTTAGACTTTAGTCTTTTACGCTTTGGCATTGTACGAAAGTTGTTACTGCCCAATTACATTGGGCCTTGGGTCATAAGCAATCCCATCAAATCAAAAATGACCTAGTGAAGAAATTTAGGGTCTGGGAGCCCAAAATGGCTAAGGACAGACAATCAAACTTGACCTTCAACTCCTTTGAATGGGGAATGTGGGATGGATTTGGTACAAGCTATCCACTAATCCCAAAATAGTATAACATGGGAAAGTAGTCCTCACTTCTACAAAAAAACCGCTAGTTCAAGCACATTTTGTGCATGACGGACATGTTCTCCTATAAAAGGAGAACTCATGAACAGACAAATGTATATTCTTTTTATACTCTCATAATTTGCTTCAAACTCTTTCAAACACCTTTTCTGACTTAGTGATCGGAATAGGTCCTGCTGGGAACGACTTCAGTGGCATTTATGTTTTGCAAGTTGATCTAGGAAGAACTTTGAGGAGTCATCAATTAGTTCACAACTTTTTTGACATCAATATTTTGGTGCCGTCTGTGGCAACGCGATAAGGAAGCTAAGTCTAGTTTTCACAATCCACCATCAACAATGTTTGGAGACTCCTGTACTGTATCAATTTTGGGTTCCCATTCTCCAATAATGTTGTAGAATATGAAACCTTGTTGGGAGGCATGGTGTTAGCCAAGAAAATAAAGGTACAAAACTTAAATATCTTTACTTACTCATTGTTGGTTGCTAAACAAGTGTTGGGGGAGTATGAAGTCAAAGATCCCGGTTTAACCAAAAGGGTCGCCCAACTATGGTCCTTATTTCTAAAGGTTCTCCTGCAACAAGTCCCAAGTGAGGAAAATCGTAGAGCAGATGCCTGTCCAAAGTAGCTATTGGGAAGGCATAAAATCTGGTTGGTATGTTGGCTGGACATAGGTTGAAGCCTAGCACCGAGGATAATACCAAAGTACACGAGATAAAAGTGAAGATTGAAGAAGCCAAATCAGCACCTAGTGTCAGGGTCAGCAGGGTTCAACAAAGTAGAGGTTGCCAAAGTCAGGAAAAGGACCTCTTCTAACTTTTATTCCTTTTTTAGTTTTATGTAAAAATCGGTTACTTATAATTACAAATTATTTGAAAGGTATTATTTGGCATTCATATACTTTTAACTTTTTTACTTTCACATGAATAACTCTTTTTCATGTAAAATTAAAAAATGATGTGACCCAATAAAAGTGAAAGTGTTAAAAATAATGGTAAAAAATGACTGTCACTAACATTTTTCAATATATCATGATAGATGGCGAGCTGTACAAGAGTCTTTCAACCTTCCATGCTTGAAGTGCCTAGGCCCGACAGAAGCAGATTATGCACTCCGAGAAACACACGAGGGAATCTACGAACAATAATTGGAAGGAAAAGCAGTGGCGCACAAAGATTTAAGACAAGATACATATTGGTCGGCCATGAGTAAGGATGCCATGAACCTGATCAAAAGGTGTGACAGATGTAGAGGTTTGGACAAGTAACCAAACAACCACCTGAGAATCTAACCTCAACTGCAACCTCTGCTTTTTGCACAATGAGGCCTAGACATCTTGGGCCTTTCCCTTTAGCTATTACCAAGAAAATATTTGTGGTGGTCGCATGTGAATACTTCACTAAATAGGTAGAATCAGAGGCTGTGGCTACAATTAACTAGGTCATAGAGAAATTATTGTGACAAAATGTGGTTTGCAGGTTTAGACTTCCCTGTATCATCGTTGTAGATAATGGACAACAACTAGTCGGTAAGCATATTTCTGCATTTTGTGAAAACTTACATATCGGGCTCGTCCCTAGCTCTATTACCCATCCTCGAACCAATGGCCAAGTGAAAGCCACAAAAAAGAAGATCCTGACAGTTTATGAAGAATAAGCTTCATGATACAGCAAGGATATGGGTAGAACTCCCAGGAATCTTATCGCCAATCAAAACCACAGCCAACTCTGGAACAAGAGAATCTCCCTTCACATTGCCATTGGAACATAGAGAGTGAACCCAATGGAAATAGGGGTCAACACACTGCGCACAACCAGATTAGTATAGCAAGACAACAAATACACCCTCAAAAAGTAATCTAGTCTTGATTGAGGAAATCAGGGAGGAAGCAAGACTCAAGGCAACCTCCAGATAGCAGCAAATGGCACCGCACTACAACAGCAAAGTCAAACTCAGGCAATTAAAAATTGGCGACCTTGTGCTTAAAAACTGTAAAGCAAGCTAAAAAATCTCTCGTCCAACTAGGAAGGACCCTACATATTTGAAGTAGTGATTGGCAAGAGGGCTGAAAGACCTAGAAGGAAAGGAAGTTCCAAGAACTTAGAATGCACTACACGAAAAAGTACTATTGTCGATATCCCTTGATAAGGATTTAAATTTTAGAAATCAAGTATGTTGCAAAGACCCTTGATACGGGTATTTTTATGTGAACCCCTTGATAACAGATATCTTCACTATGTAAAACCCCTTATTTAGGATACTTGGACATATATTTCGAGCCAAATCTTATCCTCTAAAGACCATTATTTAAGGTGCTTTGATTTGCATTCAAACCAAATTTTCTTACTTTGATTTTCATTCAAAAGAAACTTTAAATTTTTGTACAAAAAATTTGTATTTTACATCCGAACAAGGCAAACCTTCACAAAAGTTTTACATTCTTCGACGCTTCTTATAAAAAATAAAATTTTTTCCAAAAGTTTCCTGATTACAAAAAAAGTTCACGAATCCCTCTTTGAAATAGGCTTAGCCTCACTCTCTAGTTCTAGCTCGTCAGATGCACCTGATTGGTCATCAATAAGTACCATTGGGGCAGTAGGAGCCGTAGCAGAAAGAGGCTTAGTTGAAACTGAAGATGCAATAGACTGGGTCTCAACAAAATGATCCCCTACAAGCTTAGAGGCATGATTGACGCTCAGATTAATAGGAGAATCATCTTCATTCTCCACACCTTAGAGGCTATGCCACCTCTTTGCGAGTCGTTTCAAAGTAATGGGACTACTCTGCAGTAAGCTGAGTTTGGAGTTCAACCCTCAAAGAAGCATTCAGGTACGAACGTCAAAGATTTGAAGCTTGCCAATGCCTCATCCCTAGCCTTATCAGCAGCAGCCTTTTCTTCCTTGGACTTCTTTAAAGTTGCCTCCACCTCAGCCTTAGAAGCACCCACAACTTTAGCTTACCCTAGGACTCGGCAATAACACCTTTGAAATTCTTGGTTTGGTAGACAATTTAGTCGTCTAAAGCATGTGCCCCATCATCTGCTAAGGAACCCAAGTAGTCAGCAAAAATCATAAATCACTATGCTCAAAAGTTAGAAGAAAACTTTTACTTGAGCAGTAGCTGTTGGTACAGTCTCGTGTTACACTGCAGCTTCAAATTCAGCAAGTACTGGTGTTTACGCAAGGGCACAATGGAGTGTGAGAAATGATGGGCATATTGGAGACTGCAAAGCAAGCTCTCTGAAGTAGATGAACGAGGCAGGCCACAAGGCAAGGGGATACACATCCGGTGGAAAATTAAACCCACTAGGGAAAGGACCCCCTTAGAAGAAGCCTCCACATTGGGCACGGCAGCAGGAATAGTTAGCCCACTACCTGGAGTTGCCGGTTTCTATGCAACAGTTGCAAGAGGACCCTTAAGGATACTGGGAATAGAGAGGTAAACGGGGCGGATACGCGCTAATTTTGAGGTACTCGAACTCGAACTCGAACTCGATTATTGATCAAAGAACTCGAACCCTATAATTATTCGATTATTTTTTAAATACACTATCCGAACTCTACACTAATAAATTTTATACTACCCGTTTATTACCCGAATCCGTTTAATTACCTGATTACCAACTAAAAGTTTGAAAAATCCGTTAAATACCCGAACCCGACTCATGCAAGAAAATCAATTATTCTAATATATAATTTTTATTAATTAAAAACAAAAAATTAAAAAATATATACAAGTTCCATAATAATCAACAATTTTTCATAATTCAACAACTTGAAACTCATGGAAATATGTTAATGAAACTAGAAACAAATATAATTTAATAAAAAAACACAAATATATTTAATTAAAAGTTAATCGGGTTCGGGTTTAGGGTACCCTATGGGCACTACCCAAACCTTACCCGAACCCGATACGGATAGTGAAATCACTACCCTAATCCTATTAAAACTCAATTATAAGGTACCCGAACCCTACTTAATCGGAACAGGTAATCTCGAATACCCTATTAAGTAGTACCCATTTACATCCCTAACTGGGAATAGCAGACTAGGTTCTATTGCTTATTATTCTATGAACCTTTATAGCAGGACTTGTGTCCTAAGATGACCACGACCTTGGAGCCTAGAAGGAGAAAAGTAACAGCCAAACACATTTTGAATCACTGTTTCAAAATTTTAAAATTTAAATTATTTTGATTTAATGTCGTACCCAATAAACAAATAAAAATATTTTTTATAAATTTCATATGACAAGTGAGCATTATATTTTAAAAAAAGTGTTTATATTATAAATAATAAATAAATAAACAAAAAATAAATTAAGAATTAAAAAAAAAAGTTCAAAGCCTTATAGAATTTTCTTCTTCATTCTTATTTGATTTTAGTATTTAATGTATTCCAAATGTTTAAGGAAAAAAATGATCTCAAAATAAGTTTTTAACAGTTTATTTAATAATTAATTAACAACAAAATTTATTTGTCTTACAAAATATAAAATTTCGGAATAAAATGTCAATATTTTATACTGAAAGGTCAAAATTAAATCAATAATTGAAATTTCACCTAAAATAATCGAAGTTTTATTTCAGGAAAAACTCAACTGCAGAGCGAATTGCCCTTCTTGGGGAATTTGCAGTCAGCGCACACCATGGTACTCGGAAACCGCACAGCTGCTCTCATCAGTGCTTCCTTCCATTGCAGAGTGAGTGCGGACTAGCATCTTTCTTTATTATTCAGTGAGCAGAATTGATTGGTCAATTTAGGTATATACAGTAATAATAAAATAATTCTTATAAATTTCATATGTTTAGAAAGTTAAAAAAATAAAATATAATTTGCATGATTTAAGATGGATATAATAATTTAGCAGACATAGTTTATTTGATTCGATGATTAAAGTGTATGGTTTAACTTAATTGGCATGATTTAGAACAATTTGCATGATAATTTTTAATTGGATCTGGTATGAAATTACTGCAAGATATATTTAATTTGACTAATTTAATATGATTGTATATGTATTTTGTGTGTATAGTTTTTTTTTTATAATGTGACTTAAGAAATTGTATGATTTAGTATAGTCTATTATTATTAGGAATAGTGTTTATGAAATAAATTTAGGACTATAATTAATTTAAAACTTATAAGATAAAAATAAAATTATATAAATAAAAGCATAAAAAATAAAAAAATAAATAGAAGATGAGTTTTTCCGACAATGAAATTCTAAAAGGACTTCACTAGAGTAGTGCTTTTAGATATTTTGAGGTGAGAAGAGTCCTCTTAAATCTGACCAGCTTGATGAAAGGTTTAAGGGATTTTTTCAATATTTAATAATTCATCACAAAAATCAAAATAGAATTAAAATTGATAAATTCAAATTAAAATCATTAAAAGAATATTAAAAAAATAAGATAAATATAGGATTAGAATATTAAAAAAAATAAGATAAATATAGGATTAAAAATTAGAAAAAAAAACTAAAATAAATAGAAACTAAATAATAAGCAACCTGAATAAATGTGGATTAATCCGATGATGGAATTTAAGAGAAAATTAAAATTCCTAGGTGAGGAGATTTCTTTCAGAGTCTGATCAGCTTGATGAAAGTTTAGAAGAAATTTTTAATATTAAATAATTCATATTTATTTAAAATATAAAAGTAAAAAAAATAATTATAGGATAAAATAAAATTACAAGTTCAAAAAATAAAAATGAAAAAATAACAAATAATTTACATAAATTAGGATAAAAGTCAAAAATAAGTGTTTCGTAATATATTTAAATTATTTAACGACGAAATCTCTTCAAAAAAGATAATTAATTTTACTTGAATACTCTTGAAGTAAAAAAAACTTTTAAATTGTCCAACCAACTTGATAGAAAAGACTTTAAAAATTTTTCAATATTTAATTATATCAAAAGTAAAGTAAACAAATAAGCAAAATTAAAGAAACTTTAAACTATTTAATATCATCTTATGATAGACAGTACTCCCAAACTTATAATTTGTGAACGTAAATCAAATTTTATCTTTAATAAAAAATAAGTAACCAATCACATTAGAATGATTAATAACGACTCTTTGATTTTCAATCTAGCGAGTTGGGTTTTAATGCGACAACTTAACAACTCCGCTGCGTACCAAAAGAATCCACCCTGACCCGGGCCACAAAATAAAGAACCGTACCAGTAATACAAGTTAATTAGCAGCATTTAAATGGCAATATTATCCAACAAAGAACCTACAACAACCGACAGTTAAAAATATGAAATTGAGAGAGCTAGAAGACCTCAAATACAAAATTAAGGCCGCTACCTACAGAAACAAGTACATTACTTTATCACCAACACAACTGTCAACGCGGTGCAGCATACATCTGGGTCGAATCATACTGAGGATATCCAGGCTGTGGTGATACTGTTTTTCCATAAGCTACAGGTGCACTACCTGGTGCTGCTGCATAACCACCGGACTGATCATAGGTAGGCTGAGCTGTTGTTGATTGAGCATAAGTTGCTTGGCCACTTGGTGCTGCCGCACCATATGTTGTTGCAGGGCCGGCACCATAACCAGACTCTTGTGCCCCTTGATAGCCATAACCTGCATTGTTTGGAGCTGGCTGTTCAGGATAACCCTGTTGTGAGGGTGGGTATTGACCATATCCAGCAGCGGTACTTGCTTGTGCATAAGCAGTGGCTTGCTGAGCAGAAGGCTGACTATAACCAGGAACAGGCTGGCTAGCTTGTTGCGGATAAGCCTGGCCGGTTGCAGGTGGGGGCTGACTATACCCATCACTAGGTGGTGCAGAGCCATATGGAGGATAGCTTTGTTGCATGGGCCCACTTGATGCATATTGATATTGCTGCTGCTGAGGCACAACATTCGGACCATATGACTGGGCAGTTGGACCTTGATATGATACTTCTGGTTGATTGGCTGGAGGACCATATGTTTGGGGTCCTTGTGACTGCATGGCATATGATGGTGGCTTGCCATACTGCTGTGGAGGGGCATAACCAGGTTGAGGACCTGGCTGTCCATATCCAGGCTGAGAAGACCCATGCCCTCCGTAAGGATGCTGGACTGGGGTGTGATTTTCATACTTTTCTTCATATCCATGTCCATAGCTATGCTGGGGAGCAGCTTGGGAATAGGGTAGTGGGTGCGCATAATCAGCTGGACCATGAGGCTGTCCATAATTATAATTGGACTGAGATGACGCTGGCCCCATAGATGGAACAGGAGTCGGGCCAGGTCCATGCCCAGGAATTGAAGTTGAATGTGGGGCAGGGATGCCTCCTTGCCTGCTGTAGTAATCATAACCACCACTATGTGGAGGTCCCTGCATGCTATGAGGCCTCTGCTCCCAACTAGAACCAAAGTTGCTTCTTGGAGCCATTTGATGAGAAGGGTAGCCACCATAAGGAGGTTGGTAATGAGGGTTTTGAGATGGATAAGGTCCCCGTTGCTGATAATCATACGATGATGTCTGGGCAGGATGGCCCCGGGGACCCCATTGAGGTGGACCACTGGCTCCCCGAGGTCGATAACCCTGCTGATTGAAACCACCAGAAAGAGGTGATGGCCTGACAGTCTATTCATTTAACAAAACAATAAGTTAGTTGATAGAAGGAATTTCATTCACTTACTAGAAAGGAAAAAAAAGAGAGAGAGAAGAAAGTAAGCCTCAACATCATGCTTAACCACATTGCTCAAACAAAACAAGCAGGCTACTAGGCCACATCTTGGTTCAAAAAGAAAGCAAATACCCAAATACAACATCAAATATGATGAAAGTAATAATAATTTAAACAAGAATGACAGAAAAGCAAGCTGAGAGAGCCAAAACTATGTTAAAACCATATTCATTCAAACTTTTATGAAGCAAGGGGATATAACTCACTGAATATCATCACCTATTTGACATATACTAAAATTCTACCTAAGCAGAATAATCTCACAATTGTATATTTCCCTCCAAAACACACTAAAAGAACATCAGATCTACCAATAATCAAACACTAAAATAAAGAGATTAAATGCTAATAATTAAAGACAGGAACATGGGATTTCATCAGAGTTAACCAAGATAAAAGTGAACCTCTAATCTTTCGGGCATCTTAAACTGCAAAAAGGATATGCTAAATTTTTCACATAAGATCATGTCATCAAGTGATGTAGCATGATATAAATGTAACACCATTTCAATTCTTTCCCTGACCTTATAGCAATATACTTAAACAATCGTGCATCATTTCCACACATATCAAAGGACAAGTACCATATTCTTCAGAAGTTTCAGCATAGCATCAAACAACATTCAAGAAGGAACTGATCCAATATACATTTCAGGCATGATGACTTCACCAGGTGCACTTCTTCCAACACGTCTCATGCATAGAACATGGAGGCCTCTTACATGCAGTCTCACTACATTATTATTTTTAATTTTCAAGTCTCAAAGCAATCTTACCAACTATTAACACCTTGCAATGCGAGTTTAATGCCAGATACCTCTCTTCAGTGGATGAATGGAAATAGTAGTTGTCTATTGCTACACCAAGAAAGCAATGCTGACCCCATGGAAAAGGCTATCCACATCTGCAGATTTTAAAGCCAACGAATTCGAAATCGGCACCTTCAACATAAATAAAGCATGGCAACCGGCATCTTGGATTGAATATATTATCGTCCTACTAGCATTCAAGTGATGTTGGCATGGATAATTCACACTCTTAAAGTTCAAGAAATAATACTCTCACTCCCGTGAAGAAACTATGAAATAAGTCTCCCTTGAGTTGGATGACAAGGTGTCATAGAAGAAAATGAAGTTAACTACAATTGATCTTTTGCTTCGGCAAATCCATTAAAGGAGATAGATCTTTACCAACCCCATTATATACGATCTGAGACTTGCTACTCCAAATATTTGCTAAAAGGAAAATTATCAACAATACGGGTTGAGTTTTTAAACTCCACAAATGAGATTAGAGGGTTGCCACATGTCCTATTTGGATATATTTAAGAAAAATAATAAATTCTTATAATAATAAAAAAAAAGTAAATGAAAACATTATCATCATCCCGCTTCTAGAGTTTAAAAACTTCACTACGGGGTGTATGGAAAAATAATCGTTTGCTAAAATCCTATCTCATGAAAGGCATATTTTATTTGTGAAGAGAAGAAAAAGGCCAGCACCACCAACACCAATTCTACTTGCATATATGTTATAACGATGCCATTTAATAGGAATATTATGATCCTATCAACAGTATCTTGCACATGCTCAGAATAACAGATTTTTGAAGTTACTAACACAACAATCAAACCTCCAAATAACAACCTACGCTACTCTACTAATTCCCACCAACTAAATCTACCAGGAAACATAGAAGCAAAATCCCCAACTAGACAAGTAATAATATTTTGCTCATGACATGTTCTTAACTAGCCTCATTCATATCTCAGATGTGTTTAAGTCATCAACACAAAGATATAATTAAATTAAATGATCCAAAACAAAACTCGACAAATGAATGGATTCAGAGATCAAAATCACATAAATTTAACCAAAAGTAATTGCTGGCAATTCAATAACAAACTAAGTCAATCTTCATCAAAATAAATACTTTTAACAATAAAATATTCAATACAAGACAAAGAAACACTCGAAATGGATGCAGTTTAAATACCATTAGAAAATTAATTCTAAAGAAAATGGTGCAAGATCAAAAGACAAACCTGATTCATAACATCTTTTATCATTTCTCTGGCAATCTCAATTTGTTTCTTATCACCAGTCACTCTCACCACCCTTTCTTGTGATCCATCCCCGTCTGGGAGATTTTGGGGAACCAACTAAACAGATATTAAGTTGTGAGTATTGGCAGGAATGATTTTGCAATAACTTCAATCAAGACCAGGCAAACAAATATCAACTACCTGAATGCGAGCCCCCGACCTGGTCTGCAGTCCTTTGATAGTTTCCCCACCTCTACCAATGATTAAACCAACCTGAAACAGGAAAGATTACATAAACCATAGTCAGGAAGATTAATGCATGCTTGAACAGGTGTGATGATGCATGAGTACCTATGTACCTGTGTGGTAGCAAGGCCCCTAGCTACATACAGGGGAAAAAGAAAAAAAAAAGCAATAACCTTCTCAATTGGAACTTGTATCTCAACATTATCAGCAGCTCCAGCAGCCTGTGTGGTAGCAAGGCCCCTAGCTACAAGGGAAGGAGAACCCCCTGCATCAGCCTGAAACAAATACCAAATTTAAATTGATATCAAAGCCAAGGAAATAAAATTTGGTTGTAGAGAGGGAGGGTCAGGAACAAGGTAAATAATGAGAGCATGGGGGAAGATATGAAGAAACGCAATTCAGAAACAGCATACAACCTCCGCTATGACAGCATTTATAAGCTTCTCGGCCTTGATTATGCTACTCAAAGTCCCTATTATTTCCACGGGCCTGGTTGAAGCATCCCGATCAGCATCTGCATCCCTCATAATTTGAATTTTTGCGCCAGAGTTGTATTGCAGAAACCTTATAGTATCCCCTGCCTTGCCAATGAGAACACCAACCTGCAGCAAATAAAAATCATTAAACATACTTTCCAACAAGTTGAACTTTTTAAGTAATAAGCATGGCTGAGATGAAAATGCTACAATGAAAGAGGAATAAGCATTACTTGGATAACAAATATTAGGAATGTCTGTACAAGGGAAAAGGTGGACTTCACAAACATTGAACAAAAAATGCAGGAAACAAATTTAAGGTAGTTTAAACACATAAAGAGGAAATCCCAGTTAGAAGATGTTAATTAATGGAGGACATCCAGGATAAGAGAGGGAGAGAAGAAAAGAAGACCCAACATTAATAAAAAAAAAAATTAATAAAAGGGCCACAGCTTTCTGAGTCACCATGGACATGGGATTAAATACATTACACTACAAAAAGGTGTGGTGTTAGTTTTACTGTATATTGATGTAAACTAATGCAAAATCAACTTAGTTTGTAGCCAGTTCAACACTTTACACTGACACAACAAATATTAGCCAACCTACCTTAGCATTAGGAACCTCCATTTTGCGAGTAATAGTAGAACCATCATCAACCTCTTGCTGAGGCACCTCATCAGATGGTTGCTTATTCTCCTCTCTAGCAGGTTCCTGACCATTACCAGCCTCAAAACTCTCAACTTTACCTAACTCAGCATCAGTAGTCTCATGATAATCTGTAGACTGTTCCTCTGGTTCACCTGTTATCCCTTCAACTTGTTCAGCTTTTATTGTTGCTTGAGCCTCCTCTGATGAAGCATCATCATCCTCTGCTTTCTTGTTAACCTCATTTTGCTGCAGAGCCTCCTCTTCCTCCTTCGAAGGTTCATCCAACTTCTCAGCCTTGAACCCATTCTCGCTGGCTGTTATGTCAAGAACAAGAACCATAGAATTACACTAGCTTGAATTTGTAAAGCAATAAACAATCAGAAGAGATAGGCTAGTCACATTTCAAGTTCTGTTTGGTTATCACTTAGCTATTTCTTTATGCGTTCTTGACAAAATGAAAAAAAAAAGGCATTTAAATCCAAAAGCAAATGCCATATTTCAAATATTAAAATTAAACTTCTCTGAACTTAACATAATTTTATTTCTACCTAAAAGAAAAAGGTTAGAAAGTGTGTTAAATTTTAACTGCATGCTCCCTCAAACATTTGCTCTTGCTTTTAGCAACTTTCTAACAGGTGAAACACAAATGACAAAAGAAACATTAGAAAAAAATATAACCAAACGGAGCCTTAATCTTCTCACCTCACATTCACTTAGCAGATGATTTTATCGATAAAACTCACTATTCTTAAACCTCTTCAATTTTCCTCACAAGCTGTTTTATCAAATAGAAAATTTTCAATTATCCCAAAACAAAAGTCGCATAAAATACCAAGGAAACCCTAGAACTAATATTAAACCCATAAATCAACTCCACAAAATGTATATTAGATAACCCTAAAGTAAAAAAAAAGAAAAGGAAGAATTACATTTTCATTACCTAAGCCGTCGGTTTTATCGTCATCGAGCCTAGGCCGCTTGGCCTCGGACGAATCAGATGCCGCTACATCTCTATCCTCCGCATCAGGGTCTACAGCAGAGTCGAACGGCATGTCGACAGGGGAGGGGAGGGGCTCGACATCCTCAAGCTTCCGCTTATGATCGGAGGGGACGGGGCTGGGTGCAGCCGCGACGACCTCTTCCTCCGCCATCAAAATGTACGGAAAGGAAAAGAAATCTAGGGTTTTGAGAGGAGAGCACAAAATTCGAAGAAAACGAAGAATCACGGAGAAAGCGTGTGTGATTGTTGGATGTCTGCATAGGGTTTAAGCCTTTAGGGCCCATTTATAACTGGAAAAAAAATCACAATTTACAGGTACAAGTAGCTTTCTTTCTAATTTTTTTTTTATTATTAGGTCTTTTGTTCAGCCCATTTTTTGGGTTCTGGACTTCGGCTTTTGTTTTGGTGTTCTGGGCCTCTTATTGGAACATTTTTTTTATTACTGAATAGACTTCTTGGTTCGTTTCTGAAAATTATTTTTAGAAATATTTTGTATTTATTGGATAGAAAATTGATAGTTAAAAAAACGTTTTTTTTTCAACAAAAAATGAGATTATTTTTCAGAAAATTGTCTTACCTTTTTTAAAAAGCTTAATACCAAATACATCATTTACCTTCTACGAAAATTAATATAAATCCTCAACTTTTTTTTGGTTTTACAATGTCCTCAAACTAACTTGTGCCCACATCAAGATTAATCCCTACTCAACCGATTTTAAAGCTGCACCCCCTCATCAGACTGATGCATTCAAAGAAATTAATTTCTTTAGGTGCTCGTTCCAAGATTAGAACTCGAGACACTTGTTTACCAAAGATTCAACCTTTGGCGTTAAATAAACCTTCAACTTTTAATTTTACTGTATAAACTATTAACTTTTCAAAATAATACGATCACATGCACGATGTATCCAAGTTTACACAACTTATGAGAGAGAGGAGATCAACCTTGTTTTAAGGTTACAGCGAAAGAGAGAGACAAACAGAGCAGATTCTTCTGAATGAATTCTCTTGAAAATTCTTCTGCATGTCAACATGCAAACTCTAGAACATCTGACTGTGAGATCAAGAAGTGGACTAAGAAAAAGTTCAAACGGGGACGAACAGGTAGTGATGAAGAAATAGTGGGTCTGGATCTTGCTAAGGAAGAAGGTGGCCTTACACATAACACAAACGAAAAGGAAACTGGTGAACAAGTCAAGTTTTCGTACAGAGACATGCTAGCGGGTGGAAAGGTGTCTGGTGGCTCTGGTTGGAATGATTGGGGAACTGCTAATGAGATTAATGATATGCAATTTGATGATGAAGTGTCGGATGATGAAAATGGGAATGATATTACTGTACCCAAAATTGTCTTCACTAAAGATGAGAAAAAGATGATAAGAAGACCCTGGCGTACATCTATCATAGTCAAATTGCTTGGAAAATCCTTAGGCTTTCAAACACTGTCCAACAGAATTAAGCAACTATGGCAAATATCGGGTAGATACAAGATAGTTGATTTGTGATTCGACTACTTTCTATTCAAGTTTGAAAAAAGGGAAGATTATGTGCATGTCCTTGAAAGTGGTCCTTGGATCATAAGGGGTCACTACCTTACAGTGAGGCAGTGGACTCCAAATTTTAATCCAGCAAAAGATGTTATTGAAAAGGTGATTGCATGGATTCGTTTTCCGGGATTATCCATGGAATAATACAACCATATAGCTTTATCAAAGATGGGTTCATGTGTTGGAAGGGTGATCAAGATCGATAAGAACACAGAAGAGGCTATCAGGGGGAAGTTTGCTAGACTATGTGTTGAAATTGATCTTCAGAAAGCACTGGTCTCCACGATTTACGTAGGGAAGCATTATCAAAGAGTTGAATTTGAAGGTTTTCATTTGATATGCTTTCAGTGTGGCAAGGTAGGGCACAAAGTTGATAATTGTCCTATGATTGTTCATGAACCGAACCAGAAACAACTGGAGGAGGTAAAGGTGAGTGAGGCGAGGTTTGAAACTCATGATGAAACGGGCTTTGGACCATGGATGATTATTCAGAGACGAACCAGGAAGCCGCATTGTAGGGATGACACCAATAAAGGCAACACCAAAAATCAGCTTAAACAGGAGCAAAAGATTAATAACATATTTGCCAATTTGGTAATAGAAAAGGAAAAAGGAGATATGGGTGCTGATTTCCAGGAAAGCTTCTCAGTGGGAAAAGAAATCTCTAGCAATAATTTGGGTACGTCTAATCAGACTAAAGCTAAGGAGGTGGTTCGGTCAAAACATGGTAGAAAAGGCAACTCTAAAACGATGAAATCGACAGCTTCAATACCATCAGAATCTTCTCCTATAATTTTGGAGCCTATTAATGGCTCGAGATTTACTTTCTTAGCCGACTCTTCATCAAAAACTGTTGACCAAGGCAATTCACATGGGCTGAGCAAGATGAATGATAAACCCAACAATGAATTAATGTTTAAAGGGCCTGTGCAACATAAAACGGATAAGCAGCCCAAGAAAATTCTAACTGCAAAAAGACCTATGAATCACAAAGATAATGAGAAGCCCGAAGAAGCTAGAGATGGGGAGCAGTTATGGACAGACCCAAATGATTTAAACCAAGTAGAATCACCCGTTGAAGGGATGCAAGTTAACAGTACCAGACAGTGTGTAATACAAGGGAGAACTTTGCATGCAACTGAATGTTCTCAGGCGTTTCATACGTTGGTTGAACTAAACGGGTTCTCTATTCTGCAAAATACCCTTTATGAAGGTGGTGGAGATGTTGATGGCTCCATGGATCTTGCTTAAACCGTGTAAGGTTTTTCTTTATACTCATCTTTATTATGACTATTTTATTTTGGAATTGCAGGGGGGGCTGGAAATAATGAATTTCAAAGACTTGTCTTGGAATACAAGAGAGTTTTCAAGGTTGATTTATTGATAATTGCTGAACCTAAGATCAGTGGTGGCGTGGCGGATTGAGCCATTAGACGTCTATGATTTGAGAATCATTTTAAAGTAGATGCCAAAGGTTTTGCTGGTGGTATTTGGCTTCTCTGGAATTCTTCTTTTAGAGAGATAGATGTCATTCAAAGTTGTGAGCAATTCATTACCATTGTTATTGCTCAGAACAGTGTTACATGGGTGTTATTTGCAATATACGCCAGTCCTGTACCATCCAAACGACAGAGGCTATGGAGATTTTTAGTTGACTTTGATGGTTTTGATAACTATTCGTGGCTGTTGATTGGAGATTTTAATCAAATAATTTCAACATAAGAAAAATAGGGCGGGTCATAAGAAGCTTTTTCTCGGATGAGAGCCTTCGGGGATGTGCTATTCAAAAGGAATTTGGTAGATCTTGGTGCTGCAGGCTGTAGGTTCACATGGACAAATAATAGAAATGCAGGAGGTTTAATTAAAAAGTGGTTAGATAGAGCTGTATGTAATGGGGAATGGAGGTTACTTTTTCCTGAGGCTAATGTTGCAAATCTGCCAAGAATTTATGGAGATCATTGTCCGATACTATTGAGATTTCAACAGGGTTTAGTTCAAGATCGAAATCGACGACCTTTTAGATTTGAAGCAGCTTGGCAACTACACGATACTTTTAATGCTTTAATTCGTAATTCCTGGTGGGACTCAAGGAATCTTCAAGAAAATTTGCAGCACTTCCAGCATGTTGTCCGTGAGTGGAATATCAATGTATTTAGGAATATTTTTAAAAAGAAGACGACAATACTAGCTCGACTGGATGGAGTTCAAAGACAGTAAGAGCTTAAACCCAATTCATTCTTATTTTGTCAGGAAAAGGATCTAAAGACAGAATACAATATGGTTTTGCAGCAAGAAGAGCTTATGTGGTTTCAAAAGTCTCGGTCAAAATGGATACAATTTGGTGATCGCAATACCAAATTCTTCAATATGACCATAATGATAAGAAGAAATAAAAATAAGATCTTGCTTTGAAAAATGATGAGGGAAAGTGGTGTTCGGATCAAGCTACTTTGAGAGGGTTGGTTTTGGAATACTACAAGAAATTATATTCAGAAGAAGACTTGGGAATTTCTAACTTCGAAAGCTATTATCCAAGATCTACATGTGTTCTCAATCCACAGCAGGCAGAGGTAATGGGGTTGCTACCTACTGATGAGGAGATTTTTAAGGCACTCTGTACTATGGCTCCTTTTAAAGCATCAGGACCGGATGGATTTCAAGCCGGGTTTTATTGAGCTAATTGGGATGTGGTTCAAAAATTAGTATGCAAAACCATTCGAGAGGCTTTAATCTAGGGCAGTTTTGATGAGGAGTTAAGCAAAGTTCTGGTTGTTTTGATCCCCAAGATTGTACAACCAGAATATATTACACAGTTCAGGCCCATCAGCTTATGCAATGTCTCGGTTAAGCTCATGTCTCAAGTAGTTGTTAATAGAATTCGACCGTTTTTGAAAGATATTGTTGCTCTTACCCAATGTAGCTCTATTCCGGGGCGTAGCAGTGCAGATAGTATTGTCGTAGTACAAGAAGCAGTTTTTTCTATGTCCCAAAAGAATGGAAAGAAAGGTGATATGATTTTGAAGATTGATCTTGAGAAAGCATATGACAGGATCAATTGGGATTTTTTGCAATGGGTTTTGATTGATGTGGGGTTGCCTTTCCCATTGATTAAGCTAATAATGTTCCTTGTGACATCCACAGAAATGAATATTTTGTGGAATGGTGAATTGACAACAAATTTCAGACCTTCACGAGGTCTTAGACAAGGTGATCCTTCATCACCTTACTTGTTCATTCTCTGTCTTCAAAAACTTTCAGATATCATTGATACTGCAGTTGAATGTGGTGTGTGGAAGCCCATCCAACTTTTATGAGGGGGACCCCGTTTATCACATATCTTTTTTGCAAATGATTTAGTTCTTTTTGGGGAAGCTTCTATCCAACAATGTCAAGTGATTTTAAACTGCTTGAATGTTTTCTTTGAATCATCAGGACAACAAGTGAATTTCAACAAATCAAAGATATTTACTTCTAGCAATGTTCACCCAAATGTCATTTCCAATTTGTTATCACTTACGGGCATGTCTCATTGTGTGGAGTTTGGTACCTATCTAGGTGTGCCAATTACGGGAAAGAGACCTAAAAAGACTGATTGCCAGCCAATTTTAGATAAAGTGAAAAATAGATTGGCAGCTTGGAAAGTTCATCTTTTATCTCTGGCAGGTAGGGCCATTCTGGTTCAATCAGTCACTAGTATTATAGCTAATTACACAATGCAGACCATTAAGTTGCCTGCTGTAGTATCAAAGGAAATAGACAGCTTGAACATAGACTTCCTATGGGGTTCGACTAGTAGTCAGAAAAGGATTCCTCTAGTTAACTGGGAATAGGTATGCAAGCCTAAGACTAATGGAGGGCTGGGATTAAGGAGATCGAGGGACATGAATATGGCCCTATTAGCTAAGCTTGGGTAGAAAATGGAAACTGGGGATATGGGACTTTGGGCTAGAGTATTGCAAGCTAAATATCTAAATGGAGCACCTTTTCTTAAAGCAAGGAATTATCAAGTTGCTTGTCATACTTGGAAAGGTATTATGTCTAGCAGGGGAATAGTGGCAAAGGGTTGTGCTCGGGTTATTGGAAATGGAAGAAATACCTCGTTTTGGTATGATAGATGGGTTGGCGAGAGACCCATAGCTGAGTTGTGCATGAATTCTACACATGTGGAGCATTCAGGTTGGACTGTTAGTGATGTGAAGCTTAGTAACGGGGAATAGGTCTGGTCAAAATTAGATATACTGCCAAGAGATGTAGCAGACCAAATTACTTTATTACCACCATTATCAAAGGAGCAGGATGAAACCATCTGGGCAGCTTCGGCATCGGGAGAATTTTCAGTTAAAACAGCCTATAATATAATTGTGGGTGATAATCAAACACACTTTCGTTGGAGCAAGATTTGGAGTTTGGAGTTGCTACAGTGAACCAAGCATTTTCTCTAGCTCTTTGCACATGATCGGTTGTTAACTAAACAAAACTGCTTTAAACGACACTTGTTGGAAGATCCCTCTTGTTCTAGATGCGACGATCATATGGAAACTACTTTACATCTATTTTGAGATTGCCCCACATCAAGACAACTCTGGGCAAAATGGTTTAGTTGTTATGAACTTACTCTGTTTAATAATTTATCACTAACCGATTGGATTCTATTTAATCTTGATAAGTAGGTTACAACTGTTAACAATTTGGATTGGCCTTCCATGTTTGGCATTATTTGATGGCATCAATGGACCTGATGTAATAAAAGCCTCTTTGAACGAGACTTCTCTTGGCCGGTAGATGGACATCATGATTTACAAAGGTTTGTTGATAACCTCAAAAGAATGAGCAACACAATGGCGATTACCCAAGAGAAGAAGCTGCGAAATATTGTGTGGGAGAAACCTACTGACTCCTTTATCAAAATAAACTTTGACGCTTCAGCAAAGTTTAATCCGGGATTAATAGCAGCAGGAGGTCTTGCTCGTGACTCGAATGGCAGTTGGCTTTATGGCTTCATGAGGAAATTGGGTTGGGGAACTATTGCTAAAGCTGAGTTGTATGCGATTTACTCTGGTTTGGTGTCAGCTTGGTAGCTCGAATATCAACAAGTCATCATTGAATCGGACTCTTTGCTTATAGTAAACAAATTGGTTCAACCATTGAGAGACAGAGACCCTCTACTTTCACTATTGAGGGCTTGCATGGAACTTTTGGGAAGAAGTTGGAAGTGCTCTGTTCATCACATATTCCACGAAGCTAACTGTTGTGCTGATTTCCTAGCAAATCAAGCTCATACTTCCTCTTTAGATTTAGTGTTACTTTCTCAACCACCATTAGGGTTGGAGAAATTTTTGCATGATGATTCTATTAGTTTGGGTCAGTCTAGACTTTGTTTAGTATAAGCAGGTTGCCTGCTCTTATGTACCAAAAAAAATTAACTTTTCAAAATATTACAATTAAGTTCAAATTTATAATATACTTTTACAACTTATAAAACCTTAACATCTTATTTTTTTTACTTAATTGCGTTATTTTGAAAAAGTTGTATTAAAAGAAAAAGTTTATGAACTTTTATGATAAAATTAAATGTGAGAGCTTATATCCATTTTGTGCGAAAATGTTAAAAGTACATTTGATTATTAAGTTTTTGAAAAAGTAAAGACAGTTTTCAAAAAAGAATTATTTATGTGTAAAGTGATTTATTAAACTTGTGAATATAGTTCTACTTAAGTCAGATCTTGAATTTAATTTTTTTTATATTTGGCCTTAATTTAACCTAATTTGAAATATTATTACATTATTAAAAATATTTTTTAAATTTTAATTATTTAAACTATTAACATTAAAAGTCTTCTAATTTTTTAATTTTAAATATTTTATATAATTAAAAATAATAGTATTAAATTTATATTCTTCTTAATAATAAATAATCAATAATGATATTTTATTATTAATAATATTTATTACAATAATATTATTATTTTAATAATATGAATATTTTGAACCCATTTTCAATTCAAAAACATATTATTTTTATATTCTATTGACAAATGTATTTATATTACTATTTTAACAATAAATATAAACAAATAATAATTTTATAATGATTTGTTTTGGCCAAAATTTTATTATGATTTAATAACAAATATTTTCAACATGAAATATATTTTAATAGTATAAATAATTTCTATATATTTTTAATATTATTATATTAATATAAATAAGTATTTTAATTAGCAAAATACTATTTTAAATATTTAAAAATATTAAATATAAATAATAATATATAATTTTTCAAGTGTCTAATATTGAATTTATATAATATTTTTATATTAAACCTTATTAAAATATAATTTTTTTTAAATATATGACGACCCAAAACCATCACTAATCACTTAACTTTTATGTAGAATACAAAATTATAGGTTAACTTTTTCCTTTTTCGATAGGTTTGTCAATGCCCAATGTAATTCCAAGTCATCAAGTAGGTTAACTACTTGACACATTTTAAGATTATTAGCCTAAAGTCCCAATTTGATTATCCTTATAGAGACCTCATAGAGAGATTATGGTTTTCTATAAAACTTGGTTATACCATAAGAATTAATTTTCTCAAGACTCCATAAATCTGATTCATACCACAAACTTGCTCAAACTTATACATATCTTATCATTAAGTTGTAAAGAACACGTCTAGCAACATTAATATATTTACATCCCAAAAAGTGTCTTATTCACATCCACCAGATACCTTTACAAAGTTTAATTTCGTATTATAGTATAGTTTAAAAACTGCTTGAAAATAAAATCATATACATGTTGGCTCTAACTGAAAGGGGGTGAATTGATTTTTAGCTAAAATTGCCAACTTAAAGATTTTCTAATAAATTTGCACAATTACACTCAATTTATATGTCAAATTGAATAGCAAAATGTAAAGATGTAGGGATAAGAGAGAGCAAACATAAATCTTATAGAGTTTCGGCCAATCTTATGCCTATGTCCTCTCTTCTTGAGTCTCTTGCCAAGGTTGCTGATTCTACTATGTTGTGAATCACTTACACGCCATTTCTTAGATAGGTGAGACCTCTTACACTATCTTTCAATGGCTAAGGAAGAAACCACTTAATCCCACTTACTAGTGGCTACCCAAACTCTCACAAGGTTGCCTCATAAGGGTTACACTCTCCTTGATTCCAAGAATGAAAATTTTAGTGTTTGAGCTTGTTTAAACAAATGAACCTCACAAGGTAGGTGTTTACAAATTTGAAGATTACAATAAGAATGATGGAAGATTACAAAGTGTTGAGCACTAGAAGCTTGCTTTCAAGCTTGAAGATGATATTAAGATATTTTTCTTAGCTCCAGAGTCTTTAATGTGAGTATATATATGCCCATGAAGGTTGGTGAAGCATTTATGCTTTTTCTCTCGTTGAAACCTTAAAAAAGAAGCCACAGGAGGCATTTTGCACACAAGGGGATTGATCCCTTTCTTTGATACTTACCAAATTCAAGCAATTTTGACTAAGCGGATCGATGCCTATAGAGGGGGGGGGGGATCAATCCCTCTATTTTGAAAATATTATTACCTTCATGGGACAATGCCTATAAAGGGGGGATCGATCCCTTGTTGTTGAAATGCATTTTCTGGGCAGTTTAAGTGTAAAAATGAGTTTATAAAACAATTTCAATTTCATCTAAACATGTCTTAACTTTAAATGCATGAAATTGATCCCAAAAGCTGTCAAGTATTTTTCTAAAAAATATGTTCAATAGTTATCCAAGAAAATTACTAAGTATGAATTTCTAAAATCAAATTCTAAAAATGATCAAGACTAATATGAAAATAATTAATAAACTTATGTTCTTTAATTAAAAAGTTAATCACATGGTTTGTGAAAATAATAATTAAATAAAACAAATTTACAATATGGATCATACATTTCATTTTGATTAAGTGTTTGTCATTTCAAAATAGAAATATCAATTTAAAACTAACAATCTCTTCTTTTTTGATATGATAAAACTAAATATAAATTTGTTTTGAAAATTTCTCCCCTTAATGTAATTGCGATTTTCAAAATGATTTACAAACCCTATTCTCCCCCTTAATGTAAGCATAATTTTCAAACCCTATTCTCCCCCTTTTTGTCATAGCAAAAGTTTTGAAAAATATACTTCCCTTTAACAAGTGCATGATATAGAAATGCTTGAGTCATGAGAGACATGTTAGTAGCAAAATTATTAAAAGCATAAGATAACACACAATTCTCATGAACCATCCATAGTATCAATTTAAAGCACAACAAAGATAACAACAACCATGGCAAGCACATAAAAAGAGTATAAGTGAGAATGCATGGAAGATAGAAAACTAGAATGATAATCATACCCTAAGCAAATTCAGTTACAATACATAAAATAAACATCCAATCATAACATCATGGATGAGAAAAAATAAAAAAAAACTCAAAACAACATCCATGACACAGCCATAGAGTTCAAGGACATGTCACTAAACATCTAGGATGGTAGAGGGAAGGACCAACAAAACTCATCATAAAACTCCTAATGACAAACACACATGTCTTGCAACTCGTCAAACATCACGTTTTCGCGGTCCTTAAGCTCGGAAAAGCGTATACCAACGTGAGCCTAAAATGTATGCATGCTTTCTTTATAAGCAGTGAATCGAGCATCAAACTGAGTAAGCATGTGCATAAATGACTCGAGTGAAGCCTTAAAAGGCTAGGATGAGGAGCCAAGAGCAGCGGAGGAAGAAAGTGTAACAGCTGGTGCTGTTTCCATAGCCTATGCTGGAGGCAGGACATTTCTCTTTACCTAACCGCCGTTGCCATCCTCGTATCATCCTACGTTGTGCAATGTGGTGAGATTGATATTTGTCTTTGAATCTGAGAGCTCACCAGTCTCACATATGCAATTAACACCAATGGTTGCTAAGAAGTAGGTAAGAGGCTACGAGAACACAATCATCTTAACATTACCTCGAACGATCCGCACCCAATCCTCAAAGATGAAGTGGACAGGGTTAGGTTTCCCACTCTCACGCTTGTGAATATGGTGGTGTCACGACCCAAAAACCGCCACGTACACTTAACAATCACACTTATTCCATTTAACAAATTTACGAACTAAATTTTTCTTTTCACTTTAAGGTTTGTATTCGGTGTCAGTGTCACCGCTAAATAATTTTCACCATTCCTAATTTGATTTAACTTATTGTTACTATTTAGGTTATTAACTCCTAAAGCAAATCAACTTACTTCCTCAATATATTAAATTCGAAATCGACTTAGCAAAAGAAAAAGATCAAAAACCTCCCTTTATATAAAATCAAATTTTCGCTAGTTAATTAACTTGCAAAATATATATTTTTCAATATCATATCTCAACTCCACCATCAACAGTTTACATTATTATACACTACACACAATCCTAGAATCGTCAATTAACATTTTCACATTCCATAAAGTTCATAGTTATCATACCATAAGCACATATCGGATTGTACTTAATAATCATTCTAGTTTATAATAATCTAGTGCGATCCTAAGTTACATCCCAAAATATTTCTAATAAACATGTACTGTGCATTGCATATTGTCTATACATGATAATCAACATGATGTATAAAATTTTGTATACCTTAAAAGTACCAAAAGTAGCACTCGAAGGACTTAAGCAAGTACCACTATTAGGTACAGTCCCCAAGACCCACACAGAAACTCTTGACGTAGACTTTAGCTTGTGTGATTTGCGATGATGTTAGAAAGGGGTGAGCAAACCACGACTCAGTAAGTAGTTTAAGTAAATGCATGTTAGACTCATGTCGATCTACATGCAAGTGTAGAAAAATAATGCTAAAGTGACATGTATGCATGGTATTAAATCACGGTCTTAAATCAAAACACTTTCGCCCTGCACTTCAGTTCAAAACACTCTCATTATGCACTTTATTTAGATCAAATTTACTATGCATTTCGATAAAATCAATCCACTATGCATTTCGATTAAATTCAAAAACACTATACATTTCGATAAATCAATCACTATGTAAATCAATATGCACTTCGATAAAACGATTAATATACACTTCGATAAATTGATCACAATGCACTTCGATAAAACGATCAATATGCACTTCGATAAAGCTAACACATTATGCACTTCGATAAATCAATTACTAAACACTTCTTTTAAAATCAATGACTATGCACATTTGTAAATCAATTGCTATGCATTTATTTTAAATCAATGACAATGAGCTTTAATAAATCAATTGCTATGCATTCATTTAAAATCAATAACTAAGCATTTTTTTATAAATTAATTAGTTCACAAAACGATAATCAATAAACATTAGGTGTATAGCCTTGATTTATTGAAAACGATTTCAAAAACAATCACTTATCACTTTAGGCGTAAGCCTTAAATCACTTAAAACGATTTCAAATCGATCACTTTTCACTTTAGGCGTAAGCCTCAATTCACTGAAAATGATATCAAATTGGTCATTTGTCACTTTTAGGCATAAGCCTTAAATCTCTTAAAACGATTTCAAATCGATCATTTTTCACTTTAGGCGTAAGCCTCAATTCACTGAAAATTATATCAAATCGATCATTTGTCACTTTTAGGCATAAGCCTTAAATCTCTTAAAATGATTTCAAATCGTTCACTTTTCACTTTAGGCGTAAGCCTCAATTCACTAAAATCGATATCAATAATAAAATAGTGGTAAGTAGAGTTTAGGCAATAATCCTCAATCACTGATACGATAACGATAACGATGTCCATCCTAGCTAATGATGGAATGGTGTTGCAAGTAACACAAAATCTATGGCCATAGAACGATACTCTAGTCTCGCTGATCAGTCAAGAGCTGGAACTTGTTTGTTGGTTTTTCAAACAAGCCTAACAATTTACCTAGAGCACTAGGCTCGATAGGTATAGTACAATATAGTAGTCTAGAGCACAAAGCTCGATAAACGGGTAATAAGGCCTAGAGCTAAGCTCGATATGCTAGAAATGACCCGAAGGTCGTAGGATATGCCTGCACTCAAAAACGGTTCGAAAACAGTGTTCTCATGTAGCACATAGCTTGCATGGATTTCAAAGCACTTATTAAATCCGTTTTGAGTTTGAAATATAAAGAGCTTTCGATTTATTTCAAAAGTCAGCTGAAATCAAGACTTTGAAAATTTAAAATATAATGCAAGTCCTTAAAACATAGATATTAAGTAATTAAACTCAAAACATGTTATACATGAATGCACACATGCATTAGTTCACTTATCATGCACGCTTGGCTGGCTACAACACGCTAAATAGAAAACAAGTTTCAATCCAGCCCAAGTATAAACGAATTTATTACTTAACCCACTTACCTTATGCTATTGTGAATATCTTCTTCGAGTGTCCAATCTACAATCAAGCTCTAATATTGCTCTGATTCACTACAAACACCATTCATTTCTCATCTCAATAACTCATTCTCATTAGACTCAATCACGTGCTAAGACACATGTCTAAAAATCGTAGTTACCTATGTTCATTACCAAACTTGAATTCAACTCTTCATTATTGTACACTTCCCGTGTATTTATATATTTAGATAGATATATATATATATATATATATATTTATATATGTAGGCTTATATAGGTGTGTATAATACATATATATGTATATATTTACACATAAATCTCGAGCAAGTATATAGTTCCTTATTCTTGAGAAGTTTGCTTATTTACATTTCATATCATCTTCTTTCCTTGAAATATCCAACTAAACCCTTTACTAATATTCATTCTTAATTATACCTACATGGCATATAAACATATATATATATATATTTATATATATATATATATATATATGCACCTATAAATACATATATAAATATATCATATTATTGCCATATACTTATACTAAGGACTTCATGCTAGCCACACACACTCCTATATATATTTATATCAATGCATATCTCTTGATCTCATCATATCAATAATGTGCATTTAGGCATATATATACTTGGACTTTAAATTAAACAATGCAAAGCCTTTTTTTTTTTTACCTTTATAATCCATCAAAACCGATCTTTATTTCTTTGTTTGGCCTTCACTGTTCCGTTTGTGGTGGCCTTTTTTTTTTACCTTCCGAGGCTATCCAAAATAAGGTTCACACATTATTTAATGGCAACTCATCACAGCTAAGAAAACCACCTTTTCTTTTCCCTTTCTTTCCTGTCTTCTTTTCCTTGTCTCTCGGTCACACAACAAGGCAATAATCGCCTACTTTGACAACCTCGTATAGCAGACCTTTAACTTCTCAAAACCTAACTTGGTTAGACACATTTCAAGGCATTCCAACTGCAGCCAAAAGCTTACCAAGCCTCCTTGAATAGTGGCAAAAAAAATAACCTTTAAACAATCCTAAACCAGTTCGATTCGGTTTTGTCTTCAAGCGCCAAATGCTGCCATTTCTAGCAGCTACCGAAACCTAGTTCAGCCACAGTTTATGGCCATTAACAAGCCCCTGTTTCACGAACACACAAAGGCTAACCAAACAACCACTGAAACCATCCCACACAGCCACATTTTCTAACAAAGTTTTATCCCTCTTTCCTAGCATGATTTGTTGCGTTACTGACCTGCTAAATGTCTCATTCTTCCATCTACATCAGCTTCATAAACCATTTCTAGCTGACTTTACCTTCTGAAATGGCTATGTCTCGAGCCCCTGTTCCACGTACCAAGAGAGGCACCTGAGGCCTCTGTTCAGTGCTCCTTCTCGGCACTTTCTTCTTCTCGATTTGCATTTCCATGAGATCTGATGGATGCCCAAAAATCGAGCCTACTCACGCTTGGGTTGTACTACAGTACTTCTCCCTCTGTTTTTATTCCATTCTCCTCTCTCATTTGGCTGCTAGTTCTTTTCTCTCTCACCATTCTCTCTTCTTCTCTACTGCAGCAGCCTTCTTCTTTCAGTTTGTTGCAGCATATCCTTTATTGCTCCACAATCTCTCCTTATCTGTTCTTTTTCCACTCTTCTTTTCATGGTTTTTTTTTATTTGGTTCTGGCAGAGGGGTCTTTACCCTGTTCTTTCTTTTCTGTTTTGAACGTGGGAGCAGGTGGGGATCGGGTGGCTTCCACTAGAAGCTAATCCCGATTCCCTCTTATTACTTTTTTTTTAATTTTTTATATATTTTCTATTTTTACCTATACATGATCTTATATATATATCATATATTTTTAATCCACTTACTTTTTTATATATATATGTTACATATGCATATTTTCATTCCCTATACATAAGTCATATATATATATATGTATTGTTCTTTCTTTATTTTAAATTTAAGTATTGTTCTTTCTTTATTTTAAATTTACATATGTATGTATATATAGAGGTGGCAAATGGGCAGGTCAGATCGGGTTTGGGTTCGATCATTTTGGATCGGATCATTTCGGGTTAAGAAAAAATCGGATCATTTTGGATTCGGATCATTTCGGGTTCGAATAAGGTCGGGTTTGGGTCAAGGAAAAATCGGTCTATTTCGGGTTTGGATCATTTCGGGTTCGGATAAGGTCGGGCTTGGGTCAAGGAAAAATCGGTCTATTTCGGATTTGGATCATTTCGGGTTCGGATAAGGTCGGGTTTGGGTCGTTGACTTTTTTAGTCAATTCGAGTTGTCGGATTTGGATTCGAGTCGGTCGGATTTAGATTCGGGTCGATTTGACAGATTTATTGGATTAAGCTTTGGTCATCTTGATGTAATTTATCTGATATAAAAATCAACTGAAACCATATTTCTAAGAACTACAAAACTCATGAATATAAAATTGTCTTCTTACATGACCTATAATACAATTGGGATTGAAATAATTACAATATTTAATAATCTGTATGATAGTTTTCTTTATAATATATTTACCAATATTCATAAATTAATTACGTTTTTTTCATTTTATTTTTATTATCTACAATAATTAATAACTTTTGAATCAAAGTGATTTAATAATCCATACCAAATATTATAAAACAATACTATATATCTCTTTAATTTAGTTTGATTTTTTATAGAATAATTAGAGACATTAGTGTAGATGATATAGTTTTTGTACTCTATTATAGATTAACCATTAAATAATTATACATTATGTTCAAATGAATGCAATATAAAAGCGAATATTTAAATTAAACTATATTAAAAAAATATATAACACTCATATTATTGAAAAAAATTATATTTTTACTATATTAAAATACTTTGATATTTAATTTTAACATTTAAATATTTATTAATAATATTAAATTTAAGTTTGAATATTTTCAGGTTTGGGTAAATTTGGATTCGAATCAATTTGGATTCGAGTCAATTTGGGTTTGGATCAATTCGGGTCGGATCAATTCGGGTTCGAGTTAATCTAAATTCGGATGAATTTGGGTTCGGATAAATTTGGGTTCGGATCCGGTCGGGTTTGGATCAATGTAAATTCGGATAAATTTGGTTTCGGATCAATTCAGATTCGGATCGGGTTGGATTTGGATTGTTGACTTTTTTAGTCAAATCGGATCGGTTGGGTTTGGATTCGAGTTAATCGGGCGGGTTTTTCGGGTCGGGTCAACTTTTGCCACCTCTATGTATATACATATATTATACTTAATATATATTTTCCTTATTTATTCTCTCTCTCTCTATATATTTTTTTATATATACTTATATATATCACATTTAATTTAGTATACTTGTACCCTTAATGTACAAGATTTCCATTTATTTTCTCTATTGGATTAATATATATTTATCTCTAACTTATTTATATAATTTTTTTTATTATATATGCATTAATCATTTATTGCTAAATGCTCTAAATTAGAATATTTGTTTTCATTACTTAAAATAATAGGAATTATAGACTACATTTCAATATTTAGCTTATTCAATGTCTTTTATTTATTTACTAACTCGATACAAAAATTTATAGTTTTTACATCCTCCCTACCTTAGGAAATTTGGTACTCAAAATTTTTCCATATCCAACTGAATGAGTGAGGGTAGTTCTCTTATTATATTCTCTATATTCGTATACTTCAAAGTTCAACAAATCTCGAGATCTTACTCGCATATCAACACTTGTTTTAAGGATCGTAACATTTTATATTAACCTCAAATTTACTATTCGATCAATTCACAACTTGTTATTTCTTACATTGTGACAATACATATTCTTATAATTCAAAATCCACCAAACGAAGCTAAGATCAATGTCATGGCAAATGATTCCAAGTGTCTTATCTCATACAATCTTAACTTTCATATCAATTGGTTTCTTGCATGACATATCCTAATACTCTTTAATATTCATTCAAGGATTCACCATTTTACAACATGTTGTGTTTAATCTCAACTCTACCAAGATAGAGTTTTGTAGATCCTTTGGTCCTCAAAATTCACAATGGTTATAAACTATATATTTTAAATTGTTGAACTTTCAAATCCTTGTTGTTCAAACTATATAATTTTAAAAGTCAAATGACTTTAAACTATGTGTGCTCTTTAAATTAATTACTTTCTAATCCATATGTTTTTCGAAGTCTTATTGTTTTCAAGTACATAGGCCGGGGAAAATACTTTTCCAAAATATCCATAATTCAATACACTTTTTGAATCCATAAGGGGTTACGCATTTATTCCTCTCTCGATACGATCCAATTCCCTACCACACATGATGGATAGGTTCTAATAATTTCCCACCACTATTGTGGACAGGTCCAACCCATACTGATCAAATTCAATAGGTCAAATCGATAGTAATAATTTATCGAAACTCACTAAGATCACCTAATCTCTCAAAATTCAATTTCTATAACTCAAAATCATAATTTAAAATTTCAATAGTCGTTAAAATACTTTAATTTCGACTTGAGATTCTAAATGTATCCTCGAAATTGATCAAGGTCATTTCAAACAATTAAGGATACTTTTCCTCATCATATTTTCCCATATCTATATAATCCAAGGTCTAAATAACTTCAAAATCAATTTTTTTTAATTCTTATATATTGTCTAAATATCCATTTACTTCACACTAACCTCACATCTCAATATTCGAAAAGTCTACAAATTGAACGTATCTTGTTAGTTCATAAATTATGACCATACATCTTCTTACAAGTCAAAACCATCAACTAAGGTAAGTACAAAGTCATAATAAGACATTTAATATCGTAAACCACTAAATACCAATTTCCACATCAAAGGCCATTTTACACAACATGCCCTAACGTCTCCAACATTCATTAAGGATTCACTTCTCATAACAAGTAGTGTTCAATCTTGACTCTACCAAAGTGGCATTTGGAGAGTCCTTTGGTTTTCAACACTCACATCTTTCCAACCCAATAGGTTAAAACTATATAGTTTAAATAGTCAAATGCTTTCACTATCCATATACTTTCCAAATCAAATACTTTCTAATTCATATTGTTTGCAAAGTCATATTTCAAATTCCACACAATTTTCAAAACTTGACTAGACCATGCATTCAATCTAGTCATATAGTCATATACATTTTAGGCAAAACAAGTTTGTTAGCATATGGCTATCCAAACTTCTCCTTAGTTTCAAACCTAAGGCTTATAAAACAATACTTACTTAAGGGCTCATTGTATAGCTCAAACTCTGAGCAATCACATAACTTATTTCTTAGGCCAACAATGCAAGGTCACGTCATTATCATTTCCATCAAACACAATCCTATACATTGTTCATGAGCTCGGGGCAAGTATATCATATCAGTCCCCATGCCATGATGTCCTTAAATCTTGCACTTAGCAGACATTAATTCTGACCAAGTTTCTTGCCTGCTTCCAATCACCCTTTTTCTCTTAGCCTTGCATTTACATTCATAGTGGGGTTGAGTCTTCTCCAAGTCTCGCTCAAACAAATTGGACTCTCTTTATGGCCTATGTGTAGGACACTATTTGTGATGCTACTATTTTGCCCCTAATAGAGGGCTTTAGATCATCAACAAACCTTTCAGTCTTTCTCACCTTATTCTTTGCTATGTCGGTTCATAGCGACACAAGTTGATGAAGCAAGATTCATATTGGTCCACGGTCATAGTGTATAAAATCAAACTTAGGAACCCCACTTACTTTTCTTCTAGGCATTTCCTAGAAGCACTGCTCCTTGAAAGACTCAAGGAATGCTTCTAGAGTGATGGTGGATTCAAATTCCCTCACACTGTCTTGGTCGACCCCTACCAATGTACAACCTCACTCTTGAATATATAAGTAACTAGTGCCACCATCTCTTTTGAGCTATATCCCATAATCTTAAACACTATCCATCCTCAATAACCACGTTTTTTCCACCTCTGTATCTTTCAACCCCTTTAAACACTATAAGGTTCATCCGTTGGAATGCCTCGAATTGAGCCATTCTCCAACCCACATCATGCACCAGTAGCGGAGGTGCTACGTGTTGAGAAGGTGAATTTTGAGGTTGTGGAGCCGATTGATTGATTGGTAGAGATAGAGTAGCCTACGGCTGCTGTGTGCCTTAATCACTTCCAAATTGTCTTTCAAACAGAGTAGCAAGGTTGACTAAACTCTACTTCCAATGCTCAGACCTGGTGTCCGGACTCGAAAGCTATGGAGGAGGTGGACGCGACTGAGCTTGTCTCACTCGTGGGAGCCGTCAATGACCTCTCCTCAAGTTTCTATCTTGTATCCTATAAAGGAAACATATGCATTTAAAATAGCTCTTGTATTTATTGAGCACTTTATATTCAAGCAAAGACAGTACTATGGTTAACTATCCACACAATAAAATCAATATTTAAAGCATTCACTTAGGTACCAGTAATATTTTCAATCCAGTAAACAGTACAACATAGTGGAGACCGGCAACACCCAAGGTATATCATGCTATAATAATATCTCGAAAAGGAAGAAATAGTAATGTAACAACCCGTTACCACATTTTTGACGTATTTCTATACAACTTTTCCGGTTGGGCTATCTGCGATGCCATTAACATTTAATAGTGACAGAAATAAATGATAAACATTTATTTATCAAATACTGAATATGAAAATTTTTTTCATGTTTCCTTACATCTGACATCCCCTATTGTCTTTATTTTAATAAAGTAGTACTGTATACCTATGTTTGAAATGTAAAAGAGAGGAGACTATACCTGTCATGTTTAACATAATTTGCCTCAGCGCTTTACATGTAGCTATATCCATCTGGGAGCTAATTCTCTAATTCTGTGTCTTTTATCTGTAGAGTTAAAACAAAGGGGTGAGCGAACTACGCGCTCAGTAAAGGAGACATATGCTGCTTTATAACACCAAAACTATGTACCACAAAATGTTTAATTTTCTTAAAATCATATCAAATAGGAAAACAGTGGATATAGTAAACAGTATTCTCAATACACCATTCAAATCATTTGCTCAACAGTTTATAATATCATGTAGTTAAACAGAAATTAGGATTTAACAAATCCTCTCATTAAACAGAAATCAACAAATTGAGACTAGGCATCACCCTACGAATAACTCATGCTCTCATCATTCCCTACCCCTTTCCGAGAACACAAATCGTTCGCTTTTGGGGTGCACCCGTAGGCCATCGCCCTTCACAGCTATCTCTGCTAGATCTATGGCCATAATCTATAGGTGATCCTCGGGTTCACTTGCCAGGTGACCTCGAGACTGCTGATGACTTGGCGGGTCCATCAGCCTCATAACTCATAATACTGCAAGAAACTAGGGGCCTAAAGTCTCAAAATCACTTTATATCTCATGGAAAACCTTTAAGGAATTATTTCATAATTTCATCATTTTCTCAAAATGATTTTCTTTCCAAAAAGGTTTTAAAAACAGCCCGTAATCTCACTGAATTCCGTGTGAGAAAGGCACGGGTTAAATTGGCTCGCCATGGCTACTTCGTCCATGGTCAACTCGCCCATTGGTCAACTTACCCAAAAGGATTTATTTTTTTTATTTTCAAAAATATTGAAATAGCTCATTTTTCGTTAAGAAAATACAATCGAAATCTGTTCGTCATGGTCAGCTCGCCAATCTGGCTCGCCCATGGTCAACTTAACAATGCGGTGAATTAGTATTCGCCCGCCAACCATTACAATCAAAAACAATAAGTGACACTGGCACGCCCTCAGTGGCTCGCCCATAATTTCCTTAACAAAGGGGTCACCCACCCCAAAACATTATAAAAGGGGTCGCCTTCTATTGGCTCGCTCGGATTTCAATTAAAACAGGGTTGCTCGCCCAAAAGAAAATATAAAAGGGTTCGCCCAACTAGGCTCGCCCGCCTTTTATTAAAACAGGGTTGCTCGTTCCAAAACAACACAAAGGAGTTCGCTCACATTGGCTCACCCGCCCTTAACCAATTCGCCCAGAAAACAACATATTGGTCGGCTTTGTAGCTCGTCCAAGATCAAAACACCTTATCAAATAATGCATGTCATAAAACAAAATATTTATCAATATTTTCATAATATTTACTCCACAGGACATGTATTCACTTCACAAACATCTCCCTTACCTGGTCTACTGAAGCTTTGCTTTCCGATCGCCTTCTCGATCGCTTTTACTGAGTCCCAAATTCCCTACTGCAAAATAATTTATAAATTCTATTAATATTTCCTTTTTCAATATTTCCAACACTTTGCGAGACTTATTAATCAAATAGCTCGCCCACAAGAGTTCTTACTAGCTCGCCCAACCGAGCTCGCCATTCATCAAATGGCTTACAAATGAGAGCTCGCTCGCCATTACTGGCTATTAATATATTTGGGAGCTTGCCCAACATTCAACTCGCCAGGCCTACGTTGGATTAAATGTGGGAGTTCGCCCACAATTCGCCATATGTGGGCTCATTTTCACCCTGTTTGAGTTTGCCATACGTGGCTTTCTACTCAGAAGTGGGCTCGCCCATGAATTCACTAGCATTGGGCGACCTCGCCCATTTGAACACGAACTTTAATATGGCGAGTTATTTATTTCCTACTCGCCTCATTGGCGATTATTGACTTTCAACATGGGCGATCACCATAGTCGCCATTCTCATCACTCTTACACCATTTCCATTACTTTCCTTATTCATTCTCGATTATTTTCCCATCATCCTACTACAATTGTAACCCAGTTTCATTTTATTCTTCATCTTCTTCAAGATATGAATCTATTTTATTTCTATGATCTAATAAGAATAAATCAAAAGCAAGACTATAATCATGCTTCTTATGCTTGAAATCATAGAAATATATCATTAAATCTCAAGAAAATCATTAAATCTCACCTTAATCAACTGCACTTCCAGCACAGATCACTTTCTGTCTCATGTTGGCCTTACTTTGTTTATCCCTTTAGTTCATCAACGATGGAGGAAGGTTTTGCAAGCAGGTTTTCTTATTTAGCCAACTTAAGGATGAAGTTTAGTAAATCGAGTATGGTAGAAATGAGAGGAAATCAGAACATAAACTTGCAGTTGCATAGCTCTCGTGAAGAAGATGAATTTTGCTAAATCGGTTTTCCTCAAATGTTTCTTCTTATATAGCCATGCTAATCCAATCAAAACTCATCACTTGGCCTTATCTCATTTCCTTTCATTACTTCACGTGCATTAAAAACCAAAGAAAAACTGCAGCAAAAAGGAATGGCTATGGGAAGCTATTCTCTGCACATTTTGACTTACTTCACTTTGCCATTAATTGTGTAAACCAATTTGTACAGGAGAAGCAAATGGCATGAAGTCCATAGCCTCTTTTCTTGACTTATTGCACTTTTTGTCTTATTCCTTGTCCAATAAGATTAATTCTTTTATTGACTTTAGCATCCTCTTTTAATTATCTTCAGTTGTTTGGCGTACAAAGTCAATTTTTGCTGCAATGGTTTGAATTTATTTCCCATATCGTCAGCTTTTATTTCCATTTTGTCCACACAAGCTGATTCCAGTTTGCCTCCTCGTCTTGAGACCTCAGCTCGCCAACTCAATTTTAGGTCGCCAACTCAATATCTGGAAATTACGAGATGATTTCCTTTTCTTGGCTATTACATATAGGTTTGGCGATCACAGAAATTGTCACATTGTTGGCGATCAACATTTATTGCTCTTCTCGCCACTTTGCTATGATTTATACCACAAGTTGGCGATCACATTTATCTTTTTAATTTACTTCATCCATATGGGCGATCACAAGTCCTCGCCCATTCGGGCGATCATCCCAACCAACTCACTTGGCGAACTCATTGGCCAATAAGGCCATTAATAATACTCGCCCTCAACCATTGGCGATAAGCCTTTATCTTGCTCGCCCATTGGCAAGCTGTTCCATATACTCGCCCATACATTATTTCACCGAAATTGCTTCATTCACAACTCAAGTTAAAGAGCTTTTCACCCAAGTGGAAATCAATATTCATTATTTATTTAATTTCCATTATCAATTTTATGAAATTAGAGTCTACAGTAGTGTAGAATCGGATCTTACAAGTAAACACGTGAGACATATGGCCATAGTCTATAGGGTCCACAGTGACACTTGCCAGATGACACTTATGGAGGCTGAAGACTTGGCAGGTTTATCAGCAACAGTAACAGTAATAACAATAACAGTACATGTGACACGTAAGCATAATACGGGGCCTAACAGTCTTAAAACAATGTATGTACAGTAGAAACACCATTTATGAAATCAATTTCACTGATAATATCTTTAATCAGTCCATAAATAAATATATTGAAAATATATTCAGTTCATGAATAAAAATTTATAAAATATTCACACTTCAGTATTCTTTTTGGAAAATTTTCTATTTATCTGTAGAACAATAATAAACATATGATGGTACCTTCACATAATTAAAATTCATTAACATGAATATTTAAATATTGTTTTTTGGTAAATAATAAAATTATGGAAATTTAGTAAAACACATGGGAATCACTTGGAAATTTATTTATTTCTATCATTTAAAATTATTAGAATTAATTTCTTAGAATTTCTATAATTTCCATAATTTCCAACAGAATAACGGCTGTTTCTAACCCAGCCCTCCTACATTGAAAATACAGTTTATAAACCAGCCAGTATTCACAATTTCACCAATTCCAAAGCAATTGATTTCCAAATCACTTTATAAAATTAATTTAGACCAAAACATGCATTTACAGTATCCTTACAGCTTACACACTCATCCTTTACCTATATAATACGACCGAAATAACCAATAGCACCACTCGCGAATTAACACTCCCGGGCTGCAAAACATTACACCAACATTGTTATTTCTTCACATTCTAATTTTTAGCTAATTTTTCTCCATTAAATTCAGCCACATTGTCTACAGAAAATATTAAACCAATATAATTTATATCGATGCTAAAACACAACTTCGTCTACATAACTTCGATTTTAATTCCGACTTCACCAATAGTCTCCTCTCAATTTCTATAGTCTCATGGCACCCTAAACTCATCAAATTGAGCAACAAAACTTCCTCCTATAGCCATGGCCGAATTCCTCCTACAGCCAAATATATGGAATTTCAACAATTTAATTTTACATTCATGCTTTATCATGCTTCTTCATTAATTTGGCACCATTTTTAAGCATCAAAACACAAAATCCCATTGTTCTTCATCATGGTCGAAACCCTAGGGTGGTGAATGAATAGGATTTAATCAAAACTAAGGCTAGAATCATGTTTAGGAAGCTTGATTTCATCATGTAATAACCTTAAAACTTAAAAAATCAAATGTATAAAAATTCCTTACCTTAATCTTATATGCCCTCTTTCCTCTTGATTTGTCAACTTTACAATGAACTATGGATATGGGTTTGTAGAGAATTAGGTGTGGAACAATTTTGTAAAAGAGATTTTCTTGATTTAATGTAGTTTGGTAGGGTTTTTGTTGAATTTTTATTTTTCCTCAAGTTTTGGCTATGGTGGTGGCGTGAGAGAGGTTGAAGAAGATGATGAAGTGGCTAGCCGCAGCTTGTAGATTTAGAAGGTTCATTTAGGGTAAAATGACCAAAATGCCCTTCGTTATAAAGATTTTGGACAATTACCTTTTAAACTTTCATAATTTTTCTAACTAGTTAATTTAACTCCAAAAATTCATATTCCATCACTAAGTATTACTATTGAACATATTTTAATGAATGATGGTGGTATTATTAAGGTTTGACTGACCATAAGGGTGAAATTATGAAAATACCCGTATCGAGCCAATCGTGTAAATTTCTAGTTTCGACACCAATTCGATCTATCTATTGACATAGCCTAGGACTTATTTATACGTAGATTATCATACTTCATTCAGTAGGTCAAAAATCAATTTAGTTTGACCGTTATTAACAAAAATTCATCTGGGTTATGTCCTTAATCATCATTTCCTAAATTGTTGGCACACTTCCCAAAAATAATCTAGATAAGAGATTTTGGATTCCAAATTCTTACCTTAAGTTTATTAGACTCTTCAAATAATATCTGTCCGATCTCATGTCCATCAAGGGCACTATAGAGCATTTGGAGCCCACTATACTGTATCGGGTTGTACCTACGAAATACATAAGAATCGAACAGTGATAAGTATCCTTACATGTAAAACAGTACCAGAATATAAGGCTCTCACATTGAGTATTTTGTCAAGTCGAGTTCAAACTTCAAAAACCAAATTCGATCAAGCTCAAATCGAGTTTTGAGCATAGAGTTTTCAAATTGAGTCGAGCTTAAGCCTAATATTGGATGGTCTTGACTCGTTACACTACTAGCACAAGTTAGGGCGTAAAATGGGCCCAAAATTTGTGAACTAGCCTGTTAAATCAACTGATTTTATTAGGACTAGAGCCTAAACGGACTGAGCCCGTCGAGGCATCTATACGAATTTGCCTCTACAGGTATTCGCCGGCCCGTAGACTGGCCAACTCAATCACTAGCTAGCCAGGCTAGTCCCCAAGCATGCCTAGACCCATGGCTACTACACTATACAAACCCTTACCCAAGCCCAACATTGCATAACAACCCAACATTTTCGACAATGGACTAATAGGCTAATATTTTCCCCTTTTGGCATTTCACTCACTACATCATTTGAACAACCTTAAATCCCTAATCAGTAATCACTCATTAATCATCTCTTCATCACTTGATTCACTTCAATCACGAATTGAAAATGGGCAGACCAACAGAGGTTCAACTTCCCTACACAGCATTGGTAGCATTGCACCCCTAAGCTTAGGTGTTTGTTAGCTAAACCCCTGTCCATTTTTAAGATAGAACATACATTTGCCCAAGTTGAAAATCAAGTGCTTCAAGTGTCACGCCCAAATTTCTAAAAATCGTGTCACGACTCGAAGGCCTCAACGTACGCTTAACACTCTTACTTTATTGCAATTTACCAATTTTACGAACTAAATTTTTCCTTTCACTTTCAGGTTTGTATTCGGTGTCAGTGTCACTGCTAAACAATTTTCACCTTTCTCAATTAGATTTGACTTATCGTTACCATTTAAATTATTATTTCCTAAAGTAATCGACTCATGTCCTCATTATTTTAATTCAAGATCAACCTGGTAAAAGAAAAAGATCGAAAACTCCCCCTCATATAAAATCGATTTTCCCCAGTAATTAACCTGCAAATTAACAGCTATTCTCAACAACATCTTTCAATCCCAGAATCCACATTCTATATCACCATACTTCCAAAAATCATTAGTTAAATATATGGCATTCCACAAACCCATATTTGTCGTACATTAATCATTTTTTGGATCTCACTTGATAATCATATCAATCTATAATAATCTAGAACGATCCTAAGTTACATCCCAAAATAATTCCACAAGCATGTACTGTGCATTTAAAATGTCATACATGATAAACAAGATAATCGTTTTTATACCTCAAGCGAGACAAAAACAGCACTCAGAGGACTCAGACCAGTATCGCTAATTAAAGATCGTCCTCGAGGCCTTGCACCAAAACTCCAAGTGCGGAGTCTAGCTCATATGATCTGCAATGTTGTTAGAAAGGGGTGGGCAAAACCACGGCTCAGTAAGTAGTTTAAGTAAATGCAGGTTAGACTCATGTCAATCTACATGCACGTGTAGAAAAACAATGTTGAAATAACTTATAAGCATGGTGTTCGAGCATGGTATTAAGTCAAATACTTTATTCGTGCACTTCAGTTCAAAGTTGTTTTCAATATGCACTTTATTTAAAATCAAACTTACCATGCATTTTGACTAAATCAATTCACTGTGCATTCAGTTAAATTCAGTACGCAATGCACTTCAAATAAACGAGTAGTACATTTCGTTAAATCAATCAATATCTACTTTAATAAAGCAATCAATAAACACTTTGATAAAACGATCAATATACGCTGCAATAATTTCGATCAATATAGACTTTAATAAACCCATAAGTCACGAAACAAGAAATCAATAACTATTAGGCATATAGCCTCGATTCATTGAAAACAATGCTGATAATGAAATCGTAGTTAGTAGAGTTTAGGCAATGATCCTCAATCAATCGATATCCATCCTAGCTAGCGATGGAATGGTGTCGCAAGCAACACTAAATCTATGGCCATAGAATAATATCCAGTCTCGTTGATCAGTCGAGAGCTGGAACTTGCCTGCTGGTTTTCCAGACAAGTAACAATCTACCTAGAGCACTAGGCTCGATAGGTACAATACAATAGTCTAGAGCACAAAGCTCGATAGACGGGCATAAGGCCTAGAGCTAAGCTCGATACGCTAGAAATGACTCGAAGGTCGTAGGACATGCCTGCACTCAAAAATAGTTCAAAAACAATTTCCTCGTGTAGCACTTGGCTTCCATGAATTTTCAAAACACTTATTAAATCAGTTTCGAGTTTCAAATATGCGAAGGTTTCGATTTGTTTCAAAGGTCAGCTAAAACCAAAGCTTTACAATTTAAAACATGATGCAAGTCGTTAAAATATAAACATTAAATAGCTCGTCTTAAAATATGCTATATGTAAATGCACATATACATTAATTCGATTAATTTAATGTGCATCTTTGGCTGGCCACAACACACAAAGCAGAAACTAAGTTTTTCTCTAGCCCAAACATAAACCAAATTTATAAACCAACTATACCTCATTGTACGGTCATAACTTTTGTATTTTCTTAACGTAAGAATAAACTAGAATATTCATCAAATTTAAAATCATTCTACGAGATGATGCTAACTTACTTTACTTAACTCACTTACCTTATGCCCTTAGCCAATATCTTCGTCGAGCGCCTAATCTAAATATCAAGCTCCAATATTGCCTCGATTCACTACAAATACAATTCACTTTCTGTTTTTAGTAACTTATTCTCTTTAGGCTTAATCACGTGCTAGGGTACACATCTAACAAAAAATGATATTATCAAGTTTATTACTATGCCCGAATTCAACTCTTCACTATCGTGTACTTTTCGTATGTGTGTCTGTGTCTATATATATATATATATATATCAATTTATATCTCCCAATCTCATCATATTAATAATATGCATTTAGTCATATATATATACTTGGACTTTAAACTAAGCAATGCAAGGCCTTACTAAAACCTTTTATAATATATTAAAATCAAGCTTCATTTCTTTGTTTGGTATTAACTGTTCAATTTGGGGTTACTGCCATTACCATCATTTCACAATCTTAATATTAGGTATATAAACATATATATATTACATGTTTAAACTTAAACTTAGAGAAGCACTTACCCCTATTTAGACCTTCCAAGGCTTTCCAAAAATGGGTTCAAGCACCATTTAATGGCAGCCCAACACCATCGAGAATACCACCTTAGGCACCTCTGTTTTCCATACACAAACAGCCACCTTTTCCTTGCTCTTTACTTCAAAATACCATGAAAAGCTTCCTTGGAACCTAGCCTAAGGCAATCTACAACATTCCCATGGTTGCTGTACTCCTCACCAGCAATTAGCCAAGTCTAGCTCTTAAAACCATCCTTGCTTCTTTACAATATCATTGCTAGCAAAAAATGGACTTCTAAATTGGCTACAAAGTCAGCCACAATCAGTCTCGATTTTGTCCTATGCAAGCACCCAAAATGCCTTGCTCCAAACGTCAAAACAGCAACCTTGTGCTCTTGTTTCAATCCTTAAAACTCTCCTATTCACAGCCTTATTCAACCTTTAAAACACTACCACTGCAGCTCTCAAAATCGTACCATTCAACCTCTTGATTAGCCATTCCGACTTTCATTATACTGTTCCAAAAAGCCACAAAAACCCAGCCTACATCAGCCTTCAATAGCTCTTAATTTCAGATCATATGCCCATGTTTAGCGCCTGTTATATTGTTTAAAACCAATCCCACTCAGCTTTATATTTTCAGCCTTCATCAGCACCATTCCAGCTTTAAACACTTCCAAGAAGATCGCCAAAACCAACCGGAATTGATCCTGGCCCAGCCTTGAAAAATCAGCCTTTAACAGTAGCTAAAAGCTGCCTGAAGCCATTGTTGTCCAACCTCCATTACCATCACCATGAGCCCCTACTGAACGCCTAAACCACTTGCATTCTTAATTTATAAACTCACTCACATGGTGTCAACCAGCCTTCATAATCGTTGCTTGTTGTCCCCTGTTTTCGAGCCCTTCAGTAGGTAGTAACTTCAGCCTAAATGACAACCACAACTCAGCCCTATTTCTTTTTTTTTTGAGCCACCGTGAACCCCCAACTTTAGCTTCACCGTAGGTGACTGTTCCAGAACTGAAAGAAGAGAAAATCAGCACCCATTTCTTTGCTACGGGAACCCTCTTCCTTCTCCTCCACTCTCTCTTTCTTTTCCGATCAGTCTTCTTCTTCCAACTTTTCTTTTCTCGTAGCTACGGTGTTCCTCTTCTTTCAGTTTTGCTACAGAAAATTCCTTCCCTTCATTTTTTCGCTACGGTCTACTCTCTTAAAATCTCTCCTTATCAAATTCTCTCCCTCGTTCAAGCCACTGTTGCATTCCCTTTCTTTTCTCTTCTCTTCTTTCTCAGTTCGTATCACTTCCTTCCTTTCTCGATCTCCACCTCTCTACTCTCTCTTCTCTCTCGTTTAGAATCCCTCATTGTAGCTTCTTTCTTCTCCTTTTGCTTTTCCCTTTTTCTCCTTCCTTTTCTGGCCGAGATCTCTCTTATTCTTTCCCTCTTTCCTTCCTTTTCTTCTTTTCTCTTTTTTTTTGATCGGGTTTTCTGTTTCGTTTGCTTCTGCCTTTCTTTAGATGCAAGGTGATGTTTTGATTGGCTTCCTAGGGAAGCCAATCACTTTTATATTATTATTATTATATATATTATATATTTCCTATTCAATATATATATACACACTTTATATGTATATATATTATATATTATATATTTATCATTTCTTCTTCTTTTTTATATATATATATATTTCTTTTTATCGCTCCTTATGTGTGTGTGTGTGTGTGTGTGTGTGTATATATATATATATATTTCATGCCTAAGATATATATATGTATATATATGTACATATATATATTTTCTTTGTAGAAACATGTACATATATATATATATATGTGTGTGTGTATATATATATTTTAACTTTCACCTTCATATATATATATATATATATTTATTTATTTATTTAATACTTAATTTGTATTTATTTTTATATATCTTTTATTTAATTTCTACTTATATATATACATTTTTTTTAACACTCATATGTATCACATTTTATTTAGTATACTTGTACCCTTAATGTATATTATTTCAGTTTATTTTCTCTATTGGATTCAATATCAATATCTATCTCTAATTTATTTATATAATATCTAAATTATATTAGCATTAATCACTTATTGCTAATACCACAAAAATAAATATTCGTTTCCATTACTTGAAACAATTAGAAATACAAACTACATTCCTATACTTAGTTCATTTGATGTATTTTATTTATTTACAAAATGGGTACAGAATTTGTAGTCTTCACAAATCAAGAATAACTTTTTGTCATTTTCACACAATGGTTAGGCAATGCTTAGTGTCCTCACTCAAATTTTACGGTAAGAATTACTAGGTAAAACAACATTCAATTTTATACATAGGTCCCAGTACATATAATTTAAGTGCAAATTGTTTCTCTTACATAATTACTTTATAACAATATCATGATTTATTTATACATCTTTTTAATTTATTGTTTACATCCCTTTCTCACATTAAAATACTATACAGTAAATGTTTGAATACCATACCTGCATAATGCAACATCAAAATCCCATAGGCATCTTATCAGGAATCTCTCTCAATAGACTATTATTTCTGCAAATAAATCTGGAAGGTAAAAAAAGGGATGAGCTCTAGGAAAAGCCCAGTAAGGGAACACATAAAAGAACTGAAATTATGTAACTATAAGCAAGAATAATTTTAAGTCCGATGCTAAGAATGCTAAAATCAATAACGAAAATCCATATCAAAATCGAAAATCCTTTTATACTTATTTGATCGCAAAGTTTAATAAATACTTGAAATTAGCTTTCATTTAAACTAGTAAAATAAATTATTTCCAATAATGGTACAAATATTAGAAAACATATTTAACCAAATACTGAAATCAAACATTTATAAAGTCTGGGAGTGCCTGGATCTAAGTTAACCAGGGATTTACCACCCCAGTATAAAGAAAATAATGGAGACTAGGTTTTACCCAGTAGACTCAAACTAGTGGACATATAGCCAATAGTCCAGGGGACCACAATGTGTATGCTAGCCAAGTAACACTTGTGAGAGCTAGATGATTGGGCTAGAGTCAACAGCATTCGGAACGGAACAGAAAGTACATACCTGTAGGGAGCTATGGGGCCAACAATCACCATACATTCAATTAATTCCCAAGAGAAAACCAAATAGTTCAGTGAGTCTTCAAAACCAAATAGAGTAATGTAAACACACATTTTATTTTCAAAATCTGAGAGTGCCTGGATCTAAGTTAACCAGGGATTTACCAACCCAGAAATCAAAATATAAATTTTTGGAAACCAAGTTTCATTTCAAAACGTATTATTCAGAAAATAAACATTTCATTCAGTATATTCAAATAAATCCAAATAATTAGAAATATTATTTCAACTAACATTCGAAAACAATAATTATTACATTTCATAAACCAAAATGCAAGCGATAGCATCGAACAAATTTTAAAATAATCAAATACAAATCATTATTGCAAAAATTAATAAATTAGAGATCATGCACATTCAAAAACTAACATGTATATAAAATTATGCTTTATGCATAAATCAAATAACAAAATATATGATTTTATTCACCTTCAATTCATACCTCATCGTGTAGGATCGATCTCAGATTTTCTGATACATTTCATAAACTATCCAATCGATATACAAGAATCAATCACATACTTTCAAATATTAATTCGTTTCATCAAAATTCAACCATATACGTTTCGATATCAAATTTGATACGAAGCAAATATCTCCAAATATTTTCAATAATTCAGTCCTATACTCTTTAACATATATCTCATTACTATCGATCTATTTTAGTACCTTCAAAATATATTCTTAGAATCAGCACTAAATATTACGTCCAACATTTTTCTGAAATTCATAATATATTTACTCCAAATCATTTATAAAAATTTTCAGCAGTAATACATTTTTTATAATCAAAACCTTTAGTAAGTTCAATTAGTACAAATCAATATCTCCACAACTCATTTCATTTTCCATAAATTCACAAATAGTAAGCATTTCTTAGATCCATTAATCAAATCATATTCATTCAAAAATAATCATCCTTATAACCCATCAATTACTAAATTTTCTTCTGTTTTACGAAACCCATCTCTAACTAATATATTAACCCTATATTCTAGATATCGAAATAAAGCTGTTAGCTTTAAATTGACATATAGAAATGACAAAACCTTAAGTAAGCTTTAATGTTTTAATTCATATTGTAAATTTGCTTTTCTCAAACCATCTTGAGTGTTCATATCAAACATTAAGACCATGATTTAATGATACATTCTTATTGGTCTTAATACTTTATAAAATAGTTTTGAATATTAAGTAATTTTCTCAAGAATTATTGAATATAAGTTTAGAAAATTACTTATAAGTTTTTGGACAATATTTTCATTTGAGAAAGTCAAGAAAAACTCCCTTAAAGCTTATAAACATTTTGGGTTGAATTAAAATAAAATGCCACATTATTTCTAACCTAAAAAGTGCAGGAACTCGCTCTCTGGAAGCATGGGATCGATCCCCTATGGGAAGGGATCAATCCCTTCATGGCGAATGGCTTCCCAACGCTGAAAAGGTCCCTCAAGCCAAGAATCAAGATTCTGGACTAAAGGGATCGATCCCTTTGGGCATGAGATCGATCCGTCGGGACGAAAAAGTGCTGTAACGGCTAATTTTGTGAGACACAACGACTATATTCATTTTTGGCTCCAACCAACGTCCACAAACCATCCAAGGGACTATAAATAGAGGCTTAGAAGTTGAAGGAACTAAGAGGAAGAGCTCAACACATTTAATCTTCATTTTCCTCATATTCAAAGCCTCAACAACTTCTCAAGTGCTATACATTCTTCATTTTCGATCAATCTCATATTCCTTGTATAGAATAGCATAGCAAAAATCATTGTATAAAATTTTCCTTGTGCTTAAACATTGTAATCACTTGCCTATCTAGAGGCCTTTCTTAGATTACATTCCTTGTAAACACCTTGTAAAGGAGAGGTTTCTCTTAAGCCTTAGAAAAAGAGGGAGGTTTCTCTTTAGCCTAGAAAAAGAGGGAGAAGAGGTTACTCTTGAGCCTAAGAAAAAGAGGGATTGTAAACACAAATTCAAAGATAGTGAATTTGGAGAAAATCCTCAGGAGCATCTCAAGGTAGAGGACGTAGGCAAGGTTGTCGAACCTCTATAAATCACTTGCGTACATTTCTCTTCCCTTCTCTCTTTATTTACTTGCAATTATATTTGTGCTTATTGTATTGAATTTGGATTGCATGTTTGAGTAGCCTAGAGAACTTAGAAAACTTCAATATAGGCTAGAGAATTTAGAAGAATTGAAAAACGAACATAAGGTTAGCTAAGAACCGATTCACCTCCCTCTCGGTATAGACTTTAGAGCCAACAAAAGCTAATAAATGTTTATAGAAAATTTGGATAGGTTAATCTCTATAGCAAGTTAGGAAGTTGGGTGAATATGGAAGGATGCTTTAGAGCACCTCACTTGTCTCGGTTCCCTAACTCTTTATCTATAGAGACTCTTGAGTGAATGAATAGAGAAGGAATTTATACGTATTAAAGTAGAGTCAAACCATTCAATAATTCTAAATTCATATCAGTCAATTACCAAAATCAATATTGGATTCAAAATTATATTCAATATCAAAACCATTTTAAATTTTCAAAGTTCAAATATTAGAAATTCAAAAGTAATTCAAATCCAAATCATTCAAAATCATTTCAGAATTCAAAGTTCAGATATCAAAATTTCGGAAATCAAATTATGATGCAAAACATAATATCCTTATGTCTCCTATATATATTCCTTACCTCTTAATTTATCGACGTTCACTTCATTAGCGCTAGTAGCACCCTCTGATCTCGAGGTTGCAAATTAATTATCCAAACTCGATAAATTCACTATGATTTAATTGAAAGAATATTTAACTCATTAAATGCCAATACATAGTCTGTTGCAGCTCAAAATTCAGTCTAAATTATATCGGTGCTAAAACCACAACTTATGCTAAACACCTTAGTTTTCAATTCCAATCACGCCAACAGTCTCAGAATAATTTCTAATTATTTTAGGATCTAAATTACATTGAAATAAGCACAAATTCAACCTCCCCTTCTCAAGATCGAATGCACTCTTCGTCCCTACTCTTGGTATTTCTTCAAATTTAGCTACATTACTTATTTAATTTTATTCTATTAAATTTCTACTACATTTCCACATGAATTTCACGTTAAATAACATCAAAATCTCGTCTCCCTAGCCATGGCCGAATAGCACCATCATCCATTTTCTTGTGTTTTCTTCCATTTAAGCTTAATTAAGCTTATTTTCATACTTTTCATAATTTCTACATGATTTTCTACATCAAATTCTCATTAAAACTTATCATGTTCTTGAAGAATGAATAGTAACCAAAACCCTTAAATGCTCAATTTCATGATTCCAACATGATTCAAGTTAAGAGAAGTATGGAAACAACTTAAACACATAGTAAATAACTAGAAAACTAAGAAAAAAATTTCAAGGTTATTCAACATCTCACCTTGGCCGAATCACTTAGGGAAGCTCTTACTATGAAAATGGCCACTTTAGGCTATGATTTGGGTACCAAAAGAAAGAACACTAAAAAATAGATAGGGTTTGTTAAGAGATTTTTTAGTTTCGGTATTATTTTCACTATTTTTTGGAAGGTTTTTTTCTTGGAAGCTTTTGGCTATGTAGGTGAGGGAGAAAGGTTGAATATGGCTGGCCAACATGGGTAGATATATGTAGAAATTTCTGATTTTTAATGCTTTTCATGCAAAATTACCAAAATGCCCTTATACTTAATGAAACTTTCCAAGTTTGCCCCTAAAGTTTGACTTAGTTGAAAACAGTCTATTTAATATCGAAAATATTTTATTTAATCATAAATCACCTCTAATTAACTTACTCTAATGTTTGGTGAAGCTTTCGTTGAGGTTCACTAGCTTATTTGAGTGAAATTACCAAAATACCCCTAATCATAAAATCGCGTAAATTTCTACTTTTACACTTGATTTCTTTTATCAATCCACATGATCTAAAACCTTATTACATGAATAATTATTCACCACTGATAATTGATCATCTCGGTTTGACCGTAATTTACGAAAATTCTTCCGACTTATATCCTTAATCATTATTTTTGAATTTGTTTTACGCTTTTCAAAAATACTCCAACGAGGTGATTTTGAGATGCAGACTCTTATATTCATATTTTGCCTTAAATATCATCATTCTAGGGTCTCACTTCGATCTGGATAGAGAAAGTCCTTTGGGGCCTACACCGAGTGCTTCCTTGAACCTTATGGAGCCTTCATTTAAACATTTTAACAATAAATTTTCTCTTTTAAATTCCTATACTTAGTAACTTATATCAAATATAAGGAAAACAGGGCTCTCACACCAAGCCTTCGATCGGGATCGGGATTGTGAAGACCGCCAATTTTTCGTACTGAGCTCATAAATAAATGAATGGATTAAATAAACTAAGTACTAAGATGTATTTTGAAATTTTTATTATCTTAAGTAATGAAATCAAAAAGTGGAGTTAGTGTGTTTAACAATAAATGATAAAATATATATATATTGGATTTATATTAATAAGTTTGAGATATATATAAATGCACTACAAACCTAAGTGCATATATTGTAGGTGATTGAATATTTAAAAGAACAAATAAATAAATATATTTATTCAACTAAGCAAGGGAGGAAATATACACACACATATATATACACACACACACACTACTAGTAAAAATATATTAGACATGAAAAATATATATATGTAAGAAGTTGATAAGTATATATAATATGGTATAGAAGAAATATATATATATATATATTGGAAATATATATAGATAACAATAAATAAAATAAAATAATATTAATATTAAAAAAAAGAAAAGAGAGGGAAAAAAATCAGGATTGGCTTCTAGTGGAAGCCACTCGATCCCACCTACTCCTACTAACGTGGGAGCAGGATTGGAATTGAAGAAAGCCAGAGCAAAGCCTTTGCCAAAACCAAAAAGAAGAAGGAGAAGAAAGACCAAAGAAAGGAAAGATGGGAAGGAATAGGGAGAGTGAGAGGTGACTAAGAGAGAGATTGAAGAAATAAGCTTGATAGTAAGAGTGAAGCTATTTCTAAGCGTAGAAGTGAGCATTCAAGAGTTAGAGGCAGAAGCTGAGAAGCAAGAAACGGAAAGTGTGGAGGCAGTCGGTGAAGGAGTAGAACCTGTAGCAGATCACGCAAAAGAGGAAGATCTGAGCTTGAACTGGAAACATGGTTTTGTAGCGTTGTCTCGGTGTTTCAGTGAGGTTGAACTGGTGGCATTTTGGAACTCAAAAACAGGACTAGCTTTAGGTGCTAGAGTGCTAAATTTAAACTAAAGAATAACCAAAATAGTAGGAAGGTAGGTGCTTATCGAGGATCTCCAAGGCTGATTTTCGGATACTGCTTGAAAGTGATTTTAGTTACTGTTTGGGTGATCTTAAAAGCTTAAAATTGAGGCCAAGCATGAGATTTTGGGAGTTTCTTTAGGTTCAAAACAGGGGCTTAGCCAAGGCTCAGTTATGGTTGTTCAAAGGAGGCTGATAGGGGTGGTTTCAGGTGGCATAAATAGTGGCTTTTGAAGGTGAGAATAAGGCTAAAATATCAGGCTGTATAAGGGTTGTTGTAGTGTGCTGGAAATGGCATGAGGAATAAGGGTCTTTCTTCTTCCATTTGGGAAACAAACAGCAGTCAGAAGCTGCTTTCTTCTCTGTAATACAGTAACCTATAGCAGCGTCCATCTCGGCAACAACAGTAAAGGAAGTTTGGTCTTCATTTATCGCTCAGAAAAGGGAAGAAAGGGAGACTCTCGGCTGCTATTTGGAACTGGAACATTGGGCTAGAGGCAAAGGAAGCCTCGGCTAGTGAAAGAACAGAAACAAGAAGAGGAAAGGTAGCGGTGAATTAGTGAATGAGGAGAAGCAGAGGATGGGGTTGGACTCCCTTGAAGTGAACGCTTGTTGGAGACTGACATGGTTGTTGTTTGGAGGTACACTGAGCAGCAAACGATGAAAATAATAATAATACAAGGCATGGTTTTGAGGATTTTCAAGATTTAGTCAATGATGGAGACATCAGCAAGATCATGGTGTAATTAGACTAGCAAAGATGCTTAAAAAAAGGGTAAGCGAATATGTTATTGTTTGAAGTGAATATGTGTGTATTGGTTGACATGATGAGGATGGTTAAAGTATATTTACATATTTACACACACACACCTACATATATATATTTGTATGTGTGTCTATCATTAGTAAGATAATGAATGATAGATTGTTGGTGTAGGATTTGATCGAAAATTTTGAAAAGAATGACTGATACGAACTTGGGCTAAGGAAAGTTTTCAAAGGTAAGAAATTATCCATCGGTCTAAGGATTTATATATATATATAGAAATTACATGATAATAAAGAGTTTATTTTTGGACATAAAAGTGAATTTGATAAATTGTGGTCTAAGGCATATGCTTTAGCAAGTGATTAAGCATAATGAGGACATGTTATTGAGGTATTAATGAATTGATTTGCAGTGAATTAGAGCGGTGTAGGAGCTTAAGTCGTGAATTGGACAACTCGAAGAAGATACTTGCTAAGTGTATAAGGTAAGTGGATTAAGTAAAGTTTAGCTAGTATCATCTCGTAGAAGATGGTTAAATTTTATAAATAATTTACCTAGCTTTTAAATTTAAGTGCTGCGATGCTATTGATCGAGTGATTAAGGTAAGATACAAGGTATGTTCAAATTGTGAATCTGAATGATGCTTGGGCTGGGATTGAAATTCTTATTTGTGTGTTGTGGCTGGCCAAGCTTGCCTGTTGTGTGAAATAAAATGTTCAGGAGTTTAGTTATTGCATGAATCTTATATGTCTAGTCTGTTTCGCCTAAGTGTGCATATGCATAGTCCTCATTAAAATCTCATTACGTAACCATGCAAAGTGCATAGAGGTACTCTATTAATGCATAAGTGAATTCACACATAGCATGTTTTGATTAGAACTATTTTATGCATAAGCACTGTAATACTCGACATTATGCTTTAACTTGAAAAGCATAGTTTTGAGACTAACTTTGTAACAAAGGGCTTTTATGCATATTTGGAAACACCAAAAATATTTTGATCTGTGTTTTGAAAACCATGAGCCCAATTGGCATAAAGTTGTACCTTTGATTTTTGACAGCATATTCCGTCTTGCTAAATTTAGTTTTGATAAGTAATCCATTTTCTGAACTAAAGGATTTTGATTAACACTCAATAATCCATTTTCTGAACTAAAGGATTTCGATTAGTATTCAGTAATCCGTTTTAAAGGTTTCGATCAATATTCGTTTCCTAAATTAAAGGCTTTCAATTAGTACTCAGTTTTTTGTTTTGTATTTGATTTTGGGTAGATCCATTAACCTTTGGGTCACTCAGAGCCTATCGAGCTTTGCTTTAGGTTCCATTACCCATCTATTGAGCTTTGTGCTCTAGACTTTCAGTACAGTATTTATGCCTTAGAAGCCTCATGTTCTAGGCATTATCAAGTTTGTCTGGAAAACCAGCAGACAAGTTCCAGTTCTCGACTGCACAGCGAGGTTGGAGTAACTCTATGGCCATAGGTATTGTGTTGATTGCGACACTAATCCATCACTAGCTAGGATGAAATCAGTATCAATTATCAGGGATCTTTGCCTACACTTTATCAGTATCAGTTTTCAATGATTTGAGGCTTTATGCAAAACCTTATCAGTATCTGTTTTACTTTTAGTTTCAGTTCAGTATTTGAAGCTTTATGCCAAACCTTATTAGTATCTGTTTTGATTTCAGTTTCAGTTCAGTATTTGAGGCCTTGTGCCAAACTTTATCAGTATCTATTTTGGATTTCAATTTCAGTTCAGTATTTGAGGCTCTATGCCAAACTTTATCAGTACCTGTTTTAGAATTCAACTTCAGTCTAGTATTTGAGGCTTTCTACCAAACTTTATTAGTATCTGTTTTGGATTTCAGTTTCAACTCAGTATTTGAGGCTTCATGCCTAAACCTTATCTGTTTTGATTTTAACATCAGTTTTTAATATTTATAGGCATTTTGCCTAACTCCATTGAGTACCTATTTTCATAAGATTATTTATTTTCAACTCAATGCATAATGACCGTGTTTGAACTCATGTGCATAGTTACCTTGTTTTGAACTCATGTGCATAGTGATCATGTTTTGAACTCATGTGCATAGTTATCATGTTTTAAACTCGTGCATAATGACCATGTTTGAACTCATGCATAGTGATTGTGTTTTGAACTCGGTGCACAGTAGTTGTATTTAAACTAAGTGTATTAGAAAACTGTTTCATTATTTGAATCAATTCTCAACATTTTGAGATTTTATTCCTAAACTTATTGATTTTTCCAGTTTTACTACGATTATAGGTTTTGAACTAAATGCATCAGAAAAATCTATTTTTATCAGTATTTGATTTTAGTATTTAGAGGCTTTAGGCTTAACCTTATCAGTATCAGTTCAACACAATTATCGATTTTGAACCATGTGTTTAAGGAATTGTTTCTATATTAGTATCGACTTTATTATTTCAAGGCTTATGCCTAAAGTGATCAGTAATCTGTTTTGAACGAGTGCATAGTGATTTTGGTTTTGAATAATACATTGTGAATCAGTTTTGGACTGATTGGTTTTGAACTAAGCACATTACCATTATAGTGCTATGCATCCTATTAACATTGTAGTATTATGACAAGTGATCTTGTTTTTTAGCATCGTGTTAAGGCATAAGGAAATGAGGTTTGTAGGGTATCATTTAGACTAATACCTTGTACAGCCTCAACCTTAAAGTATGAATCCGGATAGATAGATCCGGCATCAAGACATAGTATCATGCATACATGTCACTTTATTTTATGTTCATGCATACACCTACATATAGATTGACATGAGCCTAGCATGCATTTACTTAACTACTTACTAAGTCGTGGTTTGCTCACCCATTTCTAACATCATCGCAGATCATACGAGCTAGAGTTTACGCATGGAGTTCTGTGTGGGCCATCAGGGACCGTAACAAGACTAGGTACATACCAGCGTCCTTTGAGCCCTGCTTTAACTATTTTTGAGGTATACAAATAATGTATTATTTTGTTTACATGCACATTTTATCAAGATTGCACAGTATTGCTTGCTTGTGTCATGGGATGTAACTTAAGATCATTTTAGAATTATTTTGTAAGTAATATGATGATCAATTGTGATCCTAGATTTGATATGTATGCGATACTTAGTGGTGAATATTAGAATTATTGACATGACAATTATTTGATGATCTGTATTATGATGTGAATGTGTGGATAGTGGAATTGATTCAGTATGATTGTGTTATGAAAAATGATAATGTCTTACAAGTTGTTTATTTGGGGAAATCTTAAAATATAAAGGGATATTTTCAATTTATTTTCTAGGTAAGAATATTTTATCGATAAGAAATGATAATTACAGGCTTAGATAATTAATTATCTCATCTTTGGATGAATGAATACGTTAGTTAAGTTGAATTAAATGAAGATGATAAGTGAAAATCATTTAGTGACTACACTGACATCGAATACAAACCATAAATCAAAAAGAAAATTTTAGTTCGTAAATTTGGTACACTGTAATGAAGTGATAGTGTTAAGTGTATGTCGTGACCTTCGGGTCATGACAGGGATCCACAATTAATTGGTGTGGAAACCTATTGAATAGATAGAATTAGAATAATTCCACTTGACTTTTAGAGGCGTTGCCTTAGATTTCTCTTTATCCATGCTTAGTACTTACTCTTAGTTTGTTATCATAGCATTATTCCTCACTAGGAAATTTTGTGTTTCCAAATATGTTCGTTTTGTCTTGGAAAATCATATTATCCACAAGTAATACAATATTAAGGAAGAGCTCTGAATGTGGTGAAAGAGTTAAATGCTTGTTTTGGCAATGATGATAAAATTGTGTTTGACAAGAATATGAAACAATGAAGGAAGGAATCACCAAGGAAAAAAAAAAGAAAGTTGTCTTGCAGATTGGTTCAAACCGCATTAAAGCAAGACCGAACTAAAAGATTTTTGCTTCGACCTATCAATTTAGCACAAGTGATGTATAAACTAACTTCTTATAATGGAGAGAGAAATGTTAGCTGTAGTTATTTTTACAGTCACATTTTAATATTGTTTATATTATTGAGCCATGTTACTTATTAGTTTTACATAAAAATGGGTTACTCATGTAAAAAGTGAAAAGTTAAAATATATGATGCTAAAAAATAAAGGTGGTTACGGGTCAGTTTCGGGCTAGGTTAGATCGGTTCTGTAACAGTCCACAGTACAGTAAAATAACATATTTTATACCTAATTTACGGTTGGCCTGTCTGTGATGCCTTTAACACTTGATCAGTAACAATAATAAATGGTAAACATTTATTAAATAATTTCGGAATATGAAATTTTTACAATATTCCTTACACTTTACATCCTCTGTTTCTATTTTCCAATAAAGTAGTACTGTATACATATATCTGAATATATATAAGAGAAGTGATTATACCTTTAAAATTTAACGCACTTTGCCTCAGTGTGCTTACTTGCAGCCATATTTATTTGAGGAAGATCTCAAATAATCCTTGCAATAAATCTGGGGAGTTGGAAAATAAAGGGGTGAGCGACAACGTGCTCAGTAAAGGAGTCGTATGCTGCTTGATACAATGAAATTTATATGCTGGAAAATATTTATTTTTCTATAAATATAAAGGGAATAAACCATTTAATTTCCATCACTTCAATAACAGTTCAAAACACGTGACAGTTCAGTAGCAAAGCAGTACAATGAACAGTAGATGTAATACTTAGACCTGCTCAAGGGCCAGGCTACCCGCCCAAGCCCGAAGGCCCGTTCGATATTTGGTAGGGCTTTGACAAAAATATTTGATGCAATTATCGGGTTTGGACAAAATTTTTAGGCCCGTTTAAAAACAGGCCCGGGCCCGACCCGATATTAATATTAAATATATATTTTAATATATTTATAATATTAAGTATATTTTTAATATATTTATTAAGTATAATATAATTATATATATATATATAGCATTATTAATTAAAAAACATGATTATAAATATTTAATACGAAAATTGATATACAAATTTTGACAAATTAAATTAAATTTTAAAAGAAATAAAATAATAAAAACAAATAAATAATTAATTGCAATATAAAAAAATTATATTCGGGCGGGCCGGGCTCGGGCTATTGTATAAAAAATAAAACGGGCTTGGACTAAATATCAGGCCCGATTTATCGGGCCGAGCCGAGCTTGGGTACAGATTAATCTTGTTATTACCTGTCATGGGCCCGGCCCGAACCCGGCCCAGAGCAGGTTTAGTACTAATATTGTAAAAACAGTATATAGTCACTTCAGCACAGTATGTTATAATTATCCAGAAATCAGTGGATAAACAGTTCATTAATTATTTCTAATTTTAGAAATAATTTTCATAATATTCTTTTCCATCAAACTGTAGTTCTCAGAACGGTTCAGTAAACAGTAATCAATAATCAGTACAATACAGTTCAGTAAACAATATTTCTCAGTATCGTATAGTTCAGTAAACAATATTTCAGTAGGTTGAGACTAAGCATCACCCTAAATCATATCATGCTATCATCATCCCCTAAGGGACACAGTAATAGTATAAAGTAAGATTTATGGCCATAGTCTGTAAGGCGTCCTCGGTGTACACTTGCCAGGTGACTCAGGGACTGCTGATGACTTGGCAGATCAATCAGCCACGTGACAGTAATAGTAATCAGTAAGCATGAAATTGGGGCCTAAGTCTCAAAACAGTATAAAAATTTGTATCATAGCCTTTATGGATTTTATTCAATAATAATTTGAAATATTTCATGTTTATTCATAAGGCTCACAATTTTATGTATTTCCTCTTTTCAGGAATTTCCATAATTTTCATATTTTTCCCAATATCATCTCAATACATTTTATTCACCATCTCATCACCCTTATGGAATTTATAAAATAAATAAAATCATTAATTAATTCCATAAAGGTATAAAATCATTTATTTTCCCATAAAAATACCTTTAAGGAAATATAATGAATTAAATCATTTATTTAAATAAATATTCCAAAAAGGTATTTATTTCATATATCCAAATATAGGGAAAACAGTCGATAAATATTCATGTATCAAGTGAGAATCTCATAAATATTCGTTTTTTGAATAATTAATAGTAAAAAGAATATATTTCATTCTCACTTTAAATAAAAATCCATAACATGAATATTTAATTTAGCATTTTTCAACAATTTCCACTTAATGGAAAATTTATGGAAATGATTTCCAAAATTCATGATTTATTCCATTTATGCATCTAAAATATTTCATGATATTTTAGAATAATTTTGATAATTTTTCGGCAATATAACGGCTGCGAATTCTTAGTCTCCTGCACGAAATTTAACGGTATATAAACCAGCTTTCAACCACAATTTTGCATGATTTCAAAGCAAATCAAGCTTCCAATAATTTCATAAAATTAAATTTGATAAATCATGCAATTCATCATATCCATACAACTCACACACTTCCTCCTTACTTGTCTAACGAAACCGAACTTCCCGATTGCACCTACCGAAATTCGTAATTCTCGACTGCAAAATAATTTTATAAACAATTATCAATATTTTTCCCTTTAATTTTAAGCCACTAACTTTCATAAAATGCAGCCATTAATGACACAGCATATGCACAACCAGTATAATTTACACTGGTGCTAAAACTGCACTTTCTCGTTTTAGCTTCATTTTCGATTTCGACTTCACCGATCTTCCTCTTTCGATTTCTACTCTCATTTTCTACCATCAAACCATAAGATGCAGCATTAAATCATGCCCAAACAGCCATGGCCGAAATCCCCTCTTGAACACATTTCATGATTTTTCAACTCTTTTCCATGATTTATTGTTTTTATCTTTGTTAATCCATCTTAAGCTTCCATTTCCTACCATTTTCATGCAACAAAATGCATGGATTCCTTAGGTTCTCAAGCTGACCAAAACCCATAAAAACGGCATATTTTTGTTTAAGCAAAATAACTCAAAACCAATGGCAAATATGAAATCTACACCTTCAAATCTATAAGATTATAACTTTGAATTAAAATAAAACAATAGAGATTGGTACCTCCTTTCTCTGTCTGAACTTTCCTTAGTCTTTTTCCTCTTATTTATTCATTTCAATCTCATGTCTTAAACATGTTATCCATGCTATGACAATTAAAAATCATCATAAAATCAACCAACACATCACCAACCCCTTTACCTTTGCTTGACCGAACCAACATAGCTCCAATTCTATGTTGTTTCCCGTTCACGTCAGCCCTCCCTTTCTTGGTTCTTAAATGGTCTTAAGATGGAGGAAGGGTTTATGGAGAAGGGTTAAACATTTAGATGGCAAGAAGATGAGATTTTGCTAAATAAATCTTGGAAGAAAAGGAAGCAAAACAAAACACAATGTGCAACCAAAACAGAAAACCCATGGAGTAGCAGAGTAAGTCGACAAAGAAGAAAGAATTCGCCTAAGTTTTACTCTATTAAATCTTCTACTTATCATATTGTCCAATAAGAACGTGCCACCTAGCTAACAACCCATTGTTTTCATCATTTCTTTTCCTTTTTAATGGATCCAGCCGAGCAGCAATATAACAGCAAAAGAAGTGGCGTGAAGACCAATTTGCTGCACGGTGTTGACTTGTTTTCCCCCTCTTTTTTATACTTCAACCAATCACAATTAATCACATGTCCAATTAATCAATTCCCTTCCTTTAAATATTATTTATTTGTATTTTATGCCATTGAAATTGCATTTCAATTCCAAATTTTCAGATTTATTTCTTTATTTATTTCTATACCTTCAATTCATCATTTAATATTTATTTCACCTTTTATACACCATATTTTAAATCATAAACCCAATAAATCAAAAATTCAAAGTGGAAATCCAAATTCAATATTTGTTTAATTTCACTAAATAATTTATTTCCACTATCAAAGATTTACAAAAATATAGTGTACAGTATTATAAAATCGTGTCTCACAGGTTCTGGCCCATAAAATTAGTGAATCGATTCAGCTTGGTTCACAAACCGAGCCAAGCCAAGCCGGGTTCAATTCTTAATTATCTTGAACCAGCCTAACTTAGTAGCCCTGTTTATAGGTTACCAGGCCGAGCGAGCTGGCCTTTTTTTTCAATTTTTTTTTGTTTTTTATTTGTTTTGTAAAATTTATTTATTAATTTTAATCAAAATAAAAATTGACTTATTTAGTTATTTAATATATTTTTTTATAATTTAATCTAATAAATTTATTTTTATAATAAATAACTTATTGAATAAAATGATTGTAATAAAGATAAAGTTATTATAATATTATCTAATAATGTTATTTTTACAATAAAATAATAAATAATGATATTATAATAAAGTTATTATAACTTATTTAATAAAGTTATTAGTTTAAAAAAATTATAATACTTTTAAAATTTTTTAATTTCTTTAGATAAAGTTAAACTTGCTTATTACATTTGAAATATAATTAAACTTATCATTTATTATTTAAATTATAAGTAAACTTGTCATTTTGCATACAAAATATTTTTTCATTTATTTAGTATGTTTTTTAAATATTCATTCATTTTATATTTTAAATATTTATTTATTTTCTAAACTTATAATATTAATTTATTTGGTATTTAACAATAATTAGTTTTAAACCCACACGATGCATAGAAATACATTAATCAAACAATAAAGTCATTACTGATATATATTTTTTAAAACTTCATAATATAAATTATTATGTTTACAAAAAAGACAGCATATGTAAATTTAATATTTTTTATTTGAAATTTGTATATTACAATAGAGTAATATGAAAAAGTCATATATTGGATATAATTATTTAAATTTTGTAAAAGTTAAATCAAACTCATATTATAATTAATTGAAACAAAATTGTATATAAAAAAATTCAACAAGTTTTTGATTTGAAGAAATTGAAAATTTTCTTGTTTTAAAATCAATCTCACATACAATTTTTTTAAAATAGAGAATATTCAATGAATTCGTATTGAGTTGAAGTGGTAGTTAATGATTCTTGAATATTCATTGCTATCTTTGAATGATGTGTCACTTTACTTGATGTTCTAATAGATTACACAGATGAAATAAAAGACATGAATGATCAAAATGACTTATTTAGTTATTGCTTTTGTAAAATTTATTTATTAATTTTAATCAAAATAAATATTAATTTATTTAGTTATTTAATATATTTTTTATGATTTAATCTAATAAGTTTATTTTTATAATAAATAACTTATTGAATAAAATGATTGTAATAAAGATAAAGTTATTATAATATTATCTAATAATGTTATTTTTACAATAAAATAATAAATAATGATATTATAATAAAGTTATTATAACTTATTTAATAAAGTTATTAGTTTAAAAAAATTATAATACTTTTAAAATTTTTTAATTTCTTTAGATAAAGTTAAACCTGTTCCAATAATTTTCAACATTCAAGTTTATGATCAAAATGATAAACTTTAGACACGGTAAGTTTGATACTTCCTATCTCAATATTATAGTTTGTCGCTCTTGTTTCGAACACAAAAAATTCACCTAAGGTTGTATCAACTTAATTTTATGATAGTTATGTTACTAGTGAAATAATTTCTATATATATACACAAACAAAAATAATCAATAACAATATATATGCAAAATCAATTATATTTTAAAATTATATTGCTATATATTTTATAATTGAAACAAAAAATATGTTAATATAATACCTTGAATAGTGTCTTTATAACCAATTCTTTAATCTCTAATAGAGGTGTCCTATTTATAAACATTGATATCTCATTCGATATTAATATTTTATATGATGTGTGATGAGATTCGATGTTAGAATCTCGTTTATATAATCTAAATAAAAAAGTAAAAATTTCAGTTTTTGACTTTTAAGATCCATGAGTAGTAAGCATTGATGAAAAAAATGAATGATTATATGCAATTTATATAATAAAAAGGAGAAAATTAAAAATTTTAATATAGATAAATATACATGTTGCCTTTTAGACAGTTAAAAAAATTTAATTAATAAAAGTTGTAGGTATTTATATATATATATTTTATATTGTGTAATATTAATGTGAAAAAAAGGAATGATTACATATTATGTATTAATTGAAAAAATTCAAAAAATTAAAAAAATGATGTTATCGTCATGGGTCAGGCCCATGACATATATTAATGTATAATCTGTGTGCCCGAGCTCGCCCGGCTCTAAAATTTGGGCTTGATTTTTTGTCCAAGTCCGTTTTCATTTTTATACCACAAGCCCAAGCCCGGTCCGGCCAGGCCCGAAAATAATTTTTTTTATATTTTAATTTTTTATTTGTTTTTATTATTTTATAGCCTTTAAAATTAATTTAATTTGTCAAAATTTTGTATATCAATTTTCATATTAAATATTTATAATCTTATTTATTAATCAATAATGTTTTATATATATAATTATATTATACTTATTAAATATATAAAAAATTTTAATTAATATTAAAAAAGAAATATAAAAAATAAAAAATATAATTTCAGGTTAGGTCGGGTCGGGCCCGAGCTTTGAAAGGTTAAGCCCCGGGTGCCTAAAAATTTTGCCCAAGCTCGGTTATTGCATCAGATATTTTTGTCCAAGCCCAACCATATATTGAGCAGGCCTTCGGGCTTGGGCGGATAACTCGGCCCTTAAGCAGGTCTAGTTTTCGTTTAGAAAATTATAAAAAATTAATGGTAATCATTAAGCGTAAGATATTGATATATTATTGTATGCTATATATTACATTATCCAAATTGATTTTAATATTATAGTTGCTATCTTTTGAAAAATAAAAAAATTAATTGATAAAAAATATAGATATAGATATAGATATTATATTTTGTAATCTTAATGCACGAAAAGATAAATAATATGTTATTTTTATTTAATTTTAATTTATTTACAGATATAAATGTTTATCATTTAAAAATTGAAATAGACATTTGATTTAAAAAGATAATTAATTTATTTTATATTTTTAATATATATTGTAAAGAACCCCTCGTTCCTTGGCGGTCCGGGAGCATCCCCTAGGTGATCACACACGCCCCAGGTTTATCTTTACACGTGAGGTTGGCGGTTGCCCACACTCACACGTATTGTCCGCTTTGGCGCTCGCCCATCTCACGGCTTTATCTCAAGGGGCTTGAAGAATTCAGGATTAATTCCCTTGAGCGCGTTTTCACTTGAGGTTCAAACCCAGGACCCGTAAGTATCGATTCTTACACTCATCAAGTCCAAATGGTATGATGAGTGTAAGAGTCAGGTACTTAAGGGTCCTGGGTTCGAACCTCAAGTGAAAACGCGCTTAAGGGAATTAATCCTGAGTTCTTCAGGCCCCTTGAGATAAAGCCGTGAGGTGGGCGACCTCCAAAGCGGACAATAATTGTGAGTGTGGGCGACCGCCAACCTCACGTGTAAAGATAAACCTGGGGCATGTGTGATTGCTTAGGGATGCTCGCCGACGGCCAAGGAACGGGCGGGGTCTTTACATATATAGATGCCATATGTTAAACTCATAAACAATCCACATAGGAGTTTTATTTTGAATAACTGCTTTGACTTATATATATATAAAAAATAATAAATGAAAATAATATATAAAAAACAAAAAAATTTAAAATTATACCAAACTAGGCTGGGCCAGACCAGTGTCATGTCTAGCGTGCTTTGTGACTCGAGAGCATGACACCGAGCCCTTAACTGGTAGAGCTCTTAATAGGTCAGGTTCTTAACAGGTCGGATTCAAATTTTGTTGAATTGATTCGATTGGACTTCTGGTCAAATCGGGTCGATTTCGGAACCAATTTTCTTGATTGTTGTCACAAGCCAAGTTGAATCCGGCAGGTACCAAGCCAGGTCCAGGTCAACCTGCCTATTAAGCACTTCTACTAAAAAAATATATTTTTAATTAATATGTAATAATAAGTAACCGATTTTTATAAAAAACTAAAAAAATAGTGTGAACTGAAAAAATAAAAAATGTTAAAATAACTGCCGTTAGAAATGAAAATGTAAATCCAAACCAATCCAACCAGTCCACGCAATCAACAGTTGCAGTTAGAAAGGTAGTTCTCGAGTTCGGAAGTTCCTGTCCTTAGTCTTAAGCAAAGTCTAAAATCCTCCCAAAAACAAACTAAAGAAAATGAAAAATGAAAAAAAAAAACAGAAAGATTTAGAATTATAAATGAGAATGCACCGGCTCTTTTTTTTTTTTGGGTTGTGGATGTTGTTTTTCTTCTTTTTGTATCTGACATTCAATTAACCCAACTACCGTTCAATCCTCCAATTTTCAACATTCTAAATAGACTTTATATTAAAAAAATATGGAAAAGAATTCGGTTAGTTTTGTTTTTTTTTCTTTTTCTACTTTCAATAAAAAAAATTTCATCATCAACAGACGCCATTTTCATTACCACTCTTCTTTTTCGTTTTTGGTTTCAAATTTTTCTTAGATTCATGCATTTTGCTCGTGCATGATATCAGCAGAATAAGACGATATCAATCCTGAAAAGGTACTATTTTTTGTTTTTATTTTTATTTCTGCAGCTTTGATTTGGGCTTCATTTTGATTATGCATCCCTTGAGTTTTCAGAATTAGAGAAGACCCTGCTTTTTAATTTTTGCGGAAAGAAAGAATTAAAGAAACCCCTACTTGACTTGATTAAGCACAGGCATTCTGATTGAAGGTTTGATTTAGATGGCTGATTCGCTAGCAAACCCTACGGTCGTGGGAGCAAGTGGAGTTGAGGAAACATCACCCGATTTGTTGAAGAACACGCCATCTAACATTGCAAGATTGGAGGATGTGATAGAGCATAGTAAGGGTCGTCAGAAGTATCATGCGCAGACGAGAAGTCCTTCAGATGGGGAAGATGTTCGCTGGTACTTTTGCAAAATTCCTTTGGCTGAAAATGGTTAGTTACTGCTCAATTTCAAGTTGTAGTTTTAATTTGCCTTTCTTAGTTTCCTTTCACGTTTGGTTGCGCTGCCAGAGAGGTTTGTTATCTGCACATTCTGATGCATTCGAAACATTTAAAGAGATTTTTTGTTCATTGTCGGAGGTATTATAAAGGTCTTGTAAATGTATGTGCATTTAATGAATCGTGGTTGACCGTCGAATCCTTGGAGTACGAAGTTAGAAGTTGGATATTGGACGGCAACCAATTGACTTGACAATCATAAACACGATACAGTGATATTATATGAAAATTTCATGAATAAAATATACGGATGTGAGACGGATTAAAATCTGGTAAAAATTGTACATGAATATGATAAAAAAGTTGTGTTTAACATATCGGCACAAATTTTGATATGAAATTTTCGTGTTTTACATGATATAAACACAATTTTTTCTTATAGAATATGAATTATATACATGAATTGTCGGGTTTACCCACAAGTTGCGACCCATATTTTGAACTGTTTTTTCTATGCAAGCTAGGCAGGCTGAAAGACTGGAACGATTGCTTTATATGTTAGCTTTTTGCACAATTTGAAGGGGCAATGAATGTGCATTTTGTTGGTCTTATGTCTTTCCCTTTCTCTTTGTGACAGACTGTTTAGATTAATCAACTTCTTAACAAGGATGATCCTTTGACTTACTTATCAAGGAAGGAATAGTTCATTCAGGAATTGAAATTTAATTTCTTATCAGTCTTTACCCTTTTTTTTCAAATAATAATAACATGGACTTCCCAAATAAGAATCATGCTTACAAACTGGGGAGAACTAGGGAAGGTGTTGGAGAAATCTGCCCAATTGCAATGCTTCTGAACAGTGTATGATAAAATATAATATTAAGTTTATCTTTCTTAATATAGTTTAATTTCTTATGGTAGAAAATTGAATTTCGCCCCTACATTCTGGATGGATAAAGAGTTGTTGAATTCTGTTATGATACATTAAGGTCATGGTTAGATGGAGGAGTGTTTCAAGCTTCTGTTTATGATGCAATAACTCCCTGAAGTGTTTTCAATCATGGTTGAGTTGTGGTGAATAATGCTGAGGATTTTCATGGACGAAAGGATTCCTGTGAAATACAGAAATTCTCAAGACCAGATATCTGTTAAGCACTAATGACTTCTTTTTTTCTTTTGTTTTCTACAGAGTTAGCTGCCTCAATTCCTCGAACTGAGATAGTGGGAAAGAGTGATTATTTTCGCTTTGGGATGAGGGATTCTCTTGCAATAGAGGCATCTTTCTTGCAGGTCCTCTTTTTAAACTTATATTTATGTTGAATGATTAAGCTGCTGTTCCATATTAATCTTGGTAACTAGACCTCTTTCTGACTCTTGAATCTTTCATGGAGTTTAATAGGGCTCTATCTTCTTATCATTATTTATGCTACTGCAAGTTCTAATCTTCTTGTTCAACAATTATTCTCAAAATAATAGGGATGGCATGATTGTGTCCAATCCTGCTATCGATCTTATAAGAGTCCTACCCTTTTTTAGCCTAATTCATCTACTGAGCCCCTGAAAAATTGTTGGTGTCTTAACATTATCTTATCATTTTCTTTTTTTATTTTTGTGAAAGGGACCTTTTATATTTAAGTTATTAGGTGGTGATTTTTTTGTTCATCCAGTTGTTTGTTGAATATGTGTTTATAGAGGGAAGAAGAGCTTCTCTCTAGTTGGTGGAAAGAGTATGCTGAATGCAGTGAAGGTCCAAGAGGACAAAGTAGTTCCGGCAAGAAGTTGGACATGGGAGAGGATTCGTCTTCTTCAAAAGGTTCTCAATCTGCCCAACTATATGCATTTGAAGAAGAGAGGGTTGGTGTCCCCGTAAAGGGAGGGCTCTATGAGGTATCTTGTTCTTATTCAAATTTCTGCCTTTCCCAACTACTCAGATCTTTGTATGAGATACTTTGGAGCAAAAGATCTATTGTCCTTCAGTGCACGTCTTTTATCTAGCAAGATTGAGGGTATTTTCCCATAGCCATCAATCTTTCTTATAAAAACCAATTAATCTTTTTATGCCATAATTTTAAATGATTTCTTAAGAATCTGAAATTTATTCATTTGTTGAGGGCATTTGACTTTATTTCTTGTTTATTGGTTGGTTATAATCAAATTTAGCTTCATGCTTATTACTAAACTCAATTGTGGAAAATTGAAGTTTGTGCTTCCTACTACTTTTCCTGTGAAATATGTCGTCGTTCTCTTCTCTAGTTTTAAGCCTAGTTTTAGTATTAATAACAATGTGGATGATGAAACTTGTTATTTTCCTTTGTGTGTGTGTCCTTTTTTTTTAATTTTTTATTATTTATCAGGGTGTTGCTGTATCTGTTCAACAATATATAGACTGGGTTTGAAATTACATAACTGGATATAGGTGGCAGTATCATGCATTCATGAATTCAGGTAGCATTCATTTTTGAGCCATTTTATTGCCAGGTGCAAACTATCTATGGCTTTGATATGTATTGGCAGATTGCATTTTTTTCAATATGTTTCTATATGTTTTCACATAGTAGTTGCACCATATTTTGGAGGTTTGGAATGTTGCTTGAATCTGTATGGAATGCTTCTTAAGTTACCATGCCATAAGCTTTTACCATCTTTTGCACAATGAGGACATGTCTCATCCTCTTGTCCATGTTGTCACATTAATTCTTTTTGTTCATGTGCTAAAAGAACTTATTTATATAGTTGAGAATTTTAAAAGTAATTTTTCTGGTCATTAACAAGCAATAAGTTTTATTTGCTCAAATCAGGTATTGCTTTTTATAAATAAGATGATGTAAAAAATGCAGGTAGATTTAGTTAAGAGACACTGTTTCCCTGTTTACTGGAATGGAGAAAATCGGCGTGTTCTAAGAGGCCACTGGTTTGCTCGTAAAGGGGGTCTGGACTGGCTTCCACTTCGTGAAGATGTTGCTGAACAATTAGAGATTGCATATCGCAGCCAGGTTTGCCACAATACTTATGTTATAAGATCCTATTTTCTACCAATAAAATTTGATTTACTGTGTTTGCGTTCTCTATCCTATTGTAGCTCCTAAAATTTTTGCACGAATGCTTGAGACCTTATTGCCTGTTAAACCCATAAAATTTGAGGGCTATGTGATGGCTTTCCAATTATTTCCATCTTCATTTTCTTGTTCTGTGCTCGTTTTAAATTGTTCAATCCCGATCTCTTTTTTTCCTTTTAATTGAACTTAGGCATAAGAATGCATCTATTTCTTTTTTTTTTTTGTTTTTTTAATATAATTGTAATTTTCTGATGAAGTTGGACTTGTGCACAGGTTTGGCACCGTAGAACATTTCAACAATCAGGACTTTTTGCAGCTAGAGTTGATTTGCAAGGCACTACCCCAGTATGTATAATTTTCTAAAAAGGGACCATCTAGTCACTTAAATCATAATGTGCAGTGTCTGAGGACTTGAGGTGCAACACTGAATGCAGGGACTTCATGCACTTTTTACTGGAGAAGACAATACTTGGGAGGCTTGGCTCAATGTTGATGTTTCTGGTTTTTCAAGTATTATTAGTTTCAGTGGAAATGGGATCAAGTTAAGACGAGGTTACTCTGAATCTCGCTCCCCCAAACCAACCCAGGTTCTTGTCCTCTTCCCTCTTTTATGCTTTAGCAGCAAGAAAAAACCTATGCTTTAATGGTCGATATGTTAATATTCAAATTATTGTATATGGGGGCCTGAAATTGGAACTTTTTTGGTTGATCTGTCATAGAATTGACCTTTTAACACATATGATTGGCTTACATAGGATGAATTACGTCAAAGAAAAGAGGAAGAGATGGATGATTATTGTTCTCAGGTATGCTTCGCGGCATTTTGCTTGTTGCATGTGTCTATGTGTTCTACTAACATAATTCTATAGTGTGTATTTTTGTTTTGTCTTAATTCTTTCCGATATAAAACATTTTAAATAAAAGAAATTTCATAGTCTTTCTAAAAAACTACAAAATTTACAGCAGGCAGAATTGCTTCATTGAACTATGTTTCAGTTAAGGAAGTCAAAGACATCAGACCTTTTCTCTGCCTATTATTATTATACTGGCAATGAACAGGGAAACTATATAGCTAGTCAACTGCTCTGTACTAATTGCTTATATTTGAAAGCATCCATTGGAAATATTTGCTTTGTTGGCTGCGGCTTAATTATGATTTATCACTGAAATAAAATGTTGCCTGTTGCAAAATCTTATGCTTTTCCTGCTTTTGATCAGATGGATTTATTTTTGAATGTACTAAAGTATGCATTGTTTAAGGACTGACTTTGGATAAAAACTACCATGGATAAACTTACTTGTCCTGTCATGCAGCATTTTATTATTGACTTTACATAGAGTTTTTGATTGAATCCTAAACTTCTCACTATGTATCTTGTTAAGGACAGTAACCTTATTCCTTTTTTCTTCCTTTAATCTTCTTTGTTTACAAGTAGTGTGCATGCGTGCACATAACTGAGCCTGTCTGTCTGTTTAATGAAGTTTACAATAAGACTGTTTATAATTGATCTAGGTTCCCGTCCGACACTTAGTCTTTATGGTCCATGGTATTGGTCAAAGGTTGGAGAAATCTAACTTGGTTGATGATGTTGGCAACTTTCGGCATATCACAGCAAGCCTTGCTGAGCAACACCTGACTACACATCAATGTGGTGCACAAAGAGTCCTTTTCATCCCATGTCAGGTAATCTCCTGTAATGATTCTATACTTCCTTTCCCTCTTTGGTTGTTTCTCTTATTAAGAAAGTTTTTGTAGTATATGCAGTACAAAAAATATTCTGTATGTGAACGAGGCTTTATATAATTGTTATTTTGATTGTCATTATTGTCATTCTCTGTCATTTATCATTTTTTTGATACTGTTTGCATGCTGTGTTATTGAAATGGGGGCAGCCTAGTGCACAAGGCTTCCACAATGTGAGGTTTGGAGAGGGTCATATGTATGCAGTCTTTCCTCTGCATTAACAAAGAGGCTGTTTTTGCTTATGCCAGTGACCTACAGGTCACAATGGAGCAACCCTTACTGTTGCACCAATGTTCCCCTCTCATGCTGTATTATTGTATAATTTATGTAATTTGAAATGAATAGGATTGCTTTGTTTGAATGAGTTGACACTTTGATACAATATGACATGCTGCTTTCATTCACTTGAGACATTATAGTGTTATTTTGATTGTCATTATTATCATTCTCTGTCATTTATCATTTTTATGATACCTTTTGCTGGCTGTGTTATTGAATAATTTATATAATTTGAAACGGATAGGATTGCTTTGTTTGAATGAGTTGACTTTCTGTTACAATATGACAGGCTACTTTTATTCACTTACTTGAGAATTTGATTGTCATTTATTATCATCCTGTCATTTATCATTTTGATGATACTGTTTACTAGCTGTGTTATTGAATAATTAATGTAATTTGAAACGGATAGGATTGCTTCCTTTGAATGAGTTGACTTTCTGTTACAATATGACAGGCCACTTTCCTTGAGATGGTATAATGTTTCTTGTATCAAATTATCAGGGCTTTTGTGTGGCAAAGTCCTATGTTAGCATCTTTTGGGTTCATAGTTAAGAATTACCACAGTATTGTTACTCAACATTCAACATTAGTAGTTTTAAAGGTATTAGGTATTGGGTTATTGATGGTGAGTCGTTTAGGCCTTTAAAAATTAGGCTTATTTTTTTAATCCAAGTTGTTATTGGTATTTTGCATTTATTAGGGTTTTGGGTTTAGTTATAAATAGCTGTGTTACTTTAGTTTCAATTAGGTTTTGGATATTTAATATGAGTTATTGTGATATTGTGTACTGAGATTTTCTCCCTCTATTGATTCTGTCTGGTTTTCTCCCCAAGTTCTTCTGTTCCTCCCCCAATTTCCTCTGTTCCTTCCTAATTGTTCTTGTCTACTTCCGAGTTTCTCCCTAAAGTTCTATATTCTAGCTCTTTTACCTACTTGTCCTACATCAGTTATTTCTTAGAAGCTGCTTGCTTTTCTTCAAGAATTGTTTATTTATGAGAGATATTTTAGCTTTCCTTTAATACATGGAAACTGTAGCTAAAGTTGCTACTGGAATGTTAAAAGTGATGGTTTTAGTTAAATCCTTGTTTCTTTGGAAACTAACTGCTTAGAAATCTGTTTTATCACAGATAAATTAAGCCTGCCTTTAATGACTTAAAGTGGCATAAATGAGAAGATAAATGAAGCCAAAATAAAGAAACATTTGAAGAGGAATCTAAAAAATGAATTCATGATATGGTATGATGTTTTAGCAAGTATACATTTATAGTCCCATATATACCTTTAGGCAACAGAATTGTTGTTCCATTTCATTGTTTTATTACAAGTATTAAAACTTATCTGCTTTGGAATTTAAAATTTGCTTGATGGGTGCAAAGACATTAAGTAAAATACCATTAAAATAATATAGTGGCATAATGGTTGTGTTTTTTCGTTCTTTGAAAATTTGAAGAAATAATTTATTTTACTTGTCCGATGGGTCTGGAGAAATGATGATGAATACGAAAATGAGGGACCTTTGTATTAGAGTAATAGGGTTAGGATGTATATTCCATTGCTTTTGACATTTTCCATTTACTCTCAATGATTTATACTTGTCCGCTTTTGTTTATTTTGACGCAAGACTTCATCCTTTATGATAGATAATGGTGAAAGAACATGACTTGTTAAATGTTTTTTTTTGGTATAAAAGAGATCACTAACCTCAACCTGCAAAGCACACATGTGCCACACCACTTTTATCTTCTTCAATCAAATATGCAAGAACCATGGAGGTGGGCAATTTAAGACAAAAATACCTTGTTCAATATCTTGGGCTATATTGGCTACGTAGTTTGTACAAGCATTACCTCCCTTGGAGCATGTTGAACTACAACACTTCTTAACGAATGTTGTGAAGTAGCATTATTTTTAAGTGAAAGGATGCAAAACCTAAATCTTCTTACTCATTTTCTTCTCTTTTATACTTTAATGTAAATTTCATTTCTTTTTTCAATTTACTAAAATTCTCTTTTACATGGTACCTCACTTGTGTTTATTCAGTGGAGAAAAGGCTTGAAGCTCAGTGGTGAAGCTGCAGTTGAGAAAATCACACTAGATGGTGTGCGAGGTTTACGTGTTATGCTGAGTGCTACTGCTCATGATGTGTTATACTACATGAGTCCTATATACTGTCAGAGCATTATCGACTCGGTACTGTATTTGCTATTATTCATTTTATTCTTTTATTTCATTTTTATTTACAGTCTGCTTGATTATTCGAAAATGCTTCTATTAGTTTGTTCTAGAATCTTTACATATAGCTCTAAATAAGGGAAGAATTGCAGAGGAAGTTATCACACAATTTCAGCAATTTGAGATTCAACTCATTGCTTGATTATTACTTGAGCTTAAGGTCAAGTGATAACTAAAGCATTTTAGTCATGCCATAATTAGTGATTAGTCTCACAGGGGAATGGGCTCTTGCACCTCTTAAAGGGCCTCTTTAGATATCTAATACTGCATCTGAAAAAACAGAGTAGGGAATAATTCTCTTATTTATTTATTTATTTTTTCTGATGAAGAATACAAAGGCTTATTTAGGAGAAGAATGACGTAGATGAAGAGATAATGCCTTTATTCTTATCTAATAACTAGGAGATAGGGATATAAAAAGAGATAAAGCAATATTGGGTATTAACTACCTGTATTCCTTTATTGAAAAAAAAAAAAAACTAGATGACAACTAAATGGTTATTTCTTCAAAATTGTAATTTGAAACCAATTTTGAAAATCGAAAATTGGTCTATACTCCACATCTTCAAACCAATTTCAAAAAAAAAAAAAGAATTTTGCCTGTTTAGCTTCCTGTTTTTTTCTATGAGCTGTGGTTTGAAAATTTTCAAAATTGGTCCTTGGAAGAGCCTTTGTAAGAATGTCCGAAGTTTGAAGATGTGTAGGAGTATAAACCATATTGATTATCCCTTCCTCAATCTTTTCCTTTATGAAGTGACAATCAATTCTCCACATGCTTATTTTTGTCATGATGGCTAGGATACTTTGCAATGTTTATTGTTGCCTTATTGTCATAGAACATTTTCATTGAACCCTTGATTGGAATCTTTAGTTCTCCAAGAAGTCTCTTCAACCATATTCCCTCACAAATACGATGTGCCAAAGCTTTGAATTCTGCCTCACTACAGCTTCTTGAAACAACAAATTGCTTTTTGATTTGTCAACTGACAAGATTTCCCCACACAAAATTATAATAACAGAGGTGGATCTTCAATCTGTTGTTGTACCAGCCCAATTAGCATTTGATAGGATTTCAACATCTCTGTTTGTGCCCATTAGGTAAACAAATCCTTCTCTGGTGTCTTTTTAAGATACCTGTGGATTTGATGGACATAATCAGGATGTTCATTGGAAGGATAATCCAGCAAGTAATTCACCAAACTTACTAAGAAAACAATATCTGACCTTGTATTAGAAAGATATATGAGTTCCCTACAAGTTTCTTATATCTTCCTTCGTCAATTGGAGAACTTCCTTCTCTCATTCCCACTTTATAGGTAGAATCTATAGAATGTCGGTGGGTTTACATCCTAGCAATCTTGTGTCTTTCAATAATTCCAGAATGTATTTACACTGAGAAATTGAACCGCATTTCTTCTTCATAATCTCTTGTCAAGATAATTTCATCAACATACACAACGAGACTAGCCATTTTCCCTTCTAGTGAGTGCTTGGTAAATAAAGTATAATTTACCTATCCTTGAGACTATCCATGCTTCTTGACTACCTTTGTGAATCTATTGAACCAAGCCCTTGGAGGCTGTAAATCTCAATTAAAACCACTGCCAATTAAGTCATAACTCAACCATTAATATCATACAAAGTTCACCCACAATATGCAAGATTCACTTGTTTCCTATGATATTGATTTGTAATGCAAAATCTCTTTGACATCAATACTTATAACTCATATATATAATCAATTACAACCATATTATAACCAATCGAACAACCACAATCAATTATAACTGGGATATCAATATACAACACAATCAATTAATACATCAAGTCATGCATTAATCTCATATACTGCTACCCTAAATCAACATTATAATTTTAAATCATCATTTATAAGAAACTAATATCAATCTAAAATTACCATAAATTTCAGAGTTGGGGCACGGGTGGGGTGGGGGGAGGTGGTCGGATGTCGCTTTGGCTAGAGGGGATGGTGGGAAATAGGACAGGGAGAGTGGCACAAGCGGGAGGGGAGAAAAGAAAGAAAAGAAAGAGGGTAAGAGTTTAGATTCTTGTAAATTACCATTTAGTGAAAATTCATGTAAATTATCATCTTTTGAGAAGAATTTAGGAATGAAGATCTTTTGTAATTTTACTAATAGATAATTACATGTCGGGTTGGGAACCAAAAAAACAGGTTTTAAGGTTAGATTCTTTGATATGATGATAGAAACTGTGCCAGCCTCCATTCATAAAGATCCTTGGCAATCCAGACCTTGAATTTCTCAGAACATGGTTTGTAATTGTGGAATAATTTGGCATCTCTAGTCATTTGACCAGAAGCATCTGAGCCAATTATCCAAGAAGTTGATTTATCAAAATTGACTTTTAGAGCACTCGAAAAATTATCTTCTGTGTTATTGAACCAGTTCCAATGATGGGCACAGTAGAACTTGAATGGCTGAACAACTTTTGCAAACACTCACTCCTTATGGAAGAGAAATGTCTCTAAGGTTGTTCTTCTTCAGTGACCGTAAGACCATGACTTCCACGTTCTGGAGGTGGATGTTTTGGTTTCCAATCAGCAGCCATGAATCTTTCAGCAAGTTTCTCGGGGGTGTCTCGGCTTGTGACAATAATCAGGCCATGGTCTTCCTTTTGGGCTTTGTTTGTTGTAGCTTGAAGGATTTGTTTCATGAGAGGGTTGAACTCTGTAATGGAGAGAATTAATAGGTGTTGCATTACAAATGGTGTGGTGATTTTTTGTATAAAGATAAATAAAATTTTAAGCTATGTCACTTTTCTTATGATTTTTACAGGTTTGTTTTCTGTTTGAATGTCTTAACTTCTTGCAGCTTTGGTGGATTCCTTCCTTAAAATAGGGTATTACAGTCTCAGAAATATTTTAATTTTGAAACCATATCAATATGTAATTCTTGTCCTGCAGGTTTCGAACCAGTTAAATAGGCTTTATTTAAAGTTTCTTAAACGGAATCCTGGTTATAACGGAAAGGTTTGTGTCTTGTTGAATGAGTTTTTATTGTCTTTCATAAGTTGTGTAACTATTGTGGTCTTGTTTGCATTCAATGCTTTGTAATTATGACATCTATTCTGTTTAGGTTTCCATATATGGACATTCTTTGGGAAGCGTTCTCTCCTACGACATCCTCTGCCATCAAGAGAATCTCTCCTCCCCATTTCCAATGGAGTGGGTGTATGAGAAACACTCGAAAGATCTTGAATGTTCCCCTGATACGAATAATCAATCTTCCAAGTGCAGTTCTTTGGCTAATATAGAGGACAAGAACTCCACTATAATGACAAAGGACACAGTGGATTTGCTTGGTGAAGACATGATGGTTTCACGACCAATTCCATTGGTGATTGAAGAAGGACATGTTGAAGATAAATCCCTAGTTTCAGCTAAAATTAATGCTGCTGCTGAGGACTCTGTGCAGAAAAGGTGTAAGGAGGACGTGCATCAATTACCTAATGATTTTAGTGAAGCCCCTTGGCCGGAGGAGGGTGGGTTAGGTGAAGCTACAGATGTACACTTAGTTGTCTCAGCTGGTCTTTTGGAGAAAGCAACAGAGGAAGAGAGTGAAGATGCCAGAGATAAGGATAAAGAAATCAAAATGCTTAGGGAAGAGGTGGGAATTTCAATATTTACATATAAGCACAAACATGCACATACTTATAAATATAGGCGGAGTATCTTTGTTTCTGGTATACTGTATAGACATGCATATGCAACCACCAATAGATGTTTTCCCCTGGCTTTTTTTGGATTTCAATGTGTTAAATTATAGTTTCCCTCCTTCAGATTGATTCCCAAAAGGCAAAAATTGCAGAGCTGGAATCACATAACAGTGAGGATACTGGTGCGTGTGTTGCTTCAAGGAAATCTCTATTTTTTATTATTATTATTATTATTTTTTTTTTAATTTTTGGATTGGAAGAAAATCTTTATTCTTATCATTCTTATGGAAGAAATTCTTATGTGAGTTTCGATGCTTTATACAACAGAAAATAAAGAGATGCTTATGCAAAAACCACCTACATTGCAGAAGTTTAATCAAATGCTGCCACTGAAGCTAGATGATGCACAAAAGAGCTATACCCCTTATATCAGATACACGAAGCTTGAATTCAAGGTATGATGAAAAGAATAGTAGCTGTTTTTCCTTCTTTAAAAAGTTTTCCTGTCTTGTGATAGAGTATCTTCTACTTAAGAGATACTACATTTCTTATGTTATTTTAGTACTATTTAGAGACACACAAACATGCAATGCTTCATATAAGAAGAAAAAGTGGATACATTATAGTCTTATACAAAGTACATTAACATTTTATGAAATTTGTTACTGATTCAGTTCAACTGTTACAATATTAGGTTGACACATTCTTTGCAGTGGGATCACCTCTGGGGGTGTTCCTTGCCCTTCGCAATGTACGTATTGGAGTTGGTAATGCTCAAATCTTAGATGTCTTTTATGTGCTTAATATTGGCGCTCTTAAGTTATTTAAGCATACTTCTAAGATATATATTGTTTCTACTTTCTACGGTTTTTATTTTTTTATTTTTTTTATTTTAATAAAAGATGGATGCCATTGGATTCTGAAAGCTGAAATTCTCACATTTGTTATGGAGTCTCAGAAAGTTATGATGATTCTAATGAATGATTTCACTTTATTTTGGTTGTTGCTACTTATTATGCTATGCCTGGTTCTTTTGATAGATGATCTCACTTTGTTTTGTTGTGCTTATTTCACTTTATTCTTCTAATGACGTGCCCAATATATTAAATCCATGTGAATAAATTACTGGTTTTGTGCAATAATTTTTATTTTCTTCTACAGAGATGCTATTAGTTAGTATATCTCACTTTCTTTTTTATGCTTACCTCAAATCTTCTGTTTAAGTCAAATCCTCAGGTTCTAACATTATTTTTCCTGATTTCCTCCCCTCTCAACAGTTGTACTTTTTGTAGTTTTCCTTATGCTTGAATTGCTAACTCTTATTATTATTATTATTATTATTATTATTATTATTATTATTTTTGTAGGCAAAGGGCAAGACTATTGGGATGAGGAAAACATTTGTGAAGAGATGCCAGCTTGTCTTCAAATGTTCAACATTTTCCACCCATTTGATCCTGTAGCATATAGGTTGGTATTTGCCTGTTACAGATTTTTATTCTTCATTGGAGCAGAGAATGTCAAATTCCTAAGTAAAATGGTTCATTCAGGGCTTGGCATAAGCTTTTTTGATTGGCTCATCTAAACTAGATTGTGAAGCTATACTTGGGTGAAGACAAGTATATGATCTTCCTTTTCCCTTCATTTTTAGGAGAGGGGTGGGAGGGTGTGGTGAGGAATTACTCATTCTAGTTTTATGAGTTTGCTTTTTTGATATTATGTAAATTTGTATGTATCTTTGTGTGTCTGCAACTTGGCTGCATCCTTTCCAAGACAACCCCCTCTATTCCACCCCAGCCTCCAAAAAAGATTTACTGGAAATTTGTCTATTCCCCTTGATATCCCTCTCTCATTCAGGACATGGTCCATTTTCTTCTCTTTAATTTTCATTCTAGCCTGTCCTAAACTTGACAGTTTTTTTTTATTTTAGTGCAGATTAGAACCACTTGTTTGTAAAGAATACATCACCAAACGTCCTGTCATTATCCCTTATCATAAAGGTGGAAGAAGGCTGCATATTGGATTTCAAGTAAGGCCATTGATATATGCATAAGTTAATGTTTTCCCACTTTCTCTTGTTCACCCTCTCTTTGGTGCATTTTTAACCTTTTCTTCTCTTTCTATGTGTACCCTACACTCTTTAGCTTTCACCCCTTCTCAAAATTTGATATGCTTTTGTGGTTTGTTTAGGAATTTACTGAAGATTTAGCTGCTCGTTCTCAGGCAGTAATGGATCATCTCAGCGCTGTAAGGGTGAGTCTTATTACAATTTCCAGAGTTAATATCTCATTCTTTGTTACATGTACAAGCTTTGTTTGCTTCCATTGCTTTGACTTCTATGAACAATGAACTTCTCAAAATTTTCTCAGTTCCAGATTTGGTCCAAGTGCTAATTCAATGGTTATTCTTGTAAATTACACATGCACACATGCATGCTTAGAACTAATGGTCAAATTTTATTTTTTCCTGAGTGCAAGTTTAAGCATTAAAGTCATCTTAATTCACTTATTGTTTGTTGCTTTTTAGATGATATAATAGTAATATTTACTGGAAATTTAACTTTGTTTTGGCCTAATTTCTATGTAAAGAATAGTTGTGTTTTTTTTTTAAATGTTAGAAGAAATTTGTGTTTACAGTTTCATGCTGAGCCCAAACAGGTTATGTTGAAGCATTTTTATACCTGTCTGGTTCAAGCTCCAAAGAATTGGCTTCTTATGTTGTAGAAATTGATTAAAAACTTTTCACTAATAGTCTATGAATATTTGAACCTTGAAAACATTGTCAATTTATTATTCGAATAAAAATGGATCATTTAATATTAGTAACCTGAAAGCAAATTCGTCTGATTTACATGTTTAGTGCTTGGTATGTGGTCATATTAAAGTTCCAAACTCTATTCAGGTATGGCTTCATTTGAGTTCTAAGTTTCCTTAAATATTCTCTAATATGCAAGCATGCTGAATTTGTTGCATTAGTTTTTGATAGTACAGTTATAATGTATCTGCCAAACTTGAGTCTTGGTTGAATCATAGTTTTGGTCATAAGCAAATTATATCACTAATTTCTGGTAATATAAACTTCTAGTTTTTATGCTCTTTGAACAGGCTAAAGTGCTCACAGTTTGCCAATCAAGCAACACGGACAACCTAGAAGGTAATCAGGAGTTTCTGTACAACTTTTTGCATCACTTTTTGTTTTAATATCTTTCTTATGTAGCACAAAGTAACAGTAAAAAGATGGGGTACATATCCCCCTTGGTACCTTTGACAAAATTGATTTTGACTAATCTGTCTTACCCCTATATTTTATTTATACTTTTCAACCTGCTTTCATTTATTTATTTTTATGATAACAGGACCAGAAAATGCAGAAGAAAAAGAAGAGAAGACATATGGTTCTCTAATGATGGAGAGGTTAACCGGAAGTGAAGAAGGGCGGATAGATCATGTGCTTCAAGTGTGTAATTATACAGTCTGATGCTATTTGATTTCTCTTCTTGGTTTTTTCTGTGTGTGTGCACGCATGTGTGCATTGGTATGTACCTGTGAATGAGTTAAAATGAGACTGCACTTGAACTTTTGTTGCTATACTTTCCAGCTAGGGGTGGGTAATTGATTCTTTAGTTTTATTATCTGTTGTCACTGTAGTGATATGTAGGTGTTTTTCTAGTTTGTACCATCGGATCTAATTAATCTAGCACTGATCTTGAGTCTCTATAGACCTCTGGCTCTAATCTATAGGAGGCCAATAAATATGATGTGGTAATATTCGGGGAACAAGGCACTTTGATGCTGTAACACATGGTCTTTCGCAGCCTCTTCTACTAGTGATTAAAAATTTAATTGTTAGGCATATACCTGATTGAACAATTAAACTAGTAGAAAACATGTAATTTGAGTTGGATGTGGAGGCACCAAAATATCATTTTTCAGGAATTGTCAATAACAAATGCCAAAGTGGCTGGATAATGGCAATTTTTTCATAGAGCTTTTTGTGACTAAAGAAAAAAGTGCAAGTTTGATTAGTTGGTTTTTTCCTCTTACTGAAGCCCAAGGATGTTTAATTTGTGCTTTTAATCATGACTCTATGCTGATTTCTCCTAACTAAAGTCTTTTTTATTTTCTCCACAGGATAAAACATTTGAACATCCGTATCTACAAGCCATTGGATCACATACGTAAGATTCTTGAATCATTATATATATATGTCCGTGTGTGTGTCTGTACACACATACACATATGTATGTGTGAGAGAGAGAGAGAGAGAGAGAGAGAGAGAGAGAGAGAGAGATCGACTTAAACTAGTGTAAAACAAGTTGTTTTACATTATTTTTATTTATAACTTCATTTAGGATTAATATATTTACAAATTAACAATTAAGATTTAACAACTTACTTGTATCCGCCATGCACGTAAAGTTTCAAGTTGATCTAATATATCTATCATTTCAATCATGAATAACATATTTTTCAATATATATTAACTGTTGAAATTTTATTATTATCGAACAAATGGTTAAACATTTTCGATTAACTTGAAATCTAGCATGCATGATCTATGTAAATAGAACATAAAATTCAAGGGTTGGATTAAAAAGTATAAATTGTTTAAAAAGATATAAAAGAGTGTAAAATAATATTTGTTTTACTCTAGTTTTAGTGGATCCCTCCGCACACACACACGCACACACACACATACATACATATATATATGTATATATATCTCTCCTCATACACACACACACACGTAGATAATCTATGCTTGTATATATGCATCTCTGTGTGTATATACATTTGGATTGTTGTGGTTGACTAATGAGCAAACTTTTGGTATGCTATATATTTTGTGACATCTTGTCATACTTGAATCCTTTACGTTGGTTTGGTTTGGACACGTAAGACGCAGACCTGTAGATGCTCCAGTTAGGAGAATAGAGGCTATGGATGTTGAGAGAAGGGTTAAGACTAGAGGAAGACCGAAAAAGACTTGGAAGGAAGTAGTTTGGAAAGATATGGAGGTTTTAGAATTGGATGAGCAAATGGCCTTGGATAGGAATCTATGGAGGAGGAGAATACATATGGACGATCTAACGTGAATTCAGACATTGGTTCATATAGCCTACCCCAATCTCTTGGGATAAAAGCTCTGATAATAATGATGATGATGATGATGATCTTGTCATACTTGATGGACATGTGTGCCTGTGACAAGTATAGTCATGTCGTTTGCAGCATGAAATCCAAAACTGCTGAATATTTTCTTTGGGTATTGTGTCAACCAAAATTGTACTTGACATGCTGTGGAACTATATAAACAAGGTGATATGTTGCTACTGAGGACGGGTATATGGCTTCTTTCACCAGCTGTTTAGATGCACATAATTTTATCTATATGGTTTTGATGCAGAATGCTAAAAGTCTAATTGAAGGATTAGGGCTATGTTTGGTATTCTACATTTATATTAGGGTTTAGGATAGTTTTTTTGCATTTCTTTATCTTGTTAAGTTTTGATTTAAGTTTGTTAGGTTTTTATGTGGTGTCCAAGTATTTTTAAAGTCCTACTTGGAATAAGGGTTTTAATTCTTAGGATTGGGTTTCTGAGAGTCAATGTAAATCTTTGTACTTCTTATATTAAGATAGAATTATTTATAATAAATTTTCATCATTACTCCTTTGTGGTTGTCATGCGACCAATCTTAGGCATGACTAGGAACCCTACCTGTGTAGCTTAGGACCTTTTCCCTCCCTTTTTTTGGGTTCAATTTCTGTGCTTTCTCAAGAATTTTAGTTACAAAATAACCATAAATAGGGGTGTGTCGAAACGATCTAGTACCATGTTCGAATTCGGCTCAAAGTTCAACTTGAGCTCAATTAAGTTTAGTTTTTGAAGTTTTGACTCGACAAAATTCTTAAGCCTCTCGGCTTGACCTCAATTCGATAGGCTTGATTTTCCTTTTTTCAACCATATAGTATGAGGGTAAAATGATAAATTGATAGTCAAGTAGTAAAAATGTATATGAAAAAAAGTTCGATCAGGATCACGAGCCGTTTGAGTCGTATATTAAGATACACAGACTCATCTCAACTCATTAAGTAGCTTGAGCTGAATTCGAAAATAATTGAGTCAACTCAAGTAATCAACGAGTTAAGCTCGAGTTACTCACGAGTAGCTTGACACATTTATACCCTTAGCTACAAACCCAATCTCCTTGTTGTCCTACTTATATTACACTTTGAGACAAATGAATTTTTTGTTGTCCGATGGTAAGCATCCAGCCTAAAGTAATTGGAAATAAGTGAAGGAGTCCGACATTAATATATGGCTAGTGAAGTTCAAACATAATCAGTGAGGGATGACACCATTTAATACTCTGCCTCACGTGTAGGCCCTATACTAACAACTAAACAAAAATTCCTGTCATGTGGACAAACAAATAAGGCCAGCAAACGGCATATAAACTTGATCATTATTTATGGAGAGTTTAGTAGTATCTTAGACTTTTTTTTTTTTTGGTTAACGTAGTATCTTAGACTTTGATACTATGTTAAGCATCTAAACCAAAAACCATATAACAATAGCTGAAAAGGCCAAACTTGAATATTAAGTCCATAATAAACTTTAAAATTGACCATTGTGAGATGAGAAACCTTAACTGTAGACTTGTTAGTTTTCAATGCAGATGGTTGGGCTATCTTTGTGTTGTTTTATGTCGTGATCTATTGTGGCACCTTAAGTTTTTGAGTTTGGAATCATAAATGCTTGTTATTGACATTAATATCAAACTGGTATCTTTAATAATTAATGAAAATGAAAAAGCATTAGTGTTGTATAAATGGGGTAAAAGAATGAAAATTTGGGGCTTGCAACCTCCAGACAAGCCCACAAAACAAATGTTCAAAATTTCATATTATCCTCATGTTTTTTTAATGTTTTGTGGTAACAATACTTGTGAGGGTGTAATAGCTTGAACCCTGAGTTTGATTTTGCCTCATTTTTCAAGAATAAGCATATATATATATATATATATATATGTATATAGTTATTCTTATTTTGATTGGTAAACCTTGGTTTAACAGAAACTATTGGAGAGATAATGATACTGCACTGTTCATTCTGAAACATTTATATCGAGATATACCTGAAGATCCCAACTTCCATGTGGATTCTACTGGAGGCAGCTCAAAGAATGAGAGTGTGTCAACAGGCTGTTCTGATCAAAGAGAGACAACTGACGAAGAACTTCCATTAACATTCTCTGACAGAATCATGGTGAGAAACTTTTCAAGGAAAGCTAAGAAATTTGTAAAGAAGCCTTGAGGAGTGAACAGATTTCGTTTCTTGCTTTACGCTAGAACTAAATGCAAGCTGAGCTGCTTATGAAGTTATTTTACTACAACTTCATCATACCGTAAGTGACTTTTGCTGTTGCTGTTCATCTTGCTGCATTTGGGGCCTTAACCTTGTATTCTAGTCAGTAGACAGAAAGGCGTGTTTCTTTTCTGCTCCCCTCTGTGCATAAAAGGAAATACGAGGCATTAGCGCCAAAGGCGTAGTTAGTGAATTTAGTTGGCTGATACAAATGTGCAAGTTTTCTTATAGTGCAGAAAGTGTACATGGTATATAAACTGAAGAATCTTGTTGGTTACTATTTTTAACTAGCATAAATTCTTGCTACGTCTTTAGGGACACAAAATGTTCATTGAATCTTTTAATTTTGCTACGATAAAATTTATTGTAAGTTCGTTTGCAAAAAAATATGATTTTATTATATTTAACACATGTTAAGCTGTCAACCATATTCTGTTTTGAATACTTGAAACTTCTCATGGATACAGAGAGCCTTTATTTTTCTGGAGGTCCATAAGTTTGGAAGTTATGATATCCCCTTGCATCTGTTATAGGTTTTCTTGGTCGAGAAAGTTGGCTAAAATAAAATGCCTAACAAACTACATTTTGTTTGGGTTAATCTGCTGGGGATCTCACTTCTCAGGTAGTGCAGAAATTGCTGGGAAGCTCTGCTTCGACCTAAAGTACAAAGGTATGATCCTATTGCAAACAAATATCTAGATTTGTGGCAGTATTGTTGCCGGTCTCAGCTGGAAGTTGGTGGTACTAGTTTTGTGGAATTATAAAGCCCCATGAAGTAATTATTGGTTATTTGAACTATTATATGTTGTATTAAAATTTGGGTTATTCTTCATTTCTAAGCACTTGATTGTTTTTTCATAGATGAGGTGTACATATGATGCAATAATATTGATCAGACCTCAGGTGTATAACTATTTAACACGATACATGAGTAAGTTTAAAATGCAAATTTGTACATTTTAACAGAGTCCAGGCATAAAATATGTAATTAAGTTGTATAATGTACATAAAATTGAGTTTCCATTTTTCTGTAGGATGCGGAAGAATTGTCTGGTTCTCTTGCTGACACTGTAGATTGTTTTGCTTGCTTAGGTTTCTGAAAATAAATTGAAGGCTGAGCAAGGCAAATTTGTAATATTTTTGGATTTTGATTGAGTCTATTATAATCTTAAAAATATGCTTCTTCACATCGATTTGATTTGATGTATTAAAAATTACATTTAAATTGTATCTCATATTTCCAAAGGGATAGAAATAGAATACAAGTTGACAAAGAAGAAAAAATATTCTTTATCAACTAGATTAAACCTTCTAGGTTTTGATGGAGTTCTATATCCTTCTAGGTTGACAAAGAAAACTTCTCCTTTATCAATTAGACTAACCCGCAATTCTATATGCCTCAGTTTATCAATTAGACATTTTCAATAAAATTGAAACTTATGTAACACCTTGATGCATGATTCATGGATAAAGGGTAAATGTGAAATTATGGATTAGAAGTGCTCTAAGGGTATCTTGTTAAAATTGTTTAAAAATGTCTTGCAATGTTATTTATTTGCTTATTTTTGTTAAAACTCTCACATTAAATGCAAGAGTTACAAATAATCAAATTTTTTGTTGAAAAAAAAAGATTTTGTTGATACAAGTTGATTACAGAATTCCTTCCAAAAAAAATATAAGAGCAGCGCAAATGACAAATTGAGAGATCCACTCACCGTATTGCATATAAGGGTATATATGAGTCAACTACTTGTGAGTTATTCGAGTTGAATTTAATGATTATTTGAATTTAATTTATTTATTTTCGAATCGAATTCGAACTATTTGAATAACGAGTCAAGTTGAATTCAAATTTCTTAATATTTGACTCAAAATACTTGCGAGTTTTATCGAATTTTTTTAAATAATATTTTTAATATTTTATTATGAATTCATGATTTTACCCCTATAACATATAATTAAAATTGACAAATGGAGCATATCCAATCAAGTTCGAGCAGTTTGAATATTCTATCGAATCGAGCTTGAGTTTTGAAAATCAAAATCGATGGAATTCGAGCCAGTTTCAAGTCAAGTCAAGCTTAAATCTAATATTGCTAGACCGTTAAAATGGATGAAGATACTTGTTATTTACACCAAAAAATGACATCTAGGAGACTTTTTGACAAGCATGTGTCGTGTAAAGAAAAGCCAATTTTTTATCCAATGCCAACCCAAAACTATGGGAACATGCCCCGCAAAGGTAGCTAAAACAATCTCATAGCTAAACTAGCAACAAACAAACGCCAATTCTCGCAATTCACTGATAGGAATAGGATAGGACCAATCAAAGCATGAATCAGAAAGATGGAAAGCAACTAAGTTTGTAAATGTCACCCAGGCCTCTAATTGGTTACAAACCTTCTCCTTCCATAACAAATGAAGACAAATGGATGAATTCATCAGATAACTCTTCACTCCATCCAATTTCTCTGTTAACAATGGTGACCAAGAGTTCTTCTATCCACAAGAATTCCTCCATGTGCAAGTATCCACCTGACTTCCACTTTGGATGCGTATAATGTGTGTTTACACGAGATAAACTTTAACACCAAAACTTGACAAAATGTTTGTACATGTGTTTATACCAAATCGAGCTCGAGCTTTGAAAATTAAACTCGATTCGAGCCAGTTTCGAGTAAAATCGAGCTCAAATTTGGTACTGGATAATCTCATCTTAGCTCAATTACACCCCTAATTGCATGCCAAAGCCCTTACAGCCTTCAAGGCATCTCATATCACAACAAAGCAATGACGTCTAGGAGACATTTTGACAAGCATGTGTCGTGTAAAGAAAAGCCAATTTTCTATCCAATGCCAACCCAAAACTATAGGAACATACCCCCGCAAAGTTAGCTAAAACAATCTCATAGCTAAAATAGCAACAAACAAACGCCGATTCTCGAAATTCATTGATAGGAATAGGATAGGACCAATCAAAGCATAAATCAGAAAGATGGAAAGCAACCAAGTTTGTAAATGTCACCCAGGCCTCTAATTGGTTACAAACCTTCTGAAGACAAATGGATGAATTCATCAGATAACTCTTCACTCCATCCAATTTCTGTGTTAACAATGGTGACCAAGAGTTCTTCCATCCACAAGAATTCCTCCATGTGCAAGTATCCACCTGACTTCCACTTTGGATGCGTATATTGTGTGTTTACACGAGATAAACTTTAAGACAAAAACTTGACAAAATGTTTGTACAGGTATATAACTATTAAAGTGCTATAAATAAAGTGGTCAAATGCGGGATCAAACATTTCTCTAATTTCCCTGAAGGTTTAGCAAGTAAATCCAAATCCCAACTTGTTAGTTAAATAAAAAAAATGGTGTCAGTTCTAATAGAGTTAAGTGTTGATATTATGATGGTGTGCAATATAAAGTTCAAATAACCTAGGAAAATAAATTGACTACTAACGTCCTGCCCATCATAAAAAAGAAAACCATCTTTAATATGCAACATACAAAAAAGTTGAGACATAGAGTTGTAACTTTATCAAGATTTTTATCTGCCCTTTTGCGTGGTCCTTTTTCTTGCATCAAGACAAAACATGAAGACAGATGCTCAGGAACCTAGAATTTCACCAATCCATCAGTGAATCTACTAGAAGGCAGCATCGGAAAAACCTAAGATCCTTGCCCAACAACAATGGATTGAAGATCAGATAGATATCTACTTAATCTTGAATCCAGCGGCATGGAAAAATAAAGAACCTAAAAAGAAAAGCTACCTGAAACAGCAGCACAGTCTCTTACAGTTTTATTAATCTCAGATTTCAACTTTTCCCAGGCCAGTATCTAGCACAAAAAAGTAGCAAGAGATTCAATATGTTAAAAACATCAATATTGGTATAACACAGTTCCTTTTTCTTCAATAATCAATTAAAGAATGATCATTTTTGGCATAAAAATATGACAACAAATACATATTACGTTCAATTCTTAGCATTTTGTTTCTGAGACGAACTAACATTGAAAGATGATAACCCCATAGTATCAGGGCTCTTTAGCTGATCAAGTTGCTTCTTACCACGTCGAATCAAATATTCAATATAGAGGAAATTCTTACGATCTACTTGCTTGGAATTGAGACGGAACTCAGCTGATACAATTGATTCAATCTGGCGTCGATCTTCAGTAGGCTTCGAACGAGCTGCTCGCAAAAATCCTCTGTATAGACTAAGCACTTGCTTCTGCAATCCAGAAAGTTTTTGCCCTTTTGAAGCACCCATTGCAGTTGATCAATATATTAGGCACCGGATGTACTGCTAAAGGTTGCCCTGGATGTGTTCAGAACAGAATATTTTTAACTGTGCCCCAAACCAGTTGGAACTGTGCTACCAAAAACAGCAGGGATACCAACAACAAGCATACCTACAAAGAACAATTCATATTGCCATTTCAGAAATGAATTGAACAAATAAAATAACAGAGAAAGTGAGAGAGATAAAAGAGATAAATTTCCGCATTAAATAACATGAGCAAACAAATAAAAGGGTACACAATAAGCACGAGCAGCAAACAATATCAGTGGATATCATAAAGAAAATATCAACTAGCAGTCCCAAATCACATTATAAAAGGCGATAGGGCAGTGTTTGGCAAATAATTTTAAATCAGTTGATTATTGTTTCAAGAAAAAATGTTCATTCAGTCAATTCAGTTAAAACTATAACCTAATAACCATTTATCGAATTGACCAAATCACTATTTTCTTCTACCGTTAACCAGCAAACAGAATTACATAAAAATTAAGCTTTAATCCACCAAATTATTTCGGTTAGTTCTGTAAGTTTTGAATTAACCGAATTTTCACATGCTCTTGAGTTTGAACAAGAGCAAAAGCTGCCAGAAATTCAACAGCTAATGACTTCAACAGCTGGTATAAAAGGGAAAAAAAGGCATAATCACAACTCACAAACATGAAATTTTCAAATTAAAGAAAAAAAGAAGTTGATAGAATCTGAAATTGAAAGAGTAAAAGACAATTCATAAACATGAAGACAGATGGTGGTTGTAACGAGTAATTTGTGGTAGAGATATGGTGAAAGTCAGGTATATCAACTGTATCGATAGTTTTTTTTTTTAAGACCACCATGACCATTACTTTATCTTAACAAGTTATAGAAACCCAACAAGTTTGTGACAAAAAAAAACCCAACAAGTTCAGATTGGGCAAGTCATTCTAAAGCAATCAGGAGGAAAAAAAGTGCAGAATAACAAGCACATCAAGCAAGTTGGCAGAGCAAACAACAGCGAACAACTACAAGTATTAAATGGAAGCCCAAGTAATGTGAGAATTGAAGCTGTGGAATAAAAAAGCCAATGCCATAGGATTGTTTTTCCCGTTTCTTTTCCATCTAAGAAACATTTGTTATGAAACTCATAAATCTAAAATTAAGTTAAAAAAAGGAGTAAATACAAAGAAGATTTTTATCGACAACATGGTGAGCATTTGATGAAATAAGCAATGGATAGCTAGCTTTGCTTGCTTAATATATGTTAGAAATTCGAAAGATAATAGACCCAAAAGAAAAACATAGCCATTGAGAAAGTATTCTTTTTCCAGAAAATTAAGGTAGGGTTGCGAATTGCGATGCAATCATGCAAATGCAATAGCTTACCTGGGTTGGGTTGTGAGAGAGCTGGGTCTGAGAACAGGTCTCGGAAGGAATTACGAATTACCGAAAAAACTAAAGAAAGACAATTATACGTCACAATCCTCCATAATTTTTTTTTTATAGAGTGGCTAATGGTTAGAGGATTTTATTTTTTTATTATTTTTGATTTGAATAAAATTAATCTTAGATAGTAAAAAGATGAAAATACATGTGTTTATACTGAAAAAAAGTTAAGCCTAATTCTTTCTTTAATTAAACAGGACTGATCAAATTTTGAATTTAATTACACTTTAACTTAATTCCTCTAAACAATGGAAACAATCATTAAATCAAGCATAGTTTTTTTTTGTGTAATCATAGGTATCATCATATGTTTTACGATATGATATTAATTATGTTCGAGCTGAGAGTGATAAACAGAAAAGCCCTTCCAATAGTTACAACTCCAAATACCTAGGGAAGTCCACTTCCACTTTTTTCTTTTTAACCATTTGTTGGTAAATCAAACATGATTCATCTAAGAGAAATTCTAAACCCACCCCACGTTCTGCTAAGTTTATCCCACCCCGTTTTTTAACAGTAAAATTATCTTTGCAAATGGCTATTTTACCCTGCAGAAGTCACGCACCACAACCCTTGCGCAAGGAAACTTGTGCAAATCTTCACACTTCGCGCAACAATTGGTTCGCACAAGCATCCTTACGCTGAAGGCACTTGCGTGGAAGGCCTATGTTTGCGCAAGTGAACTTGCGCAAATAGGGATTTTCGTGCACAGAAAGAAGTTTGTGCAATAACACATGAAAATTATGATTTCGCGCAAGTGTTCTTGCGCAGAGTGTTTCAATCAGGCAACATAGATTTCGCGCAAGAACACTTGCGTTATTGTAAAAAATCTCTGTGCGCGTTAAATTTTTATTGCACAAATATTATATACTATAAAAAACAATTTTTTTTTTATATAATAACACTTATGAATATTATTTTTCCCATTTTTGTTCTCTCTCTTCTGCTTTTTCTTTTGTTTCTACTTTTTCTTCTGTGACTTTTGTTCTTCGTCACTCTTGCCTTTCATACCTTAAATTTCATTTTCTTTCAAAAAAAAGGAAAATCTTAGTGAGGGTAGCTATTATGATAGCTATGAAGAATATGAAAGCCTTCTTGAAAGTGTAGAAGCCGACGAAGGAGAAGAGGTAAAAATGTTTTTTGTGCTCTCGATTTCGCCTGCCGTGCAATCTGATTTGCGCAACAAAGCCACCATAGCACAAGTTTACTTGCACACATCTTTCATTCCCGCGAATCCGCACAACCCAGCTTGCACGGAAATGAAGTTTTAGCGTAAGCTAGCTTACGCGAAAATAACTGTTCAGCGCAAGTACTTGTGCTTGCGCTAAAAAACCTCTTTTTGCAACAGCTATATTTTGATAATTATAATTAATTTTTTATTATATTATTTATTATAATAATTATAATTAATGACTTTGTTTAATATTTGCAGAATGACAAAAGGATAGTGTATAGCGGAGAATCGAAAAGTGTCTATGAAGAAATATTTGACTGTACTAATGCATTTACTACTAACCAAGTAAGTAGTTTTAAAATTAATATAATGTTTTAATACAAATATAGTAGAAAAAAACTAATTATTAAATTTATTTTGTTTCAGGTTTTCAATAGTTGAAATGCCTTGATCACTTGGGCTAGAGAGCTTGGAAGAGACTTAAGTTTTGTTGTTGTGATAAGATTATTGGAAGTTGGTGTTCCCTGAAGAAGACCTAGAGTTCGACTTGTATGTGAAAGGCATGGACGAGAACGATGATTGGATAGTGAAAGTAGTATATGGGATGCATAATCATTTGGCTGCACAACAGCTAGAAGGACATTCCTTTGCTGGTCGATTGACAATGCAAGAGCAAAGTATGGTGGGTGATATGATAAATGCTATGGTAAAACCAAGAAAAATATTAATGATGTTGTAGCAACATGATGAGAAGAATGTAAGCACCATAAAGACCATCTACAATGCACGACAAAAATATCAAATGGTTAACAAAGCTGGTAGATCACATATGCAACAACTCATGAAACACTTGAATGATTGTAAATATGTTGAGTGACATAAGAGTGATGAGTCAAGTGATTGTGTTAGAGACTTATTTTGGGCACATCCAACAACTATAGATTTGTTGAATGCGTTTCCCAATGTATTAGCTATGGATTGTACATATAAAACTAATAGATATCGACTCCCACTCCTTGAGATTGTTGGTGTAAAATGTACAAATCTAACTTTTTCAGTTGCATTTGTTTACATAGAGGCTGAGCGCACTGACAACTACACTTGGGCATTAGAGAAGCTAAAAAGCTCGATGTCTTCTGATTCAACACCTTTTGTCATTGTTACTGATAGGGATTTGGCATTGATGAAAGCATTACAGACAGTGTCCCCTAGCATAATTAATCTCTTATGTAGATGGCATATATCAAAGAATGTACTTGCTCATTGTAAAAAGTTGTTTGAGGGCATGGAGAAGTGGGAGGCATTAATGTTAGCTTGGAACGTTCTTGTATCCTCTTTAAATGAGTATGAGTATGAAGCAAATTTTAGTTCAATGGTCTCTTATTACCATTCTTATCCTAGAGCACTCGAGTACTTAAGAGATACTTGGTTAACTGAACATAAAGAGAGATTTATTGCTGCTTGGACAAATAAAGTAAAGCACTTTGGAAATGTTAAAACAAATAGGTATGTAGGTTTACAAGGTTTAAAAATTCTTATTTTCATAACTTATACAATTTATTCATTATAATAAACATTGTGCTAACGTCATGTAGGGCCGAGAGTGCACATGCAAAGTTAAAGAGACACCTTGGATCGTCCCAAGGAGATTTTGATATATCTGGAATGTTATCAACTCTCTGATTGAGCTACAACATACAGAGATAAAGGCTTTGTTCGAGAGAAGTGTTACTATTGTTGAACATAATTTTAGACCAGCTTTGTTTAGGGAGTTACGGGGATTGGTGTCTAGGACAACATTGAATATAATTTTGAAGGAGGCGCATCCCGGCATTGACCATCTTATTTGTGGTTGCATCAGTAGAAGCACATATGGGTTGCCTTATGCTCACGAGATTGTTGAATTCATGAGGGATGGGAAACCTATTCCCTTATCCGTTTTGGATCCTCATTGGTCGAAGTTGGACTTGAAGAAGAAAACTGTTGATTACTTGGCTAAGTTAAATCTTGATGCCGAGTAGGAGCTTATAGTGAAACGCTTCAATGCGTGTGATCTCTCGAGAAAATTAGCCTTGAAGAAAAAATTAAGAGAACTAGGTGATCCAGCAATTACATTCCTTATTCCTCCACTCGAAAATGCTAAGATCAAAGGCCTTTCAGACAAATCAACTTGACGTGCCCGTTCATACTTTAAGATTGTTGAATCTCAACATGATAGCGCATCAACACCCATTTCAGTAAATTCAGCAACGAAGAGGATGAAGTTACCAGTTCATTGAAAAAAAGTGAAATTTATTGATTCTTTCCCTTTAGAGATATGCCAACACATATGCTCTATCGTGGATGTTGAGTCAGATGGACATTATGGTTTTCGGCTATAGCTGGGTTGCTAGGCATGTGTGTTGATGCATGAGCGTTGATGCATGGGCTAAGGTGCGACAAGATTTGATTGAGGAGATATGTGATTTCTGAGCTTATTATGTTAGTCTCTATGGATTCGTGGAGCGTGTTGATGAATTGTTAGAGACATTATCATATTTCAACATACCGGCTTCTTATGATAAATGGATAACTTTACCTGATATGGGTCACTTGATAGCAACAAAGTATAATGTTGTGCTGGTCATTTATCTTCGAGACAATGTTTGACATATCTCCCGCTTAGAACTGCACCACCTCTACCATTACAGCATGGATTCATAGCAATTGAACTTGTTAACGATTCTCATTTTGTTGAGGGATTGATAATGATATGTATGCTAGACTTTAGATATTTTGTATTTCATTTTTTATACGTTTAACATTGCTATTTTTTAGGTATTTATGGACCCATTCGCACCAATACATCCGATTGCATGCAATTGGCTTCGGTATCAGTGTGATTCTGCTCGTTAGTGGGAGCTTCTATATGTATCTTGCATCGAAGAATTCCAAAATTTATTGTCGAGATTAGATGTTGTCATTAGAGAAACCATTGACTTAGATGAACCATGATATTTTATTAAATATTACTGTATTTTGATATGTATGCCTTTTATGATTGTATTATCGATTTATGCGTTATATATTTTAATAACATTATCTAATATCATAAAGATAAACTGTATAAAAAACAAAAATCACTAAATAAAACATTAATCCTTAATAAATTATAAACAAAAATCACTACATATTTTAATAACATTATCCAATATCATAAAGATAAACTGTATCTTTAAAAAACAAAAATCACTAAATACAAATACACTAATCCTCCGACGCATCCGATATAATTGCCTTGCCTCTCCTCCTCCCGAACCTAGTGTAAAAATGTATAGCTGGAGGAGCTATCTCTGATGTAACTGGATGAGAAGCTATCTTTGATGTAACTGGTGGAGGAGCTGTCTGTGATGGAGCTAAGGGAGAAGAGGAGGATGAAGCAGTATCTGACGACCCAGATAATATGTCACGTAGGTCGTAAAGTCCCTTTGTCAATGTCTCCACATCTTTGTTGCCACTAATGAGTAATGCAATGCGAGACATTGCCCTCGACACGTGCTGCAAGACAATGCATGAAAGAAATTTTATCAAATCAATTAGTATGAAAAAATTTTATTCACTTAGGATTTAGTGTTAATAACTTACACTAGAATAATCGAAATCGATAATGGGAGCTTGGAACCTCGATCTACGTGTTGGATTTTGTATGAATCGATGAGAAATGGAGTCATACCAAGCCATATAGTCTGGAGCTGTCTCTCTTAGGATCACACACTTTCGCCTTCTATTCTCTTTTATGAGGACATACATAGGCCATCTCTGCCATAATTGATCCATAAACTGATAAACAACATCATAAGTAGTACTCGTACTACCTCTCCGTGCTCTAAATGTTGCTACTCCGTGCTCTAAATGGTGCTAAAGATCTCGGAGGTACGATCTGTACATAGCCCCACAGCCGTAACACTCTCTCTGGATGATACGGCTTCACGACATCCCCAGTTTTTAAATAGATGATGAAAAATGTGATCGGAGGCAACGAATGATGTCTCCGACTATCTACATAGGGATCCCAGCACACCTGATTACACTGGAGGTCATCTAGCTGCTCTCACAAGACCTTCACATCCTAGCCATAACTACGTGGCTTCCATCGTCGAGCTCGAGGCATACTATCCTCGTAGTTGAAGTTCACCTCCAGACTCAACGTTGGAAAGTGCTCATAAATCCAAACCTACATCAAATAAAACATTAATCATTAACAAATTATAAACAAACAAATTATAATTAACAAGTTACTTAGATAAAGTAAATTATAATACCTGTAAAAGGGTCATATAGCCACCAATCCTATTCACTTTTGATCTGCTTGCAAGACCCAGCTGTCTATACATATGAGCAAGAGCACCTACACCCCACGCGTATTCACTAATAACCGGTAGATCCTCTAAACAAGACAATAATGAGATAGCAACATGCAATCCACTCTTATCTACAAAAAGTGTACTCCCAAGTAAGTGAAGCAAGTATGCACGAGTAGCATATACTATCTCCTCATCATTGGAGCTGTCGGTGACATTGCCAAAATTTGATCTCAACCACTGCAATGTCACACTAGATCCACGACTGGTACTTGTCGCCACTTTAGCCTCTGTAAGAGACACTCCTAACAAACATACTAATAGTTTGTTGGCGTGCCTCATAGAGATGTGCCGGCAAAATACGATCCCCTCGGCCACTGGTATGCCTAGGAGTGTAGCTACATCGTTTAGGGTAATTGTCATCTCTCCAAAAGGCATATGCAATGTATTCGTCTTTGGCTGCCACCTCTCACAAAAAGCAGAGATGATGGTGTTGTTGCATGTGTGGTAACTACAGTCAACCAAACTCTTTAAGTCGAACTGCAAAACAAATGAGCAAATATGAGACCAATCATCGTCTAAGATCCACTGAGAGATTTTATGGCTATGATTAAGAACCTTCAAATTGCCTTGCTCCTATATCAAAAACAACAAACAATAAGATCATTTCAAAAGTGACATGTGATCACATATTGCAAAAACAATAAATATTATCAAATTTTAAAAATGAGAATTTCCTGCCCATCCCATATTGCAAAAGCAACATGTGATCTAAAACTTCTAAGAATCGAGGTATCAATCGGGCCTCCAGGACAAGGCTCGACTTCCTCCTTTGCATACTTTGAATCTGCCTGCTCAGCTTGCTCGACCTGCTCGGCATGCTTGACAAGTTTGACTTGTTCAGCTTGGTCGGCCTGATATCTCTTAACTTGTCATCTCCTCTCAGAGCTGGTAGGTCGCTGTCGTCTTCCTTGAGTGAACCTCCACCTCATGTTATTGCTATATCTGAAAAGGAAAAACATTTAAATAATTATAAAACAAAACCTTTGAAAATTACCATAAAATTAATACTGAAACCTAATCAACTCAAATATCTCTAGTACTAACAAGTATAGAGGTGAACTAGGAAACATATATGAAATGTCAAACAAATATATTTACCAACTCATGGGATTTATATATTTCTTTTTCTTAATAGGATTGGATTATAGGAAACCAGTGTGGCATCAAACACATATAATGAAGCAAATTCTCATAAGAAATGAATCACATAGGTAAAGCTTCAGTGAAGATGCAAATATTATTATTGATACATGCTTCTTCTTACTTCTTGTGACTGTGAAAGCTGACTAAAGTCAATGAACCTGAAAACAAAGAGAGATATCTGAAGGAATAATTTTTATGTATTGACTCGCTTTTTAAAATACTTTACAGACTTCCTTCTTATAGAAAATACACAGCACACTTCTAGGAACTACATAATTACTGTAGCTAACCTATAAGGAAACTTTCCTAATTTACATAAGTTGACTAAATATTTTTACAAAAAAATCAGCTAGCAAATCTCTAAGATTCTGGCAATATCTCAGCAGAATCTTCCATCTTCCAACACTCCCCCTCAAGCTAGCTTGAAGATATCTTCTATTACCTACTTGCTAATCAAACTATCAAATTGCTTCTTATGAAGCCCCATTGTAAGTATATCAGCAGTCTGATCAGTAGTTGGAATGTAAGGCATGCAAATTAGTCCATTACTGAGCTTTTCTTTAATAAAATGCTTATCCACTTCTACATGCTTTATTCTGTCATGAAGGATTGGATTATGAGCAATAGAGATTGCTGCTTTATTAGCGCAATATACTTTCATGGGTGAAGGGTTAGAGATCCTCAAATCTTCTAACAACCTTTTAATCCACATTACTTCACAAATCCTATCAACAGATCTAAACTCAGCCTCTGCATTACTTCTAGCCACCACATTTTGTTTCTTGCTTCGCCAAGTAACAAGATTTCCTCCAACAAATGTGCAGTAGCCTGAAGTTGATCTTCTGTTATTAATACTTCCATCCCAATCTGCATCAGTATAGACTTCGATCTGTAGGTGTCCACGTTTCTTAAACAACAGACCCTTCTAGGAGTCCCTTTCAAGTGCCTCAAGATCCTGTACACAGCATTAAAGTGTTCCAAACCTGGTGAATGCATAAATTGACTCACCATGCTTACTGCAAAAGCTATATTTGGACGTGTATAGGACAAATAAATCAATCTTTCAACAAGCCTTTGGTACTAGTCCCTGTTCACCACATCTTTAGTTTTGGCAGGTTATAGCTTTAAGTTGGGTTCAATTGGTGTTTCAGCTGCCTTGCAACCAAGCAAACTTGTCTCACTAAGCAAATCGAGTATGTACTTGCATTGATTGACAAATATAACTTCCTTAGAACTAGAAAACTCCATCCTGAGGAAATATTTCAATGTACCCAAGTCTTTGATTTCAAAGTCATTAGCAAGTCTCTTCTTCAATCTTTCTAGTTCAACATTATCATCACCTGTCAAGATTATATCATCCACATATATGATCAAGATAGCAATTTTCCCGTCTCTTGAATGTTTATAAAACATAGTATGATCCACTTGACTTTGATAGTAACCATGACTTTTTACTGCCTTCCCAAAGCGTTTAAACCAAGCTTTAGGAGATTGTTTGAGGCCATACAATGACTTCTTTAATCTACAGACTTTATCTTTACCAAATCTTTCCTCGAAGCCATGTAGTAGGTTCATAAACACTTCCTTTTCCAAATCTACATTTAGGAAGGCATTTTTTACATCTAACTGATGTAGGGACCAATCGATATTCACGGCCAAAGATAATAAAACCTGAATTGAGTTTATTTTGGCTACTAGAGCGAACGTTTCTTAGTAATCAATTCCGTAGGTCTGTGTAAATCATTTTTCCACAAGCCTAGCCTTGTACCTTTCTACACTATCATCAACCTTGTACTTTACAGTAAATACCCATTTGCACCCTACTATCTTCTTGTCCTTTGGCAAGTCAACTACCTCCCAAGTACCACTTTTCTTAAGAGCATTCATCTCTTCTATAACTGCTAACTTCCGATTTGGATCATCTAGAGCTTCTTGAATATTTCTTGGAACAAACAAGTGAGAATTTTTTAGGTAAATGCTCTATGGTGATTAGAAATTCTTTGGTAAGATAAATATTTGGCAATAGGGTGATTGGTACATGTTCGAACTCCTTTCTTAATAGCTATGGGAACATTAAGATCTGAGGACTCATTGTTAGAAGGCATAATAGAAGAAGGAATTGGAGCTGAAGATGAAATAGGAATAAAATTACCTTAAATATTTGAAGGACCATCTCTTGGAGATTTTGGTTGATTCTGTGCTAGAGTGATAGGTAGCTCTTTACCATTTTTATGAGTTCTTCTAGTATAAACCAGAAGCTCAAAATTTAGATTGTTTTGATCCGTTTGTAGTATTTCTCCCCTTGTTTGTGATACATCCATGCTTTGCAATGGTTGATTAGAATTTCTTTATTCTCAATATCTTGAACAGATTTTTCCTGATTTTTTGTTTCGAAAAAAATAGGAGAAGTGGTATCACAAATGATTGTATTAGGTAGAGAAATGTTCCAAAAATTGTCTTCTTCACTTTCTTTCTCCCCCTGAGATAATTTTTGCTAAAGTAAGGTTGATTTTCCAAAAAACAGACATCCATACTGACATGGATTTTTCTGGTTTGAGGATTATAACACTTATATCCCTTTTTATTTGGAGCATAACCTATGATAACACATTTTTCAGCTCTAGGATCAAGTTTAGATATAAGTTTGCTAGGTATATAAACAAACATTGTGCAGCCAAAAACTTTTAAAGGCAAATCAGATTGTATTCTAGATTTTAGAACAGTTTTTTTAAGGCACTCTAAAGGTGTGATGTAGTTTAAAACTCGTGTAGGCATCCTATTAATCAAATAGGATGCTGTTAAAACAGCTTCTCCCCATAAATACTTTGGAATATGCATAGAAAACATGATGGCACGAGCCACTTCAAGTAAATGTTTATTTTTTCTCTCAGCAATTCCATTTTGCTTAGGAGTATCACGACATGTAGATTGATGTTGGATACCTTTTTCTTTAAAAAAATTTTCCAAACATTCATTAAAATATTCCGTTCCATTATCGGAGCGTAATATACTACTTTTTGTTTAAAATTGATTTTCAACCATATTGTAAAAATCTTTGAACAACTTTTCCACCACAGATTTGTCACTTATCAAATATACCCAACACAATCGTGTGTGATCATCTATGAATGTCACAAACCCTTTTTTTCCAGATAAAGTGGTAATCTTTGAAGGACCCCAAACATCAGTATGAATCAAATAAAATGGTTTGGAAGCATGATATGGTTTTAAGATATAAGTAGCACGATGGCTTTTTGATAAATGACAACTCTCACACTAAAACGATGAACAATCCAAATTTTTAAATAAAGCAGGAAATAAATGTTTAAGATAAGGAAAACTAGGATGTCCTAGTCTAAGATGCCAAAGCATTATTTGTTCACGAACAGAAATTGAACGAATACTACCAAAACCTTGAGCTTTTTTATTACGGAAGAGGTTGTCATCAAAACAGTAAAGGCCATTTATCATTCTAGCACTGCCAATCATCCTCCCCGAGTTCAAGTCCTGGAATTCACAACGAGAATCAAAGAAGGTAACACAACAGTTAGAATCTTTGGATAATTTACTCAGACAAAAGATTATAGGCAAGTTTAGGGACATGAAGAACAAATTTAAGATCTATATTCTTAGAGATTTTTATTAATCCTTTTCCTGTAATAGGTGAGAAACTACCATCGGCAATTCTAATGGTTTCATTACTAGAACAAGGTACATAAGATTAAATAGATGAGACAAACTAGTCATGTGGTCAGATGCACCTGAATTAATGATCCAAGGAGCAGAATTTGAACAACAAGATAAAGCATTAGGGTTACTACCTATTTGAGCAAGGGAAACACTAAGAATACCAGATGATGAATTGGACTTTAGCAGTTTAAGAAGATGATCCATCTGCTCTTTACTGAAGAGACTTGTCTCAGCTTCATTTGCTGAAGGATATACACAAGTGGGTCTATCACCTTGTTTGCTGCTTTTCTAATTTGCTGGTTTGCCATGAATCTTCCAACAAGTTTCTTGAGTATGGTGAGGCTTGTTGCAATAGTCACACCAAACACGAGGTCTTTCATCTATCTTACATTAGAGGTAGCCAATGCTGAGTTTTCGATAGATACACTAACACCCTTTTTTCCAAGCATTACATTCCTGCGACTCTCTTCTCTTTGTACTTCAGAAAATACTTTACCAATTGGGGGAAGAGGTTGTCTGCCAATTATTCTCCTTCTCACTTCATCAAATTTAACATTGAGCCCAGCAAGGAACCTGAAGATGCGATTGTCCTCCACATTTTCTTGTTGTGTTTGCAATCTTCTGTAGATTTCCATTCATAATCATTGAATAGATCCAAGTCTTGCCACAACCATTTCAAAGAGTTAAAGTACTTAGTGACATTATCTTCTCCTTGTCGGATCTCACTAAGTTTTAATGTTAATTCATAAACTTGGGACTGGTTTCCCAGATCTAAGTACATCTTGTTGATATTGTCCCAAAGATCTTTGGCTGTTGGATAGCACATATAGTTGGAACTGATTTCTTCATCCATAGAATTCACAAGCCATGTCATGACCATGGAATTTTCTGCATCCCAGGTAGCATGCATCAGGTCCTCTTTTGTTGGTTCCTTCGTATCTCCAGTTAAATACCCAATCTTCCCTCGCCCCCAAATATACATTCGAACGGACTGAGACCATCGCAGAAAATTATCACCATTCAAACGGATAGTGGTGATTTGGACATAGTGTGAACTAGAGTTGGAGGCTTGGATTTGGGTTTCAGTGGTTTTCCTTGAGTTAGTAGGAGGACTGGATTGAATTGAAATATCAGACATGGTAAAAACTATAGGTTGGCTAGGGTTTCTATGGAATAAGTCCTAGGTTTTTTAGAAAGAGTCAATGATCAAAATCCAACTCTTGATACCATGAAAACAAAGAGAGATATCTGAAGGAATAATTTTTATGTATTGACTCACTTTTTAAAATACTTTACAAGCTTCTTTGTTATAGAAAATACATAGCACACTTCTAGGAACTACATAATTACTACAGCTAACCTACAAGGAAACTTTCCTAATTTACACAAGTTGACTAAATATTTTTACAAAAAAATCAGCTAACAAATCTCTAAGATTTTGGCAATAGCTTAGCAGAATCTTCCATCTTCCAACAGAACCATTTTTAAACATTCTGTTTGCTCACATCATTCTTGTAAATTGTACCACTTCATCTAGATGTGGGGCTAGGCCATGTTAAGATGAAATAAAACTACAGTTGGCTAGGCCATGTTAATCAAGCACATACCTTGTAATAATTTCTTTACTTTCTTTTCTTGTCTTTCTTTCCTATTTCTTTCTTTAACTTCCTGTTTCTTTCCTTACAGTGTAGTAGCTTGTAGAGATTAATGGCAGCAACCGAAGCGAGATGGTGGCAATAGTCTACATAATTACAAACTTCAGTCAAATGATGAAATCAAGAATCATAGAAACCAAGCTTGTAGAAAGTAGCCAAAACCATAAAACAATCGCACAAGTGCCCTTGCGCCAATCCAGTTGCCTCGTGCAAGTGCCCTTGTGCGAGGAAAGCCACCCCGTACAAGGGAACTTGTACGAGGAAAGCCACTGCGCGCAAGTGAACTTGCGTGCGGCATGCTCTCGCGAGCAAGTTCACTTGTGCGAGCTTGCCGCACACAAGGGTTGCTGGGCACGAGGCTTAGCCTCACGTAGGTGCGCCACCTGCGTGAGACCGAGGCTAGCCTCGGCCTCGCTTAGGTGGAGAGGTTGGCCTCGTGCAATGACACTTGCGTGAAGCTCACCCACGCTGGAACTAAACTCCATAAAGTCATACCTTCAATGGTGGAGCAGCCTTCAACGTCGGCGAGATGAAAAAGAGAAAAAGGAAGAAGTAGGCAGCAGTGTTGGTTTGGAAGGGTTTTCGACTGGCGGGGAGGGAAGGCAACAGTGTTGATTTGGAAGAAGGTTAAATTTTTCTTTTTATTTATTGGGTTGTTTAGGTGGGGTAGATTTAGTAAAAATGGGAGCTTATTTAGAATTTCTATTCATCTAAACAAGTAAATCAAACAATAGTTGTGTTAAATCGTTATTGGTACTCCTAAGCTACTATTTGATATACCTCATGTATTATTTGTATTATTAGTTTAGCTTTTCTATGCCTATATAATGTAACTCCTTTGTGCTAGAGGAGGCATCCAATCAAGATCTCCCAATCCTCTCTTATCCCTTGTAAGAAATTTGTAAAATACAAGAATGAGTTTCTAAAGTCTCTGTCTTGGTTATTTTCCTTGCCTCACTAATTTGGATAAGTTCTTTGTTCTTGTCACGACCCAAAGGCCACGAAGTACACTTATCAATCACACATACCATTTTTCCCAATTTTTTGAACTAAAATTTTCTTTTCACTTTAAGGTTTGTATTCGGTATCGATGTCACTGCTAAACAATTTTCACCTTTCTCAGTTAGATTTGACTTATCGTTACTATTTAAATTATTATTTCCTAAAGTAATCGACTTATGTCCTCATTATTTTAATTCAAGATCAACCTGGAGAAAAAAATCGAAAACTCCCCCTTATATAAAATCAATTTTCCCCAGTAATTAACCTACAAAATAACAGCTATTCTCAACAACATCTTTCAATCCCATAATCCACATTCTATATCACCATATACTTAAACATACTTCCAAAAATCATTACTTAAATATATGGCATTCCACAAACTCGTATTTGTCGTACATTAATGATTTCTTGGATCGCGCTTGATAATCATATTAATAAATAATAATCTAGAACGATCCTGAGTTGCATCCCAAAATAATTCCATAAGCATGTACTGTGCATCTTAAATGTCATACATGATAACCAAAATAACCATTTTTATACCTCAAGTGAAACAAAAACAGCACTCAGAGGACTCAGACTAGTATCCCAAATAAAGATTGTCCCCGAGGCCTTGCACCAAAACTCCGAGTGGGAGTCTAGCTCGTATGATATGAAATGTTGTTAGAAAGGGGTGAGCAAAACCACGGCTCAGTAAGTAGTTTAAGTAAATGCATGTTAGACTCATGTCGATCTACACGCAAATACCCAAAATCAATGTCGAAGTGACGTGTATGCATAGTACTCGGTCGTGGAATCGATAATCCAATATGAATGTAAATAAAAACACTTTCACTATGCATTGCGATTAAATCAAACCATCATGCATTTTGCTTAAATAAAAAACACTATGCACTTCGATAAATCATTCACTATGAATTTCAATAAATCAATCAGTATACTTTGTAATAGATCATTCAGTAGGTAGTTCGATAATTTAATCAGTGGCTACTTCAATAATCAAACAGTAGGTATTTCAATAAATCAATCAGTAGGTTCTTCAATATATTAAACAGTAGGCAGTTCGATGAGTCAATAAGTTTGTAAAACAAAAATCAATACCCATTAGGCATATAGCCCCGATTCACTGAATTCAATTCTGATAATCAAATGACAGTAAATAGAGTTTAGGCAAGAATCCTCAGTCAGTGATACGATAACCACGTCCATCCTAGCTAGTGATGGAATGGTGTCGCAAGCAACATAGAATCTATGGCCATAGAACAGTATTCCAGTCTCGCTGATCAGTCGAGAGCTGGAACTTGTCTGTTGGTTTTCCAGACAAGCCTAATAGTTTACCTAGAGCACTAGGCTCGATAGGTACAGTACTGTACAGTAGTCTAGAGCACACAGCTCGATGACAGGTAATAAGGCCTAAAGCTAAGCTCAATAGGCTAGAAATGACCCGAAGGTCGTAGGATATGCCTTCACTAAAAAACAATTCATAAACAAGGTTCTCGTGGAGCATTTGGCTTGCACGGATTTCAAACCATTTAATAAATCATTTTTGAACTATCAAATATATGGAAATCTCGATTTATTTCAAGGTCAGTTCAAATCCAAACTTTAGATTTAAGACATGATGCAAGTAGTAAAAATATAGATATTAAATAATTAAATTTAAACCATGTTATATGTAAGTCCACATACACTTCGACTTGCTTAATTTAACATGTACGCTTAGCTAGCCACAATAGGTAAAACGGAAGATAAGTTTTAATCTAATTCAATCGTAGACCAATTCATAAACAAACTATACCTCAATGTCCAACCATAACTTTCTTATTTTCTTATCGTAAGAATAAACCGAAATATTTATCAAATTTAAAGTCATTCTACGAGATGATGCTAACATACGTTACTTAACCCACTTACCTCGAGGCTTAAAAATTTCCTTTTCGAGCTTCCGAGTCTGTACTCAAGCCTCTACACCGTTCTGATTCACTACACAAAATTTATTAACATTTTCAATAACTCTTCATCATTATGCTTAATCATGCACCAAAACAAGTGTCTTAGAACCACAATTTATTTTAGCTTACGACTACATCCAAAATCGACTTCTTATTGTCATTCGAGATATACCGATAAGTTCTCATCCTTATTCATATATATTTAAAATATATATATACATATATACATATATATGCTTATATATATGTGTATATTCCAATATATATATGCTCATCCTATTCTTTTTCCATATAAATATTCATTCTATATATATATATGTATATACTTTTATACATATATATCACCGTAATGACATATATGCATATTGATCATCATGATTTATATATATATATATATACATATATGTTCGTATCAATTCCTATCGCTAAGCATGTGCACATATTAACCTCAAATCAATATTATTTTACCTTAATTTCCATCAATTTCAGCCCCCAAGCAATCGCTTATGAACCCAACAAAGGTCCTAGCCTAACTCAGCCACTCAAAACACCACTCAAGTCAACCTTTGTTGCCCTTGTTGCAGTCGTTGGAAGTGTTCTGTTTTGAGCAACAGATATGGGTTTTTGACCAGTTCGGTTGGCTCACGTCCTTGTCTCCCCACAACCGAATTCAAGCTCAAACCACAGCCAACCGTGCTACCTCTAACTAGCCAAAACAGATACTGAAATCACACTTAGAGTCTTCACTTATAGCCTTCGGTTTAGCCTTTCAACCTCCAATTTTGAGCACTTTAAGAGCAACATTTAGAGTTGCCGTGAAGTCTATATCACAGCCCTCTCTCAGACTACTTTGCTACAGCCCAAAAATGGTTCCTGTTCGCACCTTCAAAGCTATCTTGATACTACCCTACAGCCCTTCTTTTCACAGCTTCAAACCAACCCCAATTTCAGCCACTAATCAACCCCAACAGTAGCCCTCTCGTCTGCTTCTCTCCCTTGGAAATGGCTTCTTTCTTTTCTTTTAGCTTTTTGTTGGTTCAGTCGGTTTCACTCTTTCTTTTCTTCTTGTTTCATCTCTTGGCTATCGTTTCTCTTTTCTTCTTCTTCTTTCTCAACTCGCATCACTTCCTTCCTCTCTCGATCTCCACCTCTCTACTCTCTATTCTCTCTCTCTCGTTTGGAACTCCTCATTGCAGTTTCTTTCTTCTTCTCTTCTTTTTCCTTTTTCTCCTTCCTTTTTTGCCGAGATCTCCTCTTATTCTTTCTCTCTTTTCTTTTTTTTTCTCTTGTTTTCTGTTTCGTTTGGCAGAAGCTCTGCCTCCTTTAGATACAGACCTGCTCCCACTATGTTTTGATTGGCTTCCTAAAGAAGCCAATCAATTTTTATATTATTATTATTATATATATTATATATTTCCTATTCAATATATATATATATATATATATATATATATATACACTTTATATGAATATATATTATATATATTATATATTTATCATCTTTTTATATATGTATATACATGATATGTATATATTTTCACACCCACTATATATATATATATATATATATATATTTGATAGTAGTATATATATATATATATATATATATATATATATATATATATATATATATTCATTGCTCCTTTATCTTAAAATTTTCATATATATATATATATAAATGTATATATTTAATATTCAATATATATATTTTAATACACATGCAGATCACATTTAATTTAATATACTTATATCCTTTTGTTTATTTAAATATATATTTATATTTACATATATATTTATTTGTTCTTTTGATTATCTATTCACTTGTATATACTTGCCCATAGGTTTGTGAGTGCATTTATATAATTTATTGATTTATTTCAGAAATGTACAAAATATTAATTTATTTTCTTTATTAAATTAATATATATAACTCGTACTTATTTATATAATTCTAAATTATATTAGCATTAATCATTTATTGCCAAATGCTCCTAAATAAAATATTTGTTTCCATTAGTTGAAATAATTAGAAGTACAAACTACATTTCAATACTTAGCTTGTTTGTGGTCTTTTATTTATTTACAAAATCGGTACGAAATTTGCAACCTTCACATTCTCCCCTCCTTAGGAACTTTGGTCCGCCAAATTCTCCATGTCCATATGAAAAAGGTGAGGATACTTCTCCTTCATCAAACTTTCTAACTCCCATGTAGCTTCTTCTGAAGAGTGATGCTGCCAAAGTACTTTCACTAAAGGAATTGTCTTAAACCTCAATATCTTATCTTTTCTATCTAAAATTTGAATGGGTCTCTCAACATAGCTCAAATCCTCCCTAATCTCCAAAGGTTCATACTCAATGACATGAGAGGGGTCCGGATGATACTTCCTGAGCATCGACACATGGAAGACGTTATGCACACCAGATAGTTCTGGTGGTAATGCTAGTCGGTATGCCACGTCACCAATTCTCTCTAGTATTTCGAACAGACCAATATACTGAGAGCTCAACTTCCCTTTCTTACCAAATCTCATTACGCCTTTAGATGGAGAGATCTTCAAGAACACTTTATCTCCAACTTGAAATTATAAAGGCCTTCTCTGACTATCCGCATAGCTCTTCTATCTACTTTGGGCTGTCCTCAATCTATCACATATCAACCTCACATCTTCAGAAGCTTTCTCTACTAATTCCGGAGTAAATATCTTTCTTTCATCTACCTCTTCCCAACCAATAGGGGATCTACACCTACGTCCATACAACGCCTCGTAAGGCGCCATCCCAATACTAGAGTGAAAGCTGTTGTTATACGCAAATTCAGCTAGTGCCAAATGATCATCCCATGAGCTTTGAAAATCCATGACACATGCCCTTAACATGGCCTCAAGTGTCTGAATTGTCCTCTTTGATTGTCCATCGGTTTGAGGATGAAAGGCCATGCTAAAGCTCAGTTTAGTTCCCAAGGCATCCTGAAAGTGTTCCCAGAAATGGAAAGTAAATCGAGAATCTCTATATGAAACTATGTTCACTGGGACCCCATGTAACCTCACTATTTCTTTGACATACATATTTGCTAAGGCATTAAGTGAATCGGTAGCCTTCATAGCTAAGAAATGAGCGGACTTTGTCAATCGATCAACTATCACCCAGATTGCATCGTGATTCCTACGGGTCTTCGGGAGCCCCATGATAAAGTCCATAGTCATGTGCTCCCATTTCCATGTAGGTATAGGTAAAGGCTTCAGTAAGCCTGCTGGTCTCTGGTGTTTAATCTTAACTTTTTGGCACACTAAGCATTTGGACACAAAGGTCACATATCCTTCTTCATACCAGCTCACCAATACACCTTGCGTAAGTTCTGATACATCTTTGTATTGCCTGGATGCATCGTGTATTTGGAGTTGTGTGCCTCTTCCATAATTTGGTTTTTCAAGACCTCATTATTCGGAATACAAATCCTGCCCCTATATCTCAATAATCCATCATCTCTGATCTCAAAATCCGAGTCTTGATCCGATTGCGTCTTACTAGCAATCTCCACAAGTCTAGGATATTCTTTCTGAGCTTGCCTGATCTGATCAATAATACTATGCTCTATCCTCAAGCTAGCAATTAGACTCACCTTCAGATTCTAGGTTCAGATTCAATTCCGAAAATTTCTCCATCAAATCCCACTCCTTGACCATCATGTAGCTGATCAAACCCATACTCTTCCTACTCAATGCATCAGCCACTCGATTTGCTTTACTCGTAGTCATAGTCCTTCAATAGCTCCATCCATCGTCTCTGTCTCATGTTCAACTCTTTCTGCGAGAATAAATACTTTAAACTCTTAAGATCCGTGTAAATCTGAAACCATTCACCGTACAAATAATGGCGCCATATCTTTAGCGCAAACACTACCACTGCCAACTCCAGGTCGTGTGTGAGATAGTTCCTTTCATGGTCCTTCAATTGTCTCGAACCATAGGCCACTACTTTACCATTCTGCATCAATACACACCCTAGACCTTGTAGAGAGGCATCACTATATACGGCAAATCCCCCGCATCCACTCGAAATTGTCAAAATAGGAGCTGTAGTCAATTGCTTCTTTAATTCTAGAAAACTGCCCTCACACACATCACTCCACTCAAACTTGACATCCTTGCGTGTGAGTCGGGTTAATGGAGCAGCAAGCTTGGAAAATCCCTCTACAAATCTCCTATAATATCCTGCAAGCCTTAGGAAGCTGCGAATTTCAGTTATCGTCTTAGGCCTTTCCCAATTAATCACAGCCTCTATCTTAGCTGGGTCAACCGACACACCATCCTTTGATACTACATGCCCTAGAAAACTGATTTGTTCTAACCAAAATTCACACTTACTGAGCTTTGCATAGAGTTCTTTCTCTCGGAGAGTCTGAAGTATAGTGCGAAGGTGGTGTTCATGTTCTTCCCGAGATCGGGAATACACTAGTATGTTATCAATTTAAATGATGACAAACTTATCTAAGTAGGGCTTAAACACTTCATTCATTATTCCCATGAACACTGCAGGGGCATTTGTTAAACCAAATGGCATAACCAGGAACTCATGTGGCCATATTGAGTCCTGAAGGCTGTCTTCAAAACATCTTCCTTTTTGATTCTTAGCTGATGGTACCCAGACCTTAAATCAATCTTGGAAAATATTTGAGCACCCTTAAACTGATCCAACAAGTCATCAATCCTAGGCAGTGGATACTTATTCTTTACCGTCACTTGGTTCAACTGCATATAGTCTATACACAGCCTCAAACTGCTATCCTTTTTCTTCACAAACAACACTGGAGCCCCCAGGGTGACACACTCGGTCTTATAAACCCTTTATCTAGCAGCTCTTCTAACTGCTTTTTCAATTCCTCTAACTCGACCAAGGCCATTCGATATGGAGGCTTTGATATTAGTTGAGTGCCTGGGAGTAGCTCTATAGCGAACTCCGTCTCTCTTTGTGAAGGTAGCCCCGGTAGCTCATCCGAAAACACATCGGAGAAATTCTTAATGATTGGAATGTCGGACAGTTTCGGATGGCTCTTTTCGGCATCCTCGACAAACGCGAGATAGCCTTCATAAACAATTAATCTCATATTAGTGAGACATCAACAAAATCACAATCATTCTATTTATCATTTCTAAGGCATAATACAAACTTTTTTGGTAGGGAGAGAGTTACAACCTTCCTATAGCAATCTACACTAGCATGATGGTTGGTTAACCAATCCATGCTCAGTATTACATCAAAGTCATACATATTCAATAGTATCAAATCTATTGTTAAGTATTTATCTCCCACCTTCACTTTACACTGACGATAAACATATTCAGTTGTATGAGATTTCTTGAAGGAGTAGTAATATATAATAGATAACCTAAAGGCTCTGACTCTATATGCAATCTACTAGCAAATACAGGTGAAATGAATGAATGAGTTGAGCCTGGGTCAATGAATACAAATGCTTCTAAATCACAGATAGTGAGCTTACCCGTAATAACCGAACCAGAAGCATCAGTTGTCTCCTGATCAAGTGCAAACACTCTACCTTGCACCACTGGACTATTGCCCTTGTCTTGTGCTCTCTTTTGTTGTGGTGCAGTCTGTCCTTCAGTTCGTTTTTCCGTGGCATTCATTTCCAGACAATCTTTGAGCCTATGACCAATCTTACCACATCTAAAGCAAGCTCTAGTAACCACATAGCAAGGTTTATTACCATGCTTATTGCCACAAGTGGCACATGGCTGAGATGTAGTAGTAGTAGTAGGGATAGTGGTCAAGGCTCTGTTAGGTGGAGTAGCAGTAGCTGTAGGCCTAGTAGCCTGTGGTCGAGGTGTAACAAACCTCTACCTCTTATTCTGTCCCAGTGATCTATTCGGGTCAAACCTACTCTTCTCATTTCTCCTATCTATGAATGGTTTAGCTCTAGTAGGCTTCCTTGTCCAATACTCAGCTTGAGTAGTCTCCAATTCTTGCTCAACAATCTGAGCTTTCCTCACTATTGCTTCATATTCGGTAAGCTCAAATGGAGTAACCCTACCACGAATGTTAGGTCTCAATCCCGAAGCAAACTTATCTGCCTTCTTCTAATCATTAGTGGCATAATCGGTGTCATACTTCACCAAGGCAGTAAACCTGGTCTCATTCTCATTAACTCTCATTGATCCTTGTGTAAGTTCCATAAATTTGTCTCAATGGTACCAAGTGTGTAAGAACTAGGTACCTAAGGGTCATGAGTTCGAACCCCTGGGGACGCGAACTGGAGTTGTGGCCTAAGGCCACACTCCGAGAAAGCCGTGAGGGGCGGTGGCCTGCGGGTTCACCCTAAAGTGGACAATATGGATGAGTGACTCGCCTGGGGCGGTGGCTCAAGTCGGTGGACCAGCGGGTGCACCCCGGTACGTCACAATAAAACGCGCGTTTTTTGTGATGCCTCGGGGTGCACCCACTGGTCCACTGACCCGAGCCACCGCCCCAAGTGGGTCACTCATCCGTATTGTCCGCTTCGGGGTGCACCCACAGGCCATCGTCCTTCACGACTTTATCAAGGAATAATACCCCAATTCGCTTCCCCAGGGGTTCAAACTCAAGACCCTTAGGTACCTAGTTCTTACACACCTGGTACCATTGAGATAACTTGTCTCAATGGTACCAGGTGTGTAAGAACTAGGTACCTAAGGGTCCTGAGTTCGAACCCTTGGGGACGCGAATTGGGGTATTATTCCCCGATAAAGCCATGAGAGGTGGTGGCCTACGGGTACACCCCGAAGCAGACAATACGGATGAGTAACCCACCTGGGACGGTGCTCGAGTTGGTGGACCAGCGGGTGCACCCCGAGGCGTCATAGTTCTATAACAAAGTTTGCAATGACATAAGTTGTATGCTCTACAGTTGCCACAATAGCAGATTCTCTGCATCAGAAAACTTGTGAAATTGTTAAACAGACCATTGATCCATGAAGAAAGAAAAGTTACTATAACAAGGATTACTGAAGTAAGCTACCACAGTGAAAGGCATAGTTCTATAAGAGTTTATGCCAAGTGGGAACTTGAGTCTTAAGCATCGGCTAGAATACGTTGGTTTTATGTCTGGTCTATGAACTGCTTATGTAGGTATCCTTGTGCCAATCAAGATCTCCAAATCCTCTCTTATCCCTTGTAAGAAATTTGTGAAATACAAGTACGAGTTTTTAAAGTCTTTCCCTTGGTTATTTTCCTTTCCTCATTAGTATGAATCAGTTCTTCATTTTGTAACAAAGTTTGTAGTGATATAAATTGTATGCTCTGCAGTTGCCACAATAGTGGATCCTCTGCATCGAAACACTTCTAAAATTATTAAATAGACCATTGATCCCCAAAGAAAAAAAAGTTATTGTAACAAGGATTACTGAAGTAAGCTACTATAGTAAAAGGCATAGTTCTATAAGAGTTAGGCCACAGCTCGACGTTTATGCCAAGTAAAGACTTGAATCTTGAGCATCAGCTAGAATACCTTGGTTTATGCCTGATTTGCGGATTGCTTATGTAGGTGTCCTTGTGAAGGCAATCAATCCTCCCCAAAATGGTATCAAAAGTGTAGTAAAATTAATTGAAATTCCACATAAGAAAATAGACAAATTATGAATATATAACATATTTTAATGTATTTTCAATATTTTTTATAAACCAAAAAGTTTTTTATTTTTAAATTCAAAGTTACTATCATAATCATTATATTATATTTCATGAATCAGTAATATCGTAAACTGATAAATAAAAATAATAACAACAAACTAAACTAAAAACATAACAAACTAAACTTGATCTCACACTTACTGAGACTCGAACCTGAGACCTCAAAGTTTAAGATTGAATTCTTAATTAATTAATTTTGAAAATTTAAGTTTGAATTTACCATATAAAAAATTGTTTGTTATGTTAAAAAAATTAAATAATTAGTAAATTGTAATTTAGAGGTGGTAGTGGGCTAAACCAAGTCAGGCTACACCTGTTTCGACCCACCACTACTTAAAACCGGTTGAATTGGTTGTAAAACCGATTGAACTGGTTTGTTGAACCAGTTTGATTCGAGCCGGTTTAGCTACATAAAATTACTAAACTGGTTTGGCTCGTTAGACTGTGTCAATGAAAACCGCACCGAACCGACTAGGCCCTTTTTTTGCTTTTTTAAATTTTTTAAATTTATATATTAATTGGTTTTATTTAAAATAAATATTTATTAGTATATTTTTATAATTTAATATAATAAATTTATTTTTATAATAAGTAATGTTAATAGTGATCATAAATTTATAATAAATAAAGTTATTATAACTTATTTAAGAATAAAGTAATTGTAATATAAAGATAATGTTATTGTAAAATTATCTAATAAAATTATTGTTATAAAAATAATAAATAATATTATTATAACAAAGTTATTATAGCTTATTTAATAAAGTTATTAGTTTAAACAATTATAATACTTTTAAAATAAATTAATTTTGTTAAACTTATTTAATACATTTGAAATAAATTAGAATTATCATTTATCATTAAAAATATTAGTAAACTTATTATTTTGCATTTAAAATATTTATTCATTTATTTAGTATGTTTTTAAAATATTCATTCATTTTGTATTTTAAATATTTATTTGTTTTTTAAAGTTATTATAACATTAATTTATTTGGTATTTGACAATAATAATAAATGAAAATAATAAAGAAGAAAAATGAGAAAGTAGAAGACCGAAGATTTTTTTATGTGGAAAACCCCTTCAAAAGTTAGAAGGGTAAAAACCTCAAGACCGTAGTTCATTAAAAAATTTACTATGATAACTAAACTTATTTACAAATTTACATACAATTTTCAAAAAAATAAAAATTAAATTATTTCTTATTCCTTATAATTTATACGGATTGTCTTAGAAATTTATTCTTATTATCGATGAACTCATTGGCCATTCCAAGTTCGTTATTGAGGCATTCTACTTCAAACCAATATTTAAGGCATGTTAATCCGAATTAGAAGTGGTTCGATGGTCTCCAAGAATTCTTCCATGTGTCAAAATTGTCGAAAATGTGAATTATGGTCTCCAAGACGATAACTTGTACTGCAAAAACATCTTAGGCCATTGAAGCTAAAATCGAAAATTGTCTTTGATTTTCTTTTCACCATTAGAGAAGATCAAAGTTATCGTCTATTTGAAACTCATGACTTAAGAAAAATTCCAACTCATTGAAGCTAGAACTTCGTCGAGTTGTTACTAATCCGAATCCATCGACTTTTTCTTTTAACTTCATTCTCTTCTTTGTTGCTTCCTTAATTATGTTCAAAATGTCTTTTCCTTTGCTGTTGCCACCACTTTCGATTTCTTCATTTGATTCTTTTTGTCCTCGATTGAACTCTCCCTCTCACCTTCATAAATATTAAATAATTCTAAAAAATAATTGGTTATTAAGGACTTTTGGTCCTCAATAGAATCAAGCCAAAGAAAATCTTTATAATAATAATAAAAAAATATATATTTACCTCACCTTCACTAAGATCTATTAAAGTTGCAATACAATTGTTGGCTCTATAGGCTATACCGAGAGGGAGGGTGAATCGGTTCTTCACTAACCTTAGGTTCGTTTTTCGGTTTCTCTAAATTCTCTAGCCTATATTGATATTTTCTAAGTTCTCTAGGCTACTCAATTATGCAATATAAATTCAAAGCAATAAACACAAATATAATTGCAAATAAGTAAAGAGAGTAAGGATCGAGAAATGTACGCAAGCGATTTATAGATGTTCGGCAACCTTGCCTACGTCCTCTACCTTGAGACGCTCCCAAGGATTTTCCCCAAATTCACTATCCTTGAATTTGTTACACTCTCTCTTTTCAAGGATGAAGAGAAACCTCTCTCTTTTTCTAGGCTAAAGTGTAACCTCCCTCTTTTTCTTAGGCTAAAGAGTAACCTCGCTCTTTTTCTAAGGCTAAAGAGAAACCTCCCATTTACAAGGAATGATTGTGTTACAACTTGTGTAATCAAAGAAAGACCTCTAGATAGGCAAGGGATTACAATGTATAAGCACAAGGAAAACCTATACAATGATTTGTGCTAAGCAATACAAGAGATATGTGAATGATGGAAGATAAAGACTTTGTAGCTCTTGATTTGTTGTTGAGGCTTGAGGATTTGAGGAAAATGAGTATTGGAGTTGATTGAGTAGTTCCTCTTGCTTTCTTTAGCTTCTAAGCCTCTATTTATAGTCCCTTGGATGTATTCTAGCCGTTGGGTGGAGCCAAATCTCGAATATTACCGTTTTCTTACAAAAACTAGCCGTTATAGGCTATTTTCGAGCAAAGGGATCGATCCCTTTCCATAGGGGATCGATCCCTTTTGTCCAGAATCTTGATTCTGGGCTTCAGGGACCTTGGGAAGACTTTTTGCCAAAAAGGGATCGATCCTGCTACAGTGGGGATCGATCCTTTTCTTCCAGAGGGCATTTTTCCTGCACTTTTGGGTTAGAAATGATATGACCTTTGATCCTAATTCAACCCAAAATATTTATAAGCTTTAAGGGAGTTTTTCTTGACTTTCTCAGATAAAAACATGGTCTAAACATTCATCAAGTGATTTTATAAAATATTCAAAACATTTATAAAGAATTAAGACCAATAGGGATGTATCATTAAATCATGGTCTTAATGTTTGATATGATCACTTGAAAATGGATTGAGAAAATCATGTGTGATAAAGCAAATTTACAATATGAATTAAAACATTAAAGCTTACTTAAGTTTTTGTCATTTCAAAATATGTATGGCAATTTAAAGCTAACAATCTCCCCCTTTTTGATATGACAAAACTTAATGTAAATTTGCTTTGAAAATTCTTTGAAAAAATACTCCCCCTCAACCTCAAATAAAGCAGGATTTTACAAAGCTCCCCCTTAACATAAGCATGGGTTTTGAAAATGAATTTTCAAACTATTTTCCCCATTATCTCTCCCCCTTAATATCTCTCCCTTTTAATATCTATCTCTCCCCCTTTTTGTCTGTGATAACTGTAAATTTTTCCATTTATTGGAAATTAGAAATATTGAAAATAAATATTAGAGAAATTAAATAAGGGGAAATAAATAAAATTTGCGAGAAACGGGATATTGGTGAAAATCCCGAGAAATGAGGAAGTGATGAATAAGGAAATTCGTGTGAAGGAAATTAAATGAAAATAAAAATAAAATCGGAGTTATGGAAAATAAGGAAAGGAGGAATTTAAATTGGATTAATGGAAATTCAAAATTTATAAAATAAAAATGCGTATATTATATACTTATATAATTAAATTATATAAATATATTTACACATGTTTTTATATAAATACATATGTATGTATATGAATATTAGTATATATTATAAAATGAAATATATACTATTTTGTCTTAAATAAATACATGTGTATATTATAAAATGTATTTATATAATTATAAATATATATGTACAGATATACATATATATATATGAAATATATATTATTATTATTTTAAATAAACGTATATGAATATATAAGAAAAGTAAATGTTATTTTATATTAAAGTTTATAAGTATATATATAGTATTATAACATTTATATGATTCTCTATATATAAATGTTATTTATTTTAAAGTATATAAATATACATATATATACTAGACATGTATTTTGTAATGTACAATATATATTTTATATATAATATATATTGTATAATATTATATATGAAATAATATATGAATAATATATAGTATATATTATATGTATAAAATATAAAATGTAGTGTATAATATATAGTGTATTTTATACTAAAAATGGAAATGAAAATAAAACTAAAAAGGAAACAAAAAAAAGAAAAAGAAACAGAATGGAAATCGGGAAAGACCCCGATTCCCTTTCCCAGTCGAAACCGACGGCAGCAACAGCTGCCACCGTCGGCTGAGAGAGGAGAAGGAAGAGGAGGAGAGGTCGTCGGCAAGAAGAGAGAAAGAAGAAGCCGACGTCTGCGACGGGAAAAAAACGAAAGAGAAAGGAGCGACGCGAGGGAAAAAAGAGAGGAAAGAAAGAGGAGCGAATCGGCGGTGCCGGTCGTTCCAGGCACTGCCACCCCAACCCGAACCTTGGCGGAGGTGAGGGGAAGATGAAGGAGGCCACCGGCGAGACCAACAGCGGCCGAGGAAGGACGAACGGAGGAAGAAAGGACCGAGACCCATGCCGTCAGATCCGTCGTCGTGCCGCCGGTCTGGGCTGAACGAAGGCCACCAACAGCTTCGCCGTGATGTCCGCCAGTCGTGGAGATGCCGAACCGCTGGAGAACCGGCCGCCGACGAGGAACCGGCGAGGAAAGGAGCTGGACCGGTCTGGACCGGTCTGACCGGGAAAGGAAGAAGAAAAAAGAAAAGAAAAAGGAAAAAGAAAAAGAAAAAGAAAAAGAAAAGAAAGAAAGAAAAGAAAAAGAGGAAAAAGGAAGAAAAAGAGGAAAAAGGAGAATTTCGGGAATTCGAAAAATTCCCAGAAATTCGACAACCGGGGATTTTACAAAATTCGGTAAGAAATTTTTCGGAGATTTAATTTTCAGAAAAATTAAATAAATTATGAAAAATTCTAAAAATTAGAATTTTAATTCCAAAAATTATTTTCAGTAATCGGGATAAGGAATCGGGAGAAATGGAGTGCGGGCGCGATCGATAAGCGGAAGCCGCCGACCCGGAAAAAGGTAAGGGATGCATGTGCAGCACTGTAAGGATACTCAGTCTGCATATTTTAAATTGAAATATTTTATGCAAATATTTTATGAAAATTATTATGATGCATGATTTGCTGAAAATAATTTGGGAAGAAGTACTGGCTGAAAGATTTGAAATTGTATTTTTTCCGTGCAGGAGGTTAGTAAATCGGCAGCCGAAAATTTTAGAAAAACTTTATAAAATCATATTAAATGATTTTATTTCCGAATTTCGATAGTAAATCACGAAACATGAGGAAATTACTAAATTTCATAAAACATGAATGTAATGAGATGGAATTTTAAAATATTCATGTATTCGAGAATGGTGATAACGAAATCACCGAAAATTCTCGAAATAGATAAATTACACGAAATACGAGACGAAAGATGAAGTGAAATATAGTGAATATTTTTATGAATATTTTTATAAATATTCACTAAAGGATTTTAACCCTTATAGTTTTAAATTATGGAATTTTATATTTATATAAATTTCATATAAGTTTATTTTATAATGAAAACTACGGTTTTGAGATTGGTTGGCATTTCTATCATGCGGATGCATGATATGTGATATGTTTAGTCCCGGTCGACACCTGATCCGCGACCCACAGAGGACAATATAGATTATGGTCATAGATTTGACCAGTTTATTTCTGTACCCTTCGAGGTTATAGTATGATAAGATTGATGTCTATCTTAGACTCCATAAATGATAGGTGATATGTTAGTAAAGGCCAAACCGAGCAAAAACTCGATGATTTTACCGTGTGAGCCACCTCTAGAAACCTTCAGGAACTAAGTGCTGCACGTGTTCTGATGTGTTAGTAAAGGCCAAACTGAGCAAAGACTCGATGATTTTACCGTGTGAGCCACCTCTAGAATCCTTCGGGAACTAAGTGCTGCACGTGTTCTGATGTGTTAGTAAAGGCCAAACCGAGCAAAGACTCGATGATTGTATTGTGGAAGCCACCTCTAGAATCCTTCGGGAACTAAGTGCTACACGAGTTCTGATGTGTTAGTAATCAGTCTAAGCTCTGATGGGGATGCGACAAATGTCGAAGGATGAAATAGATCTTGTGCACATGACATATAATGTGTGTGATATATCGGATTATGTTTATATATGCCACTCAAACATGTGCTACTTGAATGTTCGTCTCTTTCACACTTAATCATATTGATAAAAAGAATGATGCCTTGTGAACTTAAGAATGGAATAGATTTTAATAGCTTATTTTGCTTTTTAAAGGACGGTACTAATTAAGAGAGTACATTAAAACATGAAATGAGTTTTAAAGAAATAAGATGATGATTTAACTAATATTCTTTTCAAGGAATATACGAATATTAATTATTTTATTTAAATGCTTTATTTCGTAGAAGCATTATTTTAAAAAGAATATGAAAAAAGTTATAAAAGATTAAAAAGGAAAAGGATTTATTAATTCAAAACAAAAAGAAAAATTCCTCTCTACAGTTGCTTCTAGGTTCCGTAACAAGTATGGTATTCTAAAATACCTACCTTACTCCATTCGGATCCCTAGCCGATTGTAGTATCCTTCCTGCATGCGAGCCTAGAGCCCATAGGAAAAATGAAAAAGATTTTCAGCATATAGGAAGCTGAGTATCAAGTGAGGCATATAATTCTCTTACTGAGCCGTGGTTTTGCTCACCCCTTAATATTAAACATCTCAGGTTTTGATGCTTGTGAGTTCAGTGGATTGTGGATCCCAGCTGTACACGAAGAAAAATGTGACAGACCGACTGAGTTATTTGAGGTATGATCATTTATTCTCTGTATTTAGACATGTCAACAGTACTACTTATCTAATTAATTACGATAGGGGATGTGTATAATATAAACAATATTATGTAAAATTGTTTAACAGTCAATACAAGTGAAGTATCGCAGACAGCCCAACCGGTTAAGTTGTGTATAAGAAGATGAAAAATGTGGTCACGGGTCGTGACATTGTCATAGAAAAAAGAAGGGAAAAAGAATAAAAATTATGCTCCCCCTAAAATCATGGCTATGTGAGAAGAGATAAAAGAATATGCTCCATCCAACAAGAAACATGTTAGTACATGGGACTCATAGCACAAATAAATAAGTCAATATTCACAAAGAGTATAAAATATTCATGCAATGAATATGACTTATGATCCTATACCAATTGTTTATAAATAATTTTGATACCAATTGTTGATAAGTAATTTTGCAAGAAGGTTCCAATTGGTAAGAAGTTAAGCAAGCACCTAAGTATATCAATTGTTCTCTAAGGTCCAACTAAGGTGCATGGTAATACATCATGATTATGAGCTAAAATTAGATGACATATCATATGCATGAGCTCATAAATCATGTTCAAGCAAGAATGTGCATAGAATAAAGACATATATCAATTAATTACAAATTCTAGCACAAAAGTGTTTCATGCAAAAGTGACTTAAGTGAATTCTTCCGTATTTGTCATTTCAATCAAGGAGCATGAGAAGAATTGTCAATTTAAAGCTCATACCAATTGGCAATTTAGTTTTGGCTTACCAATTGTGGAAAATATGGTTGCCAATAATACTAATTGTTATTTCAAGCTAAATACCAATTGTTACTAATGATTGACTTAGGCATTTTGCATGAATCCAATATCTATGTGTAGTGTGTTCATGTCAAGAAAATAATCATTCCACTTATGCAAGAACACAACACATATCATCAAATATGCATATGGATCAATTAATCATTAGCACACTATCATAAAGTATTAATCCATATTCATATTCACAAATTTATACCATATGGAAGATTCATAAAATCAAGGTATTCAAGCAAACACATTTTCTTCCATGGTTTCAAGCACAAAAATCCTATGCTCATTTTTCAATTCAAGTCCTTAACCAATTATGAGCAAGGAAAGATTCAACATTACCATTTTAATCAATTAATAGCTATATCCCTAGTTGTTATCATCATTTAAAGTTCTAGAGGGTATATGCTATTTTAACTAAAATGGTTTCACCTAAGTGAATCAATATTATCAAGCTAAAATATATTTTATCATTAAAATCCATAAGCTATGAGTGAGGTTAAGCACTTAATATCATGAAAACAACTATTCTCATCTCATAGGCATGATTATTGATTCAACTTAAGTAGACATGCATGTTCAACATCAAAACACTCAAGATTCATTGCATGTGTATCAATTGTTGGTGTTGTCATTAACGCTCAAGTTCTTTAATAATTTGGCCATAAGAAAATTTAAGTACATGGATGATAAAGTTTCATGCATTTAACATTTAGGATCCATTTACCGTCACAAATTATAGGCCAATGACCATTACCAATTGTTGAATTTACATTTGGAATCAATCCACTAGATGTAAAATTATCATGAAACCTAGTGTGGAATTAATAAGTCAAGCCAAGAGACATAATCCTATAAGCATGCTTGACTAAGATGAACAAAAGGAATAAAGAAGATTCATTATGCACTAGTTCATCAATTTCTCAAATATATCCATAAATTCTTGAAATATTTCTCAAAATCATGTTTAATCATTTATTCAAAGTATATTTCAAGATTATTTCAAGATTCATGAACGTTTTCAACAAGGAAAATGATTTTGCACTTGTGAGCTCAAGAAAAATGATATTGATTTTTGAAAGTGATACCATTTGTTGGAAATGATATTAATTGATGAAGTTGAGGCATGATATCAATGAAAAAAGAATTTTTCATATATTAAAGATCATCAAAAAGAAGTTAAAACAATGAATGTTAAGTTGAGAAGAGAGAAAATATCAAAACAATGAAGAGTTCTTCTCAATTTCGGTTGAACACATGCAGGAGTGCCTTTTCTGGCCTGGGGGGATCGATCCCTTTAGGAGGGGGATCGATCCCTCATATGTTTCCTGCAAATTCTGCAGTTGTTTTGACAGAAAATTGAACTAGTGAGGTACCAAAACTTCGTTTTTGAGTAATTTAAGTCCAAGTAAAGGTTTAAACATTTGTAAAACATGATTTTGGACTTGTATGAGTGAAAAATATGATTGAAAAACCATTTAACAATAGATTTTGCAATTTTGATAGGATTTTCACCAATAAAAGCATTTTTGGCCTCAAAGGAGGTCATTTTAAGCATTATGCATATTTTGTCAAAAACAAAGCTTTGGAAACCACAAATATGCCAAAACAAACTTGTTCACATAGATTTTAAGCACATACAACATCAAATCATCATACTTGTGAACATTATGCCATGATTTCCAACATACAAGTTCTTCATTAATGCATATGACATGGCATTTTGCATATATGACATATTTGACAGCTTTTGAGCAACTAAATATATTATCTAGACATATCAAACTTGCTTAAGATGCAGAAAACCAAAAATCATTTCAAAGTCACTAAACATGCCTTTCATTCAATGTATCAAGAACAATTCATCAAGCACTCAACAATCATTTATCATGCCTTTTGCTCAATCATTCTACTTATAATGCATCAAGAATCATCAACCAAGTGCCTCAATAAAACATATAAATAATTTTAGCAAAAATGAGTTTTGAAGAGATAGGATTTAAGCTTACAAAATTCTTTTGCTAGAGAATGCTTTGCATTGAATAGTTGAATCCACCTTGTGCCATTCTTTAAAGAATTGTTGTGACCTTGCCAAGGATGGATCCTCAAGCTCTTCCTTTTTCTCATTAGCACAAGCAAACTCCATGAGGATGTGTTGAGCATTCAAACTCCATTGTTTCATTGTATTCTCATGCTCAAACACTCCTACAATACACAAATTCAAGCATGCTTTGGTACCCAAATTTTTTTGGGTCCATGAGAGTTAGTGTTAACAATTTTTGATCCTTTTGGGATCCATTTCAAGCTCAAATCATCATTATTTATTGCATGCTTTGGCACCCACATTTTTCTAACCACTCTTCCTCTAAATGTGGTTTTTCTATATGTGCATGCTTGTGAGGTGTGGCCTATCCTATCGCATAGTGAACATGTAAGTGAAATGTTATGCACAGAATTTTTGCATACAAGAAAATTCTTAAGATGAGTTTCCTTTTTATTTGCATTATATCCTAACCCATCTTTGTCAAAGAAGGCTCTTTGGGTCTCTAGCATGTGATCTAATTTTTGTTGACCCATATAGAACCTAGAAAATGAGTTATGCAAATTTGTATTCTTTTCATTCAACTCATTTATTTCTAGGTTAACCTCTTCTAATTTCTTTTGAAATTCTAACTTAGCATTCAATAACTCATCATTTTCCATTTTTAATTTTGTAATCATTTTCTTGTATTTTGAGTTCATGCATTCAAATTCACTAGCTAGCTCATCAAAAGCATTTTGCAAATCATCATAAGAATGGTCATTACATTCACTAGAGCTAGCTTTCTCCTTTTCATCCGCAATAGTCAAAGAGCTAGGATTTGCCAATTTATCTTTAATGTCTTCTAATTTCTTTTCTAGCTCTAATTTCACCTTGTTGAGTTCATCATTCCTTGAACCTAGATCTTTTATTTTCTCCTCCAACTCAACATTAGTATTCATCAAAATTTCATTCTCTTTTTCTAAATTTATTTAACTTTTTGTTATATTTTGCATGCATTGATTTATATTCATCACTTAGCTCATTAAATGCATCTTGAAGCTCATCAAATGAATATTCTTCTAAACTTTGTGAGCTAGTCTCAAAATCATCACCTAGAGCCATTTATGATCGTTTTACTCGATAGAGGTTAGTCTAAATCGATCTCGAGCCCAAGCTCTGATACCAATTGTTGGCTCTATAGGCTATACCGAGAGGGGGGGTGAATCGGTTCTTCACTAACCTTAGGTTCGTTTTTCGGTTTCTCTAAATTCTCTAGCCTATATTGATATTTTCTAAGTTCTCTAGGCTACTCAATTATGCAATATAAATTCAAAGCAATAAACACAAATATAATTGCAAATAAGTAAAGAGAGTAAGGATAGAGAAATGTACGCAAGCGATTTATAAAGGTTCGGCAACCTTGCCTACGTCCTCTACCTTGAGACGCTCCCAAGGATTTTCCCCAAATTCACTATCCTTGAATTTGTTACACTCCCTCTTTTCAAGGATGAAGAGAAACCTCTCTCTTTTTCTTAGGCTAAAGAGTAACCTCCCTCTTTTTCTAAGGCTAAAGAGAAACCTCCCCTTTACAAGGAATGATTGTGTTACAACTTGTGTAATCAAAGAAAGACCTCTAGATAGGCAAGGGATTACAATGTATAAGCACAAGGAAAACCTATACAATGATTTATGCTAAGCAATACAAGAGATATGTGAATGATGGAAGATAAAGACTTTGTAGCTCTTGATTTGTTGTTGAGGCTTGAGGATTTGAGGAAAATGAGTATTGGAGTTGATTGAGTAGTTCTTCTTGCTTTCTTTAGCTTCTAAGCCTCTATTTATAGTCCCTTGGATGTATTCTAGCCGTTGGGTGGAGCCAAATCTCGAATATTACCGTTGTCTTACAAAAACTAGCCGTTATAGGCTATTTTGGAGGAAAGGGATCGATCCCTTTCCATAGGGGATCGATCCCTTTTGTCCAGAATCTTGATTCTGGGCTTCAGGGACCTTGGGAAGACTTTCTGCCAAAAAGGGATCGATTCTGCTACAGTGGGGATCGATCCTTTTCTTCCAGAGGGCATTTTTCCTGCACTTTTGGGTTAGAAATGATATGGCCTTTGATCCTAATTCAACCCAAAATATTTATAAGCTTTAAGGGAGTTTTTCTTGACTTTCTCATATAAAAACATGGTCTAAACATTCATCAAGTGATTTTCTAAAATATTCAAAACATTTATAAAGAATTAAGACCAATAGGGATGTATCATTAAATCATGGTCTTAATGTTTGATATGATCACTTGAAAATGGATTGAGAAAATCATGTGTGATAAGGCAAATTTACAATATGAATTAAAACATTAAAGCTTACTTAAGTTTTTGTCATTTCAAAATATGTATAGCAATTTAAAGCTAACAACAATGAATAGGAGGAATTATTTCCCAATATTTTTAAAATTTTTCCTTCATATCATATACAAAATAAGATAAATTTTCATGATTCTCAAATTTTAAAAATTTATCAAACACTGTAAAAATAATAGTAACAAAATAAGGTGAAGTTGGATAATATTGAGTTGAAAATATTTTGGTTGTGTATTTAAAAGTAGATAATAAATCAACATGACATTCAATAAATATCCAATCTTCATCATAAAGTGTTAAAACTAGGCTATTTGTATAATTGTTATTAAAAGGAGTAATAAGTTCTTTATAAGGTAAACTAGATTCAAGCAAACGATGGAGTAAGTTTTACCTTGTTTCCACGAGAAGTGAAAACACTTTAACATGTATATAATTCGCTTAGACAAAGCTACTTCCATTCACATTTATGATTTGGGCTGCGAATCCATTTTCCTAACATTTTAATTTTATCAATTGGAGCTACACCACTATCACTAGAATTAAAACCACTTTAAACACACAAATTTATAATATGGCACGCACATCTAGCATGAAAAAAAAATATATTGCATAATTGGGTTTAAACTTTTAATTAACCTAAGAATAGCTGCGGTATTACTTGACGCATTATCTAAAGTAATAGCAAAAACTTTATTTTCAATTCTATACAATTTACAAACTTTAGTAATATATTTATGAATAGTATATGCATTATATGCGCTTCTTCTGTTATATCTAAAGATGAAATTGGTTTTTGCATGCACCAATCTTCATCTACCTAATGACAAGTTAGAACAAGATAGCTTATACTGTTAGTATTAGTCCAAATATCACTAGTTAAACTAACCCTAGATGAAATATTACTAAGTTTATGAATTAAAGCTTGATATATTCTTTAAACATGTCCATGCAATTATTTTTTTAATGTATATTTAGAAACAGATTTATATACAAGTTGTAAATATTTACAAACAAATTCTAAATATCCTACTTTTTCACAAATTATGAATGGCTATTCAGTCCTAGCGATAAATCTAACTAAACCATACTTAGCTTGAACATTGTCAAAAGTAAAATTTTTTCCACCATCATGTATATTAATTTGAGATTGTGTGCTTTCATTAATTTCATCATCTTCATTTTGATTAATTTTATATGTACTAATTAAATGTCTTTTATACGTACCTATAATGCTAGTGTGAAGATCGAGAATTTTTTAAATAAATATAAGGTATCCGAAAAATTTAATTTGGACAAATTGAAATCCAAATTAAATAAGAAATAAAAAGGAAAATTAAATTGGAAATAAGAAATGAGGGAGAAAATTTAATTTGGATAAATGAAAATCCAAATTAAATAAGAAAATGGAGAAATTTATTTGGATATTAAGAAATCCAAAAAATTTTGAGAAAAATAAAAATGTGTATATACGTTATTATTAATTAATAATTATATTTATAAATATATAAATATAATTATTAAAAAAATGAAAAAAAATGAAACAGAAGTGGGAATCAGGGAACTCGATTCCCACATTTCTCTTCTGTTAACTAAAACAGAAGAGAAGCAAATAGAGAAACAATGGAGAGCCGGCTGGCCCGAGGAGGAGGGAGAGGTAGCGACGTAGCCGGCGAGCCAAGGAGAGGGAACCAACGCCGACGCCAACAGTGGGAAAGGAAAAGGAAAACAGAAGTGAAGCGAAACGGAAAGAAACCGAAAAGGAAAGGGAAAGGGAGATCGACGGTGCCGACCGATCCAAGCACCGCCACCGCCACCAATGCCAATGGCGAGGGCCAACGAAGGAGAGGGAGGCCACCGGCGATGAAGGAAACGGCGGAGGAAGGAAGAAACGGAGGAGAAAGGAGCCGAAACCCATGTCTCTAGATCCGGCGCCGTCGCCGGTGATGGGGCAAAACCGAGGCCAGATCCGACTTTGTGGCAACCACGGGATGCTGTAGGGTGGCCGAATCGCCGAAAATGGTGGCCGCCGGTGGGTGAACCGGCCAAGCGAAGACTGAACCGGCGGAACTGGTCCAACCCAATCCAACCCGGTCCGACCCGCCTGACCCGATCCGACCGACCCGACCCGGTCTGACCCGGTTCAGAAAAAAAAAGAAAGAAAGAAAGAAAGGAAAAAGAAGAAAAGAAAAGAAAGAGAAAGAGGAAAAGGACAAGGAAGAAGAAAAAGAAGAAGAAGAAATGGGTAAGGAAAATTAAAAGTTTTTGCTATATTTCTATAGAATTTATTAGAAATTGTTGGATTATTTTCTAAATGAAAATATGTCTCAATTATTGAAATTGTAGCAAAAACAGAAATGAGACGAAAGGTGGAGTTCGGCAAGGCTTGAAAATTGAAAAGTGCGCTAAGCTTTGGCGGATAGGTAAGATACTTTTATAAAGCATTAGTAGTATTATGTTGTATGTGGGAGTTACGATTTTTATATGAAGCATTGATGGAAATGATTTTTTATGGAATTATGATTTTTATATGATAAATTGATGAATGATTTTAAATACTAAGAGGACCCACAACTGATGGTGGGGGTCTTAGTAGAGATGTAGGAATTGTGAGAATCAACAGCTATTCTATAAATTGTGTTTTCCTTGCAGGAGGCTTAGTAAGAATTAAGCCGTTATGCTGCCGAAATTTTAGGAAAATATTTGAGGAAACAGATTAAGTTTCTCACATAAATAGAATCTTGGAAATAACTATTGAAAATAAACATTGAAAGGACTTTATGGTATTATCGGAAAAGTTTGATATTGAAATCAATGAGAAGATAGATCGTTGAACACGATAATGTGATGAATGATATGGTTTAAACCTTATAGAATTGATAAATCAAGTAATTTTAATATCACAAATGGTATCAAGTTGAGATTGAGGTGAAATCATTTATTAGACAGATCATTGATAAAAGTGACGATGATTAAAGGATACAACTTAAAAGAGAAAAATTGAAGTGGTGATTTAGATGGTCGAATGATAGAATTGCGGAATTATCAATCAAGTGATGATTATAGAATTGATAGATTCAAACAAATGGACTGTCTTGGTGGTATGAACTAAGATTTTTGCAAAAATATGGATAGTCGCAAGGCGACTTAAATGAGTGAAATACTGTTGATAGTGGAAATTGGCAAATTCTTTTAAGTGGGTGAATTGCCAATCAAAAATTGAATTGATGATGTTTTATAGATAATTCTAGCATGATATTACATTCTACAGGTCATATGAAAAGTGAATTGAGGATTATGATATGAATTTATGATGGTAAATGAAATTGAACCACAAGTCGAAAATTCTGAATGTGTACAAATAGGTCAAACAATAAATGAATTTGATAAGCGATTATTGATCTTGTGGTTTTATGATCCTCGATGTCGACTCTGGAATAGATATCGAATGAGGATATTAGTATTTCATAGTTTCAGTATCATGATGGCTATATGGAAACATGGTATTTAAATGCTCATAGATACTAAGAGGATTCACACTGATGATGTGGTTCTAGTATCGATAATGAAATGTACAAATGATTATTATAGTCGATAATTATCGAAAAAGGATATTGAATACCGAATGGTTTGAATACCAAGTGATCTGATTATTAAATAATTAGAGTACTGAGCAGTCTGAATACTGAATGAAATGAATCTTGAATGATTTGAATAGTAATTTATTGATTTGATAGAAAGAAAGTCTTGAAATCGAATAATTGATAGTGATAAAGTGAAATGAATCGCTTCACTGTATTTGATGAGAATATTGCTGAAGTTGCATATTGAAATGTTTTCTAGCATCGCATTTACGCATGCCTTCTTACAACTTGAAACATTATAATAATGTTTATATGAATACTGAAAAGTATTGATTTATTTTGAAATGAAAGTATATGGTAGATATATATAGATATTTTGATATATGAAATCTCATACAGAATTTTACCATATGCTTTACATGATATTGAAAAGAAAGCTATAGATTTAAATGTTTTATGAGACTTTAGGCACCTTAAAAAGAATTAAATTCAATAAAGCATAGTGGAAACCGCCTAATTGGAGCTTTGCTCATTAGGCAGAGATACTTGTCCGACAATAGTCGTGGACAGGTCTCAGTCACGCCTGATCAGTGGGGTTGAGAGAGATGAGGTCTATGGCCATAGATAGCGCCCTAGTTGGTTTCCAGGGGACGATGATATGATTTCACTGCTAGCTACAGTGATTTAAGTCTTTATTGATAGAGATGATAGGGATCTAGCCTAGTCTCTAACCGATATGATATGAAGTCTAGAGTATGATTTTATTGATATGAACTCTAGACTTGACATGATTTATACTGTACATGAAACAGATTTGAAATGAAATATGTTTTGAAACAGTACATGTTTTAAACATGTTTTAAAAGTCCATGAGATATGATTTCGACACTTATATGATTTATATGCGATTTGTGTCGAACATGGCATAATATGCGGTCTAGAGTATAGTTTGATTTGATATGAACTCTAGACCTGATATGATTTACAATATATGTTTTAAAAGTATATGATAAATGATTTCGACACTTATATGATTTATATACGATTTTGTGTCGAATTTAAAATGATATGCGGTCTAGAGTATAGATTGATTTGATATGAACTCTAGACCTGATATGACTTATAGTATATGAAAAATGCTTTAAAACCGCACATGTTTTAGACATGCTCTGAAAACGAATACATGAATGAAAATTGAACATGTTTCTATCATGCCTTAAAGGCAAATTTGAAATGAATTGAAAATTCATATGTTGAGCATGTCCTAAAGTATATATGATATGATTTGAAATGATAGCGGTTTATAGAGAAAAAAAATTACATGAATTGCATATTAAACCCTGATATGATAATATGCTTAGTATATGAGAATTCCATGAGGAATGTCATGACTCGACATTAATGATGTTTCATCTATACGATGACATGATATGATATGATATATGAACATAAGATTGATATGAAGAGAATTCTGATCTTACTCTATCGTGATCATAAATCCCCATACGATAAGTGATATGAATTGATATAAGACGGGAATATGATTGTTAAATGTGAAGTGACTCGATACGATATCTCAATTAAACATGAAGAATATATGAGGAGTACCATGACTCAGTGGTAACGATATTTCATCTATATGATGTTATAATATGATATGAAACATGAATATAGAAATACACGAAGAGAATTATGACTTCGTACCACCGTGATCATGACCCACAATATGAGAATGGATAAGAGATGATATGAGAATTGATAAGAGATGATATGAGAATCGATAAGAGATGATATGAGACTTGATAAGAGATGATATGAGAATCGATAAGAGATGATAGAATACAGAAATATGATTATGAAATGAAAAGTAAATATGATAATTGATATGAGATGATAATCATACCAAAGTATGATTATGAAATGAAAAGTGAAAATGAGAAGTGATAATGAGATGTATCGATGAGAAAGGATTAACTGTAATTGCATCCTTACAAGTTTTAAGCATTGCAGTTTAAGACAGTGTAATCCTACTCATGTATTTATATTAGTATCTTACTGAGCCGTGGTTTTCCTCACCCCACTAAATTTCATCTCTTTCAGATTATTGAAGTTAACATCTGCCATGTGAGCTGCTCAGTGGGCATCAGAGACGGTATATGGACTTGGTACTAGTCTTCTGAGGTATATGTTTCTTATAAAATACTTGTTTACATGTAAGACTTAAATTGATGCACAGTACATATTCTGTTTAACAAGTCGGGATGTAACTAAGAACCGTTTCCGTGTGTGTTAAATATTTAAATGAAATGACTATAAGTCACCTAAATAGTATAGTGACTACACTGACACCGAATACAAACCTTAAAATGAAAAAGAAAAAATTTAATCCATAAATTTGTAGACTAAGAAAAGTATAAGTATTAAAGGAAAGTCGCGGCCTTCGGGTCGTGACAGCTAGCATCCTCACCAGAGCTATAAGCGTAAATGTTTTTACATATTCTAACAAACAGCAGAATATTCATTCAACGTACCTTCTTTTTCAACAATATCGAAATGATCTCATACCTTACTCTTTTTAGTGCGGTTAGTCTTCTTCATTGGTCTTGATGATGTAGCAGTAATGGTGGCAACTGATTATTGTGTTTGACCACGACGTCCACGACGATTAGTACAACAATGTATTGGTAGTGCTGAAGGAAGCTCCTCTTCTAGATGAATATCAGGTTCAAATTCATTGAATGATTTATCACCTAAATCGGGGATTTTTGTAGAACTGAAAGGGTGAGAAATAGAACATGAACAAAGAAACAAATTTGACATTTTTATATTTTTTAAATAAATATATTTGAAAATTTGAAAGAAATAAATGTAGGAATATATATTTAAAGGAAGTAAATAGATATTGGAATTTGGAAGTTGAAAATAAAATTTGTAAAAGTGTAAAAAAGAAAGGAAATTGAATTATAGAGAAAAATAACAATATTATGTATTTAGAATAATAGAGTTTGAGTGAATTTAAGAGAGTTTGAGTATTGAGATTTGCGAGAATATGAGTATTAAGAGAAATTTGAGAGAAAACGTAAAGAAAAAATGAATGAAATTAATAGGTATTTATATAAAAAAAATTGAATGAAAAAGATTTTAAAAAATTCAAAAAATAAAAATGGAAGGAGGGAGCGTCCCCCCCTCCATTCAAATTGGAGCAACGCCTTGCAACAACAGGCAGTGCAAGCAAAAACAATTTGCCTAAATCAGTTCCAACCAAGAATCGGGACTATTGGGCCTGGTCCTAACTTATTGGAATCGGCCCAGCTCGACAAAAAACCGAGTTGGGCCCGTTCAAGAACCGATTTACTGGTTTCAGTTATTGGGCCGAGCCTACTCGCTTCGGTTTCGAGCTGGGCCGGGTCAACTTGGCCCTATAACATCTCTACTGTTATTATATCTTTTTTTTATTAGGTTATTATATCTTTTATATGATAGAGATATGATTTTATAATTATTTATTAAAATAAATAGTTAAAACAAAAATATAATTATAACTAACTTGTGCCTTATATGATATATAGATTTTTTAAATCCTTCAATAAGTCGCGAAATCCAAAATAAAAAAAAATGAGATATGAAATTGAAAAAGAAAAAACAACAAACTTAGGAGATATAGTAAAAAAGTTGTTAAAAATATATTTAGATTATTAAAAATTAATTTTAGCAAATATCTATTGGAATCATATTTTAAGTTTTTTAAATTAAAAAATATTTAAATTGTTAAAAAATTATATATTTAAATTATAAGTTATTGAGATGGAATCATAATAGGGTGTGAGATAGTGATTAATTGGTTTTAAAGAGGATATTTTATTGAGAATTGTATCTAAATTAAATGGGTAATGTCATTACATGCTGGTTCGAGAATAAGACCGCTCGACATGAAAAATTAAGGCACGTAAAGAAGTTGCCACCAATTTTTTTTCTACGTGTATCACCTTTGACTCTAAAGGATGTACTAGTCTATATTTTAAAAATTGAATCTAGAAGTATAGTTACGTCTAGAGAATGATTTTTACCTCCACAACGCCTATTTACAAAACAGTACCAATTAATCTTATGTTAAAATAGTCTTCATTAAAGTGATCTTTCATTTTTTTAATATTTTTCATTTTTAAAATATTGAAAAAATCTCGAAGTTCTCCATTATTTTTGTAGAATCTCAAAAAAAAATTTTCATTTCAAGAGTATTCAAGGAAACTTATTTGTTTTTCTCGAAGTGGCTTCGTCTTTGGATTTTTAAAAATATCTTGTTAGAAAATTTAATTCATCCTATCTCTTTTTCTAATTTTCATTTTCATTCTCATTTTTATTTCTTATTTCTTTATCTCCATTTTTTATTTTTCTTACATTTATTATTATTGTTAATTTTTATCATTTATTATTAATTTTTATTGGATAAATGCCAATTATTAATATTAAATAATTTCCTCAAATCTTTCATCATTCTAAAACAATTAGTCGATGAGTGAAGGTAAATTTTAAAGTACGGTAGAACCCTTTTAAATCAATGCTTTTGGAGACTTATAATTCAGTATTAATTTAAAAGGGTTATTAATTTAAAAGGTTCTATTTATAATTTTTGTTATTTTATCTTAAAAAAGTGTATTTAATTTTCATATTTTTTAAACTCCTCTAATAGCTCTATAACATTTAATTTCCTTAAAAATTGATAAAGTTCCTTAAAATTTGATAAAATATTAAAAAATTGATAATTGTTAAAATGATTAAGTTCAAGGATTTTTTTAATATTTTAGCTAACATTTAATTTTCTTAAAAATCTCATTCTGATTGATAAGTTCTTTAAAAATGTCCTTGCAATACTTTTTAATTTTTGAAATAAAAATTTTAAATATGATAGTCTTTTGCAAACTAGCATCTTAAAATGTTTTTCTAGTTTTTGAATACTATGTAATATATTTTATATTTTTTAATCAAATTATTAATTTATGTGAAAGTCAAAACTAAAATTTTATTAATTTAAAAAAATATATCAATTATCATTATAGAGGAGTTTATTGATTTTTTTTATAGCGGTCGGTGTTGGGATCATGATTTTTTATTTATTTAAAAAGATTATTAATTTAAAAAAGATTAATTTAGATGAGTTCTGCTGTAAAACAAAAGCAAATTAATTGATTAATAAATGAACGAATAAACAAGTGGATAAGTCAATAAAAGAAAACGTGGTCATGGAAATATGAACGTGTACAACAATCACGTTAAACAAAAGGTTAAAGTTAGGTGCTGATTGTTAAACCATTGAAAATAAAAATTTTCAATGATGTAATATTTTTAATATGTTTGATAATATATTTTAAAATCAACTTAAAAGAAATTTTAAATGAAAAAGCATTGAATAAAATAAGTAGATAAACACCTACTTATCACTTAATGTAGAAAAATTTCAGCCACTTTATCAATAAAAATAAAATAAATTAAACTATTTTATCCTAAAAAATTACATAATTATCTATTCATTCATTAGGTTATATATATAGTCCAACTAGACTTAACGTTATATTATTATTTCATTAAGTTTACGTACAAACTCAATGTTTTTTAACCACCATTCTTTTACTATTAGAGCATGGATATTGAAAAAAAGTCAATATCTTCCCTCAATTTGACTTGTTTGAAGTTGAAAACTTTGCAGATCTAAAGACTGATATGTTACAAACCTTGAAGACCATATAATGGTGCATATTGGTTTTTTTTTCAACCTTTTGCTATTTTGATGTTCTAATTGTCATTAATATCCAAAAAGTTTTTCGTTCTGTTTCATTTTGGCATATCATTCCTTAAAGAAATAATGATCCCACAAATAATTTAAGACTTTTATTTGTAATGTTTTTTTTAATCTAAACGTGATTCAGGTTTTTGATTTTCAAAAAAAATATTTTATTTTATTTAAATATTATTTTAGTTTTTTTAAATTTATGATGTTTTTGGATTTATTAGTTATAGTTTTTCTCACATTTCATACTTGTATTATATAACAGAATATATCAATAAAAACTCGAATTTATTTGAAATAGTACGAAAATAAAGGTAAAAATGTAAAATAACAAAATTTGAAATTGCAAACATTTATTGTTATCAAACAATATATTTATATTCTACACTTAATTTTTAGTAAAATACCAAATAATTTTCATAATTCAAATTCAATACTTATTATATTCAGTACTAAAAATTCAGTACTTAATTTTTCAATACTTAATTTTTCAGTTTATCAAACAACACCTTAGACTAGTTAATTAAGTCTCAAAATAGAACAAAAGCAAATCAAGTAAATGTATGAATAGTCAAGTGAACAAGCCAATAAATGTAAGAAAGCTTCTAAATACACCTCCGAAAATATTATATGCATCCCTTTAATTTTAAGATAAAAATATCCTCTAATAAAAAGACCATTTTAACCTTAATAAATTTATTAAATTGACAAAAAATAATTTCTTCCTTCTTCGTCCCTCTCGTCTCTCTTTACCTTAAACCGTATTTTTTCTAACAGTTTTCTATTCTGTTATTTGCATCTCATGTTATATTTCACACTCGTTTTATATCATGTTCCTGATCTCTATTTAATTAAAGTTCTTGCTTGTCACGACCCGAAAACCGCGACTTTCACTTGATTCTTATACTTTTCTTAGTCTACAAATTTATGGACTAAATTTATTTTCTTTTTATTTTAAGGTTTGTATTCGGTGTCAGTGTAGTTACTATACTATCTAGGTGACCTATAGTTATTTCATTTAAATATTAAACTAAAACGGAAACGGTTCTTAGTTACATCCCGACTTGTTAAACAGAATTTGTACTGTGCATCAATTAAAGTCTTACATGTAAACAAGTATCTTATAAGAAACATATACCTCAGAAGACTAGTACCAAGTCCATACACCATCTCCGATGCCCACTTAGTAGCTCACACGGCAGATGTTACTTCAATAGTCTGAAAGAGATGAAATTTAGTGGGGTGAGCAAAACCACGGCTTAGTAAGATACTAATATAAATACAAGAGTAGGATTATACTGTCTTAAACTGCAATGCCTAAAACTTGCAAGTTTGCAATTACAGTTAATCATTTCTCATCGATAACATATCATTATCTCATTTCTTGTCATCTGTCTATCACTTATACTTTTAAATAAATCATCATAATTACTTTTTCAGTCTTCTCGTCATTACATTATAATGCATCGCACAACAATCTGTTGTATCCAAATTGAATGTCACATACTATTAGTCTATATTTTCCTCTATCTCGGAGTACATCATGTCCAATTGAAGCATCATATCAATTCACTTTCTGTTTCATAATCGTACTCCTGTAATCTATCATCTCATATCACTTTCCATATAGAGAAATCATGATCACAATAGTGTAAGTTCACAATTCTCTTCATATCAATCTTATGTTCATGTATCATATCATGTCATCGTCTAGATGAAATATCATTAATGTCGAGTCATGACATTCCTCATGGAACTCTCATGTACGAAGCATATTATCATGTCAGGGTTTAATATGCAATTTATGTAACTTTACTGTACAAACCGCTATCATTTCTAATTGTATCATATGTACTTTAGAACATGCTCCACGTATGAATTTTCAATTCATTCAAGTCTACCTTTACGGCATGATAAAAACATATTCAATTTCAATTCATGTATTAGTTTTTAGAGCATGTCTAAAACATGTGCGGTTTTAAAACATTTTTCATATATTATAAGTCATATCAGGTCTAGAGTTCATATCAAATCAATCTATACTCTAGACCACATATCATTTTAAATTCGACACAAAATCGTATATAAATCATATAAGTGTCGAAATCATTTATCATGTACTTTTAAAACATATACTGTAAATCATATCAGGTCTAGAGTTCATATTAAATCAAACTATACTCTAGACCGCATATCATGCCATGTTCGACACAAAATCACATATAAATCATATAAGTGTCGAAATCATATCTCATGGACTTTTAAAACATGTTTAAAACATGTACTGTTTCAAAACATATTTCATTTCAAACTTGTTTCATGTACAGTATAAATCATGTCAAGTCTAGAGTTCATATCAATAAAATCATACTCTAGACTTCATATCATATCGTTTAGAGACTAGGCTAGATCCCTATTATCTCTATAAATAAAGACTTAAATCACTGTAGCTAGCAGTGAAAATCATGTCATCATCCCCTGGAAACCAACTAGGGCGCTTTTTATGGCCATAGACCTCATCTCTTGTAACATCCCAAAGCTACTGTATAATATGATACTTACTCATAACTTACCGGTTGGGCTGTCTGTGATACTTAACAACTTCTACTACATTATTATGTAAATATGAATTATTAAAAATCTCTTCCTTAAGATGTATCTACATTCCCTTCTATTTAAAGTAGTACTGTACAACTTTGCTGAATATATAAAAGAATCTAACATACCTTCGATATCAAATTTCAGGAAGGTAAGTCTTTTAGCCCAAATCAGTTATCTGTGTAGTGGAAAAATAAGGAGTGAGCGACAACGTGCTCAGTAAGGAAAGTGTATGTTGTTTTACAAATATAAAACTATATTCTTAAAACCCCTTAATTATCTAACGATCAAACTCATTAAGAAATATAGTTAACATTAAATAGGATTTAACAGGTCCTTTCAGAAATCATTTACTTGAGACTAGGCAGCAATTTAAATCATGCAAGGAACACAAATCATCCGCTTTTGGGGTGCACCCGTAGGCCATCGCCCCTCACGGCTATCTCAACTAGATGTATGGCCATAATCTGTAGGTGGTCCTCGGGTCCACTTGCCAAGCGACCTCAAGACCGCTGAAGACTTGGCAGGTCCATCAGCCCTGTGACGCCCTAGGGTGCACTCGTTGGTCTATTTGACCTGAGCCATCGCCCTAGATGGGTCACGCAAGTATATGAATAATGATGCATGAACTCATGGCCTAATGTCTCAAAGTCAAGTTATATCATATGAAAAGCCTTTATGGAATTATTTCATAAAGTTTATCATTTCCACAAAACGATTTGATTTTCCAAAAGGTTTGATAAAATAATTAAAACAGCCCGCAATCTCAACATTTTTCGTATGAGAAAGGCACGGGTTAATTGGCTCGCCCATGGCTAGTTCGCCCATAGTCAGCTCGCCAATAGTCAACTCGCCCATTGGTCAACTCGCTCATTGGTCAACTCGCCCAATGGTCAACTCACCCAATGGTTAACTTGCTCCAAAAAGTTTCATATTTCCATTTTCGAAATATTAAAATAATTCATTTTTCGTTTAAGAAATTACACTTTAAAACCGTTCGCCAGAGTCAGCTCGCCCTTCACGGCTCGCCCCTGACTAACTCGGCAAGACGGCAAACTATTATTCGCCCGTCACTTAGCTTTTAAAAACAATACGTAAAGCTCGCGGATAACGGTTCGCCCGCCTTATATTTAAAACAAGGGTCACCTGCCCAAACACATTAAAAAGGGATTCGCCTGACTATGGATTACCCGAATTTCTCTTTAAAATAAGGGCATTCGCCCAGTTCTCATAAAAGAGAGCTTGCCATTTGGCTCGCCCGAATTTCTACCTAAAACAAAGCTACTCGCCCGCCCTAATCAGTTCGCCCAACAAAACAACATATGGCAGCTTGTAGCTCGCCCGAGATCAAAACAGTTTATCAACCAATGCATGTCAGAAAATAAAACAATTTCTAATATTTTCTTAACATTTGTACTCCACAGGACATGCATTTGCATCACATACTACTTCCTTACCTGATCTCTCGAAGTCTTGCTTCGCCTTGCTCCCTACTCGCCGATAGCAATTTCACTTCCCGGCTGCGAGGTAAAATATTAATTCCATTAATATTTTCTTTTCTAACAATTTATTTCTAAAACTATTTTCAACCACTTTGGCGAGATAACAGCTCGCCATTCGCCCAACATAGCTCGTTGTCCATTAGCGGCTTATTCATGGAAGTTCGCCCAACATAGGAGCTCAACTCGCCATGCTTATTGTTGGCTCTTATAGGCGATACCGAGAGGGGGGGTGAATCGGTTTTTATCTAACCTTAAGCTCGTTTTTCGGTTTCTCTAAATTCTCTAGCCTATTTGAATATTTTCTAAGTTCTCTTAGCTAGGCAATTATACAATATAAATTCAATGCAATAAACACAAATATAATTGCAAGAAAGTAAAGAGAGAAGGGAAGAGAAATGTACGCAAGCGATTTATAGAGGTTCGGCTACCTTGCCTACGTCCTCTACCTTGAGACGCTCCCAAGGATTTTCCCCAAATCCACTATCTTGAATTTGTGATTAAAATCCCTCTTTTCAAGGCTCAAGAGTAACCTCTCTCTTTTTCTAGGCTCAAGAGAAACCTCCCTCTTTTTCTTAGGCTAAAGAGTAACCTCCCTCTTTTTCTAAGGCTAAAGAGAAACCTCCCCTTTTTACAAGGAATGAATGTGTTTACAAATGGTGCAATCAAAGAAGGCCTCTAAGTAGGCAAGTGATTACAGAAATTAAGCACAATGAAAACCTATACAAGATTTTGTGCTAAGCAATACAGGAAATAGATGAATGATAGAAGATGGAAACTTTGTAGCTCTTGATTTGTTGTTTGAGGCTTGTAGATTTGAGGAATATGAGATTTGGAGTTGCTGAGTGGTTCCTCTTGCTTTCTTTAGCTTCTAAGCATCTATTTATAGTCCCTTGGATGGTTTGTGAACGTTGGGTGGAGCCAAAAACAAATATGACCGTTGTATCTCACAAAACTAGCCGTTATAGGCTATTTTCGGGCAAAGGGATCGATCCCTTTCCATAGGGGATCTATCCCTTCATTCCAGATCTGAATCTTCTGGGCTGAGGGACCTTTTCTAGCCGTTGGGAGCCATTCTGCCTTTAGGGGATCGATCCCTTCCCTTAGGGGATCGATCCCTTCTTTCCAGAACTGATTTTTCTGGGTTGAGGGACCTTTTCTTCCACCAAAAAGCTTACTGCCACTAGGGGATCGATCCCTTCCCTTAGGGGATCGATCCCATGCCTCCAGAAAGCCATTTTCCTACACTTTTGGGTTAGAAATGATGTGACCTTTGATCCTAATCCAACCCAAAACATATTGGCACTTTTGTGGGAGTTTTTCTTGACTTTCTTTGATGAAAACATGGTCTAAAAATTCATCAAGTGATTTTCTAAAATATTCAAAATATTTACAAAGTATTAAGACCAATAAGAGTATGCATCATTTAATCATGGTCTTAATGTTTGATATGATCACTTGAAATGTATTGAGAAAATCATGTGTGATGAGGCAAATTTACAATATGGATTAAAGCATTAAGGCTTACTTAAGTTTTTGTCATTTCAAAATATATATGTCAATTTAAAGCTAACAATCTCCCCCTTTTTGATATGACAAAACTTAATGTAAATTTGCTTTGAAAATTCTTTGATAAAATACTCCCCTCAAATAACGCAGGATTTTATAGGATTTTATAAAGTTCCCCCTTAATATAAGCATGGGTTTTGAAAATGAATTTTCAAACTATTTCTCCCCCTTAATATCTCTCCCTATATTTAATATCTCTCCCTTTATCTATCTCTCCCCATTTTTGTCATAGCAAAAAGAAAGAAAAATAATAATAAAAAAATGCTCCCCCTAAAATCATGGCTATGTGAGAACAAATAAAAATACTCCATCCAACAAGAAACATGTTAGTACATGGGACTTATAGCACAAATAAATAAGTCAATATTCTTAAAGAGTATGAAAGATTCATGCAATGAATATGACTTATGATCCTATACCAATTGTTTATAAATAATTTGGATACCAATTGTTGATAAGTAATTTTGTAAGAAGGTTCCAATTGGTAAGAAGTTAAGCAAGCACCTAAGTATATCAATTGTTCTCTAAGGTCCGACTAAGGTGCATGGTAATACATCATGATTATGAGCTAAAATTAGATAACATATCATATGCATGTGCTCATAAATCATGTTTAAGCAAGAATGTGCATAGAATCAAGATATATAGCAATTAACTTCAAATTCTAGCACACAAGAGTTTCATGCAAAAATATCCTAAGAGAATTCTTCTCTATTAGTCATTTCAATCTAAAGAGCATGAGAAGAATTGTCAATTTAAAGCTCATATCAATTGGCAATTTAGATTTGGCTTACCAATTAGTGAAAATATGGTTGCCAATGATACTGAGTGTTATTTCAATCTAAATACCAATTGTTACTAATGGTTGACTTAAGCATTTTGCATGAATCCAATATCTATGTGTAGTGTGTTCATGTCAAGAAAATAATCATTCTAAAAATGCAAGAACACAATTACACACATCATCAAGTATGTATATGGATCAATCAATCATTAGCATACTATCATAAGGAATTAATCCATATTCATATTCACAAATTTATACCACATGGAAGATTCAAAAAAAAAAAACAAGATATTCAAGCAAACACATTTTCTTCCATGGTTTCAAGCACGATAATCCTATGCTCATTTTCAATTCAAATCCTTAACCAATTATGAGCAAGGAAAGATTCATTTTAATCAATTAATAGCCATATCCCTAGTTGTTATCATCATTTAATGTTCTAGAGGGTATATGCTATTTTAATTAAAATGGCTTCACCTAAGTGAATCAATATTATCAAGCTAAGATATATTTTATCATTAAAATCCATAAACTATGAGTGAGGTTAAGCACATAATATCATGAACACAACTATTCTCATCTCATAGGCATGATTATTGATTCAACTCAAGCAAGCATGTAAGTTCAACATCAAAACAATTAAGAATAAATGCATGGATATCAATCAAAATACATATGTTCAAGTTTGCATTTATCTTTGAATGTTGGTGTTGTCATTAAGACCCTAGTTCTTTAAGTACAATGATGATAAAGTTTCATGCATTTGAACATTTAGGATCCATTTACCATCACAAATTATAGGCCAATGACTATTACCAATTGTTGAATTTACATTTGGAATCAATCCACTAGATGTAAAATTATCATGAAACCTAGTGTGAAATTGATAAGTCAAGCTAAGAGACATAATCCTATAAGCATGCTTGACTAAGATGAACAAAAAAAGAATGATCAATATTCATGATGCACAAGTTCATCAAATTCTCAAATATATCCATAAATCATTGAAATAAATCTCAAACTTATGTTTAAGCATTCATTGAAAGTATGTTTCAAGATTATTTCAAGAGTTATGCAAATCATGAATGTTTTCAACAAGAAAAATGATTTTGCACTTGTGAGCTCAAGAAAAATGGTATTGATTGTTGAAAGTGATACCATTTGTTGGAAATGATATTAATTGATGAAGTTGAGGCATGATATCAATGAAAAATGAATTTTCATAGTTTAATGATCATCAAAAAGAAGTTAAAATACTGGATTTTAAGTTGAGAAGAAAGAAGATATCAAGAAAGTGAAAAATCCTTCTCAAATTCGGTTGAAAAAGTGCAGAAAAGCCATTTTGGCCTGAGGGGGATCGATCCCTTTTGGAGGAGGATCGATCCCTTAAGTCCAGAATGCAAATTTCCTGCATTCTGCTCAAGGGGATCGATCCTCCTTGCTAAGGGATCGATCCCTCATCCTGTTTCTGCAGTTTTTGACAGAAAGTCCAACCTTTGAGGTGCCCAAACTTCGTTTTTGAGTAATTTAAGTCCAAGTAAAGGTTTAGACATTTGTAAAACATGATTTTGGACTTGTATGAATGAAAAATCTGAATGAAAAACCATTTTACAAAAGATTTTACAATTTTGGTAGAATTTTCACCAATAAAAGCATTTTTGGCCTCAAAGGGGGTCATTTTAAGCATTATGCATATTTTGTCAAAACCAAAGCTTTGGAAACCACAAATATGCCAAAACAAACTTGTTCACATAGATTTTAAGCATATATAACATCAAATCATCATACTTGTGAACAACATGTCATGATTGTCAACATGCATATTCTTCATTAAGGCTCATGACAAGGCATTTTGCATATATGACATATTTGACATCTTTTGAGCAACTAAATATATTATCTAGACATATCAAACTTGCTCAAGATGCATAAAACCAAAAATCATTTCAAAATCACAAATCATGCTTTTCATTCAATGTATCAAGTACTATTCATCAAACATTCAATAATCATTCATCATACCTTTTGTTCTATCATTCAACTCACAATGCATCAAGAATCATTAACACATTTTCTCATCAAAGCACAAATAATCAAATAAAAGTTTTAAAGAGTAAAGAATTAATCTTACAAAACTCCTTTGCTTGAGTATGCTTGCTTGAGTATGCTTTGCCTTGAATTGTTGAGTCCACCTTGAGCTATTCTTTGAAGAATTGTTGTGATGGATCCTCAAGCTTTTCCTTTTTCACATTGGCACAAGCAAACTCCATAGAGGTGTGTAGAGCATTCAAACCCCATTGTTTCTTTGTAACTCCATGCTCTAACACTCCTACAACAAACAAATTCAAGCATGCTTTGGTGCCCAAATTTTCTTGGGTCCATGAGAGTTAGTACAAATAATTTTTGATCCTTTTGGGATCCATTTCAAGCACAATTCATCATTATTTACAGCATGCTTAGGCACCCACATTTTTCTAACCACTCTTCCTCTAAATGTGGTTTTTCTATTTGTGCATGCTTGTGAGGTGTGGCCTATTTTATTGCAAAGTGAGCATGTGAGAGATAAATCATGCATGGTATTTTTGCTCACTAGGAAATTCTTAAGATGAGTTTCTTTTTGTTTAGCATTATAGCCTAACCCATCTTTGTCAAAGAAAGCCCTTTGGGTCTCTAACATGTGATCTAGCTTTTGTTGACCCATATAAAACCTAGAAAATGAGTTATGCAAATTTGTGTTCTTTTTATTTAACTCATTTATTTCTAAGTTGGCCTCTTCTAGTTTCTTTTCAAATTCTATCTTAGCACTAGTCAAGGCTTCATTTTCTATTTTTAATTTAGCAATGATTTTCTTATATTTAGAATTCATGCATTGAAATTCATTTGCTAAATCATCAAAGGCATTTTGTAGTTCACTAAAGGTATAATCATTATCTTCACTAGAACTACTACTAGCCTCATCATCACTAATGGCCATAAAGCATGAGTAGGCTTCCTCATTATCTACATTTTCCTCATCGGAGCTATCACTATCGCTCCATGTAGCCACAAATGCTTTCTTCTTAGATTTTCTATCCTTTTCTTTCCTAAGTAAGGGGCAATCTAGCTTAGTGTGACCTAGTTCATTACACTCATAACACACTAAGTGGTCCTTTTCTCTTCTACTTGTTTCTCCCCTATGGTGTCTCCTATTACTCTCTCTCTCTTTCATTCTCATAAATCTATTGAATCTTTTGGCAAACATTGCCATTTCTTTTTCTTCCTCATTTCCACTTTCATCACTATCATCCTCATGAGTGGAAGACTTAAGTGCTACCCCTACTTTCTTTGAAGGCTCTTCATTTCTTTTCAATTTCATCTCATATGTAAGTAGGGAGCCCATAAGTTCATCTAGAGACAAGGTATTTGGATCTTTAGACTCTTCTATTGCGGTTACCTTTGCCTCCCATGATTGTGGCAAGCTATTCAAGATTTTCTTCACCATTTCTACATTGGAATAGGTCTTGCCAAATGCCTTAAGTCCATTGATTATGTCATTAAATCTAGTATACATATCACTCATGGACTCATTTTCTTTTATTCTAAAAAGCTCATAATCATGTGTGAGCATTCCTACTTTGGTCTCTCTAACTTGATTTGTCCCTTCATGTGTGATGGCTAGTTTGTCCCATATTTGCTTAGCATTTTCACATAGGGACACTCTATTATATTCATTTGGACCTAATGCACAAAAGAGGGTGTGCATAGCCTTGGCATTCAATTGTGCCAATCTCATATCATTGGTGTCCCACTCATCCTCACTCTTAGGGACATCTTTTCCATCTACTTTCTTTATTGGGATTCTAGGACCATTAACTATTACTTTCCACACTTCATAGTCATTAGATTGCACAAATAACATCATCCTAGTTTTCCAATAAGAGTAATTCTCACCATTGAATAGTGGAGGTCTAACTAATGAGTGTCCCTCTTCTCCTAGGGGTGTGCCTACATTCAAGTGAGCCATTTAAGATCGTTTCGCTCGATAGAGGTTAATCTAATTCAATCTCGAGCCCAAGCTCTGATACCAATTGTTGGCTCTTATAGGCGATACCGAGAGGGGGGGTGAATCGGTTTTTATCTAACCTTAAGCTCGTTTTTCGGTTTCTCTAAATTCTCTAGCCTATTTGAATATTTTCTAAGTTCTCTTAGCTAGGCAATTATACAATATAAATTCAATGCAATAAACACAAATATAATTGCAAGAAAGTAAAGAGAGAAGGGAAGAGAAATGTACGCAAGCGATTTATAGATGTTCGGCTACCTTGCCTACGTCCTCTACCTTGAGACGCTCCCAAGGATTTTCCCCAAATCCACTATCTTGAATTTGTGATTACAATCCCTCTTTTCAAGGCTCAAGAGTAACCTCTCTCTTTTTCTAGGCTCAAGAGAAACCTCCCTCTTTTTCTTAGGCTAAAGAGTAACCTTCCTCTTTTTCTAAGGCTAAAGAGAAACCTCCCCTTTTTACAAGGAATGAATGTGTTTACAAATGGTGCAATCAAAGAAGGCCTCTAAATAGGCAAGTGATTACAGAAATTAAGCACAATGAAAACCTATACAAGATTTTGTGCTAAGCAATACAGGAAATAGATGAATGATAGAAGATGGAAACTTTGTAGCTCTTGATTTGTTGTTTGAGGCTTGTAGATTTGAGGAATATGAGATTTGGAGTTGCTGAGTGGTTCCTCTTGCTTTCTTTAGCTTCTAAGCCTCTATTTATAGTCCCTTGGATGGTTTGTGACGTTGGGTGGAGCCAAAAACAAATATGACCGTTGTATCTCACAAAACTAGTCGTTATAGGCTATTTTCGGGCAAAGGGATCGATCCCTTCATTCCAGATCTGAATCTTCTAGGCTGAGGGACCTTTTCTAGCCGTTGGGAGCCATTCTGCCTTTAGGGGATCAATCCCTTCCCTTAAGGGATCGATCCCTTCTTTCCAGAACTGATTTTTCTGGGCTGAGGGACCTTTTCTTCCACCAAAAAGCTTATTGCCACTAGGGGATCGATCCCTTCCCTTAGGGGATCGATCCCATGCCTCCAGAAAGCCATTTTCCTGCACTTTTGGGTTAGAAATGATGTGACCTTTGATCCTAATCCAACCCAAAACATATTGGCACTTTTGTGGGAGTTTTTCTTGACTTTCTTTGATGAAAACATGGTCTAAAAATTTATCAAGTGATTTTCTAAAATATTCAAAATATTTACAAAGTATTAAGACCAATAAGAGTATGCATCATTTAATCATGGTCTTAATGTTTGATATGATCACTTGAAATGTATTGAGAAAATCATGTGTGATGAGGCAAATTTACAATATGGATTAAAGCATTAAGGCTTACTTAAGTTTTTGTCATTTCAAAATATATATGTCAATTTAAAGCTAACACTTATCAATTCAGTTCGCCGCTCGTGGATTTTCATTCATAATTGGGACTCGCCCATGAATTGGATAACCCTTGGCTACCTCGCCCTCTTGAATAACACTTTGGCGAGTTCTCTATTACCTACTCGCCTCATTGGCGATCATTGATCCTCGCATTTACTTCCACATTCCATATTATCACATAACTATTGGCGAACATGTTCTCGCCTAGTAATGTATTGCATTGTACTCGCCTCACCCTTTGGGCGAATACTCCTTACTCGCCTATTGTTTTTCTTAATCATTTCCATCTAATTTCTTATATATTCCCACAATATTTAACTTCAACCAGGCTATATCTATATTTATCACGTTATAAACATAGAAATATACCCTCATTTATCAAAATAACCATAAAAATATGGAAGCTCACCTCAACTAAGTTGCACTTCCTGGGGCAGAGTGCTTTCTTGCCTCAATTAGCTTTACTTTGCTTATTCCTCAGTTCTTCACACACTGGATAAATGTTTAGCTAACTAAGGATGAGTCTCATGGCTCACTTATGGAAGTAGAGGAAAACTAATGGTGAACTTGCAACGAAAACAGAATGGGCGAGAATGATTTTTGAGGAAGATGAAGTTGCTTCCATCAATTTTTCCTCATGAACTCTTCTTATATAGTCGTTCCGTTTCACTTAAATTTTAACACCTGTTTCCTTATCCTGTTTTCCTCATCATTTCATGCAATTAAAAACAAAGAAAACTGCAGCAAAAAGAATGGTAGTGACGTCCCTACTGCAGCTCTATTCTTGACTAATTTCACTTGCCATTTATTGCCTAATCTCGTTATCAGGAGAAGCAATTGGCGAGAAGTCCACTGCCGCCCCCTTTCCTTGACTTTTCTATTTTCTTTTCTTTTTGACTAAAATTGTTCTTCTCTTCGCCAACTCTCTGCCAGCCAACATTGATTGGCTAACTCCTAGTCCACGCCATTATTAGCCAATGTTTATTGGCTTTCCTTTCATTTTTTCTCTATTTGTCTGACAGCCATACTCTTCATTAAATGTTTTCACACTTTAAATCAAAATTAAATCCCATCTATTCTTTATACACCATTTGTACATTATAACATAAAATGAAAAGTGGAAATTCACATTCAATGATTTCTTAATTTCACTAAAAGAATTTATTTCTGCTATCGATTTTGTACACATATGGTATACAGTATAATAAAATTCGGATCTTACATTTCTCCCCACCTTAAGAAATTTGGTCCTCCAAATTTAACTAGGACCTGTCACTGGAAGAGCTCTGGATACCTCTCATGCATAAGGCTCTTTAACTCCCAAGTAGCCTCCTCCTCGTTATGATACTGCCAGAGCACTTTAACCAAAGGAATCGTCTTAGATCGCAAAACCTTGTCCTTCCTATCCAGAATCCGTACCGGTTTCTCGACGTAACTCATATCTTCTCTGATCTCCAGTGGCTCGTGTCGAATCACATGAGAAGGATCTGGATAGTACTTTCTCAACATCGAGACATGGAACACGTTATGTACTTCTGACAACTTTGGAGGTAGTGCTAACCGATATGCCACATCTCCCACGCGATCTAAGATCTCATATGGTCCAATGTATCGAGGACTCAACTTTCCTCTCTTCCCGAATCTCATTATACCCTTAAACGGTGAAACCTTTAAAAACACATAATCACCCGCTACAAACTCTAATGGTCGGCGTCTAGTATCTGCATAACTCTTTTGCCGACTCTGAGCCGTTCGGAGCCTCTCACAAATCATCCGTACATCACGAGAAGCCTGCTCGACCAAATCGAGAGCTAATAGTTTACGGTCTCCCACTTCTTCCCATGCTATCGGGGATCTGCATCGTCTGCCATACAATGCCTCATACGATGCCATGTCGATACTCGTATGAAAACTATTATTATAAGCAAACTCTGCCAGGGGTAAGTGATCGTCCCATGAGCCTTTAAAATCCAATGCACACGCTCTCAACATATCCTCGAGCGTCTGTATAGTACGCTCGGACTGTCCATCAGTCTATGGATGAAAAGCGGTGCTAAAACTCAACTGGGATCCAATAGCCTCCTGAAATCTCTCCCAAAAATGAGAGGTGAAGCGAGAGTCCCTATCAGAGGTAATACTCACTGGAACACTTGGCTAACTCCTAGTCCACGCCACTGTCAGCCAATGTTTATTGGCTTTCCTTTCATTTTTTCTCCATTTGTCTGACAGCCATACTCTTCATTAAATGTTTTCACACTTTAAATCAAAATTAAATCCCATCTATTCTTTATACACCATTTGTACATTATAACATAAAATGAAAAGTGGAAATTCACATTCAATGATTTCTTAATTTCACTAAAAGAATTTATTTCCACTATCGATTTTGTACACATATGGTATACAGTATAATAAAATTCGGATCTTACATCTCTCTCAGCCTCACTGATCAAGCGTGACTGAGACCTGTCCACGACTATTGTCGGATAAGCATCTCTCTGCCTAATGAGCAAAGCTCCAATTAGGCGGTTTTCACTATGCTTTATTGAATTTAATTCTTTTAGGGTGCCTACAGTCTCATAAAACATTTAAATCTTTAGCTTTTCTTTTTAAAATCATGTAAAGCATATGGTGAAGTTCTTTAAGAAGTTTCGTATATATAAAGTACATATATGCCATATACTTTCGTTTTAAAGATAATATATACTTTATAGCATTTATATAGATGCTATTATAACATCTGAAACTGTAGCAAATTATGCTTAAAAGCGATGCTATGAAATCATTTCCTTACGTAATTTTGGTAATAGTTTCAAATGTCAATATAAGTAATACCTTCATCTAATACGGTGAAACAATTCATTTAACTTTATCAACATCAATCATTCGATTTCAAACTATCCTTCTGACACATCAGTAAATCAGTGTTCAAATCAATTCAATATTCATTTCATTCGAAATCAATCACTCAGTATTCAAACTATTCAATAATCAATTCACTTGGTATTTAAACCATTCGGTATTCAATATCCTTTTTCATAATTATCGACTTGAGGTTCAATTTCATTCACTATCACAAAATCAGATCACAATCCTCAAATCAATTCTTCATATGGCCTGTATAATTTATTATTGAAATTATGAAATTGTCAAATTCTTATTATTCAAGGCCTACTCTATGGTTATAAATAAACCATATATTCACATGTTTCATCACTCATTTATTTAAATCTATAAATGATAGGATCGTGTCGTAATTCAACCTCAATTTCAATAGAATTGTCTGCATAAATTATACATTCGTTATGACTCGTATCATAACTATCTATTGTGTACCACAGTATTGATTTTAAGACCCATACCACTAGTATAGGTTCGTTGATTATCTCATATATATCCAACAATATGGTGTGATACTGTGAAATCCTTTCAGCACCGACCTCTTGAATTAATCATATCATCACATTCGGAACTACTTCAAGATCAGGAGATAAATTCGATAAATTCTAGATTCATTTTCCATTAATAGTTTAATAATTCAATCACTCGACCATCGAAATTTCAACTGTGATCTTTTCTTCCAAGCTATATCATATAATTATCATCACTTTTATCCATGATCCGTCTAATAAATAATTCCACCTCAATCTCAACCTGATACCATTTGTGATATTAAAATTACTTGATTTATCAATTCTCTAAGTTTTAAACCATATAATTCATTACATTATCGTTTTCAACGATCTATCTTCTAATCGATTTCAATATCAAACTTTTCTGGTAATACCATAAAGTCCTTTCAATGTTTATTTTCAATAATTATTTCCAAGATTCCATTTATGTGAGAAACTTAATCTTTTTCTCAAATATTTTCCTAAAATTTCGGCAGCATAACGGCTTAATTCTTACTAAGCCTCCTGCAAGGAAAACACAATTTATAGCCCAACAGTTGATTCTCACAATTTATTTATCTCTTACTAAGACCCCCACCATCAGTTGTGGGTCCTCTTAGTTAATATCGATTCATCAATGCATCATTTTAAAAATCACAATTCCATTAAAATCGTTCCATCAATGCATTATATAAAATCATAATCCCACATACGATATAATGCTACTAAAGCTTTATAAAAATATCTTACCTATTCGCCAAAGCTTAGCGCACTTTCTGATTTTCGAGCCTTGCTGAACTCCACCATTCGTCTCATTTCCGTTTTGCTACAATTTCAATATCAATGCACTACATCAATATAACCATAAATTATTCAATAACATCAATAATCTATTTTTCCTTAATTTTCCTTTCCTTTTCTTTCTTCTTCTTCTTCCTTTTCCTTTTCCTTTTCCTTTTTCTTTTTTTTCTTTTTCTTTTTCTTTTCTTTTCTTCTTTTTCTTTTCTTTTTTTTTCTTTCTCCTTCTTTCTCTTTTTCTTTTCTTTTCTTCTTTTTCCTTTCTTTCTTTTTCTTTTCTTTTTCTGAACCGGGTCGGGTCGGGTCAGGTTGACCGGGTTGGATCTGCTTCTATTGGCAGGTTCAGCCTCTTCCCGCCGGCATCACCGCCGGTTCGGGCCTCCCTCAGCTGGCCACGGTTGCGAGGATGCCGGATCTAGTCTTCGTTTTGCCCTATCACCAGCGACGGCGCCAGATCTAGCGACGTGGGTTTCGGATCCTTTCTCCTCTGTTTCTTCCTTCCTCCACCGTTTCCTTCACCGCCGGTGGCCTCCTTCTCCTTCGTTGGTCCTCGCCGGTGGCGTTGGTGGCGGTGGCGGTGCCTGGATTGGCCGGCACTGCCGTTCCTCTTTTCCTTTCTCTCCTTTCCCCGCTTCGGTTTTGCCTCTCCTTTCCTTCGCTTCAATTCCTTCTCTTTTCGCCTCGGGCCGCCGTCGTTTGCTTCTTCTCTCACCGGCGACGCTGTTCTCTCTTCCCCTTTCTCCTTTGGCCGGCCGACATTGGTCTGCTTCTCTTTGGAAATCCCTCCTCTATTGTAACAGAGGAGGAAATGGGTGGGAATCGGGTATCCCGATTCCCGCCCGTTTTTTTTTTATTTCTTTTTTTTAATATATATATATATGATTATATTTTTATAATTATATATATAATCAAAATATTAAACATATATATATTTTTCATATAAACCATTTATATATATACTTTGATTTAAAGTACTATATATATATTTTTCATATATATTATATATATACATAAATGTATAATAAAATTCATATGTTTTTATTCCATGTATAAATATATATATATATTTATCAAAAGCGTATTTATATAATATCATTATATAAATTTATCAAAATACATATTCTTATTTCTTATTTTGTTTTGGATTTCTTGAGATCCGAATTTATTTTTTCCAATTTCATTCTTATTTAATTTGGATTTCAATTTGTCCAAATTAAATTTTTCGGATATCTTATATTTATTTAGAAAATTCTCAGTCTTCACATTGCTATTTAAACAATCAAGGCTTAACTTAGTAGTTGTTACCCCTCTTTAAAAAAGATTAGGTTTAAGGCTCGATTCCTCACATTTTCCACTTATATCTCCTTTGAATGAAAAAAAAGCAATTTGTGCACTCTGTTTTGCTGTTAATATCTTGAGGAAGCTCGATGTTTCCCTGAAGCATTGTCATCCAATCGATAAATATTTGCTTATAAAAAAGGTCTATTAGACTAGAAAATAAATGTTCTTAAATAAACTCCAATTTATTAATAAATTAAATACTACGGTTAAAACAAAAAGCCTAGTCTATAATATTAAGGAAGACTATGTTTATTTTTTTTTGTTACATTAATAATTGAGAATAGAAGTGGGATTACTTAGATTCGAACTTAAACCTTACAATATAATTTTTCCTAAATGTAATTTATGACAGCTGAGAAAAGACTACATTTGAATAGACTATAGTTACAAAAACGTAACCTTATACTATAGACTACATTTTCTAGCGTAATCTATTAACATTTTTGTAGTTGTGAATAAAACAAATAATACATTAAACGTTAACTTGAACTATATAAGCCTTATCAAAGTTCAACTAAATTAAATATGACACTAAGGCAAAATTTCTTATTTTACAAATATTATCCTCTTGGCCATGTAAGAATGATAATCACGATTAAAGGTAGCAAATAGACGGGTTGGATCGAGTTCGCTTTGGGTTATTTTAGATTAGATTATTTTGGGCTAAGTAAAAATCAAATCATGTTGGATTTGGATTAAGTTAGGTTTGGGTCATTGATTTTTTTAGTTAATTCAAGTTGGTCGGATTTGGATTCGAGTCAAGCAAATAAGTTTTTCGGATTAGGCCTTAGTCATTTTGATATGATTTGTCTGGTATGGAGATGAACTGAAATCATATTTTTAAGAATTACAAAACTTAAGAAAACAAAATTTTCTTCTTGCATGACCTATAATAAAATTGAGATTGAAACATTCAAAATATTGAATAATCTTGTATGATACTTTTCTTTATAATATATATACCATTATTCATAAATAGATTATATCTTTTTTATTTAATTTCTATTATCTATGTATCAAAGCGATTTAGTAATCCTCACTAAATAATATAATACACTACTCTTTAATTTCTCTTGATTTTTTAATAGAATAATTGGAGGCATTAAGTGTAGGTGATGTAGTTTTTGTACTTTGTAATAGATTAGCTATTAAATAATTATACATTAGCTCTTGTAGAATTTTGTTGTTGGTTAGGTTCAAATAAATACAATAAAAAAGTGAATATTTAAGTTTAACCAGATTCAAAAAAATATAACACTCGTATTATTGAAAACAAATTATATTTTTACTATAATAAAATATTTTGATTATTAATTTTGACATTTAAATATTTATTAATAATCTTAAATTTAAGTTTGAATTTTTTTTAAATTTGAGTTAATTTGGATTCAGATTAATTACAGGAGGGTCAATTTGTGCTCAGATCAATTTAGGTTTAAATCAGGTCGAGTTTAAATTAATCTAAATTCGGATAAATTTGAGTTTAGATCAATTTGAATTCTGATCAAGTCGGGTGGAGATCAATATGAATTCAGATCAATTTGGTTTCGAATCAATTCGGACTCAGATCAAGTTAGATTTGATTTGTTAACTTTTTTAATCAAAGGATCGATCAGATTTGGTTTCAAGTTGTTTGGGTTGGTTTTTTTAGTCGGATCAATTTTTGCCACCTCTAAATACGATGATATATTCATAATTCAAGAATAATATTTAAGAAATTTTAATAATAATTTAATTTACACAACCTATCGATCCTATTCAATTATGACTTAGGGCAACATTTCAAATATTAAGGTCAAAGCTAAATCAATTAATCATTTATACATCTTGATCAAAGCAATATGTGGTCAAAATATATTTCACTAAGCACAACAATTCGAGATATCTAAGTCAAATTATAATATAATGATCTCATATGCATACTTTATCAAGATACTAGATAAACCAAAGAACATATCTATTAAAATTAAGTTTTGAAGATGAGGAAGACAGTTTTGAAGCTGCTTGCCGCTGAAGAACACTTTCTGCTTGTAAGGCAGAGATTGCCCTTGGCTTTCTATCTATTTAGCAACTGTAATTTTTTGCTCACTTGAAAGATTTATAGAAAGAAGAAATGAAAAGAGATAGAAGAAAATGAAGGAAGAATTTTCTTTCTTAGTTTTCATTTGAAACTGTTTTTTCATACAATTAATATATATTTTATATTTATATATTATAATATATATAAATAAATATAAATATATATATATATATATATATATATATATATATATATATATATATATATATATATATACAGGGATGCTATAATCAACCTCATATCAGTTAAATATTTCAAAATCATATTCATTTTCGTTGTGAAAATTGGTATTCATATCAGTCCTATTTAGATAAAATATCAAATTTCTCATTTTGTATGGTAAAATTGACATTAAATGGTTTAAAAATAAATTCTAAAAGAGAAAAAAGAGGTCATTACAATCAGAAAATACAAAGTTAGGGTTCTGATATTAATTGTCGAAGGTGACATGAAATCTCTTACATCTTAATATTTTTGTCAACTCAATTCCTTCTCCTATAGGCAGAGTTACAGATTCTGCTCCTCTTCTTCTCTTAACAACTTGAGCAAACGAAACTGATCCAGCTTTCCTATGGTGAAGATTGTGAACTATTACAGCAGACCCAGTGGGAATGATACTTGCATCAAGCTTTTTAAACATTAATTTCAAGTAGTTATCTTCAAACTTACAATCAATAACTGCAAAATCAATGTTCTTCAATTGCTTGATTATCTCGCAAGGGCTTCTTGCATGCACCAACTTTACAGCATCTCCAAGATCAGCCATATCGACATGGCGATATTGAGCTTTGGTTTTCATGGAAGAATAATATTTATCTGATTTAGATGCGAGAATGCAAATGTGTTGTCCTCCAGTCTGCTTTGCTGCCACACCAAGTGCAATCGTTAATGGAGTTATGCCTTCTGTTGTGATTTCCACAATTAATTTAGCTCCTTTCCCTGCTGCCAGGGCTGATATCAACTCCATGCACTTGGGTTCAATCAGCCTCGGCTTCCCATCTTCATCTTTGTTACAGAATTGCACCTTGTTTGCAAGATGAAGAGTGTGCAAATAAGCTTTCATGGCGTCTTGAGGAGACCAATCCTCCATTCTGCAAATTATGGAAGGCGAGGGAATGGAAGCAACAAGTTTGGTAACGATGAGAAGTTAAGAACTTGGAGATAGGGTTTATGGGCAAACTTATAGCATTAGATTTGTTAATTTGTCAACTCAAGTAGTCTTCGACATTACGTTGTTGCCTTGATGCTTGTTTGACACATGACAAACAGCCCATGAAACGATGACAAGTGTGCTTAGGAATGTTGAAAAAGTGCACCTATCTATTGCATGCAGTTGAAGTGGTGGCAGAATTTGAGGTCTTAGCATGTGATTATATGCTGTTAAGGTAACAAGAATTCATTATTAAGATTACACTTGGCGATTGGCATTGAGAAACATAGCGTACCAGGACATGTGGAGAAGAAGTGGCAATCTCGAAAGCGATCCACAGACAGCTATGCGAAATGCATTGTATCAGTCGTTTTGGATCATTGCTTGCTTGCCCAGGAAATTTTGTCCGTTCAAAAAATAAATATCAAGATTTGGGCTGCGTGACTTCAACTTTTCAAGCGTATGCATAGGTTGCAAGCAAAAGATTCACGACATCGTACGCAAGAGTAAGATTGATTCTTTAAAGTGATTAATGCTTAATGTATTTTGAAATTCATCCATATATCATCAAAAAGTTGCAAAAAAAGCAAGACATTAATTAGTGTGTTCACGTCATTTATTTTATCGTTTTTGGACGGAGTTGCCTATGATAGTAACGTAGCCACATACAAAAAGTAGATTACTGGCAAACAACCTCTTAGCCCTAGTAGTTAAAAAAATTATGGCATATTGTAAATTCAGAATTCGAATTTAAGCAATTTTATCCATATCTCCAATTATCAAATATTTCTATTGTAAAAAAAAAAGTGAAGTCAATTGATTCCACTAAAATTTTAATTTTAAATATTATATGTAAATTAAGGGAAAAAAATTAAAATGGACTCCACTCAAAATGATTTAAGGATCAATACAAAATCTGCAGAAATAGAAGAATTAATAAAAAAAATTTAAAATATATAAGAAAAAGGGTAAAGTTAAAGAAACCATATTTTGTCTCTTATAGTCACTTTTAACATAAAAAAGAAATAAAACACACAAAAATTAGTAGAGAAATTTGAGAGAAAATAGTGTTAAAGATGAAATTACCGAATAAAATTAGCCTCAAGATTTATTTTTTGGGTATTTGTAACCAAGATCAAAGTAGAAAAAAGAGTTAAGGAATGAATAATCTTTTTCAAAAACCTAATTTAAAATTGAAAAATTTTATTCTTATGTATTAATTACTTGAACAATAAGTTAAATAGTGGATTTTTATCATGATTTTTAAAATTTTTCTTGTCTTAAATTTATATTATTGAATTTATAAATGGTATCTAATGTTAAATATTTGTGGGTGTTGTTAAATTGATTGAATATTGATTAAAATGCTATATAAATTGAGAAAAAAAGTTGTGCAAAACTAGTTTTTTATTATTGATATGGTGATTAATAATTTTGCCACTGAAAAATTAGATAGTAGAATATATATATTTAATCTTTTTATTTTGATAATGTTAATTATCAAAGTTCATAATTTATTTATAACAATCTTATTACTCTTAGTTTTTATTAAGATTTTTTCTTTTTTTTATTTATTAGTTAACCTTATTTTAAAAGAAATCAACATTGGAGTGATCACACTATGCTAAAAGAATTAATGAACAAAACTCAAAATAAGTTTAGATCGAAATTTATCTAAAAAGCCTTCTTGTGAGTTGAAGACATCGTAATAAAATCACTAAGTTATTCTCTTAATAAGTAGGAAAGCCACTTTGTCAACTATGTAATCACCTAATTATATTTTTGTTTAGAAAAATTATCTTATACACTGTCAGTGAAATTTTTTTACTTTACAAACAAAATTAGGATGATGATATGTGTTCAATTTTATTTATTTTTTATTTTTTAACATTTTTAAAGGACATGTATCATCTTTTTAACTTTATTTGTAGAATTAAAAAATTTCACTGGCAATGGAAAGGATAATAATCATTTTTTTTATCCCACGGAAAACATTTCATGGCTATGGCACTAGCCTCTGAGTCGGGCTTCTTTGCTTTGATATGATATCGTGCGAAGTGATAATTTCGCTTAACAGCATTAGTGATTTTACGGATCCCATGATTCAATTTGGTGAATTTTACATTTTACCATTTTCTCTTTTTTACGTGTTTTGTCTCTTCCTGTCCAAATCCATAGTTTTGCCTTTTGATATAGATGCTTTGCTTGCATGGTAGGAATGTAAATGAGACGAGTACTCCTTAATTTTGAGATATATGATTCTGAATTTGATTATTGATTAAAGAATTCAAACTTTATAATTATTTGATTATTTTTTATATGCAGTACCCCAACCTTATAAATTTCATATTGCCCGTTTATTATCTTAACATGTTTAATTACTTGATTTTTAATCAAATTTTTTACAAACTCGTTAATTATCTGAATCTGAATTCATGCAAGAAAATCAATTATTTTAATATCTAATTTTTATTAATTAAAAATATAAAATTAAATAAGAATATAGAAGTTCCATAATAATCCAACAAACTTGAGTAATTCAACAACTAAGAACCCATAAAAATATGCTTATGAAACCACAAAAAACATAATTTAATAAAAAAACACAAAATATTTAATAAAAAGTTAATTGAATTCGGGTTTAGAGTACCTTATAGGCACTACCCGAACCTGACACAAGTAGTGAAATCACTACCCTAATTCAATTAAAATCTGACTCTAAGATATTCAAATCTTACTTAATCGAAATGAATAGTTTTCGGTATCTTATTAAGTGATATCCGTTTACATTCCTAGTTACAGGTCTTGGGGTTCAAGTGGTTAATTTATTTCATGTCCATTTTAGCCCTTTACTACCTTCATTTCCTTTTGTCTTTTCTTGTCTAAATTGTGAAATTCACTTGTTTGTGATTAAAGTTCTGATAGTTTTAAATTCTGTAGCAGGCTAGGATAAAAGAAAATAAAATTAATTAAAAAAATAATCATGCATCTGGAATGCAACCTGAATTGGATAAACCCGAAAATCAGCCCAATTGTACTCATGGGCTAAGAACTAAATGGAATCAAGGCTTGCTCATGGGGACTTTATCCAAGCCGTCCAACATTTGAAAAAAGGTTAAGTTTATTCAAACAGCCGCAACCAACACATGAGCCATGACTAGAGCTGTAATCGAGTTGAGTCGCGATGATTTAGTATTGGCTCGATCCCGATTTGATTGAAAAACTCGAGGCTCAAAATTCGGCTCGAGCTTGATATTTGATTCTTGAAGCTTGAGCTCGATTCAATAAGCTTGATCTGTCAATTTTTAATTGTATATTATGAGAGTAAAATAATAAATTAATAATAAAATATTAAAATATATTACAAAAAAGCTTGAAAAGATTCGCGAACCGCTTGAATTGAGTATTAAGAGGCTTGAACTTGTTACTCGAGTAGTTTGAGCTCGAGCTCAGTCCGAAATAAACGAATCAAATTGAAGTAATCATCGAATTGAGTTCAAGTAGCTCATGAGTAGCTTAACTTGTTTACACCCCTAACCATGACTTCAATTTTCTTTATGCCGCTCTTTTATCTCATCCGTCTCTAACTTGAATTTGTCTATTGAGGGTTTTTTTTTTTACAAAGTTTGTTTATTTATTTTATATTTGCTTCATTGATTATATATATCACTTATATGCAGTCAATAAACCATAGGGTATTGTTTCATCAATGAGCTAAGTTTAAAAATATACAGATTCTCAAAAATAAATATTATTAAAGTTTTTTAATTTATTTTTAGGTATTGTGTATTTTTAAATTTTACACATTAATTGAAGCAGCACTTTATGATTGACTAACAGTATATAGTCTCTATACATTGTCAGTATAATATAATAAAATTTATTTATAGCAAGATCAAAAAATATTGATGTTACTCTAAAACTATTTGATAAATTGATAAAAAATTGAATTAGTAATATATATATATATATATATATATATATATATATATATATATAATGGTAAAACAGTCAACAGCAAAATTTTAAAACAATTAAAAATAATTTTACTTAATTTATTTATCTAACTAACTAATAAATAATATTATAAATTGCATAACTTGTATTTTTTTTATGTATTCAACAAATAACAATATCAACATCAAAATCCTAATGTAATTATCTGTTAGAAAATTTCAAAATAAAGTGAAAATAAATTGATTAAAATATTGTTTAATCAATAGATAAGTAAAACTAATGTTTGACATGATCTTGGATTAAGCAAAATCAAGTTAAAACGATTTTAACCAAATTTATAAGGCAACAAATTGCCTTTGTGCGATAAACTTTCTGTTCAAAAATTGCACTTAAGCAACTAGATGCCTAAGAGGTGAGTTGGATGACCTAGGAGGAAAGTCAATTGCCTATGGAAGGTAGTCAACTGCCTATGTAAAGTGCAATCTTGATTCTAAAGTTACTCTAGGGCAGTTGACTGCTCTAGGAAGGCAGTTGACTACCACTCCTAAATGTTACATGTTGTTTCAATATTACACTAAAGTATTCGACTGCCATTTTTGAATATCTAACTACACTAGTATAAAAGTGTATACAATGGCTGTTAGACATTATTTTCGAATATATATAAAGATGTTTAGATTCAAAACACATTAAGAATCATATTAGTTCTAAATTCTACTACCCTCTCTCAATCTCAAAGTAGAAAACAAGTCTGTTAGACATTATTTTACTATAGAAGACTCTAACTAAAACATAATGCTTTTGTTTTTGTCCATAGTATTTACTGATTTAATATTACAAGTGAAATGTGATATTAAACAAGGTTTGACTTCATTATATCTTGAGACTATTTCTATAATTCTCTTTACCCACCATATCTAGTGAGAGTAAAATAAGTCTTAAGAAAAGTGGGGTTATAGTAGCTTGCGTTGAAGTCTATTACTAGGGATGGAAATCAGTACCCTATAAACGAGTACTTGGCACTATCAGATTCGATTAAGTAAGATTAGTGTATTATATAATCGAGTTCTGGTATTAGTTATCTTAAGGTACCTGTTACCCGAACATGGTTATAAATAATAATTGTTTAATATTATATTTTTATTTTTATTTTTATATATAAATTATTTATTAGTAATGTTATATTTAATTAAATTAATTCATTAAACATTGTAATTATTTTTAACTTTAATTTATTTTTATGAGTTAAATTAAATTTTATTAATTTAATTTTTTAAATAATTCATTTTAAAATTAATTTTATATTTAAATTTGAAAGTAAATGAGTATTTAACTAGTCTAGGTAGTTAAACGAGTACTTTCTATGCTATAGGAGTAGGGTTTGGATAACACAAATCAAAATAATCGAATAATTAATTAGGTTCAGGTATTATGATAATTAATCGGGTTTGGGTATCCCAAAATTAATGGGTGCCCGACCCATTTACATTCCAAATGACTGCATTAGTTCATGATTGTTTGTAATACAAAGAGGTTCAATTTCTAGAAGTTAAAGTTCAAGGAGGGCAAGTTGTATCATCTTCATCAAACCCCTAGGAGTGACAATTTTTGTATAACAATCTTAAGACTTATTTTGCTGACATGAAGATAGATACTTTGAAAAAAATGATTACAAACTTTCTGAAGTTGAAACACTTTAATGGTGGAAACTTCCTAAGATAGCAACAAAAGATGAGGATTCTTATTATCTTACTCAACATTGCAAATGTTCTCACAACTCCAAAACCAAAGGGGAAGGAAAATGAAACTAGTGAGAAAATTCATCAAAGATAGAAATTGGACAACGATGGCTACACTTGTAGAGGATGTATTCTGAACGGTATATCTGATTCCCTATCTGATACATGCTTTACAATTACTATAACAAAAGAATTGTGAGATAAATTCGATGCTAGATACATGAAAGAAGATGCAACTACAAAAAGTTCATAGTGACAAGTTAACACTTATAAAATGAGTGATTCTAGACCTATAACAATTTACTAAGATTGAAATCATCCTAAACAAATTCAAGCCCTATTCTATGGATATGGATGAATCAATCATTTTATCTTCAATAATTGATCTCCCATCAACATGGAAAGATATCAAGAGAACCTTGAAACGTAAAAAAGAAGACATAACTCTTAAGTACTTTGTAAATTATCTTCGAATTGAAGAGCAACCTCACAATGAGAATGAAAAAGAAAAAGGGAAGGAGACTAACATCTCCAAAGTTCATGTGATGGAGGATACTGCTCTCAACAAAAAATCCACAAAGAAAAAAGAACTTTCCACTAAAGGCTAGAAATTCAAAAAGAAATATGGATGTTTTCACTGTGAAAAATTAGGGCACTTCAAAAAGGATTACTATGTTTTTTCTTTTAAAAAAGCACCTAAGGCAATCAAAGACAATTTTTTTGTTATGATTTCTGAAATTAATGTCATTGACGCATGATCAATAGATTTTGTTGACTTTATAATAAAATCATAATTTTAAACTTATTATAAAGGTCCCCTTTATCTCATCTTTTATTAATTTTTCTTATTCCTTAAATAGAAATAGATTTGAGATGGGTAAGAAAAAAATTCAAATAGATGAGTTAACGGCTTTACAAACCTATTAATTTGAATATACATTTCTTAATTATAGTGCCGATAAATAAAACATAATAAAATTTTTATCAAATTTTAAACTATATCATTATTGTTTTTGTTATTTGGGTCATTACCGTTTCATATTATCATGTTGTGTTCAAAATTATCCTACCTACCTTTAAGCCACACCACAATAAAATAATTCCCAGGGTACAGAGCTGCGCGGCTCAAACCAAATTAAAGATTTTGCTAATGGTTAACGTAAAATAACATTTTGCTAATGGTTTACGTAAAATAACAAGTATCATACGTTTACAAAAAGGTAAAATTGAGACATTCCATTACATTGGATTCAGTTATACAATTTGAATTTCATTTACATGATAAATTAGCAGTCGCTGGTTTTACAGTTTTCTACCTTACTATTATCAACTTGAGTGGTGCAAAAACAATGCTTGATGTTTTACTCGATATCTTTTACGGCGTCCTGCACCACAATCCAGGCAAGAGAAATAGTAACCATGTCAGATAATAAACAAAAACCAATGGAGAGAACATGATTCAAATTTTAAATGCAAACAAATCTGTCAAACAACACTAGGCAACTACCAATCCAAACATATCGTATACCTCTTGGAATTGAAATTAAGTTGTCAAATTAGGTTCGATGAAAGCCGGACAGATAATATTATTATATGGACCATACGCAATACAACGATCTTAGAGATATCTTGTAGAATGATGCTGTTCAATTTTTTTTTCCCTTTCAAAGGATAAAACACCATTATAAATCTAGATCAATTCTCTAACATTATCAGCAGAAAACCCTCAAATTACAAAATGGGATCACAACAAAAAGGTGACCAAATGACATTACCTTTGCAAGTTGCGTTACATAAGCAGCTGCTAATGCAGTGGCCAACAGTCCGAGTCCAAGTGTCAATATACCATTTCCTCCACCCAACCCCACATCAGATTCCTCTTGCTGAAAATTTCCCAATTGGAGAGATGATTAATTTTATAAAACATAACTCAGGCAGCTAACCATATAAGCTAAACCAACCACTTAACTAACAAGCAACTTTTTGTCTTATCAACTACTAAATGAATAATTGACTACGACTCAAAGGACACAAAATAAATATAGGGACGAAAACCAAAGCCGGTAGACTTATAAATTAGGCATAATCACATTTTTGGCCCTCAAACTAAGTTGAAAAGATCATTTTTGACCCTCTATTTCTTATTTGAGTTATTTTGACCCTCCATCTTTTATTTTAAGTCAATTTAATCACATTTTAACTAAAAAGAAACAGAATCATCAAATAAACCTCATCAAATGCTACATCTTATGCCACGTCACTAGTCACGTCTTCGCCACAGATTTTGGATGCCACATCATCATCACAAAGCTTTTTGTGCCATATCATCGCCACAGATGTTTTCATGACGTGCTGATTTGGCACAACAGACTTGACAGTTCCTTTGTTTTTCCTATTAAAATGTGACTAAAATGACGCAAAATAAAATATAGAAGGTCAAAATGACAAATAAAATATGGTGTGCCAAAATGGCATTTTTTTATATAGTTCGATGGGCTAAAAGGGTCATTATGCCAAAGAATTAATATAGTAACTGAAGTCATTGGGTGGAAAAGAAATTGCAAATTCCTTCTAATACTGAACTAGAATAGTAACTGAAGTCATTGGGTGGAAAAGAAATTGCAAATTCCTTCTAATACTGAACTAGAATAGTAACTGAAGTCATTGGGTGGAAAAAAAATTGCAAATTCCTTCTAATACTGAACTAGAACTGTCCACTATCTAAACAGGCAGCCCTCCTCGAGTTATTTCAACCCTAGGTCTAGTCTGGCCTGTGACCATATTATATTATTGAAAAATTAATTTTTATTTAATTTTAATTCAAAAATATGTTTTAAAAAATTAAAACATTAACAAAATATTTTAAATTTTTTAAATTTGTTAATGGTGTCAGCCCTATTTGGGCCTCACAGGTCAGACCGGGAGCAAGGTTTTCAAAGGGTGAACTGGGCCTGTCCCGGCCCTGCCCAAGATACCTCTATACTAAATTGCTTGTAAAATATTTTTTATCTATGTAACCATTGAAAAAGGAAGACTGGTGAACTAAAAAGAAGATGCCGAATTTGTTACGAGGTAGAGGGTAAACTGACTGAGTGCATGATGGCCTGGCCACATAGAAGATAGACCAAGGAATGCTCATAGACTAGATTGTCTTTAGCAAAGCAGGATAGGTAGAACGTAGACCAAATATACACGTATTGAGGTCATCATAAAGGATCAGGCTTCCTTAGATTTTTCAGAAAATAAAAGCTTTTAACCGAGCATAATAGAGGCTGGAGAACCCCATAAATGACAACAACTATTTTCTGTTTTCTGGCTGAACATTGTTTCAACTCATTCTAAAAGAACTGATACTCTTCACTGAAGTTCGGGCAGAAAAGGAAATTGATTATTCTAATAACTGCCTAGGAGAGAACTATAAGATGCTAGGAAGATGCAAAGCGGCGCTTTAGTATTGGTTATAATGCGGTCAAGTAAAGTTAAGATAATGATAATAAATGACACTTGCATGTATCCACACATTATGTCAATTATTATTAGGAGGGTATGAAAAAAAGTAGGAGAAAGTTAAAAAGGAAAAAAGATGAAAGGACTTCGATAAGAGGATATGAAGTTTGAATGACTAAATTTTGATCATGTAGATAATTCACAAGGAATACAAATAAAAAACTTACAATAATTGCTCGACCAAATGCACCAGCACTGACATAAGCCCATGTTCCTGGAAGCATCCCCAACCAACTGCATGGCAATTACTGGTTCAGTTTGAAGCAAAAAGTGAATAACATTTGCTAGACTATGGTGAACTTCTCTTCCCAAATGTAAAGGCAATTCTCAATGTTCTACCCAAAATCAAGTTAGTTGCCACACCAAAATCCAGCCACTAAATCACAGAAAGCCAAAATTCAGAATGAGGGACCTATTTTCAGTTGAACAAAAAACTCTAGTTGCTTTAGGCAACATCATGTAAGGCTATTTGCAAATTCTATAATTGATATTATTGTAATTTACCAAATTTTGATTGTATCCAAAGAGAACTATTTTTAAAAGGAAACCTGAATCTTGCCAGGATAATTGTAATTTTAATGGGACAATGCTGCATAGTCAATCATACCAGCAGAATCCTATATTTTGACAATACACTTCACTCAAATTGAGAGAGGAGAGGATTTTAAAACTGTAGTTGCCGGAGCATGCCTAGCAACACTTACAACAATGATATTAGCACTTGTTTTTCATGCTAATAAATATTAATTTTCATTAATAATAAAAGTTTGCAGAAAGTGTATGTAAGTTAAAAGTTTATCTAGTTAAAGATAAATGCAATTGATTGTACAATTAATAAAGAATGGATAAAAATTTCTTGAACGACATAAACAACACAGCAAACATAGTAATTGGAAGAGGAAGAAGAAGAAGCAAACCTTCCCAACACATATGGCACAAACTTTACTGATGTCAATCCATAGAGATAATTCCCCAGTGAAAATGGGAGCAAAGGGCTTAATCGAAGGAGTGTCACCACTCTAAAGCCATTTTCTCCAATTGCTTTGTCAATTGCAAGGAACTTTTTGTTCCCTTCAACCAGTTTAAGAATACGCTCACGTGCAAAATATCTAGCAATCAGAAAGGCAATGCTAGCTGCCACCTAAAAGATTAAAAGAACATTAATGCATGAATTTCAGTGCACTCACATTCTCTCCTCTTTTATGTTTGGAAAAGAACAACTCACCGTTCCACTGATAGAGACTATAATAGTGCCAATAACAGAGCCAAAAAGAAGACCAGCTGACATGGTCAATGGAATGGCAGGAATAGCAAGGATCTACAACATAATAAAAGAAAGGGTGGCTTTTAGCAAAGATAAGGAAAATACTGGTCTGAAACATTTGGATAGAAAGTTTTTAATGAAACATCTGTCATAATGCAAAGTTTCAAAAATATGTAAGATTTATAAGTCCAGAAAGACTAGATGACAAGGGCAGAGAGAGAGAGAGAGATTTGCAATGAAAACTTATTATAAACATTTCAAGAGATAATATGACTCTTAAGCCATAGAAGAGACAACACCTAAATTCTCAAGTCTATTACCTCTGATGCATTAGCTTGCGTAAAAATCTAGAGCAACCGTAACTGAACAAATGGGGCTTCAAATCGAAGCAATAAAAGAGCTAAAGCATGAAAGAGGATAATAAACGCTTACTTCCAATCCAGCATAAACTGCTACAAACAAAGCATATCCCGCAGGCCCATAACCTGTACATTAAAAGAATTAAGGAATCTGTTGATTAAAGGAAAGAAAGAAAACAGGAAAGCCCAGTTATAGCACATTTTACTAATCTAATAAGAAATTACTTCAGAAAAGGCTAAATCAAGTTATAGGACTCTGTCAGCACCAAATACCAGTCATAGAGTTCCCAACAATGCAAAGAAACTTCAAAGGCAAAACTAGGTATGCTATAGCATGAAAAGAATTGCAGTGTTAAAGTTTCTTTGATGGATATAAGCTACAGGTAAACCATAAATTTACAATTTCTGAAGCAATATTTGGTTTGACCATAAAATGCATTTATCTATAATCATCTTTAATCACCTACCACCTCATTTATGAAGGAGACAAATCTCTCCATCATAGAAAAAAAATGACATTTTATCCCCACCAAACATTCGTCCAGAACCAAAAATATTCCATTATTGATTATTTTAATCTAGCTCAGCTAAGAATGACTCATTCTACTGTAAGAGAACAAGGTTGAAAACATAAACAAATCAAGATGAAACAGAAAATGTCCTTTCATCAGAAATAGAGAGCAGATTTGAATGAGTAGGCACACAAACGGGGTAAATATTTCTATTGACAACATTCTTGTAAACCAACTAAACAATTAGCCAGACAAGAAAAGAAAAATTAATTTCTGTTTTTGGTTGTAGCTGAGGATAAGATGAGAGTGTGACGAAGTTCCTTTGATGTAATCCCAAATCAATCAGAATACCTAAAACGCCTAAACCATCAAAAGCTAAAGGAAACTAAATTCGTAAATTTACATGCAACCTCAATTTGTTTCCTGATTATCAAAAGAAAACAATCCGAATACCAAAATCAAATGAAGAAAGAATCATTATTCATTCACATGAAAAAACCTACTAATAAATCAATGACCAAATTCAGATGAATTCTGAAAAAGGGTCTGAATTTCATGAAGAAATACCTTCAATGAAAGTGGAGAACTGGCTCAAGAAAGCATTGATCTGTTCCTTGTAGACATACCCGACAGTACCAAATCCACCAACGACACCCACAAGTAAAACTCCAGCCAAAAGGGTACCTTTAAGTGCAGTCCCCCCTTCAATCCCTCCTTCAACATTACCATCCACTTTGAGTTTCTCATCATCATCACCCTTGGGGTTGAAGAACCACCTGAGACTCTGTGGAGCATTGGGTGGACTCTTTTGAAGGGACTGCTGCTTCTTTGTTTGTTTGAGAGACGAACAAGGCTTGAAAAAATGGAAACGCCTGTTGGGTCTAAAGCTACAAGGAAAAGAATTGGAAGGAGAAGGAGGAGAGGAATGAAAATTATAAGCTATTGGAAGAGAAGAAGAACAAGAAGATGGAAGCCTTAAGGTAAGAAGGGCGCGCATTTTAAGTAGAGGGTGCGGTGTAGGATAAGAAGACAACACGCAGTCTGCTGTTGTTGTGGAAATCGAAAGAATGCCATGTATCACTGGAGTTGTGGTTGTTTCAAGACGTGGTTTTTGCGGGCTATTGGGATGAATCTGATAGCCAAAGGAATGGTTCTGATATTTTTTGCCTCCTTTGGGTCATGTCCTTGCTTTTCTGCCTCATATAATGCCACGTAATGTTTAAGTTTAAGCCACAATAAGGTTTTTTTTTCATCTAAACGTAGTATTATGAATTTTTATTATTCATTTTGTATTTTTAACTTAATTTTCAATTAGTAATATTCTTTGCATGTCAAATATTATTTATGAACTATTACAACAAGATAAAAAGAAAAAAAAAAATCCTTGGAACACAATTAATCCGTGAATAATATGTTGAAATTAATTTAGGATTTGTGTTGGTATCAATGAGAAAAAAACATTCCTTACATTTTAAATGGCTGCAATGTGATTACAGTTTGGTATTCTATTTTACCTGCAAAGTAATCTTACAATTGCATTTAAAATGTTGTTCAAAGCTGCAATCAGATTACACAACCCTTTTAGATATTTAAAAACTAATATTTTACATTTTAAATTTCACTCAGAATCATTTGTGACAAATAACTTAGAACAAATAATAAAGTTGTTCCACTAAAGGTCATTAAGAAAACAACCACTTCTCAAAACAACTCTTTACACCTTCACAGAACAACTATTCACAAGACAACTTGTTCTCATAATAACTCTTGTACAAAATAACACTTTCATGAAACAACATCAATATTTTCACTAAATAATACTTTCACCAAGAAGAAATGGAAATAACTTCAAGATAGGATATGATTCTTGGATTAACTTCACTATTTAGATGTCTAGGAGAATTTGGAATGGTGGATCTGATATAGAGATGGTTAAGAGTAGAAGTATGAGCCAAAACTTGAAGCTCAAAGATAGGAGGAAAATAGACAAATGTGAGATAATCCTATAAAGGTTGCAACTATTTCCATAGGAACTTAAATTCTCCTTTTGCCATTGGGTCTAATGTTAGAACTAAATGAATGTTAATGCATTCCTGCGTTAACAAGATGACATCATATTGATTTCATACCTAGGGATAAAATGACGGTTTTAAATTTAGAACAAAGGGCAATAGTTGCTTTATGATTCTAAATGGCATATGTTATGGAATAGTTACATATGTCAATGGACATTATGTATTGGATTCCAAAGAGCTCATATTCAATATTGATGTCAAGAGAGCACGAAAGGATGACTCAATCCCATCCTATATCTAGCGCTGTTGGCTTGGACATATCATTGAGACAAGGATAGCAAAGTTGTGTAAAGGTGGCTATCTAGACCTATTTGATTATGAATCATATGGGACTTATGAATCATATGGGACTTGTGAATCTTATCTCCTTAGTAAGATGACCAAGCACTTTTCACCTAAAATGGGAATGATGGGAGTGCTATTGGGCTAAACATATTTGGACATATGCGGGCCAATAAACACGGTTGCTAGAAGTGGTTATTTGTTTTTTTGGCTAAAGGGTCAAAAAAGCATTTGAAAAAAATGATTTTAATAATTAAACTCTTAATTTTTTTTCACAATTCATTGAGTCTTTACATTTCAACTTTCATTCTATTGAGCCATTTTGTAAATGGAAATTGTTAAATTTGTGCAGTACATGTGGCCAAAAACATAACAGACCTAACAATTTCTGTTCACAAAAAGGTTCAATTGAGTGAAAATTGAAATGTAAAGGTTTAATTAATTGAGAAAAAAGTTAAGAGCTCAATTACTAATACCATTTTTTTCGGGAGATTTTTTGACTCTTTTGCCTTGTATTTTACAATATCTATTGATGACAACTCAAGATATAGATGAAATACAAGTTCAAATCTTTTGAAAGATTTAATGATTTTGGGACTAAAGTAGAGAAATAAAACGGTAAGAGTATTCTCACTCTTAGATCCGATTGTGGAAAAGAATATCTTAACTAAAGCTTCTTGGATTATCTAACAGAATATGAAGGTCTATCACAGTGGACACCACTTGGAACTCCACAACAAAATAAAGTGTACGAAAGGAGGAATAAAACCTTATTGGACATAGTTCGGTCCATAATAAGTAACACAAACCTGCTAATATCTTTTTGGGTATATCCCTTAGAAATTTCTACCTACCTTCTAAATAAGGTTCCAACCAAATTTCTGAATAAGGCACCATTTGAGATATGGCATGAAAAGAAATAGTTATGCTAAAATCCAACCTCTTGAAGGTTCCATAACTATTTATGTGGATCACCATTTGAATACAAGAACATAGGGAGACTCAAGCTCTTAAATTACAATATCTTTAGACACAAGGTATGGAATTATTTTTTTAAGTACATTGTTGCTCAATACAAGCTTTCCAATTTCTAGACCCATAGTTTTTTGTGTGTCAAGTTTGATCCTTGTTGTTTCGAAATTTTCCTAAATCGTTTCCGTTGTACTATGATTGCATGTTTTTGACCGTCAATTGCATGAACCAAAAGCAACAATAGATGGCTTAGGATTTCTTTTGTAATCATTCCTTTACTTGCTATCTCTGCTTTTTTTTGGATGACTGTTGTGGTGATAGATTGTGAACAAGACTCTGACTTGTGCTATCAATTACTCCCGCTTTGATTTTGTGTTCTGTATTAGTGGGAAATTTTGTTGAAAAATATTATGAGTTTTTTTAATTATTTTTTTAAAGTCAATTGATATGACGCATTGTGTCAACTAAAATGTCACGTGTGATGGATCGGTTGTCAATTAACAACATAATAAGCAATTCACCAGAGGAAGGACCAAAACAATAAACGTTTTAATAATTGAGGACTAATATGAAATATTTTGAAGATTGGAGATCAAAATAAAATTTGACTTAAAGTTCAAGGATCTTCGTGCTATTTACTCAAAATTGCTCGTAGAAGAACTATTAATTAGATGTTTCTGTATACATTAACAGAGGATATTGAGCTTAGTAACTACGTACTGGAATGTCTCATCACGTAATTGGTATGAGTGGATGTAGATCTGCCATCTGAGTTGAACTTGTTTTGCCTCTTACTTGCCTGAATCATTTCAGGATTTATACAGGGACTGATGAAAATGAAAATTTTCACTCCTTTCTGCCAAGTTTTTGGCCTTCTTTGGCTCAGTCAAAATCTGCTTTCTTTCTTTTGGAACGAGCTTTACGGTTCTGTAACCAATTGTGGACGTTTGCTTTGGTAATTTCACCATGCTGTGCCCCTTGAGTGGTAATCTCTTGTATCTTATTCTTGCTTGGACTCCCATAGCATTGATCAAGTAAACAATCAAGGATTTCAAGCTTAGTTGTTGGGGTCCAACGATGCCGGTAAGGGATCTTGTGGGTAAAAAATGCCCTCAGCTGTTCAGAGTGCAGATTTACCCAACTACAAGTTCCTACATCAAAAATATATATATTAAACATGTGCAGAGATTAAGTTAGATTGAGAGAGAGTAATTAAGAAGAAGACCTGCGCCTGCACGAGGTGGTGTTGGGACCAGAAAGTATTGTGCAACTGAGCAAGCTGTTCAGAAATGACGGTGTAAGCTAGCAGCAAGAGTACAGATTTCCTCAACTACAAGTTCCTACATCAAAAATATTATATATTAAACATGTTCAGAAATTCAGTTAGACTGAGAGAGTAATTAAGAAAAAGACCTGCGGCTGCAGGAGGTTGTGTTGGGACCAGAAAGTATTGTGCAACTGAACAAGCTGTTCAGAAATGACGGTATAAGCTAGCAGCAAGAGCACAGATTTCCCCAACTACAAGCTCCTACATCAAAAATATTATATATTAAACATGTTCAGAAATTCAGTTAGACTGAGAGAGTAATTAAGAAAAAGACCTGCGGCTGCACAAGGCCGTAGTGGAACCAGAAAGTATTGTGCAACTGAACAAGCCGCTCAGAAATGATGTTATAAGCTAGCAGCAATTTGTTTCCTCAATTCCTCTATTCGCTCATTTATCAGTACACGAAATTAGCCTCGTTGCTGTTACTAGAAGCTGAAGCAGAAAATTAAAAATAGACCCTCAAAGGAAATAACAGATGCTGAGTAGGATTTTAGTCAGGTTGGCTCACAAATGGAATACAAGTGAAAAGAGCAAGAGGTGTTAATGGGAGATTACCGTCATGCTGACAATTTCTGGGGCTATTTGCATATCCCAGGTTGGTGTTGTTTTCTTTACCAGAATTACATTAAGCTTCAATTGTTAAGGGTATAATCTTTCACTTTATCCCCTTCTTTCTTTGTAGTTTTTGTTATCTGATTTAGCAAGGTTTCTTTTTCTTCTATACAAGGGAAAAACTTTCTCCTTTTTGTTCCTTTCTCTCTCCTCTTTTAATTTCTTATACTTTGGCCTCGAAATAGAGTTCTGATGGAAAGCTAATGCAACTACTTCCATGTTATTATATACCTTTCATGAAGGTCTGAAATCTTAAGCACAAGCACATAAATTAGCAAAGTCATCCTTACACAACAATTTATGCAGAAATGTAAATCAATAAAGATTTAGCATTGTTGCTTTCATCCTCTTAACCTGCATTAAGATATTATATACAGCTAACATTTATCAATTCTATCACAAAATTATATCTGCATTTATTTTTATTATTTTGTCGGAGGAGAAGATGTAGAATATGTACATTCAAACTAGTCTGGGGGTTAAGTGAATCTAACACTTAAGGAATGTGCATCTCTTACCTCATGAAAACAGGGAGAGCAGAATAGATGCAGTGGCTTGGACGTACACTGGAGACTGAATAGGGGGATGCTTGGACATTCTCATTCATCTTTCTTGTTTGGAAAGCCTATGTCACTGTCTTCTCCCATATATTGCTTTTTTCAAGGAGAATTTCATGTCCAGAAAGCATCTGTCATGTATATCTGGTTTCACGAAGGTAGAGGTTCTTGAATCTGGAAAAGAAACATTAGGAACTGTGCAGCAGAGATGGCCCTGGTCACTAGAAAAAAAATAATTCTAGACTAGTTTTTCAACTCCATGTCCAGTTTGTAGATCTTCTATAGTTCTATGTCTCTTGCATCCTTCAAGGAAATTTCGCCATATAAGGGTATCAGGTGGGAAAGGCATGCTGGCAATAATCTGCTCTGCTTCCTTGAGTTTTCCATATCTAGCTAGTAAGTCTACCACACAATAATAATGATCCAATTTTGGCTGAAACCCATAATCACTTTTCATTCTCCTGAACAATTCCATGCCTTCTTTAACTAATCCAGCATGTCTGCACACAGTAAAGATTGAAATCAAAGTGACCTCATCAGGCTTAAATCCTAAATGCTCCATCTCTTGGAACCTTTCCATAGCTTCATGATAATAACCATTGACTCCGAGAGCTGAAATCAGAGATGTCCAGGTGATGAGGTTTCTGTCTGCCATTCCATCAAAGATTTTCAATGAACTTTGGATGCATCCACATTTTCCATACATGTCTATAAGGACATTGCAAACAAATGTGTCGCAAAGACTGTAATCAGTCTTTATGATGAGACCATGAACAGAACTACCTAAAGGCAGGTTAGAAAGTTTACTGCACACAGATACAAGGCTAACATATGTGTAGTTGTCTGGATATATTTGAGCCATGAGCATGCTTCTAAATAGTTCAAAAACCTCTTTATAGTGACCAATACGAGCACAAGCTGCAATCATAATATTCCAAGATACAATGTCAGGTTCTTCAAGAACAGAAAGCAGCTTTATTGTTTCATGGTACTGACCTACTCTGTTATAAATTCCGGCAGCAATTTTAGAGGGAACTATGGAGAGTTGTCTTTCAAAAGCTGTGACAAAGGCAAGGGCATCAGTTAGGAGACCATTTTTAGCGTATGAGGTCATGAGGGAGCTTGATACATATACATTATCTTCGTAGCCCATTCTTATGATCAAACAATGAAGCTGCTGCAGCTCTATGGTCACTAGAGATTTAGGAATAGCAGAAAATGTAAACTCATTCGGCTGGCAACCCTGCTGCAGCATATCTAGCAGTAAAGAAGCTGAAGTAGTAGAGAATTTACCAGCATAACCCAAAATTAAGGAATTCCAAGAAACTACATTCTTCTCATATATGACATCAAAACATTGGTGGGAGTCTTTCAATTTATCACATTTTGCATAAAAGTCAACTAGTGCACTACCTACAAATACATCAGATTCAAAGCCCTTCTTGATTGTTTTCGCATGAATGTATTCCCCTAATATTGGGATCTGCAAACTACTACAAGAAGCAATTATAATAGCTAAGGTAGTCTGGTTAGGCACCATTCCATCCCTGGACATTTGGAAGAAGAAATCTAAAGATTTTAGAGGATTCTCATCCTTTTCCAGTGCACCAATAATAGTATTCCATGATACAACATCAGTAATATGCATCAGCTTAAAAACTTTTTCAGCTAAGCCGATGTGCGCGCATTTGACATACATTTTAATAAGAGAGTTTGCAACTGGAACTACATAATCAAAACCACATTTAATCACTAAGCCATGTGTCTGTTCTCCAAATTCAAAATCAAGCTCACTTTTCAACCCAGACAAAACACCCACAAATGAACAGTCAGACAAAGATGCCTCCACCCTTAGGAGCTCACGAAACAAATACATACAATCTTCAACCAACCCATGATGTGCACACAACGAAATCATCGAGTTCCATGTTACCAAACTCTTCCTCGGCATGTGTTCAAATGCCTGAACTGCCTCAGATATGGACCCAAACCTTCCATACAGACCTATCAAAGCAGTACCCACAAAGGGATCCGCATAGAACAACCCATTCTTGATAACCAATGCTTGAAACTGAACCCCACCAAAAAGATCCAGTGCCTGGGAAGATAACAGTCCGGCCAACGCAAAGGGAGTAGGGGAAAACCCAAAACCCCTCATCAAAGAAAACAAATCCAATGCGTTCCAGAGATCCCCAGATTTACCATAGGCAGTGATGATGGAAGTAAACGATACTACGTTTCTCTCAGTCATCTTGTCAAACACCTTGCGTGCCAGTAATAAATGGCCGAGAGATGCATAGCGAGAAATGATGTTGTTATATAAAAAGATGGGTTGGAAGGCGTAAGAGGCGAAGGTGATGGCGAACGCATGAAGAGTCTTGGTGGTTTTAAGGGAAGGAAATGCAGAGCTACATTTGAGTAGTCGAAAAAGACGTTCTTGGGTTTTGAAGAAATGTTCACAGACGCGGCAGCTCATTCAGGCGGGAAAATTTGTGTCCGAGAAAAAGGAAGATTTCCACTTTTAACAACCTTTTAACTGTATTGAACTGATTAAAGATGAGTTATAATATTTTGTAAATTTTAAATTTGAATTCAAGTAATCAATTTTTATTTTTATTTATTTAATATTTTATTTGTAACAAAAAAATAGTAAAAGGCTGGAGTTTTCTTCCATAATAATAATAAAGTTTATATTTAATACGTTGATAATATATAATCTTTATATATTGTTAATGTACTAGAGGTCACCTTATTACTGAGATAATAAACAAGTGTTTGTGAATAAACTTAATATTAAATATTAAAAATTCTACGTAAAAATTAAATTTCACATACAAATTAAAATCATCTAACACGAAATCTTAAATACAACACAACTCAAGCTTGAGAATTAATATATTAAAAAAGTTCAAAAATTAATACTAAGGATTAGTGTTGCCATCATTCTTTCAAATTGTATGATAAAATATGATGAGTAATGTTAAATTTAATATTCATACTTATGATAAAAAACTAAATATGTAAATAAGTATAATTATTGAGATAAATACCTATCCAAAACGATGGAACCCCACATAACAAGATATAAAGGATAACACTAACATTACATATATCTACTTCTGGTCCATAATACATTAATACTTGAAGATTTAACAAAAAAAAAAAACTTGCACAAAACCTCCAGTGTAACAAAAAGGAGTAATGTTGATCTTACCAAAACATTCGAATAAACAAAATAGACTTAAAGATCAAATTCAACAATATAACCCAAGAAATAGAAAAAAAAAAGTACTTAGAAAATTAAAATAGCTAACTATACAACATTTTAAAAACAAAGCACAACTTATCTAATGCCTCCAAGTAATCAAATTTCAAGCCAAAAGCTTTTCAAAGTTCAGAGCAGAGGAATTTCTTTAACTTCTGCTTTAGCCTATATAAAAAATTAAAATTAAAATATTACAATATTTGAAATGTAGAACAAATAAAATTAAACATTAAAGTTACTTTTGTTTTTCTTTTGAGATCATAGAAGTTTGGATACCAATCACTGCCATAAAGTAGCATTTGCACTGTATCAGTTTCCAAAGATGAATGATATGCATCAATAACTCTACTACTAACACTGAAAGTTGATTCTGTAGCCACTATAGTAATCGGAATTGACAAGATTTCACAAACCATTTTTGACAAAATTTGGAACTTAAGGTTATTTGCCTACCACCAATCTAAAACATCAAATTCTCTAGAATTTGACTTGCAAATAAACTCCCCTTCTTCCAAATGCATATCTAGTTCAGACTTAACACTGTGAACTGTATCCACACTCAGAACATAATTCTTATACTTTGATCTTCTTTTCATAATAGCTTTTCCTTTTCTAACTCCATTAGAAACAGAAACATTGGTGGTATTAGCATTAGATTTGTTCATGGGTCGGTCTGGACCGAATTCGAGCCAGGCTTAGGTAAGATTGCTAACTTTAAATTGCCATATATATTTTGAAATGACAAAAACTTAAGTAAGATTTAACGTTATAATTCATATTGTAAATTTGCCTTATCACACATGATTTTCTCAATCCATTTTCAAGTGATCATATCAAACAGTAAGACCATGATTTAATTTCATATTCTTATTGGTCTTAATACTTTGTAAATGATTTGAATGTTTTAGAAAATCACTTAATGAATTTTTGGACTATGTTTTCATCAGAGAAAGTCAAGAAAAACTCTCACAAAAATGTCAAAATGTTTTGGGTTGGATTAGGATCAAAGGTCATATCATTTCTAACCCAAAAGTGCAGGAAAATAGCTCTCTGGAGGCATGGGATCGATCCCCTAAGTGAAGGGATCGATCCCTTTTTTTGGCAGTAGGCATTTTGGCGGAAGGAAAGGTCCCTCAGCCTAGAATAAAGCATTCTGGAATGAAGGGATCGATCCCCTATGGAAAGGGATCGATCCCTTTGCCCGAAAATAGCCTGTAATGGCTAGTTTTTGTGAGACAACGATCATATTCAAGTTTTGGCTCCACCCAACGGCTAGAATACATCCAAGGGACCATAAATAGAGGCTTAGAAGATAAAGAAAAGAAGAGGAACAACTAAGCAACATCTTTCATCATCTTATTCATCTTCCTCAAGCCTCAACAACAAATCAAGAGCTACAAAGTCTTCATCTTCCATCATTCACATATCTCTTGTATTTGATTAGCACAAATATTGTATAGGCTTTTCTTTGTGCCTAATTTCTGTAATCACTTGCCTATCTAGAGGCCCTTCTTTGATTACATTATTTGTAACTCATCATTCCTTGTAAAGGGGATGTTTCTCTTAAGCCTTAGAAAAAGATGGAGGTTTCTCTTGAGCCTAGAAAAAGAGGGAGGTTACTCTTGAGCCTAAGAAAAAGAGGGATTGTAATCACAAATTCAAGATCGTGGATTTGGAGAAAATCCTTGGGAGCGTCTCAAGGTAGAGGACGTAGGCAATGTTGCCGAACCTCTATAAATCGCTTGCGTACATTTCTCTATCCTTACTCTCTTTACTTATTTGCAATTATATTGTGCTCATTGAATTGAATTTATATTGCATGATTGAATAGCCTAGAGAACTTAGAAAATATTCATATAGGCTAGAGAATTTAGAAGAATCGAAAAACGGGCTTAAGGCTAGCTAAGAACCGATTCACCCCCCCTCTCGGTATTGCCTATAAGAGCCAACAATTGGTATCAGAGCTTGGGCTCGAGATTAATTTAGACTAACCTCTATCGAGCAAAACGATCTTAAATGGCTCACTTGAATGTAGGCACATCTTTAGGAGAAGAGGGACAATCATTAGTTAGACCTCCACTCTTCAATGGTGAGAATTATTCATATTGAAAAACTAGAATGATGTTATTTGTACAATCAAATGATTATGAAGTGTGGAGAATTATAATGAATGGTCCTAGAATTCCCATGAAGAAAGTAGATGAAAAAGATGTCCTTAAGAGTGAGGATGAGTGGGACACAAATGACATGAGAGTGGCACAATTGAATGCCAAGGCTATGCACACTCTTTTTTGTGCTTTAGGTCCCAATGAGTATAATAGAGTATCCTTATGTGAGAATGCTAAACAAATATGGGATAAACTAGCCATCACACATGAAAGGACAAATCAAGTTAGAGAGACCAAAGTAGGAATGCTCACACATGATTATGAGCTATTTAGGATGAAAGAAAATGAGTCCATTAGTGAAATGTTCACTAGGTTTAATGATATAATTAATGGACTTAAGGCTCTAGGCAAGGCTTATTCCAATGTTGAAATGGTAAAGAAAATTTTGAATAGCTTGCCTAAGTCATGGGAGGCAAAGGTAACCGCAATAGAAGAGTCTAAGGATCCAAATACCTTGTCTCTAGATGAGCTTATGGGCTCCCTACTTACATATGAAATGAAAATGAAAAGAAATGAAGTGCCTTCAAAGAAAGTAGGGGTAGCACTTAAGTCTTCCACTCATAAGGACATTGAAGATGATAGTGATGAGAGTGGAAATGAGGAAGAAAAGGAAATGTCAATATTTGTCAAAAGATTAATAGGTTCATGAGAATGAATGAAAGAGAGCAAAATAGGAGACATCATAGGGGAGAGTCAAGTAGAAGAGAAAAAGATCCCTTAGTGTGTTATGAGTGTAATGAACCGGGTCATACTAAGTTAGATTGCCCCTTACTTAGGAAGGAAAAGGATAGGAAACCTAGGAAGAAAGAATTTGTGGCTGCATGGAGCGATAGTGATAGCTTCGATGAGGAAAACATAGATAATGAGGTAGCCTACTCCTGCTTTATGGCCATTAGTGATGATGAGGCTAGTAGTAGCTCTAGTGAAAATAATGATTTTACATTTGATGAGTTACAAAATGCCTTTAATGATTTAGCAAATGAATTTCAATGCATGAACTCCAAATATAAGAAAATCATTGCTAAATTAAAAATAGAAAATGAAGCCTTGACAAATGCTAAGCTAGAATTTGAAAAGAAATTAGAAGAATCAAGCTTAGAGATAAATGAGTTGAATAAAAAGAACTTAAATTTGCATAACTCATTTACTAGGTTCTATATGGGTCAACAAAAATTAGATCACATGCTTGAGACCCAAAAAGCTTTCTTTGATAAAGATGGGTTAGGTTATAATGCAATACAAAAAGAAACTCATCTAAAGAATTTTCTTGTGAGCAAAAATACTATGCATGATTTATCTCTTACATGCTCACTATGCAATAGAATAGGACACTCTTCACAAGCATGCACATATAGAAAAACCACATTTAGAGGAAAAATAGTTAGGAAGATGTGGATCCCAAAGCATGCAATAAATGATGATGATTTGAGTTTGAAATGGATCCCTAAAGGATCAAAAATTGTTAGCACTAACTCTCATGGACCCAAGAAAATTTGGGTACCAAAACATGCTTAAATTGTTTGTTTTAGGAGTGTTAGAGCATGGAGTTACAAAGAAACAATGGGGTTTGAATGCTCTACACACCTCTATGGAGATTGCTTGTACCAATGAGAAAAAGGAAAAGCTTGAGGATCCATCCTTGGGAAAGATCACAACAATTATTCAAAGAAAGGCCTAAGGTCGATTCAACAATTCAAGGCAAAGCATTCTCTAGCAAAGGAGTATTGTAAGCTTAATTCCTTACTCCTTAACCTCTTTATTGTTTATGCCTTGATGATATAGTTTGTTGATGTTCTTTAATGGCTTATGAGTTGAGTGAATCAATAATAGGCATGACAAATGATCTTTGAATGTTTGATGAATAGTACTTGATGCATTGAATGAAAAGCATGATTTGTGATTTTGAAATGATTATTGGATTTCTGCATTTTGAGCAAGTTTTCTATGTGTTGATAATGTATTTACTTGCCTCAAATTGCCAAATATGTCATATATGCAAAATGCCATGTTATGTGCATTAATGAAGAACTTGTATGTTGGAAATCATGGCATGTTGTTCACAAGATGTATATTTTAATGATATATGTGCTTAAAATCTATGTGAACAAGTTTGTTTTGACATATTTATGTAATTCAATGCATTGGTTTTGCCAAAACAAGCATAACTCTCAAAATGACCTCCTTTGAGGCCAAAAATGCATTTTATTGTGTAAAATCTTCCAAAATTGCAAAATCTTTTGTAAAATGGTTTTTTATTCATGTTTTTCATTCATACAAGTCCAAAATCATGTTACACAAATGTTTAAACCATTACTTGGACTTAAAATACTCAAAAACGAAGTTTTGGCACCTCAAAGGTTGGATTTTCTGTCAAAAACTGCAGAAACAGGATGAGGGATCGATCCCTCAGCAAGCAGGATCGATCCCCCTTGAGCAGAATGCAGGAAATCTGCATTCTGGAGTTAAGGGATCGATCCCCATCCTCTAAGGATCGATCCCCCCAGGCCAAAATGGCTTTTCTGCATGTTTTCAACCGAAATTGAGAAGAACTTTTCATTGTTTTGATACTTTCTCTCTTCTCAACTTAAAATTCATTGTTTTAACTTCTTTTTGATGATCTTTAAACTATGAAAATTCATTTTTCATTGATATCATGCCTCAACTCCATCAATTTGTATCATTTCCAACAAATGGTATCACTTTCAACAATCAATATCATTTTTATTGAACTCACAAGTGCAAAATCATTCTTCTTGTTGAAAACATTCATGAATTGCATAAATCTTGAAATAATCTTGAAATATATTTTCAATGAATGCTTAAACATAATTTTTGAGATTTATTTCAATGATTTGTGTATATATTTGAGAATTTGATGAACTTGTGTATCACGAATATTGATCATTCCTTTTGTTCATCTTAGTCAAGCATGCTTATAGGATTATGTCTCTTAGCTTGACTTATCAATTCCACACTAGGTTTCATGATAATTATACATCGAGTGGATTGATTTCAAATGTAAACTCAACAATTGATAATGGTCATTGGTCTATAATTTGTGATGGTAAATGGATCTTAAATGTTAAATGCATGAAACTTTATCATCCATGTACTTAAATTTTTTTATGGCCAAATTATTAAAGAACTTGAGCGTTAATGACAACACCAACAATTGATACACATGTAGTGAATCTTGAGTGTCTTGATGTTGAACATGCATGTTTACTTAAGTTGAATCAATAATCATGCCTATGAGATGAGAATAGTTGTTTTCATGATATTATGTGCTTAACCTCACTTATAGTTTATGGATTTTAATGATAAAATATATTTTAGCTTGATAATATTGATTCACTTAGGTGAAGTCATTTTAGTTAAAAAAGCATATACCCTCTAGAACGTTAAATGATGATAACAACTAGGGATATGGCTCTTAATTGATTAAAATGGTAATTTTGAATTTTTCTTTGCTCATAATTGGTTAAGGACTTGAATTGGAAAATGAGCATAGGATTTTTGTGTTTGAAACCATGGAAGAAAATGTGTTTGCTTGAATACCTTATTGTTGAATCTTCCATATGGTATAACCTTATGAATATGAATATGAATATGGATTACTACTTTATGATAGTATGCTGTTGTTTAATTAATCCATATGCATATTTGATGATGTGTGATTGTGTTCTTGCATATTTAGAATGATTATTTTCTTGACATGAACACACTACACATAGATATTGGATTCATGCAAAAATACCTATGTCAACCATTAGTAACAATTGGTATTTAGATTGAAATAACAATTAATATAATTGGCAACCATATTTTCAATACTTGGTAAGCCAAATCTAAATTGCCAATTGGTATGAGCTTTAAATTGACAATTCTTCTCATGCTCTTTAGTTTGAAATGAAAAATAGAGGAGAATTCTCTTAGGATATTTTTGCATGAAACTCTTGTGTGCTAGAATTTGAAGTTAATTGCTATATGTCTTGATTCTATACACACTCTTGCTTGAACGTGATTTATGAGCTCATGCATATGATATGTCATCTAATTTTAGCTCATAATCATGATGTCTTACCATGCACCTTAGTTGGACTTAAGAGAACAATTGATGTACTTAGGTGCTTAATAGGATTGAAATAAGCAAGTCATAGACCTTAGTAGATATTTATACTTAACTTGCTTCATTTCTTACCAATTGTGAACTTCTTGCAAAATTATTTATAAACAATTGGTATAGGATCATAAGTCATGTTCTTTGCATGAATATTTCATACTCTTTATGAACAATTGACTTATTTATTTGTGCTATGAGTCCCATGTACTAATATGTTTTTGTTAGATGGAGCATATTCTTTTATCTCTTCTCACATAGCCATGATTTTAGGGGGAGCATATTTTTTATTATTTTTCCTTCTTTTTGCTATGACAAAAAGGGGGAGAGATAGTTATTAAAAGGGAGAGATATTAAAGGGGAAAGTTAATGGGGGAGAAATAGATTGAAAATTTATTTTCAAAACCCATGCTTATATTAAGGGGGAGCTTTATAAAAATCTTGCTTTATTTGAGGGGGAGTATTTTATCAAAGAATTTTCAAAGCAAATTTACATTAAGTTTTGTTATATCAAAAAGGGGGAGATTGTTAACTTTAAATTGCCATATATATTTTGAAATGACAAAAACTTAAGTAAGATTTAACGTTATAATTCATATTGTAAATTTGCCTTATCACACATGATTTTCTCAATCCATTTTCAAGTGATCATATCAAACAGTAAGACCATGATTTAATTACATATTCTTATTGGTCTTAATACTTTGTAAATGATTTGAATATTTTAGAAAATCACTTAATGAATTTTTGGACCATGTTTTCATCAGAGAAAGTCAAGAAAAACTCTCACAAAAATGTCAAAATGTTTTGGGTTGGATTAGGATCAAAGGTCATATCATTTCTAACCCAAAAGTGCAGGAAAATAGCTCTCTGGAGGCATGGGATCGATCCCCTAAGTGAAGGGATCGATCCCTTTTTTGGCAGTAGGTATTTTGGCGAAAGGAAAGGTCCCTCAGCCCAGAATAAAGCATTCTGGAATGAAGGGATCGATCCCATATGGAAAGGGATCGATCCCTTTGCCCGAAAATAGCCTGTAACGGCTAGTTTTTATGAGACAACGGTCATATTAAAGTTTTGGCTCCACCCAACGGCTAGAATACATCCAAGGGACCATAAATAGAGGCTTAGAAGCTAAGAAAAGAAGAGGAACAACTAAGCAACATCTTTCATCATCTTATTCATCTTCCTCAAGCCTTAATAACAAATCAAGAGCTACAAAGTCTTCATCTTCCATCATTCACATATCTCTTGTATTTGATTAGCACAAATATTGTATAGGCTTTTCTTTGTGCCTAATTTCTGTAATCACTTGCCTATCTAGAGGCCCTTCTTTGATTACATTATTTGTAACTCATCATTCCTTGTAAAGGGGAGGTTTCTCTTAAGCCTTAGAAAAAGATGGAGGTTTCTCTTGAGCCTAGAAAAAGAGGGAGGTTACTCTTGAGCCTAAGAAAAAGAGGGATTGTAATCACAAATTCAAGATAGTGGATTTGGAGAAAATCCTTGGGAGCGTCTCAAGGTAGAGGACGTAGGCAAGGTTGCCGAACCTCTATAAATCGCTTGCGTACATTTCTCTATCCTTACTCTCTTTACTTATTTTCAATTATATTGTGCTCATTGAATTGAATTTATATAGCATGATTAAATAGCCTAGAGAACTTAGAAAATATTCATATAGGCTAGAGAATTTAGAAGAATCGAAAAACGGGCTTAAGGCTAGCTAAGAACCAATTCATCCTCCCTCTTGGTATTGCCTATAAGAGCCAACATAGATATTAAGGAAGTAAACATGAGCCCAAACCTAGCTTGATCCATTTTTCAAGCCTAATTTTTTTATCCAAACCCATTTTACATATAATATATAAGCCTAATCCCGTCCAAGCTCATCTAAATATTATTTTTTTTTAAAAAAATTATAATAAACTATATAAATATTAAAATATATAATATTTAATAAGTATAATGTTGGCTCTTATAGGTAATACCGAGAGGGGGGTGAATCGGTTTTTAACTAACTTTAAGTTCATTTTTCGATTCTTCTAAATTCTCTAGCCTATATAAATATTTTTTAAGTTCTTTAGGCTATTCAATCATGCAATCCAAATTCAATACAATAGGCACAAATTTAATTGCAAGAAAATAAAGAGAGTAGGGAAAGAGAAATGTATGCAAGCAATTTATAGAGGTTCGGCAACCTTGCCTACGTCCTCTACCTTGAGACGCTCTCAAGGATTTTCCCCAAATTCACTATTCTTGAATTTGTGTTACACTCTCTCTTTTTGTAGTCTCAAGAGAAACCTCTCTCTTTTTCTAGGCTCAAAAGAAACCTCCATCTTTTTCTAAGGCTAAAGAGAAACCTCCCCTTTTACAAGGAATGAGTGTGTTTACAACTTGTGTAATCAAAGAAGGGCCTCTAGATAGGCAAGTGATTACAATGTTTAAGCACAAGGAAAAAGCCTATACAAGATTTGTGCTAAGCTATACAAGAAATATGTGAATAATGGAAGATGAAGACTTTGTAGCTCTTGATTTGTTGTTTGAGGCTTGAGGATTTGAGGAAAATGAGTATTGGAGTTGCTGAGTGGTTCCTCTATCTTCCTTTAGCTTCTAAGCCCTTATTTATAGTCCCTTGGATGGTTTGTGGACGTTGGTTGGAGCCAAAACAGAATCTAGCCGTTGTACCTCACAAAAACTAGCCGTTGGAGGCTTTCTGACATAAAGGGATCGATCCTTTTCCAAAAGGGATCGATCCTATGCTTCATTCTAGGCCTCCGAGGCATTCTGCCATAAAGGGATCGATCCCTTCCCTTAGATCCCTTCCCTTAGGGGATCGATCCTATGCTTCCAGAATGTGATTTCCTGCACTTTTTGAGTTAAAAATGATGTGGCCTTTGATCTTAATCTAACCCAAAACATTTTGGCATTTTTGTGTGAGTTTTTCTTGACTTTCTCAAATGAAAACATAGTCTAAAAATTCATTAAGTAATCTTCTAAATTTGTGTTCAATATATTCTTGAGAAAATTACTTTCATGAAAATATTCAAACTCATTTTGTAAGGTATTAAAACCAATAAGAATATACAATTGAATCATGGTCTTAATGTTTTATATGATCACTTGAAATGTATTGAGAAAATCATGTGTGATAAGGCGAATTTACAATATGAATTAAAACATTAAAGCTTACTTAAGTTTTTGTCATTTCAAAATATATATGTCAATTTAAAGCTAACATATAACATAATAAGTTTAAATAAAATTTTACAAAAAAAGGTTACAAGAAACATGAAAATATTAATTAAAGTATAAAAAACAATACAAATTCAAAATAAATTGCACAAAGAAAGCAAAAATAATTTAAAATATATTAATATAATGTAATAATAATAAATTATATTAAAACGAGCTGAGTTGAACTAGGCTTAGGTTTGAAACAATGAGCCCAAGCCTGATCCATTTTTTAACAGGCCTAAATATTCAAGCTCAAGCCCATTAACAACTTAATATTTTTTGTTCAAACCCGGTAAAAAAATGAGTGGACCTTCAAATTTAGGCAGATAGCTCGACTCTTGAACAAGTCTAATTAGCACTTTGTTGCATACCATTTTTGATAGATTTACCAACATTAGTTGTTGCATAATCATCTATATATTCCTTACAAAAGTCAAATAAGTTGTCACAATAGGAACTTCCTATGTGGAATAAATGACATGAAAAGCAAAGTCAATCAATATCAGTTTATTCCTAGGATCAAGTTCATCAACAACAGAGATCAACAAATTGCATTTACCCTAATAGTTATCAAATTTCTTTTGCATTTTCAAAGCCATTAGTCTCATCAAAGGTTCTTCACTCAAAAATTTCTCATTCAACAATTCTTTTATACTCCAAAGCTCAGGAAGAAATAAAGTTGATGTTGAATATTCAAAACCTAATTATTATAAAAGAAACAAATATTTAAATTTAATGTCCTAAATGTATAGCATAGTTGATAAAATTAACTTAAAAAACTGCAATATTAAATGCTTATTACACAATATGATGTTGGTAACTTCATTAAAAATTGCTAAGAACGAACAAACTTCTTCAACTCTCACCCAATCTTCATCAGTTGGCAAGTTTTTGCAACTTGAATCTCTTTCTTGATATCATGGAAAAACTTGCTTAAACTCCAATACACATGACAACATAACATATGTAGCATTCCATCTTGTGCAGCAATCTAGAATCAACCTCTTATTTGGTAATTGAAGCTATTTGACAACATCAATGAACATAGACAAACATAGAGTTGATGTTGTTATGTGTTTCACACTTTCTTTTACATTGTCAATTATGTATTCAATCTTGGAAAGACTATCATGCACCAAAATATTCAAAAAGTGCGCACAACATCGAACATGAAAAAGTTTTCCTGTGACAATCGCAAATTTTGACTTGTGGTGACTAAATTGATTTGTTTTAAAGCCTTATGATTTAATATGAAATATTTAAGAGTTATGAGAAATTATTTTATTAAGCGATAATTAAATTTTAGAAATTTAATTACATTGAAAATGAAGGATTTAAATTAAGGAAATATATACGTACATATATATATATATATGCACACATTTTTGTATTAAACAAAGGTGTACATGTCTATATAAAAAGATATATATATATATATATGAAAATATACTGAATGAATATATATACACAATATATATAATCAATAAAGGATAAATATGAATATTATGAGGAGTTCGTATAAATGCTTATATATAAATATATATAAAAGATATGTTATATAAAAATATATATAATTAAATAAATAAATAAATATTGGCAAACTTCCAAAGGAAGCATGCCGTGTCTGTCACTCTGTCTGCATCGGACAGACTAAAAAAAAAAAGAAGAAGAAACGGGCAACTGTGGCAGAGCACTCTGCCCATAGCCATAGCCATCCTCTACCGACTCCCTTCCTCCCATCCCATCTCATTTTCATCTCTCTCAACTGCTAATCTCTCCCTCACGTTTCTTCATCATCTTTCACGCAATCCTTTCTTTTATTTTCATCTCTGCTGCGTTTACATTGGCGTTGAAAATATATATAAACTACTGCAGTGAACAGAGGGGGTAGAAAAGAAAACTGAAAGAGTCGAGAGAGGGAGAGCAAAGCATGGCTAAGAGAAAAGAAAAAAAAAGTAGGAAGAGAGACCAGAGAATAGAGTGGAGGAAATTGCTGCAGCTACTAGAGAAAGGAAAGTCGAAATCGAGAGAAGAAGCTGCAGCAAACAACTAGAGCGGTTGCACAGTGAGGAAAAAACCGATTGATGAAGAAAGGTTGATCTTATAGTAGAATCGATACTAAAGGAGAGGCTCATGGTGCTACGATTAGTGGTCTTTTATACAGCAGAATCTAAGGCTAGAAACAGAGGCATTTAGGGTTAACTTTGAATGTTGAAAATTAGTCTTGAACAGTGGCTTGTTAGGGAAGATCGAACAATCTTTGGAGGCTAGAAACAAAGGTGTTATGGAAGCAAATTTTAGTGGCTATTTGTGTGGGTGAAATAGGGGTTCTATGATGGTATTCTCGGTTGTTTGGGTGCCTGAAATAGGAAAGAAAGGGGTGGTAACAAGCTTGTACATGCTACTGAAGCAGGGCATTGCAAGGAAGATGAAACTAGCCTTATGAAGGTTAAGAATCGAAAGCTCCATTTCTGGTTTGGCTTTTCAAGCTCATGTTTAAGGCTGCAGTGGTTGTGGTTGGTACCTAAAATAGGAAAGTCGGTGAGAGAGAGAGAGAGACAGATGTCGAAAGAGAGAACAAATTAAAGCGGAGCTAGCAATTGAGGAGCACCGAGAGAGTGGCATTGTAGCTGGAAGCTAGGCTTTTGTTTGAGATAATTTAGTCAGTTGAAAAATAAAGGTATGTGGGTGGTGGTTGCTGAGTTGAAAAACTGAGAATTGAAGCTTTGAATCCTCGGCCCTTGAAGGCTGGAAATTGGGGTGTTTAAATTTGGTTTTGTCAGCTGTTCAAGTTAGTACAAAGCGAATGTCGGTTGTATTGAATTCAGAAAGTAGAGAGGCTTACTGCAGCTTCAGTTATGGAAGTCTCTAATAGAGGAGCTAAAGAACTGCTGTATCATTAGAGAAACAACAATTATAACCATGGACCACGCACAAGCAGAGAAGGCTCGGTTTTGAAGGCTTATTCAAGGTGAGGATTTTTCCTTGAGTTGGAAGATTAATATTGTAACGACCCGTTACCACATTTTTCACCTTATTTTACACAATTAATCCATTTGGGCTATCTGTGATACTTCACTTTTATTAACTGTTAAACAAATTTACATAACATTGTTTATATTATACACATCCCCTATCTTAGTTAATCAGATAAGTAGTACTGCATACATGTCTAAATACAGAAAATAAATGATCGTACCTTATATAAATTAGTCGGTCTGTCACATTGTCCATTTGTGTACAGTTGTGATCCACAATCAATTGATCTCACAATCTTTAAAACCTGAAATGTTTAAAATTAAGGGGTGAGCAAACCACGGCTCAGTAAGAGAGTTATATGTCACACTTGATATTCAGCTATCTATATGCTGAAAATATATTTTTTTTTCATTTTCTTTAAAATCTTCCTAGCTGGCTCTAGGCTCACATGTAGGAAGGATTTTAAAATACCTGACTTGTTCCGGAACCTAGAAGTAACTGTAGAGAGTATTAAATCCATTTTTCTCAAAACGATATGACTTTCGTTTTTCCTACAGAGTAAACCACTTATTTCTTTTCACTTTAGTATCCTTTAAAACACATGACAGTACAGTAATTTGTAAATATCCAATCATTGGATAAACACTTCTTTGATTATTTCTATCTTAGAAATAATTCTTATGTTATTCTTTTAGAATAAACATCTATTTCTCTTTTCAAATCAGTAACCGTATTGTACAGTTCAGTAAAACAATATATTCAGTATTCAGTAAAACAGTATCTCGATACGGTTCAGTCAGTAACAGTAAACAGTAGCTACCAATTCAGTAAATAGTATACGATAAGTTTCCGTTCAGTAAACAGTAAATGGTAGCTTTCAGTTTAGTAAAACAATAATCAATGGCTACCATTTCAGTGCACAATACAGTTCTGTAAACACAGTATTTTGGTGCGGTTTTTCATCAGTAAACAGTAACCAGTGATCAGTACAGTAAACAGTACAGTAAATAGGATTACGCAAATCCTTTCAGTAAACAGTAATTATTGTGTGAGACTAGGCATCAAATAAATCATGCTCTCATTGTTCCCTCAGGAACACAAGTTATCCGCTTTTGGAGTGCATCCGTAGGCCATCGCCCCTCACGGCTATCTCGGCTAGATCTATGGCCATAATCTATAAGTGGTCCTCGTGTCCACTTGCCAGGTGACCTCGAGACCTCTGATGACTTGGCGGGTCCATCAGCCTTGTGACACCCTGAGGTGCACTCGTTGGTCCATTGACCCGAGCCACTGCCCCAGGTGGGTCACGCAATTACATGAATAATAATGCATGAACTCAGGACCTATAGTCTCAAAACAATATAAACCGTACCATAACCTTTATAGAATTTATATAATTATTTATCTCAGAATTAAAACCATAAAGGTTGTATATTAAATCAAGTGAATATTTAAGAATATTTATAAAAATATTCACTTCGGTTTCTTTTTTATTTTCATCTCGTTTCACGTGAAATATCACCTACCGGTGAATTTTCGGTGATTTCCTTTTCACCATACTCGAAAACATGAATATTTTAAAATTAAATATCACTATATTCATGTTTTATGAAATTTACTTGATTTCTCGATTTTCGTACTCGAAAATCGATTCACGTGAAATCAAATCATTTATTATGATTTTCGGTAAATTTCAGTAATTTTTTCGATAATTTTTCGGTAGTATAACGACTGCTGATTTGGCTAGCCTCTTGCACGAAAAATACAGTTTATATTTCTCAACCGGTATTTCACCACAATTTAAAACCGATAAATCGCCACAAATTTCAAAACCAATCATTATAAATTGCATTTATAAATTAAATGCATAATTTAAAACATGTGGCCGAATATCCTTACAAGCGACACATGTCTCGCTTACCTGTTTCGGGTCGGCGACTGTCTCTCAAAGGTCGCACCGGTGTTCACCTCGCCTGATTCCATCGACACGGTTATCGAGGGAATTTTTTTGGAAATTAAATTCTAAAATTTAGAATTTTTTCATAATTATTTAAATAAATAAATTATTTAAATAATTTAATACTTTCCGAGATTTCTTACCGATTCTCGTAATTCCTGGGTTTTTGAATTCTCCGAATTTCTCGTAATTCTCGAAATTTTCGAAGTCCGAAAATTTCCTTTTTTTTCTCTCCTTTTTCTTCCTTTTTTTTCTTTTTCTCTTTTCTTTTCTTTTTCTTTTTCCTTTAAATTTCCTTTTTTTCTCTCCTTTTTCTTCCTTTTTTTTCTTTTTCTCTTTTCTTTTCTTTTCTTTTTCTTTTTCCTTTTTCTTTTTCCTTTTTCCTTTCTTTTTCTTTTTCTTTTTCTTTTTCTTTTTCTTTTTCCTTTTCTTTTCTTCCAGCCGGACCGGTCAGACCAGTCAACCTTCCTCCACAGCCGGTTCTCCTCTCGCGGTTGGTTCTCCGACGATTCGACGGCTCCACAGCTGGCCGGTACCACGGCGAAGCCGGATCTGGCCTCCGTTCATCGCGAATCGACGACACTGCGGCAGATCGACTCGATTTACCTTCGGTTTCTTCTCCTCCTCCGTCAGCCTTCCTCCTCCATTCTCCGCCTCAGCTGTGGCCTCCCACATCTTCCTCTTCCTCCGACGGTGGTGTGGCTGCAGTGGCGGTGGCCAATTTGGCCGGCACCGCCGGTTCCTATTTTTCTTCTGCCTCTTTCGGTTTCATCGATTTCCTTCTGTTTCCTTTCCGATCTCCTTCGCCGGTCTCCGTTCCTCACGTTGCCGGCATCATCCTTCTCTCTCCCTCCTCCTTTCTCCCTCGCCGGCGGTGGTAGCTCCGCCACCGTCGGTTCTGGCTGGGGGGTCGGGTTTGCTTCCCCGATTCTTCCTTTCCTTTCCTCTTTTGTTTTTCCCCTCTTTCCATATTTAGTATATAATATACTATTTACTATATATTATATACTATAACATATATTTTATACATATAATATATACTATATACTATACATATATTATTTCATATATAATATAATTCAATATATAGTATATATAAAATATATATTGTATATTACAAAATATATACCTATATATATGTACATTAATATATTTCCAATTTAAATAACTTTCATATATATATTTTCAACTTTAATGTAAATCAACATTTACATTTCTCAATTATATGTATATATATATATATATATATACATAAGAGATTTTACTGAAATACATATGTATTATTTAATTCCTTCAAATAGTATATATATATACACATGTATACCAATGTATAATTATATATATACCATATAATATTTTAAATACATATGTATTTGTATAAAAATATATTTATATAATATAGAATTATATAAACGTATTTCCTATTTTCTTTTCTCATTTCCTTATTTAATTTGGATTTTTCATTTATCCAAATTAAATTTTCTCATTTCTTTTTTTTTTCGAATTTCCAATTTAACTTTCTTCACTCGAATTTCTCGATTTATCACTTCTTCAATTCTAGGAATTTTCACCAATATCCCGCTCTCACAATTTTATTTATTTATTTGCTTTAATATTAATTTTCAATAATTTGAAAATTTACGGTTATCACATTCTCCCCACCTTAAGAAATTCGGTCCTCCGAATTTAACTTAAATCCAAAGGTGGTACCTATCGTATACTTACGACTTTTGACTTCTAAGTTATCCTCCAAGTAATACTGCTAATACACTTTCAACATCAAGAGTACTTTAAACCACTACAAGCTGTCTTTCATCATATATGTCTATACTCCCGTAAGTTCATTTCTCAATTCAAGAGTTATTTATTTATACTCTTTTCATATAAGAGTCCACACACAGTATTTTTCCTATCACAGTTGATCTATGTTGTTCATCATCCATTTTTCTCACTTAGTGCCAAGTCGATATAGTTTAAAACTATCAATTACATATGTCAGTCAGTTATATGTAATTGTTCCAGTAGCTTAGACATCTCGTGCACACGCTCTCTCAACATCATGGAGCGTTTACATCTCACGCTCATATATGTATACATCAGTATGGAGCGGTGCTATCAGTACACTTGGGATCGCAAAGCCTTTTGCTATTCTCATTAAGCATATGGCATCTCAAAGACTCCCATCACATGTAATGCCTACTGGAACTGTATACATACTTTCACACCGTTTCACACTCATACTTCAACTATGGCACTAGAGAATCTAAGAGTCTGTTAATGAAAAGTGATTCTATTTAAATCATCAGTCTTTAATCACTTTCATATCATTATTTCTCTTTTGGACTCTTTATTGTCCACAACATTCATTTTCTCTTTTATTTCATTAAGGCTGCATCTCACTTGCAGACTTTACTATTGATCATCTCTTACAATCATAGCTCATGAGACAATCATGTTCTCTTCATGTAGTATGGTCATTCGATTATTGAATTCTCAATTATCCATTTAATCACCACATTATCCATATAGCTCCACCGTTTCTATCATGTTACGATGGTTATATGTATAATCATTTTTCATTTATATACTGTCAGTAAAATAACACGTGTCATTCATTTTACTCCTTTGAGTATCATTACTCTCACTTATCAAATCTGGCTTGATTTTACATCTAGCCACTGTCATGTGATAACCAACATTTGATTATTTTCAGTCTTACCTTCGAAACTGTTTCATTTTGATGTTCGCTTCTCATCATGCAACTTATTACCTTATTCCACTTTCATTTTTTTTTGTTTTCATATTTCCACTTTTATCTTTTCATGTTTTTACTCTCATCCTTTTAGTCGGTTTTCTCAATTGATATGGTACTATACTGCTAAGATCTTTTAAAATCTTGCATACCATCTTTTCTTTACACTTATCCATTTACCGACTTAAATTTCTTTCTTTAATTACATCACATTAGTAGAGCAACTAGTCTCATCACCCTTTTATAGACTGGTAGTAGTATCTAGCTAGACTCATTAATCTTGTATCTCAATCATTATCTCTCTATCATAGACAGATTCACTGTCATTCTGTCATCTCGAGATCATATATCCCAGAAAGAGATACTGTCTAGCCAAGTCTCTTATTCGTCAATCTTAACATAAGTCCACAGTCTCTGAGAGTTTAAAAGATTATATATCATAGTGCTGCTCCTGTTCCATTTGTACCTTAGACTCTATTAATATCTTCTCAATTTATTCTCATATGGATGCCTCATTCTTTAGGCTTATATATCTCCATAGGAACTCGTATTAAGTTTATCGAGTTCAAATCATTATCTCATGAACATCAATCTCCAATCTTTTATCTGATGACGCTTTGTATTGAGGCTAGTCTTATAACTCCTCATATATCTTTGATTAGATCAATAAAGCGTCCATTTTCATGTAGATGGTCACTTGTTCTTCACAAGAACTTTATTAAAAATAGGAATTTACTATATCCTTTAATTCATCTACATATCAAGGTCATTTGTGCTTCTTTCATTCACACTTATACAGATAACTTCATTAACCTCAAATAACATTATCTGTATTTTCATCAATCATACTTTTATCAGTGAATTTCATTATTCACTCATCTTCCAGAGTTAATTCTTAAGCTTTCGGACTTTTTCTACGTTTCCGATATAAGCTCAAAATTAGATTTCATATCATCAACCGAGCCAATGTTAGCTCGATTTCTCCAATCTATACAACTTTGAAAAATTTATCGGGGATCATATCCGATATTTTCTTTAGTCACACATCTCTTATTATTTCGGACATTTCATCTCATGTCCTATCATTTTCACTATATATATCCTCAAGGTAAAAACATTTAATATTCAAATCATTTTGAAATATTATCCACCTTGATTTCATTATTTGTACTATTCACTTTCTCAGTCATTTTCTGTATTCATTTCACTTTTCATAATATTCAACGATCCCATTCAATACACTCTTAATTCTGGCTCTTACAGTTTATAACCGGGCCAATCATCTTATGACATTCCACTATACACTCATTGGATGGCACCGTGTAAGGCCCCGACCCGTCCGCCGTCCTTCTGTACATATCTATACCGTCCCCTTTTGGCGAGCACACTAGCCCCCTCAAGGATCTATCGTGAGGCCCAGTCCGTTCACAAGGTCACTCACCATTCGTGTCCATAATCTACGTGTAAGTGGAATCAGTAATAGGGAACGTTATATTCATATCATCTCCTCTATGCCATTAATAACTCCATTACTATCAATGGATTCCAATTCAGCTCAATTTTATCACTGTTCCGAACATCGCCCAATATAGGGGCATTTTTGTCATTTTGACATTTATTTCTTTCTCCTCAGTATACATTTAAACCAATGATCTTAATATCTATGTGCTGATAGTACCTCTTCTCGTACTAATATCAGCAATTTAAGATCTTATTTGATTTCAACAGAGAAGTTTACTAAAATCAACAATTGGATTATTTTGCTTGTAATTCAGCTTTATATCATCAATTTCTCTATCATATCAATCAATTCCAACCTCTGTTGGTTTATTTTAACTCCTTGTAAAATTTCAGAGGCATGGGTATTTTGGTCATTTTAGTCAAAAATTTTCTCTCTCTTCAAATTACCCCCAATCGGTGATCTTAAAGTCTATTTAATGATGATATTTCATTTCCCTCCTTTATATCATCACTTTCAGGTCTCAGTTCGATTCGGATAAAAAAGTACTAGTGGGGCCCTCATCGAGTCCTTTACTGATCCTTATCGAACCGGCCTTCATTTAAATTATAAGATCACCACTTTCTGGTAATTCTGAGCCTATTTATTTCTTTAACATTCTTAATTCACAAAGTCTCAATCCCTTTATATTATTTTACTCAATTTACAATCATTTATTTTCTCTATGTATTCAGACGACACAGTACTACCGGGGATGTTTAACACTTTTCCTTCCAAAAGTATTCACAGACATCAACCAACCATGCTCTGATACCATTAAATCTGTAACGATCCGTTACCACATTTTTCACCTTATTTTACACAATTCATCCGGTTGGGCTGTCTGTGATACTTCACTTTTACTAACTGTTAAACAAATTTACATAACATTGTTTATATTACACACATTCCCTATCTTAGTTAATCAGATAAGTAGTACTGCAGACATGTCTAAATACAAAAAATAAATGATCGTACCTCATATAAATCAGTTGGTCTGTCATATTGTCCATTTGTGTACAGCCGTGATCCACAATCAATTGATCTCACAATCTTTAAAACCTGAAATGTTTAAAATTAAGGGGTGAGCAAACCACGGCTCAGTAAGAGAGATATATGTCACACTTGATATTCAGCTATCTATATGCTGAAAATATTTTTTTTTCATTTTCTTTAAAATCTTCCTAGTTGGCTCCAGGCTCACATATAGGAAGGATACTACAGTCGGCTAGGGATCCAGATAGAGTAAGGCAGGTATTTTAAAATACCTGACTTGTTTCGGAACCTAGAAGCAACTGTAGAGAGTATTAAATCCATTTTTCTCAAAACGATATGACTTTCGTTTTTCCTACAGAGTAAACCACTTATTTCTTTTCATTTCAGTATCCTTTAAAACACGTGACAGTACAATGATTTGTAAATATCCAATCATTGGATAAACACTTCCTTGATTATTTCTATCTTAGAAATAATTCTTATGTTATTCTTTTAGAATAAACATCTATTTCTCTTTTCAAATCAGTAACCGTATCATATAGTTCAGTAAAACAGTATATTCAGTATTTAGTAAAACAGTATCTCGATACGGTTCAGTCAGTAACAGTAAACAGTAGCTACCAATTCAGTAAATAGTATACGGTAGCTTTCCGTTCAGTAAACAGTAAATGGTAGCTTTCAGTTTAGTAAATTAGTAATCAATGGCTACCATTTCAGTGCACAATACAGTTCTGTAAACACCGTATTTTGGTACGGTTTTTCATCAGTAAACAGTAACCAGTGATCAGTACAGTAAACAGTACAGTAAATAGGGTTCCGCAAATACTTTCAGTAAAAAGTAATCATTGTGTGAGACTAGGCATCAAATAAATCATGCTCTCATTGTTCCCTCAGGAACACAAGTCGTCCACTTTTAGGGTGCACCCGTAGGCCATCGCCCCTCACGGCTATCTCGACTAGATTTATGGCCATAATCTATAGGTGGTCCTCGGGTCCACTTGCTAGGTGACCTCGAGACCTCTAATGACTTGGCGGGTCCATCAGCCTTGTGACGCCTTGAGGTGCACCCGTTGGTCCATCGACCCGAGCCACCGCCCCAAGTAGGTCACGCAATTACATGAATAATAATGCATGAACTCAGGGCCTATAGTCTCAAAACAGTATAAACCGTACCATAACCTTTATAGAATTTATATAATTATTTATCTCACAATTAAAACCATAAAGGTTTTATATTAAATCAAGTGAATATTTAAGAATATTTATAAAAAATTCACTTCGGTCTCTTTTTCATTTTCATCTCGTTTCACGTGAAATATCACCTACCGGTGAATTTTCGGTGATTTCCTTTTCACCATACTCGAAAACATGAATATTTTAAAATTAAATATCACTATATTCATGTTTTATGAAATTTACTTGATTTCTCGATTTTCGTACCCGAAAATCGATTCACGTGAAATCAAATCATTTATTATGATTTTCGGTAAATTTCAATAATTTTTTCGATAATTTTTCGGCAGTATAACGACTGCTGATTTGGCTAGCCTCCTGCATGAAAAATACAATTTATATTTCTCAACCGGTATTTCAACACAATTTAAAACCGATAAATCACCACAAATTTCAAAACCAATCATTATAAATTGCATTTATAAATTAAATGCATAATTTAAAACATGTGGCCGAATATCCTTACAGGCGGCACATGTCTCCTTTACCTGCTTCGGGTCGATGACTGCCTCTCGAAGGTCGCGCCCGTGTTCAACTCGCTTGATTCCATCGGCACGGTTTATCGAGGGAATTTTTCTGGAAATTAAATTCTAAAATTTAGAATTTTTCCATAATTATTTAAATAAATAAATTATTTAAATAATTTAATACTTTCCAGGATTTCTTACCGATTCTCGTAATTCTCGAGTTTTTTAATTCTCGGGATTTTTCGTAATTCTCGAAATTTTCGAAGTCCGAAAATTTCCTTTTTTTGTCTCCTTTTTTTTCTTTTCTTTTTCTTTTTCCTTTTTCTTTTCTTTTTCTTTTTCTTTTTCCTTTTCTTCCAGCCGGACCGGTCAGACCAATCAACCTTCCTCCACAGCCGGTTCTCCTCTAGCGGTCGGATCTCCGACGGTTCGAGGGCTCCACAGCTGGCCGGCACTACGGCGAAGCCAGATCTGGCCTCCGTTCATCGCGAATCGACGGTACGACGGCGGATCGACTTGATTTACCTTCGGTTTCTTCTCCTCATCCGTCAGCCTTCCTCCGCCGTTCTTCGTCTCAGCCGTGGCCTCCCACATCTTCCTCTTCCTCTTCCTCTTCCTCCGACGGATTTGTGGCTGCAGTGGCGGTGGCCAATTTGGCCGGCACCGCCGGTTCCTATTTTTCTTCTTCCTCTTTCGGTTTCGCCGATTTCCTTCAGTTTCCTTTCCGATCTCCTTCGCCGGTCTCCGTTCCTCACGTCGCTGGCATCATCCTTCTCTCTCCCTCCTCCTTTCTCCCTCGCAGGCGGTGGCAGCCCCGCCACCGTCGGTTCTGGCTGGGGGGTCGAGTTTGCTTCCCCGATTCTTCCTTTCCTTTCCTCTTTTGTTTTTCCCCTCTTTCCATATTTAGTATATAATATACTATTTACTATATATTATATACTATAACATATATTTTATACATATAATATATACAATATATTATACATATATTATTTCATATATAATAAAATTCAATATATAGTATATATAAAATATATATTGTATATTACAAAATATATACCTATATATATGTACATTAATATATTTCCAATTTAAATAACTTTCATATATATATATTTTCAACTTTAATGTAAATCAACATTTACATTTCTCAATTATATGTATATATATATATATATATATTTATACATAAGAGATTTTACTGAAATACATATGTATTATTTAATTTCTTGAAATAGTATATATATATATATATATATATATATATATATATACACATGTATACCAATGTATAATTATATATATACCATATAATATTTTAAATACATATGTATTTGTATAAAAATATATTTATATAATATATAATTATATAAACGTATTTCCTACTTTCTTTTCTCATTTCCTTATTTAATTTGGATTTTTCATTTATCCAAATTAAATTTCCTCATTTCCTTTTTTTTTCGAATTTTCAATTTAACTTTCTTCACTCGAATTTCTCGATTTGTCACTTCTTCAATTCTCGGGATTTTCACCAATATCCCGCTCTTAGAATTTTATTTATTTATTTGCTTTAATATTAATTTCCAATAATTGAAAAATTTACGGTTATCACAAATATATATATATATATATATATATATATATATATATATATATATGAAAAGAAGGCAATGAGATGATCAATAATGAATACAATGTTAGAATGTGTTATTTGGGGGTGAATATATATATATATATAGATATATGTATTTCTATATATATTTATAAGCGTATGAATATATATATATATATATATATATATATATATATATATATATATACACCAAATTGACATGATAAGAATGATTTAAGTATACTCGCATAAATACGCTTAGGTGTACATGTGTATGTATATATATAAGCTTTTAGAAAGATAATGAGTTAATCTCGGGTATGATAGTGAATTTGAATAATCATGCGTATTTTTAAATTGTGCGTCTTAAGTACAATATTAAGCATGATATAAATATTTGATTGAGACTGCACTAGAACGATTGTAGTGACTTTGACTGAAGGTGGTTTCCCAAGGAGTGGTGTAGAGGCTAGAGTACGGATTTGGACAATCGGAGAAGAAGATTTGCTAAGTATCCGGGTAAGTGGGTTAAGTAAGCTTTACTAGTACCATTTTGTGGGAAGCATTTAAATTTCTTTAATTACCAAGCTAGCTTACGAATTAAGGGGCGAAAAGTCGTCGGTCGAGTTACTAAGGTAAAATGTAAAGAAAGGTTTGAAGTGTGAATCTAGAAAATGCTTGGGTTGGAATTGAAATACTGTTTTCTGTGTTGTGCGTTGTGGCCAGCTAAGTTCACATGTTGAGTGATATGAGAAAATTCTCATTTCGATACTTTTATATGAAACTGTCATGGTGTCTACATAAGTTAAGTACACATGTGCATGGTCCGTATTAGACTACACTTAGCAGCAGTGCAACATGCATGTAGGAGCTTTCATTAAGGCATATATGCATTCACATATAACATATTTTAATGCAAGCTGTTTTACGCATAGGTTTTTATAATGACTTGCATATTGTTTAGATTAAAAATTTCTGGTTTGAGTTGACTTTGAAATAAGTCAAAAATCTTGTATATTTAAAGCTCAAAAATGTTTTTATCAGTGTTTTGAAAACCATGGGAGTTAAGAGGCACAAGAAAGCTGTTTTTCGATATGCTTTTCAAATGCAGGTAGATCCCTTGGTCACTTGAGCCTATTGAGCCTTGCTCTAGGTTTTATTACCCATCTATTGAGCTTTGTGCTCTAGACCTTCAGTATCAATATCAGTATCTGCACCTTACAAGCTTGTTTGGAAAATCAGTAGACAAGTTCCAGCTCTCGACTGATCAGCAAGACTGGACTATAATCTATGGCCATAGGTATTGTGTTGCTTGCAACACCTACTCTATCACTAGCTAGGATAGACATCAGTATCAGTATCAGTATCAGTATCAGGGATTCATGCCTAAACTCTACCAGTATTCGCTTTCAGCACTTTAAGGCTTTATGCCTAGTTTGATAGATTATCAGTTTTCTGTAAGGCTATTTGTTTGAATAAAATGTATTAGAATTCTGTTTGATATCTGTATCAGTTTTCAATACTTTAAGGCCTCGCGCCTATAGTGATTGATTATCAGTTTTCAATATTATTCTATGCTTTGAAGTAAGTGCATCTGGAATCTGTTTGTGGTCAGGAATGGTTTCAGTACTTAAGGATTCATACCAAGTCTTATTAACTTTAAAATTTTCGTATGATTATCCGTTCAAACTAAGACTCTATTTGGTACAAGTTTTTCATTTTCCTGAAAACATTTTCCTTATTTTCTTACGTTTGGTTAGTGTAAAATCAGTTTCAGTCAACTAAAAATGGTTTACGGTCAATTGAAAATTCTTAACATTTTCCTGTGAATTGTCTTCCCTTTTTGAAAAGGGGAAGACAATTTCTAACTCACCCAGAAAGCAAACCCAAGTCGATACCCCACCATTCCTCACCATCGATCTTGTCGCCGGCACCACCGATCTTGTCGCTGGCGTCCTTCCTTTGCTTTTTCCCTTTAAGGTCTTGCTCACCCTTGCTTAGATCTTCAAAACCCAAATCGATCTGCCATAGTTCCTTACCAAAACTATCACCAACACCACAGATAGATCTCAGCACTACCATTGATTTTCTCGTTGGCATTCTTACTTGGAGATCTAAACATTTCAAGATCTTGCCTCCATCCTTTGAGATCCACTTTCTTGCAAGTCTCTGCCTAAATAAAACAACGGTATGCAAAGAAAAAAAATTATTGATTTTTTGTTCTCATATGGTGTTTATTGGTGCTTGTCTACTTGCTGTTTGTGGTCTTAAGCATTCTTCTAAAATCTCCATATTGTATATTTAACCGAGAAAAACATTTAATTTTCCATCGAATTTGAGTATCCAATTAAGGGAAGAGAAGAACATGGTGAGGGAGGAAAGAGTAGAGTCATTTTACACAAGGCTTCGGGAAACGGTTAAAGCATCGTCTGTCTCTCCTTTACTCATATTCCCATCAACGTCTGATGTGGACTCTCTTTGCACTCTCAAAATCATTTTCCACATCCTTGAATCTAATTCAATCCAGTACTCGTGTTATCCAATTTCTTCTTTTTAAGAAATCCGAGAATACACTGGTTTTGATTTGACTTCTTCCTCTGAGGAGCCCGTTGCCATATTTCTAATAAACTGGGGATCCGTGACCTCCTGACTGTTTAAAGAGGCTTCTCTCACATTTTTGTGGCTTGATTCCATTGATTTGATTCCTTTGTTTTTGTGGCTTTGCGCTATTTTGATGTTTGCTGTGTGTGGTGTTGGCTTTTGGGAGTAGCAAATGATTGTGTCCAGACCTGATGCTCACAACGAGTTTTAGATTTGGTCTCTGAGTAGGGATGTTTGCCATTGGGGGTCTGAGTGGCTTGGGGCTTTAGTTGTGCATTGGTTGTTTTATTGGGATGTATAGCTGTTGCTTAAGCAATAGCAGCATCAGCTGGCAGCAGCTGCTCTGCTGCTGTCCAAAGCAACAACAACTACTGCTATTGTTGCTTTGGATAGTAGCAGAGCAGCTGCTGCTATTGGAGCAACAGCAACATCAGTTGCTACTGTCCAGCAACTGCTGCTCTCTAGCAGCAGCTGTTATCCATGTGTTACACTTTTATTCTTTTAAAAAATTATTTTTAATAACATGTAAGAATTAAATTATAAATATTTATTTTATTAAATGTATTAATGATTATGATAATAACTCAATCTGTGTTATATGTTCTATTCTTTGCTAGACTTTTATAATTTGATTATAAGTTTTATTTTATAACTCAATCTTTGTATATAAAATTTTATTCTTCATTTTCCTTTTCATTCTTGGGAGATTTGGCTTGAATGTATTGTTGCAAGTGTAGTTTATGATAATCATGCTATTTCTAATGTTCAATTATTGTTGATTTTATTTCTTCCAGGTTTTGCTATTTTGGATATTTCAAGGTGAGTGGGACTTTAAGCTGTATTGTTCTTGGGTTTATTTGTGATTTGTTAGTACCTATTTTTGATGATTGAATATGTTTGTGATTTGTTACTACTTGTTTATGATGATTAGGTATGCTTGTGATTTGGTAGTAACTATTTCTTATTACAAATGGATAATAATTCCATTTGTACATGTATTATGGCTGTAGCTGCATCAGTATTTGCTTTTGGAATGATTGTTCATAAAAGATTTAGACTTAGGAACCAAATAGCCAGTGAACCTCATGCAATCGAGATCTTAATAGAGAAAATTATATTAATAGCATTTTATATGGAGGTGATCAGAAATGTGTTGATATGATAAGAATGCATCCAATTTCATTCTTTTAATTATGTGACATTCTTACTAGGAACAATTTGTTACAATCAGGTAGGTGGGTGGATGTTAGGGAGCAAGTTATAATTTTTCTGCATATCATTGGCCATAATGTACGATTTCGGGTGATTGGATCAAGATATTATAGGTCAACTTGGACAGTTCACCATTACTTTAGGATTGTGTTGAGAGCTATTTTGAAATTATATAGGCTTCTCATTAGATTACTCGATGAGTCAACTCCTCCTGAAATAACAAACAACCCAAGGTTTTACTCGTATTTTAAAGATTGTGTCAGAGCGTTATGTTAGCTTTAAATTGACATATATATACATATATATATATATTTTGAAATGACAAAAACTTAAGTAAGCTTTAATGTTTTAATTCATATTGTAAATTTGCCTTATCACACATGATTTTCTCAATACATTTTAAGTGATCATATCAAACATTAAGACCATGATTTATTGATACATTCTTATCGGTCTTAATACTTTATAAAATGTTTTGAATATATAGAAAATTACTTAATGAATTTTTGGACCATGTTTTCATTAGAGAAAGTCAAGAAAAACTCCCACAAAAGTGCCAATATGTTTTGGGTTGGATTAGGATCAAAGGCCACATCATTTCTAACTCAAAAAGTGCAGGAAATCATGTTCTGGAAGCATGGGATCGATCCCCTAAGGGAAGGGATCGATCCCTTTATGGCAGAATGCCTTGGAGGCCTAGAATGAAGCATGGGATCGATCCCTTTTGCAAAAGGATCGATCCCTTTATGTCAGAAAGCCTCCAACGGCTAGTTTTTGTGAGATAAAACGGCTAGTTTCGGTTTTGGCTCCAACCAACGTCCACAAACCATCCAAGAGACTATACATAGAGGCTTAGAAGCTAAAGGAATCAAGAGGAACTACTCAACAACTCCAAAACTCATTTTCCTCAAATCCTCAAGCCTCAACAACAAATCAAGAGCTACAAAGTCTTCATCTTCCATCATTCACATATCTTTTGTATTGCTTAGCACAAATATTGTATAGGCTTTTCTTTGTGCCTAATTTCTGTAATCATTTACCTACTTAGAGGTCTTCTTTGATTACATCTTTTGTAAACCAAATCATTCCTTGTAAAAGGGGAGGTTTCTCTTTAGCCTAAGAAAAAGAGGGATGTTTTTCTTTAGCCTAAGAAAAAGAGGGAGGTTTCTCTTTAGCCTTAGAAAAAGAGGAAGGTTTCTCTTGAGCCTAGAAAAAGAGAGAGGTTTCTCTTTAGCCTAGAAAAAGAGGGAGTGTAACAAATTCAAGGATAGTGAATTTGGGAAAATCCTTGGAAGCGTCTCAAGGTAGAGGACGTGGGCAAGTTTGCCGAACCTCTATAAATCACTTGTGTACATTTCTCTATCCTTACTCTCTTTACTTATTTGCAATTATATTTGTGTTTATTGTTTTGAATTTATATTGCATAATTAAGTAGTCTAGAGAACTTAGAAAATATCAATATAGGCTAGAGAATTTAGAGAAACCGAAATACGAACGTAAGATTAGTGAAAAATCGATTCACCCCCCTCTCGGTATAGCGTATAGAGCCAACAATTGATATCAGAGCTTAGGCTCGAGATTGATTTAGACTAACCTCTATCGAGCAAAACGATCATAAATGGCTCACTTGAATGTAGGCACATCCTTAGGAGAAGAGGGACAATCATTAGTTAGACCTCCACTCTTCAATGGAGAGAATTACTCTTATTGGAAAACAAGAATGATGTTGTTTATCCAATCAAATGATTATGAACTGTGGAGAATTATAGTGAATGGTCCTAGAATTCCCATGAAGAAAGTAGATGGAAAAGATGTCCCTAAGAGTGAGGATGAGTGGGACACAAATGACATGAGATTAGCACAAATGAATGCCAAGGCTATGCACACTCTCTTTTGTGCTTTAGGTCCCAATGAGTATAATACAGTCTCCTTATGTGAGAATGCTAAACAAATATGGGATAAACTAGCCATCACACATTAAGGGACAAATCAAGTTAGAGAGATCAAAGTAGGAATGCTCACACATGATTATGAACTATTTAGGATGAAAGAAAATGAGTCCATTAGCGAAATGTTCACTAGGTTTAATGATATAATTAATGGAATTAAGGCTCTAGGCAAGACTTATTCCAATGTTGAAATGGTAAAGAAAATTTTGAATAGCTTGCCTAAGTCTTGGGAGGCAAAGGTAACCGCAATAGAAGAGTCTAAGGATCCAAATACCTTGTCTCTAGATGAACTTATGAGCTCCTTACTTACATACAAAATGAAATTAAAAAGAAATAAAGAGCCTTCAAAGAAAGTAGGAGTAGCACTTAAGTCTTCCACTCATGAGATCATTGAAGATGATAGTGATGAGAGTGGAAATGAGGAAGAAAAGGAAATGGCAGTGTTTGCCAAAAGATTTAGTAGGTTTATGAGAATGAAAGAAAAAGAAAATGATAGGAGACAACAAAGAAGAGGGGTAATGAGAGGAGAATCAAGTAGGAAAGAAAAAGACTCCTTAGTGTGTTATGAGTGCAATGAACCAGGTCATACTAAGTTAGATTGCCCCTTACTTAGGAAGGAAAAGGATAGGAAAACTAAGAAGAAGCATTTGTGGCTGCATGGAGTGATAGTGATAGCTCCGATGAGGAAAATGTAGATGAAGAGGTAGCCTACTCATGCTTTATGGCCATTAGTGATGATGAGGCTAGTAGTAGCTCTAGTGAAAATAATGATTTTACATTTGATGAGCTACAAAATGCCTTTAATGATTTAGCAAATAATTTCAATGCATGAATTCTAAATATAAGAAAATCATTGCTAAATTAAAAATAGAGAATGAAATATTATTAAGTGCTAAGCTAGAATTATAGAAGAAATTAAAAGAAGCAAGCTTAGGGATAAATGAGTTGAATAAAAAGAACTTAAATTTGCATAACTCATTTACTAGGTTTTATATGGGTCAACAAAAATTAGATCACATGCTTGAGACCCAAAGAGCTTTCTTTGATAAAGATAGGTTAGGCTATAATAAAATACAAAAGGAAACTCATCTTAAGAATTTTCTCGTGAGCAATAATTCTATGCATAATACATCTCTAAATTGTTCACTTTGCAATAGAATAGGCCACTCATCATAAGCATGCACATATAGAAAAAACACATTTAGAGGAAGAGTTGTTAGAAAAATGTGGGTGCCAAAGCATGCTGTAAATAATGATGAATTGTGCTTGAAATGGATCCCAAAAGGATCAAAAATTGTTTGCACTAACTCTCATGGACCCAAGAAAATTTGGTACCAAAACATGAATGAATGTGTTTGTTGTAGGAGTGTTAGAGCTTGGAGTTACAAAGAAACAATGGAGTTTAAATGCTCAACACATCCTCATGGAGTTTGCTTGTGCCAATGAGAAAGAGAAAAGAACTTGAGAATCCATCCTTAGCAAGGTGACAACAATTTCTCAAAGAATGGCTAATGGTGGATCCAACACATCAAGGCAAAGCACTCTCATGCAAAGGAGTTTTGTAAGCTTAATTTCTTATTCCTTGAAGTTTTTAAATTATTTGTGCTTAGATGAGAAATTTGGTTGATAATCTCTAATGCATTGTGATTGAGCAAAAGGCATGATAAATGATTGTTGAGTGCTTGATGGATAATTCTTGATGAATGAATGAAAGGCATGATTTATGATTTTAAAATGATTATTGGATTTCTGCATTTTGACAAGTTTTCTATGTGTTGATAATGTATTTACTTGCCTCAAATTACCAAATATGTCATTCATGCAAAAATACCATGTTATGAGCATCAATGAGAAATTTGTATGTTGGAAATCATGGCATGTTGTTAACAATATGTATGTTTTAATGATATATGTGTTTAAAACCTATGTGAACAAGTTTGTTTTGACATATTTGTGGTTTCCAATGCTTTAGTTTTGTCAAAATATGCATAACTCTCAAAATGACCTCCTTTGAGGCTAAAAATGCATTTTATTGTGTAAATTCTTCCAAAATTGCAAAATCTTTTGTAAAATGGTTTTTCATTCATGTTTTTCATTCATACAAGTGCAAAATCATGTTTTACAAATGTATAAACCCTTACTTAGACTTAAAATACTCAAAAACGAAGTTTTGGCACCTCAAAGGTTGGATTTTCTGTAAAAAATCTGCAGAAATAGGATGAGGGATCGATCCCCCAACAAGCAGGATAGATCCCCCTTGAGCAGAATGCAGGAAATCTGCATTCTGGAGTTAAGGGATCGATCCCCCTCCTCTAGGGATCATCCCCCCAAGCCAAAATGGGTTTTTTGCACTTTTTCAACCGAATTTGAGAAGGATTTTTCACTTTCTTGATATCTTCTTTCTTCTCAACTTAAAATCTAGTATTTTAAGTTCTTTTTAATGATCTTTACAATATTAAAAATCAATTTTCATTGATATCATGCCTCAACTCCATCAATTTGTATTATTTCCAACAATTGGTACACTTTCAACATTCAAATTGAACTAACAAGTGCAAAATCAGTTTTCTCATTGAAAATGGTCATGAAATGCATAAATCTTGAAATAATCTTGAAACATACTTTCAATAAATGCTTAAACATAATTTTTAGATTTATTTCAATGATTTGTGTATATTTGAGAATTTGATGAACTTGTGCATAATGAATATTCTTCATTCCTTTTTGTTCATCTTAGTCAAGCATGCTTATAAGATTATGTCTCTTAGCTTGACTTATCTATTCCACACTAGGTTTCATGATAATTATACATCTAGTGGATTGATTTCAAATGTAAATTCAACAATTGGTAATCGTCATTGGCCTATAGTTTGTGATGGTAAATGGATCCTAAATGTTTAAATGCATGAAACTCTATCATCCATGTACTTAAATTTTTCTTATGGCCAAATTATTAAAGAACTTGGGCTTTAATAAATTCAAACTTGAATATATGTACCTTGATTAATATCCATGCATTTATTATTTGAATCTTTCGTTGCTCATAATTGGTTAAGGACTTGAATTGGAAAATGAGCATAGGATTTTGTGCTTAAAACTATGGAAGAAAATGTATTTGCTTGAATACCTTTATTTTTTGAATCTTCCATATGGTATAACTTTGTAAATCTGAATTGGATTAATACTTTATGATAGTGTGCTAATGTTCAATTAATCCTTATGCATATTTGATGATGTGTGATTGTGTTCTTGCATATTTAGAATGATTATTTGCTTGCTATGAACACACTACACATAAATATTGAATTCATGCAAAATGTCTAAGTCAATCATTAGTAACAATTGGTATTTAGATTGAAATAACAATTGGTATCATTGGTAACTATATTTTCAACAATTGGTACGCCAAAACTAAATTGACTATTGGTATGCGCTTTAAATTGACAATTCTTCTCATTCTCCTTAGATTGAAATGACAAATAGGGAAGAATTCATATAAGACACTTTTGCATGAAACACTTTTGTGCTAGAATTTGTGATTAATTGATGAATGATTTAATTCTATGCACAATCTTCCTTGAAAATGATTTATGAGCTCTTGCATATGATATGTCATCTAATTTTAGCTCATAATCATGATGTATTGTCATGCACCTTAGTTGGACCTTAAAAATCAATTGATATACTTAGGTGCTTGCTTAATTTCTTACCAATTGGAAACTTCTTGCGAACTTATTTATAAACAATTGGTATAGGATTATAAGTCATATTCTTTACATGAATATTTCATACTCTTTGTGGATATTGACTTATTTATTTGTGCTATGAGTCTCATGTACTAACATAATTCTTGTTGGATGGAGCATATTTATTGGTTCTCACATAGCCATAATTTTAGGGGGAGCATACTTTTTATTTTTTCATTCTTTTTGCTATGACAAAAAGGGGGAGAGATATTAAGGTATTAAGGGGAGAGATAATGGGGAGAAACAATTTGAAAATCTCTCTTGGAAAAATTTTTTCAAACCATGCTTACATTAAGGGGGAGTTTTATAAAATCCTACTTTATTTGAAGGGGAGTATTTTATTAAAGAATTATCAAAGCAAATTTACATTAAGTTTTGTCATATCAAAAAGGGGGAGATTGTTAACATATATATATTTTGAAATGACAAAAACTTAAGTAAGCTTTAATGTTTTAATTCATATTGCAAATTTGCCTTATCACACATGATTTTCTCAATACATTTTAAGTGATCATATCAAACATTAAGACCATGATTTATTGATACATTCTTATTAGTCTTAATACTTTATAAAATGTTTTGAATATTTTAGAAAATTACTTAATGAATTTTTGGACCATGTTTTCATTAGAGAAAGTCAAGAAAACTCCCACAAAAGTGCCAATATGTTTTGGGTTAGATTAGGATCAAAGGCCACATCATTTCTAACTTAAAAAGTGCAGGAAATCATGTTCTGAAAGCATGGGATCGATCCCCTAAGGGAAGGGATCGATCCCTTTATGGCAGAATGCCTCAGAGGCCTAGAATGAAGCATGGGATCGATCCCTTTTGCAAAAGGATCGATCCCTGTACGTCAGAAAGCCTCCAACGGCTAGTTTTTGTGAGATACAACGGCTAGTTTTAGTGAGATACAACGGCTAGTTTCGGTTTTGGCTCCAACCAACGTACACAAACCATCCAAGGGACTATAAATAGAGGCTTAAAAGCTAAAGGAAGCAAGAGGAACTATTCAACAACTCCAAAACTTATTTTCCTCAAATCTTCAAGCCTCAACAACAAATCAAGAGTTACCAAGTTTTCATCTTTCATCATTCACATATCTCTTGTATTGCTTAGCACAAATATTGTATAGGCTTTTCTTTGTGCCTAATTTCTGTAATCATTTACCTACTTAGAGGTCTTCTTTGATTACATCTTTTGTAAACCAAATCATTCCTTGTAAAAGGGGAGGTTTCTCTTTAGCCTAAGAAAAAGAGGGAGGTTTCTCTTTAGCCTTAGAAAAAGAGGAAGGTTTCTCTTGAGCCTAGAAAAAGAGAGAGGTTTCTCTTGAGCCTAGAAAAAGAGAGAGGTTTCTCTTTAGCCTAGAAAAAGAGGGAGTGTAACAAATTCAAGGATAGTGAATTTGGGAAAATCCTTGGGAGCGTCTTAAGGTAGAGGACGTAGGCAAGTTTGCCGAACCTCTATAAATCACTTGTGTACATTTCTCTATCCTTACTCTCTTTACTTATTTGCAATTATATTTGTGTTTATTGTTTTGAATTTATATTGCATAATTAAGTAGTCTAGAGAACTTAGAAAATATCAATATAGGCTAGAGAATTTAGAGAAACCGAAAAACGAACGTAAGGTTAGTGAAAAATCGATTCACCCCCCTCTTGGTATGGCCTATAGAGCCAACACGTTAGATGGAACTCATGTTTGTGCATCTGTGCCACTTGAGATTCAAGGAAGATTTCGTAGTCGTAAAGGGGGAACAACACAAAATGTCTTACCTGCCATTGCTTTTGATTTGAAATTTTCCTATGTACTTGCTGGTTGGGAAGGAAGTGCACATGATTCTCATATTTTAAATGATGCACTTGAATGCCCAAGAGGATTTAGAAATCTAGAAGGTAACAGTTAAAACTAATGAAAATTAATACTTTATTTATGCTTAGAATGAATTTAGCAATAATTAAATTTTGTAAACTTGTAGGCAAATATTACCTTGCTGATGCTGGATATGGCATCTGAAATGGAATTATATCTCCATATCATGGTGTTCGATATCATCTGAAAGAGTTTAGCGATCATCGTTCAGAAAATGCAAAAGAACTCTTTAATCTTTGCCATTCATCATTGCGAACTACTGTTGAGCGAGTCTTTGGAATTCTGAAGAAACATTTTTGTGTGTTTGATGCTGAACCATTTTGTGATTTTCAAACACAAGTAGATGTAGTGTTAGCATGTTGCATCATTCATAACCATATAATAGGAGTTGATCCTAACGACTTAATTAATCAAGGACCATTTGATGAAGAAGAGTCTTTAACTGTAAGATCAACTCTTACAATGCGAGAAGAGAGAGAAGGAACTAGAGAATGGACTGCCAAGAGAGAAGAAATTGCACAAGCTATGTGGAATGATTACATAACTAGAACCAGTTAGTGTAGACTTGAAATTTTCAATGTTATGTCATTATGTTTCAAGAATTTCTTATGTTTTTTATTCGGATTGAATTGAACTTATTTGACAATTCAATTAATTAGTTATATTATTGAAATTATTGTTTCATTCATATACTTTCTTTCTATGCTTTGGTGTTTATTGTTTTTTATGTGTTGTTTATATTTGCTTGATGCAATTATTATTGTAGAAATGAATAAGTCAAAGAAAGAAGGGACATCGAAGCAATTTAGGTGGACACAACCGATGCAACGAATTTTTTTGGAAATACTTGCTAAGGAGGCTCAGAAAAGAAATAAGCCATCCAAAACTTTCAAGTCACATTCGCTTGCTTGAGTGGCTTCCACTATTGCTGAAAATTTCAATGTTGAATGTGAGCGTAATCATGTCGATAATCACTTCAGGACTGTTAAGAATACATGACAGATTATATCCAAAATTTGAGAAGATAGTGGATTTGGATGGGACGACAATATAAAGATGATAACTTGTGATAAAAAACATATGATGAAGTAGTGACAGTTTTTTTTTTGAACTTTTTTTTTAATTTTAATCGATTGCAATAGATTAGCATCCTTATTGTGTTTATTAATGATGAACCAGGCACATCCGAAGTATGAACAATTTTTGAACAAAAAAATTGAAATGTATGATGAGATGGCATTGGTTGTTGGAAAAGATATGGCAACAATAGGTTTTGCCAAATCCTTCGCTGACATTGATTTGGATGATATTAATGAGGTTGACACAATACCTTTAAGAAGAGAGAATGAGGTTACTGAGGAAGATAGAGGAAAAGCAACTTCTTCAATTGGAACCTCACAAGTAAGGTCTCGTCATAAAAGAAAAAGTGCTCAGACTTCGGATATTGAAAATGAAATGTTTGCTAATATGACAGAAAAACTTGGTGACATTGCTTGTGCCATCAACAAATTCACTGCTGAACAAGTGAGCACAGAACATCTTTATGATGAAGTTATGTCGATGGAGGGATTTGATGAGGAGTCTCTTGCTGCTGCTTTTGACTACTTTGTAAAACATGAGAAGCAAGCAAAAGCCTTCATGGTTAAAAATAAAAATCTTAAGAGGCTTTGGCTTGATAAATTCTTCAAGAATTTCACATGATTGATGAACATAGTTAACATACGTGGAGGACATGCTTGTTTCCAATCCTACAATATTATTATGGATATGGTTTTATGTAAGAACTTGCTTTATATGATTATTGTAGGATTATTTTGTATAGAACAATATTAACTATTTTAGAGTAGGAAAGTACTAATTATGGTTTATAATTGTTGTAGGTGTAAGAACAATATATAATTTATTATATCAATTATAAGTTTGTAGGATCTTATTATATTATTATTATGCTTTGGTTATTTTAATCATGTATTGGCAAAACATGAGCTTGGCTCTACAAGGGCAATGTTTTGGGATACTACAAACTATTATACAATCAAATATGTAAACTCTATCAATTTTATTAATTAAGATAAAAAATTTGTTTAAAAAAAGTATTCTTTTCATATTTATTATTATGATTATTATTGATTTAAAAACATTATTAGTAGTTAAATATGTAAATAATACTTTTTTAACTAAATTTTCCAGAAAACAACCAAACAACGGAAAATATTTTTCAGCATATCAACCAAACAATAGAAAATATAAGTTTTTCCAAAAAATTAAATTTTTAGAAATCATTTTCCAGAAATCATTTTCTGAAAGTTATTTTACGCGAACCAAATGAAGCCTAAATGTATTAGAATCCAGTTTTCAACTTTAAGCATACGGAATTTTGTAGTGTTGATTATTTTGGTGATATTATGGCATCGAGTCAAATGGTTGTATTTTCAGGTATCATATTTAGACTCGGAAAGTGAGGTACTCAGGATATCTTACTGATTAATATTTGCACAGTCTTAGCCTTGAATGAGAATTCATGTAGATACACCAGTGTACAGAATGCAACGTCATGTATATATGTCATTTTATTTGCTACCATGCATTTATGTACATATAGATCGACATGAGCCTAGTATCTGTTTACTTAAACTACTTACTGAGTCGTGGTTTTGCTCGCCCCTTTCTAACATCCTTACAGATTATACGAGCTAGACTCCACACTCGGAGTTCAGTATGAGCCTCGGAGTTCAGTACAAACCTCGGAGACGGTATTTATTCGAGATACTTGCCTAATCCTTAGAGCGCTACTTTTACCATTTTGAGGTATATGGATCTTATGTGAATCTGAGTTATCATGTATGGACATTATAGGATACACAATACATGTTTAATGAAGATATTTTGGGATGTAACTTAGGATCATTCTAGATTATTATAGACTCATATGATTATCGAGTGCGATCTGAGAAATGATCAATGTACGACAACTATGAGCTTGTGAAATACCATATATTTAACCGATGATTTTTGGAAGTATGTGTAGTATATGGTGATATAGACTGTGGATTGTGGAATTGAAATATGTTGTTGGGAATGGTTGTCATTTTATAGGTTATTTACTGGGGAAAATCGATTTTATATAAGGGGGAGTTTTCGACCTTTTTCTTTTACCAGTTTAATATTGAATTAAAGTATCAAGTAAGTTGAGTTGTCTTATAAGATAGTAATTTAAATGGTGAATGTAAAGTTAAATCGAATTAAGAAATGTGGAATTAGTTTAAAAGTGACACTGACACCGAATACAAATATTAAAGTGCAAAGAAAATCTTAGTTCAAAAAAATAGTGAATTGTAATAAAGTAAAAATGATAAGTACACGTCACGGTCTTCGGGTCGTGACATTTCCATCCAATGGAAGCTTTCTTTGAAAAGAAAGGCTATCTTTCAACATCATCACGGTTAAATCATTGTAAGAAGCATTATCAACACTAATTGTGAACACTTTTCCTTTAATACCCTATTCTTGTAAGCATTTTTACAATGCATCATAAATGACAAGATCATTGTGAGGAGGAGGCACAACAACAAAGCTTAACATCACTTTTTTGAAACTTCCAATTTAACACCACTTTTTTAAAACTTCCAATCTAAGCCCACAAAATGAGCTGTCAATACCATGTATGGAATCTTATAACTAAACTTCCACTTATCAATTGTAATGCTGATTCTATCCATTGTTTTCAACAATGCAATAAACCTTTTTTTCTTTACCTCAAAACTTGTCTAATAATCAGCTTTGGTAATTGCCCGAGAGATCGTTTGATAGTGAGAATTTGCAGTCTTCATCAACAAAGTGAAGAGCTCAGACTTAGTAAATGCAAATGGCAACTCATGAACCATAATCATATGAGAAACAATCTCCCTTATCTTTGCTTGATCATTCTTCCAGACTCACTATCTGATCTAGGTGTTTGCAATTACAGAAAAATATTGGTTTGCCCATGTTCAATGAATTGACATTTCATGCAACTATTTTAATGTCTCTTGTATTTCATAGTCGTACCATCTTTGTGCTTGACAAGTTCAATCTTGCAATGATTACATTGCACCTTTTCAGTCTCATCAGCAAGTTTCACAAATGTAAATTCTTGCTAAACAAATGATGTCTTCTTTCTTGCTTTCTTCGCATAATTGCCAACTTTAATTTCATCCTTTTCATTAGGAATGTCTCCTTTAACATGGACAATTTCATTTCCCTCACAAGCAGCCATAAGAACGGATGATGAATCAGAACTAGAATAAGAATAATGCAAACTCCAATTCGATACTTGAGAAGTTGGAGATAAACTAATATGATTTTGTTCAGAGTAAAAAGACATACCTAACAATTCAAAATTAAATTATTATCAATGAGCAACAAAAAAATACAAAATGAAAACAATTAGTAATTAACAAAAAACAAAAATACCATAAAATAAGGGCTGCTAAATATGGTGGTGTTTACCCCAAACTCTTTCTGGCCTCCCCGAAGATCATTTTTTTAATGTAAACCACAGGTATCCTCATCCGTTTTAACGGTTTGAAACTAATCCTACTCAGGGCTTCATCACAATTAAGGCTCCTCACCCATCCCCAAAGGTGTGTTTAATGGGGGTTGAACCCGAGAGCTCTTTCTACAAACTCAACTTGCATTGCCAATTAAGTCACAACCCATGGCTCCCCGAAGATTATTTTTTAGAGAGACTGTTAAAAAGAGTTGGAAGATCATAGGTATGACAAGCGAAATGATACGTGGGCATTGCTAAAGTTAACTATTGATGAAAAAAATGAAAAATACAAAAACTCTACATGTACTATTGATTGTGAAGCTTAGTTAAACAATGGACTAGTGTTGGAGTTTATGAATTCTGAGACATATTCAAAGGCTTGAGAAAGAATGACTTCTTTGCTTAAAATTTTGAATATTAGCTTCAACTTAACAACAAAATGCCATTGTTAAGAATTGTAATATCTAGTAATAAACATAACAAGTATCAAGTATATTTACAAATAGGAATATCAATTATCAAGTATATTTACAAATATTGCCTATTAAGTCAGATGATAAATACAAATTCAATTACTCTATTCTCAATCTGTTTTCTTCTTTCATTTTCACTCTGTTTTCATCACTAAGAATAGTACAATATTTCATGAAAATTAGAAATCAAAGAATGCTAAAAGGTACTAAAATTAAATTAATGAAACATAATAAAATTAATTATGAAATTAAATTAGCTAGTTATACTTATGATAATAAGATTTTTATAAACAAAAGGTACTGAAAAAGTTAATAAAAATTTTATAATAAATTAATATACAATTCTTACACACCCATAATAAATTAACTAAACTCTAATTAAAAAAATTTGAAAACAATTTATTAAAAATAAACTCATCATATAGAATAATATTTATATCCATAGTTTAAACTTTTACTTAATGAAAATTTATTAAAATTTCAATGCCTAATTGGCCCATTTATTCAGGACTTGAACTTCATTTTTATAGCCCATTTAAGAAAGAGGATTTTTTTGGCCTGGGCCTAAATAGATTTAGCTGGGGCTTAAATGGGCCAGCCCATATAATTTTTTAATATTTTTAATTATAGTAAAATTTTATTTTTATTTTAATTATTTATATGTTTAACATTTTAATCAAAGTAAAATATATAAAATTAATTCTATTTAGTATTACTAATTTACTTCAAACCAACCTAATGACTCACAACCTCTTATACATGCTAGTTGGAAGGGGAAGAGTACATTTGCTTTAAGTGATGTAAGTTCATTTTTGTTTTTTAAATATATACTTTATTTTAAATTCTCCTTTGTAATGACAATTAATTTATTTTAAAATGTCCAAGGATATAGGCTTTTAAAAGATTTGAAATTATTCAAGTGGAAGAACCAAAATCTCAATTAAATCTTTATTTGGAAGAGCTAAAGATTATGGGTCGCATGGTTGAAAATTTAAATGTGCTACAATGGTAGAAAGATCATAAGCCAAGATTTCCAAAGCTTGCAAGTATAGCTTGTGATATCTTGATCATTCCAATAACAACAGTAGCATCGGAGAGTTCTTTTAGTATTAGTTCTTGTGTTTTAAATAAGTATTGAAGTTCTCTAAATCATGAGAATGCGAAAACTTTCATTTGCACTCAAAATTGAATTCTTGGTTTTGAAGGTGATGTTATTAATTAGTTGACAATTTTTAATCAATTCGTAAGTTTAATTCTTGTGAGTTCTTATATTGTTCTTTATTTATATTTGTAGATGACAAAACTGAAAAAGAATTAATTGAATGTGATTGACACTATGGAGAAGATGGATAGACATGGATCTATTTATCATGTTTTTGATTTTTAATATTGTTGGGACATGTTTTTCAACATCTAAGTTTGTTAAAATAATTTAAATTATGCTTGTTAAACTATTAATATGTAATGTTCAAATGATGTTGAAGACTTGATGGATTTTATATGAATTTATTTGATGTTTGTTTAATATTTATTTCAAATTTTACTTTGTTTATTTACCAAAAAATGGGATTTTAATATAAAATTTAATTTTTTTAATTTCTTATGTAGGTCGACCCATTTAAGCTCGTTAGCCCTTAAGGCCGGATATGGGCTTGCATTTTTAGGCCCATTTAATAAAAAGGGCTTTTTGGCCCGGCCCATTTTAATAGCTCTACTCTTGAGCCAAACCATGCCATGCCTATCATGCACATGCACTTACTTCCACCGCCAAGGACAGCCACATCCTGCTTAGCAGCACACGTCCCAGCCATGGCCTAGAAATATGGCAATAGCAGATCAAACCACGCCTGCCTCACCATCTCACGCAAACAGCCAGCAACAAAGGGTAGGACACCTAAAATAAAAACAAAAAAAAAATAAAAGAACAAAAGAACACTAACAGAAATAATAATCCAATGTAAATCAAAACAATATTGTGAATTTCAATCCAAAAACTTGATGAAAACGAAAGCAGAAAAAGAAATAGAAACAACTTGAGATTGAAATAGAAAATAAAACAGAGTCTGAAAATAACTTTAACTCTAAAATTTGATTAAAAGAAAACTTCAAATACGACGATAATGAATCCTACTAAACTATTTAAACTTTACAACGTATAAGAGAATCCATTAAAGAAAATGTTAGCTTAAAATTGCCATATGTATTTTGAAATGACAAAAACTTAATTAAACCTTAATGTTTCTTTCATATTGTAAATTTGCTTTATGCCACATGATTTTCTCAAACCATTTAAAGTGAAAATGTCAAACATTAAGACCATGATTTAATGATACATTCTTATTGGTCTTAATACTTTATAAAATGTTTTTGAATATTTTCATTAAGTAAGGTTTTCAAGATTATATTGAACACAACTTTAGAAAATTACTTAATGAGCTTTTTGGACTATGTTTTCATTTGAGAAAGTCAAGAAAAACTCCCACAAAATTTTGGGTTGAATTAGGATCAAAGGCTATATCATTTCTAACTTAAAAGTGCAAGAAAAATGCCCTCTGGAAGCATGGGATCGATCCCATAGGGAAAGGGATCGATCCCTTCATGGCAAAAACTCTTGGAAGCATGGAATGAAGCAAAGGATCGATCCCTTTGGTAAAAGGATCGATCCATTTATGTCAAAAAGCCTCTAACGGCTAATTAGATACAACGGCTAGTTTCTGTTTTGGCTCCAACTAATGTCCATAAACCATCCAAGGGACTATAAATAGAGGCTTAAAAGCTAAAGGAAGGAAGAGGAACTGCTCAGAAATTCTATTCTTCATCTTCTTCATATTCCTCAAGCCTCAACAACAATTCAAGAGCTAAAAAGTCTTCATCTTCCATCATTCACATATTTATTGTATAGTTTAGTACACAAATCTTGTATAGGCTTTTACTTGTGCTTAATCTTTGTAATCACTTGCCTATCTAGAGGCCTTTCTTTGATTACATTCCTTGTAAACACCTTGTAAAGGAGAGGTTTCTCTTTAGCCTAAGAAAAAGAGGGAGGTTTCTCTTTAGCCTAAGAAAAAGAGGGAGGTTTCTCTTTAGCCTAGAAAAAGAGGGAGAAGAGGTTTCTCTTGCACCTAGAAAAAGAGAGAGGTCTCTCTTGAGCCTTGAAAAAGAGGGATTGTAAAGACAAATTCAAGGATAGTGAATTTGGGGAAAATCCTTGGGAGCGTCTCAAGGTAAAAGACGTAGGCAAGGTTGTTGAACCTCTATAAATCGCTTGTGTACATTTCTCTTTCCCTACTCTCTTTATTTACTTGCTATTATATTGTGTTTATTGCATTGAACTTGAATTGCTTGCTTGCATAGCCTAGAGAACTTAGAAAACATCAATATAGGCTAAAGAATTTAAAATAATCGAAAAACGAACATAAGGTTAACTAAGAATCGATTCATCCCCCTCTCGGTATAACCCATAGAGTCAACAGAAAAGCTTGACAGAAACTTAAAGAAATTGCAATAACAAATATGAAGAGAAACGCAACAAAGTGATGAAGAAAAGCCGCCTATCACCAGACCTCTACTCCACGCCTTCTTCATCCAACTGCTCCTTTCCTTGTTATAGTAGGGCTTCCCTTCAAGTCTTGGGCTACATGCTTCACTTGGGCTTCCTTTCCTTTTGCATTGACATTGAAGTAAAATATGGCTGGGTTGGGTTATTGGGTTGGTTTAATTTAAAAGGTTTAAAAAGGTTTAAAAGGGTTTTGAAAATGGTCTTGACTTATGCATGAATTATAAAGGGTTTCATGTGGGCTAGTGTATATATGATAAGATAGGGTTTAAGAGTTCCTACAAATGCTTAGAAATTTAAGTAAGTGGAACAAGGGTTAATGGTTATTAAATGGGAAAGGGTTTAAGTTTAAGGTTTAAATAAAAGTTTGTTTTTTTTAAAGGTAATTGGAATAAGGTTTAGAGTTTGAAGAATGCTAACTTTATGAATTTTAGGGGTTGAACACCAAATCTAACCATTTTTCCTTTATTTTCTTGCCATTTTTTTGATTTCCTCATTATTCTTGAATTTCTTACAAATGAAGGCAATTTAATTAAATTGGGAAGAAATTACATTAATATTCCAAACTTAATCAAAATTCGTGTAATAAAATACTCTAATAACATATATTTTAGAGACTTATCATTAGGTACTAATTCTTTAGGTTAAAATATTAAAGATAGGGTATATATTATATAACTTATATAATATTAGTAATTTTAGTATTTTAATAAATAACAAACGAACAACAAATGACAATTTAAATGAACGAACAATAAACGAGCCTGTTTGTGAACAATAACAAATGAATCACACCTCTATTCATATTTGGTTCGTTTAATAAACGAACACTAAAATATTGTTCATGATCGTTCGTTAAGCTTAATAAATGAACATAAACAAATAGAAACCGAATGAGTTTATGACTGGTTCGTCGAACGTTTTGTTCATTTATACCCCTATTAAAAAGTAACAAAAAATAATTTGATGAATTAAAAGACGAATTAGAATACAAGCACATTAATATAATTTGATGAATTGAAAGATGTCAATACTTGTTATATGACATATCAATTATAAATACTTAGTTTCTTTCATACATGCAATCTATTCAAAGAATATTAGGAGATGGCTCCTTAGTAGTTATGCCTGATGATGATCTTTTTATTGGAGTTTGTCTTAAATCACACATTGAAAGTGTAAGAGAAGTTATAAGTGTTTTTTCCCTTGTAAATAATGTGTTAAGCTTGGTATGTAAAGTATTCCAAAGAGTTGTAAATACCAATATAATAGCTAGGGTTTGGGCTATTATAAAGGATGTAATTAGGTTCTTTAGGTAGTTAGGCTTTGGGGTTTGTAAGGAGTTTGCAATTTTTCTCTTCTAAAAATTGCACGATTTTAATTGTTTGATTGATTATTAGTTTGGTCGGGTGGCTATAGGCCAGTTTGGTTGGGCCAAACTACGTTAAAAATTATTATGTTTGTTTCTGCTTTCTTCCATTTCTGTGGGTGTTTAGATTGAGAAATATTTTTTATCCCAACAAGTGGTATTAGAGGTGAAGGGTTGTGATCTTGCAAGAGGAGGAAAGCTATGGTTGAAGCCATGTCTGGAAGTATGCCTAAGTTTGAGATTTCTTTATTTGATCATAAAAGTAATTTTATGTTATGACAAAGTACAATTCAAGATCTTATAGTACAACAAGATCTAGATTTGGAATTAGAAGAAAATAAGCCAAACGAAATGTCTGATAAAGATTGGGATTAAGTTCTAAAGAGGGCTGTGAGCACAATTAGATTGGTATTTGCTCCAGAGATTAACTATAATATACTGATTGAGACGACATCAATCGGATTGTGAAACAAGTTGGGAGACATTTAAGTATCAAAATCGCTGATGAATAAATTGTGTTTAAAGATGGATGCATACTCTCTAAATATGGATGAAGGTATGAGTCCTCATGATCACCTAAATGAATTTAATAAGCTAGTTTCACATTTATTGGCTATTTATTCCAAATAGTTGAAAGAAGAGAAGGTATTGCTGCTGTTGTTATCTTTGCCTAAGTCCTATAAACCTTTAGTTCAAACTTTATTGGTAGGTAAAATTACTTTGACATTGGATGATGTGATTGTTGTGTTGTGTGAGAATGAAAGATTTATAGACAAAGAAGATTCTTCGTCTACGATCGGTGTGCTAACCGCTATAGAAGGTCCTACTCGAGGGAGGACTAATGAGAGACATGGTGGATCAAAAGGGAGATCAAGATCAAGATTCAAAGATTACAGTGAGGTAAAATGTTATTATTGTATAGAGAAGGATCATATCTAAACACGTTGCAAGACATTAATGGAGGATATGGCTACATTCAAAAAGGCTCAGCAAAAGAGTGATGATGGAAAGAAGAATGAGACATGTGCTGCGGTGACTGACTCAGATGATGATGTATTTTTTGGTAACTTGTTTAGATGGGTCTTATACTTGTGAGAAAGGGTAGGTTTTGGATTCAGCTGCATCTATACATATTTGTAGTGATAAAGATAGCTTTGATGATTTGAAAGAGGATGAAAGTTCAGGTAATATTGCGGTTGAGAATGGTAATAGAATGAAGATTGAAAGTATTAAGAGTGTTCAACTCAAGCTTCATGATGGTGGTGTCAAGACTTTTTGTAATGCGAGGTATATGCCCAGTTTTAGCTATAATTTGATTTCTTTAGGTGAGTTAGCTTCACGTGGGTACACATATATTGGTAATGATGACTGTTGCAAATTATACAAGAATGGTGATTTAGTTTTGCAAGGAAAGAGGAATGAGAAATAACTATATTTGCTTGATAATGTAAAGGATAGAGTTGTTCCCAATAATAAGAAGACTCGGAGGCATGTTAGTTTTTCAGATGTTGTTGAGCAGTTTGAGTAGTTTGAGGATTCAAGTCAGGAAAGGATTTATTGGGGTTTGCCTTGAATCCCATATCGAAAGTGTAAGAGAAGTTATAAGGTTTTCCCTTATAAGTAATGTGTTAAGCTTGGTTTGTAAAGTATCCCAAAGAATTATAAACACTAATAGAATAGTTAGGGTTTAAGCTATTATAAATGGTGTAGTTGGGTTCTTTGGGTAGTTGGGCTTTGGGCCTTGTAAGGAGTTTGTAATTTTTCTCTTTTAAAAATTGCACGGTTGTAATTGTTTGATTGATTATTAGTTTGGTTGAGTGGTTATAGGCCAATTTAGTTAGGCCAAACCACATTAAAAGTTGTTGTGTTTGTTTCTACTTTCTTTTGTTTCTGTGTGTGTTTGGATTGAAAGATATTTTTTATCCCAACTTTCTTCTAAGCCTGACTACCACATTTTGGAGGATTAACTAAGTTATACCACTACATTTGAAGCTACTTCCACCTATGGGTTGTGGCTCAATTGGTAATGCAGGTTGAGTTTGTGAGAAGAGCTCTCGGGTTCAATTCTCACTAAATATACTTTTGGGAAGGGGTGAAGAGCTTTAACTATGACTAAGCCCCGACTAGAATTAGTCTTAGACCATTAAAACAGATGAGGATACCTGTGGTTTACACCAAAAAAAGAAACTACTTCCAAAAGCATTCTATCTAATACAATTCCATTTCACATTCTACAAATTAATTTTTTTGTTACTTTTCTAGCTAATCTTTATTTAAGTTAATTTTTATGTTAATTGTTAATAGCTTTTTTTAAAATTATGCTAGTTTTTATTTTTTTTCCATTAAAGTTTGAGTTAAATATGTGAGTAAATTAATTTAGCAAGAGTTGACTCTTAAGTAAATTAATTTAAGCATTTTTTATATCATATACTGTCAGTGGAGTTTTTTAATTCCACAAACGTGATTAAGATGATAACACATAACTTTTTAAGAATAAAAAAATGAATAAAACATAAAATGCGGTATGTGTTATCATTTCTTGTAGAATAAAAAAACTGACAGATTATGTGATAATAATCCTTAATTTAATAAAAGTTGATTTGACCAAAATCGATGCAAGATAATATATATATATATATATATATGAAAAATACAAAACGTTTTATTTACGGTATAGCGTATAAAACGATGTTGCAAAGTTATTTAAACAACTTTCTACGATTTCCATAAAAAATTAACGTCCTAGCGCCGCTCCATCTTTCGGATATTTATTTTTGGGTCAAAAAAGTGGAAAAAAAAAATAGATTGGAGGGTAGCGATTTGAATTCCCCGCCTTCTCCTCTGTGTATTTTATCTGTCAATAGGAAGATCCGAATTTTTATGGTTAAATCGTTAATTTGCAAATGGCGAATTTGAAATCAGGGTACGGAGTTCCAATGGTTGAAAATCCATGTTCCAAGCTTACGAAGAATTCAGGTAGAAACTCTCTTCTGCTTCCGCTATCTGTGATTTTTGATTTTCAGGTGAAAGTTGACAGATAAATGAATTCCTATATTATATTATTGATCTTCACTTCATCTGTAAAACTAAATTGTTTGTTTTTTGTTCTTGGCTTGGCCATGTGCACTGCTGTCAACTTCGTTTCTGTTCAGTCTAATAATCCGCTTTGCTCAAACAAAATCTCCATTTTGTGATTTGTAATTGCAGTTTCTGCTGGGGTTTGCATGATGAACAGTTCTTGGAGGGATCGACATCACCCATCATTCATCAGTTTCATCTCCTCCTTCCTCACTGCAAATTCTTTCCGCCTTAACTTTGTCCCAATTTCCCCTGTATTTGCTTTATTTTTTTTTCTTTTCTTTTCTTGTCCTCCTAATTACTACTATTTCATTTGTTGATTACTGTTTGTAACTTATCTGCTACAACTTCTTACGTGTAGGATTTCATTTTCAACTGTGGAGGATTATCAGTAGCATTTATTTTTGTTACACAATGGGATTGCTGTAATGTTGAAACTATATTTAGCAGGTGAAACATTAGTAATTTGTCTTATTTCACCTTCTGGGTTCTACCATCATTTTCTGTGATTCAATTCGTCTGACTAGTACAGGGCCAAAAAACTGAAGGGACAGTTTGCTCATCTCTATGTTGTTGTTAACCTTCCAACTAGGGAGCAAAATGATTCTTTTGTGCGCTCTTACTTCAAGTAATTCTTGCATGAAACCACTTTTTTTATCCTATTTTAACTATGGATTATTATTTAATACACTGTCAATGGAATTTATAGATTCTACAAGTAGATTTAAGATAATGACATAAATCCTATTTTATTTTTTAATTATTTCTTTAATATTCTTAAAAGACATATGTCAACGTTTTAAATCAGCTTGTGAAGTTTAAAAACTCCACTGATAATGTATTGAATAATTATCCTTTTAACTACATAATAAATGGTTTTTTGGAAATTTGTAAAGGTATGAAATGCAGCTTGGTAGACCAACATTTGTGCCAGTTCAAGACATTGAGATGGGGTTTGAAAAGATTGTGAAGATAGCCCATTCTTGTGGAAGTAAGAATATTCTATCCTATTCAGTTCACTAGAATGGTACCTTTAAGTGATTAAGCGGCAAATTACCATGTAACTACAGTTTGCAAACAGCAGGAAGCTAAATCAAAATTGAAAGCTGAGGTTGGTTGCCTAATCATAGCTTCTTTTCATTATTTATATGCTATTGATCACGTGGGCGACTGCAGTTTCCCTTTAAATTCTATTACTTTTTGTTTTCTTGCATGTGAAGAAGAATCAATCACTGCAGAGGATGGAAAATTTCCTTAGAGTGGTTACATCCATACCAGGGATCGATAACCATGATGCACACGCGGTATTTCGGTTGTTCTTACTGCATCCAGCATGTTCAATGTTATTTCTATCTTTTGTTTTCTGGGAAGACTTTGTTGCCTGTGCTGCACTGGTGCATATTGTCTGAAAATGGTAGCATTATACTAAAACATTATCCATGACAAGAAAAGAAAGGCTTAAATAAATCTCACTTGTTCTTGGTTGAATAACTAACTCCTTGGTTGTTTTTCAGCTGAATCAAGCAATTGGTTCAATTGAAGGGATTGCCAAGGCATCAAAGGAACACATTTTGGAAACTACAGACCTTTCAGCCGACAAAGCTGAGACAATTGTGCGGTTTTTTAGAGATTCAAAGTTTTACCTCAGTCCAAAAATCAATTAAGAGAAGAAACGATAGTCTTTCTTGGTAGACTTAATTCGTACTTGAAACATGTGTAGTTCTCTCCGGGTCAGGGATTATTCTTTCTTGGATTTAACTTTCGTAATTCACACTGCCAACAATCCGATATATGATGGTATTATTTCAGAAAACATGAAAAGTTACCCAATGTCTGTGAAAGCTGGTTTCTGCTCGACTTAGCCTTTCATGTCATCCTTAAAACTGATCCCTCAAGGAATAATTGTTATGTCAGATAAGTGAAAATTGTAGATTCGTACATGCTCATATCATAATTCTTATTAATTATGTGCTGCACTTTGATTTGTCGAGCTTATAATTAATATCTAATAATTTCTCCACTTGAAGCTATTATTTAACAGGGATTAAGGCGTGCAAAACAAAACTAACTCTTAAATCTCAATCACCAAATAGAGATCAGCAAAACAAAGAGAAAAATAAATATTCTGAATGCAGCTTCCACTAACCCCATGATGAAAATTCCTCCGGAAACCACCAGCCTCAACCAAAACCCTCAGAGTTCTCAGCAATGAAAGTTAATTGTCCCCAAAGGTCGATGTAATCTGCCTCAACTTAAGCCATGCATCAAGTAAGAAATTGGATGGTCTTCCTCTTCCCAGTTATAATTGAAGCTGTGAATTATTTGACCCTTTTCTTGCTCTTAACTAAAACTTTTCTTCATGTTGATGACCTAATAATTACAATATGTCTATCAACTGCCCCCAAGACCATGAGAATTTTTAAAAACACCTTTATTTTTAATTTATACACTACAATCATAAATACAATTAAAAAAATATTAAATTTACCTCCTGAAATTACAAATTTCTTCCTACTGTAAAATTCACCATTCCGTTCCTCTATTTGTTCATCTTCTTCGCCTCAACTTCTTAACCCAGAACCTAAAAATCTCCAAATTAGTTTTCATCTTCAACTTCATCTTAGGTATTGTGTATTCATATTCCACATTAAAATTGAAATACTATTGATTTGTGATTGAATTATTAGTTCAGTGTCAACTATTTTTTGGATTGAATTGTTGGTTTTTGGGTCCTGTGGAATCAAATGGCTGTTCTTGTTGCTAGTTGAATCTCTTATTGCTTTGCATAATTTTTTTCTAGCACTTTTTTTTTACTAGTGTCCATTTTCTTTTATTAATGTACATTTTAATTTTTAACTATGTTGGAAATTATGCATTTTGCATGATCAAGGCATTGGTCTATTTTGCACTTTGTATATCTCTTACATTGCGTCACGCAAGTCTAACATTTCTATATTTGGCTAGCATTGGTTATGCTAGAACCTTCTTAGATATACATGGGGACTGTATGGGAACTGTTGCCTGTTCATACATTAGAAGGCTTGAACCTTTCTAGATACATATGGGAATTGTTGTATTTTCTTACGGATAATTATTTCATATATTGCCGGTGAAATTTTTTAACTCCACAAGCGAAGTTAGAATCATGACACATGTCTTATTTTATTTATTAATTATTTTTTAAATATTTTTATAGGACATATGTTACGACTCTAACATCGCTTGTGAAGTAAAAAAACTTCACTGGAGGTATATGTAATGATTATCCTTTTCTTATATATCGAAATTGTTGCCTGTTCTTACATTAGCATTTTGCATGATTTAAATGATAATATTTTAGCAAGATTGTCTTCTAGTAATATTCAATGTGGAAAGATTTAAGGTTTTGCTTAAGGCTTTATGGTTCCTTCTTTCTTCATGTGTTTTATTGATCCGTACTTACTCAGTCATATATCATTTATTAAAAATAAACTATTATATACCAGTATAATAATGAATTAATTATGTTTTTCCTGTCTCAGTTCAATGCATGTATAAATACGCGTGCAAGTGTGAAAGTTTCAAATTCATAGTATTTCTTCTTGAAGATTATGTTTTGTCCTTCAGTCAGCTCTAAGACAAAGTATCATGTCCAGTAATATTGTACTTTTACTTTTCACCTTTAGCTTTAGTTCTTCCTTCCTATGAACTTTTAAATTCATCCACCATGTGATTGTACCTTTTAGCTACTATTTGATGTACCTTATGCACTATTTGATTACTTTTCCGTGCATATGTAATGCAACTCTTTCGTGCTGAAATAGGCAGAAGAATAAGAAAAATCAACTACTTTTGTAAGAAAAACCTTTGTGAAATACAAATACGAGTTTTATAGATATAGCACGTACATGATGTGTTGGTTCATATGAAGGATATACATCTATCCGTCACTTGATCAAAATCCAATTCTGTCCAAGTTTTATTTCAACACTGTTTCCATGCATTTAGCTACTGTTTTGAGGTGTTTAAATGTCTTAGAGTAGTATAGGGATAGGGTAATAGTTAGGTAAAAGTTGGTAAAGGTTCCATGTCATCTCGCTTAGCATTTCCATGCACTAGCTAAGTATAAGTTGCATTATATGTCGTGGTTTTGCTAAATTAATTAGATGCTGTTTTAGGTTATGTTTTAGGCCATTAAATTGCATTAGTTTAGGGTTTAAAAGTACATTTAGAAATCATTTAAATTTAGGGTTAGTTGATCATAATTAGCTTACATTAATTCAACCTCTGAAATTCCAAAAATACAACTTGCTTTCATGCATTCCTTAGATTAGAAGTTAGTAGTTAATCATGTCATATGTTCAAGACTCATTTAGATCAAGTAATTAGATTTAGGGTTAAGATTAGTAACGTTTTAGGGTCACTAAAGGGTTTTAATAGTTTCATCCATTAGTTTTTTTTAATTGATCCAAGTTGGCATGAATTACTTTTCTTTTCTATCATACAGAACATGAGCAGTCAATAACTATTTCAAAACAACATTCATCCCCATTATATTGTTGTTGCCAACAATTATTGGAAGGAAAAAAGGGGAAAAGGAGAAAAGTAGGAGCCTCAGTCATATATAGCTAAGCTGCCTGCCATACGTTACTCTTACAGAATTGCATTTCCACAATTCAAAGGCCTACTTTCATTATTAACCTAACATAGTGCCTTGATAGAAGAAAAACATCATAGCGACACTAATCTATCACTATTTCAGTTCAACTGCAAAAAACCTGAAAGAAAAACCTTAACCTTTTCAAGACATGTTACATAACCTACATTCTTAAACAACCGACGCTACTTAACCCACCCAGCTATTAAACCAACACAACTGAGTTTTGGAAGACAGCCTGCCTGCCTGCCTTAAATTGGAGCACTGCTGGAGGTATAAACATCCCTAAGATGGGGCACCAAGATAGGAAGCAAGCCGCAAAATGTCACTGAATATTCCACCGGCTGTTACTTGGGCACCAGCTCCTGGACCACGGACTATCAGTGGCTGCTCCTTGTACCTAGTAGTTGTGAAAGCAATGATGTTATCAGAACCGGAGAGCTGCACAAATGGGTGATCCTTCCTGTATCTTCGCAGCTCCACACGTCCCTCTTGATTAACAGCATCCACCACTCCAACATATCTCAGGACCTGCCAAACAAATTATTCAGAAAGCATTTAGACATCACCTAAGGAGAAACATTCTACCAACTCATACACTGCACACACACATACACCAGAAAAAGCGTAAGAGTATTACTGAAACAATTGTCATGATCAATTTTATAGCAGAATCCTAATAGAGTTCATCAGTTAGAGGGAAAAATCAAGAGTATTACTGAAACAATTGTCATGATCAATTTTATAGCAGAATCCTAATAGAGTTCATCAGTTAGAGGGAAAAATCAAATTTCCTCCTACGATAACCTTGGAAAGGTTCTGTAATGGATACATCCATCTCATTTACATTTAAGAATAGGGGGATTTGATAGCAGGGTCGTTTAATATCTATTAAAACCTAATTGTTTCATCTATTTTGCTCAAACCTTCTTCCACCGTTTTGTACATTTATCACCTACGACTAAAAACTTAGGGGCAAAAGTTAAAGTCAAAAGCATTTACAAAGTCTAAAATTAGCAATAATAATAAAAATAATGGGTGAAAGGCAAGTTTTATAGGACAGTTGTTAGACCAACATTGTTATATGGTAGTGAATGTTGGGCGACTAAGAGGCTACATACACAAAAGATGAGTGTAACAGAAATGAGAATATTACAGTGGATATGTGGATATACAAGAAAGGATAGAATGAGAAATGATGATATTCGTAAAATGATTGGAGTGGTACCTATCGAAGACAATGTGTGAAAATCGTTTACGTTGGTTTGGACATGTAAGACGTAGACTTGTAGATGCTCCAATTAGGAGAATAGAGGCTATGGATGTTGAGAGAAGAGTTAAGACTAGAGGAAGACCGAAAAAGACTTGGAAGGAAGTAGTTTGGAAAGATATGGAGGTTTTAGAATTAGATGAGCAAATGGCCTTGAATAGGAATCTATGAAGGCAGAGAATACATATGGACGATCTAACGTGATTTTAGATATTGGTTCATATAGCCTACCCCAATCTATTGGGATAAAGGCTCTGATGATGATGATGAATAAAAATGTGGAATTTCAGAATATTTTTATTTCTGAATCTTACTTGAATAATACAACTTCTAAGGATTATATACAGCTACTGTTAAGCAGTAAAATAGGAAACTAAATCAATCTAAATCTAATCCCCATAATTGAGGAATTGTCTAACCTTAATTCTAGGGATATAGATATTTACACATTTAATATAGTTGACTTTTCCACACTCCCCCTCAAGCTGGCTTGAAGATATCTTCCATGGCAAGCTTGCTCACTAGATTTTCAAACTGCTTCCTATGCAATCCCTTTGTAAGAACATCAGCAACTTGGTCACTTGTTGGTATATATGGCATGCAAATTATTCCATTGTCAAGCTTCTCTTTGATAAAATGCTTATCTACTTCTACATGCTTCGTTCTATCATGGAGCACTGGAATGTGAGAAATAGAGATTGTAGCTTTATTATCACAATAGAGCTTTATCGGTGAGGGATTAGAAACCTTCAAGTCTTCAAGTAGTCTTTTAATCCACATTACCTCACAAATCCCATGGGCTATTGAACGAAACTCAGCCTCGGCACTACTTCTGGCTACTACATTCTGTTTCTTGCTTCTCCAAGTGACAAGGTTTCCTCCCACAAATGTGCAATAGCCTGAAGTTGATCTCCTATCTGTAATACTTCCTGCCCAGTCTGCGTCGGTATAGGCTTCTACTTGTAGGTGTCCATGGTTTTTGAAAAGCAATCCCTTTCCAGGCGTTCCCTTTAGGTACCTTAGGATTCTATAGGCAGCTTCAAAGTGTTCTGAGCTGGGTGAATGCATAAACTGACTTACCACACTTACTGCAAAAGCTATATCAGGTCGTGTATGTGCTAAATAGATGAGTCTACCCACAAGTCTTTGGTATTTCTCTCTATCCACCACGTCTTTGGTTTCAGCAGGCTGAAGTTTCAAGTTGGGCTCTATTGGGGTTTCAGCTATCTTGCAACCAAGCATTCCTGTCTCACTAAGCAAGTCTAGGACATACTTACGTTGGCTAACAAAGATACCCTCCTTTGATCTTGCAAATTCCATGCCAAGGAAGTACTTTAAGGCTCCCAAATCCTTTATCTCAAAGTCATGTGCAAGCCTTCTCTTAAGTTCTCCAATTTCTGCACTATCATCACCAGTTATTATTATATCATCCACATACACAATTAAAATAGCTAGTTTACCATTTCTAGAGTGCTTGAAGAACATTGTGTGGTCAGCTTGACTCTGAATATAACCATAGCTCTTCATTACATTTCCAAACCTTTCAAACCATGCTCTTGGTGATTGTTTATGACCATACAAGGATTTTTTCAATTTGCACACCTTGTTGGCTCCGAGGTTTTTTTCAAATCCAGGTGAGAGGTCCATAAACACTTCTTCCTCTAAATCTCCATTAAGAAAGGCATTTTTTACATCAAGTTGCTGTAGAGACCAATTGAAATTAACTGCTAAAGAGAGAAGTACCCGGATTGAGTTTATTTTCGCAACTGGAGCGAAGGTCTCTTGGTAGTCAATGCCATAAGTTTGAGTGAACCCCTCGGCAACAAGTCTTGCCTTGTACCTCTCTATGCTCCCATCTGCCTTACACTTCACAGTGAAGACCCATTTACATCCTACAGTTGTCTTGCCTCTTGGTAGCTCCACAATCTCCCAAGTCCCATTCTTTTCAAGAGCGTCCATCTCTTCCTTCACCGCTAACTTCCAATCCGGATCACCTAGGGCATCCTGAATAGATCTTGGTACATGCAAGTTAGAAATATTTGAAAGGAATGCTTTGTGGTTATTGGACAACTTTTGATACGACAAATATTTTGCAATAGGGTGATTGGTACATGATCTTACTCCTTTTCTGTTAGCAATTGGGACATCTAGATCAGAAAAATCAATATTTGGAGAATCAAGGGAAGAAACTAAAGGAGCAATTTTAGGATTAACCTGAGTTTGAGGAGGACCATCCCTCAAAGATTCCGGCTGAACAGGTGCTAGAGAAATAATTGGATCAGTAATATTTTTATGAGATTTTCTCCTGGTATAAACCTGAAGCTCAATATTTGGATTATGTGAATCCGTTTGAAGTAATTCTCCCCCTGTTTCAAATTCTTCAATACTTGGCACCTGTTGACTAAGAGAGTCCTTGTTTTCATTATTTTTAACGTCCATTTCCTTAAATTGTTTAATAGACTGAATTGGTGACTCAATGAGGCTTGGTAGTGGTGTAGAGAATTTCCAAAAATTATCTTCTTCTTCTTTATTCTCCCCCTGAAGAAGATTTTTGCTGAAATAGGGTTGATTTTCTAGAAAAGTGACATCCATAGTAATGTGAATTTTCTTTGTCAAAGGATTAAAACACTTATACCCTTTTTTATTTGGAGCATAGCCAATGAAAACACATTTTTCAGCTTTAGGATCCAATTTGGATCGAAAAATTTGGGGAATATAAACAAAGCAAGTGCATCCAAAAATTTTAAAGGTAACTCAGAGTATAAACGAAATGTTGGGAAGTATTTTTTGAGAGTATTCAAAGGTGTTTCAAAATGTAAGACACGAGTTGGCATCCTATTGATTAAGTAAGATGCAGTCAACACAGCATCTCCCCAGAGGTATTTTGGAATGTTCATAGAAAACATGATAGCTCTAGCTACCTCAAGTAAATGCCTATTTTTCCTTTCAGCTATTCCATTTTGCTGGGGTGTGTCTCGACATGTAGATTGGTGTAAAATACCTTTTTCTTTAAAAAATTTCCCAAACATTCATTAAAGTACTCAGTTCCATTATCTGTTCGAAGGATGCAAATTTTTGTTTTGAATTGGGTTTCAATCATGCAATAAAAATCTTTGAAAAGTTTTTCTACATCAGATTTTTTGCTTAGTAAGTAAACCCAACACAATCTAGTGTGATCATCGATAAAAGTTACGAACCACCTTTTTCCAGACAAGGTGGTAACCTTTGAAGGTCCCCAAACATCAGTATGAAACAAGTAAAATGATTTTGATGGACTATAAGGTTTTGAAATATATTTAACTCGATGATCTTTAGATAAAAGACAACTTTCACATTGAAAAATAGAGCAATCCACTCCTTTAAACAAATTAGGAAATAAATGTTTTAAATAAGGGAAACTAGGATGTCCTAACCTAAGATGCCATTGCATTATTTTATCAGAAAAAGAATTTGAACTGGTACTACTAAACCCTTGAGCTTTTTTATTACCTAGGAAATCCTCACTGAAATAGTAGAGCCCATTTATTTCTCTAGCACTGCCAATCATCTTCCCTGAGTTTTGGTCCTGAAATTGACAAAGAGAGTCAAAAAAGATAACACGACAGTTGGAATCCTTTGAAAGTTTACTGACAGATAAAAGATTACAAGCAAGTTTAGGAACATGAAGTACAGATTTAAGATCAATACTTTTAGAAAGTTTAATAGAACCCTTGCCTGCAATAGGTGAAAAACTACCATATGCTATTCTTATTTTTTCATTACCAGAACAGGGAGTGTATGAACTAAATAGATTCGACAGGTTAGTCATATGATCAGATGCTCCTGAATCAATGATCCATGGAGCAGAATTAAAGACACTGGATAGGGCTAATGGATTTCTACCTGAATGAGCCAATGAACTATTAGATGTACCAGATGTCGGATTGGACTTTAGTAGTTTCAGGAGTTGATCGAACTGCTCTTTGCTGAAGGAACCCATATTTGCTTCATTGGCAGAGGGTTGTGACTGCTTCTGCTTCGGCTTCCAATTTGTTGGTTTTCCATGGATGTGCCAACAAGTTTCTCGAGTATGGCGTGGTTTGTTGCAATGGTCACACCACACTCGAGGCTTGTCATCAATCTTACGCAAATCAAGGACATTTGGTCCACCAACATTAGCTTCTGCAGTGACAAATGCAGAGTTCTTGATCAAACTACTGGTATGAGGAGTAGAATTTACAACTGAAGTAGAACCTGACATGGTGGTAAAAAACAGCAGCGGCTCTTGGAAAAATATGGTGATTTAGGGTTTGGCAAGAAAGAAAAGTTCTTGATGAGAAAGTGGCTATGAAGGCCTAAGGTAAAAAAAAAATCTGCAATGAAGGCTGAAGAAGAAATTGTAGAAAAATCAGCAATGAAGGCTGAAAAAGTGACTGATTTCCAAGAAAAAACCTAAAGCTCTTGATACCATGTGGAATTTCAGAATATTTTTATTTCTGAATCTTACTTGAATAATACAACTTCTAAGGATTATATACAGCTACTGTTAAGCAGTAAAATAGGAAACTAAATCAGTCTAAATCTAATCCCCATAATTGAGGAATTGTCTAACCTTAATTCTAGGGATATAGATATTTACACATTTAATATAGTTGACTTTTCCACAAAAAATAATCTACATGAACAATACAAAAGTTGTGAAAGTCTACCTTGTAGCAAATTCAAAACACTTTCTGAGAAGAATAATAATCATGAAACATTAAAGTACTTGTTTTTGCATAAAAGATATAACTCATTAGTCATTCTAGTGCAAATGAAAAGACTAAAAACAGGTTGCTATGCCTGTGGGGAGTAGTCAAGAAATAGACCCAATTTCTTTAAATTAAAAAAATTAATGATCATTGAAACATAAAAGTTTTTTTTTGGCATAAAAAGTATACCTCACTAGTCATTTTAGTGCAAATGAAGAAATCAAACACTACCTTCACTTTTGCGCCCCCGCCCCCCCCCCCCCCCCCCCCCCCCCCCCCCCCCCCTCCTTTTTTTTTTTGTGTGTCATTCAAAGGTGTGATTCTTTCATAAACAGGCAATATTTGATTAACTTTGAAAAATAAAGATACTCTCCTCAAGGCACCTTTTTTAAAAGGAAAATTCCTTGTCACCTTGCCTTAAGGCACATGTCAAAGCATGCCTTGTTAATGCATTTTAAAAGAGAGGTTACCCTAGCTTAGGAGCACAGTTGAAAAGATTGTTGTGATGTTATTCTACAAGTAGAAATAGGGAAAAAGAAAACAAAACCGAATACTCACTTCCCCTGATTCCTCAGCATCCTGTCTCTCCCTAGCCAAGTCTTGGTCGTACTGAGGCAATTGCTTCATAAAATCTTCGGCAGATGTAGTAGCCTGCAAATACAAATAAAAGTATCACATTTTTTTTGGCCACAAAAAATATAACATTAATGATTTCCATCTTGATTGTAGTAATTCTATAAGAGAGGAAAATTAACCCTTACTCTTAGTGGTTCTGGAACCAGACTTTGAACAGGTATGTCTGAAAGTTCCAATTTCAAGCCAGATTCTCTGGCAAGAATTATCACCTACAAATGAAAATTGATCCATGAGCCCACTCTCATCCAACTGCAGTGATCATAAAACTGGAGCAACTATAATATGAAAGAAAATACAGTTCAAGCCATCATGCTTATTCCTAGCAGTGGGTATCATTACACCTAATTCCTGTTGTAATATGCTAAAGCTCATTATGAAATTTCAATGAATACCTGCATTGAATTAAAGCAGAAATTTTGAGACAAGCTAAATTCTCTATGCTTGAGGAAGTCCACTTATACATAATTTCTTTCTGCTAGTACCAATTAGTTTCTTTCTGCTAGTGCCAATTAGAAAGATGCTTTGCTGGACAACTACCTCAGAGATGGCAAAACAGACCTAAAACAAAAAGACCTATCCAACCACACCAAACCCAAACCTGATCCAACCCAATTTGAACAAAAAAGTCAATAATCCAAACCCATTCAACCCAAACTCAAATAAAATGCAATTTGAATTTTTCTCTTTTAAATATTAATTTGATAAAAATGAATAAATATAACACTAACTGTTAGTCTATTGTTAATAATGTTAAAAAATTAAAATATAATAAAATTACTTTTGTAATTCTTGCATTACAATAATCGTGTAACTTTTTGTTCACAAAATTTTTAATTGTAATTTATTTACAAAAACAACACTTATATTTATATTTATATTTAAATACCTTTTTTAATTTTTTAACTCTCAAGAGATTTCTAACATTAAATAAATTAGCTAACACCAATTTCTAGCTTCCATAGTTACGGTTGGACTTCTAATCCCTAACCTTAATTCATTGTGAATCTAGCTAATGAATGGTAAACTAAAAGTAATAATTAGTGCAGTAAAGCTAAATAATAAATATCAATCAATCAAAAGACATAAATAATTTATTGAGGGAAAATAGAAATAATTCTAAATTAGAAAATGATTTTCAATTTACTCTTTTCAGTCATTTTATACAATTTAATGATTCTCTTTTCAAATTTACCTTTATGATGTCAAAAATCAAAAATTAAATGTGTCACCAATTTATGTGACCGTAAATAACTTAAGGGTGATAAAATCAGACACAATCAGAATAACCCACCCAATCTAACCTGATTTGACGTTAAGGGTGTGCTTGGTAGAGTGGGAAAGTGGAAGGATAGATAGAGGTGAGTGGAAAAATGGAAAGAAAATGAATTTTAGTAGTGCTTGATAACAAAGAAAAATGTGAGGATAGAAGATAAGAAAGACTGCTATTTTTCTTTCATTATTACCAAATTAAATCATTCCAAATTGAAAATATTAGTGGAGAAAATAACAGAGACGTGAGTCAAGTATGTTATTTACAAAATTATTCTTTATTTTTATTTTTTTATCTTAACTTATTAATAGTATAATGGTAAAACAATACATTTTATTTTCTTTCTTTACATTTTTCACTTTTACCAAGCAATAGATGGAAAGAAAATTATATCTTCTTTCACATTTTCCATCTTTCCTACCAAGCACATCAATGGAAAGAAAAAAATATGTTCTCCATTTTTCTTTCATTCTAATTTTCTTTTTATTTTTCTTTCCACTCTACCAAACAAACCCTAGATGGATAAAAAAAAAAAGGATAGAAAATTGAAGGAAAAGAAGTGAAAAGTTGGAAAACATGTTTTTTAATTTTATTGATGTTCTTGGTATGAAAGATGGAAACGTTGAAAGAAAATATAGTTTCTTTTCATCCATTGCTTGGTAGAGTTGAAAATTGGGAAGAAAGAAAATAAAAATTAGAGAAGTTCTATTAAAAACCACATTTTTGCTACTCGCTACCATTTTTTATTTTATTTTATGACAAAAATACCCATAATAAAATGACTTTATTGCCCTTATGAAAATTCAAGTCCCAAAATTTTCGACCTTCCCGGAAATAGATTTCCACAAAACATGAAAATTATGTTTCCAAACATTTTTGTGTGCATTATGTTTTCTAGACAAATTATTTAACGAAGGAAAAAATCAAAATTTGGATGATATCTCGATATCTCTCAAGGATTTGAATCAATGCTTTATGCGTAGAATCAAAGAGGTAAAAAAAGCACTAAAGAGGATGAAGATCGTAAAAGCTGTTGGATTTGACGACATTCCAACTAAAGTTTGAAAATGTCTTGGAGATGTAGAAGTTAGGTGATTGATAACTCTTTTTAATAAGATTTGACGCACTAACAAAATGCCTGAGGAATGGAGGAAGAGTGTTTGGATACCTCTTTATAACAAGGGAGATATTCAAAATTGCACCAATTATTGAGATATAAAACTAATAAATTACACGATAAAATTACGAGAGAGAGTGATAGAACTGAGATTAAAAAAGAATACAGAGATATTGGAGAACCAACTTGGTTTTATGCTCGGACAATCAACTACAGAAGCAATACATTGCTTAGACAACTTATGGACCGCTCTCGAGTACTGGGTAAAAATCTCCATATAGTCTTTATAGATTTGGAAAAAGCATATGATAAAGTGCCTAGAGAAGTACTCTGGTGGTCTTTAATGAAGAAAAAAGTTCCTTTGAAACATATTGAACTAATTAAAGACATATATGAAGACGCAAGGACATGTATGAAGATGCAAAGACATGTGAGGACATGTGAAAAGCAAACAAGTGAGCTTCCTATCATGGTGGAACTACACCAAGGGTTAGTGTTGAGTTCATTCTTATTTGCGATAGTTATGGACGAACTGACAAAATTCATCTAAGATAAGATACCTTGGTGAATGATGTTTACAGATGATATTGCCCTATGTGCTGAAACTAAAGTGGAGATCAATGTAAAGTTAGAATTATGGAGACAGACGTTAGAATCAATAGGGTTCAAACTAAGCAGAGTGAAGACTGAATACATGGAGAGTAAATTTAATTCAAACCAAGTGGAATAGTATAATGTAGCGACAGATGAGGTGACGTTACTTAAGCGGGATCATTTTCGATACTTAGGGTCGATAGTACAAATAGATGGAGAGATTGATGGTGATGTGACCTATAATATCCAAAGTGAATGGAGTAAGTGAAGAAGTGATATAGGTGTGCTGTGTGATAAAGAAATTCCAATTTAGTTGAAAGGCAAGTTTTATAGGAGAGTTATTAGACCAATATTGCTATATGGTAATGAATGTTGAGCATTTAAGGGATTACACACACAAAAGATGTGTAGCAAAAATGTGCGAATGTTACAATGAATATGTGAATATACAAGAAAAGATAGAATGAGAAACGAAGATATCCGTAAGATGGTGGGAGTAGTACTTATCAAAGACAAGATATGTGAAAGTTGTTTACGTTGGTTTTGACACATACGACGTAGATCTGTAGATGCGCTAGTTAGGAGAGTAGAATGTTGAGAGAAGGGGTAAGACTAGAGGAAGACCGAAAAAGACTAAGAAGTAATTCGGAAAGATACAGAGGCATTAGAGTTGGATGAACACATTGTATTGGATAGAACTGTGTGGAGGAGAAAAATTCATATAGACGATCTAGTGTAAGTTCAGATATTAATTCATGTAACCTATTCCAATCTCTTGGGTAAAAGCTCTAATGATGATGACAATGATGATGTTTTCAAGGCAATGATGTGCTTTTAGTATTACGGTAGTGTCTTGTTAGCGCACCAAGTAGTCAAAGCCTGTCATCTCAAAATCACTTTCATAGCTGTACATATCCACATGATAGAATAAATTATAATTTTACACAACAATAATGATTTATAATTTTGCACGACAATAATGATTTAGTGCACAGTCAAAAAACAATCTCAACATAGGATATTTTGTTGGAATGAAAGCAAGATGCTTATTAATTTTATATTTTACAGAGAAGTCATGATTTAGTGCATAGTTAATAAACGATTTAGCGCATAGTTAATAAACAATCTTAACATGGGATATTTTGTTGGAATGAAATTCCTCAAATTTTTGTGCTTCCCGAAATCCATTTTGGAAAAGCACAAAAATTTTGGAAATTAGATTTCAAGGTCAATAATGCAAATTTCTTATGGGCATTTTTGTCATAACATTAAAAAAATTTGGTTGAGTAGAAAATAGGGTTGCGAATAGAATTTCTCTAAAAATATATACCATTAGTAAGTTAAGTAACAGAGTAAAATTTAAAAAAAGAAGGATAATTTTGCAAATGCACGTGCTTGACTCACATTTCTCTCATTTTCTCTTTGTTAATCTTTTCAATTTAGAACAATTTGTTTTTGTGAATAAAGATAGAAAATAACAGTCTTCCCATTTTTTATCCTCACACTTTTCTCTCTTACCAAACAATAGTAAAAATCATTTTCTTTCTACTTTTCCACTATCCATCCATCCACTTTTTCACTATCAAACACACCCTAAAAGACAAAAAATAAACCCAAGTGAGTAAAACCTGAGATGACCGGAACTTGAAATAACCCAAACACAATGTGACCAAACTGAAATGACCCAAATGCAAAGTTGACCAAATATAGTCCGAGCCACCCAACTGCCAACTCTAACATCACAGTTTGGTAAGTGACAACATGCAGGAGTATACATGTACAACATTAACAAATTTACCTATATAACTAAAAGAACAAAGAAAAAGAGAACACTCTTACCTTTCTTGCAACATCTGTTCCAGACAGATCATCCCTCGGATCTGGTTCAGTGTAGCCTGCCTTTTTTGCCTCTGATACCACCTCACTAAAGGCTCTAATGCCGGTGTAGTTATTGAAAATATAACTTAAAGTGCCACTAAAACAAATAATAAAGCAGAGGGTATATGTCAAAATACGCATGTGATGAAGATAAATTTTAATCTTCTCAAAACATAACTCACCTGAAAATGCCCTCAATGCGCAAAATTCTGTCCCCAGTTTCAAGAAGACCTCGTAAAGTGCTAATGATTGGAAGACCTGCTCCTACAGTAGCTTCATAGAAGTAGTGTGTGTAGGATTGTCGCTGAAGAGCTCTCAACTTTAGGTACTGGGTTACACACAAGAAGTATATTAACAAAGCAGAAATACAATTCCAGTATACCAAAATGTAATCAGAGGAATAATCAGAGCTGTAATCAGAAAGAAAGGTTCAGCAGAAACAAATTGCAATCAAGTTTGCTAAATCACTAAAATAACCGTACCATATCATTACAGGCCATGCGTACGCAAACTCTTTTTTTTTTTTGGAGGGGGGGGAGGGGGTTGTAACAGAAACACGTACACAAGAAGAGAAGGCAGAAAACAGAGAACCTCTAGTGCAAAGAAGAGTAACAAAGATGCTAAATTGCAAAAGAAAAAATCCAGGCATTGCCCTGTGCTACTTTCTTTCATCACATTTTCACCCACATCCACGTTGCTATCAGCTTATCCAATCATTTGCATTTATACGATCTTTTCTCTTGCAAACAGGGAAAAAATTGTACTTGTTGAAATAAGATCAATTTTGGCTTGATGAGTATTATATGCGCCTCTTGAAAGCGGCAAATTTTTTTTACTCCAAACTGAAACCAACTCTACAAGCATGTCAAAGTTTATTCAATTAAACATTTTCACTAAGACTCCACTACATTGAATTGGCCAAAATAATTGAAATTTAAGCATGTCTCTAACCTTAGAGATCTAATTTTCAAATTTCAAGTAAAGAGGACTTCCAAATATGAACCTTGCTCGCTTCCTCAATAACAGATTAGCAGGAGGTTCTCGATCTCACGAAAGCAGCATATCAATGATTTTATATACCATGCTTTAATTACAAAATCCAAAGAAGTTTTTGTTGATAGTCAATTTCCTTTAACATACAAACCAGGCCATTAATAATCCCATTATCGGTGTAACAGATATCTTCAATTATAGGAGCATTTTTTTCATATATAGCTCTGCTTTCCTCTACTACTTATGTGAAGAATTAACACTCTAAACCTGCATCCAAAAGGGAGAGTGCCCCTTAAATAGGATAAAAACAAACAAAATATAGGGAAAATCAAACATGCTCATAACTATCCAAATACTGGGCCGAGTCTCTATATATTTTCAATTGGTAATTTGGTGGATTTCATGTCTTTTCCTTCATGATTGTCAAGCTCAAGTTCGACTAAAAAATAACCAAATCAAACTTGGGTAAATTCCATACCAGAATCAATCCTACCTTATCAAGTGGTCCCGAATTGGCCTTTTTGTTTGGAGTGATCACATGAATTCCTTTACGCAACCAGTCATGATAACAGCTTGCAACATTAGAGTCTGCTGTACAATCTACCAAAACAGTATTTGGAATAAAATGATTTCCATGCACATGTTGGGTAAATTTTTCTAAATCAGCAACTTGTCCTTTCTCCTTCAGAAGTTCTCTCCATCTTGACAAGTCAATTCCTCTATAACAAGAGATGAATGCATCAATCACATGATGGTATGGACATGATTCAGAAATGGAGAAAATGAAATCAAAGGCAGGATACGGCAAAGACAAAATCTTGTAAATTATGACAACAGTTCATCAACAAGTGCAAACAATCATATTGATAGAGAAAACAGTGAGTTACATTACATGGTGGGAACACAGTGGAAGGACATCTAAATTACAATAACAATAATAGGGGAGATTTATCATGTGAAAAGGGAATAAAGTACAAATGAGAAAACACGAAAAAAAAAACAAGGGCCATGTAACTATGATATGATACATTTTTAAATTTTGTAGACAACTACATGTAAAAGAAGGTATTATATGGTTTTTGATACAAATGAAGGAATTAGATAAAAACGATTTAAAAGAAAGAGGGAAGGCCAAGAAGAATGAAAACTGATAATTAAACTAACAAAATACACAAGGCAAGAAACAAGAAATAAATCACCCTAAAGGTTGCATTAAAGCAATAGAAACTTTAAACAGTCAAACTAAATGGTTTGTTTCCTCTAAACTTGCAAGAACTCTCTTCATACACAGAGAGAAGAAATATTTCACAGGACTAATTTAATTAAATCCTTCATAAGCTAAACAAGCAGCTATAGGTCAAAGGTGATAATCACCATGCAAATTAATAAGACTAACAATGGATGGGATCTTTAAAAAATTTAGCATTATATCCAAAGAAATGATCTTTGTTTCAATGTAACATCCAAATCACAGCAAAGAATGGAATAAATGAAAACCATAATATATATATATATATATAGAGAGAGAGAGAGAGAGAGAGAGAGAGAGAGGGAGGGAGAGAGAGAGAGAGAGAGAGAGTTTCATCAATAATTTGATATGCTTTATATCTATGGAATTGAAATGATTCCAGAAAATTTAGTGGCATTAATTTTTAATTTATTTCATACGGACTCTAAGAACAAAAAGACATTTTCCATAAGCTTTCATACAATGGTTAAAACATACACTAAATATTTATAAAGATTTTCTTTTCGCAACAAGAGCGAAAAAGCTTGTGTTTCTTCCTAAATAACTTTTTAAAAACATGACATCTAGCCTGTAGCACTATGTCTATGAATGCTGAAGACTTACACTTCACTTAAAAGCATTGTCCTCGAACCAGTAATCCCCATAACACGCAAATCAATGTTAAATTCTTCCTTAAGAACTGCTGCCTGCCAAAGAAAATTCAATCATTCATTCAGGTTCAATAAGATAAGAAATGAGTAATATTTCAGCCCTAGTAATACTGCTTCCACCAGAGCTTCCTAGGTCACAACAACTGAATTGTGCTGTTCAAGAGGAATGCCAACTTTGGCATGATGTTTATGAAAGTAGACAAACTGCAAACCAATATGATACTTTCACTAGGGTCTAATCAAGCCAATCGGCCCGGCGAATTACTTGAACTTGACTCAACTATAGTTTGATTGCATTTCATTTCTCATTCTTGTGCTTGACTCTATTGCATTTCATTTCTCATACTTGAGCTTAGCTCTGAACAAGGTACTCTGGTAACTCAAACCCAATAGCACCCAAGTCAAGTACAAGCAACCAGTAAGTCAATTGAGCAACTTGTGACTCAACACACTTACATCCGTAATTTTCAAAATGATTGATCAATCATAAAAATAGTCAAAAGGGTTAATACAAAAAGACTAATCTCTATGAAAAAATGTCAAATAATATAGCTATCAAGTACACTAAATGACTTGCACATTTCAGTGCAATGTGTTTATAGAAGAAAAGAAACAAGTAACAAAATTATAGCCGTTATGAATAAAATCATTTTTTGGCAACAGAAAAAAAAAATCAGTGGATAATACTATTTCCGCACCACACCTGATCCCTCAATTGGTCAAGTAATGTCCCACCAATCAATCCAGGTCCAATAATCCCCATTGCTATTGTTGTCCTTGAAAGATAAAACCTTGAATGCACAGCTCTTAAAGCCCTTATACAATCTTCACGCTTGATAACTACTGTAATGTTGTACTCAGAACAACCTTGAGCTATAGCACGAACATTAATATTAGCCTGCATTGTGATTTGAGATGGGAAAAAAGAATAAAAGAACACAGTAAGTTCTAACGTGAATAATTTACAAAATAGCAAGAAGCAAAAGATTTGTATGAAAGGATATATATGGAACTTCTACCTTCGCCAGAGCATTGAAAAGAGTGGCACTGACTCCAGGAGTGCTAGCCATTTTCTGGCCAACTGCTGCTAATATGCTACAGTTTGGTATAACTGCCACCTGAGAAGGACTGCTTGTTTGAGAAAATTAAATAGACAAATAGGACCATGCCAGCGTAAGCATATATGTAAATTGAAGATATATTGACCACTATAACCACACACACACACACACAACCACCATCAACCCACCTTCCAATGAAAAAAAGTAACTAAATTACAGATTTTAAGATGAAAAAAGCCACTAAGCAGAATTTAACCCATGATGACAACATAGATAACACAGATAGCATTTTTATATGTGCATGCACTGTGAACTAATCCATAGGCAATTAAATACTTGAAAAGAACAAGGGGTATGTGAAAAGTACTTAAATACTCTTAACTTATCGTTAAAACTGTCGGTATAACACCAGAATAACAATCTGGTTTATTGTATAGTCAAACCTGATGCTGCAACCAGCATGGTAGATGACACCCACAGCCCCAAACAGCAAGATGGTTTATATTAGAAATTATAGCAAGATGTCAAATAAACTTTTTGTTATGCATGGTTTCAAATTCATCCTATAAATGTAGTTTTGAACCAAAACAGATTTTATTTTCCATTATCTAAATTATAAAACCAGAGTTCCAAGACCTAGATAAACCCAACCGATTTCTTAGCCAATTGACTTATCACAGCTTCTCTAGTAATTAGACCAACTGCTGTCCATAGATGAAAGCCAAAAGGCAAATCACATTAATAATTAGAGACCTAAAATTGATGGTTTGCACAACAATACTAGTTTTAGGAAAACTTTAAGCTGATTTTGAAATAATTGTGAGAGACTTGGGACAGGCATCAGCATGCACTTGAAAAATAGGAAAGCAATATGGAAGTTTAAGGTTTCCCTTATTTGCGAGACCTGTCCAAATTTTACTTATTTTTTTGATGATGAAGTATTTCAGTAATAATAGAAGGCTTACTTTTATGAGACATTTTTCAAGCTTAAGAGAATGTACTTAAATGAATTGTCATTCTCTATTTTATCTCTATTGATGCAAAGGAACAAAGGCCCAATAAAGCTAGGAACCAGTTTTCTTGAATGATTAAAAAAGTCAATGCAGCCTTTCGATAAAATTACGGGAGCTCAAATAAATCCAAAGGCATTCACAGTATAATCATAGTACAATGGCCTGTTATAGATGGAGGATGGAGATATGCTAGTTAAGAGATTAAACGTATTGTATATTTTATAGTTTAATTGAAGCTATAATAGATACAAGTATTATGCCCCTCGGTCTGCTTCAGGTTAAATGTGACAAATGAATAATTATAAATTTATATAGCATTTGATAAAAATGCTTAAGATGTAGGAAAATATATTGATAACTGAGATGAAAATATGTATTAAAAGTTTTTTTATGTGGGATGTTGATTTTTGTTTAAGAACAAAAAATCTTATTAAGTAAAAAAAAGCGATTAGAATAAAGTAGAATGATAATACTGAATGCGGTTTCCAAAACTTCAAAATTACCTATCTTAAAGATATAAATTAATAAAAATAACATGTATGCTTGATAGCATTTTTGTTTTTCATAAAAAAAAAATCTGATAAAAATATTTAAGTACAAAAGCCAAAAAAAGAAGAGAAAAATACATGAATTAAAACCCATACAAAAAATAAAAATAAAAACTAATTTATCCCTCCAAAAAGGATCCAAAAAATCTTGGCCCAACAAACTAGTTTTTATTGTCAAAAGCCCTAGAGCTATTCTCCTCCAATATCTTATTGCAATATTCCCTTAATGCCCTCAAAAAATTGGAATACTATCATGCCTGTCCGAAGAGAAAGGTGTTGACACCATGTGTCTGTATACATCTTTCATTGTATGTTAGATTTAGGATAACATCAAACGTTCAGGTTAATATCTATTAATTAGTATTTTACTCCTTTTCCATGTATTAAGGTTTTAGAGTTATATTTGTATTTGCATTTAATTAGGCTTTAGTTATAAACACCCATGTTATTTTAGTTTCAAATAGGTCTCGGGCGACAAATATTTGAGATATTGCGACACTAATTATTGCGATTTTCTCTCCATTAATTCTTGCTGGTTTTCTCCCCTGGTTCTTCTGTTTCTATCCTGATCTGCTCTGTTTCTACCTAATTGCTTTTGTCCATTTCTGATTTTCCCTCTAGATTTCTATATACTATCTCATTTTTCTACTTTTTCTACACCAGTTATTTTTGTGAGAAAGCCAAGTCCATATACATATATTTAAACCAAGAATAGCACCTGAGAAAGACGTCCAGCATCCAAAGCTTGACGGAATCTAGACTGCAAAGCCTCAGCAACTGCTTTTACCTCCTTCTCAGGCACAGCAAAACAGACAGAATGCTCACTACTAGCCTACACCAAAATTGAGAAATAAGCATTCCATGCATAACATACAACAGCAATAACTGAAAAAAGAGAATATAGGCACCTGGGATATCATAATGACATTAGCTCCTACGTCCTTCACAGCACCAAAAATGGCACTAGCTGTACCAGGAACACCAGCCATTCCAGTTCTACCAGAAGAAAATTAGAAGGTAAGAACAAATATGATGGAGATGAAAAAATACAGAAGAACATAACCAAACATATGCAGCAGAAATCATACTAGAAAACATACCCCTCAACATTTACTAGTGCCAAATTATCTATTGTTGCAAACCCCTTGACTGGAGATTCTAGCCTCTGACCATCTTCATCTTCAGTTGCAGCACAGCAGATCATTGTTCCAGGTGCAGAGAGATTGAAGATATTCCTTATTACAATTGGAATATCATATCGCATCACAGGTAAGATGGTGCGAGGATGCAAAACATTTGCCCCAAAATATGACTGCATGGTAGATTAATTTATCTTAGAAAATTCTATCTAGAAGGTTAAGCAACTTTGACCGCTATAAAAGAGCTTGTAAGCCTACCATTTCCCATGCCTCTTGATAAGACAATGTCCTCAATATCACAGCTTCACTAACTGCAAGAAAAAGTTAATTCTTAGCAATTACAGTAAAATCTCACATTTATATTATCCTTAAAGGGAAAATTAATTGTAACACTAGGGTAAGGAGCACATGCTAGCCTCTTTCATCAAGTTTAAATCAATGCTTTATTAAATTTTATATGAAAGAAAATACACGTGCTAGCATCTTACATCAAATTTTAAATCAAAATTAGATGAGAAAAGAAATCAAAATGAAATTAATATCCTTTTCTTTCAACAATTAATTCAAAAAATATATATCCCTCCCCTTAAAGAATTCATTTATCCTTTGAAAAGCAAAATCCATTCATGTCTTATTAGCCAATATCAAATAAGTACTAGTATACCTTATTGTTTAAGGCACAGTTCTTTCAATTCTTTTTCTTTTTTCATTTTGGTTCTTTAGTAGCCAGTTTTCCTATTGTCCAATTATATTTCATTTTCTGTTTTTCTTATGATCCCTATTTTCTCCTTTTTACTCACTGTCATATTGTTCCTTGTTCTTTTCTTCATTTTTTTTCATAGAGCAATTTACATGGTCCAATTAATTTTCCTTGAACGTGGGTATTGCACACACTATGCATTTGATTTCCTGTTATCCCCTTTCTCATTTTATTTTTGTATTCACTCACTTTAACATTTCTAGCCTCCAAACGCTCCTGCCAACCCTTCCTCTTTGCATCCATCTCTCAATTCCTTCATCCACCCAACAACGAGCCCCTCCCTTCCCCACCATTTTCTTCCCTATTGTCCAATTTTATTTCATTTTCTCTTTTTCTTATGATCCCCATTTTCATCTTTCTACTCATTCTCACTTTATTCCTCGTTCTTTTCTTCATTTTCTTGTAGGGAAATTCACATGCTCCAAAATAATTTTCCCTCAACATTGGCATTGCTCACTACCCATTTGATTTCCTATGTCCCCTTTTTCATTTTATTTCTTTGTTCACTCACTTTAACTATTCTAGTCTCCAGGCAATCCAGGCTTTCTGTCTCTCTATTGCTCCTCCCTCGTTTTCTTCTCCAGCCCACCCTTCCTCCTTGCATCCTCCTCTCAATTCCTTCACTCCCTGAACAATGAGCCCCTCCCTTTCCCCACCATTCTTCTTTTTCTGTCCCTTCATGTAGTTCTTTTACGTTTTCCTTTTCTTCCCCTATTCCTCTTTAAACTGTACTTTTTCTCTCCCCTTAGTTGATTTCACCCTCAATCATCTCCACTTCTTACAATTTTTTTTTTACATCACAGTTCAGATCTGTTTGGCCACTCTATTCTTCCTTTAATATTTTTCTTGTTAATTATGAAGCCTTTTTTGCTCTATTACTGTTTGCAACTGTCATAGTTTGCTTTCTGTTGGAAGTTAAATTTTATTATCTCTTTTTTTTGGTACAGAATTTTGTTTCCTTTTTACTCCGCGCATAATTAAATGCATAGTTTTCAACCACATTATCAGGGTTGCAGAATGCAGAACATAATGGTTCCAAATGCAATTTAAGATGAGCTTTTTAGTTGGTATTGAATGTAACCTATATTATTTAAAAGAAAATGCAATAGCTTTGGGGAATAATTACAGATATTTTGTGGAAATTTTAAACATCTTCAGAATTTTTGATGGCTGTAGATTAAGGATTTGAGTTTGGGTTTCAAAATTTTAACACTTATGACAAGGATTTCTTGAATTTTAAGGAACAGCCAAAGGAAGTAGTTTGTCTTGGGACAGGATCCAAAATGTTTAGGGGCTTCAGTAGATAAGGCAATAGAGGCAGTGCTTGGAGCTTTGAAATTTATGAGAGAGAAAAGAAGCACATAAGCATCGTTGCTTGTGGCAAGTGAATGATCAGGGAGATACAAGAACTGATGAGGATGTATGAGGAGAATCCAAGCCGGGTATGGGAATTTCAGAATTATTGAGTATTGAGCAGTTTTTATATTTTCATAGAAAAAAAAAAGAGTCAAAACAAAATTACAAGACAAGCAAAACTGGTTGCGTGGCGGAACAATGCTGGGTACCACAAGCACCTTTATTATAAAGTATATGTTAGAGTATCTTGTGAGAGGAAAAAACAAAGAAAACAATAATGTAAAGGACAACAAACCAGTTTAAAACTAATAAGATCTAAACCATTTTCCATAGACAATGCCAAAAGATTAATGCAATTGAGACTATGAATGCCATTGCATCTACATGTAGGGTCAAGAGCCTACCTTTTCTAGGGTCTGCACTATACACACCATCAACATCTGTCCATATTGTGACTTGGCGAGCCCTAAGCAGAGCACCCATTATAGCTGCAGAGAAGTCACTTCCATCCCTCTTCAAAGTTGTAGGAATATTCTTAGGTGTACTGGCAATGAAACCAGTTGCAATTATCATCTTGGATGGATTCTGAGAGAACCATTTTTCGAGTCTTCTTTCAGATTCCAAGAAATCAGGATCAACCTGATTAGAGCTAGTGGGATTTACAACAAGGACCTCCCTCGTATCCATCCATTCACAATCTAGCCCATTCTGTACCAAAAACCATTTTATAATACATCAGATAAGGTACCAAATGTTACAATTAAAATAAAAAATAAAAAACAAAAAAACCACACACCTGTCTAACAACATATGATAACATCTGAGCAGACCATAACTCCCCATGTCCAACAACAAAATCTGAGAAAGATTCTGTCACATGACCAGCTGTAAAGGAGGAAAGTTAAGGATGTAAGTTTTAGATAACAAGAAATACTTCTTCAGAAGATTTATTAATCATACAATAACAGTAGAAACAAACAAAATACAAGAAGTCTGTCAAGGGGTCATACATTTGTAATGGAAAACTTAAATAAAAGTGATTAAAAAATTATAATCTAGAACTCAAGACTTGAAGTGACCTTAACACAATAACATGGTATTCTTTGACTAATTAAGCCCTGGAATTTAGCTAGCAAAAGGAAAGACAACTTAATAAGCGCATCACAACAATGTAAGGCAATATATCTCTCTTTCATCCTCCTCCCTGGAATTGGTGACAAGTGATGAGACTTATTTGAGTTCAGTTGCCAACGTAAGAGCCAAATCTTACTGTCTGGATGAAGTTGAAACAATTAATGCAAAATGAAAAGTCAATACTGAGAAACTCTCAGTGACAAAAGTTATTGTCAATCAAATACCTAAAATGAATTTCATATAATTATTTGCAGAAACATATAAGTGCTAAATAAATAAAACACTTATAGAGGGAGAAAATTAACTCCGCCTGTGTGAGTTAACGCAGCCGGTCCCAAGCCCGGGTGAAAGAAGAGGGTGGCGGTAGGTTTGGACAACCAGCCTTAAAAACTAGTCCAATCTCATGAAATGAACCAATATCAAAACATTGTTGGGGCGTCCCCTACACAGCGACGTGTTGCATCGGAGCCTGGGTGTAGTGAAAAGTGGGCAAGGGTTACTAGGTCGTCGTCCGGAAGTGACGCGCCACATCGACGCCTGGATGTGGTGTAAATAGGCAAAGGTTCCCACACCACAATGGACGGAGGTAGGTAAAGAAGTTAGTCCATAACCATAAGCTTAGGTTAGGATCTTGGAATATAGGTACGCTTAGTAGTAAGTTAGGTGAGATTTGTGAGGTTATGAGTATGAGAAGGGTTAACAACTTGTGTCTCCAAGAGACCAAATGGGTTGGGGAAAAGGCTAGAGAGATAGCACCTTGGCAATATAAGTTTTGGTACAGAAGGAAAGATAGAGATCGAAATGGAATAGGTATCATTATAGATAAAGAGTACCATAAGGATGTTGTACAGATTAAGAGACAAGGGGATAGGATTATTTTGGTTAAACTAGTTTTAGGAGAAGAGGTGTTGAATGTCATTAGCAATGTATGCACCCCATATAGGACTTGATGAGGTTAGTAAACGATAGTTTTGGGAGGATTTAGATAAGGTATTACAAGGAGTACCCATAGGAGAAAACCTTTTTATTGGTGGTGATCTTAATGGATATGTAGGTACAAGTAGAGAGGGTTTTGAGAGAGTACATTGGGGTTTTAGTTATGGTGTAAGAAACGAGGGAGGAGATGCTATCTTAAATTTTGCTTTATCTTATGACCCAATCCTAGCAAATACATTATTTAAGAAGAGAGATTCTCATCTTATAACCTTTAGAAGTGGACCAAGAGCAAGTCAGACAGATTTCTTTTTAACTAGGAGTAGGGATAGACATAAATGTTTGGATTGTAAGGTTATCCCAAGTGAGAGTGTTACCGTGCAACATAGACTCTTAGTTCTAGATATGAAGATGGATAGACATCGAAGGAACCAACAAAAAGGAATTGAACGGACTCGATGGTGGAAGCTAAAAGAAGATTGTCATACAACATGTAGAGATAGTTGGACTCAAAAAGAGGCTTGAACAACAAAAGAGAACCCAAATGGAATGTGGAATAAGATTGCGAAATGCATTCGGGAGGTAGGCAAAGAGACATTAAGAGTATCAAACGGAAGAGTGTCGACTGGAAAGGACGCAACATGGTGGACTGCAGTAGTAAAAGATGCTATAAAGACTAAGCGAGAGCGTTACAAAGCTTTGAAGAAGAACAATACAGAATAGAGTTTTTCGGAATATAAGGTAGCAAGAAAGGAGGCAAAGAAGGCTGTGGCAAAAGCTCAGACGAAGGTTGCGAAAGAGATTTACGATAAGTTGAACACAAAGGAGGGAGAGAAAAGGATATACAGATTGGCGCGAGCAAAAGAAAGGAGGAGTCGCGACCTAGGAGTCGTGAAATGTATTAAGGATAAGCATCAAATAAACTCTCGTTAAAGATAATGACATTAAGGACAGGTGGCAATATTATTTTAACAAATTATTTAATGACGAACAAAATAAAGTTTTGGATAATATTTCGATGCCTCTCAAGGATTTAAATCGGTGCTTTATGCGTAGAATCCAAGAGACACAGGTAAAAAAGGCACTAAAGATGATGAAGAATGGAAAAGCTATTGGACCTAATGACATCCCAATTGAAGTTTGAAAATGCCTTGGAGCTGTAGGAGTTAGGTAGTTGACAAATCTATTTAATAAGATTTGGCACACTAACAAAATGCCAAAGGAATGGAGGAAGAGTGTCTTAGTACCTTTATATAAGAACAAGGGAGATATTCAAAGTTGCGCCAACTACCAAGACATAAAATTGATGAGTCACACGATGAAACTATGGGAGAGTGATAGAACGGAGATTAAGAAAGAATGTAGAGATATCGGAGAATCAATTTGGTTTTATGCCGGGTCGATCAACTATGGAGGCAATATATTTGCGTAGACAACTTATGAAGTGCTTTCGAGTAATGGGTAAAGATCTCCATATGGTCTTTATAGATTTGAAGAAAGCATATGATAAAGTGCCTAAGGAGGTACTATGGTGGTCCTTAATGAAGAAAAGAGTTCCTTTGAAATATATTAAACTAATTAAGGACATGTATAGAAGCGTAAGGACACATGTGAGGACAGGTAGGGAGCAAACAAGTGAGTTTCCTATCACGGTGGGATTACACCAAGGGTCAACGTTGAGTCCATTCTTGTTTACGGTAGTTATGAACAAACTGACAAAATCCATCCAGGATAAGGTGCCTTGGTGTATGATGTTTGCAGATGATATTGTCCAATGTGTGGAAACTAGAGCGTAGATCACTACAAAGTTGTAATTATGGAAACAAACGTTGGAATCAAAAGGATTTAAACTAAGCAGAGTGAAGACTGAATACATGGAATGTAAATTCAGTTCTAACCGACTGGAAGAGCATGATATAGTGAAGTTAGATGGGGTGGCGATACCTAAGCGGGATAATTTTCGATACTTGGGATCAATAGTACAGATGGATAGAGAGATTGATGGTGATGTGACCTATAGGATCCAGGCTGGATGAAGTAAATGGAGAAGTGCTACAAGTGTGTTGTGCGATAAAGGAATTCCTACATGGTTGAAAGGCAAGTTTTATAGGACAGTTGTTAGACAAAAATTGTTATATGGTAGTGAATGTTGGGCGACTAAGAGGCTACATACACAAAAGATGAGTGTAACAAAAATGAGAATGTTACAGTGGATATGTGGATATACAAGAAATGATAGAATGAGAAATGATGATATTCGTAAGATGATTGGAGTGGTACCTATCGAAGACAAAATGTGTGAAAATCGTTTACGTTGGTTTGGACATGTAAGACGTAGACCTATAGATGCTCCAGTTAGGAGAATAGAGGCTATGAATGTTGAGAGAAGGGTTAAGACTAGAGGAAGACCGAAAAAGACTTAGAAGGAAGTAGTTTGGAAAGACATGGAGGTTTTAAAATTAGATGAGCAAATGGCCTTGAATAGGAATCTATGGAGGCAGAGAATACATATGGACGATCTAACGTGATTTTAGATATTGGTTCATATAGCCTACCCCAATCTATTGGGATAAAGGCTCTAATGATGATGATGATGATGATAGAGGGAGAAAATTAAAATGTTAGCATTGAGGTTCAAGTAATCAAAGTTGCTCCAATAAAATGATTTAAGCATAGAAGAACATCAGCCACAGAATTGAAATACATATGAAGACGTTTTTATTCTTTTCCTTTTTGTTATTGGACTGGGTTGAAAGCTGTCATAATTAAACCAACTAGAACCCATTCTACCACCCATTTTCACAACATGCTCTCCAAAGAATCTCAGAATATAAGGAAACACATCCAGAAATTACTAACATTTTGGAATCACATATTTATGGAATGAAGCAGAAATTAGACAGAAAACCAAGGTTAACCGTCTTAAAGAAACATGGATCTCTTGCATCATGAACTTCAAAAGAGTGATGTTTAAGGTAAGACATATTATAAGGTCAATTATATGTTAACCTATACAGGGGATGTTGTGATTCTATGGTTTAAAAATGTTTTAAGCATATGTCATTTCCAATTCTTTAGCAAACTCACCAATAATTTAATTGAGGCAAATACAAAAAAGAACTGATAAAAACAAAAAACAAAGCAAAGGAGTCCTACATATAAAATTTAGAATGCAATTGAAAGACTCCTGAAGCACAGATTAATATTTAGATCAGACGCTGGTAAACTAATACGTCCCTGGTTAAGATGGACAGAGAAGATAAAAAAAAACAGACGAGACAACAATATTGCAAATGCACTTGGTAAAATCACAAACTAGAGCTACTGATTGGTAGATAGACTGAGCAGCCACCAATACCACTAGTGGCTTTTTAACTCCTATGAACAAAGGCACAAACAAGTAACAATGACTTAACCATATTTTTTTCTGATGAGATATACTATGTTAGATTCCTTCCGAGATAAATATATTTATCACAGTATACAAAAACACATATTAAAAAATTAAAAAAAAAAAAGGAAGAGGCAACCTAGTGCACAAGGCTCCCACATTGTGGGGTTTGGGGAGTGTCAACAAATACACATATTTACCATACTATAAAAAAGAATTATATATTTGTATGCCCATTAACAACTCTGTCCTTACCTACATAAAATCGTGTAAGCATTCATATAAACATGCACTCATACACCCAACGCATCTTGTTCTGTAAGTGAAGTGAATAGGGAAACAGAAGAGGGAGAGAGAGAGTTTCATTACCTATGTATATGGCACGAAGCATCGCTTTGAGGTTACTAACGTCATTATGCAATTGAGATAAGAAAGAAGCAAGATCATCTCCATCAAGCAAATCAAATGCTGTTGATTGATGTTTTTCTAAGACAGCATCTAATGCAGAGATGTAGGAATCATCTCGAGATTGTGCCTTGTTGACAAGGTCATACATCATATCTGTCACCTTAGACATCGCTGACACAACTACCAACTTTCTTTCTGAATCATCACTGATGATGATATCTGCGACATTCTTGATCCTTTGGGCAGTCCCAACACAAGTGCCACCAAACTTATGAACAGCCCACATGTCTCCCTTGGGAAGATGAAATTTATCCATTGATTTCTCCACTGAGATATCTGTAAATGAGAGGGAAAATAGGATGTGACCATAGTTTAAATGTCAGTTACCAGTACTGGAATAACCAACCGTCCATTAAATTAAGCTAACAGGAAATGTAACTAATCATGTACATCTAAAAATTATTAATTACAATGTTTTTCAGGGCAGATATTCCTATTGGTTAAATTCCAGAATAAGCCATTGTACTAGCTTAAAAAATATGTTAAAAGCAATCCATGTATTTCCAAATGTAAAACTTTAGTCTCACATTTAGTCGGAGTTGAATGAAATTACTGGCAGTGTCAATGTAAAACCACTGTTCTGCTAATGCGTTTAATTTAATTAAGGTGTTTGTGATGACATGGCAATAATATTGCAAACATTAAATTAAAAAACCAATAAAACCATTATTTTTTTTCTTTTCTTTTTGTTTTCTTTTTACTCTTTATGTTTTGTTATCCTATCATGGTGGGATTACACCAAGGGTCAGCGTTGAGTCCATTCTTGTTTGTGATAGTTATGAACGAACTGACAAAATCTATCCAGGATAAGGTGCCTTGGTGTATGATGTTTGCAGATGATATTGTCCTATGTGCGGAAACTACAGCGGAGATCAATGCAAAGTTGGAATTATGAAGACAAACATTGGAATCAAAAGGATTTAAACTAAGTACAGTGAAAACTGAATACATGGAATGTAAATTCAGTTCTAACTAAGTGGAAAAGCATGATGTAGTGACATTAGATGGGGTGGCGATACCTAAGCGGGACCATTTTCGATATTTGGGATCGATAGTATAGATGGATGGAGAGATTGATGGTGATGTGACCTATAGGATCCAAGCTAGATGGAGTAAGTAGAGAAGTGCTACAGGTGTGTTCTGCGATAAAAGAATTCCTATATGGTTGAAAGGTAAGTTTTATAGGACAGTTGTTAGACCAACATTGTTATATGGTAATGAATGTTGGGCGACTAAGAGGCTACATACACAAAAGATGAGTGTAACAGAAATGCGAATGTTGTGATGGATATGTGGATATACAAGAAAGGATAGAATAAGAAATGATGATATTCGTAAGATGATTGGAGTGGTACCTATCGAAGACAAGAAATGTGAAAATCGTTTACGTTGGTTTGGACACGTAAGACATAGACTTGTAGATGCTCCAATTAGGAGAATAGAAGCTATAGAAGTTGAGAGAAGGGTTCAGACTAGAGGAAGACCGAAAAAGACTTCGAAGGAAGTAGTTTGGAAAGATATGGAGGTTTTAGAATTGGATGAGCAAATGGCCTTAGATAGGAATCTATGGAGGAGGAGAATACATATGGATCATTCAAACATTGGTTCATATAGCCTACCTACTCTTGGGATAAAGGCTCTGATGATGATGATGATATTTTGTTATCCAGAAGCTAATCCAGGACTCTCTTAAGGAAATTATTAGAGGTAGCAAATGAATGGGATCAAGGCATTTGGGGTTTGGACTATCTGATCATTTCAGGTTTGAGCAAATCTAAATTCAGGTCTTTTCAGATTTGGTCCAAGTTCAAACTGGGATTAGTCAGGTTATTTATTAGATTTTATGGAAGATATAACCTTTTCACCATGCTTTTTGAGTTTGGGCCAAGTTAGAGTTTGGATTTTTTTTGAGTTCGGATCATTTCATGTTAGGGCTTTTCATGTCCATCCCATTTTGGGTTCAGGTTTTCCCAGGTTCAAATCTTTGAATTTTTTTTTTGTCAAATCTAAGGTTTGGATGGGTTCAAGCTTGGGTTTCTTTGAGCAGATTTTCGGGTTCAGGTTCATATTTGCCACCTCTAGAAATTATACCCAGTAATTTTATTTGTAGTACCAAGGCAGAATAAGGAAAAAGAAAAAGGTTCAAACATCAACGCTGTGAAATGAGGTATAGTGATAAACAACTGATCAACTAATTAAAATTGAGATGCTCGATTTTTGCAGAGCCTAGCCTTAAATCAAAGAATGAAGAGATTCAATAACCATGTACACATGCTACATAACAAAACTTACAGAACGCATACAACCCATAAAAAGGGTCTTTTATCTACTGACAATATTTGTCAGAATTTGCAGAACCACCATTTATAGATACCATCAAGAACAAACAAGAAAACTAATATCAAGAGTAAAGATGTAAAGATGAATACAGAAATTTGTAACTAAAAACACAAAAAAGGATCATAATATGTAAATTTGACGAAACATTTTAGATAAAGTGAGGGAGAAATCTTAAGCAGTTATAAAAATATCCCCCATATTGATTACATTCAAAGTAACCAATAACCTTCATGTATGAGAGAGCTCTATAACAATATTAAAATTGGAGACACATTAAAAAAATTTCCTTTGATCTTAGTTGCCCTAAATTCTTGTTTGTTGGTTCCCCAATGTTGGGCCATTGAATCATATCTCTATATGTGAAGTGCATGTCACATGATAGGTTGATTGTGACTTTATAAAACCACATTAACCAAATTTAGGATTTACATGAACTTAAACAAACGGGAAGGCTTCACCTATTGTCAATTGAATTTAAGTTGGCTACTCATCAGTAAAATTTGACAAAAGATTTGGCTTTTAAAGGGAAAGTTAGTTCTATAGTTGGTAGGGGTTTGTATTTTGTTTGATTAAGTAGTTTAACAAATAGAAAAGAAACCTCCAAGAAAGATTGGCACCACGTTGATGTGTAAGTATACTATGCATATAGGTAAACAAAATTGATTTGGCAGTAGATCTAAGGGAAAAAAAAGAGGAAAACTAAAAGACGAGATCACAATTGTAACTTTTATTCTATTCTTAAAAGATTAACGCTATTGCTAAGACAACTATAATTTTGACACATCAATAATTATTTAACAAAATAAATAAGAGATGTCAGTAAAGTAAACAATTTTGTTTAATAGAATTAAACTCCAATTAATTGGGAAAATAAAAACAAATTGTAGGGTACAAAGGTTAAGTTTACAAATAAAAGTAAAGGGAGTAGAGCAATTCAACCATTTCAAACAAGCAATAAGACTGCTCATGGACTTTTTAAGTTTTTTGCTAAACATTTCCCCTTATATACAAGTACAAAAAAATATGTCGCCCTATAAAATGAAGATCAACTAGAATCAAGGAATCAGCTCAAAGAAGAAATTGAACGAGTTAATTACACATTTGGTGCCCAAACTATAATGAAGTGTACGATTTACACCTTGGACTTTCAAGTTGTGCACCATATAAATCCATACTCTTAACACTGTACCCAATCGCCCACATACATTTAACCAATAAAATCATGCCATGTCTACGTCACATGTTAAATAAAAATGGTAAATATTTGTGAAAATTCCACGTGGCATCCACAAATTGGCCAATTTTGTATGGAGTTTTGTATGTCGAGGTGAAAAAAATAACTTGTTTCTATTTGGCATTGAAAGGATGTTAAAGGTTTCATTTTGTATGCAAATGACATGATCATATAGGTAGAACACAACAAATATAGGCGAGCTAGATTAGAGTGTTTGGTTTTGGTTAACATGGTATATGAATTGAAAGTTTAGGGTGCAAATTCTACATTTTTTTCTTCAAGTACCAATTTGCACATTTAGCAACGTTTATGATGTGGGCCAGATCTGAGATATCTTTAAATTAGGGTTTTAGGGTGAATTTTAGCTTGACAATAAAGGAATAGAATATTGGGTTTTAGAGGTTAGAGTTGAAGTTTTGATGGAAGGCTTAGGAAATTTATGGACAATCAGTCTCACCTAGGGTTTCTTAAGAGTCACACCTAAGAAGGTTGAATCACACAACCAAAGAGCAAAACTTTGTTGGAAAATTTTTATAATTATTTATTCTATGCTTAAAAAGAGGGTACAAGGCTTATTTATAGGCAAGCGAGCCTAATTCTAAAAGGAAACAAACTCTATTAAAACTCTAGTTTACTAATTTTATTAAGAATCTTAATCACCTAATCCTACCAGTAAAATTAAAACACACAATACTTTTCTAGCCTAGACTCTTAAATAATTAAAAGACTAAAATTAAAATCCTAAATCATAGAAAATTTGAATTCCCAGTGAACCTTGAAATTACAAAAATACCCATGATTTTAAAACATAAATAACTTAAGCTAAAATAATTTTTGAATGCCACCATTTTCCATAATTTCTCCTCGGTTGGGAAAAACTCAACCCCAATGAGTTTAAAGCATGATAATTTGAATGAAGCTTCTTGTGAACTCCTCCTAGATACCTTTTCGATTCAGTCAGCACAATAACCATGTCATCAGCAAGCTCTTTCTCCAATTAGCATGTCTTTTGTAATTTTTGTTGCTCTTAGTTTCAAATTGCTTTTTAGCCAATAAAAATGAGATAATTCTTCTCACCTCCACAACTTTATTGGACCTGAGAACCCTTTTCTCCTCATACTTCTTGATATCCACTAAACTCATAGGTTTTAGAACAATATTCTTTTTTCAATGAGAGAAACAATTGGTTTTTGTCTTACCAACATGACTCACATTTAGGTCAAATTGCCAAGGACGACCAAGAATAATGTGGGTAACTTGCATAGGAATAACATCACAAAGCATAGAGTCAACATGATCACCGCAACTAAAAGATATAAGGTATTGTTGTGCTACAAGAATTGTGGCTCTGTCAATCCAACCCACTTTATAGGGGTGAGGGTATGGTTTAGTTGAAAGTTTGAGACGCCAATAATGGAGGTAGTAACTACATTCATGGAACTCCCACCACCAATGATAACAGGTGGCCACCACAACAAACAAGGGTTTGGAATATTGAGGTGTATCGCCAATCCTCCTTTTCTACTTTAGGAGCGGTTAGGACACGTCAAACTATCACCAACAGAGATGTATCTATCTCATTAAAGACAAGATCATCAACCTCATAAGCACCATAGTCAATAGAATTATCATCTTGCTAAATTTCTTCATCCTCTTGTTTCACTCCTATATGCATTTTCATTTTTGTTGGACAATCACCCAGAGTATCCAAACTCTCCACACTTGAAACAAACATTTTCTTATAATTGTTGGCATTGGCAGAAGGTCTTGTTCCATCAAGGCGACGGAAAGATTGTGCAGGGACACTCATTTTCTCTGCATTTGCACCAAAGTTCATCCTAGCTTCAGTTTCCCCAATTTGAAAACCCATTTTCTTGCTAGTGGAAAAGTTCAAATATTCTTCTACATCAAGGGCTTCTTGGAAGGCTTATTCCACTAAGCTAATAGGCTGCTTAAGTGTCTCCCTTTTGATGTCAACCCTCAACCCAGCCAGAAATGGCAATGCTGCTTGTGTAGCATCTTTCGCTACTTGACTCCTTATCTTGTAATCATCAAATTTGTTCATGCATTCACAACAAATATGTTGCCCTATCATAAGCTAAACACTTGTTGGCGCATCTTCTCAAGATAATTAAGTGGTAGGTACTTTTCTTTGAACTTGGCCTTCATCTTTTCTCAAGTGTGAATTGGGGCCTATCCTTACCGTATTATTTCACTCTCCACACCATACCATCAGATTTTTGCCAATCCAATTAGCTTCATCTTGGCAAATTGAACTCTTCTTGCAGCCAGACATATCATAACAATGGAAATAGTCTTCAAGGGAGTTCAACTAGTCAAGAAACAAAGTCGGATCTCCTTTAGATTCAAGATCCGCCACTTCTGTTTTCACCTTCCTAGTGATATCTCCAACATAATCACATGGCTAAATGCATTCTCCGAGTAGTTGAGCAACAGGCTAGACATGAACACCTTGGAAGGGCCTGAATCAGACATGCTTCCATTAGTGCCATACAAGCTGCTAGTGCTTCAACAGTCTATTGTAAATAGTAAGGAGCTCAAATGTATTCTGCACAGCATTCTTGGCACGTTCGTGGTCCTACCGGAGTTCCCCCATATCTCTATTTAATTTAGCATTAGTCACCATCATAGATGCCAATTTGAATAAACTGATTACAAACACAAATCTGTCAGCAGCTTCTCCACAAATCAGATTGCTATTTTCATCTTTCCCACAGAGAGCACCAATATATGTAGGAAAGACCTGCGATGCCTTTAAATTAGGGTTTTAGGGTAATTAGCCTAACAATAAGGGAATAGAATATTAGGTTTTAGTTAGGGCTCGGATTAGGGTTGAAGTTTTGATGGAAGGCTTAGGAAACTTAGGGGTAAGGTTGAGTCACACAACCAAAGAGCACAACTTTGCTGGAAAATTGTTATAATTATTTATTCTCTCCTTAAAAAGAGAGTACAAGGCCTATTTATAGGCAAGCAAGCAAGCAAGCTTAACCCTAATAGTATACAAACTCTATTAAAATTCTAATATCATAATCCTATTATTAATCTTAATTACCTAATCTTACTAATAAAATTAAAACACACAATACTTTTCCAGCCTAAGATTCTAAAATAATTAAAAGACTAAAAATTAAAATCCTAAACCATAGAAAATTTGATTTCTCAGTGAATCTTGAAATAACGAAAATACCCATGATTTTAAAACATAAATAACTTAAGCAAAAATAATTTCTATTGCTGCCATTTTCCATCAGTTTAGGTAGCAAATATGTAATTAAGTCAAATTAAAACTATGAAAACATTAAATCATAAATAAATAAATAAGTAAATAAGTGGTCCTAACGCCCTTCTCAAATTGTTACAATGTTAAACAAATATCCAAAGTGACTAACTAAAAGGAATAAGATGAAACCTACATATCTAACCCATTTTTAATATGTTTTGTCAAATGTGGAATTCTATTTAAGAACATTGCTTTGTCTAATCTAGGGTTTTATTCTTTAAAGGCTGCTTTGTCTGATGTGGAAATCTTTAACAATAAAATCATAAAGAAGGCATAAATAAATGGCATAACAAATAATGTAAAACAAACCTGCCACTGAAGCCCGGACATATGTATTCAATGACTTCCGTCTTCCCCACTGAGAAACAATAGTTAATCTGGAATATAAATAACAAGAAAAACTCTTCAGTGTTTTTAAAAAATATCGAAAATAACAGAAAAAACCAACTGGAATATCAAAGGACAATTTATTTGATGACAAGCCCACCAAAAGTACCCAAACCCTCCATTTTTTGACCTACCAAAATGTTTAAATTGATCTTTTGGTGGGAAAAACAAACAAGGATCCATATGATCAAGAACCCATTTTTGCCTACGTTGCTTGGAATTCAATGTGTCTCAGTTGCATATACATATCGTGGCATTTGCCTTGTCAATTGCCTTGTTAATTGCCTTAAATGTAGGATATTGGAATACAGCTAAAAAGAGAACAGAAGAAGGTAACTGTTAAGCGAAATATGGCCTATGGGGACTCAACATTTTATGAAATATGACATCTTTACTCAATTAGAAATTTGATATGCTTTATTATAAGTGGTAACTGTTAAAGGATCATTTCAATTTGGCGAAGATTTTGAAGGAGGATAGAAATAATTTAGATTGTCAATTATGCAAGGAACAAAAATTGGAAATGGTTTTTTTTTTCAATCAACAAACACATACACAGAAAGAATTGAAATGGACTTTTTCTCCTCTGAATTCATAAATGGGCTTTCTAGCCTTTAAAAATGGCTTTGTTAGCCCAAGTGACCCAAAAATCTAGAAAAAAACATCAATCAGTTTTGAAATCCCTAAATTTGTAATATGTCTCTCTTCTCCCAAAAATCCTCTATTCCCTTCCTGCACTCTTTCCAACTCCCTCCCTCCCCCCCCCCCCCCCCCCCCCCTCTTCTTTCTAGGAGTGTCAGATTTTTAAATTTTAATTTATAATCAGCATGTTTAGCTTTATTTCTTGTTATTTAAATTTTTGTAATTTAATTTACTTGCTATTTATTTTTATTATTTTATAGTTGATTTAATTTAAGAAAATTCAACTTTGTTTGAATAAAAATAGGGGCAAACAATTTTAGCACTTAAATAAACGACCTAAATAATCCTCGGGGGAACAATATCTGTACTTCACTACTATATTACTTATCGCAACCCATGCACTTGCGGTATAAATATAGACACAACATGTATAAACCACAAATCCTTTCTAGGACCCTGCCAAATCGACAAAGATTCTTCATCTTTAAGAATTCCAAGAAAAATAGCTCTACTCTTCCTCTGTTGGGTGGTTGAACAAGCTCTATAGCATTTCACACAAACATATAATAGCATATTGGTTGTAACAAATCTAATAAGCGACTAGATAAACTTTTAAAAGAAATAAATAAGCATCGGAAGCAATGGAAAAAGAGAAGAAAAGGTAAACATGTGAAGCAAAAAACTATTTCATAACAGATTTAGGAATAACAAAAGCATTACTTCACATACAAAAATTTCAAAACAACTAATGTCAATGATAGTGTGAATGTGAGACAAAGTGACAAAATCACAGTCACATCAAGTGAATCAGACATCTTTTCTTCCCACATGACTCAAAATGCATATTGCCACATATTGTTAGAAGCTTTTTTCACCTTTAAATGGGGGTGTTCCTATTTTATTTTAATCGAATTAACCAACTGAATTGATTTAATTCAGTTAATCGATCAATAAGCCATTCTTTTTAGAAACATAATTGATTCCTATCTATCCCTATTATCCACATTTCTTTTTTGCTTTTTGCTTATAATAACAAGATAACCTAAATTTTGAAGCAACAGCAATCTAGGTACTAGTATACAACTGTAGTCCAATTCTGATCTCATTGAAATCTAAGCTATATATCTAAAGCATAATCCAAATAAAATAAAATAAACGACGCTGCCTCTATAAAATAAAAAAATAAAACATTTTAAATATGCTTAAAAATCAGAAGATGAGATAAATAAATAAATAAATCATGCGTTATAGCTGTCAGTTGGTTAGTATTGAGCATCATTTCCTCATTTTTAAGAGACATAAAGAATCGAGTAGAAATGGGAAGAAAATAAATAGGATAAAATGATAACCTGGAAAGATGAAAAGGTTTGGAAAGAGCAAAGGAGCTGCATTGAGAAGAAGCAGAGATCTTTCGCTTGGGAGCAGCAGCGTCAGTGGAAGAGAGAAAGCGCGAAGAGTCAGAGATTGAGACTGAAAGCGCCGCCATTAGCTTCACTTCAAATGAGATTAGGGCTAGAAAGTCCAAAAATAAGGCTCAAAGCTTAAGTTTTTTTTGGTTGCGGGGATTCGTGCAATAACGGTATAGCAGCCGCTATTTCGCAGTTTCGGTACCAACCGAAACTGAGTGTGAATCGTTTTTTTTTTCCAAAATCAAATCTAAAAATTCAGAAGAATAAACAAAAAAAACAATCTATTAAACAGCAGACATTCAGCCAAATTCAATCAAGAAGTAAAGATCAAATAAAAATGATATGAGGATAGTTGGAACCGTCGGTTTCAATGTCTTGAAAAAAGAAGAGAAAGGAAAAAGGAGGAGGGGAAGAAGAGATACAGTGTTCGAAGCTGGGCGATCAAAGAAGCAGTGGTGGTGGCTGGCTTCGATGTGGGAATTTGGGTGCGGAAGGAAGAAGTGAAGATGCAGCCAGTAAGAGAAGGACGGCGAGGTGAAAGAAAATAGAACAGCCAGAGGCTTTTCTAAAGGAAGAGTTTTAGGGGTTCTGTTTGGACCTTTCAATAGTACATACTCGAAAAATTCTATTCGTACCCTATTTTTTACTAAATCTATCTTATCCCAAACAATCCTTTAAAGTAAAATACAATTTTACCCATACCACACACACCAGCTACTCTTCCTCCTTCTCCTTCCTTTTCCTTCTCCGTCTCCTTATCCTTCTCCTCCTTCCTTCTTCCTCCTTCTTGGTACAAATCTCCTACTGTTAAGGTAAAAATAGGATTTGCAGTACGAAGCTCCTGCGCATGGTGTCCCGCTCGCGTCGCTCGCAGGTGTGCCGCTAGGCCAGCCCCGCGAAGGTGGCACGCCTGCGAGAGGCCAGCCCCGCGCAGGTGGCACGCCTGCGAGAGGCCGGGCAGGTCGAGCGGCTTGCACACCATGCGCGAGAACCCCGCGCAAGTCTCACTTGCGCGAGGACCCCGCTCAAGTCTCACTTGCGCGGGCGTTTTACATCCTGTTTTACATTCTGCTTTACTTCCTTTGCAATTATTTCTGGTTTTGACTAAATTCTACAAGCTTGGTTTTTATGATTTTTGATTTAATCAGCTAACTAAAGTTTATAATTATACAGACTATTGCCACCATCACCCTTCGATTGCTGCCATCAATCTGTACAAGCTATTGCACTGTAGGACTACTACCATCAGGTATGTGCTTGATGTATGTTAATTTTTTCATACTATGTTCTATTTAAGCATTGTCAGAAAAATAAATAATGTAATATATTATCAAAGAGGTGTGATATATTATCAAATAAATAATGTGATATATTATTCATGCTATGTTCAATTTAAGCATTGTCAGATATATTTCATGCTATGTTCTATTTAAACACTATAGGCTCACTTGTCATGCTCTGCTTATTTATACTTGCTGACAATGTAGACACACTTGACACTATTATTTCTCACTTACTCTCACTTTGCACGGCACACACCTCACGTCACTCACTCACTCACACTTCCACTCACTTGTACACTTTTTACTTCCTCACACACTTGCACTCAACTATTGCACTTAGTGTCTTGGCTTTTAATATGTTTGATAATTTTTTAAATATTTTTTTTCAGACATGGCTAATACACGAGGTGGAGATTCATCTCAAGGAAGACGACAACGACCTACCGGCTCTGAGAGGAGACGACGAGTTAGGAGATATCAAGCCGAGCAAGCTGAACAAGTCGAACCTGTCGAGCAGGTCGAGCAGGACGAGCAGGCTGAGCAGGTCGAGCAGGCTGAGCAGCTAGATGCAGATTATGTAGAGGAGGAAGTCGAGCCTTGTCCTGGAGGTCCGACCGATACATCAGTTCTTCGAAGTTTTAGATCACCTGTTGCTTTTGCAATATGGGATGGGCAGGTAATTCTCCTTTCAAAAATTTGGTAATATGTTTTTGCAATATGTGATAACATGACGCTTTTGAAATAACTTATTGTTTGTTGTTTTCGATATAGGAGCGAGACAATTTGAAGGTCCTGAATCATAGCAACAAAATCTCTCAGTGGATCTTAGATGATGATAGATCTCGTATTCTCTCCTCGGTTATGCAGTCCGGCTTAGCGAGTTTAGTTGACTGTAGTTACCGCACATGCAACAACACCATCATCTCTGCTTTTTGTGAGAGGTGGCAGCCAGAGACGAATACATTTCATATGCCATTTGGAGAGATGACGATTACTCTTGATGATGTAGCTACCCTCCTAGGCATACCAGTGACCGGGGCGATCGTATTTTGCCGGCACATCTCTGTGAAGGAAGCTGTTAGAGTATTAGTAGAGTTGTTAGGAGTCTCTATTTCCGAGGCTCAAGCGGCGACGAGCACCGGTCGTGGGTCCAGTGTGACATTGCAGTGGTTGAGAACAAATTTTAGCCATGTCATCGACAGCTCCAGTGATGAGGAGATAGTATATGCTACTCGTGCATACTTGCTTCACTTGCTTGGATGCACTCTTTTTGTAGATAAGAGTGGGTCACATGTTGCCGTGTCATTATTGCACTGTTTAGAGGAGCTAGCGGCTATCAGTGAATACGCGTAGGGTGCAGGTGCTCTTGCTCATATGTATAGACAGCTGGGTCTTGCGAGCAGGTCAAAAGTCACATCGATTGGCGGTTATATGACCCTTTTACAGGTATTATAATTTACTTTATCTAACTTGTTAATTATAAATTAATTGTTTATAATTTATTAATGATTAACGTTTTATTTGATGTAGGCTTGGATTTATGAGCACTTTTCGTCGTTAAGTTCGGAGGTGAACGTTAACTACGAGGAGAGTATGCCTCGAGCTCGACGATGGAAGCCACGTACTTATGGCCAGGATGTGAAGGTTTTGCGAGAGCAGCTAGATGACCTTCAGTGTAACCAGGTGTGCTGGGATCCCTATGCAGATAGTCGGAGACATCATCCGTTGCCTCCGATCACATTTTTCACCGTCTGCTTGAAAGCTGGGGATGTTGTGGAGCCGTATCATCCAGAGAGAGTGTTACGGCAGTGGGGCTATGTACAGACCGTACCTCCAAGACCTTTGGCGCCATTTAGAGCACGGAGAGGTAGTACGAGCACCACTTACGATGTCATTTATCAGTTTATGAATAATATATGGGAGAGATGACCTATGTATGTCCTCACAGAAGAGAATAGAGGACGAAGATGTGTGATCCCAGGAGAGACAGCTCCAGATTATATGGCTTGGTATGAAGCCATTTCTCATCGATTCGTACAAAACCCAGCACGTAGATCGAGGTTTCAAGCTCCCCTTGTCGAGTCCGATTATTCTAGCGTAAGTTATTAACACTAAATCTCAAGTGAATAAAATTTTTTCATACTATTTAATTTGATAAAATTTCTTCATACTATTTAATTTGATAAAATTTCTTTCATGTATTGTCTTGCAGCGCAATTCGAGGGCAATTTCTTACATTGAATTACTCATGTGCGGCAACCAAGATGTGGAGACATTGGCAAAGGGACTTCACGACCTGCATGACATATTAACTGGGTCGTCAGATGCTGCTTCATCTTCAGCTCCTCATCCAGCTCCATCACATGCACCTCCTCCAGCTCCTCCACGAGCTCCTATTTCCTCGGAGACAGCTCCACCAGTTACATCAGACATAGCTCCTCCGCCTGCACGTTTTTATACTAGGATCGGGAGGAGGAGAGGCAAGGCAATTATATCGAATGCGTCGGAGGATTAGTGTATTAGTAAATTTGGTAATGACTTTTGTTTTGTAAAGATACAGTTTATGTTTATGATATTAGATAATGTTATTAAAATATGTAGTGATTTTTGTTTATAATTTAGTAATGATATTTAGTGATTTTTTGTTTCTTAAACATACAGATTATCTTTATGATATTTGGATAATGTTATTAAAACATATAATGTATAAATCGATAATACAATCTTAACAAGGCATACATATCAAATACAGTAATATTTAATAAAATATCATATGTCATCTAAGTCAATGGTTTCTCTAATGACAACATCTAATCTCGAAAATAAATTTTGAAATTCTTTGATGCGAGATACATATGGAAGCTCCCACTCACAAGCAAAGTCACATTGATACCGATACCAATTGCATGCAATCGGAGGTATTGGCGCAAAAGGGTCCATAAATACCTAAAAAATAGCATTGTTAAACGTATAATAAATGAAATACACAATATCTAAAGTGTAACATATATATCATTATCAATACTTCAACAAAATGAGAATCGTTAACAAATCCAATTGTTATGAATCCATGATGTAGCGGTGGAGGTGGTGCAGTTCTAAGCGGGAGATATGTCAAACATTGTCTCGAAGATAAATGGACGAGCACAACATTATACTTTGTTGCTATCAAGTGACCCATATCGGGTAAAGTCATCCATTTATCATAAGGAGCCGGTATGTTGAAATATGATAATGTCTCTAACAATTCATCAACACGCTCCATGGATCCATAGAGACTAACATAGTAAGCTCGAAAATCACATATCTAGTCAATCAAATCTTGTCGCACCTTCGCCCATGCATCACACCCATGCCTAGCAACCCAGCTATAGCCCGAAAGCCACAATGTCCATCTGACTCAACATCCAGAGTAGAGCGTATGAAGGGGCGTATCTCTAAAGGAAAAGAATCAATAAATTTCACTTTCTTTTTTCGATTAATTGGTAGCTTCATCCTTTTAGTTGCTGAATTTAAATTTGCGGGTGTTGATGTGCTATCATGTTGAGATTCAACAATCTCAAAGTATGAAGGGGCACGTCGAGTTGATTTGTCTGAACGACCTTTGCTCTTAGCCTTCTCGAGTGGAGGAATAAGGAATGTAGTTGCTGGATCACCTAGTTCTCTTAATTTTTTCTTCAAGGCTAATCTTCTTGAGAGATCACACACATTGAAGCGTTTCACTATTAGCTCCCACTCGGCATCAAGATTCAGCTCAGCCAAATAATCAACAGTTTTCTTCTTCAAGTCCAACTTCGACCAATGAGGATCCAAAACAGATAAGGGAATAGGTTTCTCATCCCTCATGAATTCAGCAATCTCATGAGCACAAGGCAACCCATGTGTGCTTCTAATGATGCAACCACAAATAAGATGGTCAATGCCGGTATCATTTGCTCGATGCGCCTCCTTCAAAAGTATATTCAACGCTGTCCTAGACACCAATCCTCGTAACTCCCTAAACAAAGCTGGTCTAAAATTATGTTCAACAACAATAACACTTCTCTCGAACGAAGCCTTTATCTCCGTATGTTGTAGCTCAATCAGAGAGTTGATAACTTTCCAAGATGAATCAAAATCTCCTTGGGACGATCCAAGGTGCCTCTTTAACTTCGCATGTGCACTATCAGCCCTACATGACATTCGAACAATGTTTGATTATAATGAATAAATTGTATAAGTTGTGAAAATAAGAACTTTTAAACTTTGTAAACATGCATACCTATTTGTTGTAACATTTCCAAAGTGCTTTACTTTATTTGTCCAAGCAGCAATAAATCTCTCTTTATGTGTAGTTAGCCAAGTATCTCTTAAGTACTCGAGCGCTCTAGGATAAGAACGGTAATGAGAGACCATTGAACTTAAATTTGCTTCATACTCATACTCATTTGAAGAGGATACAAGAACGCCCCAAGATGACATGAATGCCTCCCACTTCTCCATGCTCTCAAAAAACTTTTTACAATGAGCAAGTACATTCTTTGATATATGCCATCTACATAAGAGATTAATTGCGCTAGGGAACACTGTCTGGACTGCTTTCATCAATGCTAAATCCCTATCAGTAACAATGACAGAAGGTGTTGAATCAGAAGACATTAAACTTTTCAGCTTCTCTAATGCCCAAGTGTAGTTGTCAGTGCGCTCAGCCTCCATGTAAACAAATGCAACTGAAAAAGTTAGATTTGTACATGTTACACCAACAATCTCAAGGAGTGGGAGTCGATATCTATTAGTTTTATATGTACAATCCATAACTAATACATTGGAAAAAGCATTCAACAAATCTATAGCTGTTGGATGTGCCCAAAATAAGTCTCTAACACAATCACTTGACTCATCACTCCGATGCCACTCAACATATTTACAATCATTCAAGCATTTCATGAGTTGTTGCATCTGTGATCTACCAGCTTTGTCATTCATTCTATATTTTTGTCGTGCATTGTAGATGGTCTTTATGGTACTTACATTCTTCTTATCATGTTGTTTCAACATCATTAAAATTTTTCTTGGTTTTACCATAGCATTTATCTAGAGGTGGCAAAAGTTGACCCGACCCGAAAAATCCGCCCGATTAACCCGAATCCAAACCCGACCGATCCGATTTGACTAAAAAAGTCAACAATCCAAATCCAACCCGATCCGAATCCGAATTGATCCGAAACCAAATTTATCCGAATTTACATTGATCCAAACCCGACTGGATCCGAACTCGAATTTATCCGAACCCAAATTCATCCGAATTTAGATTAACCCGAACCCGAATTGATCCGACCCGAATTGATCCGAACCCAAATTGATCCGAACCCAAAATTGACCCGAATCCAAATTGATTCGAATCCAAATTTACCTAAACCTGAAAATATTCAAACTTAAATTTAATATTATTAATAAATATTTAAATGTTAAAATTAAATATCAAAGTATTTTAATATAGTAAAAATATATTTTTTTCAATAATATGAGTGTTATATATTTTTTTAATATAGTTTAATTTAAATATTCGCTTTTATATTGCATTCATTTGAACATAATGTATAATTATTTAATGGTTAATCTATAATAGAGTACAGAAGCTATATCATCTACACTAATGTCTCTAATTATTCTATAAAAAATCAAACTAAATTAAAGAGAGATATATAGTATTGTTTTATAATATTTAGTATGGATTATTAAATCACTTTGATTCAAAAGTTATTAATTAACGTAATTAATTTATGAATATTGGTAAATATATTATAAAGAAAACTATCATACAGATTATTAAATATTTTGATTATTTCAATCCCAATTGTACTATAGGTCACGTAAGAAGACAATTTTATATTCATGAGTTTTGTAGTTCTTAGAAATATGGTTTCAGTTGATTTTTATATCAGATAAATTACATCAAGATGACCAAAGCTTAATCCAATAAATCTGTCAAATCGACCCGAATCCAAATCCGACCAACTTGAATTGACTAAAAAAGTCAACGACCCAAACCCGACCTTATCTGAACCCGAAATGATCCAAACCCGAAATAGACCGATTTTTCCTTGACCCAAACCCGACCTTATCCGAACCCGAAATGATCCAAACCCGAAATAGACCGATTTTTCCTTGACCCAAACCCGACCTTATCCGAACCCGAAATGATCCGAATCCAAAATGATCCGATTTTTTCTTAACCCGAAATGATCCGATCCAAAGTGATCCAACCCAAACCCGATCCGACCCGCCCATTTGCCACATCTACATTTATCATATCACCCACCATACTTTGCTCTTGCACTGTTAATCGACCAGCAAAGGAATGTCCTTCTAGCTGTTGTGCAGCCAAATGATTATGCATCCCATATACTACTTTCACTGCCCAACTATCGATCTCGTCCAATTTCACCCCTAGTAACTCGAATGGACAATTACACTTCTTTGTTCCCGTTCCCAAGCGATGCAATTCATTTGTACTTGACTTATATGTTCCATACCTTTCACATACAAGTCGAACTCTAGGTCTTCTTCGAGGAACATCAACTTCCGATGATCTTATCACAACAACAAAACCTAGCTCTTTTCCAAGCTCTCTAGCCCATGCGATCAAGGTATTTCGACAATTGAAAACCTGAAACAAAATAAATTTAATAATTAGTTTTTTCTACTAGATCTGTATTAAAACATTATATTAATTTTAAAACTACTTACTTGGTTAGTAGTAAATGCATCGGTACAGTCAAATATTTCTTCATGGACACTTTTCGATTCTCCGCTATACACTATCCTTTTATCATTCTGCAAATATTAAACAAATTCATTAATTATAATTATTATAATAAATAATATATTAAAAAATTAAGATTGAATTTTAGTACAAGAGCGTACAAAAAGACAGATCTGTGCAAGCCAGGCATGTTCCGTGCAAGCTGACTTGCGCGGAATTCTCGCGCAATCTTTACTTGCGCTGGATTTCCGCTCAAACACCACTTGCGCGGAAATCCCGCGCAAGCTCTACTTGCTCGGAAATCCCGCGCAAGATCCACTTGCACGGAAATCCCGCGCAAGAGCCATTTGCGCGGAAATCCCGCGCAAGAGTGACTTGCGCTGAAGTATGGCGCAATGGATCCGAATTTCTATTTGCAGAAGACAAATTTTAACCTCTTCTCCTTCTTCGTCGGCTTCTACACCTTCAACAAAACTTTCGTACTCTTCGTAACTATCATAATAGCTATCATCATGAAGATTTTCCATTTTTTTTAAGAAAATGAAATGTAAACTGGGAAGGGTGGGCTCGTGAGAAAGAAAAAAATGGTAGAAGAGAAAAAGCATGAACAGAACAAAAAGAGAGAAAAAGTAGAACGAGAAGAAAAAGACGCAGAAGAGCAATATTTTTTACCGCAGAAGAGCAATATTTTTTACCATAGAAGAGCAAGTGGCGTTTAACCACAGAAGAACAATATTTTTTACCACAGAACAACAAACGCCTAATATTTTTTAATCACAGAACACATTTTTTCATTTTATCTCGCGCAAGTTTCACTTACGCGCAAATGTCGCACAGGTGAAACTTGAGCTATATTGTCGCGCAAGTGAAACTTGCGCGACTTGTTCGCGCAAATTTCACTTGCGCAACATTTACGCGCAAGTTTTACTTGCGCGAATTTCCGACTTTCGCGCAAGTGAAACTTGCGCGTGTGGGTCGCGCAAGTAAAACTTGCGCATCATGCCAGATTATCTGATGGGGCAAATTTTGTCATTTTATCCGTTTTTTTACTGTTGAAAAAATGGATTGGGGTAGGAATAGTAAAATGTGGGGTAGGAATAGAATTTCTCTACATACTCTAAGCTTTTAGCTCAACACTAGAAGCAGCTTAGAAATTAGGCATATTAAACATGTGACTTGGGTTGGCCGAAAAAAAACATGTGATTTGGGGCTTAACGTGAAAATCTTGGTTTTAAGGTTATAAACGTATTGGTGTTTCTGTTTATTCGTTTGTTTTTTAGTGTCGTTTGTATCGCTCATATTCATTAAGGACTTTAGTTTTTACGTTCGTGTTCGTTCATTTGTTTGATGAAGATTGTTTGTTAAATGTTCGCAAATAAACTCGTTCATCCTAAACAAACACGTTTGCGAACATAAAAATGAACGCGTTTGGGAACATGTAAACGAAAGCATTTGGGAACATGTAAACGAAAGCATTTGTAAATATTTAAACGAATGCATTCGTGAATAAGTGTTTATTAATGCATTTATGAACACACATTCACGAACACATATTCATGAACAAATATTCATCAGAACAAACTAAATATTAAATATTAAAAATCTTACATAAAGATTAAATTTCACATGCAAATTGAAATTATCCAACACAAAATCTTAAATATAAAACAACTTAAATCAGCAATGTTTTATTAAAACTGATAATTACAATTTTAAGTACAATTTGTATACATATACATATATTGGTACGACCAGTACCACACTTGCCACGACCCGAAGGCCGCAACGTAGACTTAACAATCATACTTATACCATTTTCCTAAATTTACAAACTAAATTTTTTTCTTTTCACTTAAAGTTTGTATTTGGTATCAGTGTCAGTGTCACCGCTAAACAAGTTCCACATTTCTCAATTTTGATTTAACTTATCGTTGTCATTTAAATGGATAACTCCTAAGGCAAATCAACTTATTTCTTCAATATTTTAATTCAAGATTTAATCTGGCAAAAGAAAAAGATCAAAAGCCTCCCCTTATATATATTCAATTTTTCCTAATTAATTAACCTGCAAAATATATGTATATTTTCAACATCATATCTCAACTCCACAATCCACAATTTATATCATCATACATTACACACATTCCCAAAATCATCAATAAACATATTTACATTCCGCAAAATTCATAGTTATCATACCACAAATATATTTCGAATCGCACTCTGTAATGATACTAATCTATAATAATTCAAAGTGATCCTAAGTTACATCCCAACATATTTCCAATAAACATGTACTGTGCATTACATAATGTCTATACATGATAATCAACATGATACACAAATTTTCATATACCTCAAAAGTATATCTACATGTAAGTATAGAAAAAGTAATGCTGAAGTGACGTGTATGCATGGTATTCAATCACGATCTCAAATCAAAACACTTTCACCATGCACTTCAATTCAAAACACTCTCAACGGGCAAGTGTAGAAAAAGCAATGCTGAAGTGACGTCTATGCATGGTATTCAATCACGGTCTTAAATCAAAACACTTTCGCCATACACTTCAGTTCAAAACACTTTTATTATGCACTTTTTTAAAATCAAATTTACTATAATCACTATGCACTTCAATAAATCAGTCACTATGCACTTTGATAAAGCCTAAATATTATGCACTTCAATAAAGCCAAACCATTATGCACTTCGATAAATCACTTTATATACATTACGATAAATCAATCACTATGCATTTGCTTTAAATTGATGACTATGCACTTTGATAAATTAATGACTATGCATTTTGCTAAATAAATTACTATGCATTCGTTTTAAATCAATAACCAAGCACTTTGATAAGTCAATTATTATGCATTCATTTTAAAAGTCAATTACTATGCATTCATTTTAAATCAATAACCATGCACTTTAATAAATCAATTACTATGCATTTGTTTAAAATCAATAACCATGCACTTTGATAAATCTATTAGTTCACAAAACGATAATTAATAAACATTAGGCATATAGCCTCGATTCACTGAAAACTATTTTAAAACCAATCACTTATCACTTTAGGTGCAAGCTTTAAATCACTTAAAATAATTTCAAATTGATAACTTTTCACTTTATGTGCAAGCCTCAATTCATTGAAAATGATTTCGAATCGATCACTTTTCACTTTTAGGCATAAGCCTTAAATAAGTTAAAACGATTGCAAATCGACACTTTTCACTTGAGGCAGAAGCCTCAATCAATATCAACAGTAAAACAGTGGTATGTAGAGTTTAGGCAAGAATCTTCAATCAGTGATATGATAACGATAATGATGTCCATCCTAGCTAATAATGGAATGGTGTCGCAAACAACACAAAATCTATGGCCATAGAACAGTATTCCAATCTCGCTGATTAGTCAAGAGTTGCAACTTATTTACTGGTTTTCCATACAAGTCTAACAATTTACCTACAACACTAGGCTCAATAGGTATAGTACAGTACAATAGTCTAGAGTACAAAATTCGATAGACGGGATACTAAGGCCTAGAGTTAAGTTCGATAGGCTAGAAATGACCCAAAGATCATAGGATATGCCCGTCCTAAAAAACGGTTTGAAAATAATGTTCTCGTTTAGCACTTGGCTTGCACGGATTTCAAAACACTTATTAAATCAGTTTTGAATTTAAAATATAGGGAAGTTTCGATTCATTTCAAAAGTCAATTCAAACCAAGACTTTGCGATTTAAAACATAATGCAAGTCTTTAAAACATAGATATTAGGTAATTAAACTCAAAACATGCTATACGTTAATACACATATACATCAGTTCACTTCACTTAATATGCAAGCTTGGCTGGCCACAACACGCAAGACAGAAAATAAGTTTCAATCCAGCCCAAGCATAAATGAATTTATAAATTTAAACCATGCCTACGAGATGGTACTAACAAACTTTACTTAACCCACTTACCTTATGCCCTTAGCTAATATTTTCGAGCCCCAGATCGAAATCTACTCTTCCTCTCCAGTCAAAGTTAATAAAAACATTTCAATATCATCTCAATCATTTACTTATATCATGCCTAATACTGTACTAAGGACACACAATTCAAAACCACGCACAATTATTCAAATTCACTATCATGCCCGAGATTAACTCCGCATTATCATTATATATATATACACACACACACACACACACACACTACTCTTGAGCCTATGTTTAACCTTACTTAAAAATTTCCGTAGTTGATTTCATACCAATTATTCCCTTTAATATTTTCCAATATAATTCTTACTCCAAGATCACATCCATCAATATCGTATTTAATAGCACTTAGATATCAATAAGTACTTAATATACTCATATTGCATCAAAATGCAACTATTTAAATAAAAACCTATTTGGTTCTTCTTCATCGGAGCTCATGGTATATCTATTTATACCTCTCTATTAGAGGTGGCAAATGGGCGGGTTGGATCGGGTTTGGATCAGGTTATTTTGGATCAGATCATTTTGGGTTAAGGAAAAATCGGATCATTTCGGGTTCCGATAAGGTCGGGTTTGGGTCAAGAAAAAATCAGTATATTTTGGGTTTGGATCATTTCGGGTTTGGATCAATTTGAATTCGAATCAATTTGGGTTTGGATTAATTCAGGTTCGGATTAGATCGGGTTTGAGTTGTTTACTTTTTTAGTCAATTCGGGTTGGTCGGATTTGAATTCGGGTCAATTGTACAGATTTATTGGGTTAAGCCTTGGTCATCTCAATGTGATTTATCTGGTATGAAAATCAACTAAAACCATATTTCTAAGAATTACAAAACTCATGAAAATAAAATTTTCTTCTTACATGACCTATAGTACAATTGGGATTAAAATAATCAAAATATTTAATAATTTGTATGACAGTTTTCTTTATAATATATTTATTAATATTCATAAATTAATTACATTTTTTTCATTTTATTTTTATTATCTATAATAATTAATAACTTTATGAATCAAAGTGATTTAATAATCCCTACTAAATATCATAAAGTAATACTATATATCTCTTTAATTTATCTTGATTTTTTATAGAATAATTGGAGACATTAAGTGTAGATGATATAACTTCTGTACTCTATTATAGATTAGCCATTAAATAATTATACATTAGGTTCAAATGAATGCAATATAAAAGTGAATATTTAAATTTAAGTAGATTAAAAAAATATATAACACTCATATTATTGAAAAAAAATTATATTTTTACTATATTAAAATACTTTGATAATTAATTTTAACATTTAAATATTTATTGATAATATTAAATTTAAGTATGAATCTTTTCATGTTTGGGTAAATTTGGATTCGGGTCAATTTAGGTTCGGATCAATTCGGGTTCGGGTTAATCTAAATTCGGAAGAATTTGGGTTTGGATCAATTCGGGTTTGGATCTGGTCGGGTTTGGATCAATGTAAATTCGGATAATTTTGGTTTCAGATCAATTCGGATTCGGATTTGGTTGGATTTGGGTTATTGACTTTTTTAGTCAAATCGGTTCGGTTGGGTTTGGATTCGGGTTAATTGGACTGATTTTTCGAGTCGGGTCAACTTTTGTCACCTCTACTCTCTATATATAAATACATATACATGTATAAATATATGCTCATGTTTTATCATTTATCCTTATGCCCATAGACTCTCTCTCTCTGTATATGTATTATTCTCCATCTTATCCATGCTTATGCACATATACACATGTAAGCATTATCCAAACATATTATATTTAATTGTCTAATTAAAATTATACAATCTTTTACACTAGATCTTAGTCCTTACTCTTAAATTTACCTTCAAGACCGAGCCTCAACTCTTTATTTGGCCTACAATTGTTTCTATTATGGTTGCATTTTTAAACCTTTAGCAACAACCTCTCTAGTTTGGCCTCAACTTAGCCTCTCGATTGGCTGTAATTTTCAACCTTGATCTAGCCTTCTTGCTATTCTAACCAACCAATCTTAGTCCCTTATACAACCACTCGAAAATCAGTGCTTGAACTAATCGCATTCCACCTTAGGATTTCCCAATTTTACATGCATAGGTCAGCCACTGAAAAGCCATATTTCACAGCTACCTTTTACAACCCTTAGCTAATTTCAACCACATTGCCTACACAGCTCCAAACTAGTCCCGATTTAACTAAGAATCAACACTTCAAGTGCTTTGTTTATGTACCAGGAGTAACCTTTAAATGCCCCTGTTTACAGCCTACAAAACTAACATGTTGCTCCTTCGTTTCAACTCAAGTGGCCCCCTCTTTACCAGCACTTGTTCACATCTCAATACAGTCCAGATAGCCATGTTTTCAACCCCTTATTGATAGCCACAATCAGCCTCTATAACCCTTGATCACCTCTATTACACCAATCTAAAAACTAGCCCTTAAACTACACCATTTCAGTCCCTTTTCCCAGCACTTATTCAACTACAAAAATAGACCCCAAATGCCACTACTCCATGCACCATTCGGCTGTGTTATAGCCACCAAAAAAGCTAGCTTCAATCCTGATTACAGCCCCTGTTTCAGGCAATCTTCAACAGCCAAAACCAATATATTTCCCTTGTTCACAACAACTTGAAAGAGGCCACTGATCATGTTAGAAAAATAATCAGAGGATATGGCTTTGAGGCGTGTAGAATTACACTTTCTTGAGTGTAATATTGCCTCACATAGAAGCAAGTTACCTCAGGATACAACAAAGCCTTCAGAATATTGTGAAAAGTCAGAATATAAAAGAAAGAGTTTCTGGAAATCAACACTTATATAGAATGTGAAGAGGCTTAAATGAATGGTTGTGATTGTCTGTTAAACAACAACCATTCATTTTTCAGACATAACTATTCCAGACATATAACTAAAAATATGTCTGTTGAAACAGTTTAAAACAATTTTAAATTCAAAAAAGAATTTAAAATATTTCTGGCAAAAATAAAAAATTCGGATTAAATCAAAGAGCTAAGAGCCCAAGTGCCCCAAGTGCCCAAGTGCCCATCTTTGACTTTTTAAAATAGCCCAAGCCCAAGACCAAGCCAAGCAAGCTTAAGCCCAAGCCAAATGGTCAAAGCTCATTCCCTTTTTGGCTCCAAATTACTCTTAAGAGTTGATTTCCCTTTATAAATATATCACTTTACACTTTTATAAGCAATGTGGGAACTTGTTCTCTTGTATTTATTACAAGCTATCCAACAATCCCCCACTAGCTTGTAATACAACAAATATGATGCATACAAGAAGGTATCTTATTGATTTAAACCTTCAATTAGTGTAAGTACTTTAGGATGCTAATAAAAGTACATAGTGTCCTAAGATTAAACCATAACTTCTTACTATTAGGATCGAAAGTACCACACATATCAATTTGTCACTTTTCACAAACTCTTACTTGCTCCTAGCATTATTTCAATGGCCATGTGCTAGCAATCCAGTTTCTGTGAATATTTCAAGAGTAAAACCCTTATACTTTTGTTGAAACGGCACCACTTCATATTCACATAGGTGGAGATCCTTTTATTGTCCCTATTACTTTGGATAATTTTCAGAACGATCTCCATTAAGAGCTTAAACTCAACCTCTCAATGTAACAGTAGCATTCACTTGAAATTCAAGTATGAGACTCTTATTATAAGTGCCACAACAGACACTGATAAATAACTTGTTATTATCCATTAAACTTTAGTAATTACCGGTTTGGTAATTCAAAGTTAGGTTACCATTATTGGTGTCTCAAGGGTTATGTATTAGTCCTATATTACATGCAGTCCTCCACACTTTATCTCTTGGCAAAGCTTTAGTAAGAGGATTCGCCAAATTTTCTGTAGACTTTACATATATGATCGTAATGGTACCATTTGAGATTAACTCTCTAACATAGTCATGCCTTAGGCTTATATGTCTAGACTTACCATTATAAATGTTATTAAAAGCACTAGACATAGTAGCCTCACTATCACAATGTAAGGAAAGAGGTGGCATTGGTTGCGGCCACAACTCAATTTCAAACAACATATTTCTTAGCCACTTAGCTTCCTTACTAGCAGTTGCTAAAGCTATAAACTCAGCTTCCATAGTTGAGTGTGCATGACATGTTTGTTTCTTAGATGCCCAACTTACAGCACCACCAGCTAGTATAAATATCCAACCTGTAGTTGATATATTATCACCAGCTTTTGTTATCCAGCTTGCATCTGAATAACCCTCTAAAACAGCAGGAAATCCTGTATAGCACAACCTTAATTTGGTAGTTCTTTTAAGGTAACCAAGTACCCTTTCAACTGCCTCTAATGAGCTATACTAGGATTACTTGTAAATCTTGACAACTTACATACCGTGTAAGCAATATCAGGTCTAGTACAATGCATAGCATACATCAAGCTTCCTATAACACTACCATACTTTAATTGTTCTATTGGTCTAGCATCATTCTTGACAAGTTTCACACTTGAATCATATGGAGTACTATATTCTTTTATTTTAAGATATTGATATTTATCTAACAGCTTTTCTATGTAATGAGTTTGATTCAATGAAAATCCATTATCATTCTTTGTAATTTTAATTCCTAAAATTGTATCTACTTGATTAAGATCTTTCATCTTAAATTTAGAGGTAAGAAAATTCTTAGTCTCATTTATACCAAGCATGTTAGTACCAAATATAAGCATATCATCTACATATAAACAAACAATCACTCCATAATCACTAGTAAATTTAGAATATATACATTTATCAGCAGTATTATGCCTAAAACCAAAAGATAAAATAGCAAAATCAAATTTCTCATGCCATTGTTTAGGAGCTTGTTTAAGACCATATAAAGATTTAACAAGCTTGCAAACTTTATGTTCATTTCCAGGTAAAACAAACCCTTTGGGTTGTTTCATATAAACTTCTTCTTTTAAATCACCATTTAAAAATGCAGTTTTAACATCCATTTAGTGAATATGCAACTTATATATAGAAGCTAGAGCAAAAAGAATTCTAATAGAAGTTATTCTAGCTATTGGAGCATAAGTATCAAAATAATCCAAGCCTTTCTTTTGTGTAAAACCTTTAGCAACTAATCTTGCTTTAAAGGTTTGTATAGTACCATCAGAATTATACTTTCTCCTGAAAACCCATTTATTTTTAATAGGCTTTGATCTTGGAGGTAAGTCTACCAGAATCCACGTATTATTAGACATGATAGAGTCCATTTCATCATTTACAGCTTCTTGCCAGAAAGCTGAATATCTTGAAGTCAAAGCTTCACTCAAAGTTTTGGGCTCATCTTCAATGTTTAATAATATCTTCATTTTTCTCATAATTCTGTCTCTACTACCTTCAACTAAAAAGGTAATATGATCAGGAGAAATAAAATCAGAATCAAGACGTTTTTCTTTTCTTGGCCTCTGACTTCTTCTTGGTTCAGATGGTTCAGTTATTTCCTTACGTTTGACTAAGGAATCATAGGCAGTAGATGTATTTTGATCATTTTCTGGTTCATGCATAACTTGATTTTTCACAAATCTATTTTCAAAAAATTCAACATGTATAGACTTTACTATAACATTTGATTCTAAATCTAGTAATCTATATGCCTTTGAATTTTGTGCATAACCAACAAAAACAAATTTAATTCCTCTTGAACCTAATTTAGTCCTTTGAGAATCAGGAAGTCTATAATATGCAATACACCCCCAAACTTTAAAATAACTTAAATTTGGTTTCCTTCCATTCTAGACTTCATATGGTGAGATATGTGTCTTCTTTGAAGGAACCCTATTATGTATGTAACAGGCAGTAAGTCAAGCTTCACCCCACAAGTTGAAAGGTAACCCAGCATTTAAAATCATTGCATTTACCATATCAACTAGGGTTCTGTTTTTCCTTTCTGCCAAACCATTATGTTGGGGTGTAAAAGGAGCTGACCTTTGGTGAATTATTCCATGATCTTCACAGAACTTATCAAAATCAGTTGAGAAATATTCACCACCTCTATCACTCCTTATAATTTTAATTTTTCTTTCCTTTTGATTCTCTACTTTAGATTTAAATTCCTTAAATTTATCAAAAGCTTCATCCTTGTTTCTTAGTAAATAAATACTAGTAAAACGTGAACAATTATCTATAAAAGTTATAAAATATCTATTTCCTCCTCTAGTCAATTTTCCATTTAATTCACAAATATCCGAATGAATTAGTTCCAACAATTTTGTTTCATGTTCTACTTTAGGAAAAGGCTTTCTTGTAATCTTAGCTTCTACACAGATTTGACACTTATCATGGTGATCATGCTTACAAGAAATATAATTATGATTTGTCATGTATTTAATAATAGCATAATTTAAATGTCCTAATCTAGCATGCCACAGAATAGAAGATTCAACGATATAAGCAGAAGCAACATTTATTTTATTAATACTGAGTTTGAACATGCCATCAAGGGAATATCCCTTTCCTACAAACACACCATTCTTAGATATTACAAACTTATCAGATTCTAAAACAATCTTAAAGCCTCTCTTGCACAACAGATTTGCAGAAACTAAGTTCCTCTTGACATCAGGAACATGGTGCACATTGATAAGAGTCAGTTTCTGTCCAGAAGTGAAGTTAAGCATCACACTTCCTTTTCCCAGCACTTTGACAGGAGCATGGTTTTCCATAAAGACTTTACTGTTTTCCTCAGTGTAAGTGCTGAAGAATTCCCTGTTGTTGCAAACATGTATTGTGGCTCCAAAATCAAGAAACCACTCCATGGTTCCTGCACTTGTTGCCATGTTCAATTCAGTAACCATGGCAATAAAGTTCATGTCATCTTCAACAACCATATTGGCCTGAGCAGATTGTTTAGAACCATTGTCCTTATTCTTCTTGTCTTCTGCAATTTTGACTCTACATTCTTTAATGTAGTGCCCCTTCTTTCCACAATGAAAGCAGGCTTTGTTCTTCTTATAATTGTTGGACTTCTTTAATGTAGTGCCCCATTTGAATTCACTGCCTTCTCTTTCTGGAGTTTCTCATCCCTGAGACGAGTTTCACACTCAATTTGCAGATGAGTTTGGAATTGTTCCAGTGTGAAACTGTCTGGTGTCTGCAGGACCTTTTTCCTATAATTGTTCCATGAAGGAGGCAACTTGGACAGAATTGCTTTGATTTGTATAGTGTCAGGAACAATCACTTCCAAATCTCTAAGTCTGGAAACCAGTATTTGTAGTTTATGGACTTGATACATGATTGGCATGTTATCAGTCATTTTGAAATCAAAATAATTTAATGCCATGAATTTATTTATACCTTTTTTTTCGTTCTGGTATTTTGTCTCCAAGGTAGTCCAGATCTCTCTTGGTGATGTATAGTTGGAGTACAAATCGTAAAGTCTATCTGTAAGAGAGTTGAGGATGTGACCATGACACACCAGTTCATCTTCTGCACATTTCTTTCTTTTTTCCTTCACTGTATCTGTGTCTTCTGGTGTAGGATTTGCCAATGGCTGCAAATTCGGATCCAGAACATAGAACACCTTCAAAGTTGTCTGTTAGCTTTAAATTGACATATATATTTTGAAATGACAAAAACTTAAGTAAGCTTTAATGTTTTAATTCATATTGTAAATTTGCATTATCACACATGATTTTCTCAATCCAATCTAAGTGTTCATATCAAACATTAAGACCATGATTTAATGATATATTCTTATTGGTCTTAATACTTTATAAAATGGTTTTCAATATTAAGTAATTTTCTCAAGAATTATTGAACATAAGTTTAGAAAATTACTTATAAGTTTTTGGACAATATTTTCATTTGAGAAAGTCAAGAAAAACTCCCTTAAAGCTTATAAATGTTTTGGGTTGAATTAGAATCAAAGGTCATATCATTTCTAACCCAAAAGTGCAGGAAAAATGCCCTATGGAAGAAAAGGATCGATCCCCACTGTAGCAGGATCGATCCCTTTTTGGCAGAAAGTCTTCCCAAGGTCCCTGAAGCCCAGAATCAAGATTCTGGACAAAAGGGATCGATCCCCTATGGAAAAGGATCGATCCCTTTGCACGAAAATAGCCTATAACGGCTAGTTTTGTGAGATACAACGGTCATATTCAATCTTGGCTCCACCCAACGGCTAGAATACATCCAAGGGACTATAAATAGAGGCTTAGAAGCTAAAGGAAGGAAGAGGATCAACTGAGCAACATCTTTCATCATCTTATTCATCTTCCTCAAGCCTCAACATCAATTCAAGAGATAAAGAGTCTTCATCTTCTATCATTCATCTATTTCTTGTATTGCTTAGCACAAACTTTGTATAGGCTTTTCATTGTGCCTAATTTCTGTAATCATTTGCCTACTTAGAGGTCTTCCTTGATTACACAACTTGTTATCCAATTCATTCCTTGTAAAAAGGGGAGGTTTCTCTTTAGCCTTAGAAAAAGAGGGAGGTTTCTCTTTAGCATTAGAAAAAGAGGGAGGTTTCTCTTGAGCCTAGAAAAAGAGGGAGAAGAGGTTTCTCTTGAGCCTAGAAAAAGAGAGAGGTTTCTCTTGAGCCTTGAAAAGAGGGATTGTAAAGACAAATTCAAAGATAGTGAATTTGGGAAAATCCTTGGGAGCGTCTCAAGGTAGAGGACGTAGGCAAGGTAGCCGAACCTCTATAAATCGATTGTGTAAATCTCTCTTTCCCTACTCTCTTTAATTACTTGCAATTATATTTGAGTTTATTGCATTGAACTTGGATTGCATGCTTGCCTAGCTTAGAGAACTTAGAAAATATTCAAATAGGCTAGAGAATTTAGAAGAATCGCAAAACGAGCTTAAGGTTAGATAAAAACCGATTCACCCCCCTTCTCGGTACCGCCTATAGAGCCAACATTGTCAACAGAAACTTCATCTTGTCCTTCCATCTAGTGAAGTTTGTCCCATCAAACTGGTTCAACTTGACAGGATCTTGTTAATTGATAAACACAGGATTGGTAACCATTGCCATATCAAAAGAAATATTACACTCAAATTGTTAGGAAAATAATCAGAGCATATGGCTTTGAGGCGTGTAGAATTACACTTTCTTGAGTGTAATATTGCCTCACACAAAAGCAAGTTACCTCAGGATACAACAAAGCCTTCAGAATATTGTGAAAAGTCAGAATGTAAAGTAAAGAGTTTCTGGAAATCAACACTTATATAGAATGTAAAAAGGCTTAAATGAATGATTGTGATTGTCTGTTAAACAACAACCATTCTTTTTCAGACATAACTGTTCCAGACATATAACTGAAAATATGTCTGTTGAAACAGTTTAAAACAATTTTAAATTCAAAAAAGAATTTAAAATATTTCTGGCAAAAATAAAAAATTCGGATTAAATCAAAGAGTCAAGAGCCCAAGTGCCCCAAGTGCCCAACTGCCCATCTTTGACTTTTTAAAATAGCCCAAGCTCTAGCCCAAGCCCAAGCCCAAGCCAAGCAAGCCTAAGCCCAAGCCAAATGGTCAAAGCCCATTCCCTCTTTGGTTTCAAATTACTCTTAAGAGTTGATTTCCCTTTATAAATATATCACTTTACACTTTTATAAACAATGTGGGAACTTGTTCCCTTGTATTTATTACAAGCTATCCAACAGATCAAGCCATGATCAGCCTCGGTTCACCACTCTTAGCTCCCTTCCTTTCTCACCTGAATTTGCTTCAGTTTTCCAGCTTTGATTCATGCCACTTCAAGCTTCAAACTAGCCTAGGCACTCGATTGTTACTTTGGATCCCACCACTACAATCTCTTTCTCAACTCATTGCTGCTTTGTTCAAACTGCTATAGCTTTTGCCTCTACTACCTTGGTTCGATGCTGTCTTCAGCTCTTAATCTCAGCACTGAACTCCTCTTCCCCTACCTTTCCTCTGTTATCTTTCCCCTTATCGGCTTCTTTCTCATCTCTTGCCAATTTGTCTTTTCTTTGGTTTTTCTTTGTTTTTGGTTTGCAGAGGACCCAAGTCCTCTACTTGTTTCTTTCAAATTCCTAGTAGGAGCAGGTGAGCCAGATTGGCTTCTTCAAGAAGCAAATCAAGCTTAGTTATTATTATTTATTATTAATTTTTTATATAATTATTCTATATATTTCCTTATATTATATATTTATATATTATCTTTCCTATCTTAATTATATAATATATATTTTTCATGTCTAATATATATATAGTAGTGTATATATATGTTTTTATTTTTCCTAATTTTAAATTTACATATATATATATATATTACTTACTATATATATATATATATTCTTATTTATTTTATATATACACATATATGTATTTTATTCTTATACTCACGTGTATATAGCATCTAATTTAATTCACTTGTATCCTTCATTTAATTAAATAGATACATATTGTAGACACCTTATTTTGTCCGGGGTCTTGATTTGTATAAATAATTAATTGGGTTGAGTGACATTGTATTTTAATTTAACAATTTAGAATTAGGCTAGAATTAAATTAGAATTTTTAGATTTAGAATTAGCATTAATTTAAAAATTAAAATTAAAATAAGATTTAGGAATAATAAAAAAAAGAGAAAAGATAAAAAGAAATAAAAATAAAAATAATTTTAGGATAGGATAATTAGATTTTTTAGGATAATTATTTGGATTAATATTAAATTTGATAGAGTTAGATTAGGATTAATATAAGAAATAGATAAAATGTTAAAAATAGGAGATAATTAATAGAATAGGTAGAGTTGTATTAGGACTCAAATAAATTTTTTATTATAAAAAGGGGACTCTAGGGGAATTAAGCACTCAACCCGATCACCATCGTTGCTGTTCTGTCAGCTCATTTTTTTGCCTGCCTCTCGTACCATCGTTGCCAGCCCAGTCACCGCACAGCTACTGCAGGTTGCCGACCCATCACGTGGATGTTTGCATGCCTCCGTTTTTGTTGCTCTTGATGATTGTTGCAAGAAAATAGGAAAGCTTTGTGAAAATGCTTGAGGCATGCCACTTTGGAAATATTAAAGAAGAGCTATAGCAAGAGAACACGTGGAAAAGGAGAATATAAAGGAAAAGAAAAAAAAAGCCAACAAGAGGTGAGGTTATTGCCTAGGTAAGTTTTTTGTTTTATTATATTAATTGGTCAATAATTTAATAGGAGGGTTAGATAGTTAATTAATATTAGATTAATAATTTGTATATTAAAATACTAATGTTGCATGATTTAATTACTTTGATAAAATTTGATTAATACATATTGAATAAACAATTTATATGTTGATATGATTTGTTTAGTTTAATTCGTATGATATATTTTATATTTTGTATGTTTAGTATGATAGATGTTAAATAAATAAAACAGTATAAAAATAAAATAAATTAAAGGAAAAAATGCAAATAAGAATAAAATGGAATAAAGATTGGATAAGGAAAAAATAAAATTATATTAAGAAGATGAATACAGATTATCCGATGATGAAATTTCAAGAAAGTCAAATGGTACTCCTTGGAAATTTCTAGGTGAGGAGTTTGCTCTAGACTGAACCAGATTGATGGAAGGTTTAGAGTAAATTTTCAATACAATAATATGTGTTCATTTTTTAAAATAAAATAAATAAAATATAATAATAAAGACAATTAAAATAAAATAGAAATAGGATATTGAAGTAATATGAATTCAAAAAATAATAGACACATTTAAAATAAAATAGAAAATTGGGTATAGAACCAAAATTAAGATTTTCATAATATATTCCGACGACGGAGCCTCTTCAAGCAAGTCAATCGGTACTACTTGAATACTCCTAAGGTGAGGGGATTTACTTATTGTCTGAACCAGATTGATGGAAGGATTTTAAGTAAATTTTCAATATTTTAAGCATATCGAAATTAAATTAAAGTAAATTTAGAATGACCTATTGGGTATAGAGTCAATATTAGGGTTGTCATAATGTATTTAAATGATCCGACGACGAAGCCTCTTCAAGCAAGTCAATCGGTACTACTTGAACACTCCTGAGGTGAGGAGATTTACTTATTGTCTGAACCAGATTGATGGAAGGATTTTACGTAAATTTTCAATATATTAAGCATATCGAAATTAACTCAAAATAAGGTAAATTTAGAATGACCTAAAGTAGTTGGTACCATTTTAGGATGGGCGTTGTGGGGGTGCTAATCCTTCCCTGCACGTAACCGTACTCCCGAACCCTAGATTCTTTGAATGTAGACCAAGCCTTATCTTTAGACAAGAATAGGTGACCAATCACACCTTAGGTTTGGATGGTTGGTGGCGACTCCTAGAATTTTAAAGTCTAGCGGTTAGGTTCACGGACCTAGACGTTATGACAGTTTGGCGACTCCACTGGGGACATTAGAGAGTCAAGCCGACATATATTTTAGGTCATTAGAAATTTGCTTAGAAATAATGTTGATTTCATAATGCTTAATAATCATTTCATACGCACACACTTCACATGCATACATGCATAAGCCCTCAACCCGAGCTCTATCCTTGCTAGGAGGGAGAAAAGTACCTACGCCTTCGTGAGGTGGTAACCTCCGCATGGGCTGGCGAAAAACTCCCACTCAAATTGAACCTTTCCGCTTGTAACCTATAATGGGTGAGGATTGGGTGCCTTACTAGTCCTGTGTGGATGATAGTGAGGAACAATTTGGAAACCTTTAGACCTTGAATTATCCAAACCCAGCATGTAATGAAACATAAGGCTTAGCCTTAGGGTGGAACCATATTAGATTGGAGTGTAGACTCAAACCTAAGATAGGACACGTGAAGGAATAAGTTTTACTTCCTCTTTTGTACATTGTTTTTACAAAAAAAATCAAAAAAAAATAATATAGTTTTTCTTTCTTCCATTCTTCAAAATAAAAAAGTAAAAAACAAAAAAAAATTTGTCTATATCATTAAGTCATGCATAGTTGTGTTTGATTTTGCATCACATAACATATCATTCATGTAAGTTTGCACCTGTCTTATCATGAGAATGAACACACTTTTAATTGTTAGGAAAGATTAGTAGACCTAAGGGCATTCCATGTGCATTCATTTTTGTGCATAAACATATCACCACATGAAATAATTTCAACTTAATTGTGGCACTTAAGGTATCAAAATTGCATCCACTAGACGGTCCACCCTCCACAAATACCATACAAGATATCAAGCACGCATAATGGAAGAGGATCAAAATAGCAGGATAGGAAAGTTGGAAAGGGATAATGTAGAGATGAAGGGGCAATTGAGCGAAATTACTCAGTTGCTAAAAGCCATGATTAAAGGAAAGGAGAAGATGGGTAATCAAGATGAGTCTGTCCAAGAGACTCAACAAAGCATGCAAGACAACCCCGTTTTTGTCCCCAAAGGAGGTACTGTTAAAGCCCCAATGCCTTTACAGATGCAAGGAGAAAGTCTTCAAGGAAATTCATCAACAACACAAGCTCAAAACCCAGTAGAGGTGCCAAATTTAGATGATCCCACAGAGCTAGAAAAGTTGAAGCATAAGGAAGAATATAGTGGTACTAAAGCTCAGCTGAGTTAGATATAGGAAAGATTAAGTGCCGTTGAAGGAGTTGACTATTTTGGACCTGTTGATGCTGAAAGGTTGTGTTTGGTACCTGGTGTCGTGCTTCCACTAAAATTCAAAGTGCCTGAATTTGAGAAATTCAATGGAACATCGTGCCCAAAAGATCATCTCACCATGTACTGTAGAAAGATGGTGGCATATGCATGGGACGACAAGCTATTGATTCATGTTTTTCAAGATAGCTTGATTGGGTCAGCTGCTAAGTGGTATAACCAATTAGAAAGGAGCAAAGTTTCCTCTTGGTCGGAATTGGCAAGGGCTTTTATAGCTCAATACAAACATGTGTCCGATGTAGCTCCTGACCGCTTATCTCTCCAAGGTATGGAAAAGAAAAAAGATGAAAGCTTCAAAGAAAATGCCCAACGATGGAGAGACATGGCATCACTAGTTCAACCTCCCTTGACTGAGAAGGAAATCACCATGTTCTTTTTGAATACTCTCAAGGCTCCTTACTATGAGCGTATGCTTAGCAATGTGACCAAGAATTTTGCAGACATGGTGTTGACAAGCGAAGCTATTGAAAATGCCTTTAAGAGTGGTAAGATTGAAGCATCTATGAATGATAGCAAGAGGAATGGGTTTTCAAAGAAGAAGGAAGAAGATGCACAAGCTGTCTCCAATAACTCACGTCGCTCCTATACCTCTTATTCACCTTCAGTGAATTACACTTATTCTCAACCCTACCCACAAACTTATCATCAGAATGCTTACCAACCCATTTCCCATTCACAAGACCCCACTTTTTCACCTAATGACCAAAAGAATACTCGAGCTAGCCGAAATGTCACCATAGACCCTATACCAATGACATACACAGAGTTGTTCCCACAGTTGGTAAGGGGTCACCTTATTGCCCCTGTTTATGTAGAGCCCTTGAAACCTCCTTACCCAAAGTGGTATGATCCTAATGCAAAGTGTGCCTATCATAATGACAATGTTGGACACTCTATTGAGAATTGTATGGGCTTGAAGAGGAAAGTCCAAGCACTTGTCAATGCTGGAATTTTGAGTTTTGGAACAAAGAATGATCCAAATATGAATGATAATCTTCTACCAGATCACACAAAGGGTAGCGGTTGATGCTATGGAAGAAACTGGATGATATTGATTGATTCACTAACTTGAAGATTATGGTTGTTTCTTTGTTTCTAATTTCATTCATCTTAGGACATTTCAATTTCTTAGGTAATATAGGAGTGCCTAAGCCCAAAAGGCATTAAGAATTCTTTTATGTATTGGGCCAATTTTCATTTGTTTTCATTTTTAATAAAGGATTAGTGTGATGCATATTTCTTAATTCCTCATTCCAATCTTGTTCTTTAATGCCAAACACCAATACCCATATTCTCTACATTGTTACCAAGCTTAAAAGTATCCAAATAATGAACATGATAATGATGATGGCAATGAGTATAAAATTCAGTTCTGAAAGAGTTGCTTTGGTTGGTTGAATGGGTTTCCAATTTGCCAAGATTGTTCAAGCAAGAAGAGAATAGAAGATATTTGTCTGAAATCTTCACCTATAGAATGTTACGAGTAAAGGTGAATCTCTACATGAAGTTCTAATGAGTTTGTCTTTGTTCAAAAGATGACCTTTAATGAGAGTACTTGTATTGAGATGAGAAATGGCCTTCTTTCATTACCTTTCAAGCGTGAGTAAAATTATCCATTGATTACCCCTTTTGAGCCTAGTATATTCTTTTTGATATAACCCACCAAGAATAACCCTCCACACTGGGAGGTAAAGAGAATAGAAGATGAAAGATCAGTGGGGCAAAGAAAAAACCCTTTTGTGAAAAAAAAGAGAACAAAAAAGAAAAAGAGAATGAAGAAGGAAAGATGGTTTGAATCAAGAAAGTGAAAATCCTAATCACATTTGAATAAAAAAGGAGAGAGAAAGCAAATTAGAATGGGACAAAAGTCGATTCATGAAAAATGATTCTTGGTTTGATAAACCCTGAAACACTTATTTTGGGCCTATATTATCCTTTCTTTCATAAACCCTCATCTGAGCCTACATTACGTGCCTTAAAAGTCCATTTTGATCAAATATGAGTACTCCTATTGAAGAATCATGTGTTGAATAAAGGCAGACTTACACTATGAGATGATAATCCTTTGGATGGAAGTAGGACAAGCAGATCAAGATAAGGAAAAAGATTTCTCTAGATGGAAGAAGTGGGATTCCGAAGACTCTCATAGATCCATGTGAGCATTAAATTGGGTGAAGAAATATCTGATGTTGGGGCATGAATCAAAATGGAGAACAAATAAGAGAAGTTTCATCAAGGACAATGAAGTTGAAAATGAAGAGAAATAAATTAAAAAAAAAGAAAGAAAAGAAAATGAAAAAGAAGAAAAAAAAGCGAAGAAAAGAAAAAAAAAGAAAAAGAGAAAAAAATGAAAGGAGGATTCAGATCGAAAACCCAAAAAGGGCGGTTTGGATCAATGAAGTGCGTCTAAGTTGAAAACCTGAAAATGCAGCTTAGATACCAAAAAGAACTGAATGTCAATGATACGAGGGCAAGAGGATATTTTAATGAACTCAACACGATCAGATAAGGTGGACCTTTGGAGAGGATTTTGTATTCATTGATCAAAATTGTTTGAATTGTTTTTATTTGGATACTATTACCTAATTTTAAAAATTCTCACTTTTCATTCAAGCCTACTTTCCTTCTAAGCCTGACAATTTCTTGTTAAATCTTTCCAAATGTTGAATAATACCACTCTCTGCATTTCACTTATCATTTCTTTGCTATATCCTTACCTTGAGGGATTGAGAAATTGTGTTGCATTGATCTTGAAATTAGAATGGTAATGAATGTTTGCTTGGCAAAATATGTGAAAGACTCCTATATTATTTAGGAAAATGAAAGAAAAGGAAACTTGTGGATGAATGAAAATTGGAAATCAAGAAAAACCAATGAGTAAGAAAGAATGAATGATGAGGTCTCAGTAAAGATTTTAATGAATAAATGAGTGACTAGATACAGAGGAAAGTAAAAAGAAGAATCAAGGGAGAAGATAAGATAAAGAGGGCATGAAGACAAGAGTTTCATTGGGCAAGAAAAACGGAAGAAGGAAAATGAAGAAAGAAATAAGAAATAGAAGGACAAGAGGACAGATAAAAGAGAAGAATGCATGAGATGGACTGATACAGAATAACCTTGTTGTTGCCACAATTGAGCTTGAAATGTTTTTCGAAAAAAACATTGCATGGATAAAGTAGATTGCATCATAGAGATAAAACAGATTGCTTGAATGACATTTCATGGATAAAACAGACTGCATTACATGGATAGAATTGATTGCATCAATAACATTGCATGGATAGACTAAATTGCATGAATGATATTGCCTGAATAAGATAGCTTACATGAATGACATTGCATGGATAGAACAGGTTGCAATTGCATGGATAAGATAAATTTCCCAAGATTTCAAATTTTAACAAGACAAGAAATTTTAGAGGGGTTTTCTAAAATTTCAAAAATTAGACAAGATAGAAGTCTTGGAGGAGTTTCCCAAGATTTCAAATTTTGGACAAGAAAAAGAAATTTTAGAGGGGTTTCCTAAAATTTCAAAATTTGACAAGAAAAAAAAGTTTTGGAGGAGTTTCCCAAAATTTCAAAATTTGACAAGAAGAAAATTTTAGGGGGGTTTCCTAAAAATTCCAAATTTTGATAAGATAAGAATTTTAGAGGGAGTTTCCTAAAATTTCAAAATTAGAAAGGAAAAGAAGTTTTGGAGGGGTTTCCCAAAATTTCAAAATTGAATAAGAAAAGGAATTTTAGAGGGGTTTCCTAAGATTCCAAATTTTGACAAGAAAAATTTAGAGGAGTTTCCTAAAATTTTTTAAAAAAAAATCAGAGCTTTTTTGGACAAGATTTTTAAAGTTTGACTGCCTGCCTGTTTAGGAGGAGCTTTTGGACAAGATTTTAAAGTTTGAGTGCCTGCCTGTTTGGGGGGAGCTTTTTGGACAATATTTTAAAGTTTGACTGCCTGCCTGTTTAGGAGGAGCTTTTGGACAAGATTTTAAAGTTTGACTACCTGCCTGTTTAGGAGGAGCTTTTGGACAAGATTTTAAAGTTTGACTGCCTGCCTGTTTAGGGGGAGCTTTTTAGACAAGATTTTAAAGTTTGACTACCTTTCTGTTTAGAGGGAGCTTTTTGAAAAAAAAAATTAAAAAAAAAAGAGAAGTCAGACAAAATACTTGTCTATGTCTTTGTGCAATTACTGTTTCACAGCAAATGCACAAAGAGGGGCAGCTGTAGACACCTTATTTTGTCCGGGGTCTTGATTTGTATAAATAATTAATTGGGTTGAGTGACATTGTATTTTAATTTAACAATTTAGAATTAGGCTAGAATTAAATTAGAATTTTTAGATTTAGAATTAGCATTAATTTAAAAATTAAAATTAAAATAAGATTTAGGAATAATAAAAAAAAGAGAAAAGATAAAAAGAAATAAAAATAAAAATAATTTTAGGATAGGATAATTAGATTTTTTAGGATAATTATTTGGATTAATATTAAATTTGATAGAGTTAGATTAGGATTAATATAAGAAATAGATAAAATGTTAAAAATAGGAGATAATTAATAGAATAGGTAGAGTTGTATTAGGACTCAAATAAATTTTTTATTATAAAAAGGGGACTCTGGGGGAATTAAGCACTCAACCCGATCACCATCGTTGCTGTTCTGTCAGCTCATTTTTTTGCCTGCCTCTCGCACCATCGTTGCCAGCCCAGTCACCGCACAGCTACTGCAGGTTGCCGACCCATCACGTGGATGTTTGCATGCCTCCGTTTTTGTTGCTCTTGATGATTGTTGCAAGAAAATAGGAAAGCTTTGTGAAAATGCTTGAGGCACGCCACTTTGGAAATATTAAAGAAGAGCTATAGCAAGAGAACACGTGGAAAAGGAGAATATAAAGGAAAAGAAAAAAAAAGCCAACAAGAGGTGAGGTTATTGCCTAGGTAAGTTTTTTGTTTTATTATATTAATTGGTCAATAATTTAATAGGAGGGTTAGATAGTTAATTAATATTAGATTAATAATTTGTATATTAAAATACTAATGTTGCATGATTTAATTACTTTGATAAAATTTGATTAATACATATTAAATAAACAATTTGTATGTTGATATGATTTGTTTAGTTTAATTCGTATGATATATTTTATATTTTGTATGTTTAGTATGATAGATGTTAAATAAATAAAACAGTATAAAAATAAAATAAATTAAAGGAAAAAATGCAAATAAGAATAAAATGGAATAAAGATTGGATAAGGAAAAAATAAAATTATATTAAGAAGATGAATACAGATTATTCGATGATGAAATTTCAAGAAAGTCAAATGGTACTCCTTGGAAATTTCTAGGTGAGGAGTTTGCTCTAGACTGAACCAGATTGATGGAAGGTTTAGAGTAAATTTTCAATACAATAATATGTGTTCATTTTTTAAAATAAAATAAATAAAATATAATAATAAAGACAATTAAAATAAAATAGAAATAGGATATTGAAGTAATATGAATTCAAAAAATAATAGACACATTTAAAATAAAATAGAAAATTGGGTATAGAACCAAAATTAAGATTTTCATAATATATTCCGACAACGGAGCCTCTTCAAGCAAGTCAATCGGTACTACTTGAATACTCCTAAGGTGAGGGGATTTACTTATTGTCTGAACCAGATTGATGGAAGGATTTTAAGTAAATTTTCAATATTTTAAGCATATCGAAATTAAATTAAAGTAAATTTAGAATGACCTATTGGGTATAGAGTCAATATTAGGGTTGTCATAATGTATTTAAATGATCCGACGACGAAGCCTCTTCAAGCAAGTCAATCGGTACTACTTGAACACTCCTGAGGTGAGGAGATTTACTTATTGTCTGAACCAGATTGATGGAAGGATTTTAAGTAAATTTTCAATATATTAAGCATATCGAAATTAACTCAAAATAAGGTAAATTTAGAATGACCTAAAGTAGTTGGTACCATTTTAGGATGGGCGTTGTGGGGGTGCTAATCCTTCCCTGCACGTAACCGTACTCCCGAACCCTAGATTCTTTGAACGTAGACCAAGCCTTATCTTTAGACAAGAATAGGTGACCAATCACACCTTAGGTTTGGATGGTTGGTGGCGACTCCTAGAATTTTAAAGTCTAGCGGTTAGGTTCACGGACCTAGACGTTATGACACATATATGTCTATATATTTTTATTTTTATTTATTTTTTAATTATTAAATCACTTATAATACATGCATTTAGGTTTTGTAAGTGCATTTATATATCCATTAACTTATATCATTAACGTACAAAATATCTATTTATTTTCTTAATTTATTTAATTCATTTATTTATTTACAAACTCAGTACGAAAATTTTGGGGTTTTCACAACACCTCAGCAAACTATTATTCCACATTGCGCATAATTGGCGGTCTATTTAACACTAATTAGGGGCATGTGGAGGAAGTTTCTATATTTAGTAAGGAGGGTTTTTTTCTCATAAATGGGTTTTATAAATTTTTTTATAGAAGTATTTTTTAAATTTTTTTATCAAAAAATTATTAAATGTTATGCTAATTTTTTAAATAGTTATTTAAATTTGAAAAAAAAATTTAGAACTTAAAACACTAAATCATAATCTTATATATAGGGCTGTAAATAATACATTGGTACTTACAAGCTACTCAGGTTTAACTTGAAAAAAAACTCAAACTCGACTAGATCTTATTGAAATCTAAGTTATATATCTAAAACATAATCAAAATAAAATAAAATAAACGATGCTGCCTTTATAAAATAAAAATAAATAAAAAAATAGACTTTAAATATGCTTAAAAGTTAAGATAAATAAATTAATCATATGTTATAGCTATCACTTGGCTAGCATTAAGCATCATTTCCTCATTTCTAAGAGACATAGAGAATCGAGTAGAGATGGGAAGAAAGAAGAGTAGGCGCAAGCAAATGGGAAAATGCCTTTGAGAGTGTTCTGCAAATATTTCAGAGAGAAAGGAAAGGAATGAACGTGGCATGTCTCTATTAGTGCCACACCTCAACAAACTATTATTCCATGTGGCGCATCATTGGCAATCCATTTAACGCAAATTAGGAGCATGTGGCGGAAGTTTCTATATTTAGTAAGAAGTTTTTTTTTTTGGCTAAATTACACCCAACTCCTTAAGGTTTGGTCATAATTCAACTTCAGTCCATTAGTTTCAAAAATGGACACTCCGCCCCAAACTTTTGTATGTCGCAAGACAACTTAGTCCATCCGTGAGTCAATTGCTAGGTCAACGGTTAAAAACCCAACTTAATGACTATTTTACCCTTGTAAAGCTTTATATACTCCACAATCCTCAAATGCAGTCAGATTACTTCTGCTGGTTATACTAGAGAGGTATTGATTTTTTTTTACTTTTAATTTATTTTTTGTTTATTTATTTGTTTATTGTTTGTTATTTATAATTTATTATTTATTAAATTTGTGTTTCATGTTCTGCACTAAATTTATAGATTTATTTGTTTATTATTTATTTTTTTATTTTTATTTATTTTCTGTTTATTTATTTTTTTTATTGTTTGTCATTTATAATGGGTTTTTAATCTAACCCTAAATGTAAAATCACACCTCTGAAAACTTTGAAAAAAGCTGATATGAAGAAATAAACAGTAGGTTTTTGAAATCAAAGGTAGAACGAGTGATGAAATATTTGATTTTTGTGAAAAAATTTGAGATTCAGGGAAGATTTTAGGAAAAGTGTAAGAACAGTAAAACATGATAGTAAAGGGAAAGAAGGATGGGGCGACGATTAGAGTCTGGGTCGAAAATTCTAAGGGATAATTTTGTCATTTTATATTTTCTGTTAATTATTTTTAATGGTGTTAAGATTTTTGGGGTAGAGTGTCTATTTTTGAAACTAATGGGCTGAAGTTGAATTATGACCAAACCTTAAAGAGTTGAGTGTAATTTACCCTTTTTTTCCTCATAAATAGGTTGTTTAAAATTTTTTAATTTTTTTAATAGTAAATTTTTTCTAAAAAATATTAAATGTTATGCTAGATTTTTTAAATAGTTATTTAAATTTGAAAAAAATTTTCAAAAGTTAAACCACTAAACCATAATCTTATATATATTTATATATATATATATATATATATATATATATATAGGGCTATAAATGATACACTAGTGCTCGTAAGCTACTATGGCTCGACTTGAAAAAAAATTTAATTCGACTCGATTTTTATAGAGTTAAGCTTAAGCTATCGAAAGAGTCGAATTTGAGTATTAAGATGCCTTGCTTGAGTAGCTCGTGAGCCTTATTGAACTTTTATTATTTTAATATATAATTTATTATTAATGAAATTACCAATTTACCTTATACACTAATAACCACGTTCAGATTTTAGAAACCCTAATTACATTCCTTTTCACTCTTTTGTCCCACCCAAAGTCTACTCCTATAGTCACACCTACAAGTCCCCTCCTTGGTGCCACTGTCTGTAGGGACAGATTTGCATTGCCCCCACTGAGAAACTAAATTCTTTAAGTTTGTTATAAGAAAATATCACAAGTTTTATAGTATTATAATTTTGCCCCACTCAAAATCCTTTTGATCATATTTGCCCTTAGTTATATACAAAAGTTTTCATTGTTTACCTAATAGTTAAACATTTAAACTTTAAATGATAAGTAATTTTATTATAATATAGATACATATATAATATGCATATATTAATTTTTTAAAATACAAATAAAGTACTTTTAGAATTCAAATAAATAACATATAAAGTGTTAATTGATAAGGAAAAATACCCATTTTAATTAATATAGATTTATATCTTCATTCTTGTTTTCATTATATATAAGAAGATAGACATTTTTATTCTCCTTATTATAATGAATAAGCAATTAAAGATATTTGTTAGTATAAAGTAATAAAGATAAAACTGAACATATTTGATTGTTATTCCTTCACACATTATATCTATGTTTAAGAATTTTACAAGTAAAATTTTATTAAATTAATATATATACATCTATATTTGTATGTGTATGTTTGTACGTGTGTATTGAAAGATGATTTATTTATAATATAATAGTGTTTAGGCTACATTTGTTAAGAATCATATAGTTAATTTTTGTTATGCAAATATTATTGCTTTGTAAATAGAAATATTTTATTAAAAAAAATTTGTGTTATTTTTTGTTTGAAAATTTTTTTATTAATTTATGTTTCAATAAAAAATTTAATAAATTAACTTAAAATATTTGCCCCCACTAAGCAAAAATCTTGAATCTGTCCTTAACTGTCTGGTAAGTTTTGTCTGGATCTGGAGCACCACTGTAGCCAGAACTCACACTTACTGAACTTGGCATAAAGCTTCCGGTCCCTGAGGGTCTATAAGACAATGTAGAGATGCTGCTTGTGTTCCTTCGGTGACTTGGAATATACAAGGATGTCATCGACACAGACAATGACGAATTTATCCAAGTATGGTTTGAATACCTCATTCATCAAACTCATGAAAGCTGCAGGGGCATTCTTCAGTCCGAAAGGCATTACCAAGAACTCATAATGACCATACCGAGTCCTAAATGCTGTTTTAGGAACATCATCTTCTCGGATATTCAACTAATGATACCCTGATCGGAGATATATCTTGGAAAACACCTGAGCACCCCTAAGCTGATCGAAGAGATCATCAATCCTGGGCAAGAGATATTTATTCTTAATGGTAGCTTTATTAAGCAACTGGTAATCTATGTAGAGTCGCAAGCTACATCTTTCTTTTGAACAAACAAAACTAGTGCTTCCCAAGGAGATACAATGGGGCGAATAAAGCTCTTATCCAATAACTCCTAGAGCTACTTCTTCAGTTCATTCAGCTCTACTAGCACCATCTTATACTGTGGTTTAGAAATAGGCTCTGTATTGGGTACTAGGTCAATAGTAAATTTGATCTCCCAATCTGGTGGTAATCCCAGTAATTCATTCGAAAACATATCGAGGAAACCCCTGACCACAGGAATCTCATGCAACTCCGGACGTTTCTTTTCTACGTCTTCAACATATGTAATAAATCCTTTAACCACATCAACACAACACTCAAATAATTTAGTAACAAATAGTTTACTTTTATTTCTTGTTTAACAATTTTACAATATAATGTTTAGGACAAGAGAAAGTTATAAATTTAGTATAACAATCTAAATTAACATAGTTTGCAACTAACCAGTTCATTCCTAAGATTACATCAAAATCATACATGTTTAGCGAAATTAGGTCAGCTGTGGTTTGCTTTTCTCTTATTATTACTTTACAATTTCAATATACAATATCAATCATTTGTGATTCTTTAAAAGGAGTAATTAATTGTAAAGTATACCCTAAGGATTCAGATTCTACTAGTATTTTACTAGCACATGAGGGCGACACAAAAGAGTGCGTAGAACCGGGGTCAAATAATACAAATGCAATAATATAAAAAATATAAATTTGACCTTTAATAACATCTGTAGAAGCATCAACAGCCTCCTGATCTTGCCTTTCTTTGTTGTCGTTGCCTTCTCTGGTTCCCTCGGAGGTGTTGTTGCTATCGGTGGTGTTATAGTGGGAGTGGTAGATGCAACTGATTCCTTCAACAATGGGCAATCCCGAACCATATGCCATGTCTACTCGTATCGAAAACATGCTCCAGTAAGCACATTATAGGGTCAGGTACCATGCGACCTTCCACATTGAACACACCGAGTCGCAGTACCCCTTTGAGCAGTGGTCGGGCTAGCAATAGAAGCAGACTTAGCAATCTTATCATCCGATATCTTAATGCTCGTCGTCTTAGCCTTCTTAGGCTACCATCTGCCTGATCGATCCTCAAAGCTCCTCTTTGCTTTCCCTTTCCTTTACCTCGAGACCCAATATCCACATGAAACTGCTCGTAATCTCGCTTATACAGCTGAGCCCAGCGTACTGCCTCATCATAGGTCCGGATATCAAATGGAACTAATCGAGTCCAGATAGAGGGCCTCAATCCCACCATAAATCTATCTATCTTGTGCTCCTCGCTCATTCGGGTTTAAAGATCGAAGCGGCTCAATATGGTGAATCTAAACTTATACTGATCCACTGTCATACTCCCCTGTGTCAACTCCAGAAACTCTTATTGTAATTTCTTTTGTGTAGTCTGGGAAATATACTGTATATAAAAAGCCTCCAAAAAATATAGTCCATGTCACCACTGGATGCTAAGCCAACAATACCGTCTGGGTGGACTTCCACTAATGCTCCGCATCATCAATCAACTGAAAAGCAGCCAGTCCCACTTTCTCAGTCTCTGAACACCACATGTACTTAAATAACTTCTTTACTGCATTAACCCAGTGCTCCGCCCCCATCAAATCCTTATCTCCATTAAATTTTGCAGGAATCAACTTCTTAAACTGTCGTACTAAATTAACATCATAATAAGAATTAATGTTTACAGGTTACAACTAAGCTGGTGGTGGCAGTGCTGCCTATAGTGGTGGCACTAGCTGTGGAGCTGGCTATGGCTTGGGAGGTGCTTGTGCAGGTTGAGGTAGGGGTGGTGCTACTTCTGGTACCGCTCGAACTTTATTGGCATTATGGCTATAAAGTTGGCAAGCATTCGTTCCAACCTCAAAATTCTCGTATTTGGACTTTTGGGCTGCGTAGGAAGAGCACATTTTGGGTCGAGTTTCGGTACTAGCTCCGGAGATGGCTCTGCCCAACTTTTACCTCTACCTCGTCGGGTAACCTTTCGCCCACTCATTCTATCAAACATAGGCATTCAAATCGATTTTCAGTCACTTGAAACATTTATACATTCAGACAATTATAGTACCACAGGGATGTAATCCTATTTAGAGATAAAGATACCAACAGACATCAGACCAACCTTGCTCTGATACCAATAAAATTGTCACGTTCTGTCATATACAGTATGCATTAATAGTTTTATATTCTTTCAGTTAGTTGGGCTATCTACCATGCCTTTATACCATTTACTCATAACAGTAATCATATTTTAAATAAAAGATCAATTTGTAACTATTTTAATATTTACATAAATAGTATTATTTCCAGTACATTTCACTAGCATTTACATCCCTTGTATATACAATATACAAAAGTAGTACTATACAAAATGTATGAACATATAAAAATAAAATATACCTCCACGGTCTGGTAAATGCCACCTAAGGGTACAAAAAGCATAGCCACTCAGTGGAACGGTATATCACTACAACTAATTTGTGAAGAGTGGAAAAGAGGGGGGTGAGCTTAATGCCCAGTAAGAAAATCGTATGCAGGAACTAATACTATGAAATCTATATGCATAAAATCATTTAATTCCTAACAGTACACTAAGGACATTTTAGGAATGATACTATAGTCGACTAGGTAATCAGACAGAGTATGGGAGGTACTTTGAAGTACCATTCGTGTCCCGATCACTAGTTTCGACTATAGGGAATAAACAATTGAAGATGATATAATTAATAGTATAAAAGCATTAATAAATCTCATGTAGTCATTCAGTCAATAAACAATATATAAAACAATTTACTTTAGCAGTTCTATAAAGCAATTTCAGTATGAAATTTGGTAAACAGTACAGTAATATTTCAATACTATAAAGCAAAGAATAACTGCATAAATTTGATCAAATAAAACAGTATAGTGAAGACCAGGCAACACCAGATAAATATTATGCGATAGCAGTATCCCAAGAAGGGAGAAACAATAACAATAGGACATATGGCCATAGTCACAATAGTGTCCATAGTGTGCACTAATTAGGTGACAACTAGAACGTTAATGATATGATCAGTATCAATTAGCAACAGTACAGTAACAGTCAACATGATACGGGGCCTAACAGTCTCAAAGCAATTTATAAGCAGTATAAATACCATTAAAGAAATCAATTTCGATAATAAAACCTTCAGTTAGTCCATAAATGCATATATTAGGAACATAAGTAGTTCAAAAATAAAAATTCATAAAATACTCACAGTTCATTATTTGGTTTTAAAAATATTCTATTTACCTGTAAATAAGCCAATACCCTTACGCACGTAAAATTCGATAACATGAATATTTAAATATATAATTTCAGTATATGGTGAAAATATGGAATTTAATAAATATGAGAAAGTTAACTTCGTAAATCTTTCTTTTCTAATATTTAAGGATACCAAAATATAATTCTATAAAATTATTAAAATTTTCGGTAGTATAACGACTGTTTCTAATCTAGCCCTCCTGTAGTAAAAATACAATTTAAAATATTATTTTTACCAACAACAGTCCACAATTCGAATGCATTTCAGTACAAAATAATTCCATAAAATCATTTCCAATGTTAAAATGCATTCACAGTATCCCTACGTCTTCCATAGTTATTCCTTACCTCTCGGTTTTCTACTGATACGACTGATAGCACCACTTGATTTTTCTCCCTCCTGGGCCGCAAGACATTATAAAACACCATTATTTTACTTCACTTTAATTATAATTAATTCTTTATCATTAAACTCTATCACATTGACACTGTAGTCACCAAACAAGTTTAATTTACATCGGTGCTTAAACTGTAACTATGCCTAAATCAACTCCGTTTTCGATTTCGATCGCACTATCAATTTTGTCTTAATTTATACAGTATTATAGGACATAAAACACATCAAATTGAGCACTATTACATGTTCCCTTTATCCTGGCCGAATGCTTCGTGGAAGGGATTCCATGGTTTTTTAACAATCTAAGCTTTGTTTCATGTTTTATCCTTATACTTCTTCCATTTTACACCACTTTCATGCATCAAAACACCATGAACCTTACACATTCCATCATGGCCGAAACCCTAGGGGAGCAATTGAGATGGTTTTGATTCAATCTAAGGCTAAAATCATGCTTAGCTACCTTAATTACATCACTTACTAACATTACATCATAAAGAAAATGCAAGCATGATGATATCTTATTGTGGCCGAATGCAAGGAGGATCCAAGCACCTTGATTTTGTCCACTTCACTCTTAAATATGGGTATGGGTTTGTAGAAGAAGGTTTTCAGAATTTGGGACAAGTTTGCAGTAGAAAGTTTTCAGTTTTGAAGCTTATTTTCTAGGTGTTTTGGAAGCTTTTTTAAATTGCCTAAGCTTGGTTATGGAGGAATGTCTTAAGGTTGAAGATGATAGCGGCCGGCCCCTTTAAGAGAGTGTAGAAATTTCTTTTAAAATTATCTTACATGCAAAATAACGAAAATGCCCTTATACTTAATGATTTTGGACAATTTTACCCTTCAATTTCCATAATATTTTTAACTAGTCAACTTAACTCTAGAATATTTTATTTCATCATTAAATATTATTATTGAATATATTCTAATGAATGGATGGGGTTTTATTAAAGGTTGACGGACCATAAAAGTGAAATTATCAAAATACCCCTACTAGTTCAATCGCGTAAATTTATTATTTTACATATGATTCAGTCTATCCATTAGCATGGCATAGAACCTATTTGCTCATGGATTATCATATTTCAATCAATTGGTCAAAAGTCAATTTAGTTTGACCGTTATTTGTGAAAGTTCATCAGGTCTATGTCCTTAATCATTATTTCCTAATTTGTTGGCACACTTCCCAAAAACAACTTAAATAAAGGATTTTGGGTACTAGATTCTTACCATAAATTTATTTGGCCCTCTTTACTGAGTCTACCAAGTCTCCTGTCCATCCGGGCACTATAGGATCTGTGCGGCCCACCATACTGTTTCCTTTAACACCTGCGAAATACACAAGAATTGAACAATGGTGAGAAATCTTACATGTGTAATAGTACTAAAATATGTGATTCTCACAATTTTAGTGCCTGTAAGTTTTTTGTTTTGCTTGAGAGTGTTGGCATATTGTCGTATCCATGCCGACTGCATTATAGTATTATATATCTTTTTTTTTTACAATAATATCTAACGTGGTTTAAGTAAGTAGCCATGTATATACATATATAATTAAATAGCAACTCATCTTGATGTTACTAGCTAGATAGGTTTGAAAAATATGACAATGTTTTTAGATATTTTGATTATATGAATGTTTCTTTTCTTTCTTAGCTGGATATGTAGTATTGTTATTGACATTATTAAAAAATTATATTTTTATTATACAAAATATTTTTAAATATGTAAAAAAATAAGTTCGAGCTCAAGTTTGAGTTCAAGTCAGTTTGAGCATGAGACTTGAGCTCAAGCATAAAAATTGAGATTGGATAAATGAACCTAATCGAGCAAGCTCAAGTAGCTCGATTTCGATCATAAGTCAAGCTCGAGCTCAAAAATCAAGACTCAGTCAAGCTTGAGTTAAGTACTGAGCACCAAGTTTTTGAGTTGAGCTCGAGCACCTCACTCTATCAACTCAGCTCGACTTGATTACACCATTACATACATATATATAAGTTAAAGTATTTAAGTACAAGTAAAACATCTTATGTAGATAGTCTAAATATTTAACACGTGTAATAATAATAATAATAAAAATAATAATAATAATAATAATAATAATAATAATAATAATAATAATAATAATAATAATAATAATATTATTATTATTATTATTATTATTATTATTATTATTATTATTATTATTATTATTATTATTATTATTATTATTATTATTATTCCTTTTCAAATTTCAAGAAGATAGAAATATATATTAAAAATATAAAATAAATGAATTATCTTTTTAAATTAATTATTTATTTCAAATTCTAAAAGATCGATATCTATATCTATATATTGATAAAAATTAAATAAAAATTACATATTGTTAGCTTTAAATTGACATATGTATTTTGAAATGACAAAAACTTAAGTAAGTCTTAATGTTTCATTCATATTGTAAATTTGCTTTATCATACATGATTCTCTCAAACCATTTTAAGGGTTCATATCAAACATTAAGACCATAATTTAATTGTATATTCTTATTGGTCTTAATACTTTACAAAATGAGTTTGAATGTTTTCATTAAAGTAATTTTCTCAAGAATATATTGAACACAAGTTTAGAAAATTATTTAATAAGTTTTTGGACTAAGTTTCATTTGAGAAAGTCATGAAAAACTCCTATAAAATTCATAAATGTTTTGGGTTGAATTAAAACCAAAGATCACATCATTTTTAACCCAAAATGGCCCAGAAAAGTGCAGGAACAAGTTGAGGGATCGATCCCCCATGTTGAGGGATCCATCCCAAAGTGGTAGAATGCTCCAGGAAGCATGATTGAAGCATGGGATCGATCCCCTAAAGGAAGGGATCGATCCCTTAATGGTAGAATGCCTTAGAGGCGTGGAATGAAGCGTAGGATCGATCCCCTATGGCATAGGATCAATCCCCTATCTTGAAAAAACACTCAAATTGCTAGTTTTTGTGAGATACAACGGTAACTTTCGATTTTGGCTCCACCCAACGTCAAGAATACATCCAAGGGACTATAAAAAGAGGGTTGGAAGCTTAAGAAAGTAAGATGAACAACTGAGCATCAATATTCTTCATCTTCTTCAAGTCTCAACAACATTTCAAGTGCTAAAATTCCTCATATTCTATCATTCTCATCTTTCTTGTACAAACTAGCACAAATATTGTATAGGTTTTATTTTGAGCTTAACCTTTGTAATCATTTGCCTATTTAGAGGTATCTCCTTGATTACACAAACTAGAAAACCCATTCACAATTTGTAAAAGGGAGTGAACCCTTGAGTGCTTCATTGTAAGTAAGGATTTGGATAGAAGGTTTTCTCCTTGAGCCATAAAAGGGAGAGGTTGTAAGGTTTCCTTCTTGAGCCCAGAAAAAAGAAGGGGAAAGGTTTCCTCCTTGAGCCCGGAAAAAGGAGAGGTATAAAGGTTTCTCTTGAGCCTGCGAAAAAAAGAGATTGTAAAGACAAATTCAAGTTAATGAATTTGGGGAAAATCCTTGGAAGCGTCTTAAGGTAGAGGACGTAGGCAAGGTTGCCAAACCTCGATAAATCGCTTGTGTACATTTCTCTTTCCCTTCTCTCTTTATTTACTTGCAATCATATTGTGCTTATTGTATTGAATTTGTATTGCATGCTTGCATAGCCTAGAGAACTTAGAAAACATTTATATAGGCTAGTGAATTTAGAAGAACCAAAAAACAATCTTAAGATTAGCTAAAATCGATTCACCCCCCCTCTCGGTATTGTTATAGAGCCAACACATATCATTTATCTCTACTCACATTAATAATACAAAATATAACTTATAAATATATAGCTTTCATCAATTAATTTTTCTATTTTCTAAAAGATACTATCTATATATATTAAAATTAATATGGATAATGTAATATAACATGCAATATTAATATAATAACATGTTACGTATTATCAGATTACCAATTAAATTTTTTAATTTTTGAATGATAACTTCATTTTTTTAATTTTTTAATTAATACGTAACTGGTAATCATTCATTCTTTCACATTAATACAAAATATAATATCTATATGTACAAATTTTACCAATTAAAAAAAATATAACATTGTTATTTTATAATTATGATTAAATAAAATTCCTATAATTTTGAAAGGAAAAAATATAACTTTATGTTATTTCTAATTAATTACCCATAGCAGGGTGATCACAGGCGGCTATGGTATACAAAACCTTGGTCCCCAAATTCAGACCTCTATTAAAAAAGTCAATCTAGAAATGTTTAAGTTTGTCTTTATACAGGAACATAGAAGGTTGTGCACATGTTTGCTTTCTCATTCATGACTTTTGTTGATGAGATCGCTTAAGATGATCATGTTATTGAAAAATGCAAATTTGAGTTTGTTAAGTTCAATAACATTCAAAACAATTACAAGAACAACAAATTTTTGCTAGGTAATCATCATAATTTAATAGTCAATCTTTTTATATTTATTCATTTATTTTATAATAATTTATTATTTATGCATCATATTTTACAACTACGAAAAAAAAATTAATATAGGTCAACAAATATGTATATATATTTGTTTCAGATCTAATTAATGATCAAAACTTTAATAAGTTAAAACAAAAACAAAGCATATTAAAGTTTCAAGATGACATGCTTTTTTTTCCTTTTTTTTTGGTACATATGAGAGAGAAGGAAATTAAATTACACGAACTCTGGCAGACCAAAACCCATGACATCTGACTCCAAAAACCTACTTAGGCTAGCAAGCAAGGTACCTAAGCAAACCAGATCGTGACCACTTTCATGAGCTTTGTTAACTAGGAAATCAGCACATGTATTGGCTTCTCGAAATATGTCTTAAGGAGCAACACCAGTCCTGTTGAAGGAGATCTCTGCAAGTATTGAATATTGAGCATAAAGAGAAAATCAACTATCTTGATTGAAAAGATGAAAAGTAAAACTTGTACATTGCTCAGTCTTTTACATGAATATATAAGAAAGTTAACTGTCATAACTAACTAAACTGCAGCTGATAACTCTCAAACATAACTACCTAACGTGGTTATACTAGAATACATGAGATTCAGCTATGCCTTCTTGCTTTTGTTCTGTATAAGTTGCTGACGATCGAGAGCATCATCTGGTTCAACTTCTGATACCTCCCTCGCAAGCTGGTAAGCTGGTAGTCCAATGGTTAGTCGTTACTCGACACTTACAAGTGGTAAGGGGTTCGAGTAGCGACGGACGCGAATTGGGATAAGTTTCCCGATAAATCCGTAAGGGGCTAAGTGCCACGTCTGTGTGACGGGGGCCACCTCTAGAACCCAGAGCGGACAGTACGGATGAGTGGCGTTGTCACAGCAACCTATGAATGACCCGTAAGGTTGACTTCGGGCGGTTGGGCTGGGCCGTTACAATAAAAACGCGCTGGGAAGCCGGATTTTTGGGCTAACTTTTTCCTTCACTTCCTATGTTTGTCACTCGCTCAGTGTAGCTAAAAACCTAATGAGTAGTATTACTCTTATATTTGTTTAAGACTAGTTGTCTAAGGTCCCATTATAGTCTTCTCGTAAGACGTGTCGAAAACGACACTGAAAAACTCCGCCCCTACTTTAGTCTAGTATCCATCCCCCTACTAAACACATCGTCGTTTCAACCTATAGAAATTTCAAATCTCCATGTAACTTCTAAAATACTAGACATCCATGTGATTCAATATATAAACATATCGAGATTACAACCTAACTACGAATCACAGTATGTTTGCAGACTCGATATCACCTAGTACTTACATCCCGAATCCTATTCACTATGTACATAAAAGACTTTAGTCTGGGATATAAACAAAAGAATAAAGGATTATACCTTGGCTCAAAATACAACTTTCTGCAGCTCAACAAAATGACTCTTGATGCACCACGTTCGTGCCGAGTCTACCTGAAATAATCTGAGGTGGAAGGGGGTGAGCTTTGGGGAATGTTCTACTATGTTCGTGCATGTGTATGCGTAAATGAGTGCGTCAAAACTCATGCTTAAGTATGTTTTACGGAAAATGCAAGTTGACAAATCATTGTTCTATAAGCTATAAAAACACTTGCACTCATACATTTATAAAATCAAAATAAACAATCCAAATATTTTCAAGAGACAAGCATTCATTGATAAGATCGGGTAATATAACCAGGATCTTTGAAAATAACCGACAAGCCTCTATGAAAGCATCCACTATAGCTAGCAGTGGTTACAGTCCCGAACCAGATTCTATCCATGATCATGAATCATCCCAGCACCAGTGATCATCTAGTAGCTGAGGTACAAGTCATGACTATTTGTCGGACGCTTGGAAGACCACAAAGCATCCAGGACCTGGAAGACCACAAAGCATCCTGGATATTTCTCGATAGTTGCCACACAGGCTCACTAAATGCCACACAGGCGAACGCCACACAGGCGAGTGCCACACAGGCTTAATAAACGCCACACAGGCGAGTGCCACACAGGCTTAATCAACGCCACACAAGCGAGTGCCACACAAGCTTAATAAACGCCACACAGGCGAGTCAAGTGCCACACAGGCAATTTCCAAGCATCCCTCGTCTCTTATGCCAAAATTCATGCAAGAATACTTTTATACGTATCTAGAGGATAGGAGGCATGAATTGTAGTAAACACTTTAGTTTTGATAACCTCATAGTTCAAAACACATTTTAAAAAGACGATATGTTGGTGACAAGAAATAGTGCTTAAGATATATGAGGTTTTTAAATACATTGTAGGATTTAAATTTAACACCAAAATCCATTGAATAATTTCTAACGAAATTTCGGCATTATGACGGCATAGGTAGGACACTACCCAGCATCATAATCCACAACCAAATAATCTACAGAAAACTCCAACCAACAGTATATTCATTCACAAATCCAACACAACTCAAATCTCAAGACCATTTGTACTTCAAACTCAATTCAATATGTATGAAATTCAACCAAGAATGCATTTAAACCCATAAGTATTAAATTACAACAATTTAGACGTACACAACATAGTAGACTAATAAACATTTACCGTATATTCCCTTACCTTACGTTGCACGACACCAAGATTGGTGACACAACACTTGCAAGCCTTACCGCTTTAGCATTTTCTCAGAATCGTTCTTCACTTAGCCTTTTTAAGACTCTTTTGAGAAAACCGAGCACTCTTGTAAACATGTTCTTCCTCAAATCATTTCTACGTTTCAAACACCATTAAACCACATTTCAACATTATTTTCAATAAAATCTATCAATATATACAATCACTATCTTAGCATATTCCAAACTAATACCAAAGACACTATAGCGACAATATCCAATAATTCTAACATCCTCACATCAATAGTTTATATCACCATGCAACACCTCTACATTAGTATACATATATTATATATTTTTCTTAGCTTAGTAGGATAGTCCCTTACCCTTAATATTACCTCATGGCTGAACTTAGTGCTACCTTCACTCAGAGAATAGCTGCTGGAATTCCTCCAAACAGTAGTCACTTCAAGTTTCCAGCCAGCCTTGTTCCTTTTAAATGCCAGAAGTAGCAGCCCCTAACTTTCCTGCATTAGTCAATAGTTCCAGCCTCTATACCCTACCAAATCGTCACTTCAAAATAACTCCTTCAGCACCCTTTTTATTTTGTCATTTCCTCGAGGAAGGCAGCCATGTTTTTCTTGCTAATACTAGGTTCTGTTTTGTTTTTCAGCCCTCTTTACAACATCCACACAGTCAACAAGAAATGAACAATGCATGAGGTTAGGCTTCCTCTTCCCTTCTTCCGTTTGCCTTCATCGATCAGCCCTCTTCTCCAAATCTTTTGCTAATTATTTCTAGTTCAGTTTTGCCAAACTTCAGCTATCGTTTGTTCCTCTTCACGATTCTCTTCCTAGCTTTGGTGCCATCTCAATTCAGCTCCTCCCTATTTCTCCTTTGGTTTCAGCCTCAATTTACTAATCAATGGCTTCCAAGATAAAACCTTATGTCCCCTGTTCTGTCTTCAGCCTAAAGGCCACACTCTTCCTTTGTTTCAAGCGTCCATTCCAGCCACTGTCCAGTACCAGCAAGAAGCTCTTGTTTACCAAGCCATTTTATTTCTCATTTAACCGAAAGGAAGAGGCCATTAAGTAGCCTTCGTTGTTGATTGTTTCTGCACCATGAGAAGAGTAGCTTTTGGCTGTCGTGATGCCAAAGAAGGGTAGAGATCAGCAGCTCTTTTCGTTGCTTTCTGGTTCTGAACCGAAATAGAGGTACTCCTGATGACCAAAATGCTCACTTCCTTCACTTCCAGCCTACAATGCCTGCTGTGCTTCCCTTCTTCAGCCGAGACACCCTTGCCCCTTCTCTCATCTGTGTTTTCTCATCTTTCCATTCTTTTCTTCTGTTTCAACCACAAACCCCATGCACAATCTTCACTCTCTTTTGACCACTACAACATCCAGATCTAGCCATTGAAACACTTAATTCTAACCACCGAAATACCCATGCACCTGCACTATTTCATCCTCTCTTCTTCAGCTCCATAACAGTGCTTTAATCCCCAAGTTTGCAGCACTCATACTCAACCCAGCTTATCAGTGGTTGGAGTCCTAAAATCTGCTTCCCTTCGTTCTCTCTCCCTCGAGTTTTGTCCTCTGACTTGCAGCAGCGATTACTTGGTTGCTTCCTTTCTTCTTGCCGTATGAAAGTCCCATTTTAGTGGGATTATGTAATTGGAAATTGGCTTCCTCAAGAAGCCATTCGGGTAGCATATTATATTTATATATATATATATTATATTATATTATATTATATTATTTCTTTATAACTTAAAAGCCCAAAGTTCACTTTACTAATGTGTTTCATATAATTTATGCTCAACCGGAAAATGCATACTTTGAGTTTATGAATTTGTATAATTAATAGTACATGTTATATCATAATTTTTAATACCCTTATTTGCCTACTAATTAATGTAATATCTTTTTTTTTGTGAAGATTTCTTTAGCTAAACAAATTTAATTAATATTATATCTTAGTTAAATTATTTAATTTAAATTAATTTAATTTCTTTCGCTCACATAATTTTAATCATGCCACTAAGAGAATTCTCCCATAATTTGATTTAACTCCATTGCATTATTCTCCAATTAATCCTTTGTCATTAATCCATTACTCCTATTCTCATGATCCTTGATAGCTCCCAATAATTGCATACTTCTCGTATCCTTTCAAATCAATTATCAGTACTTTTGAATATTGCATTTATTTACTTTTCTAGTGTCGAAAATTTGCGGTTATTACACAATCCCACAGAGATTTGCTAAATTTATTCAATTTAAATTTAACTACTTATGCCTTAAAAATTATGAAAGTCAAGTAAAGAAATTACCTAAGTAACTAATTAATTACTAAATCAAAAATTAAATTAACTAACCATATAAAATCAAGAAATTAACCAATAGAGAAAGCCTAGGAATTTGATTTCACCAATACATTGCAATTTTATGTCTTTAATCCTAAAAATCTCGATTCAATTCTAGGATTCATTCTTCTTAATATATGATTACTTTGTTTGATGGCAGCTATAATCAAGTATTTTTAACCATTAATTATCTATGATGTGTAGCATAATCAATGACTAAAAACCCATTAAGAACAGAAGAACTTCTAAAAAGAACCAAATAAATATTCTAGCTTGATGTATGCATCAAATATTTATTCAATCATTCAAGAGAGCTATACATGACTTAGCATATGATGTGTACCCTTACCATGTCTCAAACAATCAATTAATTTATATTAAAGGTGGCCTATCAATAACAAAAATCAAAAGATTTAATTAATCACAATGAATGATACTAGAATTTAAGAATTAATCATAAAGAAATAAAATATGCAAGTAAGCTTAATCAAATTCCTAGTAAAAAAAATTAGTTCATGTTTAATTTAACGAAGCACATCAAATTATTGTAAAATGTCATGCTTGATCAAATAACAATCCTATTCAAGACTATAAATCTAATAATGCAAAATACTAAAATAAAGAATGAGATGGGAGCCCCTCAAAGATAAAATTCATATGCATGAACAGCAGCCCATTAATGACTCTTTGGCAAAAAGCAGTTTTCGGTTTCCTTTGGTTTGGACAGCTCCTACTTCAATTTATGCTACTATGTTACTCTGCTTCACAGTCCATGTTTTGCTCAAAATCCCAGCAAATACTCACACGCACACAGCAGTAGCCTTCAATCACACACAACCAGCTCCTGCTCGCAACCACTCCACATCACAGTCAACTCACAACACACACTAGCCACGTCTATTCTGCTTTACTGCACTTCAACACAATCTTCCAGCCTCTGTTTCTTCCAAGTTACACTGTAGCCTACAAGATTCAAGAAACCACAAGTAAGAAAAGACAAAGAATAAAATCAAATTTTCTCTCTTTTCTCTTTCTGCCCAAAACCGATACCTCTCTCTATTACTGCCCTTCTTTGTCTAGATTTGCTTCCTCACACCCAACTGTTACCGCGCCCTCCTTTTATAATTTCTACTTTTAACTTTTTAGGGTTTCTTTTTAATCAAGACTAAATCTCAATCCTTCATTATATTTTAATCCTGTGGTCCAAAAATCTTTAAAACAAATCAGAATTTAATTATATCTTCGAACAATATATCTTCCAAAATTTATTCAAATCACATAAATTATTGTTTGATTTCATGCCATAACTTCCAAAATTAATTCCAAAATCACTTTTTCTAAATTAATTCACAATATACACTTAACAATTAATTTTACACAAGAATATAGCAATAAATGTGGTAATAAAAACATAAATAATATAACAAATATTTTATTATCAAGTCCCCATGTGTTCGAGGAAGATTACAAATAGAAGCTTCCTAAAATCTCAACCTCCAAATGCTGTTACAAAGAACCCGGTCCAGTTTCTTTTTTATCAACCCCCAACTATTCTTTTATTTAACCAGGTAAATTTATAGCTAGTTGCCTCCATTTCTATTAAGTTTCGATTGGAAATTACCACCTAAAATAATCTTATTTTCCCACCTCCTTCGTGTAGACCTCCCTGCTTTTCAGATTGTGAAGCAACTTGATTAAAATCTCCAATTAAGACCCACGGCTCATTGTCAAAGTCCTCAAATTGTTTACAATAATCCCAAAGAAGTTTACGTGAAGAAAAGGCAGGACTAGCATACACCGCAGTTAAGAACCACCTGTTCCCAGTGCTATTGAGGATGAAAATGGAGATAAGTTGGCTGCTTTGCTCTATTACCTCAACATCACCAATTGAGTTTTTCCACAAAATCCATATCCCCTTCGAAAAACCTGTTGCATCAACTCTAGTAAACTTATCAAAATTGAATTTATTTATAGTTTTAGCAGCACGTAAACTACTGATACGTGGCTCCACTATAATCAGTAATTCAACCCCATGCGATTGTACCAACTCTTTAATGTGCCTTCTAAATCGATTATTTCCCGCTCTTCTACAATTCCAAAAAATGATGGACATTGAAACAAAGTTAAGAAAAAATGCGAATACAATCATCCACTTTAAGAAGCCAATGTGTCATTGTCCGAAAATTGAACACCTGCACTAGACTTAAGGTCAGAAACCATAGCAGAGACATTCAAAACCCCATTTCTGTTTGAAATCTGAGTATCTACGTAAACAGAGTCATTCAAAACTATAGCAAAGTTGGTATTAAGATTAGGGAGCAACGGTTGTGTCCACGGTGGTCTAGGTTGAGGAAGCTTGTTTGGGTCATTTGTCTTTCCAACAACTTCTTGGCCCACTGCACCCTCCTCTATCATAGAAACCTCCCTACCTTGAGATATACTTGGGCTAAAGCTATTACTTGGCCCATCAATTGATTTAGCTCTTGAAGTTCCTGCCTAAAAGATTAAACCCAAGTGCCAGTTTTTTGTAAACTCCAAGAAATTATTACATGCAGTATTCACTGCGTTAATGTCTCTCGGAAGTTTGGAAGCAGTTGCCTTAGATTTAGGAACTTGTAAACTAGCCTTAACTTTAGCTTTTCCTTTTGATTTCTTAACAAATTCAATAACTCCGCCTTTCTGTACCTTCAAAGATCTTATCTCTGACGGATTCCTTGTGGCCCGTTGCACATTCGCCTTCCCAAAATTAGGTGCAAATGAATGATTCCACAGGTTTGTAGACTTTCCAAAACCATCTGTCAAATCCTCATTGATACTAGTTTCCTAATTGGAAAACTTGTTTCCCGAAATTTTATGTTGTCCTTGCACGAATTTCACCTTGCCTTTCTTGGTCTCATCCTTGCCCTGAGCCTTTCTGCTTCGATGTTTCACCATCATCCATGGGCCAAAAGCTGCTTCTTCCTAGTTAGCCTCCTTGGAATCTAGTGTAATAATCTCTTCTTACTCTGGTTGTGAAGAAACAATTATGGAATGACATTGATCTAATTTGTGGCCAAATCTTCCACATTGAAAACAAATTAAATGAAACCCCTCAAACTCCACCATCTGAATCTAATTACCGATATAGAACTTCGATACCAACGGTTGTGTAAGGTCCACTTCAACGCAAAGTCTTGCAAATTTTCCACGGATGGCACCTTCTGTGTTCTCATCAATCTTCACTACCCTTCCAATGCACGAACCCATACGTAATAGAGCCTTGGATTGATAGTATTCCAAAGGCAAACCAGGAAACCGTATCCAAACTAGCACCTTGGATATCTTATCTGATTGTGGATGAAAGTTGGGAGACTGTAGACACCCTATTTTGTCCTGAGTTTTTATTTGTATAAATAATTAATTGGGTTGGGTGATATTTGTATTTTAATTTAACAATTTAGAATTAGGCTAGAATTAAATTAGAATTTTTAGATTTAGAATTAACATTAATTAGGAAATTAAAATTAAAATAGGATTTAGGAAAAAAAGAAAAGAAAAGAGAGAGAAAAGATAAAAAGAAATAAAAATAAAATTAATTTTAGGATTATATAATTAGGATAATTAGATTTTTTAGGATAATTATATGGATTAATATTAAATTTCGTAGAGTTAGATTAGGATTAACATAAGAATTAAATAGATAAAATATTAAAAATATGAGATAATTATTAGAATAAGTATAGTTGTATTAGGACTCTAACTAATTTATGGCTATAAAAAGGATTAAAGCTCAGGATTAAAGGAGGGGGAGAAAAATTAACAATCAAGCATCCTAAACTCTGCATCCTTGTACTACAACATCGATCAACACCATCTGATCTTCATCACCCATCCCTGCCTGATTATCATCCGGCACCAACTGACTTGATCATCGCCTAGCCCCCATCGTGAATCGTCGCTGTCATCGCCTCTTGCCTCAACCCAAGCTCGCCTGTTTCACATCCAAAGTGTGCTACACAGTTGCTGATCACTGCTGCACAGCCTTGCCGAACCTCACCACCAGTCTTTCATCATCCTGCTACATCATACAAGAAGTCCTGTCCCGAACAACCCCTGCACCTTACCATTATTTCGCCTGCACCACATCTTCAAACCTGCCCTTTTCTTGCCGCACCAATGCTGAACAACTTGCACCGCTAATTTTCCTGTTTTAGTCCCTGTAGTAGTTACGATCCAGCACAGCCACCGCACAAGTTGCCATCGCCAGATCTTCTATTCTTGCTGCCTCTATCCGGTTGTTAATTTCCTGTCGAATATTGCCCAACTTTAGTCGCTGCTTGCATTGATTCACCGTACAGACTTCGCGTATTCACTTGCTCATCGCTCAGCTATTTGCTACGGTTCCTGATCAAGATTCCACCTAGCTATTATCTATTACTTCTTGCTTTTGAGAAGAGAAGAAGGAAGGGTAGCCACGTAGGAAGAACAAAGAAGAAATAGAAAGGGCTGCAACATTATTGGCTGGCAGGTAAAGAAAGTAAGGAGGTTTATTATGGCATTTGCTTATTCACGTGATTTAATCAAACTATTCTCATCATTTTATTTATTGTCTTGTTTTATTGTATATAATATATGTCTTTATTAATATTTTGTATTCATATCTTATTAGTTTAGTTTAATTTATTATATAATTTAATTGATTAATTCTTTTTATGTATGATAGTAATAGTTTCTTTTATAATATGATTTGACTTACTTTGCATGATTTAATTACTTTGATAATGTATACATATTGAATAAATAATTTGTATGTTGATATGATTTGTTTAGTTTAATTTGCATGATATATTTTATATGTTTGGTATGATAGATATTAGATAAATAAAATAATATAAAAAATAAACTAAATTAGAAAAAAATGCAAATAAGAATAAATAGAATAAAGATTGAATAAGGAAATAATAAAATTAGTTATCAAAGATGAATATGGATTATGCCGAGGATGAAACTCCAAGAAAGTCAATTGGTACTCCTTGGATTTTCTAGGTGAGAGGATTCTTCTTGGGTTGAGCCAGATTGATGTAATACTTAAGAAGAATTCTCAAGAAAACATAATTCATGTTCATTTGAAAAATATAAAATAATAAATCGAGAATAAAGAATATAAAATAACACTTTAATAAGGTAATGGGATAATAATAAAGGAAATGAGTATGACATATGCCGATGATGAAATTCTAAGAAAGTCAATTGGTACTTCTTGAAATTTCTAGGTGAGAGGATTCTTCTTGGGTTGAGCCAGATTGATGGGATACTTAAGAAGAATTGTCAATAACCCATATGTCATGTTTATTTTTAAAAATATAAAATAATAGAATTAAAACAATACAATAAGAAGAATAAGATTAGAAAATATTTAAAGATAAGAATTTCATAATATACTCAATCAATCCGATGATGGAGTTCGAGAAAATCGATTGGTACTCCTTGAACATCTTGAGGTGAGGAGAGTTTCTAAGATTTGAGCCAGATTGATGGAATAGTCTTAGAAACTTTCCCAATATTTAATTATCAAAACTAATACAAACATAAAGGCAAATTTAAACTAAACTTAGAACTAAGTGGTACCATTTTAGAATGGGCGTTGTGGGGGTGCTAATCCTTCCCCACACGTAACCGTACTCCCGAACCCTAGATTCTTTGAACATAGACCATGCCTTATCCTTAGACAAGAGTAGGTGACCAATCACACCTTAGATTTGAATGGTTGGTGGCGACTCCTTGAATTTTAAAGTCTAGCGGTTAGGTTCACGGACCTAGACGTTACGACAGAGACCATTGTCTAACAGTCAAGTAGTGTCCACCAATGATCCAAAGACCTCCCTCCAAAACATGCACACAGTCTTCACATCTTTCAAACTTGAACAAAAAATAGTCAAAACCCAAGTCTACAAGCTTGTAACATCCAACCAATTGCCAAAGTTGTTTAATCCTTTCTATTAGTGTCTGAAAGCCAAGCACTTTTCCCAGCAGTTTAACGATAATAGGTTTTTTCCATGGCCTTCTCAGTTCAGACTTTTGTTCCTTAGTGAAAACAACTCGAGGATATTTGCATTCCAAAGGGCCTTCATCATCAGAGATCTGATCTTCAAACAACATGTCTTCATCTATAGAAAAATCTTTCCAATCATCCCAACCTGCCGAAATGTCCTCCTTTGCACCAGTAAGCATGTCCTTATATGAGGATTTTGTTTGTCGCTTTTCCAAAATCTCCACATCCGAGCCAGAGTTAGCATCTGACATGGGGTCATCTTTGTCATTATCATTATCATTTGGCAGACGTAGGCACTTGAATTTTTTCCTGGTCCGCATACACACATCATTTTCTGTATCGAAATTGGTGTCAGTATCACCAAGCTATTGAGCGAAAGAATTCTCAGGAGACTCCATAACTCCACACACCTCTTTCCATCCTTCCACTTTTTTACTCTACCAAGTACCCCTTAGTAAAAAATCATATATGATATCTTTTATGAAATTTTAATATGCATTTGAAATTTTTTAACCATTTAGTTCACTTATATGATTGATTTATCATATTTACGTGATGGATCATCATAAGATTAGACAAATTGCATCGCTTGCTCAGTTATATGATGAAGATGATGACGTAGGAGATTTTTTATTGATTAAGGTTGTTGAAGAATATTATAGTAGGTACATACTTAAACAACCTTATAAAACATCTCAACTAAAAGTTCAAGTTTCTTATTGAAATGAAAGTTGATGTCTTGATGAGTTACGAATGAATCATTAATGTTTATTGATTTTTGTGATACTTTAAATGAACAATGATTATTAAAAAACTCCAAGCACTTGACAATAAAAGCTGTCTTTTTATTTACTTTGGCACATAATAAACGAAATCGAGTTATTGTGAATAATTTCAGCATTTTGAAAAAACTATTTGTCAACAAAATTGGGGTGAAAACATGAACTATAGGAGTAAAAAAAGTTACAAGAATTTTAGGAATAGATAAAAAAAAGCTTAATTTGAAAATAACATCATATATTTTCTTATTAATATTTAAGGATTTTTTTTGTTACAATTGAAAATTTTAATAACTGGGGTAGGGGTGATGTTGCTTGGATTTGAACTGATGCTTATAATATATCACAACTTTTCTTTAACCATTCGGTCAAGAGGTTGTTGGCAAAAATATAAGGATTTTTTTGAAGATATATTTAATGATAATTTATAAAGTTAATTGAATAAGTTATCAAATTAATATTTTTAACTTAAAATTTTAATTAGGATTATTATCCTATCCACTGCCAGTGGAGTCTAAAGACTCCACAAGCAGCCCTTAATGCATGCCACGTGTCTTTTAAAACTTTTACTCATTCTTTTTATCTGTTGTTAGTTTTTTTTAACTTAACAGTAACTCACGTTTCCACCGTCACGTTTCCTCTGTTTTGTTACTTCCATCTCCCACTCTAAAGTTTCCTTTGTTCTTTTGTTCCTACAGCAACTCCAATTTTATTCTTCATGTGTTTTGCTCTTCCTTTGTTCTTTCTTAGTCATAGTTGTTTCAAACAAATACTGATTCACATGTTGGTTTTTTGTTCCTGCGGCTATTCCAGTTTCCTTTGTCTTTGTTTGTTTGTTTCTGCGGCAATTTCCCACTCCGAAGGAAAGAACAACAACTAAATCCCTAATTAGAATTCGATCATTGCTCCTCTTTGGGGTTCCTATATCCCCATTGGACTTCCTTCTCTCTGCTTCTTCCTACCTAATGGTATTATCTTTCTCAGTTTGATTACTTTGAAATTAAGTGGAAATATAGTAATTCTACAACTTTCAACTTTAGGTTTTAGCATTTCTTAATAAATTTCATTCTTTGTATGAGTTAATGTTTTTAGTTAATATTATATTTATTTCAATGGTCAACAGGTTATAATTCAATTTTTGTCAGATTTTAGTTTATGTCATGGAAACTCCTTTTAATTTTTGGCATATTTTGCAACCCATTATTAATTGTCTTCGAATAGAACATCTTCATGAAGGTTTGCTTACAAAGATCCTTTGATTAAAGTTTGAAATAGTCATGTTGATAATTTGTAAACTGATTACATTTTGCTTACTTTTTTGGTTTCTACTTATATTACTATATGCATTTCTTTTGTTGTTTAAGAAATTCATTAACGTATTTTTATGCAAAAATATATATCTAATAATCTTAAATATAAAAAAAATTGTTATCTAATGAAGTTCATTGTATGTATAATTTATACATACTAAGGAGGGCAACATCATTACATGTCAGTTTATTCTTATTGCTATCAATTATATGTTCTTCATATTAGTTAGGTGTTATAACGAAACTTGTTGGACTTTTTGAATCATGTATGTTAAAATCTTGTTCCAATGCCTAGGGGTGTTGGTTTTGTAGGCAATGTTGGGGTTGATCATGATGTTTTTGAGCAAGGGGCTTCACTAGGAAGTGTAGGCAATGATAAACAGTTGGTACAGAAGAGAGCAAACCCAGTTGCCCTACTTTTCTCATTTACTATGATGTTGAGACATTTGCAATTTCACTCATTTGCTAGTTGATTGGAAATTGTTGTGAAATGGGTTATATTAAATGGCAAGTATCGTACAAAGGACCTTGGAGGAACCATTTACAATTACTGATTATTTCCCACAAAATTTTCATTTTGATCTTGGATCAATTATTGTTTATTTTGTTCACATTTGAAATTGAAATTGCTATGCCTAAATAATCTTAATCCATAAAATTGTTTTTTTGAGGTAAAACCTTGTTTTGTAATGAAGCATCGTTTTTGTTGCTGTGATAATGCTAACATGGTCTACTGTTTGGATAGTTCCAAACAAATGTAGTTAAATAATTTAGGCTAAAATCCTGAATAAACCATTTCAGTTTTCATGGTTGCGCAAATAAGGCATCATGCTTATTTACATGTTTAATTAAGCCCTTGATTGTAATTTAAGATCAATTAAACTAAGCTCCATGTATTATTACTTTGACTTGGTAGGTGGCACTTATGGCAAAAGCTAAGGACTCTCTAACTTATGCTTACTTGGCATCCGCATAGATAATAATAATACAGGTTTTTTTTACTAATTAGTTAAGTAAAACTCGAAGGATCTAAAATGAAAATGGTAGAATATTGTTATCTAATTCTAAAATATTTGGTTCTACTGCAGCTTTGAAGTGTTATTTCTCTATGCTTAAGATGCCTTTCAGCTTTCATTTCAACATCTTCTACTTCTTGTTCTAATTAGACCTTTCTTTGACACTCATTATAACTAGCTGATCCTTGCAACTCCATTTGGTGCCATCAAACTCTGAAATTTCATGAATCATGTGTTTTACAGTCCAAAAATACTAAATGTGCAGAAAACCATAATAAAGATATGCTTGACATACTACAAGCTGCTATTCCTTTCATTTCGATTTTGACATGTATAAATGAAAGAATAAAAAAACACTTGAAAGAAGTGATAGTTACAAATAAATGAAAGATTAACATGCCATAAAAAATTAGAGTTCAATCACATTTATAGTGTTAGAAGTTAACATCGAATTGAACTCATTACTACGATATAAATAATAATGTTACTTTCAAGTTTAAGATAATAGAAATAAAGAAAAATATATGCAAAAATTGATTACTTACTTCAGTTGTTGATGTTTACCACAAGTATGTTTTGTATGACCTTTACGATTGCAAGATGAACATGTATTGCTCCTTTTACCACTATTCTCAATACCACCTTTTCTAATAGAAGAGGATGCCCTTTGGTAACAATATGCAAGGGATCTCGTAAAATCATGTCAATACCTGAAACATTATCATTATTATTCTAAAGAGCTAAAATTGGTAATAAAAATTAACTTCTTAGCTTCATCAACTTCATCATTCCCAATAATCAAATTATCGAGCTCCTCACATAATTTTTTGATACCATGACTTGCATGATCATAATGCTTACTTGATCTTGTCGCTTTTTGAGAAAGTCCAAGAGAGTGTAACATAACATTGCTGAACCACAAAGTAGATGACTCATTGATCTTATCAACAAGTGTATTCTTTTGAAATTCTAGGGTAGTATTTTTCTTGGCATCTCTTGTCCACCTACATAGGATGTATTGTGAAAGCAATGAAGATACATTTTTTTTCTAATGAAAATTGCCAAAATGTGCCAACACAAAATGCCTATGAATTCAAACTTGTGGCAACTACAAACGGCATATTTAATTGATACATCAAAAGTTACCACGTACACAGGCTTTTCCCTATTAATCTCATGTACATTGTAAATTTTAGAACTATCATTGACTTCAATTTGTTCAGCAACATGCCCTTGAGCATGAATAATCTCATCTTGGAACATTCTAAATAACTTTCGAGTATATATGAGCGATGCCTCAACTTTCATAGGATATAACGTCTTTAAAATGGGCTTTGAGTACATGGTCTTGAATTTTTTTTCCTGTTCAGTTATACCGACTATCCAAAACTTCTTCAAATTGCACCATAAACTTACTTACTGGAGTAGTGGCTTTAACATAGTCATTGAAAAACTTATTCAAACTTTCACTTCTTTGAGTTGTTGACATTCTAGCACAATATGCTACGTAAAAAAGTTGGCAACCATATTTCACATATGGAATAAATTTTGTCAAGCCAAGAATTACCTTGTAAATTATATGTTTCCATTACTCTCATCCAAGCATCTTCAAACTTGTCAAGAGTGACTGTGTTGTGAATGCAACTATTGAACTCCTTAAATTTCTTCTCAATATGCTACATACAAAAATGGTGATTAACATTAGGCAAAACTTTTGCAATTGCATTAGTAATGGCTGCATCTTGATCTGTGATAATTGTTGTTGGTGGACAGCCATACATAGCTTCAAGCCAAGTCCTCAATAACCAAATAAATATTTCTTCAATTTCATCCTATAACAAAAGCACATCCAAATAAAATATATTGACATTTCAAAAAATAAAAATAAAATGGATTGAAAGTGATGATTCAAAAGACATCCTATACTTATTTGTTAAATAAGTAGGATCAAATGCTACCACATCACCAAAATGTTTACAAGCCATCCTAGATCTCGCATCTACCTAAAAACAATTAGCAAAGCAACCATCAATATATGTTTGAATTGCATAAAAAAAAAACCTAGATTCTTTGATTAGCAATTATGAAAATAATCTAATATTATTTGAACATCTCCTTTCTTCAGTTGCTTCTGCCTTCTACGACTTAAATAATTAAAAACATCACATTTTGTCATTTAAGATTACCAATCCCACCAGACTCATTAGATAAAACAGAAACTATCTTACTTGGACGAACACTAGATTCATCAAAAACATCCATGAGATCTCTTTGATATGTTCTCTCTTGCATTTGGCCTGCAGAGTCTACAAGCTAAAACATGTGAAAAACTTTTTGCATAACTACCTAATTGTCCTGTAAACTTATGTTTATACTACTTTATAGTACTATGCTATGCACACATTTAAGTTTGTGACAAAAATCACTAGCTATTAGCTAAGCATTCAACAAATAAAGAAAGAAAAAATATTATGAAATTATCGCAATTCAAAATCTATAGATGTTCTCTTTGTTAGTTGAACTAAACATGAAGTTATAATTACTATGCTAAATCAAACATAAGCATTACATCGAACAAGTAACATGTTTTATATATATTTTCTAACCCACCACAATATTTTCATTGTTAATTAAAAAATACAAATAATCTATTTAAATGTTAAAATCAACATGTGAACTAGCATTAGCTTGAAACAAAAATGACTAAATCCCTAATTATTTCAATCATAAATAATTATTTCAAACATGTCAAATAAGGGATAAAGAGATTTATCCACAAGGAGAATTGGTTTTGACAAAGGAAGAGCAGATTACACAAAGAACAAAACTAGAGTTGCTATAAGAACAAAAGAACAAAGGAAACTTTGGAGTGGGAGATGGAAGTAACATAATAAAGGAAACATTAGGATAAAAACGTGAGTTAACGTTAAGTTAAAAAAACTAATGACAGATAAAAAAAAGAATAAAAAGTTTTAAAAAACACATGGCACGCATTAAGGGTTGCTTGTAGAGTTTTTGAATTTCGTGATAATAAATAGCATAATATTTTTTTAATTAATAATTTTAGTTAATTATATCTAATCTAAAGATTATTAGTCATAAAAAAAAGGTAAAAATTCACAAGTTTTTACTATTAATGACTTAACGTAAACTTCTAAATAAACTTCATTTTTTGCTCTTTATACCCCATCCATATCTAATAAATAGTAAACATAATGAAAGAAATGAGTATGCAGAGCAAAAAATAGAGCTTATTTAGAAGTTCTCCCAGTTGCCACAAGCAACGCAATGCTTAGTTGCTTCTAAGTTCTATGCTTGGGGGCTGTTCTTCCGCCTTTCGTCTGATGCCTTCTGTCTTAGTCCAGTAGTTCTCGTTAAAACCCTTTCTAAAACCCTCAAAGTAGAGCCATTGCTCGAATGAATGGAGATCTATAATCTGTCCAGAAAAAATCTCAATCTTAGGTTCTTTCTCTATCCTCATTACTGTCTTTCTTCTCTTCTCTTTTCTTTTTCCCCCAAATCTCTTCCTCCTCTATCTTCCACTCCCCAATCCCTCCTCTCACATAAGCCCTGCCCAACCCTAATTCTCAATTCCCACCAATTCCACTCCAAGTCTGCTTCCGATTCTCCAGCTCCTTTCGTTTTCTCAGCATACCCATCTTCTCAATTTTTCAATAGATATAATTATCGGCGGTTTTGCAGTTTCTCAGCTTCATCTTCAGGGTTAAATTCGAGTCCAAAGCAAATTTCGGGGATTGTCGATTTGATTAGAAGCGGTGAGAACGATATAGAATCCAAGTTGAATAGTATGAATATGAGTCTGTCTGAGGTATCATTGATTGACATTTTCCGGATTTTAAATCGCGAGAAAATTTCTGCGTTGTGTTTCTTCAATTGGATTCAACAATTACACCCGGATTTTTATCATAACTCTGACATTTGTAGTTTGGTTATTGATAATTGTGGGAGATTAAATGACTTTGACTCAATATTTAATCTTTTAGAAGATTTTAGGCTACATGGAATATGTTTGAATCAGAAGGCTTTTGGTTATTTACCTGTTATGATTTCTAATAAAGCTGCATTAAAGAAATCTATATGCAAAGTGGTTGAAGTGTTAAACAAAGTCGGTGGATCATGTGGTGTTTCTGGAATCCACGCTTTGATTGAGATGTTCTGTGTTAGGGGATCCTTTGAAATGGCTAAATATGTGGTTGCGAAAACGGAGAAGAGGACTTCGAACTACAATATTTTGATTAGAGGAATGTGTCGTAGAGGGCATTTTGAAGAAGCAAGACAGATACTCTATAGGATGATCAATGTTGGTTGTTACCCAAATTCCCAGGGTTTAAATTATGTTCTCAGTTGTTTATGTAAGAATGATAAAACTGCTGAGGCTTGTCAACTGCTTGAACAGATGCTGGAAAGTGGCTGTCCTCCTGATGCAATAACGTTTGAGGTATTCATATGTTATGCATGCAGACTTGGTAAGTTAGATATGGCAATTGAGTGGCTTGATAAAATGGAATCAAGGGGTATTGAACCTCGGGCAATGACACATGCTGCCCTTGTCAAGGGTTTCTTCAAATCGCAGCAGTATCAGGAGGCGTACAGGTATGTAATTCTTTGTAGTGATAAGTATAAGAAAGTGAGTAATATGATTTACAGTTTGTTGGCGAGCCTTCATAGGAAAAGGGGAGATCCAGTCATTGCAGAAAGTATTCTTTCTGAGATGATAGAAAAGGGTCTCAAACCAAACTTTGCAGTGTATGTGACCGTTAGGAACCAGCTCCAGAAATCAGGCAGAGAAGATCTGGCAAGAAATTTGGAGTGCAGCTTTTCCAGATTGATTTCACAGCCAAGTGCTGATAATGGCTGATATTTTCCTACAATTTCTGCAAGCAGAAAGTTATTTCTGATATTCTGTTTGTGGCTGCATAAGTGAGCTCACTGGATTAATCCGGCAAGAAATTTGGGGTGCAGCTTTTGTAGTCATCGAAATAGCCTCTCCATGGCATTAATGCAGCCCTCTTCAAACTCCACAACGTAGAAGCTTTGTGCTTTGGGTTTGTCTTCTTTTTTAAGTCAAGTAGGATTATACCTTTTTCTTTTTCAACATATTTTACTTTTCTTTTTTTTCTTTTTAATTTAGTAAGTAGAAAAGAATCACAACTATATGATCAACTCATGGCAACAAGAGAAGAAAGTTGACTTGTTTGAATTGCTTTGATTTTTTTCTCGTAAACAATGTCAATTTTTTCAGCCTTTGTTTCAACTTCTGTGGACATGGATTTTTTTTTTTTTAATTTGCTCATAGATGTTCTTAACAATAGCATACCATAGTTTGTACTCTTAATTTTATGTTCTGTTTGGCATATCAAGAGGTAATTTACGTGAGGTTATCTTATCTTTCGATGTTTCACATGAGCCAAACTCTTTTCACATGCTTAAACGAAGTCTCTAAGTAGCCTACCATACAGATTTTACCTCTTCTCATCTTTTTGTGTGTCAGAATTTTTCCTGTTTTTTCTTGAGGTACACGTTCTTTAAGCATGCCGGATAGAAGTAAACCAGGATATTTCTCCTTCAGTCAAGCAAATCTGCATTCTAGTATTGCATCCGTGGAACTAAATATAGCTGACAGATATGTTGCGGGATGTGCATTGGTCCTTTAGCAGTTTTTTGAAGTCATTTTTTGGAGATTCTCCTGCAGTTTTGCATGTTGGCCATAGGTTCTGCTCGTGTTAGGTTGGTTGTTTTTAAGGTCTTTGTTTTGTGTAACTTTAAATTAATCATTTTCTAGGAGAAAAACAATCAATAAGAAAAAGTACTCGCCCTTATGAGAACAGTAATCAACAGGAAATGTGCCAAGGGCCTAGGAAGTAACAGACGACAATTGCTGTTTTGGTTGTGTTTAGTAGACACAGAATTAATATCCAATACACAGTTATTGGGTTTGATTAGTTCAGACTTATGTAAGATAATAAGGGATTTATAATGAGTTCAAACCTAATTTGGTCCGATTTTTCGAGCTTAAATTTTTGCTCAGAGTCATTTTTACTAATAAATATATAATCAATAAGTTCAAACTCATCTGTTTGGTATACGAATTTCATTTTTCAAAAAATGTTTTTCACATTTTTCAGTGTTTGGTATCTGTAAAATATTTTCGGTCAATAAAAAATGAAATTCGGTCAATGAAAAATCTTTAAGGATTTTGAAAAATTGTCTTATCATTTTCAAAAAGAAAAAACAATTTTCAAACCTATGCCACTGTTAAGAAAAAAGGTTTCATTGAAACTCAATTTAATCTATATTGAGTTAAAACAACAAGCAATAGAAAATATTTTTCAGCATATCAACCAAACAATAGAAAATATTAGTTTTTTCAAAAAATCAAATTTTTCGAAATCATTTTGCAGAAATCATTTTCTGAAAGTCATTTTATGCGAACCAAACGGAACTCAAATTTACTTAAAAAATATTATTTTTTAAGAAATTATAATAAAATATTAAAAAAATAATAGTTAATAAGGATAGCACAATATATTAAACTAAAGATAATTATACTCAAATAAATTCTTACAAAAAAATTACAAGAAACATAAAAATTTAAAACTAAAGCCTAAAAAATAATACAAGTTCAAATTAAATTGCAAAAAATAATGAAAAGTAATTAAAAAATGAACTAGTATAAAAAATATTAAAAAATTATAATTATAGGGCCAAACTATTAAAATGGTGAACTTAAGCTCGACCAAATTTTCCATTCGACACTGATTTTCAAACTTAGCTTGTTTAACGAGCTTAATTTTTTTGTCCAAATTTGTCAAAAATTTAAATTGACCTTTAAATTTGGACGAATAACCCGACCCTTGAAGAAGTTTATCGAATTCATTCTTAAAATTTTAAAAATTTTATTCTTGTTTTAATAAATATGTTTTATTATGATAATAAACAATAATAATTATAAGGATTTGTATATGATATACTGACAATGTATAATTTCTATATATTGTCAATGCATCAAAAGTTGACACCTCATCAATTGACAAATAAAAAATTATACTCAACCCTTAAAAATAAAAATAAATAAATTTTTTTAATTTGCTCATAAAGGCTTATTGATGAGGTATCAACCTTTGATGTATTAACAATGTATAGAAACTATATACTGTCAGTGCATCATATATAAATCCTAACTATAAATTCATTGCCATGTTTTATAATTTTCTCTTATTTTTATGGGAAAGGACCTTATTGGCATCATTTTAGAAGATTTTAAGATTTTCATAAAACAATTTAAAGATTAAAGATTAAAATGAAACACAAGTACAAGATTTGAAACTACAAATGCATTTTACCCAGCATAATTGAGCATCACTGATAAATTCCAGTGGCACATTTACACCTTATATACATTTGCTCTAAGTATTTATAGGTTAACAAAAATCGGTATTTAAAATCATCAACATATATTTTCATGTTCTTATTTCATTCTCTTGCATCCTAGGTTGTTTCAGTTGGCAACCAACTCCTGCAAGAGTAAACTCTGAGCAAGTATGTATAAGGCACAGATCCTCAATTTCCATCATCTCACTTTCACCGCCAGATTGCCTGCATAATGTTGGTTAGTCTAAAATGAAAATGAAAAATACAGGAATGTGACATAAATTTACAAGTGTAGATATACAAATGCATATCTAAAATAACTACACAGAAACATCATCATCAAAGATCACTATGAAACAAGTTTCCCAGCCCTGGAAGAGGTGTTAAGGTACAGCAGCAAACATGGTTCAAAACAGAACATGGGAATGGAAAAGCCAAATAGAGATGCCATACCTTTGTTCTGCTCGATTGCACTTGAGTTTTGTAGACTCCAAGGGTACAATCTGAAAGCATAACCACATCACTTCATATCATTTAGTTTTTGCACAAACTAGGAAAATATAAACTGATCGTTTAAAGTACATTATTATGAATAATGACAATATCAAAATGGTTTCTAGGTATAAAAAAAGGTGAAAAACATGAACCCCTATACTTGTACCAAAAGGAAACTAACCCTTCTAGTTTCAAAATACCAAAATTTTCCCCTTTGACTAGGGTTTAGGGTTTAAGATTAGGAGTTTTGGGTTTAATGTTTAGAGTTAATGGTTGATGATTTTAGAGTTTAAGGTTCATGATTTTTGAGTTTAAGAATAGTCAAAGGGAAGAAAATTGGTATTTTAAAACTAAAGGGGGTTAGTGTTCTTTTGATATAAACATATGGGGGGTTTTTGTGTTTAACCCGGTAAAACAACAGATAACAAGCTCAAATGTTTCAAGGAATGGATTTTAATACATATACTGCGAATTTGTAAAGATATTGAGCATTAGATTAAGCAATGAATGACATTGTGAGAAAGCTTTTGGACTGAAGCCCTCTTAGTACAAGACAAAAAGGTTGATGTGTGCTTTGCATCTCTTTTGCCAGCATGAATCTTGTCCTTTCCCTACACACATGCACACAATGCCTTCTTCATTTGCACTCTAAAGTAATCAAATTAATTGAACAGAAAGTTTCTAACTAAAAACTCAAAATAAGATATGAGATGTCTTTTGAAACTAAAGATCCTCCAACACAGATTTAATTAACAAATTGCATCAATTTCAAATGCTAATAAAGTACAATAAGCAGATCCTAACCACCAAATTGGAAAGCAGTTACTAGCAGAAAACATACACAATAAGCAGAACTTCTCCAACGGTCACCAATGGCCTATCCATTACTGCTTAATTGTCATCCATTCCTCGCTCTTATTCACAACACAAATAAAGTAGTTCCCGTTTTGATATTAATTCAATAGAAGCTTGGTCAATTATTTCTATAATCCCGTCTGACATAAATTGAATATAATCTCAGCATTATTCGTTTTTCCCCAAATATTTAACAATATCATGGATAAAGTCAAAAGACTCTTAGCTTTGCAAAAAAGTAATTTATAGAATAACCAAAATAATTTAAACATGGAATTGTATGATTATGTTGTATGCAAGACCTTGGCAGATCCTAAAGTCCAAGATTCATAGTCCCAAGATGCTATTAGGTAGCAAAATTACTTAGGAATCAAGATATTTATATGATAACCAGTTTGAGATTCACACTAATACTAAAGTTCCACCAAATATCCACTACAAAACTTAAAAAAGAACCAGTTCATTCTCATCAATAATTCTGCAGCAGAAGAGGAACTTAACATACAATAATGCTAGAGATAAACATGGCAGTTTATTACAAATCGAGGAATTTTACAAATGAAAAACAAGAGAGGTGATTTTGTGTAACTCTTCTCAGCAAACAAACTTTATCTTATTTATAAACTAGAAAACCTACTCTGCTTGTTTATATAAATTCATGTAAGAATATTCTGGTTACATACTATTAGGGTCCTAGCTGTAAACTCAGGAATAGTGTTGTCCAAAAGCTTTCCAAATGTTTGATCTTTTCAAAAGATGCCTTTATGACAAGAGAAATACCAAATAAGCAGATCAGTTATCTATATCAAGTATGTAATGGGTACTAATGACTTGTTTGGCTTATTGATGGCCAAATCTGAACAGCTTTTTTCTTCCCTTTAGTAGATAGCTTACCCACCCCTCTCCACTGAAATGATAAAGATATCATCTCAATAACTTCAGGATAAAACTATTATTCAGTCCTAAATGAACTACATCTGATTCTAATTTTTTTCTCAAGAGCTTCATTTAACATAGTAGCTGATTTATATCAGGTTAAAGCATACCTCTTCCTGTTTGAGCTCTTTGCTATAACTCTTGATCTGTTTAACTCCAATGCTGTGATTTGATTTTTCTCGAGCAAGGAGGCTTCTGAATCTGTTGATTTTGAAATGGTAAAAATTAAGAATTTTTTTTTCCATTACTTTGGGCAAAAGTAATCCACAAAAAACTCTGCAAGTAGTACAAAAGTACAGATCTCTCTTATCTAGGAAAAGAGATGTGTACATCAGTTTTGGTCTCTGGTTTGCAGATTCTTCAACCCCTGGTCTCATATGGTGGCTACTCCACTCAGAAGACTTCCTATTAGGACCACATTACCCCAGAAAGTTAATGATTTAGTAAGCGAAAAACAGAGAGGAAGTGAACTGTGGATGAAACTTGACCTCCTGTCATAAGCCATGTTTCTGAGACCATCAATTAGAGCAATGTTTATGGAAATGCTCTGCAAATGTATGTCATATACCAGTCAGGAAACCGTGGGAAGAACGGATAACTAAAAGTATAAACAAAAAATGAGATAGTTAATCCACCTTAGAAAATCTGGAAAAAACTGGCAATCTTGTTTCTAGTTTGTTGCTTGAATGTTGAGAATTTGAACTTGGCTTGGATTCAGCTTTTCTAATGCTAGAGCCAGAAGCAGATGACGCCAACCTTTTTACTTGAACATTGGGAATTTGAATTAGCAACTTTGTTTCTAGTTTGGTTCTTAAATGTTGGGAATTTGAACTTGGCTTTGCGTCGGCTTTTCGAATGCTAGAGCTAGAAGATGATGATACCAGCCTACCCCTTGCCGACAACACACACATTCTAGGAATTCTGGATTGTGGTTCAGTACTATGTCCGTTAATATTCCTTACAGCATTCGAAGTACTTTCTTTTCCTGAAGAGACACTTTTATTGTCCTTGAGAGTAGCTTGCTGATGAAAAGATGGTTTTGGCTTGGATTTCATAACAGCATCTTTAGTAGTTATGCTCCATACCTTTGCTTTGTTTATTGTAGAAGAAGCAGTTCCCTAATTAAGAAACAAAAACAAAAAATAAGAAGATCAACATCTTAAGCATTTGATTGAGAAAACTATAACCAGAGGTTCTGAAAGAAAGAATGGAAACTAAACCATATGGCATATGTGGATGGTGAGTATAACACTAAATATTTCTAATTAGCCATGTTGGTTTAATGACCATGAAACAACATTTCATATCAACCATGCAAAATTCTATATACACTATTCCTTATGGTAATTCTTTTGAAGCTCTATAGCCTTTAGTATAGATAAAGCAAGTTATATTGTATAACTAGATTGTGAATACTGCCTTGCAACTTTGTGTACATGTAGTTCTGAAAATCACTGAATTTAAAGTAAGTTGCTGATGCCATCGACTAGTATTGCAAAACTAAGTTTTTGTCATAAGCTAAATGAGGGAAACCAGAAGCAGCACCAGAATGAAAAGCAAGGCTTACAAAAGATAGACTTTCATCTAGTGATCTGGGAACATCCTCTCTCTTTCTCTCTGCTTTCCAAAACTATTTTGGACAAGCACAAGGATTTCAAAAGAGTCAACTTCAAAACAGAGTTAATTTCAATTGAAAAATAGATTCTGCTTCTTTACCTTATCCTTCAGAAGAGTGCCATGTTTTCTCGGCTTGTTGATAGTTTGCCTCACTTTGCTGGAGGCAATGTTGTTTTGCTGAATACTTTTTGAATTTCCATCAAGCAGCGGGGTGTAAGGGACAGAAGCCTCTTCACAACAATTTTCCGCTTCAACAATATTTGTAGGGACATTCGTTCCTTCCTTTGTTGTAGCATCACTGTTTCCACTATAGCAATTTTCTACTTCTTTGCAAAATGGTTTCAAGTTGTTTGAATTCAGGTGAACGGTCTTAGTATTGTCTGAGACCTGAATTTGACTAACATTGCTCAATTTATCTTCCTTTATTGCAACAACAGCAGCAATACCATTTCTTATTGGTACGGTGTTCTCCTGTGTCTCTGGACTAGACCAGATTGGTAGGTTTTCTGCTGATGAGCTGGTAATGCTTTCATAGCTCTAACATTTTTGTAGTATTCTTCAAAATAGGCCTTCTTTTGGGCAACTAATCCTGGGGCCTTGAACTTCTCTAGTTCCTCTTGACATCTATTGTGAGTGAAAACTGACCGTTTTTCCCATGCAATTGAGTCACCAGCATATCTTCCTAGAGAAATTGAACCATGAGCCAGTATAGTAGATAATTCCTGCTTACAGGGATGAGAATTAAAACCCCAGCCAAGTCATATAAACCATAACAGAAGGAATGTGAGGAAACATCCTTCACAGTTTAAATATTAAATTAGTGTAAAGGCAATCAATAAGATAGTACTTTATTTGAACGACAAGAAATTTAAGAGGGGGAATTTTGGCCACAGTTGGAAGTCGAAGAAACAGAATTCCCTACTGAAACTGAACAAGAAGGACATCATTAAAGCAACTGATATTCAGCCCCTCCTTGATCTAACCACTTACCAATTGAAAAATCAAAACCATTTTTGGTTACTTAGCATCTAAATAGCAGAAAATGCATTGCCAGTACCTATTTCAATTGCTGAAATTGTTATAAATGTTCAGGCTTAATAACAAAGACATTTAGATAAACTATGCTTATCGTTAGCTCCAAAACATTTATTTTGTAGACAATGGGTGAAGAATTATTGAAAGAAAGGGGAGACTACCAAGATGCCAACATCAAAACTCTGCTTTAATAGTTAACAGATGAACTATCTCAAAAGTTTAAGCCAATAGGAAAGTGCTCAACTTCTGTACTTAAATTTGAATAGTTCAAAGAAAACATACTTGGGGAAAACAATTTCAAACAATAGATTTGGCTTTACCAAAATAAATATATAATTAAATAAATCATTTAACAGTTGTTTTTGGCTTAATTGATTCAAACATTATCTCAAAGATCCAAATAATCCTCCAATGAAATAAAAAAAAAAAACAATATTCAATGCATTTTAAACAAGTCCATCCTTGTCCTCTTCTATAATTGAAGAGAACCTTATTTTTGTCATTTTGGCCAAGTCACGTAACATACAATTGCCATTTAACTTTCAAGCCAAACAAGCACTAGTTTTATTCAAGTAAAAGAAAAAATGTTACAGGAAGTGGGCTTCACAGCGACCACCCAATGCCTTCTGCAGATCTTAGTTGGAAGAGTCCAGATTGTAATTATTGATAAAATGTCATGCCTTGCATGTGTTTGAATAAAAGAAAAGGCTATTTTTCTAAAAGCAATAGCATGAAAGGAATTCATTCCAACAACACAAACTAGAATGTTGCTGTTATAAAGCAGACCTCTGAGAGATGGTGATATGAAGAACAAGTGTTTTTGTTGCTGCCGCAAAAACTGTGATGAGTTTCAGTCTCAGCGGCCCTTTTCAATGGCTCTTTACACCCAAAATCACATCCATGAAAATCCCATTTTCACGTTAATGCCCTGCAAATCAATTCAACAATATTTTTGAAAAAAACTTAATAATAATTCCATAAAGAAAGGACCTAACAACCCCACAACTGGAAACATGAATTGCCCAGCCAGCGAATTAGGAAATTTAAACCATAACCAACAATCTTTCTTGAAAGGACATGATTTCTTCGCCTTTTTTTTTTTACCATTTGAGTCATTATTGGCATTATTATTGTTATTATTACCACCAAAAAATTCCAAAAGACAGAAAAAAATAAACAATTAAGGGAAAATACATGATGAACTTAACAGAACACCAAAAAGGACAAAAAGAAACTATGAGTTCTATTTTCTTGTTTACTTTATTTATCCTGTTTTTAGAATGTTGGTTTTGTTTGTGTCACTGCTTTTTTCCCATTTTGTTGCTTTAGCATCGCTAACGAAGGAGGAACAGAAACTGGACAATTCATGGATTGATGTGGCTTTGATTTGTTGCAACTCGTGCCACGTAACTGCCTTCCGTTTTTGCATGTCTGGGCTGCTTATGCCACGTTGCTTTAAATGCATGGCTTATCGCATTTTTTCATTAATAATAAGCTAAAATCTTGCCTTCCCATTACAGTGGAAGAATTTTGATCATATTTGTTATTTAGTTTTTGATGTGGACTAGATCAATTATTATTGGGCTTTTCTATAAGTCAAGTTGAATACCATTGAACAAAATGATAATCTAAGCCCAAGAGGAAAGAGGACTCAGAAGGCCCATAAATAACCATTTAAGCTGTGGGTCATAAAGGTAATTACGCGCAATCTAACTCCTATAAATAGGTCACAGGTATCATCTTTAAACCCTAAGCTCTATTGGCCTACTGAAACCCCGTCAAAACCCTGTCTGACTTAAGCATCGGAGTGCGCGCGCAGGGGAAAACCCCTGCGCCCCTCTGACTTTTCCTATTTCGCAGATTCGTTGGAGACAAACTAACGCGAAGATCGAGGATTTGACGTCAGCAACTTTTTATTGTTGTTTTTGGCAATAACAATTGGCGCCGTCTGTGGGAAACAAACAAAAAAGCCAAATACAAAAGATGATAAAAAGACAATCTGCGAAAGACAGGGTGTGTAGGCTGCGAAAAAATGCACAGTTACGCGAAAAAATAGTCTGTCGCGCGCAAAATGCAGGTGACAGAACAGTCTGTCGCACTCTGGGTTTTGTGTTCACACAAGTCTGTCGCCCACAAATAATAATAGTAATAAGATAAAATACAATAATGGTAAGGTGACATGTGCACGCGACAGAGCAATTCACGCGACCACTGGCACACGAGATAGCACTGGGCGACAGAGTGGCCAGCCTGTCGCACAAGCATGTCATACAAAAGCCTGTCGACATAAGCCCTCGCAAAGTCTGTCGGCACAAAGCCTGTCGCACAAAAAGCCTCACAAGCCTGTCGCACAAGCCTCACAAAGCCTGTCGCACAAAAAGCCTCACAAGCCTACCGCACAAGCTTCATAAAGCCTGTCGCACAAGCTTCACAAAGCCTGTCGCACATCATCTATTCTTGCATGCGGCAGAGCAATTCGCAAGCTTGTCGCACAAGCCTTGACGATAGATAGGCTCTCACATGCGACAAGCCTTGAACGAAAAAGCGGCTTTCGCACGAAATAACATTTTGGCGATAGAATGGATCTCGCGCAAATAGATATTGGGCGATAGAGTAGCTATCGCGCAGACACACTTAGTGAGAGAGTGTCTCTCGTTTTTAAACCAGCTGATAAAGAAATTGCCAATCAAATTGCGACAGTAACATAATTTAAATGCATTAATTTAACATATCAGAGACAGAGGGGTGTATACCATCCTGTGGATCTTTCACATCAGTCGATATAGCTTTACCTTTTTCCAATTTCTCAGCCACTACATCTCCTGGCGTCAGCTCTTCCGTATCTGAGCATGCAATTAATTTAATTTAATTTTATTATTATTTTTGTGCAGTGTTGATTATCTACAATTTATTCTATTATATTATACATATCAAAATACTATTTGGTCTACTTCATGCATGGAGTACACGCTACGTAAAAGCTCCTTTCATGAGACACTGTAAAATTGACCAAAACCATTAATATCTTAAATACTTCTCCCTTGAAAGCGGGCAAGGTAGTCAGTAAGCCTCTGTAAAATTGATTCATACTTCATCCTCTGAATCCTGATCCCAAAGTTCTTGCCTTTCCGAATCCTTTGACCAATAAGAAAAAATGGGTATCGAAGTTGGGGCTATGGTCGAAGAATCAGGCACCAAAATGTCCACAAAATCAAGATTCAGATACAACTCCCCACCTGTCCAAGTAACCCTGATTGGCATGGTATGTTTCTGCTGCCTTGGAATGTTCAACGCCCTGTCCGGCATAGGAGGAGTGGGTCAAGTCGATCCAACCGCAGCCAACAACGCCAACACCACCCTTTACACAACTTTCGCTGTATTTGGCATTCTAGGTGGTGGCATTTACAACATCCTCGGACCGTATCTCACCCTTGCGGCTGGCTGCAGCACTTATGTCCTTTATGCTGGTTCTTTCCTCTACTACAACCATTACAAACACTAAGCATTTGCAATTGCAGCCGGTGGCATTCTTGGCGTTGGTGCTGGCCTTCTTTGGGCCGGTGAAGGCGCTATTATGACTTCTTACCCTCCGCCAAATCGAAAGGGCACTTATATCTCCCTGTTTTGGAGCATTTTCAACATGGGTGGAGTTATTGGTGGACTTATTCCCTTCATTCTAAATTACCACAGAACCGAGGCAACTTCCGTGAATGATGCCTCTTATATCGGCTTCATGTGTTTCATGTCAGCAGGAACTCTTCTTTCCTTGGCCATTTTGCCACCCGATCGTGTTGTTCGTGATGATGGTACGTATTGCACCAATGTTAAGTACTCCAATGTCTACACAGAGGCAGTGGAGGTTCTCAAATTGTTTCTTAATTGGAAAATGCTCCTTATTGTCCCTGCTGCTTGGGCCAGCAATTTCTTCTACATCTATCAGTTCAATAATGTCAATGGCGTTTTTTTCAATCTGAGGACCAGAGGTCTAAACAAATGTGTTTTATTGGGGGGCACAGATGATAGGCTCTATTGGGATTGGTTATGTCTTGGATTTTAGTTTCCAGAGTAGGAGGATGAGGGGTTTTGTTGGGATTGGTGTTGTTGCTTTGCTTAGCACTGCGATTTGGAGCGGTGGGCTTGCCAACCAACTTAAATACTCTCATGATAATCCACATCCGAGGTTGGATTTCAAGGAGTCTGCTTTTGTTGGCCTCTTTGTTTTGTACTTCAGCTATGGATTGCTGGATGCCAGGTTTCAAAGCATGGTTTATTGGATCATAGGAGCCTTGGCTGATGATTCACATACCCTTAGCAGATATAGTGGATTTTATAAGGGAGTGCAAAGCGCAGGAGCAGCGGTTGCTTGGCAAGTTGATACGTGCAAGGTTCCATTGCTTAATGTGATTTTTGCTAATTTCCTTCCTTGAGTTTATTTTCTCCAACTCAAGTTCAAGTTCAGAAGAAGATGAATTACCTAAGTTGCCTGTCAATGATGAGAGAAAAAGCTCTATGATGATGGGATCTCTTTCTACCCCAACCGTGGCGCATGTATCAAGGCCAGATGACATTGAGAACAAAAGGAAGGATCTTCCAATAGTCACGATGGAACAGGAAATAATGGAAGCTATAAAATTCTATGGTTATTATTTGTGGAGAGACTGGAGGTGGTAAAACCACACAAGTTCCACAATTTCTTTATGAAGCCGACTTTGGTTCAAACCAATCTACTCTTCGAAATGGTGTCATTGGTGTTACTCAACCCCGTTGTGTTGCTGTCCTCGCTACTGCCAAGCCAGTTGCTTTTGAACTTGGTCTTTGTCTAGGTAAAGAAGTTGGGTTAACGCGTTCTCCTAACAGCCTCTGCTCCATCATTTAATGCCCCCTTGCAACCCACATCCAATGGAAAACGAGGGTTCATCAGATTGTATTATAGTAATTTTATATATTTAATTGTTTTATTCATTGGTGGGGAGCCAGACAAGCCATAATGAAAAAAGGTGACAATTAATAGAAAAGCTTTGTGATAAAACTTTAAAGAACGTCATTTTGTAAAAAGAAAAGAAAAAAACAAAAGCTTTGCCATCATTCCAATTAATGCACAGAAAGGATTGACATAATTAAGCCAACTTTAGCTTGACCGGATAGTTTCTTACTGAACCTGCGAGAGTTGGGGGGTAATCAATAGATGCATGGGATCAGACATGGAGAAAACTGAATCGATTTTTATCTGTCTATGCTGCAATTATGATGCGGAGAAACGAAAGTATCTGCAGACGACCAATACCAGTTATTGCCAGTGCGCTCTCTCGACAAAAGCATTACTTATCTGGCCATCTATCACATTTTAAGATAAAGAAAAATTTAATTCAGTTGTCGAGAAGATTGTTAAAATCTGTCTGGACATTATTGTACACAAATGTGACGTGGGAATTGCCAAAATGCAGAGAGGATGACATCCAAATTACTTCTTGATTTGGATGACAATCATGCAAACATGGGAGGATGAGATCAGGACAAGATTTCTTGCCGAACATTATTTCTAGCTCATATTTAAGGAGTCTTAATTCAATTTCAAGTTACATAAAATTGGAATGAGCCTGGAAACCAATTAAATTGCCTTCAAGCCTTGTTGAAAGAAGCTGTTGAATACCTCCATTAAATCTCTGTTAAGTGCCAAAATGACCTTAACACCTCCTTCCTCGTCTCTACTCTCCTTGAGACCTATAGATCCCAAAGCATCAATTGCTGGAATTTTAGGCTAAAGTTAGTTTGCTTGGTCTGCCTAGAATGGATGGGCTGGAAGCATTATCTTACGCCTAATATTGGCTTTTAAGATAACAACAAGGTTGAAGTGGCTGAAGAAGAGTCAGTTGAAACAGATATTTGGTATATACCACCACTGCAAATAGTGATGCTTATTATTGGCACGCGTGGAGATGTGCAGCCATTTATTCCAATTGGAAAACGTCTTCAGGATTATGACCATCGTGTAAGGGTGGCAACTCATTCAAATTTCAAAGAGTTTGTGTTAATTGCTAGGCTTGAGTTCTATCCATTAGGTGGAGATCCAAAAGTTTTTGTGGGTTATATGGTTAAAAATAAAAGCTTCTTGCCATCAGGACCTTCTTAGATACATATTCAACGAAACCAAATAAAGGAAATTATCCACTCTCTGCTTCCCGCTTGCAAAGAACTAGATCTTGATTCTGGTATCCATTTTAAGGCAGATGCAATTGTTGCAAATCCTCCAGCATACAAGCATACGCATGTTGCAAAGACAGTAAAAGTACCACTTCATATATTTTTCATGATGCCATGGACGTAAGTCTTATTTAGGCCAACAAATGAGTTCTCGCATCTGTTGTCCCATTTGAAGCATATAGCTGGATATCGACTTTCTTATCAAAATTTTGATTCAATGATTTGGCTTGGGATACGAGACATGATAAATGATGTAAAGAAAATATTATCACTGAAAATTTTCGTGCTCAAAAATCACCAGACTCAATACTTACCTTTAATGGCCGTATCTGAACATGAGAGTCATACTTATGTTGGTCATTACATACTCTGGTGATGGGCCTAAATGTGGCTTTCGCATTATACACAAGCTATCAATGGAACTATATATTAATCTCTAGATAAAAGTTGAGCAATTCGGACGAGCTAAGATCCACGCGAAAGCCTCCTTTTGGGCGAGAGGTAGCTCGAGCACGTGAAAGCTAGGTCTGCCGCACAAAACAGTCGCCAGCTAGTGTAATAAGCGAACGCATATCTATGCGGCAGCCCCAATTGGTGAGAGGCCTTTGGCTAGCGACAGGCTCACGTGACGATAGGGCATGGATGAGATACAAGCTATCGCATGCAACAGACCATGGGCGAGAGCAAAAATGCGAGTGCATAATGTCTTTGACGAGAGTGTGCCTTGCACACACGACAGCAAATAGCGGCGAGCATAGCTACCCACGGCAAGACACTTGGGCAAGAGGGTGCTCGCCCATTCGACAGCCAATGCGGGCCACCAAAGGTCTACGCAGAAGCCTTCTGGCGAGAGGATGCCTCGTCCAAGCAACAGAAGCTGAGGTAGATTTTGTGGTGATAGAATGGCTCGCCTTGGCGATAGCCAATAAGGTGTTGTGAAATAATGCAGGATAAAATCAATAACAATAAAGTCTGACCATAAGAGTTGGATGCCCATCATCAGCTTTTTAGATATCAGAAGTACGCGACATCTCCCCTGGGCGAGAGGAGTCTCCTGCATGCAAAAACAGCGATAGAAGGGCTCTCGCAAGCAAACGGCAAGAGAAGGTCTCCCGCACACTGACAGCAAGAGAGGGCCCCCGCGGGCAATAGGACTTGAGCGAGACATGGTCTCCCGCGCGCGACAGGCTTTGAGCGAGACAAGGGCTCCCACATGCGACAGACCTTAGGCGACAGGGGAGCCCTCACGCGCGATAGGCCTTGATTGAGATAGGGGCTCTCGCACGCCACAAGCTCCCCACGTTGATAAAATGACAGCGAAGAAAATTAGGTGAACACAGCACCCATACGCAAGATTCCACCGTTAGCACGATGCAGGCGAGCAAAGAACACCCAAGTCATGCCTTTCGGCAATGGCTAGCAACACTGGCGAGCACGGAATCCAAACTACTGGTGTCCGAGTTAGGCACTAGCAGTTGTCGTGAAAGGCAGCAAGACAAGGAAAGCTTGGTTTGATTGAAAACAACTTGTGGTAAGCTCGTGAAGGTAGATTGCTGGTACCGAGGCACGACTTAGTGCACAATCCATGGTTGACAGCAGAACATCCCAGCACTCGTACTTTACAGATTTTTCAAAGACAAAGACTTTGAATGGTACAGGTGGTAAACATTTGCTATTATTGTTTTAACATTTGCTGCAATTATATTATTACTTACTCCATTTAATTGAAAATACTACATTATGAAACGAAAGGCCAGTTATTTTTATCTGTACTATGATAATCCTCCATGTTTGATAGACATGTTGCAGGAATAGAAGAAGACGCGAGACGGGCACAAATAAGTCCCTAAGCGAAAAATGCGCTAGACGGGCACAAATAAGACCTTAAGCGTGAAGAAGACGCGAGACGGGCACAAATAAGTCCCTAAGTGAAAAATGCGCGAGACGGGCACAAATAAGACCTTAAGCGTGAAGAAGACGCGAGACGGGCACAAATAAGTTCCTAAGCGAAAAATGCGCGAGATGGGCACAAATAAGACCTTAAGCGTGAAGAAGATGCGAGACGGGCACAAATAAGTCCCTAAGCGAAAAATGCGCGAGACGAGCAAAAATAAGTCCCTAAGCAAGAAAATTCAAAAGTCCCTAAGCGAAAAATGCGCGAGACGGGCAAATCAAAAGTCCCTAAGTGAAAAGTGCGCGAGACGGGCAAACAAAAAGTCCCTAAGCGAAAAGTGCGCGAGATGGGCAAACAAAAAGTCCCTAAGCGAAAAATGCGCGAGACAGGCAAATCAAAAGTCCCTAAGCGAAAAGTGCGCGAGACGGGCAAACAAAAAGTCCCTAAGCGAAAAATGCGCGAGACAGGTAAATCAAAAGTCCCTAAGCACAAAAGGGTGCGAGACGGGCAAAAATAAGTCTCTAAACGAAGTATGTTACAATTTTATCATATTACATTTAATGTATTACGTTGGCATCTCATAAATGATACTATATTCTAACAAGTCCTTAAGCGGATAGTACGCAAGACAAGACCAATACTCCAGTAAAGGTTCTTCTTTGGACACAAAAAGTCGCAAAGAAAAACTTGGGGAGCACACAGTATGCAGGCTGTGAGGTATGTTACGAGGTATGTCACAATTTATCATTGGATATGTGCTGCAATTGGTTGACAAATTACATTTAACATTTTATGTTGGCATTTCGGATATAAATAATGTTATAGTCTTATCAATTCTAAAAGTCCCTAAGTGAAAATGCGCGAGACGGGCAAACAAAAAGTCCCTAAGCGAAAAACGCGCGAGATGGGCAAATTGTGAAATCTTCAAGCAATAAAGTGTACGGATAAATGCGATACCCAAGTACGGATAAATGCGATACCCAAGTACGAATTCTTCTTTAGATGTAAGTGCTTCATAAGAAGAGCTGGGAGCACTATAGATTAACTTCTCCATTAAAAGGAGTATCGAAACTACTAGGCACCCATGCATATGCGTCCCAAGGTGCTATAATGTCAAGAGCTTAATCCTTAAGAAAATTAGTCTCTGGATTATCTAAATCTTCGTCCAAGCTTGTGAGAACCTCGACCATCTCGAGTCGACCAAAAGGCTTCTAAGAGCTGGTAAGATCAGATAAATCTTCACAAGTGCCTATCCTCAGAAAAGGTTCAAAATTCTCAGCATCTGGATCGAGCTTCAACCAATCAAGAGCATGCAGAGTACAAACCACATCTGATGAAACCAGATAAGAACATATGCATCCGCTTATGGCACTTCTTGACGATGTGCCCTCATGGCTTTAACCTAGATTCAGTTTTCTTCCTCTTGGCTAATAGAAGGCACTTGACAAAAGAAATGATGACACGAAGTCGTCTCTGCTAAAAATAATAATGAAGTTCACTAGTTAAGCCCTCAAGTGAAGATGAAAAGATTCTTGTGATAATCCCAGAAAGAGGGCAGCAAAAGAATTTGAAAAGCCCATTCTTTATATACTCTTTCACAAGATAAACCTTGTAAAAGAGTGGGGAGCAATTGATGTGAACTAGGTCAATTATTACTGGGCTTTTCTATAAGTCAAGTTGAAGACCATTGAGCAAAATGATAATCTAAGCCCAAGAGGAAAGAGGACTCAGAAGGCCCATAAATGACCATTTAAGCTGTGGGTCATAAAGGTAATTATGCGCAATCTAACTCCTATAAATAGGTCACATGTATCATCTTTAAACCCTAAGCTCTATTAGCCTACTGAAATCCCGTCAAAACCTGTCTGACTTAAGCATCGGAGTGCGCGCGCAGGGGTTTTGACTTTTCCTATTTCGCAGATTCGTTGGAGACAAACTAACGCGAAGATCGAGGATTTGACGTCAGCAACTTTTTATTGTTGTTTTTGGCAATAACAGTTTCAAACAATACGTTGCATGGAAATTCATTCTTGTATCAATAAATTCATATATAATTAGACCTGTTCATCGACTGACGGTCCATTAAAATTTAAAAATTAATTCAATTTTTTAGTGGATTTGAACAAACAAAATAGCCCAATGAGGCTTGGACAAAAAAATTAAGCTCATTGACTTTTCAAGTTGGGCTCGGGCTTTATCTATGGAGAATTAGGTCTAGCTTGGCCAAATTCAAACATATTTGAATTAATAAATTTTTTATATAATTAACTAAATATAGTGTAATTATATATATATTTTTTGTTACAATAATTATATGTATTTAAACCATTGTTCATTAATAAACACTATATATGTAAAATATGAAAATTGACATGCAAAGTATTGACAAATCATATTAAACTTTAAAGGAATAAAAGAATTAAAATGCAAAACACCAGGCCGAGTTGAGTTTGGGTGTGCGCAAAAATATGCCAAAATGGGCCTAGACAAAAATTGAAGCCTGAATGATCGGGTAGGGTCGAGCTTGGGCTTGTATATAGTCCGTTGATATATAACATAATCTCGGCCTGAACTCAAACCAGCCCGGCCAATGGACACCTCTATATAAAATATAATTTTTATTTAAAATTTTATAATATAATTAATTAATCAACTATGGTAGTAAGCAACACTTTTTAAAGTTAGTGTATTAGTATTTCATAAAAACTAAAGTGGTTTATTTTGAAATTGAACAAAAAATTATTAAAAAATTGATTTTTTTTATTTGGGTAAGTTTAAAGACTTGGAAATAGTGATATATCCTACTTTAAAGAGAAAATGCAAAGCAATTATTCTTTTACTTAAAAATAGAAAAAAATGAAAAAAGATGTTTGAGGTATAATGCACCTCTCATTTTTACCTCTATACCCACAAATTAAATGCATTTCACTTTTTTTTTAATTATATTTTTGTGGGTGTGAAGATAAAAAAAATGAAGTTAGTTTTCTTTCATGCATTTAAAATTTCAATGTGAGTAAGCTACTGTTTGCTAAACAATTAAAAAGTTTTCAATTTATTAAAAATAAAAATTTTTAATGATTTAATATTTTCAATATGTTTGATAATATATTTTAAATTAACTTAAAAGAAAATTTTCAATGAAAAAACATTGAATAAAATAAGTCGATAAACATATATTTATCACTTAATGTAGAAAATTTTCAACCACTTTATCAATAAAATAAAATAAATTAGACTATTTTATCATAAAAATTTACATAATTATCTATTTATCCATCAGATTACATACATACTCCAACCATACTCAACATTATATTATTATCTCATCAGGTTTACATACAAACTCAACATTTCTCTACCACCATTCTTCTACTATTAAAGCATTAATATTGAAAAAAGTCAATGTCTTCCCCAATTTGACTTGTTTGGAGATGAAGATTTTAAAGATCTAAAAGTTGATATACTGTAGGCCTTGAAGACCATATAACGAAGCATATTGCTTTTTTTTGTATTTTTTGTTATTTTGGTGTTTCAACTGTCATTGATATCCAAAAATTTTTTTGTTTTATTTCATTATGGCAGATCATTGCTTGAAGAAGTAATGATCCCATGAATAATTTGGGACTTTTATTAATAATGCATTTTAATCTAAATGTGATTCGGGTTTTTGATTTTCAAAAAAATTATTTTTTATATTTGAATATTATTTTATTTTTTTAAATTTATGATGTTTTTGGATTTAATAATTATAGTTTTTTCTCATATTTCATACCTATATTATAAAATAGAATATATCAATAAAAACTTGAATTTATTTGAAATGGTATGAAAATAAGGGTAAAAATGTAAACTAACAAAATTTTAAATTTCAAACATTTATTGTTATCAAACAATATATTTATATTCAACACTTAATTTTTAGTAAATTATCAAACAGTTTTCACAATTCAAATTCAATACTTATTAAATTCAGTACTAAAAATTTAGTATTTAATTTTTCAATTTATCAAACAGTACCTAAGTCTAAAATTGAGTTCAACAACCTTTCATATGCCATTTTACTTGAAGGGTTAGGTTGTCAAATAAATAAATCAAGTTCTCAATAGTAATACATTCATTATACCAGATAAGTTATTAATCATAATTTATATTATAGCATTGTCTATATGTATCTAATTTCCTTTATGAATGCATCATTGTTGTTTAATAGTTTCTTGTCAAGTCAGTTTGTAAAAATTAGAAAGCAGTGAGTTAAAGTGATACAAGCTAAGATGTTAAGATGTTAACAGAATTCGGCCTTCATTATTTGCATGAGACGATCTTGTGCAGAAGAAATTTTGTATGTATTCAAAAATACATTAAAGTTTGTCATAATTTAATTATGATGAAATTTCATACTTTCTTGAAAATATTCAAAAAAAATTTTAGCATAAGAACTTCTACAAATAATGAAGGCCAAGATCTTTTAGCATTCCAGCTTGCATCGCATTATATCACGGTTCTTAGTTTTTACAAATCAACTAGACAAAATACTATTAAATAACAATGTTGTATTTTCAAAGTGATTTAGATGCACATAATCAATGTCATGATATAAAATGTGATTAATACCTTATCTAATATAATGCATACATTCCACTGAGAACTTGGTCTATTAATTTAACATACCCTTTCGACTAAAATGGCAAAGAACTCACTATGTATAAGCTTTTTCGACCATCTGAAACTTAATCAAAATTAGGTTTAACTCTTTGATTAGAAACTTGATAAATTTAAAGAATCACATTAATTAAAAGTACACTATAGTAAAAATTGTTCAGTTAAAATGGTCACATGCATAAACAACCAAAATCAAAGGACATAATGAGAAAACAAACTTTAAACTCTCAAAACTTTGAAATGAAATATTTGTCACCAATAATTTCACTCGAAATCCTTTTGCAGTAATTTAGACATTAATTTTTGGTAAGAAAACTTGTGTAAAAGCAAAGGAACTAACAATCCTAAAACAAGAAGACTTGTAACTAAAATTCTCCTTCAAATCTACAAAAAAGTCATCCTACACTAAATTAAAACAACAATAAAACCCTAAATTTAAAAATTAGAAAAAATTAAACCCTCAAAATCAAAAGAAGTATTTTTGGATAGCAAACCTCATTTGTGTAGAAGCCAAATAAAGTAAGCAAAAAATGTCCTTCAAATCTACTAAAACAAGTGACAAACAAAAAATAAAATATAAAAAATATAAAAAAAGTAAAAAAATTACACCCTAGACATTGGAAAAAGGCACTGTGTGATTGATTTATAAATGAAAGTGGTTAATCATCACTACTATAGCAATTTCGTGATGTTTCATTTATCACAAGAGTCGATCTATAAATGAAAATAATTTTCTATGAGTTCAAAATGCAGTAGCGCTAAAAATGGCCTGTAGAGTAAACAACGTTTGGGGTAGGTTAAGAGTTGATAAAAATTGCTTTTGCTCAGAATAAAGTTACATTGAAAATGATTATTTGTTGGGCGAAATGAAATAGAGAGAAGGATTTGAAAGTGAGCTATGAACTATAAATTTGCTTATAAGCTAAATAAAAATTGAAAAAGATTACTGCTATCATTTAAAACCATAATATGTAATAATGGTAATTTCATTTGAAATATATAAAAATATTATGTTTAATATAAAGACCATAATCTATTTGAAATTAGACTATGCTTAGGATTAAAACTTGTAGACTTTGATTATTATACGAAAATCTCGAAAGAAGAAACATCAAACTCAAAGACCACGTTTGAAACCCTAAACCATATTTAAATTTATTCAAACAACAAACTATCATTCATAAACTTTGCATCAACCTTGCCTGAAACTAAAGTCATTGTCAATATACTTGAATCTTCGAAGAAGAAAGATTGAGCTACAAAGGACTACGCTTAAAAACCTAGACAGTAGTGTATTAACAAATGAAAGTCATAGTTAAATTATTGAAATAATAAAATGTCTATTCATAAATAAAATTACACCAATCTTGCCTAAAACTAAAATGATTTTCTAATGCACTTAAATCTTGGAAGGCCAAGCATTGAGCCTTTAGCCACAAAACACTACTTTTGAAACAAAAAGTCATAATATATTTTTATGCTTTTACTGTATTTGAATCTTAAAAGACAAAACATTGAGCTTTGAGCCACGGAAGAATTATGTTTGAAAAAAAACTGTAGTCTATTTATATACTTTTGATATCTAAAGACTATAATGTGCTGAAAATAGTTGTTTGTATATAATTAAGGTTAAGTAAAATGTTGTGTTTTAGCATCTTAGAGTACGCTATTAGTACAAACATCGTTAGAACTACGGTGCCAAAAATATGAATAAGTTATAAAATTTAAAAATCTGCAATAAAAAAACATTAAATTGCACTGGCATTCAATAATCGTAATCTATGCGCTTTTTTCTAGTAGTGTCTTTTTGCAAGAATGGGAAACCACTCTATCATTCGTCATGCATGTCATGGTCATTCTTAGAACGGGCTTGATAGTGTGATGGTGGTTGTTGTATTTATCCAAATCACTTCATGTATCTTTAGGCCAAATCTGACGATTCTTTCGGCTAGTTATAGGGATGGCAATGGCACCTTATAAAGGGTACTTGGCGTTGCTCGATCCAATTAAGTAAGATTAAGGTATTATATAATCGAGTTTGAGTAAAATTCGATAGTAAACTTATTACTCATCACGGGTTTGGATAATTATCTTAGGGTATCTGCTACCCGAACCTGATTATAAATAATAATAGTTTAATATTATATTTATATTTTTTATATATAAATTATTTATTGGTCATGTTTATATTTAATTAAATTAATTCATTAAATATTATAATTATGATTTTTAACTTTAATTTATTTTTATGAGTTAAATTAAATTTGTTAATTTAATTTTTTAAATAATTTATTTTAAAATTCATTTTTTATTTAAATTTGAAAGTCAAATTTTGACTTAATAAATGGTTATTTAAAATGTTTGGATAGTTAAACTGATATTTTTTATATTATAAGATTAGGATTCAGGTAACACAAATTAAAATAATCGATTAGTTAACCGAATTTTGGTATTATAACAATTGATCAGGTTCGAGTTTGCGTATATTAAAATTAACTAGTACTCAATCAATTCACATTCTCAGCTAGTTATGCTCAGGTGGGTCAAACATTTAGTTTGGGCTTTCCTTATTGGTCTCGCTCTATGTTTTAGAAATCCATTGGATCTCTCAGCCATTCTCTACTGTTTGGGCTAAAGTTATTGGGTTACTAACAAACCCAAAAGGAAACTCCAAAAGCAGGGTTGATAAAAAAATCCAAAAGTAAAGAAAAAAAAAAACCCTAAAACAACACACAAGAAAATGAAGTAGATATACCCAAAATGCTTGAATTGCCAAGAACAAACCAGAATATATATATATATATATATATAGATATATATATAAAATCACACGGAAGACCAAGGGATGTAACCCTATTAAAGATATTGTTTACTTTAAAAGATCTAATAAGTTTAATATGAAGAGGCATAAAACCATTGAGCATGTTTATTACTGTTTATTTTATGTTTGGTGTGTATCTAAATAGAGATATTTGATTTTGGAAGGAGTAATTATCATTTTGGTATACAATGATTCAATTCACCACAAAAATAGAAAAGATCGTTTTTAATTCACGACATTAATTTTTATTTTCTGTTAACCCTTAATTAATGTTAGTTACATCTATAAGTTGATATAAATCATTAGTAAGACCAAACGCTTTTTTTTCTCTTTTTTTAAGGAGCAATATATATGGCTAAATATATGACCACAACTTAGAATTAGAAGTTTTTTAATCAATGTGGAGTAACTTCATTTTCTTAAAAGTTCTTTTTATATACTAATAGTGAAAAAATTTTAATTCCACGTATGGTGTTAAGAAATAGCTATATATTTCTTTTTATTAATTTTTTAATATAACTTAAAAAAATTATATTATCTTATTAATTTTGTCAATGAAATTTAAAAATTAATTCACATATATTTGAATTGGTGTCACACTCATTATCGGTGAATCTAAAATCCAAAACCCAACATCCACGCAAACAACCCAACACATAAATTGCCAAATTTGGGCTCCATTTATAGGGTAACTTTAGTAGGCTTTTGATTAATTTTCACTTAAAGACTCGACAATGATGCGTGTGAATGGCCACTCGCAACTTTGTAAAGTAAGATCCAACCGTGTTTGACCCAAGTAAACGGGGGATAATACCATCCATAGACAACAATTTCGCATGGGACATGCCTAGGGAAAAAGTGCCTTTGTTTGGGAAGTCTTCATTCAAGGTAACTGCATTAACTTAATGCTATCTTTACTCTGAAGTCATGCTCTGTAGGCCCAATTTCGATTTGGGCGGCACATCTTAGATTCTATTCATGAGCTCTGGACCATTTTTGTAAAATTTCCCTTATGGGAAATGAATAACTAACTACTAATACATGATAAAAGTTAGATTTTACGATTCGAGTTTCTAATTTATTTTCATATCTTGTAAAATTGTGTTTGTATCATGGAAAACACAAAAATTTTATGTCAAAATTTCTGTTTACACAAAAAACCTAAAATTTTATTTTTAGTTTTTACTATATTTATATACAATTTTTACTTAATTTTAGCTCGTGTCACTATCATGTCTTATATTTATATCATTTTTGTGTCGTGTCTAAGATTGTCAAGTCTAATAAAAGTGAGAAAAGACCGTATTCTAGTCACTTTGATATTGGATTATTTTGGGCTTATGTTGTTTCAAGTTTAAACTACTTAAAATTTTATTTTGAAAGTTAAAATTTTTATTGAAGATTAAAAGTTGCAGCCAAGCTACAAAGTCAACATTTCTATTAACCCCAGACTTAGCTAGGAAATCAGCCAAAAAGTTAGCCTCTCTTAGTACATGAACGAAGGAAATCTCACCAAGGGTTGAAATGAAGTTTCGCTTCTTGTTGATAAGATTGCTGTATCTCCAAGGGCTATTATCAACACTTTTAATACATGAAATAGCTACCTTTGAATCACTTTCTATGATCAGTGGTGGCCAAGGGTTCAATCTGGCTTTAGAAATAATTGAAAGAGATTCAATGATAGCAAGGAGCTCAGCCAAATTAGAGTCCGCAAGCCCAATATTCTTAGAAAACATAAGCTTGATGAGTCCATTAGAGTCTCGAACCACTCCACCCACTCCAGCCATTCCAGGCTTCCTAAGGGACGAGCCATCCACATTGATTTTCCATGCTCCATTGGGAGAAGGGGACCAACAAACCTCAAACCTTCCTGATTTTTTTTATCGGTAAAGACAGCTCATGAAGATTAAGCAAGATGTTGTTTAGATCAAGCTCTGAATATTTTGCTTTCAACCACCAACTGCATCGAACAGAAATCAAATAAGAAATTTGCTCAGGACTACACCTTTTGGAGCTGAAGACAACATCATTCCTTGCCAGCCAAATAGACCATAATGCAGCGTAAAAGATGATCATCCAAATGAGCCTTTTGTTTTTTTTAATAGCCATACCATTCCAAATGAGAAACAAGGAGCTAAGATTGTTAGGAGAAGCCCACTGTTGGTTCCACGTCTTTAAGAGAAGAGACCGGACCGTCCAAGAGAAATGGCATGTCTCAAACAAATGCGAAGCAGATTCCTTACCAGGACAGAAGGCACAATTGTTCTTTGTATTTGACGCCACTCCTCTGCATTGAAGGACGTCCAAGACCGGAAGAGAGCCGTGAATGGCATTCCAGCAAAACAGTTCAACTTTTGGTGGAGCGCAACCCTTCCAAATACAAGCTTCGACCATGTGGCAGGAATTTTTAGATTCCATCATCTGCCTGAACAATTTAGTTTTATAAGCCCCATTTATGCTATGTGCCCAAATCATTCGGTCCTTTGTAAAAGGGGAAATCTGGAAAGAATTGATAGTTTGGATAAAATTATTCCAAACTTCCTTCTCCCAATCAAATAGAGCCCTTCTAAGTTTGATTTCCCACTTCCACGATTTATTAGACCAGAAGCCAAACTCCTTCACATGGCTATTTTGATTTAGAGCTAACGCAAAGATCCTTTTGAAGGAGTTCTTCAAGATAACACCATGGATCCACATGTTACACCAGAAGAGAATCTTAGAGCCATCACCTGCACATAACAAGAACTTTGAGTTTAAATCATTTGAAGAAAAGTTATTATTCCAAGTGAGTTGGATATCTTGCCACACTCTAGAGAAGTTTTTTGTGTTGCAAGGTCTCGGCCACAATCCATGAGAAGGAAGGTAGTATTTCTCACAGATCACTTTTTTCCACTGGGCATTATCCTCAACACCGAACCGCCAAGGCCATTGCAAGAGGAGGGACTGATTGCAAATTTTCAGATTAATAACACCCCAACCACCATTTTTCTTACTAAGGAAGATAGTATTCCAACTCACCAGTCTCATTCTCCTTTTGGTCTTAGAATCACCCCAAAGAAATTGCCTTTGAACACTCTCCAATTTATTCACAACCACTGCTGGTGCCTTAAACAATGATATAAAGTAAACAGGGAGGTTGGAAAGGACAGATTTAAGAAGAGCCAATCTGCCCGCCATTGAGAGCATTTTACTCTTCCAGAGCTCAAGTTTATTTTTGAATTTTTGAATGACCTGGTTCCAAATTTGAATCTTCAAGTCTATTTTTTTCAAGTTTGAACTAGGTTCGAGTCTAGATTAGAATCAAATCGATACTTAAAATTTTAACCAAAAAGTAGTTAATTTTAATTTTTGGTATTATGTTTAGGATATAATGAGTGTGATTTGAATTTATCTCAAATTCGAATCGTTTTGAAGTTATTATTTTTGTTTGTCATCTAAGATTAAGATGTTTGACTTTTTTTTAAAAAAAATTCAATAGGGATTTGAGTTCAAGTTTTGTTAAGGAATGGAATCGAATGTATATTGAGCATTGATCTTGTAAAGAGAACGTAAGAGTAACAAAAATTTTAATATTTTCAATTCCCAAATCCTAAGATCTTGTTGATAGAACTTACACAATCATTCAACAAAATCAATATGACCAAAATTCCTATACCTAATTAGTAGTTGCGTTTGTCGATCACAAAAAAAAAAAAGCTTGGTTGTTGCAAACAACAACTTTCCAAGTGTTTAACTTTTAACAACAATCCACACGAACAAGAGGACAAAACCTTCAGCGTGTGGGAGAAATTTAGTCATAATTCTAAATCTTTGTTTGTTGTCTCTAATTTTCTTCTCTTAAGAGTTCTTAACACATGAGATTGAAATGATGATTCAATTGCATTATATACGCAAGGGGCCAGTTAGGGTTCTTTAGAAAGAGGTTTGTGGTTGACCTTAATCCTAGTCCAAATAGGATATTAGGTATGGCCAACCGTGCCTTATACTTCAAGTATTGGACCTTTAGTAATTCCCTTATTTGGGTGTCTAATAAATTTTAGGTTGATAAATTAAGTCCAACTTAATTTAACCAAACTTCAATCTTTCACAAGCTATGTATTGTTAAGTGTGTCCTATAGATTCCTTAACATAATGGCAAAAAATATAAAGATTGTAATCCTTGATTAGTTTTTATTAGATGAATCAAACTCTTTAGTTCTTCATTATTAATAAAAGTCAAAGTTGTTTAACAAACCTATCCATGCTTGATTTCTCAGTATAATTATTATCCTTTCATCACTTAATACCTCGATTAACTTTAAGCAAGATTTTTTGTCTACTTAATTACTTTAACCATATTAAGTCTTTGTTTAAGCAATTAACTCTTTAAATAAGTTTTAGAGCTATCCAAAACTTCATTCCACTCTAGCCAGAGATTTTGTGTTGTCCGTACCAAGACTAATTGAGATATTCCCTTGACCACTCAAGGTGATGAATCTTATATTGATTACTCATGCATCCTTATATGTCTCATGTGTTATGGGGAATACTAGAGGCAATCGCTTTGACAGTCACATTTTAGCACTCTCAATTTTATTAGGCCATGTTATTTTTTTAATTTTACATAAAAATAGATTACCTATGTAAGATGTTGAAAAGCTGAAGTACATGGATGCTTAAATATACTTTCCAAGTAACCTGCAATAGTAGGTAACAGGTCTTCACATAAAACTAAGAAGTGACATGGCCCAATAAGATGAAGAGTGTTGAAATGTGACCGTCAAAGTAACTGCCCCTATGGTTATACCTAAAAGTACCTAACTGGGACATCAATTGTTAAGACCATAAGTAAAGTAAAATCAAAGTATAACATTCATCATATAATATCATTAGTAATCTCAATTCAAATGATCACTTATACAACTACTATTTGAGAATCTTGTCATAGATGCTTAGTGATTTACCAAATGGCATTTATCGGGTCAAGTTTAGTGAAATTGTTCATGTAACAAGAACCTATATGTTAGTTCAAATTTATCTGAACTTCAATCTATTATATTGGTTGTTTGCTTCATAAGCTAGAGCATAACCATGTGCATGTCTCGACAATTTTATATATGTTTTATCTTGATAAAGCATTGACTACAAAAATTTTAGAAATGATGCTTTAATTCAATGATGATTTCATAATTACAACCTTTTTGTAATTCTATTGCAAAGCATATCTATTTCGTGGACTTTATCTAAGTAGTAAGTAGTATCAAATGTATAAACTTATAGAGAAAGAATGTCTTAGTTGAGGTAGGTGAAGGCACTTGTATGGTGCACACTTTAGCAAAAGGATATTGATATTCATCAAACAACACATGATGAGAGACAAATATTTTATGTATGTTGGGATCAGGACTAAGCGCTTTGGTGTTTGGAATACCCTAAAAAAACATAAGGTCGAGTTTTTTGATCAAGCTTTTGTGTAGTATAAGGTTTTAGTGAAGGGTAACATAAACAGCAAAAATCTTTTAACTTTTCATAATTTGGGGGTTGATGAAACAAAGACTCATAAGGACTTTTATTTTGAAAGATTGGTGTAAGGCTGTAAGCCATCGGTTTATGAAATAGATAGCAGTTTGAAAGGCAAATGACCAATAAGAGATAGGCATGGAAGCTTGCTGTAACAAGGTAAGACCAGTTTCCACTATTGTTTCGTGTCTTCTTGCTACAATAGCATTATGTTAGGGAGTGTAACAGGGTGTATGTAAGTGCTGAATACTAGATTTTTGAAATAAATCAATAAGCTTGGAGTCCTTAAGGCCATTGTCAAAGACAATGGTAACAATCTTGGTATTAAAATTATTTTCAACTAGACTCTTGAACTTAGGAAACAAACTTGCAACATCAAATTTGCATTTTATTGGATAAAACCATGTATATATTTGGTGAAATGGTCAACAAAGGAAACATAAAAATGGAAAACCATGAACTTAATTAAGTGTAAATTAAGTTTAAAGGACCTTTACTCATAAGAGTAGAACAATGAAAAGGTAGTTTATGGCTTTTGTTACATCTACATGTATTACAAGAAGCTAAGGAACTGGACACAGGACTAGAACAAGGAAGAGATTACTTTAAATGGAGCTAAATCTTTTGAAGAAAGGGATGACCAAGTCTTTGATTCCATTGTGTAAGGCATGCGTTAAATCCATCCAAAGCTAGTGCAGGAGATTTGAGAAGGTTCAATGGCTGAAAACTTCTGCACACCATTCTTACTCAAACCTTGTGTAAAAGGTTTCCTAGTGTGGAGATCCTTGATCAAGAAAGATTTTAAAAAAAAAATTCAATAGAAACAGAATTTGTGTCACAAAATTGGAAATAGAAATGAAGTTATACTTGGATTTTGGAACACACAAAATATTATCTAAATGAAAGGGAGTAGGATATGATGAGTATAAACCATGATAAGTGAGAGTGGTAGAGCCAGTGCGAGTGATAGAGAGATCGGTACCATCATCAACAAATAGTTCATCTGAGCTTGCATAGTCTGAGTGGAGTTGTAAGTTCTGAACCTTAGAAGTGGGATGATCTGAGGCTCCTATGTCTACTAACCGATAATTCTTCTTTCAAGAGTTAGAAGCATAATTGGCTTGAGATTGCCTTGGTGATTTAATCTTGAAACAATTTCTTGCGATGTGGCCTGGTTTGCTACAGTACAGACAAACAACTTTAAAACCAAATTAAGGAGAAGAATGCACATGCCTTTGTATGCTGGACAGAGAATTGTTGGATTTGTTTGGCAAGCTAGTATTGTAGTTCTTGTTTGGACCATCTTGATATGAACGTATAAATCTAGACCTGTCTCTAGAAAGATTGGATTTTTTAGCCATAAAAGCATAATGAACTTGCAGAACAGTTTCTTGACTAGAGAGATAAATTTCATATGCATGGAACTTTTCAAGAATATCCTTAAAGGAGATGGTAATGTCTATGGCCCTTACGCCAGCAACAATCTCTTTGAAGTCACCATTCAAGGCATGAATAGCAAATTCCTCTTCACTTACAGGAGAAATAAAGAGAGCCAATTCATTGGCAAAGCTTCACAAATGCTGAAAATATTCTAAAATTGACTTGAAGCCTTTTGGTTTGGTGACTTTCTCCCTCAAAGTCATCATCCGAGACCTGGATCTGCTTGCATAGAGATTTGTAAGCTTGTTCTATGCTTCAAATGAGGTAATGGCAAAGGTAATAAAGGGCACTACTAAGTCAATAGTAGAGTATATTCTTCCATGTAAGAGAAGCTGATCTTGTTTGATCTAGATATTTTACCTCAAGTAGCAACACAAACAACCAAAAATAACCCAAAAATCAGCCAAATAAACATAACAAACTCAGTAGAAAGAAAACGGGTTTTCATTTTTGCCCTAGGATTTTGCTTTGGGGCATTTAGAAAGGTTTTCAGTGCATGTATTACTGGAGTGAAATTAGGTAAATTTGACTGAGCTCATTTTATGAAAAAGAAATTAAAAACCCAAACACTAGCAAATTAGTAGTGATTTGACGACAATCGTAAACTTTCTTTTTTATTTTTCTTGGGAGCCATTTGACAAAATAGAGTTGGTTAGCATATCATAGTCTGCAGTCACAGCAGAAGCACGTCACCTGGCTTTTCTACGTATGCAATCAGGGTAACTTCGTAGACATTTAAGAGCATTTAATAATAATATAGAAAAAAAGTTTTCTTCCTGAAGGACATTAATTAGTGGGGGCTTGTAGCAAGACATTTTATAAAGTCGACTTTGACCACAACGTCCTCGTTAATTAAATAAATAAATCATCGCATCTGTTCTGGTTAATTAGTTAAGATTTTCACCAGTGATTAAGTAAGAAGAGTGGTTAAGTAAGAAGCGTGATAAATATTATGACTTAGCTAATAACTTTAATTTTCGTTCTTTAAATATAAAAAAAAAGTTGCCTGCGCGTACATAATTTTTTTTTGTTACAAGAGAAATATTAAATAATTGGGGATGAAAATACTTGGATTCGATCCTAAAACTTACAATATACCACAACTCATCTTTAGTCACTAAATCAAAAAGTTGTTGACGCGTGCACATAATTTTAGTAATTGATGGTCAAATTCAAATTTTAAAACGCAATTTACAACTTTTTTTGGTTTGTCAAAAATAAAACTCATTATGTCATTATAACATTTTTTTTATCTTATGATCAGAGTAGTATCAAGACTTGAAACTCTGAACTGGATTTACAGGACAACATTTACTCACCAATGAATTCAATCCCCGTTTCATCGTAACTTTAACAAGCATAAAATAATACAATCTAAGTACTTTTTTCAGCCTTTATTTATGGGATTGAAGTGAAGCACAAAACTTATTGATAATTAATTGTTATTCGAAGTTCTGGGATTGATTCCCATACATTTATGCACACACCTAATTTATAAACATATTATAATGAGCAAGGGAATTAAAGCCAATCTTTTGGTGAATTGGGAAGAGAAAAAAATTACCCAAAGCATTTGGTATATGAGAAAAAAAAAAGACTTTCCATAAATCTACTTTCACGTAGAAATGATACAAATTCCAAATTAAGATGAGAAGAAAAGTACAAAGAGAATGCATTGAAGAATAAGCCTAAATTTCTTATTGTTCCAGTAAAACATTAATTTAGTTAAATCATTAATAGTTAATTACATGTCGAATTATTATTGATTAATTTTTGTGTTTAACCCCAGTTAAAAGAAGGGTATATATTATATATAGCTAGCTACTAGAAAGTAGGAAAAAGATTTAATCCCAAATGGGCTCAACCTGCATTTCTTCATAATCATGGCTCATCATGAACTCGGCTTCATCAGCCCCATACCCATACTGCATTGGCAGAGCACCTGTCAATTCCATCCACATCTTGGGAGAATCCAGCGGGAACTCATTGATGGCCTGAATTTGGCTCTGTGACAGTCCAACCCTAATCGGACCAAGGCTCCCACCGCCACCACCCACCTCTGTCACCATCTCCGAACTCATCTTTGGTCTTCTGAACCTCATTGCTGCCTCTTGAGCCGCCATTTGCACGTCTTCCGCACTTGAGCTAGCCGGTCGCGGAAGGCTTTCGACCAGCTCCGGGAAGTTGAGTCGAGCAGCTCTTCCTCGGAAGTGTAATGCCGCCACATCATAAGCTGCAGCTGCCATTTCAGCTGTCTCGTAGCTTCCAAGCCATATTCGGGTCTTCTTACCTGGCTCACGGATTTCGGACACCCATTTCCCCCATTTTCTTTGGCGTACACCTCTGTAGTTAGATGGGCTAATAACTCTTGCACGCTGAGCAACTTCGTGTTCCATTCTCTAGGTTTTTCTTAATTCGCTGGAGAGAACAAAAGAAGAGAAGAAACTAAGAGCTGAGGTTTAGGATATGATGAATATTTGCGGTGCAAAGGAGCAGAATTTAAATAAGCCAGAAAAGAATGATGTTTGAATGGGATTATATGGAGATGGTTTCTGTTTCGAAGTGATGGTAAAGGATGGAGGCAGTGAGCTTCCGAGCAGCTACGTGAGTGCGAAGAGGCTGTCATGCGTGCATGTGCCACAATTTTTTGTTTTCGAATGATGCAACCAAATCCAAAATTTCCTCTTTTTTTAAAAAATAATTTTATTTAAAATTTTAATGGCTTGTCATGGTAGGTGTGTCTAGGAAACGCCCATTAAATTAAAAAAAAAAGAAAAGAAGAAGAAGAAGTTAGATTGCATCTCTTAAATTAGAAAAAATAAAAAATAAAAGGCAATTTTAATGAAATTAGGAAGGATGAAAAGAGGTAAAGATAAAAAATTTGCTAATATAATGGGTAGATTTCATAACTGCTTTATTATTTTGTAGTTTAACAATTAAATTAACAAATTTTTTATTTTTATCTTTTTCCATCCTTTCTATCAAACGAAACTTTAGAGTTATAACACTAGCTACCTAGGTTTAGTCATAGGCCAGGTACATTGATTTAGTCTCTGAAAAGTAGTTAAACTAAACTAATTAGAATTTAATCTATGACTAATGATCCAACATGTGGTAAAAGATTGATATATACTATTCATGGTGGAAATATAATATATATTGAGGAGACTTTTTTAATATTATATTGGGAAGACTTTTTTTTTTCAAAAAAAAAAGCTCCATTTGATTATTTTTTACTATTTAAAAAAATAATTAAATATATATAGTAAAACCATAAATCAAACAAACTCTTAACTTTCCCTTAAAATAACAAGAGATAAAAAAAGTTCTTGGGTCCGATCCCCACTAAATACACCTTTGAAGAGGAGTGAGGAGCCTTAACTGTGACGAAGCCTTGAACAGGATTAATCTTAAACCGTTAAAGTGGATGAAGATATATGTGGTTTACACAAAAAAGAGAGATAAACTGTGATGAGTTTTGATTTAAAAAGCTGCTTCTATGTTTATATGCTTTAAAATTTTGAATACAAATTAGTTACATTTAGTTTCATTATTGTTAATCAAATTAAATCTGCTAGATTAGTTAATTCGATAAAAATCAAAATATAAACAATCTTATCCAATAAAAAAAATAAAATAGAAATTACCCCTACCCGTCAAATAAAGAAATAAAAGATAGAAAAAAGTAGCAGACAATAAAAAATTAAAAAAAAGGCAAGATGCATACAAAAATGGAAGAGCAGGAGGTGCCGTGGAGATGTGCTTGTGGGGCGAACTGAGCTGGGCTAAACCGGTTCCGACCCACAAGTTATATAAACCAGTTTATTGAACCGAACCAAGTCATGCCAGTTCAGTAAGACCAAACTATTGGACAGACTAGGCTCAGCAGCTCTGCTCAATTGAAATGGGGCAGAGCAAGGCCGAGCCGGCAGACCCGGTTTTTTATTTTTAAAATTTTTTAAAAAAATTTAGTTATTAATTTATTTAATCAAAATAAATATTTATCAATATATTTTTATGATTTAATCTAATAAATTTATTTCTTAATAAACAATGTTAATAACAATTATATATAGCTTAATACCCAAATATGTCATTCACATTTGTCACAAAATAGAATAAAATCCTCAACGTTTAAATGCATGAAAATCAGTCCTAAACGTTTCAAAATAATTGAATTAAGGATATTTCCGTTAAATCCTTTAATTTTCGTTAAATTAAAGTAATTGTAATTTAAAGAAAAAATTATTATAAAATTATCTAGTAAAGCTATTGTTATAATAAAATGATAAATAATGATATCATGATAAAGTTATTATACCTTTTTTAATAAAGCAATTAGTTTAAAAAAATTATAATCTTTTTAAAATTTTTTAATTTTGTTAAACTTATTTATTACATTTGAAATATAATTATACTTATCATTTAAAATATAAGTAAACTTATCATTTTGCATTTAAAATATTTATTTATTTAGTATGTTTTTAAAATATTCATTTATTTTATGATTTAAATATTTATTTTTTTTTAAACATAGTATAACTTGAATTAATTTGGCATTTAAAAAATAATAATAAATGAGAATAAGAAGAGAGTAGGAGACCAAAGATTTTTTAGTGGAAAACTCCTTCAAAAATCAGAAGGGTAAAACTACGGGATCGTAGTCCATAAAAATATTTATTATGACTAAAATTATTACCTATTCCTCATAATTTATATGGATTGCCCTAAAAATTTCTTCCTTCTTCCTTGAAATATTATCAGCGAATTCATTGGTCATTCTAAGTTCAATATTGCGGGATTCCGTTTCAAACCAATCTTTAAGGCATGTTAACATTCATAGTGAATCCAGATTAAGAGTGGTTCGATGGTCTTCAAGGATTCTTCCACATGTTAAGAATGTGTATTCTGAAGCAATAGAAGAAACTTACACTACAAAAACATCTCAGGCCATGGAAGCTAAAATTGGAAATTGTCTTTGATTTTCTTTCCACCATTGGAGAATTTCAAAGTTATCGTCTATATGAAAGTCTTGACAAAAAACAAAAATCCTATCTCATTGAAGTTAAAACTTTGTCAAGTTGTTGATGATTCAAATCCACTAGCTTTCCCTTTTAGCTTCATTCTCTTTTTTTATTGCTTCCTTAATTGCATTCAAAACTTCTTTTCCTTTGCTGCTGCCGCCACTCTCAATTTCTTCGTTCAATTCTTCTTGTCCTCGATTGAAGTTGAACTACTGCCTCACTTTGATAAATATTAAATAATTCTCGAAAATAATTGTTAATTGAGGACTTTTGGTCCTCAATATAACTAAGACCAAGAAAATCTTTATAACAAAAAAATCTTTATATTTATCTCACCTTAACTAGGATCTATTAAAGCTGCAATACAATGAATAGAAGGAATTGTTTCCCAATATTTTTTAAAATTTTCCTCCATATCATTCACAAAAGAAGATAAAATTTCATGATTTTAAAAAATTTATCAAACATTGTATAAATAATAAGAACAAAATAAGGTATAGTTGGATAATATTGAGTTAAAAATCTTTTAGTTACATCTTTAAAAATAGATAATAAATCAATACAACATTCAATAAAAATCTAATCTGCATGATAAAGTGCTAAATATGGGCTACTTGTATAATTATTATAAAAAGGAGCAATAAGGTTTTTATAAAGTAAAACAGAAGAAAATAAACGATAGAGTGAGTTCCACCTTGTTTCTACGGGAAATGAAAATACTTTAACAGATATATTATTTGCTAGACAAAGCTGCTTCCATTCACGTTTATGATTTGAGGTGCATATCCATTTTGCTTACATTTTAATTTTATCAACTAGACCTATGCCATTAATACTACCACTACTACTAGCATTAAAACAACTTTGAACATACAAATTTATAATATGACATGCACATCTAATATGAAAAAAATACAGCTTGCATAACTGGATTTGTTGCAGTATTATTCGAAGCATTAACTAAAGTAATAGCCAAAAATTTATTATTTTCAAGTCCAAACAATTTACAAACATTAGTAATATGTTTATGAATAGTATATGCATTATGCGCTTTTTCTATTACATCTAAGGATAAAATTTATTTTTGCATGTATCAATCTTTATCTACCCAATGACAAGTTATAACAAGATAACTTATACCGTTAGCACTAGTCTATATATCACTAGTTAAACTAACCCAATATGAAATATTACTAAGTTTATTAATTAAAGCATACCTATATTCTTTAAACATGTCCTTGCAATATTTTTTAATGTATGTATGGAAACAGATTTATATGCAGGTTGTAAATATTTATAAACAAATTCTAAATATCTTACTTTTTCACAAATTGTGAATGACTGTTCAGTTTTAACCACAAATTTAACTAAATCACGTCTAGCTTAAACATTGTCAAAAGTAAATTTTTTCCACCATCATGTATATTATTTGAGATTGTATGCCTTCATTAATTTCATCTTCTTCATCTGAATTAATTTTATGTGCACCAATTAAATGTCTTTTATACATACCTATACCACCAGCATTTCCACTAGAGCTATAAGCATAAACCTTTTTACATATTCTACAAATAGTAGAATATTCATTCGTTGTACCTTCTTTTAACATAATGTCGAAATACTTCCATACTTTACTCTTTTTAGGGTGGTCAATCTTCCTCTTCGATGGTCTTGATGATGCAGTGATAGTGGTGGCAGCTAATAATTGTGTTTGACGATGACCTCCCTGACGACTAGTACTACGTCTATGATGTATAGATGTTGCCGAAGGAAGCTCCTCTTCCAAATGAAAATTGGGTTTGAATTCATTAAATGATTTGTCACCTATATTGGGGATTTCAGTAAAATCGAAAGGGTAAGAAATGGAACATGAACAACAAAACAATTTTGACATTTTTATATTTTTTAAAATAAATATTTGAAAATTTGAAAGAAATATATGTAGGAATATATATTGGAAGTTGGAAGTTGAAACTAAAATTAGTAAAATTGTAAAAAGAAAAGGAAAATGAATTTTAGAGAGAAAAATAATAATAATATATAAATTTAGAATAAGAGAATTTGAGTGAATTTTGAGAGAATTTGAGTGAGTATTGAGAGGGTATGAGTATTGAAAATATTGAGAGAAAATGTAAAAAAATGAATGAAATTAATAGGTATTTATAGAAGAAAATATTGAATTAAAAAAATGGAGGGAGCAAGCATCACCCCATCCATTCAAAATAGGGGCAACAGTTTGCCGGACTAGTGGTCCCAGTCCCTTACCGAGTTGGGCTCGATCCTTTTTTTTTTTTGAATCGGCCTAGCTCGGTATACTACCGAGATGGGCTAGTTCAAAACCGGTCAAACCAATTTTGGTTGTTAGGCAAGGTTGACCTGGTCCAATTCCGTGTTGGACCGGGTCAACCCAACCCAATAAGCAGGTCTAGTGCCATGTGAATATCCCCAATGCTCTCATTTTTTTTCTATTTTTATTGTATATATTTGAGTACATAATTTTAAAAATTTAATCTTTGATACATCAATTCGTTAGATTTCATTGTTCAATCTCACAAATTCCCAACAATACCACATTAAATCATAACTTGTAATTTATAAGTTTAGCAGACAACTTGCTAAGAGTTTAGTAAGTGATCAGTGCCATACATAAAATTTGAAATTCAATCCATGAGGGAAATAAGAATGTTATGGCTCATGAAGAAATTTGGGTTTTTAAGAAAAGTGTTACGGCTAATGTTTTCACGTAAAACAACTCTAAAACAAAAGAGGTAGCTTCTCAACCAATTACAACCAGTTTTGGAGTAATAAGATTGAACTCACAGTTACTAAACCTTCCTCTTCCAACTTAATTGCTAATGATGGTTCACTCAGCATATTTTCCATTTTGGCATATGTTAAAGATCCTAATTTGAAAGTGGATGAAGTTAATGACTTTGAACTTAGGGAAATGATGGAGGAACTAGTTCTTCCCTCGCCAAGAAAGCCAACAACAGTTTTTGTATGTGTAGAAGACTTGATGAAAACCTTAGAAAACAAGAGAAAGGGCTTATTGATAAAAAGAGGGCAACCTAGTACACAAGACTCCCGTATTGTAGGGTCTAGGGAGGGTCATGTGTACGTTGCCTTCCCCTTGCATTAACAGAGAGGTGGTTTCCGTTTGAACCCATGACCTTCAGGTTATAAAGGAGCAACCTTTACCATTGCACCAAAGTTTCCCTCTAAGAATTGAGTTGGGCAATGAACATGCTAAAAGGAAAAGCTCTGATTTTTATTGCTTGAAATGCTTGTATTTACCATATATGAAAGGAGCAAAATTTTGGTTGTTTAAGCACATGGAAGAGACCTTAACATAAGTGATTGATTGGATTAAGGACGCTCTTTGAATTAGATTATATGAGTTATGGCAAGTCTCTACTGACGCAATTAATAAGAATTATGTGATAATTAGAACTAATTAATGTTGTTATTTTAGAATAAGTTGCTATGAGAACTGATGTTTTGTTTAAACAAAAATTGTTGAATTGTTGTACTGTAGCAAAATTCTACTAACTCGATTGGCTTTTGATATTTTATCTCTTTAAATTTCATTTAGACTTATACTTTAATGAAAGTAAATTAGAACATATAACAAAATTGCCTCATTGAAGATTGTTTCACTGAACAACACCTTCAAGGAATAGTATAATCAATGAAACAGTACTAGCACTTTCACAAAATAACCTAGCACCCAAAGTTTTTTTATTTAAAAGTTCTTTCACTAGGAATTATATGTTTTACAAAAAAATCATTGAGTTTTTTGCTATAAAGATGAAAAATTGCAAATTAGTAGAATGAGATATATCGGAAGGTGGCAAAAAAGAAGATATTGAAGTAGTCTCTGAAGAATGAATGCAATGACAGGTGGTGATAGAAGGCTAAGCAAGGCTAAATAGAAAAGGTAAAAGGCCGAATAAGGCTTAGAAAAAAGAAGAGAAGAGTGTAGAGTGAATTTGAGAGTTTTATGACAAATTGCTTAGGAAAAGTCCCATCAAGCATAGTTAGGGCTCCTATATATAGGTATGAAGAATAAGAGTTATATATATTTGGTATTAATAAATGTAATAATGAGAACTGACAATTACAAAAAAATTAATATTTTTTAATGAGAGTTTTACTTTTAAAGATAGTGAGTAATTCACTACTTTATTCTAAAAAATAGGGAAAATCATTCATCTTTTAGAGGAAGGTTAATAGAAGAATTCTTAACTATCTTCATATCTGATTCACTAAACCAAACTCTTTAAGACATCCCAATCATGGAGTTTATCCAAGAATCTTTCTCTATTTCAAGGTTATTTTCTCTTTTTCTTTTTGATGAAGGTGTTGTTTTATGAAGGAACTGTTTTGAGAAAATTTGTTCTATGAAGATGTTATAAAAAGAGTTGTTTCATAAATGAGTTATTCTATAAATGAGTTGTTTTGTGAACGAGATATTTTGAGAAGGGCTATCCAAGAATAGGTTGTTTTGTAAATAATCTTTAGAACAATCATATTACCTATTCTAAGTTGCTTTATCATAGAATTATTCTTAGTGCAATTAATAAAATATTTGTAACTAATCTACACGTGTTTCACAAAATGTTACTTCAATGAAAAGAAGTGAAAATAATATTATAATATGCTACAATTCTTGAGTTAATTTCACTAATAAAATGTTTTAGAGAGTTTAGCTTAGTGGTTTGGACATGAAGATAATTAAAAGCTCTCTTGTTAACCATACTCCCATAAGACAAAACATTAAAACAATTGTAACTATCAATTCTTTCTACAATTGTTTCTTTAATCCCTTCCTTAATCATTCTCCCTTTTCGCCAATAACCTCTTGACTTAGTGGTTAAGGATGAGTTATGGTATATTGTAAGTTTTGAGTTCGAATCCAAGTACTCTTATTACCAGTTATTTAATATTTCTCTTGTAAAAAAAAAAATTTCTCCCTTCTTTAACCCCTTCCTTAATCATTCTCTTTTCTCTATTCACCCTTATTTCACCTTTTATCACTAATTGGCACTACACTTATTTTCAAGGTCTGCTTCAATATTTCTTTTGTTTTTTTTTTTTACATATTTTATTTTGTGTGATTGAAACATTTCTTCTCCTTATCAAATGTCTCCTCTTACTAACATTAAATATTTACTAAGATATGGGTCTATAAATTTTAAAATCATTTACCAAATTTATTTTCATATAGAATTCTTTTTTTTTAAAATTATATATAGGAATCTTTTGATGCTTTTTAAAAGAAAAAAAATGGTCACTAAGATTTTGTTTAGATTTTTATATGACAGCTATTATGTAATACTTTTGAGTAGAACTGTCAATTCGTGTTTATAATTCTTATCCATTTTATGTAAAATACGAAAATTACGTGTCAAAATTTGTGTCGACATGAAAAAATCCAAAACTATATTTTTTAACTTGTATCATATTCATATATAATTTTTACCTAATTTTAACCTGTGTCATCTTTGTGTTTTTATTCGTGTCATTTTCGTATTATATTACCGTGTGTGTCTAGGATTACCAAATTTAGTTTCAGGTCAACACTTTTCCTAAGAAGAAAAGGAAAATCAAATGACTATAATTTTTTTTAGAAATTTATATCATAAATTCCTTTTACCATAGTAGTTTGCAGACTTTCAATTCTTATTTTTCACATATGAATTTACAACGTTAAGAAGTACTACTTCTTAACATTTATGCATATGAATAATGAAATATGTGGGGTAATATGAATTTATACACTATTAGTGGGGTTTTCTTAACTCTACAAATGAGATTAAGATGATGACAAATGTCCTTTAAAAATATTAAGAAAATAAAAAATAAATAAAATAAGACATGCATCATCATCCTAATCTCGCTTGTGGAGTAAAAAAACTTCACTGACGATGTATATGACAATTATCCTTAAAAAATTAGAGTTTATATATGATGCATTAACAATGTATAGTTTTTATACACTGTTAGTTAATCATAAGATGAACACTGTCAGTGAAGCATATATAAACTCAAATAATTAATGCAATATGTTCAATTTTTTTAATTCATAAGAGGTACAAGAGGAGAATGTGAGAAATCAAACTTTAGATTTAATCTCTCATAAAGAAGGATAACAACCGCTAGACTAAACTTTGTTTGTTGATATGTTCAGAATTACATTTACTAAAATCATCATGTTCTAAAATTAATATTTTTAAAACTTTATTAACTACCATTTTGAATGATATTTTGAACACAACTAGAGGTATTCTCAAGTTATGCTTAGGTTTTAATTTCTTGGGACGAGTTTAAAATTGCATTACCTGAAAACATTATTTTTAAAGTGCTTCTGAAAAAATAGATTATTATTTAATAAAATATCTTAATTAAATAAGTTTTTATTTTTTTGGTTACATCATAATTAAATAAATTGACGTTCAGGTGATCATTTATTTTATTGACTTGCATCTTTATTAATATATATATATACATCCCCACGTAATCAAACCCAGTAATGAATAGGGTAGTTACTATTCGAAACGCGGTCTATTGACACGTGGCTGTAGACTATACCTCAAAGACCCAGTCCACCTTTGAAATCCCTTTGGGAAAGTGGACCGGAAAGTGATGTAATGTGAGGGTGACAAAAAAAAAAAGGTAATCCGAAATTGCGAAAAGCTAACATCACAAAGGAAGGACACAAGTCAAGCCTTCTGAATTTTTTTTTAATTTTTTTGCTATGTACACTACAACTCGTTTTAATAAGTTAGATTATTATTATTATTATTATTATTATTATTATTATTATTATTATTATGATGATGATGATGTTGGTAATTGAATTTATTTATAGATTTACATTTGATTCCTGAGAAATATATATAAAAATGTAACTAAGAGGAGTGAAATATAGTAGTTCAAATTACCAACTATAAAGTTGGTTAAGACGTAAAAAATGTTAAAAAAATGCAGATTTTTAAATCATAAAACACATATTATTCCATGACCAACACGTAATTGAAGGAAAAAGAGAGTAAAAATTGCTTTTTTAATCTTTTCATGGTGGTTGGTGTTGCATGAACTATGGGTCCTTAATTGACAAATGTGATTTGAGAATGTAGCACAATTAATATATCTAATTTAACTTTACACACACCCAATTTCCCATCCCCCACTCCGCACTCCTAACTCACATTTCCTTCCTTCACCCATGTTACCATTATCATTTCTCAGTCACCATTTACACACACATATCAAAATTTCTTTTTATGTGTTATAAAATGATGTTATTTTTATTTGATTATAAAAGTTAGATAATATAATTTTAATTTTCAATACATAAGAAAACTTTTTTTTGGTTTATATTTTCCTTTTTTTAATACTATAATCAAGAATATTTTAAGTTTTGTTTAATGATTATTATCACTTACACTGTCAATGAAATTTTTTAATTCTAAAAGTAGAATTAAGATGATGACATATAACTTACTTTATTTTTTATTTATTTTTTTTTAATATTCTTAACAAATTACGTATCATCATTTTAATCTCAATTGTAGGGTTAAAAAATTCAATTGATAGTGTATGAGATAATAATAATTTGTTTAAATCTAGCTTCTATTGAACAATTTTAGTAATTCACTCATGTTATTCTAACTTAAATTACATAATAAACAGATTATACATATTTTTTATTCAATGAAAATTTCTGAGTCGAGAAAATAAAAAACAAAAACTATTAAAATTTGAATTTCATATTTACAGAGTTCATTTGAGAAGTGAGAACATGAAAACATCCCATCCAAGAATTGAAAATTAAACCTTCCAACAAAGTTCAACAATTGAGAGATTAGAATTTGAAAATTGGAATGTTGCTCATTGGGACATATAATTATTTTTAATATATTTATGATACCACTTTTATTTTTTTTTGACTAGGTAAAACAACATGCATGTTCTCTAAAAAAACGAGCTTTTGGAAAAATGGGTTCCTTTGTGGAAGGAAAGAAATATTAATCCTAGCTATTTGAAGTGATGTGTGCAAAAAATTATTTTAATAAATCTTAAAAGCATGTGATTAATTTTTTTTCCTATCATAAACCAATGGTTTTCTTTGCGATTTGAACATACGACCTAACGAATCATTGAATGTTTGAAGTCAAACAGTTAACTGAAACAGCTGGATCAAGCTAGATTTCCTTCTCAAAACCAACACACTTTGCTCTGTCTTCCATTAACATTTTGTCGCTTGTTTGTATATGCAAAATCAATTGACATTTCTGACACCGCCCACCGCCCCTGCCGTACCCAAAGTACAAGTTTTCGCGTCCACCGCCAGCAGCCAGCCTCTTGTCTGCATTAGGTTTTGAAATGCGGGCAACGGGAATCCATGCATATTCCATGATTTCCATTTTTTTTGTCTTTCCTTTGACGGCCATGCCTTGTGGATGTAATATTAGGGAAATGTTTTGGACCGTTTTGCTTCGTCTCGACAATTTAGATTCATGAGCATTTCACTCTCCAACTTTTCTTCCTTCTATTTTCACGTGGCATCAGCGATCTTATTATTAAATTTTTGACAGCTCTAAAGTCTAAGTATAATATAAAAATCACATGAAAAATTGATACGGTTATAATATAAATTAAAATTAATAAAAATTATATATTAATTTGATCAAGCAAAAAATATATTATGTTTAACATATTGAAACAAATTTTGATATAAAATTTTTATATTTTATATAATACGAATAAAAATTATATATGTAAAATATCAAGTATTTGTTTATTATTATTATTATTATAATAACCTAAAGAGAGGGCTAATAAAATTGAACGCAGAACACAAGCCCACAAAATCCATGACTCAGATTCATTTGGGTTGTTGTTAGAGACGAGTTAAATAAATGGGTTTGGAGATAAACGCCATCCCAAACGCTATAATAAATTAAAAATAGCTTCGAGGCTTTGTGGTGACGGGGCGTCTTGATTAAAAGAGAGGCATTTGAAGCCCATATATGTATAAAATAATGCAATTGAGACAGTCCAACATGGTGGACTTCCATCACCGCGAGCAATTGACAAGGCTGTTACATGCTTGTGGTGTTACTGTTTAGTGCTGAAGGAAATTTCACCATTGCGGTGAACAGGAAAATCCGAAGCTGTTATCATAAAGGTAGAGATGGGAAAAGTTGACCTGATATGAAAATTTTTTTCAATTAATCTGAATTTAAATTCAACCAATTTAATTTGACTAAAAAAGTCAACAACTCAAATCCAATTCGATTGGAATCTAAATTGATCGGAAATTAAATTCATCCGAATTTAGATTAACCAAAACCTGACCTGATCTTAACATGAATTGATCTAAACCCAAATTGATTCAAATTCAAATTAACCCAAACCTGAAAATATTCAAACTTAAATTTAATATTATCAATAAATATTTAAATATTAAAATTAATTATCAAAGTATTTTAATATAGTAAAAATATAATTTTTTTCAATAATATGAGTGTTATATATTTTTTTAATATAGTTAAACTTAAATATTCACTTTTCTATTATATTCATTTGAATCTAATGTATAATTATTTAATGGCTAATCTATAATAGAGTACAAAAGCTATATCACCTACACTTAATGACTCCAATTATTCTATAAAAAGTCAAGATAAATTAAAGAGATATATAGTACTGTTTTATGATATTTAGTAGAGATTATTAAATCACTTTGATTCATACAGTTATTAATTATTATATATAATAAAAATAAAATGAAAAAATGTAATTAATTTATGAATATTGATAAATATATTATAAAAAAACTATCATACAGATTATTAAATATTTTGATTATTTCAATCTCAATTGTACTATAGGTCATGTAAGAAGAAAATTTTATTTTCATGAGTTTTGTAATTCTTATAAATTGGTTTCAGTTGACTTTCATAACAGATAAATCACATTGAGATGACCAAGGCTTAACCCAATAAACCTGTCCAATCGACTCGAATCCAAATCCGACCAACATGAATTGACTAAAAAAGTCAACGACCCAAACCCGATCTAATTTGAACCTGAATTAATTCGAACTCAAATTGATCCGAATTCAAATTGATTCAAACTCGACTTTATCAGAACCCGAAATAGATCGAGTTTTCCTTGACCCAAACTCTACCTTATCTGAACTCGAAATGATCTGATTTTTCCTTAACCCAAAATGATCCCTTCCAAAATCACCAAACCCAAACCCGATCCAACCCGCCCATTTGCCACCTCTACATGAAGGACATGATCCTCGACCATTATGCTGCCAATTATATATGTATATGAGATAATTATCTTATTCACTATCAGTGGAGTTTTTGGATTTTACAAGCGGGATTAGAATCATAACACGTGTCTTATTATATTTATTTTTTATTTTCTTAATATTTTTATAGGATATGTGCCATGATCCTAACCCCACTTATGGAGTCAAAAAACTTCACTGACTGTGTATAATGTTGGATTATGCCCTTAGAACCATTCATTAGATGATTGACTTTGGCATTTTTTATGTATCATGACATTTTATTTATCATAGTTCGTTATTATATTTGTCTTATAACTGCGTAATATAATCTTATATGATAATGTCCTTAGAATAGTAATAACACACTATTCTTAAAATATCCCTAGTCAAGTATTATTGTGAACAAGGATAACAATGATACGATAAGACTAGTATGTGGTTGACTGATGACCATTGTCATGGATATAGGATATCAAGTCATCACATAGGTACACGTTAGAGAACTATGTACTGGATCGACCCTCCATGAGAACGCTACATGGATTGTTATATGAGTGTTATAAGCGATTCTCATAGTGATGATGGTGTATGTGATCCTTTGACTTGAGATCATCAGAGATCCTAACATAGAGAATTGCATACTTTAATACTGCTAGATTTCATTCGTAACAGGATGGACTATAAAGGTAGTAATTGGGTATGCCTTGATCTATGTAGTGGGATGTTGAGTGATCAAGATAGGATTTATCCCTCTTATATAACAAGAGTGATGTCTTGGGCCCTTTGATAGAGTGAGACTAAGAAATGCATGGCCGTGCTCGAATAAGTTAATATGAGATATTGATTTTATTTGTTTAATTAGTCTACTCAGGAATCAAGAAACGCTGATTAGACTATACAAGTGTGACACATTCCATGACTTGTGTCTAATCAAGACATCAAAGGATAAAGGGATTAGACTACACGGTAACATCTATCACGAGTAAGGTTATGTCGAGTCATTGACATTCTCGTTACATGGGTAGCAATGATGTGTTGCTAGATACCGCTCATTGCTTGTGACAATTTTGTCATTGCCATTGTTTTGAGAACCTATTGGGTCGCACACTTAGAACGGAGCAATGAGGAGCTTAATTAATCCTATTCTGAATTGGATTAAGGATATAACTAATCCTATTTTGAATTGGATTAGGGATATAACTAATCCTATTCTTAGTAGGATTAGAGTTCTGTTTGGCAATAAATTTTAGGGTAAAATTTACTGCCTATAAAAGGATGTTTTCTGAAACATAGCCGCACAACAATTAGGAAACAGAAAAGTATTCTTTTAATCGAAGCTAGCAGTTCGGTTATAAAGAATCAAAAAACGCTCCTTAAGGCTTCTGATCGTGAGACGTCCAAGAGTCGTGAGATCCGTTCGTGTGGATACCATAGAGGTAGGAACGAAAAGTTGTTGCTTGTGACTCGACCAACGACAGAAATCTGAGAAAACGTTAGGTAAAATCTCGAAACCCTAATCAGGCAACCTTCCGAATCGATCCTGGTGGAGGCCGAATAATTTAAATTCCGCTGCATGTTTGTTTCGGTTTCCTTCATATAAGATATTAATCTTCTCTTTCTCTCTCTATATATGTATTATATTTCAAAAAACATGCACACATGTAAAGCATGCTTATGTGGAAGCTGACATGTAAGTAGGTTGAATTAGATATGTAACTACTATCAACTTATGTTTTGTTTTTTAAGTAACTATATTCTCTTAATGTTTTTAATTTCCTCCTTGATCTTCTCCTTAATTTTCTCAATGTGAATTTAACATATCTCTTCTACAACCGACTCATCTCTAACTCCAATTTTATTCTCTCTTTCCTTCCTCTCTAAATATCTTTTTCTTTTCTTTTTTTTTTACTTTGGATATCTTTTCCTTTGTTTTATTGTTTTCAAGTTTTGTCTTTTTTTTAATGGATGCCATGTATTGCTATTTATGAGATTAGATTTTTGTACATTGTTTTTCAGCCTTCAGTTATTGTGTTGTATTATGTTTTGTTCAAGTGTTGTGATCAAGGCCAAAACCATGGATGCCAAGGCTCAACAACCAAATACGTTTTTTTTCTTCCGTTTGCTAATATTTTTCTTTTTTGTAAAAAAAAAAATTATTTTGTTAGAAGACAACGATATTTTTTGTTACATCTTTTTTTTTTCATTTTTTGTCATGTATTGTTGTTTATGAGATTGGCTTTTTATACATTCTTTTTCAGGCTCCACTTATTATGTCGTGTTGCATTATGTGTAAGTCTCATAATCAATCCAAAAGTTATGGACGCCAAGTCTCCACAACCAAGTACATTTTTTTTTCTTCAGTTTGCAAATATTTTTCTTTTTTCCTAGAAAAAGTATTAATTTATTAGGGTTGTTATTTATGAGATTTTTTTTACATCCTTTTTTAGGCTCTAATTATTATGTTGTGTTGTATTTTGTTCAAGTGTCATGATCAACTTGAAAGCCATGGATGCCGATTCTCAACAACAAAGTGCATTTTGTTGCTTAATTTAGAGAAAAGTCTCTAGCAAAGATGGGAGTAGATCGTGCTGATTTTTTGGTTTCGATGTTGTTTTGACCTTTTTATATGTCTCTCTTTATGTTTTTGATTCATGATGCAGCCTTTAGATTTGGATTCTATTTTGGCAAAGATTATCCACTACTGTGCTTGTGTTTCAATAAAATTTTTGTTGGTCAGCGTTAACTATAATTGAAGTGTTCAAATTTTAGATAATTTTTTCAAAGTAAAAAATGGATAAAATAAGAGATAATATATATATATATATATATATATATATATATATATATATAAGCAAAAAACTATATATATATATAATATTGAGAAAAAAATAGAGATAACTGTAGACACCCTATTTTATCCGGGGTCTTAATTGTATAAATAATTAATAGGGTTGGGTGACATTTGTATTTTAATTTAAAAATTTAGAATTAGGCTAGAATTAAATTAGAATTTTTAGATTTAGAATTAACATTAATTAGGAAATTAAAATTAAAATAGGATTTAGGAATAAAAAAAAAGAAAAGAGAGAGAAAAGATAAAAAGAAATAAAAATAAAATTAATTTTAGGATTAGATAATTAGGATAATTAGATTTTTAGGATAATTATATGGATTAATATTAAATTTGATAGAGTTAGATTAGGATTAATATAAGAAATAGATAAAATGTTAAAAAATAGGAGATAATTAATAAAATAGGTAAAGTTGTATTAGGACTCAAATAAACTTTTTATTATAAAAAGGGGAGCACTCTTGACTGTAACGGGAGGATGAGAAGCCCTATACCCGTATCTTGCATCTTTATCAAAAACCAGCCCTTGTCTTTAAGCTGCAGCCTTCGTTTCATCTTGAAATTAGCACAGACACTATCCCATCGTCCACTACTTCCATCGTTTCTGCCTGCATCATTAGCCATCCTCCACTTGATTTACAAACCGCTGCTACCAAATTGTGAATCATCATCATTGTTAAGCATCATTATCGTTAACCTTGCTGCACTGCCATTATCACCTTGTCGAGCCGCACCACAAACCATCAACTGCTGATTCTTTCCCGATTGTGCACTGCATCGTTGCCTCTGTAACCAAAATTATTCCTGTCACCCTGAACAGTTTGCTGCACTTCTATCCTCGCTTCAGCACCGTCATCGCCCATTCCATTCGATTTTGTGTTTTCGTTGCAAGCCATTGGTTGCTGTTATAAGCTTATAGAACCGATTACAGCAGCAAATCTCTTTCTTTTGGTTGATTGCCGAACATCATTGCACACCTCCATCGCTTGCCTCCACTCACGTCCCAAGGAATACAAAAAAAGATTGGAAAGAAGAAAGCACGTGGATCAGGTAAGTTTATGTTAGTCATTTGTTCTCCACTTTAACTAATTTTATAGTTTAATAATATGTTAATGATTTGATAATAAGTTTGACTTAACAGTTTAATTTGTATGATTTAATAATTCGATTTAATAATTAATATGACTTTGTATGATAACTTGAGCAAATAAATTGTTTATAAAATACTAATTTTGCACGTTAATGACTGGTATAATTAACTTGTATGATTTGCATGAGTAATTAGGATGTAATTAATGTTGTATGCTCGATTTATTGGGTAAGGTCTCAAGAAATTGTAATTAAAAATATATAAATATAAATACAAAACACAAAGGTAAAATAATAAAATAATGATAAGATTCAGTAAATAAAAAATATTAAAGGTGAACATGATTTATTTCGATGATGAGATTTTAAGGAGGGTTATGCTTAAGTAATACTTTGGAATCTCTAGGTAAGAGGATTTCCTTCATGGTCTGACCAATTTAATGGAAGGAGTTAAAGGAAATTTTCAATAAAAAAATAATTCATGTACATTTTTTAAAAATATAATAAACAATAATAAAAGAATAGGATAAATAAAAATATAATAATGATAAGAGTCAGATAATAATAATTCATGAAAGTGAGTATTGATTATTCCGATGATAAGATTCCGAAGAGGGTTACGCTTAAGTAATACTTTGGAAATCTTTAGGTAAGAGAATTTCTTTTAAATTCTACCAGCTTAATGGAGGATTTTAAGGGAATTTTTGATCAAATAATTTATATTAATTTTCTAAAAAATAAAGATAATTTATATTCATAAGATAAATATAACAGTAAATAAAAAAAATATTAGTCAAGAACATAATAGAAAATAATAAATGATAAAAATAAAATAAGATAATTTGGGTAGATGAGTCAAGGTTAGGAAATTTCCATAAAATGCTAAAATTCATCCGACGACGGAGCCTCTTCAAGCAAGTCACATAGTACTACTTGAATACTCTTGATGTGAGAAGGATTTTTTTAAGTTATCCCACCAGCTTAATGGAGGATACTTAGAAATATTTTTCAATATTAAGCATATCGAAATTAAAGATTAACCTAAGAAAATTTAGAAGATAACCTAAGACTAAGTGGTACCATTTTAGGATGGGCGTTGTGGGGGTGTTAATCCTTCCCCACACGTAGCCGTACTCTCGAGTCTAAGAATCTTTGAACGTAGACCAAGCCTTATCTTTAGACAAGAATAGGTGACCAATCACACCTTAAGTTTGAATGGTTGGTGGCGACTCTAAGAATTTAAGTCTAGCGGGTTAGGTTTTAGGACCTGGCACGTTATGACAGCTTGGCGACTCCACTGGGGACCATAGAGAGTCAGGCCAATACTTGGTTTTAGGTTATCTTGGAATTTGCTTGGGAAATCATAATTTGGAAAATTTTAATGAAATATTGTTCCTTCAACACACATCACTTGCATGCATAAGCCCCCGACTCGGGCTCCGTCCTTCTTAGGAGAGAGTAAAGTATCTACGCCCTCGTGAGGTAAATACCTCCGCAATGGCTATGAAATACTCTCACTCAAATTGAACCTTTCCGTTTGTAGCCTGTCATGGGTGAGGATTGGGTGCCTTACTAGTCTTGTGTGGACGACAGTAAGGAGCAATTTGGAGACCTTTAGAACTTTAAACTACCCAAGCTTAGCATGTAATAAAACATAAGACTCAGCCTTAGGGTGTAACCATACTAGATTGAAATATAGACTCAGACCCAAGATAGGACACATGAAGGAATAAGTTTTACTTCCTCTTTTGTACATTGTTTTTTTTTTTAAAAATTCAAAAAAAATATAGTTTTTTTATTTTCCTTTCCAGTTTTCAAAAAAAAAAGAGTTTGTTTATATCATTAAGTCATGCATCTTTACATTTGATTTTGCATTACATAACATGTTCTTTACATTGGTCTTATCATGGAACATTCTTTTAATTGTTAGGAGAGATTGCAAGACTTTAGTGCATCCCATGTAGTTCATTCATTTGTATGTGCATAAACATATCATCACATGAAAAATAATTTCGACTTAATTGTGGCATTCAAGGTGTCAAGATTGAATCTACTAGACGGTCTGCTCTCCATAAATATCATACAAGGTATCAAGCACGCATGATGGAAGAGGATCAAAATAGTAGGATAGAGAAGTTGAAAGGGAAAATGCAGAGATAAGGGGGCAATTAAGTGAAATTACTCAGTTGCTAAAAGCCATGATTAAAGGAAAGGAGAATATGGGTAATCAAGACGAGTCTGTCCAAGAGACCCAACAAAATATGCGAGACAATCCCGTCTTCGTCCCTGAAGGGATTACTGTCAAAGCTCCAACACCTTTACATATACAAGCTCAAAATCCAATTGAAGTACCAAATTTAGATGATCCCACAAAGTTAGAAAAGTTAAAGCATAAAGAAGAATATAATGGTACTAAAGCTCAGCTGAGCTTGATAGAGGAAAGACTAAGTGCTGTGGAAGGAGTTGATTATTTTGGACCCGTTGATGCCGAAAGGTTGAGTTTGGTATCTGCTGTTGTGCTTCCACCAAAATTCAAGATGCCTGAATTTGAAAAGTTCAACGGAATATCGTGCCTAAAAGATCACCTCACCATGTACTGTAGAAAGATGGCGGCATATGCATGTGATGACAAGCTATTAATTCATGTTTTTCAAGATAGCTTGATTGGGTCAGCTGCCAAGTGGTATAACCAATTGGAAAGGAGCAAAGTTTCCTCTTGGTCTGAGTTGGCAAGAGCTTTTATAGCTCAATACAAACATGTGTCTGATGTAGCTCATGACCGCTTATCTCTCCAAGGTATGGAAAAGAAGAAGGACGAGAGCTTCAAAGAATATGCCCAACGGTGGAGAGACGTGGCATCACAAGTTCAACCTCCTTTGACAAAGAAGGAAATCACCATGTTCTTTTTGAATACTCTCAAGGCACCTTACTATGAGCGTATGCTTAGCAGTGTGACCAAGAATTTTGCAGACATGATGCTGACTGGCGAAGCCATTGAAAATGCCCTCAAGAGTGGTAAGATCGAAGCACCAATGAATGATAGTAGGAAGGGTGGATTCTCGAAGAAGGAAGGAGATGCACAAGCTGTCTCAAACAATTCACATCACCCTTATAACTCTTATTCACCTTCAGTGAATTATGTTTATTCTCAACCCCACCCACAAACTCATCATCAAAATGCTTACCAACTCATTTCCCATTCACAAGCCCCTACTTTTTCACCTAATGACCAAAAGAATACTCGAGCTAGCCGAAATGTCACCATAAACCCTATACCAATGACATACACAGAGTTGTTCCCACAGTTGGTAAGGGGTCACCTTATTGCCCCTGTTTATGTGGAGCCCTTGAAGCCTCCCTACCCAAAGTGGTATGATCCTAATGCAAAGCGTGCTTATCATAATGACAATGTTGGTCATTCTATTGAGAATTGTATGGGCTTGAAGTGGAATGTCCAAGAACTTGTCAACGGTAGAATTTTGAGTTTTAGGGCAAAGAATGATCCAAATGTGAATGATAATCCTCTACCAGATCATACAAAGGGTAGTGGTTGATGTTATGGAAGAAAGTGGATGATATTAATTGATTCACTGAATTTGAAGATAATGGTTATTTCTTTGTTTCTAATTTCATCCATCTTAGGACATTTCTTAGGTAATATAGAAGTGCCTAAGCCCAAAAGGCATTAAGAATTCTTTTATGTATTGGGCCAGCTTTCATTCGTTTTCATTTCAATAAAAGTTCAGTACAGTTCATTTTTCTAAATTCCTCATTCCAATCTTGTTCTTTTATATGAAACACCAATACCCATATTCTCTACATTGTTACCAAGCTTAGAAGTATCCAAATAATGAACATGAAAATGATGATGGCAATGAGTATAAAATTCAGTTCTGAAAGAGTTACTTTGGTTGGTTGAATGGGTTTCCAGTTTGCCAAGATTGTTCAAGCAAGAAGAGAATAGAAGATATTTGTCTAAAATCTTCAACTATAGAATGTTACGAGTAAAGGTGAATCTCTAGATGAAATTCTAATGAGTTTGTATTTGTTCAATGGATGACCTTCAATGAGAGTACTTGTATTGAGACGAGAAATGGCCTTCTTTCACTATCTTTCAAGCGTGAGTAAAATTATCCATTGATTACCTCTTTTGAGCCTATTGTATTCTTTTTGATATAACCCACCAAGAATCACCCTCCACACTAGGGGGCAAACAGTATAGAGGATGAAAGATTAGTGGGGGCAAAATAAAAATATAAAAGGGTTGTGAAAAAAAAAGAACAAAAAAGAAATGAGAATGAAGAAGGAAAGAGGGTTTGAATCAAGAAAGTGAAAACCCTACTTACATTTGAATAAAAAGGAGAGAAAAAGCAAACTAGAATGGGGCAAAAGGCAAAATGCCTAAATGCATTATGAAAAATGATTCTTGGTTTGATAAAGCTTGAAACACTTATTTTGGGCCTATATTATCCTTTCTTTCATGAACCCTCACCTGAGCCTACATTACGTGCCTTAAAAGTTCATTTTGATCAAATATGAGTACTCCTATTGAAGAATCATGTGTTGAATAAAGGCATACTTACATTATGAGATGATGATCCTTTGGATGGAATTAGGACAAGCATATCAAGATAAGAAAAAAAGATTTCGTCTAGATGGAAGAAGTGGGATTCCAAAGACTCTCTTGGATCCATGTGAGCATTAAATTGGGTGAAGAAATATCTGATGTTGGGGCATGAATCAGAATGGAGAACAGACAAGAGAAGTTTCATCAAGGACAATGAAGTTGAAAATGAAGAGAAATGAATGAAAAAGAAGAAAAGAAAAGAAAAAAAAAGAGATGAAAGGAGGATTCAGATCGAAAACCCAAAAAGGGCGGTTTGGATCAATGGAGTGCATCTAAGTTGAAAACGTGAAAAGGCGGCTTAGATACCAAAAAGCTGGATGTCAACGATACTGGAGCAAGAAGATATCTTGATGAACTTAACATGATTAGATTAATGGACTTTTGAAAGAGATTTTATATTCATTGATCAAAATTATTTGAATTTTTGTTATTCGGATACTATTACCTGAAACTTAATCCTGAAAATTCTTGCTTTTCATTCAAGCCTACTTTCCTTTTAAGCCTAGCAATTTCTTGTTAAATTTGTCTATATTTTGAATAATACAACTCTTTTTTTTTACCCATCATTTCTTTGCTATATCCTAACCTTGAGGGATTGAGAAATTGTATTGCATTGATTTTGAAATTGAAATGATAATGAATGTTTGCTTGGCAAAATATGTGAAAGACTCCTATATTATTTAAGAAAATGAAAGAAAAGGAAACCTATGAATGAATGGAAATTAGAAATCAAGAAAAACCAATGAATAAAGAAGAGTGAATGAAGATTTTAATGAGCAAATGAATGACCAGATAGGGAGGATAGTAAAAAAGAAGAAACAAGGGAGAAGATAAGATAAAGAGGGCATGAAGACAAGAGCTTCATTGGGAAAGAAAACTGGAAGAAGGAAAATGAGAAAAGAAAAAGGAAATATAAGGACAGGATGGCAAATGAAAAGTGAAGAATGCATGAGATGGACTGATAAAGTAAAACCCTGTTATTGCCATAATTAATGTTGAAATGTTTTTCAAAGAAAACATTGCATGAACAGAATAGATTGTGTGAGTGATATTGCATGGATGGCATTGCATAGATAGAATAAACTGCATTGATAGGATAGAATGCTTGCACAGTTGCATACATGATGCATTGCATAAGAAAAAGAAAATTTTCAAACAAGATTTCGTGAGTACAATCTATAAGACCTTCGGGCATGATTCCTCCAAAGCTTTTTAAGACAAGATTTTAAAGTTTGACTGCCTACCTGTTTAGGGGGAGCTTTTAAGACATGATTTTAAAGTTTGACTGCCTGCCTGTTTAGGAGGAGTTTTTCGGACAAAATTTTAAAGTTTGACTGCCTGTCTGTTTAGGAGGAGCTTTTTTTGGACAAGATTTTAAAGTTTGACTGCCTATCTGTTTAGGGGGAGCTTTTAAGACAAGATTTTAAAGTTTGAATGACTGCCTGTTTAGGAGGAGCTTTTTAGACAAGATTTTAAAGTTTGACTGTCTGCCTGTTTAGGAGGAGCCTTTTGCACAAGATTTTTAAAGTTTGACTGCCTGCCTGTTTAAGGGGAGCTTTTAGACAAGATTTTAAAGTTTGACTGCCTTTCTGTTTAGAGGGAGCTTTTTGAAAAAATAAAAAAAATTAAAAAAAAGAGAAGTCAGACAAAATAGGTGTCTATGTCTTTGTGCAATTACTGTTTCACAGCAAATGCACAAAGAGGGGCAGCTGTAGACACCCTATTTTGTCCGGGGTCTTAATTTGTATAAATAATTAATTGGGTTGGGTGACATTTGTATTTTAATTTAACAATTTAGAATTAAGCTATAATTAAATTAGAATTTTTAGATTTAGAATTAACATTAATTAGGAAATTAAAATTAAAATAGGATTTAGGAATAAAAAAAAAGAAAAGAGAGAGAAAAGATAAAAAGAAATAAAAATAAAATTAATTTTAGGATTAGATAATTAGGATAATTAGATTTTTAGGATAATTACATGGATTAATATTAAATTTGATAGAGTTAGATTAGGATTAATATAAGAAATAGATAAAATGTTAAAAAATAGGAGATAATTAATAAAATAGGTAAAGTTGTATTAGGACTCAAATAAACTTTTTATTATAAAAAGGGGAGCACTCTTGACTGTAACGGGAGGATGAGAAGCCCTATACCCGTATCCTGCATCTTTATCAAAAACCAGCCCTTGTCTTTAAGCTGCAGCCTTCGTTTCATCTTGAAATTAGCACAGACACTATCCCATCGTCCACTACTTCCATCGTTTCTGCCTGCATCATTAGCCATCCTCCACTTGATTTACAAACCGCTGCTACCAAATTGTGAATCATCATCATTGTTAAGCATCATTATCGTTAACCTTGCTACACTGCCATTATCACCTTGCCGAGCTGCACCACAAACCATCAACTGTTGATTCTTTCCCGATTGTGCACTGCACCATTGCCTCTGTAACCAAAATTATTCTTGTCACCCTGAACAGTTTGCTGCACTTCTATCCTCGCTTCAGCACCGTCATCGCCCATTCCATTCAATTTTGTGTTTTCGTTGCAAGCCATTGGTTGCTGTTATAAGCTTATAGAACCAGTTACAGCAGCAAACCTCTCTCTTTTGGTTGATTGCCGAACATCATTGCACACCTCTATCACTTGCCTCCACTCACGTCCCAAGGAATACAAAAAAAGACTGGAAAGAAGAAAGCACGTGGATCAGGTAAGTTTATGTTAATCATTTGTCCTCCACTTTAACTAATTTTATAGTTTAATAATATGTTAATGATTTGATAATAAGTTTGACTTAACAGTTTAATTTGTATGATTTAATAATTCGATTTGTTAGCTTTAAATTGACATATATATTTTGAAATGACAAAATCTTAAGTAAGCCTTAATGCTTTAATCCATATTGTAAATTTGCCTTATCACACATGATTTTCTCAATACATTTCAAGTGATCATATCAAACATTAAGACCATGATTAAATGATGCATACTCTTATTGGTCTTAATACTTTGTAAATATTTTGAATATTTTAGAAAATCACTTGATGAATTTTTAGACCATGTTTTCATCAAAGAAAGTCAAGAAAAACTCCCACAAAAGTGTCAATATGTTTTGGGTTGGATTAGGATCAAAGGTCACATCATTTCTAACCCAAAAGTGCAGGAAAATGGCTTTCTGGATGCATGGGATCGATCCCCTAAGGGAAGGGATCGATCCCCTAGTGGCAGTAAGCTTTTTGGTGGAAGAAAAGGTCCCTCAGCCCAGAAAAATCAGTTCTGGAAAGAAGGGATCGATCCCCTAAGGGAAGGGATCGATCCCCTAAAGGAAGAATGGCTCCCAACGGCTAGAAAAGGTCCCTCAGCCCAGAAGATTCAGATCTGGAATGAAGGGATCGATCCCCTATGGAAAGGGATCGATCCCTTTGCCCGAAAATAGCCTATAACGACTAATTTTGTGAGATACAACGGTCATATTCGATTTTGGCTCCACCCAACGTTCACAAACCATCCAAGGGACTATAAATAGAGGCTTAGAAGCTAAAGAAAGCAAGAGGAACAACCAAGCAACATCTTTCATCATCTTATTCATCTTCTCAAGCCTCAAACAACAAATCAAGAGCTCCAAAGTCTACATCTTCTATCATTCATCTATTTCTTGTATTGCTTAGCACAAATCTTGTATAGGCTTTTTCCTTGTGCTTAATTTTTGTAATCACTTGCCTATCTAGAGGCCTTCTTTGATTACTTCATTTGTAAACTCATTTCATTCCTTGTAAAGGGGAGGTTTCTCTTGAGCCTTGAAAAAGAGGGAGGTTACTCTTTAGCCTAGGAAAAGAGAAAGGTTACTCTTGAGCCTAGAAAAGAGAGAGGTTTCTCTTAAGCCTAGAAAAAGAGGGAGGTTACTCTTGAGCCTTGAAAAGAGGGATTGTAATCACAAATTCAAGATAGTGGATTTGGGGAAAATCCTTGGGAGCGTCTCTAGGTAGAGGACGTAGGCAAGGTAGCCGAACCTCTATAAATCGCTTGCGTACATTTCTCTTCCCTACTCTCTTTACTTATTTGCAATTATATTTGTGTTAATTGTTTTGAATTTATGTTGCATAATTGAGTAGCCTAGAGAACTTAGAAAATATCAATATAGGCTAGAGAATTTAGAGAAACCGAAAAACGAGCTTAATGGTAGTTAAAAACCGATTCACCCCCCTTCTCGGTACAGCTTATAGAGCCAACAATTGGTATCAGAGCTTGGGCTCAAGATTGAATTAGACTAACCTCTATCGAGCAAAACGATCATAAATGGCTCACTTGAATGTAGGCACACCCCTAGGAGAAGAGGGACAATCATTAGTTATACCTCCACTCTTCAATGGTGAAAATTATTCATATTGGAAAACTAGGATGATGTTATTTGTACAATCCAATGATTATGAAGTGTGGAGAATTATTGTGAAGGGTCCTAGAATTCCTATGAAGAAAGTAGATGGAAAGGATGTCCCTAAGAGTGAGGATGAGTGGGACACAAATGACATGAGAGTGGCACAATTGAATGCCAAGGCCATGCACACTCTCTTTTGTGCATTAGGTCCCAATGAATATAATAGAGTGTCCCTATGTGAAAATGCTAAGCAAATATGGGACAAATTGGCCATCACACATGAAGGGACCAATCAAGTGAAAGAAACAAAAGTAGGTATGCTCACACATGATTATGAGCTTTTTAGAATGAAAGAAAATGAGTCCATTAGCGAAATGTTCACTAGGTTTAATGATATAATTAATGGACTTAAGGCATTAGGCAAGAGCTATTCCAATCTAGAAATGGTTAAGAAAATTTTGAATAGCTTGCCTAAGTCTTGGGAGGCAAAGGTAACCGCAATAGAAGAGTCTAAAGATCCAAATACCTTGTCTCTAGATGAACTTATGGGCTCCCTACTTACATATGAGATGAAATTGAAAAGAAATGAAGTGCCTTCAAAGAAAGTAGGGGTAGTACTTAAGTCTTCCACTCATGAGGCCATTGAAGATGATAGTGATGAGAGTGGAAATGAGGAAGAAAAGGAAATGGCAATGTTTGCCAAAAGATTTAATAGATTTATGAGAATGAAAGAGAGAGAGAGAGTAATATGAGACATCATAGGGGAGAGTCAAGTAGAAGAGAAAAGGGCCACTTAGTGTGTTATGAGTGTAATGAACTAGGTCACACTAAGCTAGATTGCCCCTTACTTAGGAAAGAAAAGGATAGAAAATCTAAGAAGAAAGCATTTGTGGCTGCATGGAGCGATAGTGATACCTCCGATGCGGAAAACATAGATGATGAGGTAGCCTACTCATGCTTTATGGCTATTAGTGACGATGAGGCTAGCTCTAGTTCTAGTGAAAATAATGATTTTACATTTGATGAGTTACAAGATGCTTTTAATGATTTAGCAAATGAATTTCAATGCATGAATTCTAAATATAAGAAAATCATTGCTAAATTGAAAATAGAAAATGAAGCCTTGACAAATGCTACGCTAGAATTTGAAAAGAAATTAGAAGAGGCTAACCTAGATATAAATGAGTTGAATAAAAAGAACTTAAACTTACATAACTCATTTACTAGGTTTTATATGGGTCAACAAAAGCTAGATCATATGTTAGAGACCCAAAGAGCCTTCTTTGACAAAGATGGGCTAGGATATAATGAAATACATAAAGAAACTCATCTTAGGAATTTCTTAGTGAGCAAAAATACTATGCATGATACATCTCTCACATGCTCACTATGTAATAGGATAGGCCACTCCTCACAAGCATGCACATATAGAAAAACTACCTTTAGAGGAAAAGTGGCTAGGAAGATGTGGATGCCAAAGCATGCAGTAAATAATGATGAATTGTGCTTGAAATGGATCCCAAAAGGATCAAAAATTATTTGTACTAACTCTCATGGACCCAAGAAAATTTGGGCACCAAAGCATGCTTGAATTTGTTTGTTGTAGGAGTGTTAGAGCATGGAGTTACAAAGAAACAATGGGGTTTGAATGCTCTACACACCTCTATGGAGTTTGCTTATGCCAATGAGAAAAAGGAAAAACTTGAGGATCCATCACAACAATTCTTCAAAGAATAGCTCAAGGTGGACTCAACAATTCAAGGCAAAGCATACGAGTTTTGTAAGATTAATTCTTTACTCTTTAAAACTTTTATTTGATTATTTGTGCTTTGATGAGAAAATGTGTTAATGATTCTTGATGCATTGTGAGTTGAATGATAGAACAAAAGGCATGATGAATGATTGTTGAATGTTTGATGAATAGTACTTGATACATTGAATGAAAAGCATGATTTGTGATTTTGAAATGATTTTTGGTTTTCTGCATCTTGAGCAAGTTTGATATGTCTAGATAATATATTTAGTTGCTCAAAAGATGTCAAATATGTCATATAAGCAAAATGCCTTGTCATGAGCCTTAATGAAGAATATGCATGTTGACAATCATGACATGTTGTTCACAAGTATGATGATTTGATGTTATATATGCTTAAAATCTATGTGAACAAGTTTGTTTTGGCATATTTGTGGTTTCCAAAGCTTTGGTTTTGACAAAATATGCATAATGCTTAAAATGACCCCCTTTGAGGCCAAAAATGCTTTTATTGGTGAAAATTCTACCAAAATTGCAAAATCTTTTGTAAAATGGTTTTTCATTCAGATTTTTCATTCATACAAGTCCAAAATCATGTTTTACAAATGTCTAAACCTTTACTTGGACTTAAATTACTCAAAAACGAAGTTTGGGCACCTTAAAGGTTGGATTTTCTGTCAAAAACTGCAAAAATAGGATGAGGGATCGATCCCTTAGCAAGGAGGATCGATCCTCTTGAGCAGAATGCAGGAAATTTGCATTCTGGACTTAAGGGATCGATCCCCTTCCAAAAGGGATCGATCCCCCCAGGCCAAAATGGCTATTCTGCACTTTGTCAACCGAATTTGATAAGGATTTTTCACTTTCTTGATATCTTCTTTCTTCTCAAGTTAAAATTCATTGTTTTTAACTTCTTTTTGATGATCTTTAATGTATGAAAATTCATTTTCCATTGATATCATGCCTCAACTTCATCAATTAATATCATTTCCAACAAATGGTATCACTTTCAACAATCAATACCATTTTTCTTGAGCTCACAAGTGCAAAATCATTTTTCTCGTTGAAAACATTCATGATTTGCATAACTCTTGAAATAATCTTGAAACATACTTTCAATGAATGCTTAAACATAATTTTGAGATTTATTTCAATGATTTATGAATCTATTTGAGAATTTGATGAACTTGTGCATAATGAGTGTTTTTCATATCTTTTGTTCATCTTAGCCAAGCATGCTTATAGGATTATGTCTCTTGGCTTGACTTATCAATTCCACACTAGGTTTCATGATAATTTTACATCTAGTGGATTGATTTCAAATGTAAATTCATCAATTGGTAATAGTCATTTGGCCTATAATTTGTGATGGTAAATGGATCCTCAATGTTCAAATGCATGAAACTTTATCATCCTTGTACTTAAAGAACTAAGGTCTTAATGACAACACCAACATTCAAAGATAAATGCAAACTTGAACAAATTTAATATCCATGCATTTATTATTTGAATATTTCCTTGCTCATAATTAGTTAAGGACTTGAATTAGAAAATGAGCATAGGATTTGTGTGCTTGAAACCATGGAAGAAAATGTGTTTGCTTGAATTCCTTGATGTTTTGAATCTTCCATATGGTATCAATTTGTGAATATGAATATGGATTAATATTTTATGATTGTGTACTAATGTTTAATTGATCCATATGCATATTTGATGATATGTGTTGTGTTCTTGCATGTTTAGAATGAGTATTTTCTTGACATGAACACACTACACATAAATATTGGATTCATGCAAAATGCCTAAGTCAACCATTAGTAACAATTGGTATTTAGATTGAAATAACAATTAGTATTATTGGAAACCATATTTTCAATAATTGGTAAGCCAAAACTAAATTGCCAATTGGTTTGAGCTTTAAATTGACAACTCTTCTCATGCTCCTTAGATTGAAATGACAAATAGAGAAGAATTCTCTTAGGATACTTTTGCATGAAACTCTTGTGTGCTAGAATTTGTAGTTAATTGCTATATGTTTTGAATCTATGCACACTCTTGCTTGAACATGATTTATGAGCACATGCATATGATATGTTATCTAATTTTAGCTCATAATCATGATATATTACCATGCACCTTAGTCGGACCTTAGAGAACAATTGATATACTTAGGTGCTTGCTTAACTTCTTACCAATTGGAACCTTCTTGCAAAATTACTTATCAACAATTGGTATCCAAATTATTTATAAACAATTGGTATAGGATCATAAGTCATATTCATTGCATGAATATTTCATACTCTTTGAGAATATTGACTTATTTATTTGTGCTATAAGTCCCATGTACTAACATGTTTCTTGTTGGATGGAGCATTTTTATTTATTCTCAAATAGCCATGATTTTAGGGGGAGCATATTTTTTAGTATTTTTCCTTCTTTTTGCTATGACAAAAAGGGGGAGAGATAGATAAAGGGAGAGATAGATATAGGGAGAGATATTAAGGGGGATAAATAGTTTGAAAATTCATTTTCAAAACCCATGCTTACATTAAGGGGGAGCTTTATAAAATCCTGCTTTATTTGAGGGGGAGTATTTTATCAAAGAATTTTCAAAGCAAATTTACATTAAGTTTTGTCATATCAAAAAGGGGGAGATTGTTAGCTTTAAATTGACATATATATTTTGAAATGACAAAAACTTAAGTAAGCCTTAATGCTTTAATCCATATTGTAAATTTGCCTTATCACACATGATTTTCTCAATACATTTCAAGTGATCATATCAAACATTAAGACCATGATTAAATGATGCATACTCTTATTGGTCTTAATACTTTGTAAATATTTTGAATATTTTAAAAAATCACTTGATGAACTTTTAGACCATGTTTTCATCAAAGAAAGTCAAGAAAAACTCCCACAAAAGTGTCAATATGTTTTAGGTTGGATTAGGATCAAAGGTCACATCATTTCTAACCCAAAAGTGCAGGAAAATGGCTTTCTGGATGCATGGGATCGATCCCCTAAGGGAAGGGATCGATCCCCTAGTGGCAGTAAGCTTTTTGGTGGAAGAAAAGGTCCCTCAGCCCAGAAAAATCAGTTCTGGAAAGAAGGGATCGATCCCCAAAGGGAAGGGATCGATCCCCTAAAGGCAGAATGGCTCCCAACGGCTAGAAAAGGTCCCTCAGCCCAGAAGATTCAGATCTGGAATGAAGGGATCGATCCCCTATGGAAAGGGATCGATCCCTTTTCCCGAAAATAGCCTATAACGGCTAGTTTTGTGAGATACAATGGTCATATTCGATTTTGGCTCCACCCAACGTTCACAAACCATCCAAGGGACTATAAATAGAGGCTTAGAAGCTAAAGAAAGCAAGAGGAACAACCAAGCAACATCTTTCATCATCTTATTCATCTTCTCAAGCCTCAAACAACAAATCAAGAGCTCCAAAGTCTACATCTTCTATCATTCATCTATTTCTTGTATTGCTTAGCACAAATCTTGTATAGGCTTTTTCCTTGTGCTTAATTTTTGTAATCACTTGCCTATCTAGAGGCCTTCTTTGATTACTTCATTTGTAAACTCATTTCATTCCTTGTAAAGGGGAGGTTTCTCTTGAGCCTTGAAAAAGAGGGAGGTTACTCTTTAGCCTAGGAAAAGAGAGAGGTTACTCTTGAGCCTAGAAAAGAGAGAGGTTTCTCTTAAGCCTAGAAAAAGAGGGAGGTTACTCTTGAGCCTTGAAAAGAGGGATTGTAATCACAAATTCAAAATAGTGGATTTGGGGAAAATCCTTGGGAGCGTCTCAAGGTAGAGGACGTAGGCAAGGTAGTCGAACCTCTATAAATCGCTTGCGTACATTTCTCTTCCCTACTCTCTTTACTTATTTGCAATTATATTTGTGTTAATTGTTTTGAATTTATGTTGCATAATTGAGTAGCCTAGAGAACTTAGAAAATATCAATATAGGCTAGAGAATTTAGAGAAACCGAAAAACGAGCTTAAGGGTAGTTAAAAACCGATTCACCCCCCCTCTCGGTACAGCCTATAGAGCCAACACGATTTAATAATTAATACGACTTTGTATAATAACTTGAGCAAATAAATTGTTTATAAAATACTAATTTTGCACGTTAATGACTGGTATAATTAACTTGTATGATTTGCATGAGTAATTAGGATGTAATTAATGTTGTATGCTCGATTTATTGGGTAAGGTCTCAGGAAATTGTAATTAAAAATATATAAATATAAATACAAAACACAAAGGTAAATAATAAAATAATGATAAGATTCAGTAAATAAAAAATATTAAAGGTGAACATGATTTATTCCGATGATGAGATTTCAAGGAGGGTTACGCTTAAGTAATACTTTGAAATCTCTAGGTAAGAGGATTTCTTTCATGGTCTAACCAGCTTAATGGAAGGAGCTAAAGGAAATTTTCAATAAAAAAATAATTCATGTACATTTTTTAAAAATATAATAAATAATAATAAAAGAATAGGATACATAAAAAAAAATAATGATAAGAGTCAGATAATAATGATTCATGAAAGTGAGTATCAATTATTCCAATGATAAGATTCCGAAGAGGGTTACGCTTAAGTAATACTTTGAAAATCTTTAGGTAAGAGAATTTCTTTTAAATTCTACCAACTTAACGGAGGATTTTAAAGGAATTTTTGATAAAATGATTTATATTAATTTTCTAAAAAATAAAGATAATTTATATTCATAAGATAAATATAACAGTAAATAAAAAAATATTAGTCAAGAACATAATAGAAAATAATAAATGATAAAAATAAAATAAGATAATTTGGGTAGAGGAGTCAAGGTTAGGAAATTTCCATAAAATGCTAAAATTCATCCGACGACGGAGCCTCTTCAAGCAAGTCACATAGTACTACTTGAATACTCTTGAGGTGAGAAGGATTTTTTTAAGTTATCCCACCAGCTTAATGAAGGATACTTAGAAATATTTTTCAATATTAAGCATATCGAAATTAAAGATTAACCTAAGCAAATTTAGAAGATAACCTAAGACTAAGTGGTACCATTTTAGGATGGGCGTTGTGGGGTTGTTAATCCTTCCCCACACGTAACTGTACGCCCGAGTCTAAGAATCTTTGAACATAGACCAAGCCTTATCTTTAGACAAGAATTGGTGACCAATCACACCTTAAGTTTGAATGGTTGGTGGCGACTCTAAGAATTTAAGTCTAGCGGGTTAGGTTTTAGGACTTGGCCCGTTATGACAATAACATATAAACAAAAAATTGACAAGTTTGCAAGTATCCTGTTATTTATTTATTTATTTATTTTTAATTGACCATCGCAATCAAGTCTAATAATAATAATAATAATAATAATAATAATAATAATAATAATAATAGAAATTTAGAAGGGTGTTAATAGAGTTAATTTTAAGTAAGTTCTTCTTTTGGCTTATCTTATCTTCATGTAATATTATATGGTATCTAATTCATTTAAAATAAAATTATCTAATACATTTAAAACAATTAAATAATTCTGCTTATTTTTTAAAACAAATTTAAATGTATAAAGAATACAAATTTATACAAATACATATATTTAAATAAAATTAATTGCGCATCACATGGGTTATCAAACTAGTTGCTAGTATAATCATATTGAAAACACAGTGATGAAATATCTCAATAATGCTGTTGATTTGAGAGATTAACCAACATCTCTCCTAAGGCTTCCTTTTCTTAGTGAGAGTTTTGTCTGTTATCTTCATGTCCCTCTCTAAAAAACTAAGGATTTTTCTTTGTTTCTTATTGTGGTGGTTTCAATATTATATTGGGATCAAGTTTTGTCCCTTGTTTCTTTTCTGTAGTTTTTAATTAGTAGGAATATGATAGAAAGTTTGGAAGAATAGTGGAATAAATTATCGTTAATTGTGGAGCCAAAAAAAGTGGTGATAGAGAAAGAATAGGTTGATGTGACATTGGAGCTAGGGAAAGAGTGCTTGGTGGGTAAGATCTTTAACAAGAAGAGAGTCAATGTAGAGGTGATGAAGAATGTGTTTGGAAAGATCTGGAAGTTGTCAGAGAGTTTGATTGTTAAAGAGGTGGGAACAATAATGTTTTGATTTTAGTTCGAAAACAAGCTGGAGAAGGTTAGAGTTTTATTCAATCAACCAGGGTCTTTTAATAGGGCTTTGGTGATTTTTAGGGAATTTAAGGGGTTGGGGAATTTGGATGAGTTATGTATGGATTCCTACCCTTTTTGGATTCAAATTCATGGACTTCCATTGGGGATGATGCAAGAGAGGTTTAGCATTGTGCTGGGGGAGTCCATTGGTTATGTTGAATAGGTTGAAATGAAAGGGGATCAGACTACTTAGCGACATTTTCTTCGAATCAAAGTGCTAGTTGATTTCCATAAACCATTTAGACGATGCACTACTGTTGCTAGGGTGAATTCAGGAGTTTGGTTATTATGTTCAAGTATGAAAGGTTGCCTAAATTTTGTTTTGTATGTGGAAAGTTGAATCACCTAGAGAATGAATGTGATATAGCTATTACCACAAAGAAGGATCTTAGAAAGGTGGTTAGGGAATACGGGAGTTGGATGCGGGTTAAAGTTCAAAAAAGTTGGTATTCAAAAGTTGAGGCAATGATTCTCAATTTGTATCATCAAAAACTATCTCGTCTTCTCATAGGAGTAATAATGTTGGAGGTTTTAAGGAAGAGAAACTATAGAGTGATGGGAGATACAGTAGTGGATAGCAGTTTGGTTGGTGATTGACAACGAGGTTGGGGGATCGGCAAGTTAACAAGGCTAGTATTGGTTCAAGAAAGAAATCATTATTACTGAAAATCAAGCAGATAATAGAGGACATACGTTATGTGAACAAGTTGGTTTTGCTCCAAGTAATACAGAGAAAGCTATTGGGAATAAACAAGGAACTTTAGTTGACTAGAATAAGTCTCATCAAAATGTTGATATTAGCTATATGGATCTGATATTGACCGAACCATTGGTTAATAGACCTATAAAGGAAGGGATAGGAAGGGCAAATAATATACAAAGCTTTGTGCCTCTCAAATGAACCATGCAAATAAAGGTAGTGATATAAATGTGTGCTATTCAAATGAGTACTTGGCACTACCCGATCTTTATGTCAGGTTTGGGTACCTTATAATTGGGTAATTATAGGGTCAAGTAGTGTACTTACTTCCTGTGTCGAGTTCGGGTAGACCCTTAGGGTATCCATACCTAAACTTGATTAACTTTTGGTTCGGATAGTGTAAGATACCCAAACTTGATACTCGCTATAATAACCAAGAAATTCAATGACATGAGTATAACTTATGGTGGAAAATTCACGGATTAGTTAGAATTTTGTGATTGTTATGTAGGAAAATATGACCAATATGTCTTGATTCAACCATAACTTTGCTAGAAGAATTCGATTAATGCTTCGTAAATTCTATAGGAAGCTAACTTAAAGAGCTTTTCAATCATATATGGCACATTTTCTAATTCATTATAGATTGATATAGTTAAATCTTCAAAGTTATACCATGTGCAACAAATTCTGCTAGCTAGCCAACCTATTAGGAAAGTATTTCACATAACTTTTGGTAAGAAACTTCAATTGATGTGATTTTGCAAATTTTTGGTTCATAGTACATTGATACAGGTAAATTTTTAAAGTCGCAATATGTGCAGGAAATTTACGTAAATGCAAAACAAATGGAATAATCAGCATTAAGTCCATAAAGTGATGAGTTAAGATGGTCAAATGGAATATAGGTTACTTTTTAGATGTCAAATATGACAAGTCAAATCCTAAAAATGAGTGGTCAAACCCTAAAGTAGTGTTGACCAACTCAAACCCTAAATTATCTAGTTAAATTCTAGTAGACCAAGTCAAAACATATTTTCCTCCTTTAACCAAGTCATGACCAGCAACATCACCTCTATAAAGGACAAAATATTTATATTCCATATTTGAAGAAGCATTGAAGATGTTAGGTTGTTGGGATAGAGGACAAATCTTTACTATGAAAAAAAACAAAGAAGTTATGGAACAGAGAAAGTTTGCTGGAATCTTTTTTGCACACACTTTATTGACTTCAACAGAGCCTTTAAATAGGCTTACAAGACAACTAACATTAGTAAAAAAATCTCCACCAATAGAGAAATACTAGGCATGTAATCTAGAACAAAAATGGACTGACTAACTATCTAACATATTAGATAACTACTTAACTTCCTAACAAATCTGATAACTTGATAAAAAACCAATAAACAAATTCCTAAAGACCAGCTCTACACCAACTCATTGTTTTGAATCATTCTTCAACAGTCCCCCCTGATTCAAAATTGCATATAGTAAGACATGATTGAAGTAAACAAACTTTTCCCTTAAGAGTGATTTTGTAAGTATATCAACCAAGTCATGGATGAAATGCAGGCGGATGTTGATATGCTTCATTCTTTCATGGAAAGCTGGATTTTTGGTCATTGTAATCGTTGCCTTGTTGTCACAAAAAAAAATAGTTCCACTTTCTTGCTTTTGATGGAGATCAACAAGTATTCTTCTGAGTCAAATTGCTTGACAAGCTATTGAATTTGTTGCAACATACTCTGCTTCTGAAGAAGACAATGCTATTGTGGCTTGCTTCTTTGAACTCCATGTTATTACTCCTGATCCAAGATTGAAAACACTAGCTGAAGTGCTCTTTCTATCATCGAATGAACTTGCCCAATCGCTATTAGTAAACCTAGACAAGTTGAAGCTGGATACTTGAGTATACCATATCCCACAGTTTATAGAATCCTTTTTGCTATCCCAAAGTGATGCTTTGTAGGATTTTGCATGAACCTGGAAATTGCACTTACAAAAAAATGCAATATCAGGTCTAGTATGAGTCAAATATATCAAACCTCCTACTAAGCTTCTGAACTTTTTTGCATTGGCCTCCTCCGTGCCATCTTCAAGTTGTAGCTTTTCATTTATATTCATAGGCGATGCAACTGGTTTGCAATTGAGCAAGTTGTATCTTTTGACAAGATCTGTTGCATATTTCTTTTATGAGATAAAAATCCCATCAGCTCCTTGCTTTACCTTAAGCTCAAGAAAATAATGCAATAACCCTATGTCTGACATCTCAAATTTCTTTGTCATAGTAGACCTAAATTCAGCTACAAGAGAGTCAGGAGAGCCCATATATCTAATATCATTAATGTAAAGACAAACGATGATAAAGTCATCTTTACCTTGCTTCTTCACATAAAGGGTGGGCTCATTTTCACTTCTTGTGAAACCATTTTCACGAAAGTAGCCATCAATTTTGCTATACCATGCCGTTGGAGCTTGTTTTAGCCCATAAAGTGCCTTCCTCAACTTGTACACTTTTGTCTCCTTGCCTTTGACTACAAGTCCTTTAGGTTGAGTGACAAAAACTTTTTCTTCCAAGTGTCCATTTAAAAATGCAGACTTGACATCAAACTAATAAACAGGCCAATGTAGTTATGCAGCCAAAGCTAAAACAATTCTAACAAAATTAAATCAAGTAACTAGAGAGAAGGTTTCTTCGAAATCAATACCTTGTTGTTGCAAGTACCCTTTAGTCACAAGCTAAGCCTTGTGCTTTTGTTTAGTTCCATCAGCATGATACTTTGTTTTGAACACCCATTTTAGACCAACTGCATTCTTGCCTTTAGGTAGATCTACCATCTCTCATGTTTCGTTATCCCCAACTCTTCTTGCATTGCATTTTGCCACTCTTCTTTGGTTGCTGCTTTGTCAAAGGTTGTAAGTTCTGAAATGAATAAAGCAAATTGACAAGATTCATAAATTTCCTGCAAGGATTTGAACTTTCTGGGAGGCATTTTATTAGGTGATTCTTCTGAGGAAGATGAACCGCTTTACCTTGGAGTTGGAGGAGAGGAAACAGGTGTGGTAAAAGAAACCAATGAACTTGTGGGAGTTGAATTTTCACTTTCATTTGTTGGATTCTCACTTTCACTTGAGATTTGAATCTGAGTAGCTTCATTGTTGTCATTTCACTTCCAACCTGCAGCTTTGTCAGAAACTGCAATTCTACTTATAATCACTTTGCCATTATAAGGATTATATAAACGACATGCTTTGGATTGAATACAATATCCAAGAAAAATACATTTTTCAAATATCTCTTCAAGTTTGTGATGATCTTGAGAATTAATTAAAACAAATGCAATACAATCAAAAATCCTCAAGTGGCTTACCATTGGCTTTGTACCTCTCCAAGCTTCATACGGTGTTTTAGTTAAGATAGCCTTGGTTGGAGAAAGATTCAGCAAATATACTGATGTTGTCACTGCTTCAACCTAAAAAAGATTCGAAAGTCCACTAGCTTGCAACAAGCTTCTAGCCATTTCCACAATAGTGCGATTCTTTCATTCAGCCACACATTTTGCTCGGGTGTGCAAGGTGCAATCAACTTTCTGTTAATGCCATGTTCTTCAAAAAAAAGGTTAAATTCTTTAGACAAAAACTCACCACCTCGATCCATGTGAAGAGTTTTTATAGAAGTGTCACTCTGTTTTTCCACAAGAGCTTTAAATTTTCTAAAATTCTCAAAAGTCTCAGATTTGTAGGTTAGAAAATAAACCCAACTCACCTGACTATAATAATCAGTAAAGAGCACAAACTACTTACTCCTACCAAGAGATGTGGTTTTCATAGACCCACACAAATCAGTATGTACCAATTCAAGGCATCTAGAGGCTTTCTATGATTTTCCACTTGAAAATGATTTTCTTGTTTATTTCCCATAAATACACCCTTCTTATAGATCAAGAGACTCAATTTGTGGTAATTTAAGAACCATGCTTTTCTTACTCAACAGCTTTAAACCTTTGATATTGAGATGCCCATATTGCAAGTGCCATAGCTTCGACTTATCCTTCCTACTAACACAAAGAGCTTGTTTTTCCATATTAGAAATTGCTAGTGGAAACATTTTGTTTTCTGTCATACATACATTTGCCATAAGTAAACCTGCTCATGGGTCGGGCTGGGCCGGGCTCGGGCCGAGCCCATGTCAGGTAATAATACATTTTTTACATGCCCAAGCCCAGCCCGGCCCGGCCCGACATTCGGGCCTAATTTTTCTGTCCAAGCCCGTTTTTATCTTTATACTACAAGCCCGAGCCCGACCAGAAAATAATTTTTTTATATTTTGATTTTAATTTTAATTTTTTATTATTTTATACCTTTTAAAATTTAATTTAATTTATCAAAATTTATATATCAACTTTCATATTAAATATTTATAATCATATTTATTATTCAATAATATTTGATATATATATATATATATATAATTATATTATATTTAGTAAATCTATATAAAAATTTAATTAATATTAAAAAAGATATATATAAAATAAAAATAATAATAATTCGGGCCGGGCCGGGTCGGGCCCGGGCTTTGAAAGGCAAGCCAGAGGCCCGGCCCGATTTTTAAACGGGCCTAAAAATTTTGCCCAAGCCCATTTTTTTTATCAAATATTTTTGTCCAAATCCGACCAAATTTAAAACGGGCTTTCGGGCTTGGGCGGGTAGCCCAGCCCTTGAGCAGGTCTAGCCATAAGTTGCCCAAATTTATCTTTAATCACACAAGCCCTATTATCAAATATAGTTGCATATCCACCAGCCATTAATTGTTCCACACTTAATAAGCTGTATGCCAAGTTAGGAACGAAAAAGACATCTGAAAGTAATTTTACTTTACCATTACTTGTTTCTATTGCAACAATGCCTTTTCCTTAAACTTGCATTTGCTTATTATCTCCAAGTCTAACTTGCAGGTTTTCTATTTGATCGACCTCTTTAAACAAAGATCTATTGCTGGTCATATGGTTTGAACACCCACTGCCTACAAACTAAACATCATTTGAAACTTCATTAGTATGAAAATGGGCCATAAATGAGTTACTCTCTTGACTTTCTTCTTCTACATAGCTTTCTTGATTCCAACAGTTAGCCTTTATATGCCCAAACTTCTTGCAATTATAACATTGAACAACATTCTTGTTCCACTTTTGCTTACTAATTGGCTACCTTTCTTGCCTGTCAAAGTGACTTCTACCTCTATCTCTGCAATGTCCTCTACCACGAAAGCCACCTCTTCCACATCCTCTTCCAGAGAAAACATCCCTTTTAGTTTCTTTGCCCATCACTAGAAATTCCTGTTCATCATTTTTCTCTTACGATCTGTTTAGCCTTGCCTCATGAGCTTGCAAAGAACCCATTAGTTCATCAAAGGAAAAATTAGACAAATCTTTAATTTCTTCAATTGCAGTAACAATATGATCAAACTTTAAGGTTAGACTTTGCAAACTTTGGAAACTACAATCTCATCAGTAATTTTATCGCCATAAGATCTTATTTGACTGACAATTGCAATTACTCTAGACATAAATTCTTGCATTGCTTCTTTATTTTTCATCATCAAAGTTTCAAACGCATGCCAGAAAGTTTGAAGTTTTACAGCTATTACCTTTGAAGAACCTTAAAACTCTTTCTGTAGTGTTTCCCAAGCCTCGTTTAAAGTATTAGCTGTAGCAATTCTTGAGAAGAACGTCTCACGGACAGCATGTTGAATAAAGAACAATGTTTTTGAATCCTTATTCTTGTTGTCCTTTAGCTGGGTTTCATCACGATCTCTTTTGTTGTACCCATTTTTTACCAATTCCTAAAGATCTTGAGATTTAAATAGAGTTTTCATCTTGATGCTCCAAAACTTATAACACTCTCCTTTGAAAATAAGGATGAGTGGCAAAAAGACATTGAGACTGCCAACTTAGGATCTTTTGGCTCTGATACCAAACTTGTTGGGTTGTTGGGATAGAGGACAAATCTTTATTATGAAAAAAACAAAAAGGCTATGGAACAGAGAAAGTTTATTGGAATTTGTTTTTGCACACACTTTATTGACTTCAACGGAGCCTTTAAATAGGCTTACATGACAACTAACATCACTAAAAAATCTCCACTAATAGAGAAATACTAGGCATGTAATCTAGATCAAACGTGAACTGACTCAACTACCTAACATATTGGATAACTACTCAACTTCTTAACAAATTTGATAACTTGATAAAAAACTAGTAAATAAATTCCTAAAGACTAGCTCTACACGAACTCATTGTGTTGAATCATTCTTCAACAAAAGAATATGGGTCATGTATAATTAGCTAAATAAAAACCATGTAAAAATTATGGAATTAAAATAATTAATATAAAATTATCCAATTTACTTAATTAGTAAGGAATGAATAAATATCGTATTAAGGCTTCTTGAAGAAGCAACATAGTCTTCCATTGACCAAGACCAAGACTTAATGAAATGAGAAAAATCATAAGTGTAACATGAAGAAGAGCATTCAACCACTTTGGGAGACAAAGAGAAAAATCGAAAGGGAGAGGAAAAATAAGAAAGAAAAGAAAAGAGAAAAAAGAAGAAGAAGATAAAGTGCGCAAATCCTATCACCCTAATCTGATTTCCATACCTTTATAAGCTAGGAAGCTTAGTTCTTTTGTGATTTAAGTGAGTTTTGCATGAAGCAAAACTTTGAGAAAGAGTGAAGCATAGTTTTAGTCGTAACTAGAAGAAGTGGTAAGAGTTGTTCTTTTGATTTGATCTTTATATATGTGGTTAATATGATGATTTTAAGCTAAGTTAATTAAAACATTATAGAGAACCATGATCTTCATATAAGTAGGTTGCATGTATCACGTAATATAACTAAATTTTAAATTTTGGATTAAAAGTTACTACCTATCAAACTAGTGACAAATGTAAAGTGCATGATAATTTAATAAAAGTCTTCTACATATGCGTGTGTATATAGTTTTAGGTCGTGAAAAATGAAATTTAATAATCATTCATTTTGGGTCATTAATTAATAATTATTAGCATTAATTTTGAAGTATAAAAGAGAAAAAAGATTTAACTGTACTTGATGTGGGCCACACATTAATTAAAATTAAAAATAGAAATAAAAAGAAAAATAAAAAATGATACTAGTAATTATAATAATGATTTTATTATCATTATAAATAAATAAATATTTAATTATAAATATAAATATAAATATAAATATATATTATTATTAAAAAATTATTAAATAATTAAGGTGCACTCTCCCATTATGGGAGAGTGCACAACACACTTTCCCATGCGTGAGAGTACAAAAAAACACTCTCCCGCAACCACGGTCTCTTGCGCAATACGGGAGACTATGGTTATGGTCTCGCATCCAATGCGGGAGACCGATTTTTGCTACATAGGCGAGAAGCTCATTTTGAGGGCTCGAAGATATTGGCCTAAATTTATTTGACCCAGACGCACGCCTGAGCCATAATCAAATAAGTCTAGAAGGACAAAATGGTAAATGTGATCCAATTCTACTCTATAAATAACAGGTCAGATGACTTTTTATTTCAGTTAATCACCATTTTTTTACTAAGACTTTGCTCAACTTCTGACTGAAGCATTAGAGTGTGTGCGTAGGGACAAATCCCTTGTCTCTTTGATTTCTTCTTTTTTTGGAGAGTTCTTGGCAGACACGTGAACACGAAGATGGAGATTCCTATGACATACAAATTTATTATTGTAAATAGGCAAGAATAGTATTTAATAGTGTTGGTTAAAGTGATAGTTAAAAAAAATGCAATTGTCTAATTAATGTATTATTTCTTTTGATCATTAATATTCAAAGTACTACTCTTTATGTACATAAAACCTATAGCAAAAAACGAAATGATATTTTCATTCAAATTTCCTGGTACTTCAAATATTGAAAGCACTTTTTTTATACATAAAAATAATTAAAGCCATCGTTTAGAGAGCCTAAGATATAGTTTTCTTTCCTTTAAACCTTAAATCCTTTTATTCTATCTTTTCTTTCTTTCATTACTGACAAGTAAAAGCACATGACATCTTACCCTTTTCCTTTTGTCAAAAAGCAACAAAACCCTTAGCATCTTATCTTCATTACTAGTTGTTACTTTGTCCACATCTAGCGCCAACCCCTAAGATCTTGCGCAGCTCTCACCCCTAACATTTGTGCCACATCCAGCATCCTAGGTGACAAAACCCATTTTCTTTTTCATTTTTCTTATTTTTTTTCATTTTTCTTTTAATTTTTATTGAGTGAGGCAACCCTTTGGTCTCCAACACAATTGTTGGTAAAAAATTGTTAACTTTAAAATATTTAGAATTTTGACATGATGCTTATAAACGTAAGAAGAATATAATTTTAATCAAATTAGCATGCTTTATACTTTAACTTTTATGGAAATTAATTATGGAAATCATGCTAATTGCTTAATGCTTGAATGAGACTCAAATGTAAATATGCTTAGTGATAAATTCCTTGATTGCATGTTTGATGTTTGTATAGTTAATGAAATGAAGTGATTTGATGTTTAGAATGACAATATTATGCTCAAGGTATCAATACTCTTCGTAGATGTAAAGGTATCACTATTGATTAGTTTAAATATTGGCTGACCTGTGGGAGCCTCTTATACTATTACTGTACATGATGTTAGACATTGGATCATTATTCAATTCCTGTGTATTTTGTAGGTTATAAGTGAAATAGTACTTTGGGCCCCACTAGCCCTATAGTGCTCGGATGGATTTAAGACTGTTTAAATAGTGTCTGGAGGGTATGATAAGCCTAAGGTCAGAATTTCAAGTCTAAAATCTTTTATTTAGATTATTTTTGGGAAGTGTGCCAACAATTTAGAAAATAACGATGAAGGACATAGCCCGGTGGCATTTGCATAAATTGCACCAAAACTAAAATGAATTTGGACCAAGTGAATATAGCATGATATTCTACATGAAAATAAGTCATAGGCTATGTCAATAGATAGATTGAATCAGTGGTTAAATCAGAAATTTATGATATTTATTTGATAGGGGTATTTTCATAATTTCACCTTCACGGTAGATTGAACCCTGATGAAACCACCATGATTCATCAAAATATGTCTAATAAGAATTTTTGGTGAAGAAATCTGAATTTTTGGAGTTTAATTACATAGTTATAAAAATTACGGAAACTTAAAGGCATTTTTGTCGTAAAATTTCACAATCAAGGGAATTTTGGTAATTTTGCCCCTATCTAGAATATTCTAAATTTCTCCTTAAGCTTGGCCGGCCACCTAACTATCTTCTTCAACCTTTCTTCCCCACGCCACCATAGCTAAAGCTTGAGAAAAATATAAACCTCCCAAAATCACCATTAAAACTAAGTTAATTCATCAAAATTTCTCCTACAACCCCACCTAAAATTCAATCGTCTACACACCCATGCCAATATCTCATTGTGAAGTGGATAAAATTAAGGTCTTTGGCACTCCACCATTTTCAGCCAAGGTGAGAATTCCTCATGCCTTCACTTCCTTTAAGCTTCAATGGTAGATAATGATGAATTCGCATGTGTTAAGCATGATTGTAGTGTTAGATTGAATTAGTTTGAATTAAATCATGCTCAAGCAATTCCAATCATTTTTGGCCATGCATGGAAGTGTAAGAAACCTTGTGGTTTGATCCATAAAAATGGTGCTAAAATGAAGAACAAGCATGAATACACATGAAACCAAGGTTAGATTGTTGAAAAACTCAATGAATTCTTGTGTGTACCATTCGGCCATTGAAAGGGGAAGGGGTTTTGTGGCTGCATTTGATAAGTTTAGGATGCCATAATACTATAGAAATTATGAGGAGTCCACCGGTGCAATCGGATTTAAAATCGAACTTAAAACGGAGAAGTTATGTTTTAGCTATGTTAGAATTATACTGATTTAATATTTCCAGTGTATAATGTGGCTGCAATTATTGAAGGAAAATAGTTGAAAAATTAAATTGAGGTTAATAAATATTGTTGGTGAAATGTTTTGCAGCTTGGGAGAAGCAAATCACGTGTGGTGCTATCGAAAAGATCGATAACCCTAGACAGGTAAGGGATGAGTGTGTAGGCCGTAGGAATATTATGAATGCATGTTTTCAATGAGAATAATTTTATGGGAATATTTTAGTACTCAATTACTTTGGAATTGTGCAAATTGTGGCTTTTGGCTGGATTGTGAACTGTGTTTTACGTGCAGAAAGGCTAGGTCGATAATAGCCGTTATGCTACTGAAATTTCTTAGAAAATTCTCTAAAATATCATGAAATATGTTAAGTGCATTATTGAGTGATTTCCTAGCCTTGGAAATTAAATATTTAATATTTTTCATAAAATATGAATTTATCCTAAAACAATATTTAAATATTCATGTAATTGGTTTTCATCAAAATGAAAACATCGTGATGTTTATATAAGTGTTTTTCAGTGAAATAGAATATTTATGAAAATTATTACTGAAGTATGAATATTTATAAACTAGTTTCATTGTACTATTTACTGTGTTAATAATAACCTTTATGGACTAACTGAAGATTTTATCTATTTTTATTAATTTCCATAAAGGTGATGATACTGTTTATATATTGTTTTGAGACTGTTAGGCCCCATATCATGCTCGCATGTTATTGTTATTGTTACTATTACTAGCTGTTGATACTGATCCTATCTTTAGAGTCCTGGTTGTCACCTGATCAGTGCATATTGAGGACGCTTATAAACTATGGCCATATGTCTCATGTGTTACTATTACTGTTCCCTATAGGGATTATAGCATGATACATTTGGGTGTTGCCTAGTCTCCACCACTGTTACTGTTTACTGTATTGTTTTACTGAATTGCCATTGTTATCGAAGTGATTACTGTTTATTGAACTGCTTATAATACTGATTTTCGACCTGTTACTGTCACTACTGTTTACTAAATTTTATTGAACTGTGTGACATATGTTTAAAGTGATTTGATAAATACGTATTAAAGTATTTTATATAAATGGTTTTGCAAGCCATTTCGTATTTATTTATTCATTGAAATTTTATTAAATGTTATTTCATACCAAAACCAATAGTTACTCCTTATAGTCACTTCTAGGTTTCGGGACACGACAGGTATTCTAAAATACATCCCATACTCCATCTGGATCCCTAGTCGACTATAGTATCCTTCCCTATCGATTATAGTGCACTGTTAGGAAAATAGATGCTTTTATGCATATAGATTTCATAATATCATTTATGCATATTGTTCTCTTACTGAGCACGTTTCACTCATCCCTTTATTTTCCCACCTCCACAAATTATTTACAGTGACGATTGATATACTGATTCGAGGATTTCGGCTGCGCTTTTGGTTACCTCGAGGCAGCGTAGTGTGGATCCTAGAGGTATATTTATTTTCTTTATATGTTCAGACTAGTTTGTACAGTACTACTATGTTATAATTATAAACATGGGATGTAAATATTAAATGAAATTACTATTATGTAAATAATTTTAATCTGTAAATTGAGTAAATTTATTTTTATAACTATTACTGTTAAGTGCACATGTGTAAATAAAGGCATTGAAGACAACTCAACCAACATTGTGTGTGTGAAAATGTGTAAATTATTGTATATATGGACTATGAGAGGGCCTAATATGTGTATCGATACCCTGTTGTTACCTTTGGATAGAAGCTGAATGCTCTATTTAGTATCAATATGCTAGGGTTAAAGTATCGATACACTTGTATTTGTTTTGTAGGAATCCTTCATAAAGTATGGATATCCTGAAGGAAGATCGATACCCTTAGACTCTAGCTACACCAATGGTTAGATTTTTGTGTCTATCAATGAGAAAAAAAAATTCAAATATTCAATTCCAATAGCCAAAATCAATTATGGGAGTACAAAAGGAAAAATCAAAGTTTTCAACATTAGAGAGCTAAAATTCCAAACAAATAATTCGCTTGTACATCTTTAGTCTCATTTTTAATTCCTTAATAGAGCTAAACATGTAATCAACCTATCTTTCTAGAGGTTTTAAAGTTACACTTAGTATACCCTAATCCAAATCTTGTGAAAAGCGAGAGATACCCTCTAGTGCTTCATTGTAGTAACAATAGGGTAATGTAGAAGGTTTTCTCCTTGAGTCATATTTCTTCCTCGAGCCTATAAAAAATAAAGGGTTATAGTTTTTCTCCTTAAGCCTAGAAAAGGGAGAGGTTGTAAATGTTATCCTTGAATCTACAGAAAAGGAAAGTTACTCTTGAGCTTGCAAAAAAAGGGTGAGTTTGTAAAGACCATTTTCATTAGTGGATTTGGCAACTTCCTTAAGGGGTGCTCAAGGGAGAGGATGTAGGTAAGGGTACCGGACTTCTATAAATCTCTTGTGCACATTTTTCTATCCCTTCTCTTTACTTTACTTCTTATTTACTTATTCAATTATTTGATTATTATAATTATAAGATAGAGATAGTAGAGAATTTAGTTCAAGAAAAATGAAGAATTTAAGTTTAGGCCAAAAACTGATTCACCCCTTCTCGGTTTGGTTGATTAAGCCAAAAATAATCTATATTTTTTTATTGTACATAATTAATCTATACTTTTATTGTAGAAAGTTCAATCTTTTGACATTTATACATAATTAATTACTTAAACTTACTAAGAAATTATGTTTAAAATGTTTCTATAAACTTGTTATGTAGCAACTTGGGTGAGTATGAATAGGGTTTTAAGTAGTATAGAATGTAAAGTTGGAAGCTTGTAGTAAATTCTAGTGGGTTTTTGGGCATTTTATGAAAAATATGCATTTTTTTGTAACTAATTAATGTCAATTATACAGGCTTTTCGTAATTCTAGGTGCTAGTTTACAGATCATGTTCATCATGCTTCTTAGCTCATTCTCTTGGTTTCACGGGCATCATGTTAGTTTTGTTGACAATATTTGTGTTTTAACAATATTTTGTTGACAATAGAGTTTTCAATTATTTTTAGATGCTGAGTTTCAAAGGAGTTCTTAAAAGTATGCATTTTTATGAATATAGACTTTGAAAAATTCATCCTTTTTGGGCAAATAAATTCTCTAAGTCCATGCATATTTTCTTTTACAATAATTCATGATTATCTCCAAACTAAAAACACAAGATCACTCCTTTTACGCAAGTAGTCACATGTAGTAACTTAGAGACAATCTTGTAACAACTTAGAAATCTCATAATATTATGGTTTCATTATTTTTCTTATGTCTATGTATGAATCTAATCAGTACAAGAGAAATACTAGTGTTAATATACCTCTATGGATCACTTAATACCTTAGAATGCCCAATATTTAATTTAAGCACCTTTAAAATATTTTAAATCATTTATCATAACCATGCTGTCAATCAACAAAGTATCTAAGCATGCCATGTGACAAAGTAAATTGACTTAACATGTAATAACATTTTCACTATAGCATCGCAATCTTTTCAAGCATGATTTCAAGAAATTTCAAACAAGCCACAAGAACATCTATGAATACATATACTCACTTTATACCAACATAAAATTTAACAAATTCTATAAACTTCATACTTTGTCTCAACATGATGGAATATTATCAGTTAGTTAACAAATAATAATCTTATGCTTTCAACAATATATTATAGCAAAGCAATCTCTTGTACCAAATAATACTATAAGAATATAATATTTTCAATATCATCTAGCATGAGTAATGACTTAAACATCTAAGGCAATTTAATCTAACAAGCCTTAAATAACGATACATTTCAATCAAAACCTCAATCAATCTGAGATTTGCAAAAGCAACTTTTGGTTATTACCATAGACTCAAATATTTACTCATACATTTTTTACTATCACAACTTATTCGTTATTTATTACCCAATATATTCAACGGTGATATTTCTCTTATCTCTCATGACACCTAAGTCTTGACTAAAATACTTACTAATATATTCTATCCATTGCTCTTGTCATCAATTATAATTTTATAGTTATAAATCATTAAATATCTTATGAGAGTACACTTAAGTTAATAAGTATTTTGAGAAAGTACAAAATTTTAACATTAGTCTTTAGAAATTTATGTAAGCAATTTACTATGCAATTATTTAACAAAAGTAATTAATATAACCTAATTGCACTATGAAAATAATCATTAACCAGACTTTCCTACAGTATTAACTAATTAGCATAATCTAAATGCTTTATATAAAAATTAACAACCAATGTTGTTTCATGATCATGACAAATGTGGAGTTTAAACAAAAGTATATCACATTATCTACCTTATTAGGCTTTAAACATTATTTTTTTTTGAAATCAAGCTTTAAATTTAATGCTTAAAAAATTCAAATCAAAATATATGATGTATAAAATTAATTACATTACAAGCATACTAAACATATTTCACTCACATAAAACATGCTTTCAAAATCAGTAAATATTAATTCCTTACTTACACAATCACATTCCATTCATTAACATCAATTTACTAGAAAAGCAATCATTTTATCTCTTTCATGATAACTTCTTGATATTTTATACTTTAATTATCACAAAATTTTGCAGTAATTTTCAAGACAATAGAATGCAACTTTTATTTTTGAGCAATAATTCATACAAATAGCATTGATCAATTACTTGCTATTTGTCATCAAACTGAAGAGCCCATGTGCGATATCATAAACTCCCCTTTAGACAGACAATATGATATGCTAATAGTTACATACCACATGAAACTAATATGAGAATATGCTATTTTTCAAAAAGTCTATCTATTTTTGGGCAGACAAACCTTCTAGAGTAGTATATTCTTAACCACAATGCTCTATGTCCCATTCCAAATTATTAAATACAATAACTCTCTTTGGGCAGGCGATTGTATAAAGAAACTTAAGAATCATCTCGAATCTTTATGAGAAAATAATAATTAATACCAATAAATAAGCCACTTCGGCAACTAAGCATTTACATCAATTAATTAAAAATTTTTCTCAATTCAGGAAAACTAAAATTTGCTCAAATTATTAGCTTGCATACTTAACCAAATATAAGCAATAGACCACTCTAGCTGAGATACGAAACCTTGATGTATCTCTTAGGTCATTAAAGAGTTGATCTCTCATTGTGAGACACTACAACCGAATGCGTCTCTCATATCAACAATTTTTTGCATTCAAAACCAAGTGTCATGAAATTCATTATGTATATACATTAATATTTAATAATGCAAAATTCATTATTATGTATATCTATAAAATAAAAATTTCCAAAAATAACGATGATACATAACCAACACAATCATGAGAAAAAGCAATTCAGACAGAAATTTTAAAACTCTAGTTATTTCACGTAATTAATTATTCAATTAATTACTCATTTAATATTAGTTCTACCAAAACCTTGTGGAGTTTAATCCTTTTTTTTTATCTAGACCATCGGGTATCCCCATACCTTTGGTATAGGACTAATCCGGATTCGAGCCGGGCAGGACCCAAAGGGCGGCAAAGCTCTCCCTCAAGAGTTTTAACACAGCTGCATACCTAGGGACTCGAACTCGAGACCTCTAATTAAGCTAGAACAATCCCCTGCCAGTTGATCTACGTGCTCTTGGGTGAGTTTAATCCTTTAAAACTATGTATGTTGCATTTAAAATTAATAAACCAAAAATAGAAAAAAATTTACTAAATTTATTCAACTATGCATGTAACTGTAAGCCGTGTGAGAGTACGTTAATACCAAATATTTTATCATATAATAAATTTTCAAAATTCATTGGCACAATATATGATAATCATTGAAATAATCATAATAATTAAATAATAAATATTTAAAGTCTTCAAAAAATTACAAATAAATAGAAAATTCAAAAATAAAATTCTAAGCATGTTGAAACAAGAGTAAAAGGCAACCAAATGGGTCCACACATGCTGCACTCTCTGCGTGCTGAAAGTGGGCTTTGCATTACTTGGTATTATTCACCTTCTCCAACCCTCAATTGGGTCAATCGGACCTGAATAGGGTAAAATTCAACCCGTTCGAATCTTTTTGATGAAAAAATCTTTTTCATTTTCTTTTTCCTGAGTTTCTATGAAATTGATGTGTCAAAAACTCAATTAAACCATTATTTTACAAAATCCATTTGAAAAAAAAGCATCAAACAATATAAATTATGATCAATTTGATCAAACAATTTTGATTCAAAACTAATGTTCAACCTGTTTTGGGTTTTCTTTAAATTGGTAAATTAAACCCAAAATCTAAGCATTTAAAACCTTTATTTAATATAACTTATAAAAAACTAGTATTGATCAATACATTGAATAAAAACACATAAAATAACAAGGTTTTAATTTGATTTTGAATTTAGGTTTTTGTTCATAAATTTGAAATCTCGATTACTTGACCCACAAAGCAATTACCCAAAATTGATTCCATGTTTTTAAATCTTGTTTGATGGGTAACAAAAGCCCTATGTTTTGTTCAAGAAATTTCATCCTCTGGTTTAAATTCGACAAGTATATGCTCTAAATATCGTTTGTAATTCTTAAATTTGCTTTAAAAATTGTTATGAGTTTCTAATTTCACATAGATCAGGCTTTGATATTACATGTAAGATTAAATTTAATTATAAATCCCTTATGTGAAAATTAGAACACCAAAATCATACAAGCAATTATTTATCCATACCTGTTTCGGTAGATAAAGTTCAAAGCTGAAGCTGAAATTGAAATTCTTACAAGTTCAGTCTTCTTCTTCTACTTTCCTTAAAGGTGGCTCTTAATAGATAAATATCAAAAACTTGAGGAGTAAAGAGGAGACCTCACTATATATTTATAATCAAACCTAATAGTCTTTCTATCAAAGACTATTAAGTTTAAGATCTATACAACCACTACATTACACTGATCTAATAAAATGCAAAAGATTCATACTTGCAGATCACAATCAATTAATTGGACTTACTTTCATATTTCATATATCAAGATTAAATTATCAACATGTTTTATTAAAAATAAAAATTACTAATAAATAGTAGTCTACCAATTTAAAAACTTTAGCAAGCTTTTAAATTAGTAGCACTAAATAAATGTTTTGGATAATTAACCTATATGATTAACAAATTTAATTAGATTATAGAAATCCCTCTATTAAAATAGTTTGGCTTTCCATTGTTTTTTTTTGTTGGAATAATAGATCAAAATAAACGGTATTCCATCCGAAGTGATTCCTAAACATATTCACAAAGGAAACATTGTAATTTAGTGTTGGAATTGTGACGGATGCATGGATCCATAATGGTAATGTTATTAATTCTTTAACCAGTGCTAATGGTTTCGTAATATTTTATAATTAATACAATAATAATAAATGAAAGATGACGTGGCAATTTTCTTTTAATAAGAAACTGAAGTACAGGTCCCCATCCACCGAAAACAAATACTAGAATTATAATATATATATATATCTATCTATAAATTAAAATATTGGACATACATCATATATACTAATTAATATTTAAGCAAAATTTGTTGTACATGTAAATAAATCACAAATAGAATTCAATTATTACACGAGTGTAATATTATTTTTAATAGCATAAAATAAAATAGAAATCACAACACACCCTTCCACAGCTGATAAAAAAAGTAGCCAATATGTGAGATGGTGGTCCTTCACAAGCTGAAGAAAAATATCAGCCACTAGTAGAAACTTGTCAAGGCTTAATTCCCTTGAATGGGACCCGCCAAAATCTCTCCGAACCCCGCGTCTCTCTTGGGATTACAAGTGGCGTTCTCTTGCAAATACACGCACACACTAACTATTTCATCAAAATGTTAACAAACTGACTCTCTCTTAAACCCAATTCCAATTCTGATGCACTGATAATAAATCAGCACTCAGACAAATTGAATATATAAGTATTCTTGTTGTATAACTGTATATATTTGCTATCAGAAAGTACTATCTAAGTAAGCAAGCAATATTACCTAAGGATCCCAAAGAGAATCACCTTGCACATCCTCCCACTCATTCTCCTCATTCTCATTGCGAAACATCATTGATTCATCCACCATCAATGCCTCCGACATTTGCATCCACATCTTGGGAGAGTCCAGAGGGGACTCATTGATGGCCTGAATTTGGCTCGGAGACAACCCGACGGTGACAGGACCCACGCCGGCGTTGGAGCTGCCAGCCTCGGATCCTGCAGCAGCATTAGTTCTGACCCGCAAGGCCGCCTCGTGAGCTGCCATTCGGATATCATCAGCGACGGAACTGGCTGGCTTGGGAAGACAATCCACCAACTCAGGGAAGTTAAGGCGAGCCTCGCGACCCCTGAAGTGTAACGCGGCTACATCATAAGCTGCGGCTGCCATTTCAGGTGTCTCGAAGCTCCCTAACCAGATTCTAGTCTTTTTTCCAGGCTCACGAATTTCGGACACCCATTTGCCCCATTTTCTCTTGCGAACGCCTCTATAGCTTGAAGATAAGCCGACCCGGCTACTGCTGCTACTCTTATCTTCCATATGTGTGTGTTTTGGTTTTCTTGTTTTTTGATGGGTAATTTGAATGTTTCATGAATGAGAAAGTGTGACCCAGTTAAGGCTATTTATACAAGTGCTGAGATCACTGTTACAAGGTCACTAAAAATCCTGGAGAATGTAAGCTTCCAAGCAGCTGCAGAAAAAGGGTTTTGAAAATGTGCATGCCAAGAGTCTAGTTAACCCAAAGGAATTTAAAAAATTCTTTTGTGAATATAACCAATCACAGGTTGACAAGCTTGGGAAGTTGTTTTTCCTTTTTAATGTCCAGATTTGTGGAAAAAAAATCCTAGGACAAAAACAGATATTTCTGTTGAAGACGCGGTTTGATCCCAGGTGGCAATGGCTTTGGACCCGCTGATCCGTTCAAGATAAAATAAAGTTTGGTTGAATGAATTTTTGTGCTTCATTTGATTTGTCTACAAATACTATTTTGGTTCAAATTATTAGTTTACTGGTTTTCTTCTAAATCTGGACTCTGCTAACTTCGACATCTTGTGGCCGATGCGAGACAAGATTCTTTAAATACATTATTTAAAATTAAATATGAAATTGACGTAATCTTTGTTTGTTAATGACACAATCAGATAATAAAAAATGAGCTCTTTAACTTTGGTCGAAAATTCTAGTTGAATATTAAGAAGAGGAAAGAGAGTTTATGTACAAACCCCCTTTTTTCTTACCAGACCCAATTTTTTTCACAAGTTATTATTCACATCACACATGAAAATAAGTATGTGAAGAAAAAATATGGGTGTATTTAGAATTTTCCTATTAAGAGCACGTGGATAACCAAAGAGGGTTCAAAAGGAAAAAGAAACAGAGGTCGGTAAATGGTCAATAGCTAACCCTACAAAGATAAAGAAAACGACTGATCAAAAAAAAAAAAAAAGATAAAGAAAACGAGTATTAAAATGTGTCAAAAAATATCTAAAATAAAAAAATACAATCTAAAAAGGACGTATAGTTTTCTACACGTCACATAAAATAGTGTAAAACCGTATAACATTTGTAATTAATGAACTATTCAATGGATGTTAGTAATTTTACCTTCAAACAATATATTGCCGATATCAAACGCAGGACTCCCACCCACAGTGCTACTGCAGTTGTTTCTTTTTTTTTTTTTATTTTTTTTATTTTTCAAAAACTACTATTTCAAAGCAAAGCGTATTCGCAAGCTAGCTTTAGTTTGCTTGATACTAGAGATGGCAAATGAGCGGATCGATCGGATTTGAGTTGAGTTATTTTGGATCGAATCATTTTGAGTTAAGAAAAAATTGGATTATTTTGGGTTTAGACTAGGTCAAATTTGGATCAAGGAAAAGCGATCAATTTCGCGTTTGGATTAGGTCATGTTCAAATCAAATTGAATTCGAGTTACTTTAGATTCGAATTAATTCGAGTTCGAGTCAAATTGGATTCGAGTTGTTGATTTTTAGTCAAATCAAATAGGTCAGCTTTGGATTTGGGTTAGGCAGGTGGATTTTTCGAGTTAGGCCTTTTATCACCTTTAGTGTAATATGTCTAGTGTGAAAATGTAACATCTCAAGTCCACAAAATACACAATATTCACTTATAAATTACACTCACTCATCGGTTGGACTGTCTGTGATGCTTAACAACTCCTAACACCCTTTTAAGAATTTGGACTTAATATGAAAGTATGAATTACTAAATTATGTCCTTAAGATTTTTGTATACATTCCCTTCTATTCAAAGTAATACTGTAAAATTTTACTGAATATATAAAAGAAAATAATGTACCTTCAATATCGAATAACTGTTGACTCTAGCAGTCGATAATCCTTGGAAGTTAATTATCTTAATCCAAGACCAACAATATGTGGAGTGGAAAATAAGGGGTGAGCGACAACGTGCTCAGTAAGGAAGATGTACGTTGCTTTTATACTAATCAAATCATATCCCCCAAAATACTTATTTTTCTTTAATAGTCAAGTCAGTAAGGACAACAACGGATATAATAAACAATTTTTAATATTCAATCACCGATGTAAACATTTTACAATATTATGAAATAAACAGTAAATAGGATTCAACAAATCCTTTCAGTAAACAGAAATCAACAAGTTGAGACTAGGCATCACCCTATAAATAAATCATGCTATCATTGTTCCCCCTCCCCCTTGCGAGAACGGAATAATCATCCCAACAGGGATACGATAGATCTATGGCCAAAATCTATGGGTGGTCCTCGGGTCCACTTGCCAGGTGACCTGAAGACCTCTGAGGACTTGGCAGGTCCATCAGACTCATAACTCGTAATGCATGAAACTAGGGGCCTGAGGTCTCAAAAATCAACTTTATAGCTCAAAGTTTCTTTAGGGAATCACATTTATAAATTTAAATCATTTAAATAATAATTCCAAAACAATATAATTCTAATTTTCCGTTGAAAAATATTTGAAAAGTGAAACCTGTTTGCCCATGGTCAGCTCGCCCACTAAGGCTCGTCCATGGTCAACTCGCCAGTGCGGTGGACCAGTGTTCGCCCGCCAATCATTGGCGATTAAGAGCAATTTAAATTGGCTCGCCCTCAATAGCTCGCCCATACCAGTTCGCCCCTCTGGCAATGCCTATGGTCAACTCGCCCCATGCGGCACTGCCCCTGGTCAATTCGCCCATTTTATAAAACCTGGTTTATTTGCTTTGGCTCGCCAGCCATTTTGTTTAAAGAAGGGGTCGCCCGCCCCAAAACATTATCAAGAGGCTTTGCCACTTTTGCTCGCCCGGGTTTCTATTAAAACAAGGTTACTCGCCCAATATACCAAAATATCACAAAAGAGAGTTCGCCCAACATAACTCGCCTGCCATTTTACCAGTTCGCCCAAGAACACGAGTTATCATAAATAATGCATGTCATAAAACAAAACATTTTCTTAATAATTTCATAAAATTTAACTCCACAAGACATGCATTCACTTCACACACATTTTTCTTACCTCGTCTGATGAAACCTTGCTTCTCGCCCGCCTTATCAATTCTCACTTCACTGCTGCAAAGTAAAATGTTAATACCATTAATATTTCTTTTCGAATATTTTCTAAAATTATTAATATTCCTAACACTTTGGCGAGCTTCTATGATTACTCTTCAACTGGCCAGATCGCCATTCGCCCAATATAGATCGCCATTCGCTTATGGCTTACACGTGGGAGATCGCCCGACAATTCAACTCTCTGCTCTTGCATCTCTGTTCGAAATTCGATGCTTTTTATTCAACGGTGGGCTCGCCCCATGACTTGGACTGACTCTTGGCGACCTCGTCCTACTCGCCTCATTGGCGATTATCCTTTCCATGTATTTTGGGCGATCAGACGCCCTTGCCCATTAGGGCGATCAGCCTCAACCCTTGGGCGAGTACCCCAATTTCCTTGCTCGCCTACTGGGTGAGAATTCTTTTCTCGTTCGCCCACCGTGATTTATCTTTCACCCACCGTGATTTATCTTTCACATTACACATGTATAATACAGCAGCTTATGTTCAACCATAAATTATACACTTTCATGCCCAGTACTCTACCTAGCATGGCATTACTATCTATAATTCAAAGATTAAATACATATATCGTTGGCTGGAAATTTCTTTACCTTGGTTTAACCGAACCAGCAGAACTCCAAGTTGTTGTTGTTTCCTCCCTCGTCAGTCCTTCCTTTCCTGATTTCTTGGAGGGTTTGAGATGAAAGGGAGATTAAGCAAAGGGGTTTAGGTAGTTAGCTAACTAGGGACATGAATTTCTCCTACCAATATTCCTTGGGAAAACAAGAGCAAAGCAATTAGCATCCAGCTACCTCTTTATATACAGGTTTCTCAACACCCCTTTTTGCTGCATGTTCACTTTAGCTTCTTTCCTCATCACCTCTCTTGTCTTGTAGTGTGTTAATGCATGAAGAAGGTCACTCCACAAGAAATTGGCTAATTCTCTTTTCTTCCTACACGTTATTGACTAGTTAGTATTTTCTTGTTGAATTTGTTAACCCTTCTTCCTCAAGCATCTCTTATTTTGTCTTTATGCTATTAAATTCTTAATCTTCCAACCTTAACAAACATGAGGAAAGCAAAGTGTATTAGTGATAAAGGTAGGGTTCTTGGCATGTTGTCCACAACTCCTTGAGTTTTCTTACCACTTCTTACCCTTTCAACCAATCACCATTAATCTCATGTGAAACCATTTAATTTATCTTTTGAAAATTTTGCTCTTTCTTGCCATGGAAGGGAAATGGCGTGTACTCCACTTTGAGCCACCTTTCTTGACTTTCCTTCATGCTTCCTTTTCACGCCAATCCACTTCCAGCCACTATTATTGACTTTCATCTCATTCTTTTCTTTTGTCTTGTAGTATATTAATTCCTGAAGAATTTCTCAACACAAGACTTCGGCTGGCCCTTGTTTGTCCTATTGCCATTAATCCCTTTCACACTTTCATTTAATGCTTTTAATTTCTCTCATTCCGTATAGGCGATCAGGAGCCCTCGCCCCGTTTGGACGAACTCCCTACTCGCCCTCAGCACCATCATGGGCATTCTGTTCGCCAATTTAGCTCGCCCATTGGCGAGCAGCCTTCCTTGCTCGCCCATTGGCGAGCTGCTCGACGTCCTCGCCCAGACATTATTTCACCGACATTCTTCCATGCACATCTCAAGTTAAGGAGTTTTTCATCCAAGTGAAACTCAATATTCAATATTTACTTCATTTACATTCTCAAATTTTATTAAGTTTGGGTCTACAGTAGTGTAGAATCAGATCTTACATTTTCTCCCCACCTTAAGAAATTTGGTCCTCCAAATTTAACTTGGACCTGTCACTAAAAGAGCTCTGGATACCTTTCACGCATAAGGCTCTCTAACTCCCAAGTAGCCTCCTCCTCGTTATGATACTGCCAGAGCACTTTAACTAAAGGAATCGTCTTAGACCGCAACACCTTATCCTTCCTATCCAGGATCCGTACCGGTTTCTCAACGTAACACATGTCCTCTCTGATCTCCAGTGACTCATGTCGAATTACGTGAGAAGGATCTGGATGGTACTTTCTCAACATCGAGACATGGAATACGTTATGCACTCCTGATAACTCTGGTGGTAGTGCAAACCGATATGCCACATCTCCCACACGATCTAAGATCTCATAAGGTCCAATGTATCGAGGACTCAACTTTCCTCTCTTTTCGAATCTCATTATACCTTTGGACGGTGAGACCTTTAAGAAAACATAATCACCCGTTCAAACTCTAATGGTCAGCGTCTAGTATCTGCATAACTCTTCTGCCGACTCTGAGTCGTTCTGAGCCTTTCACAAATCATCCGTGCATCACGAGAAGCCTGCTCGACCAAATCGGGAGCTAACAACTTACGGTCTCCCACTTCTTCCCATGCTAATGGGGATTTGCATCATCTGCAATACAAGGCCTCATACGGTGCCATGCCGATACTAGTATGAAAACTATTGTTATAAGCAAACTCTGCCAGGGGTAAATGATTGTCCCCTGAGCCTCTAAAATCCAATGCACACGCTCTTAACATATCATCGAGTGTTTGTATCGTACGCTCGGACTGCCCATCAATCTGTGGATGAAAAGCGGTGCTAAAACTCAGTTGGGATCCCATAGACTCCTGAAATCTCTCCCAGAAATGAGAGGTGAAGCGGGAGTCCCTATCAGAGGTAATACTCACTGGAACACCATGTAACCTCACTATCTCCCTGACATACAATTGGCCAAGGCACTAACTGAATTTGTAAATGTCATGGCCAAGAAATGAGCAGACTTAGTCAATCTATCCACTATCACCCAAATAGCATCATACCCTTTCCGAGTCCGTGGTAATCCCATAATAAAATCCATAGTAACATGCCCCCATTTCCACATAAGAATCGATAATGGTCGAAGCATACCTCCCGGCTTCTGATGCTCAATCTTAATCTGCTGGCATGTTAGACATCTAGCAACAAACTCAACGACGCCTTTCTTTATCTTAGGCCACCAATACACTCTCTGAAGATTCTGGTACATCTTAGTACTACCTGGATGTAACGTGTATCCAGAGGTATGGGCCTTTGATAAAATCAAGTCTCTAAGCTGTTGATCACCGGGAACACATATTGGACCTCTAAACCTCAGTATCCCATCGGTGCCAATCTCAAAAGCTGACATAACTCCCATCTGAATTTGACTGGCAACCCCAATGCAATAATCATCCCTCCTCTGATCTTCCTTAATTCGGTCCATCAAATCCGGCTCTATACGAAAACTAGCCGTAAATCCATTCTGGTCAGAGGAAACAACTGTCAGACCGAGGTTAGAGAATTGCTCTATCAAATCGTGCTCCCTGATCATCATGTAAGATACCATGCCAACATGTTTACGGCTCAGTGCATCTGCTACTACATTAGCTTTACCTGGGTGATACAAAATCTCACAATCATAATCTTTTAACAGTTCCATCTATCGTCACTACCTCAAGTTCAACTCTCGCTGCGAGAATATATATTTCAGACTCTTATGGTCTGTTTATATCTGAAATTTCTCTCCGTACAAGTAATGCCGCCATATCTTCAGTGCAAACACTACTGCAGCTAGCTTTAAATCATGTGTCGGGTAATTCCTCTCATGATCCTTCAACTGTCGAGAACCATAAGCTATAACCCGACCATGCTGCATGAGCACACACCCTAAACCTTGAGCGAATGCATCGGCATACACCATAAATCCTCCTGATCCGCTAGGGAGGGCTAATACGGGGGCACTAGTCAATCTCTTCTTAAGCTCGAGAAAACTACGCTCACACGCATCATTCCACTCAAACTTCACATCCTTACGTGTGAGTCGTGTCAATGGAGCAGCAAATCTAGAAAATCCCCCCATAAACCTGCGATAATATCTGGCAAGACCCAAGAAACTCCGTATCTCGATAACCGTGTTAGGCCTTTCCCACTGAACAATGGCCTCTATTTTGGACGGATCAACTGACACCCCATCCTTCGACACTACATGTCCGAGAAATGTAATATGGTCAAGCCAGAACTCACATTTACTAAGCTTAGCATATAATTTCTACTCTTTGAGGGTCTGTAAAGCAATCTGCAAATGCTGCTCGTGCTCTTCTGGAGTCTTAGAATAAATCAAGATGTCATCTATAAATACTATGACAAACTTATCCAGAAAGGGATGAAACACCTCATTCATCAAACTCATAAAAGCTGCAGGGGCATTTGTCAACCCAAAAGGCATCACTAGGAACTCATAATGACCATAACGAGTTCAGAACGCTGTCTTAGGCACATCCGACTCCTTAATTTTCAACTGATGATAACCCGATCGGAGATCTATCTTAGAAAATACCTGTGCACCCCTGAGTTGATCAAATAAGTCATCGATCCTGGGTAATGGATACTTATTCTTAACAGTAGCCTGATTCAACATTCGATAATCTATACACAACCGTAGGCTACCATCCTTTTTCCTAACAAATAATACTGGAGCTCCCCACGGTGACACACTGGGACGTATAAATCCTTTATCTAGTAACTCCTGGAGCTGTTTCTTGAGCTTATCCAACTCAGTCAGTGCCATCCGATATAGGGGTCTAGAAATCGGCTCCGTACCGGGTACCAACTCGATCATAAACTCCGTCTCTCGATCTGGTGGTAATCCTGGTAAATCCGCTGGAAATACATCCGGAAAGTCTTTGACCACAGGAATCTCTTTAATCTCGGGATGTTTCCTTTCTACGTCCTCGACACTAGCAATATATCCTTTATAAACATTCATTCATAACCACAATTTCAATACGCATCATTTCACAAACATATATTCATATACTTTTTATTGATTTACAATAACTTTACAATATACTTTTCGGGATGAGAGAAGGTAATAAACTTAGTATTACAATCCAAACTAACATGGTTCGCAGCTAACCAATCCATACCCAAAATGATATCAAAATCATATATGTTCAACAAAATGAGGTTAGCTGTAAAAACCTTCTCTCCTATAGTCAATTTACAACTCCTATATACAATATCCGTCCTCTCGAAATCTTTAAAAAGGGTATTCACTTGTAAAGTATACCCTAATAACTCCGGCTCTGCTGGGGTCCTATTAGCACATGTAGGCGATAAGAATGAATGGGTAGAACCTGGATCAAATAAGGCAATTACAGGAAGATCAAAGAGATAAACTTTACCTTTAATCACTTCAATAGAGGCGTCGACAGTCTCCTGACCCATCGTGTACACCCGACCTTGAGTCACAACCTTCTTACCCTTCTCTGCGGCTGTCGCCCGCCTAGGCTCTGAGGGTGTCGCTTTCTTTGGCTCACTCTGAGCTGTCGGGGCTGCTATCTGAGGTAAGGCAGGAGGAATAGTAGAAGCAGCAGATTCTCTAAGCATCGGGCAATTCCTGATAAAGTGCCCCGTCTGTCCGCAATTAAAACATGCCCTAGACATTAAAGGACAAGGGCGTGACCCATGCGACCTTCCACAATGTCTACATAAGGGCGCAACACTCCTCTAAGTAGTGGTAGGGCCACTAGCATGTGTAGAAACTGCTGGTCTACTAAATCTGCCTTCTAAAATCTGTATGCCCATAGGTCTGCTTCTCTTAGGTTGCTCTCTACCTGATCTTTCCTCCATAAACCTCTTAGCCTTTGCCTTTGCTTTACCTTTACTCTTGCTACTGAAATCGAGCTGGAACTGCTCATAATCCCTCTCACATAGCTGAGCCTATTGAACTATCTCATCATAAGTCTGTATAACAAATGGGGCTAGCTTCATTCTAATGGATGGCCTCAAACCAACTCTAAACCTCGAAATCTTCTACCGGGTATTCGCACTAGTCTGTGGATCAAAACGGCTCAATGTAGTAAATTTGGCCTTATACTCGTCCACTGACATGTTACTTTGAACCAAATCCATGAATTCCTACTGTAATTTTTCCTGAGCAGTGTTAGGAATATACTACCTCCGAAAAGCATCCACAAAAATGTCCCAGGACAGATCCTGATGCTGAGCAAATAATACGGTCTGAGTGGGCTTCCACCAATGTCTCGCATCATCTGCAAACTAGAACACTGCTAGGCCTACCTTCTCTGTCTCTGAACATCTCATAATCTGAAGTAATCTATCAACCTCAATAATCCAATGTTCTGCTGCCAATGGATCCCTAGTACCTTTAAACTTAGGTGGATCTAACTTTTTAAATGATTTCACCAATGCCACATTACAATAAGACTCCGCATTTCGAGGCGGCTGAATCAATGACTGTGGTGGAACTACCGGTGGCTCAGGTGCCGGTGGTGGAATAGGCTGAGGCTCAGGCACAACTGGTGCCGGCTGGGGCGGTACTGGCGCTTCTACTGGAGTTGCGGGAGCTGCGACTCTCTCTCGCTCTGCCCTATCCGCGGCTCTATCTGCCTGATACATAATCATGAAATCGACTACTAACCTCTCTATTTGGCTCACACGAGTATCAATGCTCTCTGGCTGTACGGGACTTGAAAGTCTTGGGACAGGTTCCGGTGTCTGCGGTTCCAGTATCTGTGCTGCCCTACCTCGGCCTATATCTCTCACTGAGCGTATCACCCTTTTTCTTCCACTCATATCTGTACTACAGAGATCTTTTATCGCTTATCATGAGTATATGAATTATATATTCAGATTATATAGTACTACAGGAAATGTTTACTATTCACTTTTCGTTTTAAGTATCACTAGACATCCGACCAACCCTGCTCTGATACCATTAAATCTGTAACATCCCAAGTTCACAAAATACACAATATTCACTTATAAATTACACTCACTCACCGGTCGGGCTGTCTGTGATGCTTAACAACTCCTAACACCTTTTTAAGAATTTGAACTTAATATGAAAGTATGAATTACTAAATTATGTCCTTAAGATTTTTGTATACATTCCCTTCTATTCAAAGTAGTACTGTAAAATTTTACTGAATATATAAAAGAAAATAATGTACCTTCAATATCGAATAGCTGTTGACTCTAGTAGTCGATAATCCCTGGAAGTTAATTATCTTAATCCAAGACCAACAATCTGTGGAGTGGAAAATAAGGGGTGAGCGACAACGTGCTCAGTAAGGAAGATGTACGTTGCTTTTATACTAATCAAATCATATCTCCCAAAATACTTATTTTTCTTTAATAGTCAAGTCAGTAAGGACAACAACGGATATAATAAACAATTTTTAATATTCAATCACCGATGTAAACACTTTACAATATCATGAAATAAACAGTAAATAGGATTCAACAAATCCTTTCAGTAAACAGAAATCAACAAGTTAAGACAAGGCATCACCCTATAAATAAATCATGCTATCATCGTTCCCCCTCCCCCTTGTAAGAACGGAATAATCATCCCAACAGGGATACAGTAGATATATGGCCACAATCTATGGGTGGTCCTCGGGTCCACTTGCTAGGTGACCTCGAGACCTCTGAGGACTTGGCAGGTCCATCAGACTCATAACTCGTAATGCATGAAACTAGGGGCCTGAGGTCTCAAAAATCAACTTTATAGCTCAAAGTATCTTTAGGGAATCACATTTATAAATTTAAATCATTTAAATAATAATTCCAAAACAATATAATTCTCATTTTCCGTTGAAAAATATTTGAAAAGTGAAACCTGTTCGCCCATGGTCAGCTCGCCCACTAAGGCTCGCCCATGGTCAACTCGCCAGTGCGGTGGACCAGTGTTCGCCCGCCAATCATTGGCGATTAAAATTAATTTAAATTGGCTCGCCCTTAATGGCTCGCTCTCAATGGCTCGCCCATACCAGTTCGCCCTTCTGGCAATGCCCATGGTCAACTCGCCTCATGTGACATTGCCCCTGGTCAATTCGCCCATTTTATAAAACCTGGTTTATTTGCTTTGGCTCGCCAGCCATTTTGTTTAAAAAAGGGGTCGCCCGCCCTAAAACATTATCAAGAGGCTTTGCCACTTTTGCTCGCCCGGGTTTCTATTAAAACAAGGTTACTCACCCAATATACCAAAATATCACAAAAGAGAGTTCGCCCAACATAACTCGCCCGCCATTTTACCAGTTCACCCAAGAACACGAGTTATCATAAATAATGCATGTCATAAAACAAAACATTTTCTTAATAATTTCATAAAATTTAACTCCATAGGACATGCATTCACTTCACACATTTTCCTTACCTCGTCTGATGAAACCTTGCTTCTCGCCCGCCTTATCAATTCTCACTTCCCGACTGCAAAGTAAAATATTAATACCATTAATATTTCTTGTCGAATATTTTCTAAAATTATTAGTATTCCTAACACTTTGGCGAGCTTCTATGATTACTCTTCAACTCGCCAGATCGCCATTCGCCGAATATAGATCGCCATTCGCTTATGGCTTACACGTGAGAGATCGCCCGACAATTCAACTCTCTGCTCTTGCATCTCTGTTCGAAATTCGATGCTTTTTATTCAACGGTGGGCTCGCCCCATGACTTAGACTGACTCTTAGCGACCTCACCCTACTCGCCTCATTGGCGATTATCCTTTCCAGGTATTTTGGGCGATCAGACGCCCTCGCCCATTAGAGCGATCATCCTCAACCTTTGGGCGAGTACCCCAATTTCCTTGCTCGCCTGCTGGGTGAGAATTCTTTTCTCGTTCGCCCACCGTGATTTATCTTTCCCATTACACATGTATAATACAGCAGCTTATGTTCAACCATAAATTATACACTTTCATGCCCAGTACTCTACCTAGCATGGCATTACTATCTATAATTCAAAGATTAAATACATATATCGTTGGTTGGAAATTTCTTTACCTTGGTTTAACCGAACCAGCAGAACTCCAAGTTGTTGTTTCCTCCCTCGTCAGTCCTTCCTTTCCTGATTTCTTGGAGGCTTTGAGATGAAAGGGAGATTAAGCAAAGGGGTTTAGGTAGTTAGCTAACTAGGGACATGAATTTCTCCTACCAATACTCCTTGGGAAAAGAAGAGCAAATCAATTAGCATCCAATTACCTCTTTATATACAGGTTTCTCAACACCCCTTTTTGCTGCATGTTCACTTTAGCTTCTTTCCTCATCACCTCTCTTGTCTTGTAGTGTGTTAATGCATGAAGAAGGTCACTCCACAAGAAATTGGCTAATTCTCTTTTCTTCCTACACGTTATTGACTAGTTAGTATTTTCTTGTTGAATTTGTTAACCTTTCTTCCTCAAGCATCTCTTATTTTGTCTTTATGCTATTAAATTCTTAATCTTCCAACCTTAACAAACATGAGGAAAGCAAAGTGTATTAGTGATAAAGGTAGGGTTCTTGGCGTGTTGTCCACAACTCCTTGACTTTTCTTACCACTTCTTATCCTTTCAACCAATCACCACTAATCTCATGTGAAACCATTTAATTTATCCTTTGAAAATTTTGCTCTTTCTTGCCATGGATGGGAAGTGGCGTGTACTCCACTTTGAGCCACCTTTCTTGACTTTCCTTCATGCTTCCTTTTCACACCAATCCACTTTCAGCCACTATTATTGACTTTCATCTCATTCTTTTCTTTTGTCTTGTAGTATATTAATTCCTCTCAACACAAGACTTCGGTTGGCCCTTGTTTGTCCTATTGCCATTAATCTCTTTCACACTTTCATTTAATGCTTTTAATTTCTCTCATTCCGTATGGGCGATCAGGAGCTCTCGCCCCATTTGGGCGAACTCCCTACTTGCCCTCAGCACCATCATGGGCGTTCTGTTCGCCAATTTAGCTCGCCCATTGGCGAGTAGCCTTCCTTGCTCGCCCATTGGCGAGCTGCTCGACGTCCTCGCCTAGACATTATTTCACCGACATTCTTCCATGCTCATCTCAAGTTAAGGAGTTTTTCATCCAAGTGAAACTCAATATTCAATATTTACTTCATTTACATTCTCAAATTTTATTAAGTTTGGGTCTACAGTAGTGTAGAATCAGATCTTACAGAAAATAAGTTTAAACTAGAGGTGGCAAATTGGCGGGTTAGATCGAGTTCGAGTTGGGTTATTTTAGATCAGATCAATTTAAGTTAAGGAAAAATAGGATCATTTTGAGTTCGGATTATTTTGCATTCGGGTCAGGTCGGGTTTAGGTCAAGGAACAATTGGTCTATTTCGGGTTCAGATAAGGTCGGGTTTGGGTCAATTTGAATTCAGATCATTTTAGGTTCAAATCAATTTTGGTTCGGATTAGGTCGGGCTTAGGTCATTGACTTTTTTAGTCAATTCGAATTGGTTGGATTTGGATTTGGGTCTAGCGAACAGGTTTTTTGAGTTAAGCCTTAGTCATCTCGATGTGATTTGTCTGGTATGAAGATGAACTAAAACCATATTTTTAAGAATTACAAAACTCATGAAAATAAAATTTTTTTCTTACATGACTTATAATAAAATTGTGATTGAAATAATCCAAATATTTTAAAATCTGTATGATAGTTTTCTTTGTAATATTTTTACCAATTTCCATAAATTAATTACATTTTTTTCATTTTATTTCTATTATCTATAATAATTAATAATTTTATAAATCAAAGTGATTTAATAATCTTTACTAAATAACATAATGCATTACTGTACATCTCTTTAATTTTTCTTTACTTTTTATAGGATAATCGGAGATATTAAGTGTAGATGATATAGCTTCTGCATTCTATAATAGATTAGCCATTAATAATTATACATTAGGTTCAAATGAATAAAAGTGAATATTTAAGTTTAACTAGATTCAAAAATCATATAACACTCGTATTATTGAAAAAAATTATATTTTTACTATAGTAAAATACTTTGACCATTAATTTTAACATTTAAATATTTATTCAAATTCGGATCAATTTGGATTCGGATCAATTTGGGTTCGGATCAAGTCGAGTTTGGGTTAGTCTAAATTCAAATGAATTTGGGTTCGGATCAGGTTAGGTTTGGATTAATTCAGATTCGAATCGAGTTGGATTTGGAATGTTGACTTTTTTTAGTCAAATCAAATTGATCGAATTTGGTTTCGGGTTGATCAGGTGGTTAGGTTTTTGGATCGAGTCAATTTTCACCACCTTTAGTTTAAACCATATTTCTATAAATCACATAACTCATTAAAATAAATTCTTCTTCTTGCATGACATATAATAAAATTAGGATTGAAATATTCAAAATATTTAGTAATCAATATGATAGTTTTTTTATATAATATCTTTACTAATATTCATAAATTAATTATGTCTTTTTCATTTTGTTTCTATTATTTATAATAATTGTTAACTCTAAGCATATGAAATGATTTAATACTCCCTACTAAAAACTATAATAGGTTACTATACATTTCTTTAATTTCTATTAGTTTTTTTATAGAACATTTGAAGGCACTAACTGTAGGTGATATAGCTTCTATATTCTGTGATAGATTAACCATTCAATAATTCTATATTACATTTTCTAGAATTTTATTTTTTCTTATATTCAAATGAATGCAATATAAAAGTGAACATTTAAATTTAACCAAATTCAAAAAAATATAGCACTTGCATTATTGAAAACGAATTATATTTACATCATAATATAATAGTTTGATCATTAGTTTTGATATTTAAATATTTATTGTTAGTCTTAAATTTAAATTTGAATCTATTCAGGTTTGGATTAATTTGGATTTGGATCAATTCGGGTTTAGATGAATTTGAGTTTGAATCAATTCGGGTTTGGATTAACCTAAATTCGAATAAATTTGGGATTAGATTATTTTGAGTTGGAATTAAGTTGGCATCAGATCAATAAGAATTCAAATAATTTGCTTTCGAATCAATTTGAATTTAGACTAAGTTGGGTTTGAGTTGTTGACTTTTTTAATCAAATCAGATCGATCGGGTTTGAGTTTGGACCAATCGAGTTGGTTTTTCATATCGAACTTATTGTACTTGGATTACATTAAATTTTAAATTCATAAGTGTTATGACTTACTAAATTTGATTGAAATACTTAAATTTGATGACTCACTAAAATTTGAAAAAAATTGCTAATTTGATAATCAAAAGTGATTTGAATTATAATTTATTCAAAGTGAGACTCTCAAGGTTTAAACTTAGACCTCGCTTGAAATGCTGATGTCATTAATTTATTTTTTTTATAATAGAGATTTCTAATTAAAAAAATTGCAAGTGTTTAAATTCAAATTTAAAATCTAAAAATCCTATACTTTAAAAATTTTGATATAACCATTTGAATCAAAATAGTCATCATTTCATTATATAAACTTAAAATCTTCCTTTTTTTGCCCTTTCATTATATATATAATTAAGTAAAACTATACATTTAAGTCTTGTTTGGATTCACATGAGACATTGATGACATGTTATAGGAGCACTTTTTGCTTCGATATCACCTTAATGACCTGTCTAGGTCCCTTAGTAGCAACATGTGTAATCCCAGTGGTTCATTTAGGGGTCTAGTGAACCACTAGTCTACTTTTACCCTTTTTATATATACTAGTAAGCTATTGCACTACGTTGCAATTGAAAAAAAAATTATTTTTTGTTTACAATTTTTTTGTGAAGTAATAAAAAAATTGTGATATATTATAAGATTTAAGTTTTAGTTAAGGTAATTTCACCTTTCGCTCTTAATTATGAAAAAATAGTTCTTTATATTTAATTATTAAATTATTTAAAATTTTTTAAAGGAATATATTTACCTCATTTTGAAATTTGGAGCCAAATTGTTAATATATATAATTTTTTACAAAATATCTATATTCTCTCAAATTTTTAAACATGTGTTTAGAGAAGGTAATTTTTGTGAAGATGTCATGGCAAAGTCAGCTTGTGATATTATAGTTGAATTTGAAGTTCTTACATATCCACCCAATTTCTTATATTCTACCCTCTCAATGCTAATTCAAGAGGAATAGCTTTCCCAAGGGGTTTTACTGTTTAAGCTTTTTTAATTTCTCCTTGTAATAAAAAAAGTTATTATTTTATTTATTTATTATTATATTTTATAACTATTAATATTTATTTTACAAAATATCTATATTCTTCTTATTATTATTTTTATTAATGTTCATTTATCTAACAAACTAAAAAACATCTTAGTTTTAATAATAATTAGTTAATATTTTTAAGATACTTTGAAATTAATTTTTTATTGAAATAAATTGTAAGAACTTCTTTACATTTTAATAAAGTTGATTATATGATTCTTCAATTTAAAAAATATTTTCATGTTTTTATAAATTCTAGAATAATTATGTGGCTGAAAAAAAAGTGAAACAAAACTAAACTACTTATATTATTTATTGTTCTTATTTACTTAAAATGAATTTTAGTAAATGTGTGTGTATCATAAACATGACCCTTAAGAACCCATAGAGATTTGTTTTAATTTATTATAACAAAATTATGATTCACCTAAAAAAAGAGGCAAATTTATCTCTCCAAAACAAATCTTAACCCATATTTGCACCAAAAAAAAAATCCAATCATTGCTTTAACCCATAAAGTAGACATTAATCCAAAAGGATATTCGTTTAATATATAGGAGGTATAGATTTTTTTAAAATAACAAGTATGTATATGTATGTGTGTGTGTGTGTATATATATATTATTCTTTCTTATTTTTATCCTTTTGTTTTCAAAAATATTTTTGTTCATATTAATAAAAAAATAAAAAATTCATTAACCGATTATACATGTTTAATATTTTTCCTTAAATTCATTTTAAATTATATTATTTTTAATGTAAAAATTTAAAAAGAAAAAAAAATCAAGAATGAAATAAAGAAAAAGAAAAAGAATATAGCATAGGCGTCATGCATCAATTTCTATATATATATAATTTTAACATTTTTAAAAGAGAACTGATGTCATGCATTTACCCCACAAGGAAATTCTTTTTATATATGGTATAGATTTTAAAAAGAAAAAAATAAAAAATGAAATAAAGAAAATAGAAAAAGAATATAGCATAGATGTCATGTATCTATTTGTATATATGTTTTTAACATTTTTAAAAGAGGATAGATGTCATGCATTTACCCTAGAAGGAGATTCTTTTTATATATAGTATAGATAGTTAAATTGATCCTAAAATCGATCCTACGTGAAACATAATATTTTTTTTATTTTGTAATTAAGGGAGATAAATTCCCTCAAGATACTTAAATTACTTGGAGGATCAATCCCCCATCTAAGGGAAATTGATATTCTTCTAGTTAAGGAGGATCCTTCTATTATATATAAAATAATAAAATTTATATTATCCACATATTAAAAAAATTGAAAAAAAATCAAACATCAAACGTCTAATTTAAAGTTTAATATCTAATAGAAAATAATAATGAAATTGATTCCTATGAGATTGAAAATAATAGAAGGGTGGGATTAGATACTGTGGCAATAATATTAAAAACTGTAATGGTGAGATTAAAATTAATGATGATATGTGTTTGAACATAATGGTGATATTAAGGTAACGTGATGTGAGAAGAGAGACTGATCATTAAAGACATTTGATTAAAATTAGTATAAATAAATTTTATGGTGTATATTTTCTATTTTAAAATTTATTAAATAATTAAAAATTACTCAAATTATTTTATCTAAAATAATATTTTTATTAATAAACTGAAAATTATAAAAATAAAATTTATATACAATATATGGAATATATATACACACTTTACCAATCACATTACTAATGAATTAGAATTTAGTATACCTTTGAATATATAATTTTTGTTGCTACAATTATTATTATTAGCAGCAGCAGCAGTAGTAATAGGATGCAACTCGCATTATCAAAAGCCAAAAGGTGTGTATGGTTCTTGTTTTTTTTGTAAGTGGAATTATTTATTCAGCTATAAATAATTAAGGATGCAAAGTATTGACAAAGTGATTTATAAAAGATTTTTTAACATCATTAAAGAATCTTTTAACATTATGGTATAAATATATATATATTTATTTATATATATAATTTCAGCTATTTATCAAGCAATTGATGTTAAAATATTAAAAAGTGTGTATTTTATGGATATTAAATTGTAGTTGTTAGTTTTTCCATTTCACGGTAAATATGTTATTTTATAAATTATTTGATTATTAAAAGTGTGATTTTTAAAAATTTTCTTTAAATTATGAATTTATTATGCAAACATTTAAAATCTGAAAAAGATGTTACGACCTAATTAAATAATCAAAAATGATATTTTTATTTTCCTTTCCTTTCTTTTCCCCTTTTTTTTTTTTCATTTTCTTCCCTTTTTCTCTTTTTTCTTTTCCTTTCTTTTTTTTTTTCCTTTCATTTCTTCTTATTCATTTTTCCTTCTTTCTTCTTTTCTTTGTTTTGCCAACTCCCTAAACACACCATTTTGGATGCACTACAAAGGATTTTTTTTTCATTTTCTTGTTCCTATTTTCTCTCTAAAAATCCTTCATCTTTTTTTTTGTTACAAGGGAAATATTAAATAACTAGGGATGGGGTCGAGGCTGCTTGGATTCGAAACCAAGCCTTCCAAGATGCTACAACTGATCATTAACCACTCGATCAAGAGGTTGTTGGCTAAATCCTTCCTCTTTATACCAAAGAAAACACTCACCCCTAGCTCTTTCCCTTAAAATACTACAGCACCCACCTTTACTTTCAGATTTTGACGATTGGCCACTGTACACCTTGCTCGCTATCATGTCCACTGACATTTCAATCCCTAAAATACCAAAAGACTCCTTTCATTCTCTTTTTTCTTCTTCGCCATCAGGTTTTTCCTTGAAAACCGCCAAAACCCCTAGATTTGAAAAAAACCGTGGTTAAACCTCGAACTCATATTTCCATTGCTAGTTAAACCTTAAAACTCGTATTCCCATTGCTTCGAAAACTACCTCATTTCCAGATGTTCGTTATGTTTGCCCCATCTTCTTCCTCACCAAATTTAAACTTCAAATCCTCCAGAAACTTCTAAATTGAAACCCTAACTTCTTTCTTGTGGTTTTTCTATTTATCTTTTTTTTGTAGAAATTGTGTTTCTTCCTCGCTTAAAAGATGATGCTGGTAAAGGTCTTTACTTTTTTTTGCTTTTTTTTTAAAAATCAAATTGATTGATTAAAAAAGGTTATTTATTGCATTTTATTTAAATTGATAGCAACCAAGTCGGTTTTAGGAGATCTTCTTCGTGGATTATTATTATTATTATTATTATTATTATTATTATTATTATTATTATTATTATTATTATTATTATTATTATTATTATTACGGTGATGTTGAATTTTTAAGACAGTGGGGAATTGGAAGGTTAATGATTTCAAGATGGCTTTGTTAGTGTATAACCTAGAACCAACTCACTTGATGAGAGGCATGATACCATAACAAAACATGTTTGCTTAGGGAAGTGACTTAAAAGGTTTTCTTTCGCCATCTTAATCGATTATATTGACACATAATGACTTCAAGATAAGATAAAGTCGATGGAACAACGAAAAACTTGCAAGGGATTTGTAATGTGGTTACAATTATGAGAATCCTTATGCATTAAAGCTTAATTTTGAAAAACTATTCTCGATCATTGTATTATCGAGAAACAGCATTGATAGTGTTTAAAGATTGGTATATGCTAAGCCTATTTACTTATGAAGTAAGCAATCATTGTCATAGATTGAAATATGGAGATTAAGTTCATTGAATATGACCCTGAAGTGGGAGTTCCATTTGATGGTGTCATTTGAGTGTTTACTGAATATACTTTCACGTGTTAATAGTGTAATTGATCTTTTGACTTGAGATTTCAAGTCATCTTATATGTGTTTTGTCAAACTAAGATTTCATCCTTACGGGTTTGCATGCACAAAAGCTTTAAATAGATCCATTTGCGTATGACCTGAAGCATATGAAGGTAGATAAGTACTTAAGATAAGGATTAATCACCATAAGTGACTTAAGGAGATAATATCTCATGTATCTTACCTTGTATTAACTTGCAATATCTTTGGCTAAAGCGTTTGTTGGAAAGATTTAATATTTGACGATTGAAGATAAATATGAAAATGTACTTAAAGTAGACATTGATAATGAGTTAGTTATAGACCTAATATCATCTTCTTTGCCTAAGAGCAATACGCAATTTGTGATTAATTATAACATGAACCACATGGACACGAGCCTGTCTCAACTCTTGAATATGCTCACAAGTGCTGAGAAGACCATGGAAGATAATGAAACTTCTATGAATGTCGTTTCTTCCATTACTTCCAAGAAGGATAAGAAGCTCAAAAGGAAACATTCCTCCGAGTGGAAGAAGTCAAGTTTAAAGAATAAGGAAAGAACAAGGAAGAAGGATGTGTGTCACTACCAAACATTGGAGGAGAAATTGCATGGAATACCTTGAATCCTTAAAGGCTAAAAATGTTAAAGGAGCTTTTACCTTAGGTACTCTTTAAACTTTATCTATAATTGGTGTATGATACCTTATGAAATCCTAATATGTGTGACATATTTTAGGATCCACTGAGGAGAAGAACAATTGAAGTACCTTGAGAAAAAGGGAATGGCAATTAGTTGACTTGAAGATCAAGGATTATAACTCACTTTAAGTTTTGTTTTGAGAAACATTTTAGGACTTGATTTGATTTAAACATTGGATGTTCGTGGCATGTTTAAGCCAATGATGCTTTACTGTTCTGGGATATATAGGCCAAACTTCTATCATGTTTGAGAACATGATGTTTTATTCGAGCAATAGATTAGTAAGCTTGAATAAAACATCTTACTAGTAGTAGATTGCTGAGCTTGAATAAGACATCTTGCCCAAATCAAAATCTTGATATAGTATTCTTTATATGCTTTTTGATGGCCGATGCAATAATAAGCAATAGTAAATAATCACTAAATGACTACTAATCATGAATGTGATGAAAATATGTTAGTATAAGATTTTAAAGATACTCTTGATTGTGATCAATAGTAATATTATATATATGATTGATGCTTAGCATGATGAGATCACATAAACATAAGTGGTTATGCATAAGATGCATACTTAGTTACTAAAATATTCGTGTTTAGATATGAGAATTACATTTGAAGACTACCTATTAGTATAGTGTTTAATGATTTTTAACAAAATAAGTATTTTGATACAATATGAAACACCTCCAATAGATGAAATTTAATGAAACATTAACCCCATAAGCATATGATGACAATTTCATCTATCACATAATGATTTCTTAAGATTTTAAGAAACAAGTGGGAGCACTATGAATTATTAAAGTCAAAATCATGGTGCATGCATAAGGTGCATACAGATGCATAGGATGTATAGTGAAATATGAGAACGCAAAAGATGCATTGACTCTTAGTAGGATACATAGAGATGTATTACTTAGGAGTGATAAGTCTACTAGGATAAAGCAATGGTAAAACATTGTACTAAGATATATCTTAGATAAATCAATGGGTTAGTGGGAGCATTTAAGAATTTTAAACACTTTAAATATGGTTTATATTTTATAAAGATAGAATTGAAAGTTAAAAATGTCAAGGCTTGAGAGTGCCTGGATTGGCTAAGAATTTGCCATCCTAGCACTACTGACTCATCCGTACTGTCCTCTTTGGGTCAACCGACCCTTTGGATTACATAAACCTCTAACCTTAATCCACCATTTGTGAAAAAAGGAGTGAAACCCTTGATTGCTAAATTGTATGGTGAGATTGGGTAGCCTTTGAGGTTTTCTCCTTGAGCTTTAAAAATAAATATTGTGAAATGTTTCTTCCTTTAGCCTTGAAAAAAGAAAGAGGTAAAGGTTTCTCCTTAAGCTTAAGGAATAAGAAGGGTTGTAAAGGTTACTCTTAACTTAAGCCTTGAAGAAGAGTCCAACATTCAAGAGTGAATTTGGCAATACCTTGAAGGATGCTTAAGAAGAGGACATTAGTAAAGGAAGGAAAGCATCTATAAATTTGTGTGTACATTTTCTTTATCCTTACTCTCTTACTTTTATTTATTCCTTACATATTTAATTGATTATGTTGTGATTGTGGTAGGATAGAATTTGTAGAGAATTTAGTTTTAGAAAAATGATATTAATTTAGAAAAACTAATTCACCTTCCTTTTGAATTAGCATTTGAGCCAACAATTGGTATAAGAGCTTAAGCTCTTAATCACTGATTTAATCACCTAGGAGATATTGAGGTGTCATGAAGATTAAATTTAAGACTTAAGAAGATTATGTATATAATCCCAAGGTATAACTAACTAATTTCCTTCGGTGGCTTAAGGAAATTAGAGTAGATAAACAGTTTATAATCATCGTAGTAGAATGGCAAGTTATAGATATATTTTATAGGATATTATAAATGCTATGTATGAATATTAATGAGACCTAATCAAAGATAAGAAAATCGAAATCCCTTGTTAAATATTAAGTTACATGCTTCGCATGATAAAGTTGCCTTACATCAATTTGGAAAAATAACCAAAGTTCTTTTAATCGGAGTTAAGTTGCTTAAGGTCACACGTTTTGTCACACCTTGAGAAATGTGACAGCTCATATAGTTATGCGAAATTCAAAATTTTAAGGCTAAGTTTTCCATTTTTTGCACTAGTTTGTTATGTGAGCAATGTTATGTTATAATTTCGAGTAGCTAACTACTAACGGTATGTCCCAGTTCAATATCATACGATTTAACATCCAAAAACACAACTAAACAATTCCCGTGTAAAAGCGATAAATTCTCAGTTTAACACATTTCAGGTAGTCACTTGATTTAATAGTCAATGCAGTCAATTTTAGATCTCAATCACCTATTGCACTCATAAACTCTTTAATTATAACACATCCAAATTTCATCAAAAAATGTAGTCGTTTGACCATTCAAAAAAAATTCTTAACAATATATTCTAATACTTTTATGGTTTTGGCATGTTTAACAACAGAAATTCATTTACATCTCGATATCAATTATTTTTGTGATGTAAGCATACTTTTAGTTATAATTCATCCTGAACTATAGTATTGTAGAAAATTGTCTGAAAATAAATTCATTTAATCACTCAAATCATACACTGAATATGTACTGCAAGAGCTGGATATTGTGGCTTAGCCAATTAGGGAAACAATAAGTGAGTGAGCTAAAAGCCCAGTAAGTCAACCGCATAAGTGTAGAGAATAGTAGCATATTGTATACTATTCTATAATGCATGCAAGCAACAATATTAATTTCATTTCCTTATTAATGTCAATATACTATTTCTTATGCAATCTTGTATTTCGATATTCAATCACTTTTCTTACTTTTTTTGATACTAGGAGTCGATGGTGCTGTTAAGGTCTTTCGAGGTAGTTCATGGAAGGATACTTTGAAGCAGCTCTTTATTCCCTTGAACTTGACATCACAACTAACAGTTCTATCATTTCAATAAAACAATGATTCAAAGACAACATGATGCAAAGTTTGATAAATCGATGCAATTATCGTTTTCAATAAAACGATGCACTTTTCAATCAATGTGGTAAACAGTGTTCGGTAACAAACTTTAGTCAAATCAATATTCAATAGTTCAGAAATCAATACTCATAAGTTCAGAAATTAATGCTCGTAAATCACTAATCAATACTTATAATTCAATAACCAGTACTCATAAATAAAAGATCAATACTCGTAAATCAATAATCAATACTCGTAATTCAGTAATCATTACTCATAAATCTAAAATCAATACTTATAAATTAATTAGGCAAACACTCTTGCAATTAACCGATAAAGACTATCTCACTATAGCAACTCAAGATATGAGTATGTGTACCAAATGAGTTAAAGTCAGAAGGTTTTGAACATTTGATAAAGTTTAGGGCTGAGGTAGAGAAACAAAATAATAAGAGTCTTCTAGCTCTTAGATCCAATTAAGGAGGTGAATATCTTAGTTAAGGTTTCTTGGATTATCTTATAGACTTTGAATTTTTTTCACAATGGGCACCACTTGGAACTCCACAATATAACAAAGTATCTAAAAAAAGGAATAGGACATTTTTAGACATGGTTTCGTCCATTATATCTAAGGCAAACCTTTTAATATCCTTTTAGGGATATGCCTTAGAGACTACCGCTCTCTTTATAAATAGGGTTCCCACTAAATTAGTAGACAAGACTCCATATGAAATATGGCATAGAATAAATGCAAACTTGTCTTTCTTAAAGATTTGGGGATGTATGACTTATATGAGGAGTGTATCATCTGACAAGCTTAGAGCTAGATATAACAAGTGTAAATTTGTTGGATACCCAAAAGAGATTAACTTATATTACTTCTATAATCCCATCAAGCAAAAGGTGTTTGTCTTGTAGTTTGCAATTTTTCTAAAGAAAGAGATTCTCGTTAAAAAGTCTAGTGGGAGTAAGATTATACTTGAAGAAGTACAAGCTCCACAAATTCACACCCAAGTAGAACTTAAGCTTGTCGTTGAAGCATTGGATGCATAGATCGATACTTAAGAAACACAAGTACTTTGTAGGTCATTAGGCTAAGGCCAATACTTGAGAGGTATGATTTTCTATTGGATAGAGATTGTTGCCTATGGATACTGATCCTATTGGCTATGATGAGACAATGTCAAACATTGACTTTGCTAAATGGCTTAAGGCTATATGATTCGAAATAGATACAATAGATATAAACTAAGTATGGACTTTGGTTGATCCACTCAAAGTGGTCAAATCCATATGGTGTAGATAGGTCTTTAACAGAAAGACTGACATAAATGGTAGTGTACAAATGTACAAGGTCCAACTGGTGGCTAAAGACTATATACCAAGAAAAGGAATTGACTATGAAGAAACCTTCTCACCAATCATCTTGGTTAAACTCATTCTCATTCTGTTTGGCATAGCTACATATAATGATTATGAAATTTGGCAAATGGATGTGAAAATTGTTTTTCTTAATGGGAATCTCTAAGAAGAGGTATCTGTGACATAGTTTGAGGGGCTTCATCCAAACGAAATGCCAACTAGGTATGCAAGCTATAGAAGTCGATTTATGGGCTTAAACAAATATCAAGGAGTTAGAACATGAGGTTCAACGAAATGATTAGAGATTTTGGTTTCAGTAATAATCCTGACGATTCATGTGTTTATAAGAAGGTAAACTGTTTGCTTTTATTTTCTTAGTGTTGTATGTTGATGACAAACTACTCATAGGAAGCGATATACTTATGATGCAAACAAAAAAAGTCTGGCCATCTAAGCAGTTATCTATAAAATATTTGGGAGAAGCAGCTTACATTGTGGGTAGTAAGATCTATAGAGATAGATCAAAGAGGTTGCTAAAGTTATCCCAATCTGTATACATATACAAGGTGCTAAAGATATTTAGCATGGTTGAATCCAAGAAAGGAAACTTGCCTTTGGTACATGGCATGCCTCTTACCAAGACTATGTTTCCACAACATAGTATGACAGGAAAAGGATGGATGATATTATTTATTCTTCGTCTATAGGATCCATCATGTATGCAATGTTGTGCACAATACCAGACGTATCACATTCTATAAGTGTCATAAGAAGATACAAGAGCAATCTTAGTGAAGGTCACTGGATTGTTGTGAAGAATATCCTTAAGTACTTAAGAAGAACTAAGGATAGTTTCTAGTTTATGGAGAGACAAAGCATAGTGTAAAAGGATACATTGGTGCTGGTTTTCAATATGAAAAAGGTGATTTCAAATTGGAACAAGGGTTTATATTCACTCTGAATAGCAGTGTAGTCAGTTAGAAAAGTTCTAAATAAGAAATGATTAGGGATTCTACAACCGAAGTTGAATACAACTTTGCATAAAAGGTTGCGAAGGAGGTAGTTTGGATCAAGAAATTTGTCACTAACCTTAGTGTGGTTCCAACCATTGTTGGTCTAATTACATTATATTGTGACTATAGACATTGTACTTTTTTTTGAGGTCTTAGTGGGTTAATCAAAGATAGGGTTTGAATTGTAAATTTCATTTATAGTTGTCTTAAGATAGTTTGTTTAATTAGGATAGTTTGACTAATTAAGGTAGTTTAACTAATTTTCATTTTTTATTTTATTTTGATTACTTTGGTAAATTATGAAGTTAGATTAATTTAGTAAATTAAACTATAAGGATTATTACTATTTTTTAAAAAAAATTATTTAGATTATTAGAATTATTATTAATTTTTAGAATATTAGGATTATTTATCTTTAAGATTTTTTTAGGATTATTATTAGTTTAAGATTAGTATTAGGATTTTTGTTAGAGATTTATAAAAAAATAAAAATAAAGAAAAAGGGAAAAGGTAAAGAAGAAGAAGAAGAAGAAGAAGGAAACTAGGTTGCAAATTTTACTTGGGATTAAATTTTGGATTATTTAGCAATTTTTAGCTGCAGTTGGACTAAATTTCTTTATTTTCAGATTAGAATTTTATTGATTTAGGAATAAATTTCAACTCTAAGTTGTTTTAAGTTAGAATTCTTATTGCTTTTGAAGTTTTTACATATTCGAACTTCCTTTGAAATCAACTATAGAATTTTTACTTCAACCATTAGTTGATATTGTCTGATTTCAAGCTTGATAACTTTATGAATTCTTAGACTTATTGGACAATATATATATGGTTGGAAAGAGCTTTTAAATCTTTTTTGTTTTACATATTATAAGGTCAAATATGATAAGTATTGATTAAGATATAATTGAATTATGATGTTTTGAAATCTCGCATCAAATATGGGAGTTATGACCATGTGAAGTTTTCCTTATGAACCCAAAGACTTGAGTAAGAAAAAACAAGATTTATTCTGAAAATTAGGATTTTCGTGATTTATTTCAATGAAATAACTCTTCTTCAAGGAAGTGTATCCCAAGCATGAGAACTAGGGCTTTCTATATCATATTTGCATATAAATAGCCTCTTTAACCCTTTGATTTAGATGAGAAAGCTTGGATACAATTTGGCCTTAGTTTCTTAGTTTTGCTTTGAAGTTCTCTTCATCCCTAACCTCTTTCTAGCCATCCTTAACCTCGTATTACATTCCTCCTGGTTTTTCCATCATCTCAAATGCCTCCCAAACATTTCCATAACCTTTCCAATTCTTAAAATAGTTTTGTCTGCATGTCTTTATGTCAATTAACACAATCTCAAATCTACAAAACCAAAATCCTTCTATTTTCTATCTTCTTTCCTCTAATCCAAATTTCATTTCCATTAGAGTAAAACTCTGTTGAAATCTTCAACTTCACTTGAATACGGTTTGTATTCGAGATCAACGCTGGTAATCTCTTTCCTTTTTTCTATATCTATTTTGTTTTTGGTTGATTTAATTAGATTAGTTATTTTAATTTGACAAATTTGATTGTGGATTTATGAAATGAAAATTTAGGATACTTGGTGGTTGTTTGAATATTTAATTTAGATAATTTAAAATTTCAGTGATTGATATAATATGAATGGAATGATTTAATGTAGCATGTTGATCGATTTTTAATAGTAAGAATGTTTAGTTTAGATAAATCAAAATTTAATTGAAAGATTGAAATAATTTAACATGACATGTTTCATGAATTTGCTTGAAGTTTATTTATTTGATATATTATTTATATGCTTGATTAGAATTAGGATTGAATATGAACATGAAATTAGGAAATTTAGAGTCACCTGTAAATAAATAATAAATTAATGAAGATGAATTCATTCCAAGGATAAAATTCCAAACAAGTCAATTAGTATTTACTGAAAATTTCTGGGTGAGAGGGTTTCTTTAAATTGATTAGACTGATGAAAGGTTTATAGAAAATCTTCAATATTTAATAAAAGCATTCATTTTCCAAAATAGAAAAACATATCAAAATTAAAAATAAAATAAAATAAAATAAAAATAATTTTAAATAAAGGAAATAAAAATCAAATAAGTAATATAGTAAGGAAATAAATATGAGCTATTCTGATGATGTAATTTCAAGAAAGTTAATCGATATTCATTGAAAATTTCTAGGTGAGGGAAGTTTCTTTAGATTGAACTAGATCAATGGAAGGTTTAAGGAGGATATTGAATATTCAATGACAAACATTTATGTTCTGAATTAATAATAAAGAATAAAAAACAAATAATAAGAATAAAACTAAAATCAAAGTCAAAATAAATAAATTAAAATAAAATGATAGAATAATATGAATGAATTAGGTAGAGTCAGAGATAGGATTTTTCATAAAATAATTAAATCATTCGACGATGGAGCCTCTTTAAGCAAGTCAAGCGATGCTACTTAAATACTCTTGAAGTGAGGAAAGTTATTGATTATCTAAACCAAATTGATGAAAAGATTTTAGGTAAATTTTCAATGTATAAGCATATTGAAATTAATAGAAATCATGACAAATTTAGAATGACCTAGAATAATTGGAACCATTTTAGGATAGGCGTTGAGAGAGTGCTAATCTTTCTTTTCATGTAATCGTACTCCTAAACCTAGGATTTTTAAATGTAGACCAAGCCTTATTCTCATATGAGAATAGGTGACCAATCACACCTAGGTTAAAATGGTTGGTGGCAACTCTTTGAGTTTGTATTTAGCAGGTTAAGATTTAGGTCTTAGCACATTGTGACAAGGACAACAATGAAGCCATAACATAAGCTAATGAACCGAGGTCTCATCAATGATCCAAGCATGTATAAAGGCATTATCACATGATTAAGGGGATCATTGCGAAAAGGAGATGTTAGCATAGAAAAAAGACCCACTAAGGAGAATATAGTTGATCTTTTAACAAAATTTTTTTACAAATCAAAAGCATGAACGCCACCTAAAGAGTTATTGTATTAAATACATAGATGATTGGCTTTAGTATTAGTGGGAGATTAATAACGTAAGCCCTTGAAGCTCATAAAGACTTAAATGTCGTGGATACTGTTTAGTTGATTTATGTTTGAACTATTATTATATATTGAGATACTTAATAATATTTAGATATTTCTTTATCCATTAGTTTCTTGAATAATTACGATTTTTAAACTTATAAAGATAAAGCCTCTAGAACAAAATAGCCTTGCAAGTGAATTGTAAAGGGTTACAATTGTGAGATTCCTATGCATCAAAGCTTTCTTCCTAAAATTGTTCTTGGTCATACTACTTCGAGACTAGGCATTGACAATGCTCAAAGTCTGGCACATGCTAAGCCTCCTTACTTATAAAGTAAGTAACCGATCTCATCGGTTGAAATATAGAGATACATGAGGATAGCATGTGGGTGCTTATTAGAGAATAAGCTCATTGATTATGACCTATTTTGAAAGCTCTATGGGTAGTGTCACTCGAGTATCTATGTATCGTGCTCTCATATGTCAGTAGTGTGCATAGTCTATTGATTTTAGATTTCAGGTCATCTTATATGTGAATTATCATATTTCGGTTTCACCTCTATGTGTTTGGGTGCCAAATGCCTAAAGAGGCTGATTTTAGATATGCCATGAAGCACATCAAGGTGGATGAGTAGTCAAGATGAGGATTCATCACCTCGAGTGACTTAGGAGACAATATCTCGATCATTCTTGCTCATATTAACTCTTAAGTCCTTTGATAGGTAATTTGAGTAATTGAGTTGATATTGGGAGCACAAGGATAAAAATGAAAATATGTATAAAGTAGATATTGCACCATGCTTTATTGATTTCTATAATATTATGATGAAAGGACCAAATTACACTGATGCACTATACACTTAATATGTTAAGTCAAACCATTTTAATTTTCTAACATTTGGGTGGTCATGATGTATTGCTAAATACCTATCTTGAGTTATGAATTGAATGGTGATTCAATTTATTGCCAACATGTTGAAAACCTAAGAGGTCACACAAATAAGAGTAATTGGATTAAATTGAATTGAGTTTGTTTGAAAATTTTGGAATTTTCCATGTAACTTATTTTTTGGAATTATAATTGATCTTAATTAAATGTATTTAATTAAGAAGAATTAAGTTATTGAAGCAAATTATAATTAATTAGGAAACACTGGGCTTAATTAAAATGTTTAATTAAGTTGTGGGTTCCTACATTAATTAAGTTTGGACCTTGCCTCTTAAATTGTTTAATGTAAAGGTAAATCTAATTATAATTTAAAATATGTTTAAAGGCTTAAAGGTAAATGTACCAATTAATGAAACAGATTTGACCTAACCTATATAAACATTGTTATGGTTGAGCACCACCTCCTAATGACTAAAGTTAGAGAAATCCACAATTGCAATAATTCTCTACGTGTGCTAATTTCTATTCTCCTCTATTGTGATCTTCTTGAAGATTGTATAGAAAAGGAGTTCCCTTGGTTGTTGAGAGCTTGAAGACACATAGAGGTGGTAAGTTTACAAAACTCAATCCACTAGCATAGAGACAATCATAGCACAAGTCTGTCTTTCTCAAAGGTCCATAGCTACTCGTGTGGATACCGCTAGAGGCCGGACAATTGGACGGCTATGGTTTGCAACAATCTGGCCTCATTGTACAAGAACAAATAGGGATTAAAGTTTTGAGATTACGATATATCTATAAAATGTATAAAAATTATGGACTCTCTACTTTGCTTGAAAACCATGTTGTCGATATCTTTAGAGCTTTTATCAAAATTGATCCGATATGGTTTTGGTCTTTCTTTGTTTATTTTTTGTTGTGCAATTCTGATTGTGTGTTTGAGCATGAACAAAAACCAAAAAAAAAATCATTAAACAACAATTCTACATTCGAAATGCGAATGAAATGCATATAAACAATGTAATATGATGAATAACTTGCCTAGTATAATGCGAGCATTCTATTAAGAACTTCCTCCATTAATTTGAAAACCTACCCCTTTCAAGTAAAATGACAAAGCACCCACTACGTATAACTTTTTTATGCCATTTGCGCCTTAATCAAGATGGGGTCTAACTCTTTGTATAGAAACCTGATAAATTCAAAGAATCATGTTAATTAAATGCACAATATAGTAAAATTTGTTAAGTTAAAAAAGGTCACTCATATAAATAACTTAAATGAAAGAAAATAGTGAGAAAGAACCTTAACCTCACAAAACTTGAGATGAAATATTTGCTACCAATAATGTTCTTCGAAATCCTTTTACAATAGCTTAAACACTACTTTTTTGGTTAGAAAGCTAATGTGCAGCAGTAAAGAAACCAACTATCAAAAACATGACAAACTAAACAAAACAATGACAAACAAAACAAAAGTATAAGAACAATAAAACTCTAAAACTAAAAATTAGCAGAAATTAAACCATAAAAATAGAAAAGAGGATTTTTTGAAAAGCGAACCTCTTTTGTGTAGGAACTAGATGAGGTAAGCAAAAAAATGTCCTTTAAATCTATAAAAAACAGATGACAAAAAATTATAAATAACAAAAACAATAAATAAAAAAACAAAAAATAAACTTGGGAAAAGGATAACACTGCTTAATTCGTAAATGGAAATGGCTAATCATCACTGTTATAGCAATTTTCTGGTGTTTAATCTATCATAAAAGTCAATCTAAAAATGAAAATGATTTTCTATGTGTTTTTTGGTTCAAAATGAGGTTACACTAAAAATGGTTTAAAGAGTAAACAACGTCAAGGGTTGGTTACAAACATTTTCAAGGGTAGGTTGTAATTTGATGAAAATGGTTTTCTATTTAAAATGAGGTTAAGCTGAAAATGATATTTTATTTGGTAAAGTGAGATAGATAAAAAAAATTAATAGTTTCAGAATGAGGGAAAAATTTAAAGATTGAATAGTGAACCCTAAGTCCTCTTATAAACTATAAATAAAAGAGAAAAATACTATGGTTAGCATTTAAAAACTGTAGTCTTTCTTAATAGGAATTTAAATTGAAAACAAATAAAACTATATCATTTAATAAAATGATTGTGGTCTATTTAAAAATTCGACTATGCTTTGAATAAAACTTGTAGTCTTTGATTATTGTATATGAATCTCAAAAGGCAAAACACCAAACACAAAAGATTACGTTTAAAAGTATAAACCATAATTTATTCAAACAATAAATGTGTATCATATATTACTAAAATCATTTCCAAAGAACATGAATCTTGGAAGAAAAATCGTCAAGTACAAACGACTTTAAACATAGTAACTATAATCTATTAATAAATAAAACTTGTAGTTAAATTTTTTCAAAAAAAAAAAAGGTCTTTTCATAGATGACTTAGCAGTAGCTTTGTCTGAAACTGAAATGATTTTTCAAAGTACTTGAATCTTAGAAGAAAAAACATTAAACCTTGTGTCAAAAAGACTACGTTTAAAAAAAATTATAATCTATTTATATACTTTTAATGTGCTTGAATCTTGGAAGATAGAACATTGAGCATTGAGACCCAAAAAACTACATGTGAAACTAAAAACTGTAGTCTGTTTATATACTTTTATGTACTTGAATCTTGAAGATGAAACATTAGGCCTTCAGCTGTAAAAGAATACTTTTGGACCAAAATTAGCATTATTTGTGTAATTATTTAAGTACAATCAGGGGCAGAGGTGCTTGGGGCCCAATAGGGGCTCAAGCCCCCACTGAGCCTAAAATTTTAGGTTCTTTTGCTGATGTTTGGCCAATAATAAATATATTGTATTATATTTTACAGTTTGTTTAGCCCCCATGGACTTAAAATTTTTTTTCTCAAAAACTATGCTTAAATTTTTGACTTTTGAGTCTTTGAGTTTTTATATTTTTTTAACTTTTGAGTTATAGTTTACTGTTTTATTTTTACCATGCAGTAGTCAACAAATAAAGTATGAATAATATATTTATTTTAAAGATGTTAAAATAAAAAGTATATATAATATATTTATTTTAAAGATATTAAAATAAAAATAAACTAGGCCTGTTGAAACTAATGGCTACAGAACCTTTTCTATTTGCTTATATACACAATAAAGCAACAAACGGAAATGGCGGCATACAAAGCTTTTTCTTTTTGGATGGGCCAGCAGTGCACACAAAGCTTTGCAACAACATAATTGAATATTTGACTTTTTGAATGAGTTTTTATTGAATCTTGGTGATGGAGAAATATTTGATAAAATTATCAAAAGCAATACCTTCAAATATGGATGATAAGGGTTTAAAGAAAAGAAAAGTAGAGTTTGATGTATCCGATCTTCCCACAGATCCTGGTTTATGACCTCCAATTTCTGATTATCATCTTGACATTCGAGATGAAATTAGAAGAGCATATGCACAAAGGGGTCCTTGCCAACCTAAAGATCACGACTTTGAATACAAGAAGTTTGGAAAACAAATGAGACGATTCAATCCCGCTTGGTTTAGTCGATACGAAAATTGGTTGGAATACAGTATATCAAAAGAAGCTGCTTTTTGTCTTTGTTGTTATCTCTTCAAGCCGAATATTGGTAAACAAGGTGGAGGTGATGCATTTACTGGAATGGGATTTACAAATTGGAAGGAAGCTGAAAGATTGGGTGATCATGATGGACACCATAATAGTGCTCACATCGATGCTGTGAATAAGTTTAATGCTTTATTGAAGCAAGAGCAACATGTTCAGACATTTTTTGACAGACAATCTGATGTAGCTCGAAAGGAATACCAGACTCGCTTGATTGCATCTATTGATTGTGTATGATTTCTTCTAGAGCAAGGACTTCCATTTTGAGGTCATGATGAATATGAGAATTCAAGTAATCCGATAACTTTCTTCGGCTTTTAGAATTTCTTAGTGATCATAATGAAAGTATTAAAGTGGTTACTTTGGTGAATGCTCTTAAAAATCTGAAATTGACTTCGCATGATATTCAAAAAGATATTGTGAATGTATGTTCCATTGAAACTACTAATGCAATTATTAAAGAAATGGGTGATGCTTTTTTTTCTATTTTGATTGATGAATCTTGTGACATATCTTCGAAAGAGCAAATGGCTATTGTGTTTCGTTATATGAATAAGAAAGGACATGTAATTGAACAGTTTATAGCCGTTAAACATGTTACTAGTACCACTTCTCTCTCATTGAAGAAAGCTCTTGATGGCTTACTTTCTTTGCATGAATTGAGTATGTTTAGAGTACGTGGACAAGGTTATGATGGGGCTAGTAATATGTAAGGAGAATTGAATGGTCTTAAAACACTCATTTTGAGGGAGAATAAATGTGCATACTTTATTCATTGTTTTGCACATCAATTGCAGTTGGCGATTGTGGCTGTGGCAAAAAAACATGATGAGATCAATTCATTTTTTAATATGGTTGCTAATGTGGTTAATATTGTTAGGGCATTACCAAAAAGGCGTGATATTCTTCGAGAAAAACATTATGATTTCATTACTGAAAAATTAGATAATAGTGAATTTTCAAGTGGATAAGGCCAAAATCAAGAGAGCAATTTGAAGCGTTTTGGTGATACACATTGAGGCTCACATTATGGTATGTTATTGACCATAATTTCTTTGTTTCCATCCTTAATTGATTTGTTTGAAGTGGTTGTAAAAGATATGTCAAACTCTAGTGAGCAAAGATTTCAATCGAAATATTTGTTAGAGTTCATGTCCTCATTTGATTTTCTATTTAGTCTATTTTTGATGAAAGAGATACTTGGCTTGACAAATGAATTGTCACAAGCACTACAAAGGAAAGATCAAGATATTGTGAATGCAATGAAATTAGTTGAAGTGTGTAATCAAAAATTGCAAGTGATGAGGGATAGTGGATGAGATTCTTTGTTTGCTCAAGTCTCTTTTTTTTGTCACGATTATCTTATTGATGTTCCAAGCATGGATGATATGTTCATTCCATGGGGTAGATCACAGCGCAAAGCTCCCAAGGTCACAAACTTGATCACTACAAAGTTGAGCTCTTCTACACTATTTTGGATATGCAACTTCAACAATTAAACAATCGTTTCAATGAGGCAAACACCGAATTGCTACTTTGTTTGGCATGTTTAAGTCCAAATGACTCATTTGCTTCTTTTGATAAACAAAAGTTAGTGAATTTTGCTAAATTTTATCCGAAAGAATTTTCTCTGGTGGAACCTTTGGCACTTGAAATTCAACTTCAAACTTATATTATTGATATGCGATCTAGCATTGAGTTTTCAGGACTGAAAGGAATTGACAAGCTTGCTGTAAAAATGGTTGAGATTGGAAAGGATAAAGTGTATCCTTTAGTTTATTTGTTGTTGACACTAGCATTAATTCTACCAGTTGCCACTGCCACTGTAGAGAGAGCATTTTCTGCAATGAACATCGTGAAGATTCGTTTGCGTAATCGAATGGGAGATCAGTGGTTGAATGATAGTGTAGTTGTGTACATTGAAAAAGATGTGTTCAAAAGTATTGATAACGAAGCTATTGTGCAACATTTTCAAAATATGAAACCGCGTTAAGGACAATTGTAAAATTTTTAATTATTATGACTGGATATGAATATTTTAGATTTTTATTTAATTGTCATTATTACTGTTGTTATTATTTTTTTATAATTTATTATATTTGAATCAAGCCCCCGGTGAATAAAATCTTTGGTTCCGCCACTGAGTACAATATGCCTTTTAGTATCTTATACTACACTTTTAATATAAATGTTGTTAGAGTCTTAATGCCCGAAATATGAAAAGTTATAAAATTTAAAAAACCATAATTAAGATATTAAACTCTACATTTTTAGTAATTGTAGTTAACGCCGTTACATAAACTTAGTCTCTGCACTTTTTTCTAGTAATGAAGATTTATAAGTAAACCGTAGCCTATAAATAGATTATTATGGCTGGTCACATTATGTAAGGAAGTACTAAGTGAAAATGGCAACAAGTCTTGAAGAACTTGTGTGCCGCCCACTCTCCTCCCTATTTTTTTCTCTTGCTTCAATTTGCTTAAGAAGAAAAATGTTTCTTCCTTGATTGTGAGGATCAAGAGATTGAGAAGAAATTATGGTGAGTTTATGGAATTTGAGCTACTAGCATAATGACAGTCATAATACAATACAACCTCTCGAAAGTTCCATAGCTACTCATGAATCACCGTTAAAGACCGGACGATTGAATGGTTTTGGTTTGCAACAACCTTAGTTTGACGTGCAAGCATAAAAGGGTTTCAAAGTCTTTGATTATGAAAACATAACACTAGATTATGATATCTATGTGTTAGGTATGTTTTTTTGAAACACTTTTTGTAAGCTCGATAGTTTAATTGCATGAAATTGATTTTGAATGTTGATCAAAGAGATCCAATAGGGATTGCTTTCTAGTTGTAAAATATTTATATTCCGCTGCGCATAACTCTGTTTATCATGTTTTAATTCGTTTATACATAACTCTAGAAACCTACGTGTAGTCTACCAACAATTAGTTGTCAAGAAACCAAAAAAAATTCCATATAACCTCATCTCTTCCTTTTCCTAAATAAAACACCCAAAAACCTTATCTATTGTTGTAAATTTAGAAAAGGAACCCTCCAATAAAAAAACTACTATCGAAGTGGATTTCACCATCACTGAATAAAAAAAAAATTTCCAAATCCCTCTTATTGTTCTACCCAAAAAGAAAATATAGTTTTCTACATAAAGAACACAAAAAATCATTATTTCCCAAATGTGTTTTTTCTTTTCTGTGTTATTGGCTCTCACTGTTCGCTGTTTTTTTTTTTGTGTTTATTATTATTATTGGTTTTTTTTGGCTGATTTTTTGTTTATCGTTTTATTAAAGATTCGTCCTTCGTTTGATGGAATTAGAATTCTTTCCTTGAGTTCAATTTCACGAAATAAATTCATCACGAAACAAACTCAAAAAAGTTTCGGGTTTTCATTATCGAAGAGTAACAGACTTACAGATCCCACGAGATACAATTAATTTTGAACTCAAATTATGCTAAATCTAATAGGTACAAATTGGTAAAATCCAAAAACAATGAGATGTTATATAAACAGAGTAGTCCCAAAACTCTCAATAGCAACTTCCTTATGTTGTTGTAACCAAAAAAAAAAAAAATTCCTTATGTTGTTATGAACCAAAAAAAAAGAAAAGAAAAACCCTTCGGCATGCTGTTGTGTCCTAGTCAAATTCTTTGGGAAAAAGGTCAGAGGGAAGAATCTGACACCAGCGACCAGCACTGTATGATCACTTGTCCCAGAAAATCCCAGGAGTTTATAAGCCAACACTTGGCCCATGATGATTCGAGTCAAAAGGACAATAATGTCGTTTGCATAAGAATTATTTAAATAAAATTGTCTTTTGCGAGTCGATGCTTAGATTCATGTAACCTCTTTGTTTGTGTGTGGCATGCAGCTGTTTTCCTCTCGCAGTTGGTTTAATTATATCCTAATACATTCAAAATCTTAATATAATACATGGGAGTGGAAAACTTAGATTTCTTCTCTCTTTTCCAATGAAACCGGATAGATTCTAAACTCGCTTAAAACAGTGCATAGAGAACAATGGAACGAAAATGTTTTGCATATTTCATTTTATTTATTTTTTATATTTAATATTTTTTGAAAAATATATATGTTATTTTAATTTTATTTATAAAATTTAAAAATTTCATTAACAGTGCCTAAAATAATTATTTTCTATATATACATAGATATTTTTGTCTTGTTGTTAGTAAAAATTTATGATAAATGCTTTACAATTAACATTGTTGAAGTAAGCAACGTCGGTGGACAATGTATATTGTTCATTGTTCATTGATAAATATGATGATTAGAGGTAGAGATGCAAATCCCAAATAGTACTGATTTACCAAAAAAATTACATTGCTTTTTATAGTAACTTTTGTTCTTTGTCGGTAGACGATCAGCTTTTTAGCTAGCCTTCCTATCAAAGCATGTTTGTGAATTTATGGTTATATATAATGGCTTGTTCTCTGCAAATATAATACTGATTGACCATTATTTTCCTGAAATAATACATAAAAATGGCTTTCTGGAACAAATCCAGTTTTTTAATATCATTTTGGCCAATTATAACAGATAGAAATATATATATATATATATATTCAAAATAATTAAATATTTTATGACATCATAAAATATCCATTATTGAATTAGTTTTTGAGTTTTATACATCTTTATATTTTCTCATGCAATTTAGTATTAACCTAACTGTTAAACTTTATGCTCTCTAGCTACATTTAAATCATTCAAGTAAATTTTCAAATTCATTAATTAAGAACACGTGGATGTTTTTTGAAATCATAAAAATTTTAACCATTTGCTATAGACAAACGTTCTTACATATTCAATATTATATATATTTCATCATCTAAATTTCTGAAACTTAATTGAAAATAATAATTGCAAATGAAGATCACATATATAATTAGTATATATTAAGTTGGTATTGATTTAAAATAATATATATGAACATAATAATTGTTTTAGTATCTTTTGACTTAATAACCAAATATACTCTTAACCTTTTAGGCCTAAAATGGACTTAAGCTCTTAATGTTTTATCGTATGCAAATCAATCCATAAACTTTTATTTTACTATAAATAAATTTTTAAGTTCTCAAAATCATACAATTAAATTCAAAATTGTTAAATGACGCTAATATCTATTTGTATTGTACATGTAACACGCTATATGGCAACTCACAAAGTTATCTACCTCTATTGTCACATAAGATATCCAAATGACAGTTCATGTTGTTTAAGGGATTTGAATTTATTCGCATGATTTTGAAAAATTTAAAATTTATTTACAATAAAATAAAAGTTTATGAATTATTCTTGCATACGATTAAACGTTGAAGATTTATATTTATTTCGTGCAAAAAATCAAGAGTATTTTTTACTATTATTCCGTATACATTAAGTTCTTATCACCTCCTACTAATGTGTTCTTTGTTATAATGATTAATATATGTTTAAGCTCTGCTTAGACTAGTTTCATCCAACAACCAAGTCGACTGCTTCCTAAAGAACTATTGATAGCTAGAAGTAATTAAGAGACAGGAAAAGATAATTCTTTGAAAATGGATGTAAGAAAAAAGATAGAAGGATGCATAGAAGAGCAAAACACGTGTTCCATGGTAAAAACTCGTGTGATCAGAAATCAATGTCGGATTGACAAAACAAAACGATCTTTTGACACTATCTTATGCCAAGATGGACGTTGATATGTGGGTTTGCCGACAGTGAAACCGCTGCTCCTGCTAAACGCGGAAATTCTGTATAAGCATCTTCGTTTCTTCTCTTCAACATTATTCAACTCAAAACAGGTTTTTATTGCTCATATTTGTTTTTAAACTCATCTTTTTCATCAAGATAATAATAGGTAATTGGGAGAGCAAGAAATGAAGTTCCATTGCATTGCCATTGCCATCAAGCTGGAATCTATTGTTCTATTGTTCTTTGAAGGGATGGAAGGAAGATGCATCAGCATTCAAAAGTGATCTTTTCAATCGGGTCATCGTGACGTGGTAATCGATTATATTGTTGATACTTAATTTTCACTATCCGCTGCACTTATATTTCTACTCCATTTTTTAAAGATGGTTGAATGTTGTGATTTCAACTTGTTTTTAAAAGCAACGATGGCTAAAGTTAGCGACATCCAGCTGTTTTCTAGCTAGACTCTTCGGTATGTGTGTCTATATATATATACACATACAAGAGAGAGGTCAATTGACGATAAACTAATAGTATTGTGGGGTTATTGCGTATGTGGAAGTGAGTTGGAAAGCAGAATCGGAGAAACTGACTCGTGCGGCCATGAGGATTTTTTTCCCCCTCCTGTATTGGCCACGGACACCAAACCTTCATTATTCCTGACCCTCATCATCAATAATTAATTCAGATATTAATTACTATCTAATCAAAAGATTTGGAGGCCTTGAACACTTAATGCTAAATGTTTTCCTTGAAAAGTAAGTGATAAAATTAAATTCCAGATGTTGATCAAATATCAATCACTAAAAAAAATATCTTACAAATAAAAAATAGTCTGCAATATGTGTTTTAGTACTCTTTTGTTTTGGAAGAAATGTTTTAATGATTTACCAATAAATAGTTCGAAAAATTAAAAGTAAAAATTTTTTTTAAGATATTTGAACAGTATTTGAATTATGGAGTCTTTATTGTTAAAAAAATTTTACCTTTTCTTATTATGATCCGAACAATATTAATTTTAGACCTTAAAATAAATAAAAATATGTGTAATTACACAAAAAAAATGTTTCAATGAATTCATTTGTGGGAAGAAAGTTTGGTGGAAAGAAAAAAAAGAGAGATCATGGATGATAATTTTGATTTCTACGGCCACTAGAAGTAGATTCAGTAGAATTTGATTGCTGTCACGTCTTTTTGTGTTCATCATTGTTGTTATGTTTAAAGTTGACTAATCCGAGTCTGAGACAGTACTTAACCCACTTTATTGGCACGCAATGTACACCAATGAATTTTTCACTCTTAAGATTCCCGGGAAAGGTAGGTAGATTGTGGTATGGAAAGAACCCAAATGTAAACGAGTGCATTCGGTGAATTGGTAGGTGCATGATTTTTACTCACAGATTTCATTTGGATCCATCTTTCCTTAATTTAAAAACAAATCTAGAAAGCAATCCAAAGAAGGTATCGAGTTTTTTGATAGAGGATTCAATTAGAAGTTGTAATTGGGTGAGTTTAATTTACATTTGGGCACGAGTAATTGTTTCATTCCATTTTCACATTCAAATTATTTAAATTCAAATGATCGATTCGAATTATTTTAAATCTAAACTGTTCATTTTTAAAATTAAATTTTTTTGAATTTATATTATTTGTTTTTCTAAATTATTCATGAGAATTAGTTCTAGTTTGAATTAAATAAATTCAATTTATCAATTTTTGTTAAATAAAATTCAGTTAGGAGAATTTTTTTTAGATTCATACTTTAACTGGATTCAACAATTATGTCAATGATTGAATTCTTTTTTTAAAATTTTAAATTTAAATATATTATTATGAACAAAATATGTAAGTAAATGTTTTAATATCTATTGTTAGACATCTAACCTAAAAGCAAGTGATAATAAATAGAAGGGCTCGACTTGAATATAAGACCACAAAAAACTTAATATTTAAAAGATATGTGATAAAACCATTTTAATAGGTCTCATCACATGTAGATGTTGACATAGAATCCTACCATGTGACAAATTTAAAAGAGGTAACATGCAAAAATCATAGAACAAAACTTAAGCTTTGATACCATGTTAAACATCTAGCATAAAATAAATTGGCTTACCAAACAAACGTTCAAAAGAAGAGAGATTATTGAGGAGTTGAGTTGGAAAATGGTTTAATATATACACTGTAGTTAAGGTAGTTTCTCAAAATTTTGAGGACAATGGGCCCAAAGAAGGAAGCTTGAACTATGTCAAGGACGTAAGGATTTTTATGTCCATCTCTACCATTTTGTTAGGAGGTATAAAGATGAAATCTTTGAACTATGGTGCATGATTGATCCAAATTTGAAGAAGAGAAGTTTCTTTGCAGTCCATCGCATTATCAGCTCAAAATGTTTCAATAGTATAGAAAAATCAAGTTTTAATCATGGTAGAAAACATTATATAAATTTAAGGTAACTCAAAGCATTGTTTAAAGAGTGGGTTGATTCGATCATCAAATGGAGAATGGCTTGGTGGCTTTAGAGCACACCTTGGAATTTGCTCAGCCACATCTGCAGAACTTCAAGCTGTTCGTCTTGGTTTGTTGCTGGCATGGGATTTGGGGTATAGAGCATTGATATGTGAGGTTGATGCCAACGTGATCATTGATCTTATCAAATCAGCTAATATAAAAGTGTACCCGTTTGGGAGTCTCATAGGTGACATAAGGAACCTTGCAAACAGAGATTGGATTTGTCAGTTTCAACACACACTAAGGGAAGGCAATTTTGTGGCAGACTCCTTAGCTAAGTCTGCATGTTCTTTAGATGAAGACTACGAGTTTCTACAAGATCCTCCAGACTGCACGAAAGGGATGTTACAGGCTGATGCTATAGGCGTGTTGTTTCCTAGGAATTTTAATTTGAATTAGTTTCTGTTTATCTTTCCATGTAACCAAAAAAAAAAAAAGAAATCAATCCATGTAAAATGAGAATAGTCATTAGTGAATATTACAATATACTATACGAGAGTCTCTAAATACACCCATGTTTTTTCTTCTCACACCCTATTTTACACTACATGTTACTGTTCATTTAAGAGAGAAAAATGGGTGTGAGAAGAAAAAATAGGGTGTGTTTAGAAGCTCTCCTATACTAATAACCACTTATTGAAGAGATAAGGAAAGGACCTTAAATGTTTGAATGAACAAGACCAAAAGAAGAATTGAAAATAAAAGAACTATTGGTGAAATAAAAAATTGGTTGTTTAGCAAGTAGATAGTGTAAACAATAAAAAGACTCAAATTAGTAGATCTTAATAACACACTAGAATTCAAAGAACAAAGTTTACTTGTCGTAGCATGATGAAGACAAAGATGCAACTGATACAAGGAATAATTCATTGTTGTGGCTGCAACGACTTGTTTAATAGATAGATAAAAAAAAGAGAAGCTTCAATAACCATCCCACCTTGCTACTTGTCCCAATAACATTTCTCGTTTGTGGATCCTCTATCTTAAAGCTAAAAGGAGGAAAAGTAACAATTAGACCAAGATCACATAAGTAGCCTAAAAAAATAAGGTTTAAGGATAATTTGGGGACACAATAGGTATCAAGAAGACTAAGAGGTGAATCAGAAACATGATCAATTTGGGAGTAATATGCATTTTTGTATCATTTGTAGTATAAATAGGACAAAGACATGAGGTGGACATTTTAGTTAATAAAATGAAAGAATTTGTTGTCTTGTGGTTACCATAAGTTGAATCAATGGGCTAAGAAGAATTACCAAGAGTAATAGATAATGTAGTGGGAGAAAAAGCCTAAAGATCAATAATAGTGAGATTAGTATTACCAAGAGTATTGGCAATAGATGATGATCTAAATGCAAAAACTTTTCCCTAAAATTTAGAAGAGTTTCCCCTTTTAGGCTTAAATATATCAAATTTCTCCATTTTCCAAAGTAAAATGGTCAGATACAAAGGTAAAAATTGGAATTAAAATGCTGAATATTGAAGGATAGGGATTTGACAAAAAATTGCTGAAGTGGTAGTCGATAAGGTGTCACTAACACACGACGAATGATGCTAACATGGCACTCACATGTGGTAGAGGATGTTGATGTGGCAACAACATGTGGCAGAGTGATTTTGTTATGCTAATGACATGTGGTGGAGGATGCTGATTTGGAAGGCTTGAATGCTTAAATGGTGGAACACATGGCAGACTCAAGCATTGATGTGGTAGAACAAAAGGCTATTGACTAATCCCTGGCACAAAAGGCCATTTATAGCAAAAGCTTTAATTGATGTGTAGTGGCCTATATCGGCTCCGAAAATGGCACGTAAAGTGTTGAACACGAACAATCTTTTGGCAATGGTGGTGTTGTTTAGGGATAGTTGGGAAAAATCGTGTTTTTTTAACAAAACTAGAGAAGGTTGATTTGAGAACATGACAATTTTCGAAGGTTTCTCATGATGAAATTCCACTAGGATGCTTTATGGAGATAGGCAAGGTTGTTGTAGGGTGTTAGTGTTTGTTTAATGCCCATAGTAGAAAAGATTAGACACAATTCCCTATAAAGGAATTTAGGGAAAAACTAAATAGAGTAATTTTGATACCATGTTGCTGCTTGTATGTGTGATTGTCTATTGAATATCATAGTATATTTTCAATTATTGCTCATTATATGAGTTGAAAATATTTATTGTGTTTTTTTATTTGTTCTACTTTAAAATTAACCAATATGGATTTTGCTTCACTAAAAGCAAAAAAAATAGATTTCTTATAAAAATTTAAATTATATAGTGAGGATTAATAGATTTTATAAAAATAATTTTTGGTGAAAAGTAATAAATTTACATAAGTATTGAACAAAAATTAGAATATTTAAAAGTCTAAGTAGTTCATAAAAATTACATATTGATAACTCTACGAAAATAGAGTTATTTTATGCTTAATTGCTTAATTATTATTTAATTCCCATATTTATTTGTTAATTAATCTCCTAATTTTGTTAATTTCCTCATGATTTGTATATAAATAAATTTCGGATGAATTTTAGTCTATTTAGTGGAAAGTAGACTGAAAAATGGCAAGAAAGAAAATTGGACCACTATAAGACAAAGGATGTGGATTTTTGTTTTATAGCATGACTCATCATCTCTCGCTCTCTCCTTAAAACTTAGCATGCTACATGTCATTATCCTACTCACTTTTGGTGGATAAGAACAAAGAACATATGGCCAACACATGGAAGACACATGCCTTTGCTACCTTGCATGCACAAGTGGAATGAAAGACAAAAAAGAAAGTGCTAGAAGGGGTGAATGTCCATGGCTAATGTGGGGACTTATATGACATGGAAATATCTACCTTGAGGAGCCAATGATATAAAGACAAGTGGCAAATAATATCAACTCATCTAAGATAGGGATTTACCCTTGTACCCCTTGGCATAGGTGCCTATTTTAAGTAATATGATGGGAGCTTTAAAAGGGGTGGGCCGCATATGGTTTTTTAGCTTTATTTCATACACATTTTCATGTTTTTAGTAGCTTACAACAGCTACCATTTTACTTGCTTTATGTTCTTTAAGTTTCTTAATTAAATTTACATGCTTTCTTGTTATTTCTTTTTAGTCTTTACTAATTTCTTGCAAGTTTTCATTTAATGTTTATGTGTTTTTTAAATTCTAGCACTTCAATCTTCTTTTAATCCTTCTTCTCTTTCCATTTTTGTTTTTGATTGATATGAAACTCAAAATTTTCATATTATTATTTAATTGAAAATTATAAGGAATTTCAATGTATGGATTTAGTGTTTATGTAGGGCACAGAAGAACCGAGTAGCTCGGATTAGGGGCACGAAGCTTGGGGCACAAAACTCGAGGTAAGATTTTGAATTAAAGTGTTTTTTTTAGGATTTATATTAAAATAAATATAATTTGATGTTTGGAAGATTGAATTGAAAGGTTTGAAGTGAAAAAAGTTTATGAAATTCTATGTTAAAAGTAAACCGAGAAAGTTAACCAAAAAATACACTAGACACATACTAGAACACTTGAGAAGTGGCCAAATCACAAAAATGGGCCAAAAAATAATTTTTATGGATTTAATGGTGCAGGCCAGCTAGCAGCCAGATTTTCTGCTAGGCTTTGGTTTTGGGTCAAATTGAAGGGGCTAGGAGTGAAGTTTGGGGCTGAAATTTTAACCCAAGAAAGTAGACCCAGTTCAGTCTCCAGAATTTTATTATAGGCTCTGTAAGTCGAAGGAACCAGAAAGATATTCCCCTCTCAACCTGCCATAAGCGTCCTCATCTGCTTCATCTTGTGGGATTTTTTTGGCCAGATTCTAGGCAGATTTAGAGTTCGGCCAAGAAGGACCAAGTGTTCCTCCATAAGTCCCCTATACATAAAAAACAATTCAGCCAAAACAAAGGTCATTTGGTTAGTGAAAAGTTAGTGAGAAGAAATCTGGATAGAACTGCCCTGTTTTGCAAGGTGAGAGAAAGTGATTTCCTTACTTCTTTGATGGATTTTTAAGCTTGTTTATGGTGTTTCTAAGTTGTACACATGTTGATTTACAGCTTAGGGTGATTGTTGGTGGAAGAATCTCTGGTCAAAGTTGGTCAACATTAACGTAAAATTGTTGGGAGAAGATGAAGTTGAGATATGATTGATGTATGTTGAATTTGCATGATTTTGGCTAAAGTAGAATTTTGAAATGGATTTTCTAGGGTTACTCTATGTTTTGGATAGCCTAGGTTTTATATGAAAATGGTGAAGTTTGCTTGGTTGATGATTGTATGGTGTTAGTTTAATACCGAAAAGTTTGGTTTAAGATTCGGTTTAATCGAAAACAATGAAATGGTGGAATTTGGCAATTTAACAAGTCTTGAAGTATTATGTAAAGTGTTAAAAGAACATGTAAAACATTATCTTGATGAGTTTAAGTCTAAGGAATATTAATATATCAAAATGACACGTTTATTGGTAAAATCGAGCAAGTAGAAAAGTTAGTGAATAAGGCCAACTCTAATAATGTTTGTGGTTACTTAAGATATATTAACGTATGTTAAGATGAGTATGAATGTGTATTGATGGTTTTGAAATTGTTTTGGACAGCAAGTGGTGTAGGCATGCAAACCGAGGCATGCCTGAGACTTGAAGACAGTTGCTGCCCTGAAATCCGATAGGTAAGAGATGTAATTTAAAGTTGTGATGGTGTCCCTTACTTTCATATTAATTTATACATAAATGTTTGAAGCATGAAGTATGTCTCGAAGTTAATTTCCAAAGTTTTCGAAAACTAGTTGGATGTACCAACCGATTTTTGAAAGAAGAGTTTATTGCTTTAAAACCAAAGTTCATGTTTTATGTTAACTAAAGATGCCTAAGAAAACGAACATTATGATTTCTATGCATGATTTTCCAATAATGTTTTAAGTATGAAAGTAAATATGTTTTCTGAGATCGCGATTGTGGTGGTAAATCCCTAGCTAACACGACCCAAGCACTTTTGGTACTTGCCGTTTTTGTACCAAATTTATGATTAAGAAGTTGTAAAAGTAAGTAAAATTTGAGACAAGGCCCTCTTGTAGTTTATGTTATTGCCTGTCATGCTTGCCACATTGTGCATGTTCCCGTCCCTTGTGGTGTATACGTCGTGTATGTTCTCGCCCACATTGTGCATGCTTCTGTCCCTTGTGGGTATGTTGGTCTTTCGTGGTGCATGTTCGTTGTTTGACCTTGATTAGGTCTATGGGCCCCTACCATGGCCATTGGTACTTGGTTCTCTCTTTAGAGGATGATTAGTCATGACCTGCATACTAGCTATATGGTCCTAATTAGTCTCCATGAACTCTATGATAAGTTTTATGAATTATGATGTTAAGTTTTTAAAGTATGATGTATCTTTGAAATAAGTATGGATTTTAAAGATATGTATTAAAGGTTTCATATGAGGATTTAAAGTATGAAATACATTCTTATGGCATCTCGTTTTTTTTGCATATGTTAATACTGTAACCACTTTAAATAAATTTCTTACTAGGCTTTGCAAAAGCTCACCCCCTCTATCTTTCTAAATTATTTGTAGTGATCATCCCTTTTGTTTGCTGCGTACACGACGTAGGCTGAGGGACGCATCTCTCCTCAGGCTACATTTTGTACACACTTATTTTGATACCAGACATCCTATACAGCACATATATTTGAATATAAACGATACTTTTGGGATGTAGTCGATATTGTATGTACGTAAACGTTATTCTGAGGAATAAATCAATATGATTTGATGGGTATTTATGGAAATTGAGGTATTATGAATGTTGTATAAGTTTTGTGGAATCTTATAGTTACGGTTAAGAAAGCATAAATAAAATCAACTATTGTGGGATTATAAATATGTACTTTGAAATGAATTGTATTGAGAATTGCAGCTGGATTTGAGAAATATAAACTATGTTTCATGCAGGGGTTAAGATAGTTACAGCTGTTATGCTATCGAAATTTTTATAAAAAAAAATGTAAGATTCTTACACTGGCAGGAATACAACCTAAGTAAGAAATTAAGTTAAAAAAATGAAAAGGTTAGCCTAAGACTTTCACATTTCCGAGACATGACAATCTTTCTTGGTATCAGAGCAAGGGTTGTTTAGCATTGTCAGTGTCGGTAGTCAGAATAAGATTACATCTCAAGTATCTATGCTTATTTGGTTATAAATTGAGTACATCTGTTAAAGTTTTGATTAAAACCTATGATGTATTTGATCACACACCATGAGCGAGAGACGAGGTCACCCTTAGAGGCAGGCTCAACCACCTCCACCACCTACTCCCCAGCTAGAGAGCCTAATACCAAAATAAACAGGCTCGAACAAAGTATGAAAGAGGGGTTTGACAACATCACTGCTATGTTTGCTCAACATTTCGAGCAAACACCTTAGCTACAAGTGCCACAATGCCTACACCTACTTCACCACCTTCTCATCCACAGGCTCCTCCAGCATACCCCACCTCCTCCTCCATAGGCTCTTTCGGCACCCCTAACTCCTCAGCCTCCCATCCACAGCCCAAAGATGACAAAGTTACGGGCAGATTAAGGGACTTTCTTAAGATGAATCCCCCAGAGTTTAAGGGGATTAAGGATCCAGTTAAGGCTGAGGAGTGGTTATTAGAGCTAGAGACAACTTTTAATTACTTGGGGTGCACAGATGCTGACAAAGTCAGTATAGGTACTTATATGTTGAAGGGTCAGGCAAAACACTAATGGAGAGCTACTAAGAGACAATTGACTACCCGACACCTAGTGATTAGTTAGGATACCTTTCTGTTAGTCTTCAGGACCTAGTATGATCCCCATACTCCCTAGAAAAAGATGCAGACAGATTTTTTGAATTTAGTACATGGCAGTATGTCGGTTGATGAGTATGAGAACCAATTCACTACCTTGATGAGATATGACCATGAGACAGTCAAAGATTAGGAGCGCCGTGTCGAAAGGTTTTTGTCTGGATTGAGACCAACCATTCGAGATAGATTATTGGGGTTTTGTATTACTAAGTATGAGGATGCTCTCGAACGGGCTCAAGATATAAAGAGGGGTCTAGATATTACGTAGGCACGGTATGGGTCCACAAGTAAGAGTAAGGGTAAAGGCAAGAGGACAGAGAGTTCTTGATCAGAGCAAAAGCAGAGTTCACCTAAGAGACTGAGAATTAATGAGTCTCGAGCGAGGGTTGATAAACCTAAGACTCTTACTAATATAATCGAGATCACCAGAGGCTCTTAGACGGTTGTTAGACGATGCAGAGATTGTGGTAGGACACATGGTGGACCAGGCCATTAGGTCACTGGCAGTTGTTTTAAGTGTGGTGAAAAAGGTCATTTGATCAAAGATTGCCCACAGATGCAAGATAAGACCCCACAGCCTTAGGAGCCACCACGACAACATCTAGAGACAGCCTCCACAGAGACAAGCCCCATAGAAACAGGCTACCACAGCTAAGAAGGGTAAGAAGCCTATTACCCAAAGGCATGTTTTTATGTTAGACAGGGAGACTGCTGACACCTCCTTCGAGACTATTAGAAGTAATCTTCTTGTCTGTAATCATAAGGCGCATGTTTTGTGTGACCCAGGGTCCACGCACTCATTTTTATCACCATAGTTTGCACACAATTTGCATTTAAAACCTAAGCCTCTATGTCACCTATTGCATATTAGCACACCTATGTATGAATCTCAAATGATAGATATGGTGCGTAAGAATTGTGAAATTAAGGTAAGAGATAGGGTAATGTTAGCAAATCTAGTTTTATTAAACATGTATAGCTTCGATGTAATCTTAGGCATGGATTGGCTAGCCACAAATCGTCCAAGTCTAGACTGCTATAATAAGACTGTAACCTTCTTTTTACTTGACAAATTTGAGATATGTTTTTCCATTAAAGAATAAAATATACAATGTTATGTTCGGTGAAGTTGTAAAATGTTTGTATGTTTGAAATTACAAATGAATTTATTTGTGTAAAGGTTATATTGCCTTTGTCTCTAATATGAGTCGAGAACCTCCCTGAATATCAGATATACCAGTTGTTTGTGAGTTTTCCGACGTGTTTTTGGATGAGTTACCGGGATTACCACCAAAAAGAGAGTTGGAGTTTACTATTGATATAGTACCGGATACCCAGCCTATCTTTAAACTTCCCTACCGGATGGCATTAGTTGAATTAGAAGAATTAAAGAAACTGTTGTAAGAGTTGCATGATAAGGGTTTTATTAGACCAAGTGTGTCTCTGTAGGGTGCTTCGGTACTGTTTGTGGGAAAGAAAGATGGTAGTCTCTGGTTAAGTATCGACTACAAGTTACTGAATAAGGCTACAATTAAAAATAAGTATCCCCCGCCAAGAATAGATGATTTGTTTGATCAGTTGAAAAGGGCTTCAATGTTTTATAAGATGATTTGAGATTAGGCTATCATCAATTGAGGATTAGGATGGAAGATGTACCTAAGACGACCTTTAGAACCTGAGATGGGTATTTCGAGTTTTTGGTGAAGCCTTTCGGTTTGACCAATGCCCCTACCACTTTCATGAATTTGATGAATGATGTGTTTCGGGAGTATCTAGATAAATTTGTGATTGTCTTTATAGATGATATTCTAATCTATTCTAAGTCCCCAAAGGAGCACGAGCAACATCTGAAGATTGTGCTCTAGAATCTTTGAGATAAGCAGCTTTACGAGAAGTTCAGTAAGTGTGAATTTTGGTTAGATCAAATAGCTTTCCTTGGTTATGTAGTATCTAAGGATAGTGTGTCAGTTGATCCGTCTAAGGTTGAGGTAGTACTCCAGTGGGAGAGACTGAAGACGGTGATTGAGATTCGAAGTTTCTTGGGATTGGCAAGGTACTGTTAGAGGTTTGTTGAAGGTTTTTCTTAGATTGCAACTTCGTTGACTAGGCTTACATGCAAAGGGGTTCATTTGAATGGTCAGATCAGTGTGAGCAGAGTTTTCAGGAGCTTAAGTGAAGATTGACTACTACAGCAGTCCTGACCATTTCGAGTGGATCCAGAGGCTTTGCTATATATAGTGATGCTTCCCATCAAGGTCTACGTTGTGTGCTGATGCAGCATGGTAGAGTAGTCGTGTATGGTTCACACCAGCTTAAAGACTATGAACATAACTACCCTACGCATGATTTAGAGTTAGCTGCAATGGATTTTGCTTTGAAGATATGGTGGCATTATCTTTATGGTGAGAAGTTCCAAATCTTCACTGACCATAAGAGTCTGAAGTATATATTTGATCAGAAGGAGCTTAATATGAGGTAGAGACGTTAGGCAAAGCTTCTTAAGGATTATGACTGTGAGATTTTGTACCACCACCTGGGCAAGGCGAACGTAGTTGTAAATGCTCTGAATAGGAAGAATATGGTCTCTATTATGATGGTTAGAGAATGGGAATTGCTTGAGCAGTTAGCCAAGCTTAGTGTTAGTGTTGAGACTGTAGATGTCGGGTTTATGGCTAGCCTTCAAATTGAACCAAGTATCCTAGATCAAATCAGATCGGGGTAGAGAAATGATCATAGATTATTAGACATGGTTAGCCAAGCAGAGCAAGGCTTGCAGTTAGATTTTACGGTCAGTGATGATTGGTTATTGAGGTTCAAGGGCCGTATATGCGTTCCGAGAGATAATACCCTGAGACAAAGGATTTTAAGAGAGTTCCATTGTTCTCTCTACACTATGCACCCAGGCAGCACTAAGATGTACCATGACCTGTGTAAGGTGTATTGGTGGGTTGGTATGAAACGAGAGGTGGTAGAGTTTGTGGTCAAATGTTTGATCTGTTAACAGATTAAGGTTGAGCACCAGAAGCCGGCAAGACTACTTAAGTCTTTCCAGTGCCTACACGGAGATGGGAGTAAATTATGATGGATTTTATTATAGGCTTACCGAGGACCCGGGGAGGTCATGATGCAATTTGGGTTATTGTTGATAGATTGACTAAGAGTGCCCACTTCCTTACCATTAAGAGCATAGATTCACTGAATACATTGGTAGACTTGTATGTTAGACAGATTGCTCGGTTATATAGGGCTCCTATGAGCATCACTTTTGATAGAGATTCCAAGTTCGCCTCTCAATTTTGAACTCATTTTCAAGAAGCCATGGGATCTTAATTACATTTGAGCACCGCCTACCATCCTCAGACAGATGGTCAGTCCGAGCGGACTATTCAAACCTTAGAGGACATGTTAAGGGTGTGTGCACTAGACTTTAAGAGTTCATGGGATGACCACTTGCTCCTTGTAGAGTTTGCCTATAATAATAGTTATCATACCAGCATCAGGATGGCATCATACAAGGCCCTATATGGCAGGAGATGTAGGTCCCCAGTGGCTTGGGAAGAAGTGGGTGACCATAAGATTTTAGCCCCTGATCTTGTTGAAGAGGCAACTAAGGGTGTTTGAATTATTTGTGATAGACTCAAGGTTGCCTAAAGTAGACAAAAGAGTTATGCCGATGTTTGTAGACGGCCACTTGAGTTTCAAGTTAGGGACTCTGTGTTTGTGAAAGTCTCTTCGAGCAAGGGTATCATACGTTTCGGAAAGAAAGGAAAGATGAGTCCTCGTTTCATTGGTCCATTTGAGATATTGGAGAGAGTTGGGGATGTTGCTTACTGGTTAGCTTTGCTAGCACAGCTTTCTAGAATACATAACATCTTCCATATCTCCATGTTGAGGAAGTATCATCCGGATCCCTCCAATGTTATCAAGTACAAACCATTGGATATTCAGGAAGAGATGAGCTATGTTGAGTTGCCAGTTCAGATCCTTGATAGAAAGTAAAGGGTACTTCGATCTAAAACTGTTCCACTGGTTAAGGTTCTCTGGCAGTACCACACGACAGAGGAAGCTAAGTGGGAGCTAGAGAGCCTCATGAGAGAAAAGTACTCACACTTGTTTAATGGACCAGTCTGAATTTGGAGGACCAAATTCCTAAAAGGTAGGGAGAATGTGAAACCCAAAATTTTCATATTATTATTTAATTGAAAACTGGAAGGAATTTTAATGTATAGATTTGGTGTTTATGTAGGGCCCAAAAGAACCGAGGAGCTCAGATTAGGGGCACGAAGCTCGGGGCATGAAACTCAAGATAAGATTTTGAATTTAAGTGTTTTTTTTAGGATTTATATTAAAATAAGTATGATTTGATGTTTGGAAGATTGAATTGAAAGGTTTGGAGTGAAAAAGTTCATAAAATTTTAAGTTAGAAGTAAACCGAGAAAGTTAACCAAGTAACCGAATAAATCTCGTAAATCCGTAAAAAAAATTTATTATTCTGACCCCATGGTAAGTCAATATAAGGTATAATTAACTTAGAGAATTAAATTTGGGTGGAAAATTTGAGGTTAAGACATTTGAATAAATTTTAGAAGAAAATTGCAAACTTTAGCAGTTTAGTGTTAGAAATGACTAAATCGCGTAAAACGAGCCCAACCGGAAATTTTCCCCAAACAAGAAGGTGCCAAATTTCATGGAAATACACAAGACACATAGTAGAACACTTGAAAAGTATCCAAATCACAAAAAGGGGCCAGAAAATAATTTTTATGGATTTATTGGTACAGGCCAGCTAGTAGCCAGATTTTCTGCTCACTGCTAGGCTTTGGTTTTGGGTCAAATTGAAGAGGTTAGGGGGTGACGTTTGGGCCTGAAATTTTATCCCAAGAAAGTAGACCAAATTCAGTATCCAGAATAGCATTATAGTCTCTATAAGTGGAAGGAACCAGAAAGATATTTCCCTCTCAACCTGCCGTAAGTGTCCTCATTTGCTTCATTTTGTAGGATTTTTTCGGCCACGTTCCAGGCTGAATTAGAGTTCGGCCAAGAAGGACCGATTGTTCCTTCATAAGTCTTATACACATAAAAAAAATAATTCAACCAAAACAAAGGTCATTTGGTTAGTGAAAAGTTAGTGAGAAGAAATATAGACAGAATTGCCCTATTTTGCAAGGTGAGAGAAAGTGATTTCCTTACTTTTTTAATGGATTTTTAAGCTTGTTTATGGTGTTTCTAAGTTGTGTTGGCTTTACCGAGAGGGGGGGAGGTGAATCAGTTTTACTACTAATTTTGAGTTTTTAAGAGCTTAATTAACAGATAAAACAAATTATGCACTAATGAAGCAAATGTAGTAAATAAGGATAAGGGAAGAGAAGCAAACACAGAATTTATAGAGGTTTGGCCAAACTATTGCATACGTCCTCTCTCTTTGATCCTCTTGTCAAGGGATTGATTCCACTCTTCCTTGTGAATGAGTACAAACCACTTCAAGGTGTAGTGAGACCTCTTACACTTCCTTTTGAAGGTTTAGGAATAACTTTCTCAACCTATCCCTTTCAAAGCTACCCTCACTCTTACAAGATAACCTTACAAGGCTACCACACCCCTTTGAATAGCATAAATTAATGTGAATGGGTGGTTTACAAGGTGGGATATCACAAATCAAATACAAAAGATGATTTTTTTTTTGGCTTTGAATTCTTTCTTGAAGCTTAGAGAAGTTGCTGAGCGCTTATTCTTGCTTTAATCTTCATAAATGCCTCTATTTATAGTCCACCAACTGCTTGGAACATTTGTTAAAGCATTTAATTCAATATTCCTATTGAAACCCTCAAAAACTATCCGTTGGGCACTGTTTTCCTGCCATGGGATCAATCCTTAGCCATAGGGAATCGATCCCTAAGTTCCAGAGTGCCTTCCTGCCCAATCTGCCATCTAGGGATCGATCCCTTGCCTGTTCCCTGCACTTGGAAGTGCACTGCCATTTGGGGATCGATCCTTCAAGCCTTCTTACACATTTTATTGGCTGTTTTGGGATAAAATGATGTGTTTTTGTGATTTGACTTTAGTTCAAAATGTTCTTTCAATTTTCTTGACTTTCTAAATTGAAAATTTTAGTCCAAAACTTTGTCAAATGATTTTCTAACATTGTGTCCATTTTAAAGCAAATTTACAATATAATGTGACACATTTTTCATCACTTAAGTTTTTGTCATTTCAAAATTCTTATAAATTTAAAGCTAACAATCTCCCCTTTTTAATATGACAAAACTTAGGGTACATTTGCTTTAAATAAATATTTGAAAAATGCTATTTCCCCTCAAGATTGCTCCCCCTTAGTTTAAGCATGAGTTTTATGAAAATTTACCACACTAATTCTCCCCTTTTTTGTCATAACAAAAATCATAGGAAATGAAAACACAGATATAAACTCCCCCTTAACAAATCAGATATATAAAGAATAGACAGCATGGAGAAGTTGTCAATTTAAAGCAACAATATAAACATAAACATAATCAGGACCATAAACCAAGGTAGTACCATAGAGAACCAGAATCCTAAGAAGTCACAATGTAAACAGAACAAACGAGTTTAACATAAGCATAACTAGTCACAAGTAGTCTAGGCTAACTAAGCTAACTAGTCTAGGCTAACTGCTCTAGACATATCGAACTCAATGCCTTTTGGGGAAGGTCATGTGGTACTATTCAATGAAGTCGTCCTGCTGCATGCGAACATCTTAGAGCTCATTGTACAATGCAGCCTATGTCTCCTCCATCCTATCAAGACGAGCATCAATTTTATCGAACCTCTGAGTGAAGTACTGCTGGAAAGTTTGTTGTGAGGTGTCAATCTACTAAAGCATGAGCATGATCTGGTCAAAAAAGGCAAATGTGGAGCTCCATGGTGTTGAAGAAGATGGTTCCTCAGGGGCTTCCTCTTTGGGAGCATGTTCGGGAGATGCTGGATGTTTGTGATGCTTCTCCCATTCGAAGTTATCACCTCTCCTACATAAGTACCACCCAAGGTTACACATCGTAGCAAGGTTAATAGTGGTACTCAGATCTGGAAGAACACCAGGTTCGCACGAGCAGTCAATGCCTTGGTCGAGCAGGTAATATGCTAAGGGCTAAGGAAAGACAATTGTCTTAGCTCTACCTTGGACAATTCTCACCCAGTCATGTAGCATGAAATGAAGGAGGTCGGGTCAATTGCCATTGGGTGAATGGATATGGTGGAGCTAAAAGCGATCAAGCTTTTGAACTTAAAAGTATTTGGTTCCAAATGGACACAGATTCCAAGAGTTTATGATATGGAGGAGGATCGAAAAGATAGGAAGATCACCGGCACGCTCGTCAGCAATGGCAAACTCTAATGGAACCTCTACATCCTGAAAGGTATGGCCCCCTTCGGGAATGCAAAAGGCATAAGAAAGTGATTGCTTCGAAACCTTAATATGCATTCCCATTATAAATGATTTGATCCCTACGACCTTGCACCTATCATTGGGACTCATGATTTGTTCAGTGTTGGAGAAGAATGCCTGAACAATATTACATGGAGTCAGAGTGTTGATTTTCAGAAAACGGGTCCAGTGTTAGGCTTCGAACTTGGCTAGATACGGGAATCCAATTTCCTCTAAGAATTCGAAGTTGATTGGTCGCCAATGATTGATCCGCATATTGGCGAATTTCTCATAAAATCTACTCTTTTCTTCCGCATTTCGAAAACTCTATTGAAGGCAATAAAGGAAGAGGAAGAGGCAGGGGCTTTTCGTTTCTGAGTAGGGTGTTTGACACAAAGAGCCATGAGAGACTAGGTAGGGGGATAGAAAAAAAAGAAGAGTTCGTTGAGGAATTTCATCGAACAAGTGATCGGCACTACTTTGGTGATGTGTGGATGAGTTTATGGGAATATTTGAACCAACCCAACAGTACAACTCAGCAGATTAATACACAAGCAACAATGTTTATCAAGAAATAGTGATGAAATATGCAAGGGATAAGAAGTTGTGAGGGCTAGAAGTTTGGACAAAAGAATGGGTTTTGGAGTATGTGAAAATGAGATGGAATGTGAATTCGTACAAGAAATGGAAATGTTTTTGTAAAAGATGATGAAATGAGTGAAAAATGCAAGAGAGTTGATGGAAATTGATAAAAAAAACAATAAAAATTGAGATGTTGGGTGTTAATGGCATTGGACATAATGTGTTTTTAAAAAAAATGCAAGAAAGATGAAGTTTTGAAAGGAAATGAGGATGGGAAGTGAAGATGATGGAAAAATGATGAAGATCGATCAAGAAATGAGTGAGATAGGTAGTTTGAGGATGAAAGAGATGGTGGAAAGGGTGCCTGCGTGATAGAGAAGATGAATAATAAGAAGAGACAAATGAAAATCAATTGTTTAAAGGCCTTGAGTCGTGCATTCTGGCCTGAGGGGATCGATCCCCTCAACGAAGGGATCGATCCCTTCCAGGCAGAATGCAATTTTGCGTAAGCCTGGTACTATGGGATCAATCCCATGGTGAAGGGGATCGATCCCTCATAGTTGTAACCCAATTGTTTTGGTCCGAAAACCCAGGAAATTGATCCCTCAGTCAATTGTCTGAGTTTTTATGCAGAAAAATGATTTCAAAATAAGTGAAATTTCACATTTTTAGTATTTTAAAGTCAAAAACAAGATTTGAGCAAGTTAAAATCATGGTGTGTGACTTGTAAAAGACAAAAACAATCTGAAAAATCATTGAAAACCATTTTGTTGTGTTTTTGAGGAAATTTTGAACATGAAGAGTGATTCTCAATAGTGGCATGCTGAAAATGCCAGAACAACATTCTTTTTAAGAGGGCTGAGTATTAAGGAATCAAAATGAAATTTGGAACATGAGTAAACACATATATCAACAGTTCATCCTAGCAACTAAGAGAAATATGGCAAGTCAAGGCTATGAATAGCAAGTGGTCAATATATTCTCTAAATTCCTAACTTGCTTTCACCACAACCAACTTAAGCCATCCAAGAATGTCAATCTAGTTCAAGGAGCATTCATGAGACCTAGTTCACCTCTAAGTGTGCAAAATCTCTCTTTATCTAAGGGTTTTGTGAAGATATTAGTCAATTGGTGTAAGGTATCTATGTAGTCTAGAACAATATCACCTTTTTGCACATAATCTCTTATAAAATGATGTCTTATTTCAATGTGCTTAGTTGTAGAGTGTTGTATGGGATTTTCGATGAGGTTGATAGCACTAGTATTATCACATTTGATAGGAATTTGATTCATCTCTATTCCATAGTCATTCATTTGTTACTTAATCCACAATACTTGTGCACAATAACTTTCGGAAGCAATATATTCAACTTCGGTTATGGATTGAGCTACATTATTTTGTTTTTTAGAGAACCATGAAATGAGTCTATTTCCTAAGAATTGACAAGTTTTGAATGTACTTTTCCTATTAACTTTGCAACCACCAAAATCCGCATCGGAATAAGCATGAAAAACAAAAATAGAATCTTTAAAATACCATAGTGCTAAGGAAGAAGTGTCTTTAAGGTATCTAAGGATTCTTTTTACAGCTTGTAAGTGTGATTCTCTAGGAGATGATTGAAACATAGCACACAAGCATACACTAAACATTATATTGGGTCTACTAGCAGTGAGATATAGCAATGAACCAATCATAGACCTATATAGTTTAGTGTCTACACATTTTCCTCCTTCATCTTTATCAAGCTTGATATTTGTGCTTATTGGGATGGATTGAGGTTTAGACTTTTCCATTCCAAATCTTTTGAGCAAGTCTTTAGTGTACTTAGCTTGATATATAAAAATTTCATCTTTACATTATTTAACTTGAAGTCCTAGGAAGAAGGTTAGCTCTCCTATCATGCTCATTTCAAATTCACCTTGCATTAATTTGGAGAAATTTTTACATAATTACTCATTTGTGGATCCAAAAATGATATCATCTACATAAATTTGAACCACTAATAAGTCACTACCCTTAGATTGGATAAACAAGGTTGCATCTACTTTACCTCTTGCAAAACCTTTTCCAATCAAAAAATTTTGAAAGTCTTTCATACCAAGCTCTAGGAGCTTGTTTTAATCCATAAAATGCTTTTAAGAGTTTGAAAACATGATTAGGAAACTTTGGATTTTCAAAACTGAGAGGTTGCTCAACAAAAACCTCTTCATTTATGTACCTATTTAAGAAAGAACTTTTAACATCAATTTGATATAGTTTAAAATCTTTGTAACATGCAAAAGCAAGTAGCATCCTAATGGCTTCTAGTCTAGCTACCGGAGCATAGGTTTCATCATAGTCTATTCCTTCTTCTTGCCTATATCCTTGTGCTACTAATCTAGCTTTGTTTCTAACTATTATACTATTCTCATCCATTTTATTCTTGAATACCCATTTTGTTCCAATAATTGGATGATCCTTAGGTCTCTCCACTAGTGTTCATACTTTGCTTCTTTCAAATTGATTTAATTCCTCTTGCATAGCCATAATCCAATTTTCATCTTTTAAAGCCTCATACACATTCTTTGGTTCAAATTGTGATACAAAAGCCACATGTTGACATATATTTCTATATGTTGACCTAGTTCTAACACCAATATTTGGATCTCCAACAATGTCATTATCCTTCACATAACTAAGTTCTCTAGGACATTTTGATTCTTTCTCAATTATTTCTTGTTCCGATAACTCCTCATTCTTATTTATATCAAGATCTTCTAATTGTTCCCTAACATCTTTATCTTGAGATGGATCAATTATTGGTTCATTAAATATTTCTACTTCATCATCAAAATTGTTTCTACTAGAGGAACTTAACTCATCAAAAATCACATGAATTGATTCTTCTACAACAAGTGTTCTTTTGTTGAAAACTCTATATGCCTTAGAATTTAAAGAATAACCAAGAAAAATACCTTCATCACTTTTTGCATCAAATTTTTCTAAATTGTCTTTTCCATTGTTCAAAACAAAGCAATGCAACCAAATGGATGGAAATAGCTTATGTTAGGCCTTTTTCTTTTATAACGCTCATAGGGGGTTTTCTTTAAAATGGGCCTAACCATAGCTCTATTTATAACATAACATGTAGTGTTAATAGCTTCAGCCCAAAAATATTTTGGCAAATTGTTTTCACAAAGCATGTTTCTAGCCATTTCTTTTAAGGTTCTATCCCTCCTTTCAAGTACCTAATTTTGTTGAAGAGTTCTAGGAGCTGAAAAATTATGGCTAATTCAATTTTCATTACAATAAGTATCAAAACCAAGATTTTCAAATTCTTTTCCATGATCACTCCTAATGCTGTAATAGATAACCTTTTTCATTTTGAACAAGTTTTGAAAAAGTCATGAATTTATCTTAGGCTTCGTTTTTCACACCTAAAAAGAACACCCAAGTGAACTTAATGTAGTCATCAACTATGACAAAGCCATAGTGTTTTCCTCTTAAACTAGTGGTTCTAGTTGGTCCAAAAAGATCTAAGTGAAGGAGTTGGAGTGACCTAGAAGTTGTAAAATGATACTCTTTTTGTGTTTTCCTCTTACAAAAGCCTCACATCTTGCCATAACCAAGGTTCATCTTCTTTTGTGGCCATAAAGCATACATTTTTGCTATTTAGCTCATCTAAGTGAACAATGTAAATATTTCCTTGTTTATGTCCTATGAAAAGGATTTGATTAGTTTTAGCATTAACAACATTACAACACAAAGCATCAAACACAACTTTGAAACATTTATCACACAATTGACTAATACTAAGAAATTTATGTTTTAAACCCCTAACATATAAGACATTTTCAATAGCGAGGAGGAGTTACCAAGGGAGCCAATTCCTTCAATTTGACCTTTGGAGTTGTCTCCAAATGTGACTTCTCCACCACTTTTAGGCTTTAAGACCTTGAATTGGCTCTTGTCACCGGACATGTGTCTTGAGCATCCACTATCAAGGTACCAATGCTCCTTAGACTTAGCCTTGTAGCAATGCTCTTCCTCTTACACACAAATACATCAAGCTTTTATCTTAGATACCCAAATTTTCTTGGGTCCTTCAAAGTTAGTACTAATAATTTTTGGTCCTTTAGGGATCCATTTCATTCTTAATAACTCATCATTTGAATTTAAAACATGCTTGGGCACCTAAATCTTCATAGTTATTTTTCCTCTAATGATAGTCTTCCTAGATATGCATTGTCACAACCCGTGACTATTTTTCACCTTAAAATATACATCTTATATGGTTGGGCTGTCTGCGATACTTTACTTTTCTTTTACATATTAACAATTTAATATTAAATTATAATATGAATTATATCCCCTATCTTAATTCATAATGAAGTAGTATTGTAGGTAAGTCTAAATATAGAAAATAAATGATCGTATCTTATTCAATAATTCAAGCTGTCGCGTCATCCTCAAATGCACAGCCGAAGTCCTTTAGATGTCAAACTCTTAGTCCTCGAAAACTTGAAATGTTAATATTAAGGGGTGAGCAAACCACAGCTCAGTAAGGGAATTATATGCATACCTGATATTCAGCTTCCTATATGCTGAAAATCTTTTTCATTTTTCCTATGGGGCTCTAAGCTCGCATGTAGGAAGGATACTACAGTCGGCTAGGGATCTGGATGGAGTAAGGTAGGTATTTTGAAATACCTATCTTGTCTCGGAACCTAGAAGCAACTGTAGAGAACAATTTCCTTTTCGTTTAGAATTTTAATCCTTTTTTACCTTTTTATTTCATAACATTTTCATATTCTCCTCAAAATAATGCTTTTATAAAATAAAGCATTTAAATAAAGTAACTAATATTTATATATTCTTTGAAAAGAATATTAGTTAAATTCTCATCATTCTCATTTAAAACTCATTTCATGTTTTACTGTACAACCATAATTAGTACAGCACTTTAAATAACAAAATCAACCATTAAATCCTTTTCGTATAACATATATATCATTTAAATCTAATATTTAATTTAAAAATTAAAATAAGAATATTAGATTTATTTTCCTCCTCTTTCCTTTTTGGAAAACATATTACATATTCATCTCACATATAGTCTAATATTCAATTTAAAATCATATTAAGAATATTAGACTTATAAACTCTTTTCCTTTTGAAAACATATTACATGTTCATATCACATGTCATATGAAAATCATCTCGTAGTACTAAAATCAGTACTGAAATAAGCATTATGTAAAATGCTGTAAATCACTTTTATTTAACTTATCACATATCATGTAAAACATTTTCACATATGGAGACTTAGGCACGCACGCTCAGCCCGTCCACTGGGTCGTTACTCATATCATGTTATAGACTCCGAAGGGTATAAATAATCATGTCAGATCTATGGGCATAGTCTATAATTGTCCTCGGTGGATCATTGATCAGGTGTTGGCCGGGACTACATATCACATATTACATATCACATATCAGCATGATAGGATGCCAACTAGTCTCAAAACCGTATTTTTTTCATCATCAGAAAACCTTTATGGAATTTATAAAAATAATAATTTCATAATTAAAACCATAAAGCTTATATAATAAATCAAGTGAATATTTAAGAAAATATTTATAAAATATTCACTTTATCCCTTTTTCATCTTTCATTTCATATCACGTATAATTCATGTATCGAGAGAATATTTAGAAAAATTTTATAAAATATTATCTTTATCTCTTTTTCAATTTCCAAGTCATATCACATATAATTTATATATCGAGAGAATTTTCGGTGATCTCATTATCACCAATTTCGAAAACATGAATGTTTTAAAATGAATTTCGTTATATTCATGTTTTATGAAAAATAATCATTTTCTCGATTTTCGTAGTTGGAAATCGTTTCTCGTGAAATAAAATCATTTATTATGATTTTATAAATTTTCTAGAAATTTTCAATAATTTTCGATAATTTTTCGGTAGTATAATGGTTGCCGATTGGCTAGCCTCCTGCACGGAAAATACAGTTTATAATTTCCAGCCAGTACTTCATTCCAAATTCCAATCAATCATTCATCATAATAATTTCACAAAATATTTCCGTAAAATATTTCGTAATTAAAACATGCAGACTGAATATCCCTACAGTGCTGCACATGCATCCCTTACCTTTTTCGGGTCGACGACTTCCTCTTATCGGTCGCGCCCGTACTCCATCTCTCCCGATTCCTCATCTCGATTGCCGAGAATAATTTCTGGAAATTAAAATTCTAAATTTTAGAATTTTTTCCATAATTTATTAAATTTTTACTAAAATTCATTTTCTGGAATTCTTATCGAATTTTCGTAATTTTCGAGTTGCCAAATTCCCGGGAATCTTTCGATTTCCCTAAATTCTCCCTTTTTCTCTCTTTCTTCTTTTCCTCTTTTCTTTTCTTTTTCTCTTTCTTTTCTTTTTCTTTTTCTTTTTCCCTTTTCCTTTTCTTTTCCTTTTTCCTCTTCTTTTCCGGTCAGATCGATTCAGACCGGTCTGCCTCCTTCCTCGTCGGTTCCTCGTCGGCGGTCGGTTCTCCGGCGGTTCGGTGGTTCCTCAGCTGGCCAGCACCATGGCGAAGCCGGATCTGGCCTCTGTTCATCCCGAATCGACGGCACGGCGGCGGATCTACTCGGTTTTGCCTCGATTTCTTCTCCTCCTCCGTCGGCCTTCTTCTACCGTTCCTCGCCTGACCGGTGGCATCCCACGTCTTCCTCTTCTTCCAGCGAAACTTCAGTGGCAGTGGCGGCGACTGATTTGGCCAGCATAGCCACTTTCTCTTCTCTTCTCCTTCTGGGCTTCCGTCGGGTTTTTGCTTCTGTTTCCGTTTCTGTTTCTTCCCATTTCCATCGCGGGTCGCCGTCCTTTATGTCACCGGCGGCTTCGCCTCCTTTTTTTCTTCCTCTCTTGGCCGGCCGATGGTGGCTGGCTTCCACGCGGAAGGCAGAATCGGGAGTTCTCGATTCTATTTCTTCCATTTTTTTCTTTTTATTTTAATTATCCTATATTATATTTATATATACCATATATAAACATAATATTTTAAAATATATATATTATACACAAAATACATATATATAAATTTTTATTTGAATTAATATATATTTCATATATATATGTATTTATATATATTTCAAATACATGCATTCAAATTCATTTGCTAAATCATCAAATGCATCTTGCAACTCATCAAATGTATATTCATTAGTATCCAATGAGTGGGATTTTACCTTCTCATCTTCAATGGCCATAAAACAAAGGTTGACTACTTCCTCTTCTACATTTTCTTCATCGGAGCAGTCACTATCACTCCATGTAGCCATCATTGCCTTCTTCTTTGGTTTCTTCTCACTTTGTTTTCTATAGAAAGGATAGTCAAATTTAATATGACCAGGTTTTTTACATTCATAACAAAAAATTGCCTTTTCTTTCCTACTTGTTTCTCCTTTGCTAGAGTCTCTCCTAGGGGGTCTCCTAGAGTTTCCACTAGCTCTCCTCATGAATTTGTTAAACCTCTTTGCAAACATAACCATCTCTAAATCCTCATCATCACCACTTTCATCATGATCATCTTTGGATTCCTCATTTATGGTGGATTTTAATGCAACTCCAACCATCTTAGGACGTTTTTGATTTCTTTTGAGTTTCATCTCATAGGTGAGTAGAGATCTCATAAGTTCATCTAGAGAAAGAGTATGGGGTCCTTAGATTCCTCAATACCTGTAACTTTAGCTTCCCATGATTTAGGTAAGCTATTTAGAATCTTCTTCACCTTTTCAACGTTGGAGTATGTTTTTCCTAAGGACTTGAGACCATTTATTATATCAGTAAATCTAGTAAACATGTCACTAATGGTTTCATCACTCTTCATTTTGAATAGTTCATAATCTTGAGTGAGCATGCCTACTTTAGTCTTTTTGACTTGTGTGGTTCCCTTTTGAGCAATTGCAGGCTTATCCTAAATTTGTTATGCATTTTCACATTGTGAAACTCTATTATACTCATTAGCACCTAGTGCATAAAAGAATATGTGCATTGCCTTAGCATTTAATTGTGCCATTCTAAAATCATTTGTGTCCCATTCATCCTCTTTCTTTGGCACTTCCTCCCCATCAACTTTCTTAATAGGCACTAGGAGACCTTTAACAATAATTCTCCACACTTCATAGTCATTAGCTTAAATGAATAACATCATCCTAGTCTTTCAATATGCATAATTTTCACCATTGAAGAGTGGTAGCCTAACAGTAAAGTGCCCCTCTCCTACTAAGGGTGTAGCTATACTATTTTGAGCCCTCTAGATCGTTTATGCTCAAGGACAATTACTTCAAATCAATTCTCGAGCTCAAGCTCTGATACCAATTATTGGCTCTATCGAGAGGAGGGATGAATCAGTTTTACTACTAATTATGAGTTTGAAGAGCTTAATTAACAAATAAGGATAAGGAAAGAGAAGCAAACACAGAATTTATAGAGGTTCGACCAAACTCTTGCCTACATCCTCGCTCCTTGATCCTCTTGTCAAGGGATTGATTCCACTCTTTCTTGTGAATGAGTACAAACAACTTCAAGGTGTGGTGAGACCTCTTGCACTTCCTTTTAAAGACTTAGGAATAACCTTCTCAACCTATCCCCTTGCAAAGCTACCCTCAGTCTTACAACATAACCTTATAAGGCTAGCACACCCCTTTGAATAGCAGAAATTAATGTGAATGGGTGGTGTACAAGGTGGGATATCACAAATCAAATACAAAAGATGATTTTTTTCGGCTTTGAATTCGTTCTTGAAGCTTAAAGAAGTTGCTGAGTGCTTGTTCTTGCTTTAATCTTCATAAATGCCTCTATTTATAGTCCACCAATTGCTTAGAACGGTTGTTGAAGCATTTAATGCAATTCTTCCCATTGAAACTCTTAAAAACTAGCTGTTGGGCACTGTTTTCGTGCTATGGGATCAATCCTTAGCCATAAGGGATCGATCCTTAAGTTTCAAAGTGCCTTCCTACCCAATCTGCCATCTGGGGATCGATCCTTAAGTTTCAAAGTGCCTTCCTACCCAATCTGCCATCTGGGGATCGATCCCTTCACTGTGGGGATCGATCCCTTGCCTATTCCCTACACCTGGGAGTGCACTGCCATTTGGAGTTCGATCCCTCAACATGGGGGATCGATCCCTCAAGCCTTCCTGCACATTTTTGTTGGCTGTTTTGGGATAAAATGATGTGTTTTTGTGATTTGACTTTAGTTCAAAATATTCTTTCAATTTTCTTGACTTTCAAAATTGAAAATTTTAGTCCAAAACTTTAGCAAATGATTTTCTAACATTGTGTCCATTTTTAAGCAAATTTACAATATAATGTGAGACATTTTTCATCACTTAAGTTTTTATCATTTCAAAATACTTATCAATTTAAAGCTAACAAGTTGTATACATGTTGATTTACAGTTGAGGGTGATTGTTAGGGGAAGAATCTATGGTTAAAGTTGGTCAACATTAAGGTAAAATTGTTAGAAGAAGATGAAGTTGAGATATGATTGATGTATGTTGAATTTGCATGATTTTTAGCTAAAGTAGAATTTTGAAATGGATTTTCTAGGGTTAGGCTATGTTTTGGACAACCTAGGCTCTATATGAAAATAGTGAAGTTTGCTTGGTTGATGATTGTATGGTGTTAGTTTAATACCGAAACGTTCGGTTTAACCGAAAACAACGAAATGGTGGAATTTGACAATTTAACAAGTCTTGAAGTATTATGTAATATGTTAAAAGAACATGTAAAACATTATCTTGGTAAGTTTAAGTATAAGGAATATAAATATATCGAAATGACACGTTTATCGATAAACTTGAGCAAGTTGAAATGTTAATGAATAAGGCCAACTCTAATGATGTTTATGGTTACTTAAGATATATTAAGGTATGTAAAGATGGGTATGAGTATGTATTGATGGTTTCGAAATTGTTTTAGGTGGCAAGTGGTGTAGGCATGCAAACCGAGGCACGCTCGAGACTTGAGGATAGTTGCTGCCTCGAGATCTGATAGGTAAGGGATGTAATTTAAAGTTGTGATGGTGTCCCTTACTTTCATATTAATTTATACATAAATGTTTAAAGCATGAATTACATCCCGAAGTTAATTTTCAAAGTTTTTGAAAACTAGCTGGATGTACCAATCGATTTCTAAAAGAAGAGTTTATCGCTTTAAAATCGAAGTTCATGTTTTATGTTAACTAAGGATGCCTAAGAAAACGAACGTTATGATTTCTATGCATGATGTTCAAATAATGTTTTAAGTATGAAAGTAAAAAAGTATGTTTTCTAAAACCGTGATTATGGTGGTAAATCCCTGGCTAACACGACCCAAGCACTCCCGATTCTTACCGTTTTCATACCAAATTTATGATTAAGAAGTTGTAAAAGTAAGTAAGTAAAATTTGAGACTAAGGCCTTCCTGTAGTTTATGTTGTTGCCTGCCTGTAGTTTATGTTGTTGCTTGTCATGCTTGCGACATTGTGCATATTCCCGTCCCTTATGGTGTATGTTTAGCCCACGTCGTGCATCTTCTCGCCCACATTATGCATGCTTCTGTCCCTTATGGGTATATTGGTCCTTCGTGGTGCATGTTTGCTATATGACCCTAATCAGGTCTACAGCCCCCTATCATGGCCATTGGTACTTAATTCCCTCTTTGGAGGATGATTAGTCATGACCTGCATACTGGTTATATGGTCTTACCTAGTCTCCATGAACTTTATGATAAGTTTTATGAATTATGATGTTAAGTTTTTAAAGTATGATGTATCTTTGAAACAAGTACAAATTTTAAAGATATGTATTAAATATTTCATATGATGATTTAAAGTATGAAATACATTCTTATGGCATCTCATTTTTTTGTATATGTCGATACTGTGACTGCTTTAAATGCATTTCTTACTGGGCTTTACAAAAGCTCACCCCTCTATCTTTCTAGATTACTTGCAGTGATCATCCCTTTTGCCTGTTGCGTACACGATGTAAGCTGAGGAACGTGTCTCTCCTATGGCTACATTATGTACACACATAAGGTATGCTCTTATTTTGATACCAGATATCGTGTATAACATAGATATTTGAATATAAACAATACTTTTGGGATGTAGTCGTATTGTATGTACGTAAACGTTTTTTCGAGGAATAAATCAATATGATGTGATGGGTATTTATGGAAATTGAGATATTATGAATGTTGTATAAGTTTTGTGGAATCTTATAGTTATGGTTAAGAAAGCATAAATAAAATCAACTGCTATGGGATTATAAATATGTACTTTAAAATGAACTGTATTGGGAATTGTAGTTGGATTTGATAAATATAAATTGTGTTTTCATGCAGGGGGTTAGGATAGTTACAACTTTTATGCTGCCGAAATTTTTATAAAAAAATGTAATATTCCTACACTGGAAGGAATGCAACCTAAGTAAGAAATTAAGTTAAAAAAATGAAAAGGTTAGCTTAAGACTTCCATGTTTCCGGGATGTGACAATTGAGCTTCATATTCATGAGAAGCTTAAGAGGTTGAAAAACTACCTCCATAGCTTCTGTGAAAGGGGTTTGATCCACATTTCTTTACTTCATTTTCATTTACTACTTTTAAGCTTTTAATTTGCTATTTAGAAATTTTTTATTTATTGTTTTTCAAGTTTATTTTAATATCTTACTTAATGTCTCAAGTTTCCAATCAAAGAAAAAACAACTACAAAATAGGAGTTATATTAAGGTAGGCATTACTTGTTTTTTGATTTGGTAACTTATAGTTTTCATTCTTTCTTTCATGTTTTTGGTGTTAATTCTAACAATCATTATAGGTTAGTTTAGATCAGTTTTAAGGTTTATTAAAGTGGCTTTAATTCGTATTATAATCATAGATTAGTTAGTTAATTTTAGAGGTTTAATTAAGTTAGTTTTCTTAGCCATTTTCTAGCTTAATCTTGCTTTTAATGTTGTTTTTCTTGATCAGCTTTGTCTTCAATGGGCCAAGAAGAATTACCAAAAGTAACAAATAATGTAGTGGGAGAAAAAGCCTAAAGCTCATTAATAGTGAGAGTAGTATTACCCTTAAAGGTAGTTTTAGCAACCAATGATAATCCAAATGCAAAAAATTCCCTGAAATTTAGAAGAGTTCCCCCTTTTAAGCTTAAATATATCAAATTTCTCCATTTTCCAAGTAAAATGGTCATATACAAAGGTAAAAGCTAGAATTAGAACATTGAATATTGAAGGATAGGGATTTAACCCAAATTGCTGAAGTAGTGGTTAATAAGGTGTCACTAACACACGATGGATGATGTTAACATGGGACTCACACGTGGTAGAGGATGATGTTAACATGGGACTCACACATGGTAGAGGATGTTGATGTGGTTGCAACATGTGGTAGAGTGATGTTGTCATGGTAATGACATATGGTGGAGGATGCTGATTTAGTAGGCTTGAATGATAACATGGTGGAACACATGACATGCTCGAGCATTGATGTGGTAGAACAACAGGCTATTGACCAATCCCTAGAATAAAAGGGTATTTATAGCAAAAGCTTTGATTAATGTGTGGTGTCCCATAACGACTCCAACAATGGCATGTAAAGTGCTGAAGAAGAAGAATCTTTTGGTAGTGGTGGTGTTGCCTAAGGATAGTTGGAAAAAATCGTATTTTTTAACAAAACCTGAGAAGGTTGATTGGAGAATGTGACAATTTTTGAAGGTTTCTCGTGATGAAATTCCACTAGGATGTTTTATGGAGATAGGCAAGGTTATTGTAAGGTATTGGTGTTTGTTTAATGCTTGGAATAGAAAAGATCAGACACTAGTCCCCAAAAAGGAATTTAGGCAAAAAACTTTTTGGCTCTTATAGGCAATACCGAGAGGGGGTGAATCGGTTTTTAACTAACTACAAGCTCGTTTTGCGATTCTTCTAAATTCTCTAGCCTATAATAATAATTTCTAAGTTCTCTAGACTAGGCAAGCATGCAATCCAAGTTCAATGCAATAAACACAATATAATTGCAATTAATTAAAGAGAGTAGGGAAAGAGAGATTTACACAATCGATTTATAGAGGTTCGGTAACCTTGCCTACGTCCTCTACCTTGAGACGCTCCCAAGGATTTTCTCCAAATCCACTATCTTGAATTTGTGATTACAATCCCTCTTTTCAAGGCTCAAGAGAAACCTCTCTCTTTTTCTTAGGCTAAAGAGTAACCTCCCTCTTTTTCAAGGCTTAAGAGAAACCTCCCCTTTTACAAGGAATGGTGGGTTACAAATAATGTAATCAAGAGAGGCCTCTAGGTAGGCAAATGATTAAAGAAATTAAGCACAATGAAAAACCTATACAAAGTTTGTGCTAAGCAATACAAGAAATAGATGAATGATAGAAGATGAAGACTTTTTATCTCTTGAATTGATGTTGCGGCTTGAGGAAGATGAATAAGATGATGAAAGATGTTGCTTGGTTGTTCCTCTTGCTTTCTTTAGCTTCTAAGCCTCTATTTATAGTCCCTTGGATGTATTCTAGCTGTTGGGTGGAGCCAAATCTCGGATATTACCGTTGTCTCACAAAAACTAGCCGTTATAGGCTATTTTCGAACAAAGGGATCGATCACTTTCCATAGGGGATCGATCCCTTTTGTCCAGAATCCTGATTCTGGGCTTCAGGGACCTTGGGAAGACTTTCTGCCAAAAAGGGATCGATCCTGCTATAGTGGGGATTGATCCTTTTCTTCCAGAGGGCATTTTTCCTGCACTTTTGGGTTAGAAATGATATGACCTTTGATCCTAATTCAACCCAAAACATTTATAAGCTTTAAAGGAGTTTTTCTTGACTTTCTCAAATGAAAATATGGTCCAAAAATTCATCAAGTGATTTTCTAAAATATTCAAAACATTTATAAAGTATTAAGACCAATAAGGATGTATCATTAAATCATGGTCTTAATGTTTGATATGATCACTTGAAAATGGATTGAGAAAATCATGTGTGATAAGGCAAATTTACAATATGAATTAAAACATTAAAGCTTACTTAAGTTTTTGTCATTTCAAAATATATATGTCAATTTAAAGCTAACAATCTCCCCCTTTTTGATATGACAAAACATAATGTAAATTTGCTTTGAAAATTCTTTAATAAAATACTCCCCCTCAAATAAAGCAGGATTTTATAAAACTGCCCCTTAATATATGCATGGGTTTTGAAAATGAATTTTCAAACTATTTCTCCCATTATCTCTCCCCCTTAATATCTCTCCCTTTAAATATCTATCTCTCCCCCTTTTTGTCATAGCAAAAAGAAGGAAAAATAATAAAAAATATGCTCCATCCAACAAGAAACATGTTAGTACATGGGACTCATAGCACAAATAAATAAGTCAATATTCACAAAGAGTATGAAATATTCATGCAATGAATATGACTTATGATCCTATACCAATTGTTTATAAATAATTTTGATACCAATTGTTGATAAATAATTTTGCAAGAAGGTTCCAATTGGTAAGAAGTAAAGCAAGCACCTAAGTATATCAATTGTTCTCTAAGGTTCAACTAAGGTGCATGGTAATACATCATGATTATGAGCTAAAATTAGATAACATATCATATGCATGTGCTCATAAATCATTTTCAAGAAATATTGTGCCTAGAATTAAGATATATAGCAATTAACTACAAATTCTAGCACACAAGAGTTTCATGCAAAAATATCATAAGAGAATTCTTCTCTATTTGTCATTTCAATCTAAAGAGCATGAGAAGAGTTGTCAATTTAAAGCTCATACCAATTGGCAATTTAGATTTGGCTTACCAATTATTGAAAATATGGTTCTCAATGATACTAATTGTTATTTCAATCTAAATACCAATTGTTACTAATGATTGACTTAGGCATTTTGCATGAATCCAATATCTATGTGTAGTGTGTTCATGTCAAGAAAATAATCATTCCAAATATGCAAGAACACAACACATATCATCAAATATGCATATGGATCAATTAATCATTAGCACACTATCATAAAGTATTAATCCATATTCATATTCACAAAATTATACCATATGGAAGATTCAAAAAGTCAAGGAATTCAAGCAAACAAATTTTTTTCCATGGTTTCAAGCATAAAAATCCTATGTTCATTTTCCAATTCAAGTCCTTAACCAATTATGAGCAAAGAAAGATTCAAAATTACCATTTTAATCAATTATGAGCCATATCCCCAATTGTTATCATCATTTATCGTTCTTGAGGGTATATGCTATTTTAACTAAAATAGCTTCACCTAAGTGAATCAATGTTATCAAGCTAACATATATTTTATCATTAAAATCCATAAACTGTGAGTGAGGTTAAGCACATAATATCATGAAAACAACTATTCTCATCTCATAGGCATGATTATTGATTCAACTTAAATAAACATGCATGTTCAACATCAAAACAATCAAGATACAATGCATGAGTATCAATTGTTTGTGTTGTCATTAATGCTCAAGTTCCATAATAATTTGGCTATAAAGAATTAATTTCATGGATGATAAATTTTCATGTAACTCAACATTTATGATTCATTTATCATCACTAATTATAAGCGAAGGAAAAGTATGACCTTATACCAATTGTTGAATTTACATTTGAAGTCAATCCTTAAGGTCAAGTTTTAATTATTCTTCCACTAGATGTATAATTATCATGAAACCTAGAGTGGAGTAGTTGAGTCAAGCTAATACACATAATCCTATAAGCATGCTTGACTAAGATGAACAAAAGATATGAAAAACACTCATTATGCACAAGTTCATCAAATTCTCAAAAATATCCATAAAATCTTGAAATAAATCTCAAAATTATGTTTTAGCATTCATTGAAAATATAATTCAAGATTATTTCATGTTTTATGCAATTCATGACCATCTTCAATGAAAAAACTGATTTAGCACTTGTGAGTTCAGTGAAAATGATATAGATTGTTGAAAGTGATACCATTTGCTAGAAATGATACAAATTGATGGAGTTGAGGCATGATATCAATGAAAAATGAATTTTCATATATGAAAGATCATCAAAAAGAAGTTCAAACAATAAATTTTATGCTTATACAAAAGATAGTGTGAAACTAACAAAAGATCCTCCCAATTTTCAGTTTAAACATGCAGGAGAGCCTTTTCTGGCATGGGGGGATCGATCCCTTTAGGAGGGGGATCGATCCCTCATACTTTCCTGCAGATTCTGCAGTAGTTTTGACAGAAAATTCAACTTGTGAGGTACCAAAACTCTGTTTTTGAGTAATTTAAATCCATGTAAAGGTTTAAACATTTGTAAAACATGATTTTGGACTTGTATGAATGAAAAACATGAATCAAAAACCATTTGACAAAAGATTTTGCAATTTTGGAAGAATTTTCACAATAAAATGCATTTTTGGCCTCAAAGGAGGTCATTTTGAGATTTAAGCATATTTTGACCAAACCAATGCATTGAATTACATAAATATGTCAAAACAAACTTGTTCACATAGATTTTAAGCATATATATCATTAAAGCATACATCTTGTGAACAACATGCCATGATTGTCAACATACAAGTTCTTCATTATTGCTCATGACATGGCATTTTGCATATATGACATATTTGACAACTTTTGAGCAACTAAATATATTATCTAAACATATCAAACTTGCTCAAACTACAGAAATTCAATAATCATTTCAAATTCACAAATCATGCTTTTCATCCAATCTCCAATGCATCATGAACTATCCATCAACCACTCAAAAATCATTTTTCATGCCTTTTGATCAATCATTCAACTCACAAAGATTATCAACCACATTTCTCATCAATGCACAAATAATCAAATAAAAGTTGTAAGGAGTAAAGAATTAAGCTTACAAAACTCCTTTGCTTGAGTATGCTTTGCCTTGAATAGTTGAATTCACCTTGTGCCATTTTTTGAAGAATTCTTGTGATCTTGTCAAAGATAGATCCTCATGCTTTTCCTTTTTCTTATTGGCACAAGCAAACTCCATGAGGATGTGTTGAGCATTTAAATTCTATTGTTCCATTGTATTCCCATGCTCTAACACTCCTACAACAAACACATTTTCAAGCATGCTTTGGTACCCAAATTTTCTTGGGTCCTTGAGAGTTAGTGTTCACAATTTTAGATCCCTTAGGGATCTATTTCAAACATAATTCATCATTGTTTATAGCATGCTTTGGCACTCACATTTTTCTAACCACTCTTCCTCTAAATGTAATTTTTCTATAAGTGCATGCTTGTGAGGTGTGGCCAATCCTATTGCAAAGTGAGCATGTAAGAGATGTATCATGCATAGAAGTTTTGCTCACAAGGAAATTCTTTAGATGAGTTTCTTTTTGTATTGCATTATAACCTAACCCATCTTTATCAAAGAAGGCTCTTTGGGTCTCAAGCATGTGATCTAATTTTTGTTGACCCATATAGAACCTAGTAAATGAGTTATGCATATTTAAGTTCTTTTTATTTAACTCATTTATTTCTAAGTTGGCCTCTTCTAGTTTCTTCTCTAATTCTAGCTTAACATTAGTCAAGGTTTCCTTTTCTATTTTCAAATTAGCAATGATTTTCTTATATTTAGAATTCATGCATTGAAATTCATTTGCTAATTCATTAAAAGCATTTTGTAAATCATCAAATGTATAATCATTATCTTCACTAGAACTACAACTAGCCTCATCATCACTAATGGCCATAAAGCATGAGTAGGCTACCTCTTCATCTACATTTTCCTCATCGGAGCTATCACTATCGCTCCAAGCAGCCACAAATGCTTTCTTCCTAGGCTTCCTATCCTTTTCATTCCTAAGTAAGGGGCAATCTAACTTAGTATGACCCGGTTCATTGCACTCATAACATACAAAGGGGTCCTTTTCTCTTCTACTAGACTCTCCCCTTTGATGTCTCCTATTGCTCTCTCTCTCTTTCATTCTCATAAATCTATTGAATCTTTTGGCAAACATTGCCATTTCCTTTTCTTCCTCATTTCCACTCTCATCACTATTATCTTCAATGACCTCATGAGTGGAAGACTTAAGTGCTACTCCTTCTTTCTTTGAAGGTATTTCATTTCTTTTCATTTTCATTTCATATGTAAGTAGGGAGCCCATAAGCTCATCTAGAGACAAGGTGTTAGGATCCTTAGATTCTTCTATAGCAGTCACCTTTGCCTCCCAAGATTTTGGCAAGCTATTCAAGATTTTCTTGACCATTTCTACATTGGAATAGCTCTTGCCTAATGCCTTAAGTCCATTAATTATATCATTAAATCTAGTGAACATTTCGCTAATGGACTCATTTTCTTTCATCCTAAATAGCTCATAATCATGTGTGAGCATTCCTGCTTTGGTCTCTTTCACTTGATTGGTCCCTTCATGTGTGATGGCTAATTTGTCCCATATTTGCTTGGCATTCTCACATAGGGAGACTCTATTATATTCATTGGGACCTAATGCACAAAAGAAAGTGTGCATAGCCTTGGCATTCAATTGTGCCACTCTCATGTCATTTGTGTCCCACTCATCCTCACTCTTAGGGACATCTTTTCCATCTACTTTCTTCATGAAAATTCTAGGACCATTCACTATAATTCTCCACACTTCATAATCATTGGATTGTACAAATAACATAATTCTAGTTTTCCAATATGAATAATTCTCACCATTGAAGAGTGGATGTCTAACTAAAGATTGTCCCTCTTCTCCTAAGGATGTGCCTACATTCAAGTGAGCCATTTAAGATCGTTTTGCTCGATAGAGGTTAGTCTAGATCAATCTCGATCCTAAGCTCTGATACCAATTGTTGGCTCTTATAGGCAATACCGAGAGGGGGTGAATCGGTTTTTAACTAACTACAAGCTCGTTTTGCGATTCTTTTAAATTCTTTAGCCTATAATAATAATTTCTAAGTTCTCTAGACTAGGCAAGCATGCAATCCAAGTTCAATGCAATAAACACAATATAATTGCAATTAATTAAAGAGAGTAGGGAAAGAGAGATTTACACAATCAATTTATAGAGGTTCGGTAACCTTGCCTACGTCCTCTACCTTGAGACGCTCCCAAGGATTTTCTCCAAATCCACTATCTTGAATTTGTGATTACAATCCCTCTTTTCAAGGCTCAAGAGTAACCTCCCTCTTTTTCTAGGCTCAAGAGAAACCTCCCTCTTTTTCTTAGGCTAAAGAGTAACCTCCTTCTTTTTCAAGACTTAAGAGAAACCTCCCCTTTTATAAGGAATGGTGGGTTACAAATAATGTAATCAAGAGAGGCCTCTAGGTAGGCAAATGATTAAAGAAATTAAGCACAATGAAAAGCCTATACAAAGTTTGTGCTAAGCAATACAAGAAATAGATGAATGATAGAAGATGAAGACTCTTTATCTCTTAAATTGATGTTGAGGCTTGAGGAAGATGAATAAGATGATGAAAGATGTTGCTTGGTTGTTCCTCTTGCTTTCTTTAGCTTTTAAACCTCTATTTATAGTCCCTTGGATGTATTCTAGCTGTTGGGTGGAGCCAAATCTCGGATATTACCATTGTCTCACAAAAACTAGCCGTTATAGGCTATTTTCGAGCAAAGGGATCGATCCCTTTCCATAGGGGATCGATCCCTTTTGTCCAGAATCTTGATTCTGGGCTTCAGGGACCTTGGGAAGACTTTCTGCCAAAAAAGGATCGATCTTGCTACTGTGGGGATCGATCCTTTTCTTCCAGAGGGCATTTTTCCTGCACTTTTGGGTTAGAAATGATATGACCTTTGATCCTAATTCAACCCAAAACATTTATAAGCTTTAAGGGAGTTTTTCTTGACTTTCTCAAATGAAAATATGGTCCAAAAATTCATCAAGTGATTTTCTAAAATATTCAAAACATTTATAAAGTATTAAGACCAATAAGGATGTATCATTAAATCATGGTCTTAATGTTTGATATGATCACTTGAAAATGGATTGAGAAAATCATGTGTGATAAGGCAAATTTACAATATGAATTAAAACATTAAAGCTTACTTAAGTTTTTGTCATTTAAAAATATATATGTCAATTTAAAGCTAACAAAACTAAATAGAGTAGTTCTAATACCATGTTGGTGCTTTTATGTGTGATTGTGTGTTGAATATCATAGTATATTTTCAATTATTACTCATTCTATGAGTTAAAAATATTTATTGTGTTGTTTTATTTGTTTAACTTTAAAATTAACTAATATGGATTTTGCTTCACTAAAAGCAAAAAAGTAGATTTCATATAAAAATTTAAATTATATAGTGAGGATTAATAGATTATGTAAAAAAATTTTGGTGAAAAACAATAAATTTACATATGCATTGAACAAATTTAGAATATTTAAAAGTCTAGTTCATAGAAATTATGTGTTGATAACTATGAAAATAGAGTTATTTTGTGCTTAATTGCTTAATTATTATTTAATTCCCTCATTTAATTTGCTAATTAATCTCTAATCTTGTTAATTTCCTCATAATTTGTACATTAATACATTTCAGATGAATTTCAATCTATTTAGTGGAAAGTAGACTAAAAAAAGGCAAGAAAGAAGATTGGATCACTTAAAGACAAAAGGGAGGTGGATTTTTGTCTAGCATGATCCATCATCTCTCGCTCTCCTTGACACCTAGCATGCCATATGTCATCGTCTTACTCACTCTTTGTGGATAATAATATAGGACACATGGCCGACACATGGAAGACACACGCCTTTGCCACCTTGCATGCACATGTGGAATAAAAGACAAAAAAGAATGTGCTAGAAGGGGTGAGGTGTCCCTAGCTAATGTGGGGACTTATATGACATGAAAATATCTACCTTGAGGAGCCAATGATATGAAGACAAGTGGCAAAGAATGCCAATTCATCTAGGAGAGGGATTTACCTTTGTACGCCTTGGTTTTGGTGCTTATATAAGTAATATGTATGGCACATTAAAGGGGTTGGGCTGCATATGGTTTATTAGCTTTATTTTCATTCATATTAAAATGCTTTTAATAGCTTACAATAGCCACCATTTTACTTGATTTATGTTCTTTAAGTTTCTTAATTAAATTTACATGTTTTCTTGTTATTTCCTTTTAATCTTTACTACTTTCTTGCAAGTTTTCATTTAATGCTTATGTGTTCTTTAAGTCCTAGCACTTCAATCTTCTTCTACTCCTTCTCTTTCCATTTTTGTTTTTGATTGAGCTCCATGTTTATGGAAAACTTAGGAAGTTGAAAAACTACCTCCATAGCTCTTGTGAAGGGTTTGATCCATATTTCTTTACTTGATTTTCATTTACTGTTTTTAAGCTTTTAATTTGCCTTTTAGATTTTTTTTATTTACTTTTTTGGCATCAATTTTAATATCTTTTTCAACGTCTTAAAGTTTCTAATCAAGGAAAAAAAATTACAAAATAGGGGTTATATTAAGGTAGGCGTTACTTGTTTTCTCATTTGGTACTTTAAAGTTTTCATTATATCTTTCTTTCATGTTCTTTGTGTTAATTCTAGCAGTCATTATGGGTTAGTTTAGGCTAGTTTTAAGGTTCATTAAAGTGTCTTTAATTCTTATTATAATCATGATTAGTTAGTTAATTTAAGGGTTTAATTAAGTTAGTCTTCTTAGTCATTTTCTAGCTTAATCTTGATTTTATTGTTGTTTTTCTTGATCAACTTTGTCTTCAATGTTTGTGGTCATTTGGTTGTTGTGTAGGTTTAGTTTAATGAGTCTAAATTGAGTTTATATTAGTATTAAGGGTTACTAAATATTATGTAATTTTTAGGCTACATTTGGTTTGCGGGAAGTACTCACTTTGTACTGTAATTTAATTAGGCATAAAGTGTTTACAATGTTTGGTAAGCCTTTTACGACTGCAAAGTTACTTTGTAGCCTTGGAGAAAAATAAATAACCAAAAATACCCGTAAACCTCACCCTTAGCCACCTTCCTCACCATCACTCGACCATTCTCTTTGTCTATCTCTCTTTTGCACCTATCAGACTGTTCTCTCCTTTTCTGTGGAGCTAATACTTTTGGTGGTGGTACTAAGGTACATTTACAATGCTTATTCTTGCTAACATGCCACTACGGTATTGTATTAAGAGGTTTTCAATTGCAACTTACTTTATTAATGACTACCTACACTGGTTCAAAATTTTGATACATCTTTCTAGTGATAGTTTTGAACACCTCCACATTAATCTTTTTTAAAAGTTTTTAGGTGATGTTTTCTTTCGTATTTAAGAATTATGCCCCCAACAAGCTTCAACCTTGGTCCTTACCATGTGTTTTAATTAGCAATAGTCCACTTCATAATATATACAGGTGTTTACATCTAACAAGACAAAAAAGTATACATTTCTTGGCATGTAGTTTTTTATGAACATCTTTTATCATATACTTATCTCACACAACTTTCTAAATATGATGATATGAGTGAAGAGTTTTGCATGTATCATAATGCAAATAAATGGATTTAGGTTCCCCCTCAGGTACAATCAACCAAAAATGTTAATGAAGTGGTATATCAACTAATATCAAGTAAACAATCTGTTATCTTCGATTTTTCAAATGATTCTTTTTCAAAAACAACCTCAAACACAAATGCAATCAGTTTGAACTCCCACTTTGAATCACCTTCCAACACCTTGTATGAAGATAGAGTAATTGAACCTAAAACACACTTTTCTTACATAATAGTAACAATGAACCTATGATAGATAAAGCTGTTGCACCACTTTCATCTTCTCAAATTGAAGATATAAAGTCATCTTCCAATACCATATCCTCATTCACGTATATGTGTATAGAAGTGGTATCACCCTCTCATAGTGTCATATATGTTTCTATTCTTCTTATGCAGACCAAAACTAGTGTAGGAAAACACACCAGACATGTCTAAATTAATTTTCAATATCAAGCTTAAAACACACAACACTGTTATCATTGCAAAAAAGCTTCAAAAGCGTAGATGCTGCAAGTACCACCTTAAGATCTTGTATGAATGTTCTAGCCAGACAACCACTTTGTAGTAGTAGATGCAACTAAGTATTTGGCTTCTATTATGGAATTTCTAGAATCCTTGTTTGACATAAAACTAGATTTTAGAATATTAATTGACCATTCGAATTGCAAAATTGATATTTGGTTCAAGGCACAACAGAACATATATAAGACTTCTACAGCTTCTTCATAAGGAATCTTCCTCATAAGCTTAATGTCTTCATAAGTCTTGAGAGATTGGTCCTTCAAAAAATTTCATGTTTGAAAGGAAAAAAATATCCTCTCTTGAGATTTTCCATGTTGAATCTTAGTTAAAATCATATCTATATATGTAACTTAGGACAACAAAAAATAGTTCAATTCTTTTAGTTTCTATAAGGTTCAATCTCAAGAATGTAACTTGTCTTTGTTAAGTCTTTCATATCAATCTATTTAGCTAACCAACACTTAAGATTTGTATTGGCTCTATAACTAAACTGAAAGGGGGGTGAATCGGTTTTTGGCTACTCTTTAGTTTGTTTTTCGGTTCTTCTAAATTCTCTAGCCTATATTGAATTTTCTAAGTTCTCTAGGCTACACAAGCATGCAATTCAAGTTCAATTCAACAATCACAATATAAATGCAAATAAGTAAAAAGAGAAGGGAAAGAAAAATGCACACAATCGATTTATAGAAGTTCAGTAACCTTGCCTACGTCCTCTACCTTGAGAAGCTCCCAAGGATTTCCCCAAATCCACTAGCTTGAATTTGTTACACTCTTTTTCTTAGGCTCAAGAGTAACCTTTACACCTCTCTTTTTTTCGAGCTCAAGTAGGAAACCTTACACCTTCTTTTTCTGGGCTTAAGAAGGAAACCTTACAACCTCTCCCTTTTTATGGCTTAAGGAGAAAACTTTCTACCCAATCCTCACTTACAATAAAGCACTCAAGGGTTCACTCCCTTTTACAAATTGTGAATGGGTTTTCTAGTTTGTGTAATCAAGGAGATACCTCTAGATAGGCAAATGATTACAAAGGTTAAGCTCAAAAAAAAACCTATACAATATTTGTGCTATTTTATATAAAGAAGATGAGAATGATAGAATATGAAGAATTTTTAGCACTTGAAATGTTGTTGAGACTTGAAGAAGATGGAGAAGATGAAGAATATTGTTGTTCAACTATTCCTTTTGCTTTCTTAAGCTTCAAAGCCTCTTTTTATAGTCCTTTGGATGTGTTCTTGACGTTAGATGGAACCAAAACTGAAAGTTACCGTTGTATCTCACAAAAACTAGTTGTTGGAGTGCTTTTTTGTGCTAAGGGATAGATCCTATGCCTTAGAGGATCGATCCTGTGCCTCTTGCCATGCTTCCTGGGCATTCTGGCATGAAGGGATCGATCCCATGCTTCAATTTTACCTCCTGAGAGCATTTTGCCATTAGGGGATTGATCCCTTCCCTCAGGGGATCGATCTCTTGCACTATTTATCTATCCGTTGGTCAGAAGATCCATCCCTTGCACTATTCATTTGTCTTTTCTAGGTTTTTAGGCACTAAAAACATTCTAAAGCCAATTTTGAGGATTTTTAAATATAACATGACTTTGAAACATGAATTTGAGTCCAAAAATTTATCAAGTAATTTTTTTAAAATATATTCAATAATTCCATAAGAAAATTACTGAAACCAATAATTAAAAATGTTTTCTAAATTGATTAAAGCTAATAAAGATAACCAATTAAATCATGGTTTTATATTTCATAAAAGCACTTAATATGGTTTGTGAAAATCATAATTGATAAAACAAATTTACAATATGAATCAAACATTTAAGATTACTTAAGTTTTTGTCATTTCAAAATATATTTCAATTTAAAGCTAACAATTTGATAATGTCCCTATATCATTTCCATCGGTAATATATCAACTAAATAATAAAAACAGTATAGCTTTTCTCTAAATTTTCTTTTAAACAAAAGGCTTATCAATGTTTTGATTGAATATAAATGATTTTACCACTTAACCAAAATTATATTCCATGATTTGGATGCTTGCATCAATCCATAAGTGAAAATTTGCAACTTGCACACCAAGTGTTCTTGACCTTCACCAACTTGCATGTATCTTCCTTTAGGTTTCCATTAAGCAAAGCTATTTTGACATTCATTTGTTAAATTTTGTAACCTAATACTATAGTGAAAGAAAGAAGTACCTAATGGAATTAAATGTAGCAACTAATGAAAAAGGTTCCTTAAAATAGGCTCCCATTTTTTTAGGTTGATTCTTTTTACTACCAATTTAGCTTTGAAGGCTTCTACCTTCTATATACTTCTCTTTTCCTCTATAGATCCATCTTTGCCTAATAAGTCTGACCTTATTTAGTGTCTCTATAAGTACCTGAACTGAAAGATAATACAAACGTTTCATCTACTAGTTCATGGCTTTTAACCAATTCTGAACACCCTCATCTTATAGAGCTTCCTTGTAACTAGTAAATCTTGTTCTTATTTGTATAAGATAGCCGTAAAGATTTCTCCTACCAACATGTAACTGAATGGTAACTTAATTACCCTTCCACTGGTATAAGGCTGTATAGGTTATTATTTATCTTCTAATAAAGTACTTTGATATTCTAATTGGTGCTTTTTTTCCATATAAGAACATGCATAGAAGGCTGAACATTAATTCAATCACCAGATAATTCCTCTAGAATTGCTTTGATCTTTGGTTTAAAGTCATCTATGTAGTCTTATTCTAAAAAAATAGATTGAATACTTACAAATACTTTTTTATCCTCAAGAATATAGAATCAATCTTTTGTGCATTTTAGATAACCCACAAATATGCAAGCTTCATAATGAGATTTTATCTTATCTCATGTTTCAATACATGTGCTAGGGTACCTCAAATATGGATATTTCGTAAATTGGGTTTACGACCGTACCATTATTCTTTTGGAGTCTTAAACACTGATTTGGGTAGAACTAAGTCCAAATGTACATTGTCATTTCTAGGCACAACCCAAAAATGAGATAGTTAAAGTAGAATAGTTAAGTATATATCTCACCATATCTTAAAAAGTGTTTTTCCCCCTTTACTAACACTATTTTGTTACATAGAGCTATCAACTGAGATAGAATCCCATTTCAATCAAACAATTCTTGAATTCTCTTGAAAGATAATTACCACCTCGATTAGATCCAAGTTCCTTTATGTTCAAATCTAATTGTCTTTCTGACTTAGTCTTAAATTATTTAAATTTCTCGAAGGCCTCAAACTTATGGTGTATTAGATTAACAAATACCTTTAAGTGATCATATATGATTGTGATGAAGTACTCAAATCCTTATTTGGTTTATACATCCATTAGTCCATAAACATATGTATGTACTAGTTTTAAAGGTACAATGACACATCCAATCAAAAAAGACATCTTTGTCATCTTCATTAGAAACAAGATTTAAAAGTTAGCCATGACTCGAAAACTAGTAGGCTTAAAAGCTCATCTTTGATCATCAAATGTATCTTGTTAGGATTTATAAGACTCATACATAAATGCTATAGGTAAGTTTAGTTAGATGAGATTTTCTATATTTTAGATTGATGCACTTGCTTTTTGTCATCATTTATGCCACGCATAATGTGGATCTTAGGATTTAATTTCTTACTAGCCATCCATCAATGAACTAGAACAAATAAGATTATTATTCAAAATAAGAAAAACTGAGGAATTAGAATTAACACTTTATTATTGTTTAAATAAATAATTAATAGAAAATAAATTCCACATAAGGTTAATAACATAAAAATAATTTTCCAAGACAAAAAAATCCTTTTTTCAAAAGATAAATGAATAGGTCCAACTCTCCTACCTGAAAAGAATTGGCTTATTCCCAACCTCGTAAATGAATATGTCCCCTACATTACGCACCTCTCAGAATTTCCACCAAATTCACTATGAAAATGGTTTACTCACTTCTCCCTTTTGTAGGCTCAAGAAGAAAACCTTCCTTTTCCAAGGCTTAAGGATAACCTTTACACTTTTTTTTTTCACAAGTTTAAGGAGAAAACCTGTACCCTTCACTTTTGTAGGATCAAGGAATAAACCTTTCACAATATCTCATTATTTCTAGCTAAGGAGTAAGCATTAACACTACCCAATTCTCACTTACAAATTTAGCTCTCTAGGTCACTCACCCATTACAATGATGGAATAGGTTTAAAATATATATTATAAAAGCATCTATAAGGTAGGATGAATACAATTTTGGTATAAGGAAAGAATTTTAAGTGAGAAAATAAAATTGAAACAATGAAGACTTTGTCTCTTTTCTTCTATCTTCTTATTTGAAGCTTTGTGATGAGTATAACAAACGATATGGAACTTTTGCTCTCTTCTTGAACTCCTATATTCTTTCATTTATAGCTTCGCTTAAGTTATTGTCATTGACAATGTGGATTCAAGTTTCATCCATTTGGTAGACTTGGAAATTCAACCATCGATTGCAACTATACTTAAGGGTTTTGATACGTTCCTTCTGCATATTGATACCTCATGAAGAAATCTTGCACACTTAAATAAATGTGTATCAATACAAAACCCAGTCATGTCAAAACCAGTATAGAGCATGAAGCTTCTATTTCATGGTAATGATAGGGCATTAGTGCATTAATCGAACTCGTCAATATTTAAATAAAAAGTATTGATATAAATTTAAAGTGTATTGATACTTTGGGTAGTAAGCATACTATATTGGCATTCAATGCTGAAAAACTCTTAGACTAAAACATCAAACATACATAAATAAATAAAACATTCAATTCAAAGGCATATTTTAGTTTTTGTCCATTCTTCAAATATCTTGCATGATTTCATATGATTCATTTTACATTAAAGCTTAATTATGAATCATGTTATTAATTAAAATTGCATTCTTTTTAAGTTTATGAAGAGTCATATCAAAATCCTAAGTATTTCAAAGTCAACATCTCCCCTTTTTGATATGACAAAACATAAGATGAATTAATTCTAATTTCTCTAACTCCCTCTCAATTTGATGTTTAAATTTGAACTTTGTAAAATCATTTCTCCTTTTAAGTTTAAGCATTACGATGTTTTTGCATGAGGGTTGATTAATTCATCTTTCCTTATTCTCCCTTTTTCTATCATATTAAAAAGATTTAAGTATTTCAAACACCTAAGGGTGACAAGAGTTTTAGGAGTAAATACAAGATAAATACTATATGAGTGACATTTGAGAGGAATAAACATGAAGCATACATTATATCATCACATTGTTTGAGCATTTACAATCCAAAACTCATAGAGCATATCAACTCATGAACATAGGACATAACAACACACAAGCAAAAAGTAATGTCGAAAGCTAATTGAACAACATTACCAACAAAGATGGAATCAACATCAGTAGGTAAAGTTATTTATATAATTCAACCATAAGCACTCAAGTGAGATCAAATATCGTTTGATATTGTTTATATTAAATTTAGCACAATGAAATCAACATTCAATATACTCCTTTTAAAGTGTATTCAGGAAAAATCAAGAACATTCAAGTGCAATCGAACAATTTAGCATAATAAACATGATATTGTAGCAAACAACACACAAAACACTCATTGTTTAAGCACAGATCATACAAACACAAAAAATTTAGAGCAATAAGCTCTGTATCAACGAGTATATAGTGATATTCACCATTCAATTACCAAAAAAAAAACATTTAATCAATAAGGCACCTAAAGCATGTAACTATATTTAAATAAAGTAGTTAATCATGCAACAAGTATGATACTATTTAGTTACCATTCAATTGACAATCAAACGATTCAAGTATAATTAAAAGACATTCACAATCGGTTAAGTAACCCCACAAATCACAACATAAACACAGAAAATTAACCTCAAACAAATCACTCGAAGTATTTAAACAAGTTCAAAGTTCTATGTGAGAAAGTGCTCACACAAATACATCAGCAACCAAACAATAAAATTTTATCAAATCAAAATTGAAAGTACAAAATCACAACTAAGCATCTAATAAACATTTAATCACTCAAACAAAAATCCAATTTAAAGTCCCTTAAGGAGATTTGATAAAAAAGATGTAAGAGCCTCACCCGTCTCATCAGGCCGTCGGCGAGCATCCCCTAGGCGTCCTCTCACGCCCTAGGTTTACTCTTACAACATCGTCAAAGCCTCACCCGTTCCAGTGGGCCATCGGCAAGCATCCTTTAGGAGTCCCACACTCTTCAAGTTTTTCTTGACAACGTGAGCTGGGCGGTCGCCCATCACACACCATTCACGTATTGTCCGCTTTGGCGGTCGCCCACCTCACGGCTTTGTCTCAACGCTCCTGAAGAACTCAGCATCAATGTCTTGAGTGCTTAGGGGATGCTTGCTGATAGCCCACTAGAACAGGCGAGGCCTTGAAGATGTTGTAAGAGTAACCCTAGGGCGTGAGAGGACGCTTAGGGGATGCTCGCCGACGGCCTGGTGAGACGGGTGAGGCTCTTACTCAAGACGGATAAAATGACATCCATAGATTCTAAGATGAAATGTTAGGCAGACACTAAGATAAGCACTGATTATCTAAAAGTTTAGTACCATTAATAGGTTGAAAAGAAAACATTCTAGTTTTTAGACATACAACATTCCCTTATTCTATAACACAAAATAGATCTGATTAAGGAACCCACAAACGAGTTAGACAAGATGAATCACAAGTTTTTTTCCCATTAAGATTCAAGAAGAGTTATGCCTATGTTTATCTGCGAAGATCATTGAGATGTTCTTTGAAACTCTCAAGAAGAATACAAGTTTCTTGTATTTGTAACTATTGATCATTAAGTCTTGTCGTTATCTTCTTGTGTTGTAATTCTATGATAGATTGGATATAATTGATTTGTCATTCGAGAGATGCAAAAGCCACTTCCTCATGAAATGGTTGAGTAGGTAAACCTTGCTCATAGAATCCAACAAGAGATTTATGTGAGGTAAGAAAAGGGAATGAGGGCATACTTTTATTGAAGTGAAGAAACATCTCTAGGATCTTTACGACGATGCACCCATTTACCAGTGATGACATCTTCACTGTAATCCATTCAATAGAATATAGCAAGATTAATTTTAGTGTTCTTAGCCAGGATTACTCCTTTGTATTAATCTGTATTAATGCCTTGTGATTTAATGAACAAGCCTAAGGGCACGCTGAACACTATAGTGTTTTCCATACCACTAATGATTTTGACTAGTTCTGAAAATATGAAATGCACTAGATTGGGTTTATTATCGGTATAGATAGAATGAAGCTACCAATAATCAAGTCGAAGAAGAATAAATATTTGGTTCCAAAGGGACGAATATTATGGGTGATGACAATATGGAGTAGGCAATTTTCCATGGAAAGATTTATAACCTTATCCTCATACACTCTTAATATTCAAAGACATCTTCCTTCATCAAGGATACCGAAGGCTATGGCAAGAAAGCCTCAAGATATGATGATCTTTTAACCCATAAGGAAAGTAGGGATATAGTCCAGATGGCACATATCACTCGAATGATAAACTAATTTAGAATTTGAAATGAAAAATCAAAGAATATTTACCAGGATGGATGTGTGGATTTCACGAAATTTGGTCATAATAAACTAATTTAGAATTTGAAATGAAAAATCAAAGAATACTTACTAGGATGGACGTGTGGATTTCACGAAATTTGGTCTAACCAAACATTTCAAGAATTGAAAGGTTTGAGGTATTGATCTATTTGAGGAAGTCAAAATCAATGAGTTGTCTAGTTTTTATTGGAAGTGTGGTATAAGTGTTAGTGTATCAAGTTAAAATAGCGAGATTTCAAAAGCAATATTGAAAGGACTCTTTGGGAATAGATCTAGTGAAGTTTCGTTTAGATGAAGAGGATTTAGAAGGTTTTTCTTCATTTGGTTTTCTTGATGGAACTCATGACTAGGTGAATGAGTTGGTTTTTGAAAGTTGTACACTCCATGAATGGAAACTTGAAAAATTTTTTCCTTATGTGAGAAATATAGGTTATTTAAAAGTTTCTCCTACTGCCTGTCTTATCTAACATTTTACTTAATTTTGTATCGATACTTATTTTAAATGTATGGGTACATATTCATTTGGCATTGATATCTCTTGAAGATGTATTAGTACTTTCAAAATTCTTATTGTTTCTAGTTCTAATGTATCAATACTTTGTAAAGAGTATCAATTATCATTCAGGAAAAGACAAATTTCCCAATTGATCTATCTTAAACTCTAAGCATAAGAACAATTAAAACAAACAAACAAACAAATAAACAAGCATAACCAATCAAACAAAATAGAGCACAATTTCTACTAAACACTAAAAGCACAAGCAAACAAGCAAATCGAGCATATGTAATTCTAAAAACAAGCAAGCAAATTAACCTATCCTATTCTAATAGACACTTATAAAGGCTTTCAAAATGTGTTAAGAAACACATATAACAATTTAGAACACCAACCCATTCCTTTTGTCAAGTATACTGTAATTATGTTTGAAAAAGCATTAAGCATTTTGAAAAAGCATTAAGCATTCTTGGACTATCATTCATTCATTCAATCATAAGGATCATTTATAAAATGGAGTTTAACAGTGTAAGAAGGATCTTATAGTACTCCTTAGCATAAGAGTAACATTTCCTTATTGAACTTTATCTTTGAATTTGACTTGATGGAAGAAGTATTTCATTTATGCAATTATTGTTTGTACATTGTGATGTGAGCTTCTTCACATTGTTCTTTGCTATCTTGAACTCCATCACATGCCTATAACATAAAAATTTATCTACATTTTGGTACCCCATCTTGCCTTGGGACCTTATGGATTAACAGCAACAATCTTAGTTTCCTTAGGCAATCAACTAGATAAATCATCATTTGAATTCAATGCATGCTTTAGAAACCAAATTTATCTAAATCCTAAATTTGGTTTTTCTATATCTATAAACAAATGAGTTGTGTCTTATCGTATGACAATTACTACACCTAGAAGTTGAACTATGATCTTCTTTTTCTTCAACATGGAATTTCTTCAAATATGTCTCTTTTTAAACATGATTATATCCTAATCCATCCTTGTCAAAGAAGGCCTTTTGTGATTCTAATATTTGATTAAGCTTTAGTTGAGCTATATATAATCTAGAGAAAAAATTATGTAAATTCTTCTTCTTCTTCTTCTTCTTCTTCTATTCTAGGACATCAGGTTTTGTCTTCTAATTCAACCTTAGTTTTGGTCAAGTCTTCATTTTCACTAGTTAGCTTGGCTGTTGTCTTTCTAAACCTATCATTCATTTTGATGTCCTGATTTGCTCAATTTTCAAATGCATCTTGTAGCTCTTCAAATGAGTAATCATTTGTTTCACAGAAATTAGAAGAATAATGAGATTCTTCATTAGCCATTAAATGTAAGTTTACAATTTTATTTTCCTCCTCTTCTTTATCTTCTTCATTCTCAAAGTGGTCTCTATCACTCTATGTTGAAATCATAGCTTTTCTTTTTGGTTTTCTCTCATTTTCTTCCTAACCAAGGGGCTACCTTGCCTAATGTATCCTGGCCTATTGCACTCAAAACATATAATGGGATTTTCATCCCTTCCACTAGACTCACACCTAAAGTTGTCTTTCCTAGTAATCTTTTATCTAACCCCTTAGCTCTAAAATTTATGAATTTATTAAATGTCCTAGCAAACATTACTAATTCTAATTCTTCATTCCTAAAGCTAATAAACTTTTCTAATCTAGTATCCTCACTAGTTGAGGACTTCAAAGCTATTCCTAGGTTCTTTGTGGAAGTCTCTTCACTCTTTTTGAGTTTCATCTCATACATAAGTAAGGATCCCTTAAGTTCATCTATAAAAATTATGTTGAGATCTTTAGATTATTTTATAGCTATTACATTTGCTTCCTATGATTTGGGGAGGCTGTTCAAGATCTTCTTGACTATCTCCAATTGGAGTAGGTCTTGCCTAACCCCTTGAGACCATTTACAATATCAATAAATCTATTAGCCATTTCAGATAGATTCATTGAGCTTCATCCTAAGCATTTCATAATCTTGTGTTAACATCCTATTTTAGTCTTTTTTACTTGATTAGTTCTTTTATGTATGGCAACCAATATATCCCATATTTCTCTAGTACTTTCACACAAAGAAACTCTATTATACTCATAAGGTCTTTAGGCAAAATAGAAAATACACATTGTCTTTGCATTGAGCTGTACCAACTTTATATCATTCTCATCCCATTCATCCTTTGTTTTGGTGAATTCTACATTCTCTATCATTTTCTTTGGGATGTGAAGACCTTTCACTATGATTCTCCACATCTCAAAGTCATTCACCTTGACAAAGAGCATTATCCTAGTCTTCCAATAAGAATAATTCTTACCATTAAACAGCAAGGGTCTAATAGTGGAATGATCTTCCACATATAGGGGGTTGCTTAAAAAGGATTATTTTTACTCTAAGGTGATTAAACCTATACATTAGAGTCCAAGCTTTGAAAACAATTGTTGGCTCACTAATAAATTAAGAGAGAGGGTGAATCAGTTTTAAGACTACTTTTAAGCTTATGCTTTCTATTTCTAAATCTTAAACAATCGATAAACTAGATAAGTAAGCAATAAATAAAGTAAGATTCTAGAGAAGAGACAATGTATACAAGTGATTTATAGAGGTTAGGCCACTCTTACTTGCATCCTTTACCTTGAGCATCTCTTAAGGAGTTTCATAAAATCCACTATGAAGATGGTCTATACTCTTCTCCCTTTAGCAAGCTCAAGGAGAAAACCTTCCTTTTCCAATGCTCAAGGATAACCTTCACACTCTACCTTTTTCACAAACTCAAGGAGAAAACTTTTACCCTTCCTTTTTGTAGGCTCAAGGAAGAAACCTCTTTCAATGTCTCCTTTTTCTGGCTCAAGGAGTAAATCTTAGCATTACCCAATCCACACGTACAAATTTAGCACTCTAGGGCACTCTTCCCTTACAATGATATGATGGGTTTACAATATGTATTCTATAAGCCTTTATAAGGTAGGATTAATACAATTTTGGTACAAATAAGAAATTTCTAGTGAGATGATAAAATTGAAACAAACAAGACTCTGTCTCTGTCCTTCTATCTTCTTGTTTGAATCTTTATGATGAGTATAACAAATGATTTGGCACTATTGCTCTCTCTTCTTGAACTCTTAGCTTCTTTTTATAGCTTTTCTTAAGTTCTTAGTCATTGATAATGTAAATTCAATTTTACCTCGTTGGTAAACTCAAAAATTCAATCGCTAGATACAGCAAAATGTAAGGGTAACGGTACACTCCTTCTAGGCATCAATACTTCAAGAAGAAATCTTGCACACTTAAACAAACATGCATCGATACAAAACGCTGTCGTATCGATACATGCATAGAGCATGAAGCTTTTGTTTCATGGTAACAATAAAGTATTGGTATATACATTAGACTCGCCAATATTTAAATAAAGGGTATCAATACTTTGAATACTAAGCATACTATACTGGCATTTAAAGTAGGAAAATTGTTAGACTAAAACATCAAACATGCATAAATGAATTAAACATTCAAATCAAAGGCATATTTGAGTTTTCATCCATTCTTCTAGTATCTTGCATGATTTCTTATGATTCATTTTACATTAAAACTTAATTGTGAATCATGCTATTAATTAAAATTACATTTTTCTTAAGTTTATGTAGAGTCATATCAAAATCCTAAGTGTTTCTAAATCAGCAATAATATTTAAAACTTTCATCAATCATCCATCGCACAAGATAAAAGCTAATTTCTATTCTATTTTAATTGTGTTCATTTTCTAATATGAGATGATTAAAATTTTATCTTTTACTTTTATTTTATAACTTTTGAGAAAGCAAAAGACATATTAAAAGAAGAAAAAAGCATGTCAAATCAATTTTGCTTTTGTGTAAAACGTTATATATATAATTTTATTCTAAATTTTACGTGTAATATAGGATAAAAACATTTTTCCATCATGAAAATAAATTGCAAAATGAAGGTTACTCAAGTTTAAGCTCATTTAATTTGAATCCATTATTAAAATACTTTTAAACATGTTTTAAAATTACAATTAAATAAAATAATTATGTAATAATAAAATATTATCATAGAACTGTTGACCTAAATCTTGTCCGAAATCCGGTTTATGAACCTGTCTAATTAGTCTGGGTCAATTAAAATCGCCAGAGCTTATTAGTTAAACTCAGTAAAGAAACTACAAGGATAGTTTTGAAAGCTTACGAGTTACGAGCAACCATAGAGTCTGGTTGCAACATACAACTCAATTATACCTAGACTAATTCAAGGAAAATTCAAATTGATGTAAATAAACAATGAACCAAGGATACTTATAGCATAGATATTCCTGTTCAGATTCTGGAAAAAGGGAGGTTGAAATAACTACTCGCCATAGTCCATTCACAAGTCTCAAGTTATATATATTGCAAAATTCTAACCCCGAAAAGAAGTTTTCCTCAACTGTCAGTATCTTTATATTGATAGCAAAGCAAAGAATATATCAGCAATTTATTTGTTTTTCTGGGCTGATAATCACGATGATATGCTAAGTTACAACAGATTATTTACATTCAGAGAACCCATCTGCATTGTGAAACATGAGAAGATTCTGCTGTCTCTCTCATGATGATAGAGAACCCATCCGCATGAATCTTTCAGCCTCCTCATAGCGACCAAAAATATTAAGAAGTTCAATTATTATACCGTAATGTTCTTCAGATGCCTTGAGTTTATATTTACGAGTCATTACACTGAATATTCGGCAAGCCTCATCCACAAATCCAGCCTGTCTGCAGATTGATAAAACCACTTTGAAAGTGAAATGGTTGGGAGAGAAACCATCAGATATCATTTGATGAAAAAGACTAATTGCATCTTCACAAAGATCATTATATCCATAAGCCTCTATAATGGCAGTCCATGTCATAGAACCCTTTACAGGGACTGCATTGAATACTAGCTTGGCATTAGTAATTGATCCACAACTACCATACATCTTGACAATCCCTGCAGAAACAAAAGGAATTGACTCAAAATCTTTCTTCAAGATCTGCCCGTGAATCTCCTTCCCTAACTTTACAGCTCTAAGCTCACTGCAAACATTGAGCATCCTTGCCATTGCCACTGAATCTGGCCGGTGTCTTGACAACTGCATTGACCTAAACACACTTATTGCTTCATGTAAACACCCACTCTCCACATATGACTCAATCATGGCTGTCCACGAAATTACATTCCTTGACACTAAACTGTTAAACAATTTTAAAGAATAATCCAAGACACCGCATTTTGAGTACATAATTATCAGAGAAGTAACAATAGATACATTGGGAAAGAAACAATTCTTCACAGCATAAGCATGAATCTCCTTCCCATGATTCAAAGCCTTCAACTCTGCACAAACAGGAAGAACCGTGGCAACTGTTACAACATCAGGCTTAAACCCTTCCTGCTGCATCCAAACAACTGATCTCAAAGCCTGCTCAAGCCTTCCATTTGATACATATCCTGACATCAAAGCAGTCCAAGAAATCGCATTCCTTTCATTGGAACAATAAAAAACTCGCCTGCCTGAATCCATATCACCACACTTGCAATACATATCAACTAAACCAGACTGAATAACCAACTGCTTGGAATAATTCTTCGTCTTAACCACATAAGCGTGGACCTCCTGCCCTACTTTCCGCGCCCAAACTTCACCAATCACGGGAAGAATCGTAGTAAGTATAACAGAATTCAGATGCATCCCTTCACTTATCATCCATCTAACATAATCTAAAGCTTCCCTTTGCATCCTATTATGTGCAAAACCCGCAATCATCGCCCCCCACAAAACAATATCTCTGTCAGTAGTTTCCTCAAACACGCGGCACGCGAGCTTAATCTTCCCACATTTAAAGTACATGTCAATCAAACCAGTCCTAAGCATTGAACTATCAATGACACCATTTTTAATCAAAAGGGCATGAGTCTTTAAACCTTGTCTAAATGCTGATGCACCAGCAAAGCTCTTAAGAACAGTAGAGAAAGTGTACACATTCAAATTGACCGCCAACGATCTCATTTCAGAATATGTAGAAAGCACATCCAAATACCGTTTCTTACCCGATATAACAGTGCCTCTAAGCAAAGCATTCCATGAATGAACATTCTTGCTAGTACATTCGTCGAATACGCTTTGGGCATCTTCGAGGGAGCCACAAGACGTGTACATATGAGCAAGTTTGGTACGTAAAAACTCGTTGTTTTCAAGCCCGTTGATTCGAATATGAGCGTGGATTTGTCTTCCATCGGTTAAGGATTTGGAACGAACGCAAGCAGCAAGAAGGGAAGAGAAGGTGGTGGGATTAACAGGGATGCCTTGTTGATCTACGTAGTCTAAAATGGCGAGGGCTTCTTTGAGCTTGTTTTGCCTAGCGAATGCTTGAATGTCTTTGTAAATGGCATGTGGGTTCTTGGTGTGGAGAGGCAAAGAGGACGGGAATGCGTTTTTCTCAAAGAATGGTATTTGTGGTGGGTTTCTTCTACGGCGAAATTTGGATGGTTTCTTGGGGGCTTTTGGCGGGGATGTTGCAGAGGCTTTTATGGTGGAGAAGTGGTTGGTTTTACAGAAGAGAAGATTTGGAGGGGATGAGTGAAGACTGAAAGAAAGGATACAATCCATCGCTTATTTTTTGAATGGTGGAGATGGCCAAACATTTAACTTTCACTGCCATTCAATTGTGCCTTCTCCCAAGCAGATTTTTTTAATTAATATTAACCAAATTTAAGTTGATTTTCACGATAAAATCAACTTATATTAATTGAATATAGGACTGAATTTGCCGTACAATCCAATTATTTTATTTTTATTTGTTTTAAGAAGTGATTTTTCGTAAATCTAAAATTTTAATTGGAATACATATTATATATAAGCTTAAAATACTCTAACAATGCCGCGGTATATAATATTTAAGTTAATTTTTATTTGTTTAAATTAAAATTATTTTATAACAATAAAAAAATAAATATTTAATAATTTAAATATTTTAATATACTTTTAATATTTAATTATTAAGTTATCATTTTATTCTTGTAATATGTGGCTAAAAAATAAAAATAACAGTTATTGAATCAGGTTCAAGCAATTTGAGTATATTTTTAATCAAGTTGAACTCAAATTTAATGCTAAATCATCTCAACTTAATTATATCCTAGTTAATCGTTACACATGCTTTAAAAATGAGTTATGAGATCTTAGTATTTCTCATGGTTGTTAATTTCATACCGCTGTCAATCATACTAGTCGATACATGCCAATTTTGTCAAAAGACAATACACTTATGATTGTTTTTCATATCGGATTCGATTTTGGGTGATACCGGTTGTTTTCATACGATTCGACGATTTTCAGTCTCATACCGCTGTCAATCATACTAGTCGATACATGCCAATTTTGTCAAAAGACAATACACTTATGATTGTTTTTCATATCGGATTCGATTTTGGGTGATACCGGTTGTTTTCATACGATTCGACGATTTTCAGTCAATTATGGTGTTATGTCTACTTTCAGTCGATATAGAATATATTGTCTAACTTTTATTCTTTGCGTTTCTTTACTTCATAAAAGTTGCCTTTTCGATCACTCGGTGCTTTGTAAAGAATATTAAGCCTAATGGTAGTTTAAGACCAAGAAGAAAGAAGACTCAGAAGGGTCATAAAAGATTCATTAGGTTATCATTTAATGGGTCTTAACCAAAATTACGCGCCAAATAACTCTTATAAATAGGTCACATGTATCATTTTTAAACCCTAATCTCTATTTGCTTGCAAGGCCAAAATCCTATCTAACTTAAGCATCAAAGTGAGCGTGTAAGGGAAAGTCCCTACGCCCTCTAATGGTTTTCTCTTTTACAGAGTTCTTGACAAACAAATAAACATGAAGATCAAGATTCCTACAACTAAAATATTTATTGTTGTAAATAGGCAACAACAATTGGTACTGTCTGCGGGAATTAACAAGTTATGTGCTCACTACCATTTCAATATGATTTTGAAATTTTCAATCTGAAAGTAGGGGAATGATAGAAGCTTCGATTGCAAAGATATAACAAATGCAAACCTCACTCACTAACAAAGACAGAGCATGTGTATCTTGCATATGTGTAAGAAAGATTATTTGTTAGAAATTGTATTCCTTTTGCTGTAAAATAATTTTCATCCCAAAAAACATGGTAGTGCACTGCATGAGGTAAGCCAAGCACAAGAAGAAAAAGGCCTGAAGTGACAACTGTGTGAAGTAGACTACTTATGGACTTGAACCGAAAAGTGCACGATGTAAGTCATGCATAAAGACAAAAAATACAAGGGTTTGAAGTGAAAAATGCGTGAGGTAAGCCATGCACAAGAAGAAAATGGCCTAAAACGAAAAATGCATGAAGTAAGCTATGTATTGACTTGAAGCGAAAAGTGTGCCATATAAGTTATGCATGAAGACTAAAAGTGCAAGGGTTTAAAGTGAAAAATGCACGAGGTAAGCCACGCATAAGAAAAAAAAAAGGCCTGAAGCAAAAACCGTGTGAAGTAGACTATGTATGAACTTAAAGCGAAAAGTGTACAATGTAAATCATGCATAAAGCAAAAAATGTGTGTGTCACGACCCGAAGGCCAATGACGTCCACTTAACATATACCTTATTTCTTTTGGAAAATTACGAACCAAATTTTTTCTTTTCTATTTACGATTTGTATTCGGTGTTAGTGTAGCAACTAAATCAAATCTTGCCTTAATAATATTATATCTCTAGCTATGTCATACTTCTTAAAGTGATTTTAATCATTTTAGCCTTATTTTCACTTATCCAAAAGAAACGAGTCGAAAACCTCCCCCTTGTATTTTATCACTTTTCCCAGTAAAATCACCTGCATTAAAATACATTTCAATCTTTCATAACACAGCCAACTTTAAATCCCAGAATTCACATCATCATACATCACATGTTTCTCAGGGATCTAAATCAGTAATAATTCCACATTTTGCAGTTTATACGTATTTCAAAATATATATATCTAATCCCGGATCATACTCGACAATCACATAGACTTACATAATAATCTAGTTCGATCCAAAGTTACATCCCATTTTTCTTCCTACCATTGTGAAATTAAAGTTTGTATAACTATAAAAAATGATATACCATTGTATACCTCAAAAGCACATAAGCAAGGCTCGGAGAACGTAGACGAGTACCACAGCTATGTACAGTTCCCGAGAAAGCCTATATGAAGCCTGAGCTGGATATCAACCCGTATGATCTGTAGATGTTAAATTTAAAGGGTGAGCAAATCCACGGCTCAGTAAGTAGCTTAAATAAATACAGACTAGGCTCATATCGTAAGACACGATCATACATGCATGAAGTCAATAAAATATCATGTATGCATTATGCCAAGATTAGCTACTAACTTGTATGTACAACAGATTGCATAAGCTCATTCATTCTTTTCTTCATTTCTTTAACTCACACAATATCATCCTTTTTGGCCCTTTTTATCGATATGGTTAAGCGTGAAAGAAACAACCATTTCAAATAGTACATGATTCTATAGCATAATATAAGTAAGGTTGAACAACTATTCCAATTCTCTGTCATATGTATAATATCTATCTTATCTAATGATAGTCATCACATTCACAGATCACAATCGTTTATTCATTGTCTCAATGGCATATGATTTCCCATGATTCATCCTTACACGTGCAGCACTTAGCTCTCAAAAGATTCTAGAGGTGGCTCCCACATTTCCGAAGAATATATGTAGCATGTAGGTCCTTTGAGTTCTCTAGAGGTGGCTCACACGGTACAAAAGATTGAGTTTTACTCGGGTTTGCCTCTATGACGTATGTTTTCTATTGGTTCATCGAAACTCGTGTAGCACTTAGCTCTCAAAGGATTCTAGAGGTGGCTCCCACATTTTCGAAGAATATATGTAGCACGTAGGTCCTTTGAGTTCTCTAGAGGTGGCTCACACAGTACAAAAGATTGAGTTTTACTCAGATTGGCCTCTATGGCACATGCTTTCTAATGGTTCATCGGAACTCGTGTAGCACTTAGCTCTCAAAGGATTCTAGAGGTGGCTCCCACATTTTCGAAGAATATATGTAGCACGTAGGTCCTTTGAGTTCTCTAGAGGTGGCTTACATGGTACAAAAGATTGAGTTTTACTCTGATTGGCCTCTATGGCACATGCTTTCTAATGGTGCAACGGAACTTGTGTAGCACTTAGCTCTCAAAGGATTCTAGAGGTGGCTCCTACATTTTCGAAGAATATATGTAGCACGTAGGTCCTTTGAGTTCTCTAGAGGTGGCTCACACGGTACAAAAGCTTGAGTATTGTTCAGTCGCCATTTTCCTAGTTTTCGACAAACTTGACTAGGTACTAATCAAGGTCCATGAATTCAACATCGAGAGCTTTATATATTGTACATAAATCACATATACATTCTCAAAGTATCACAATATATTAACATGCTCACTTGGTGCGACTTAATTAATTCACAAGCATTTCTCATAATGCAGGCACCAAAATTTATACGATTTTATATGCTCAGTAAACACAAATAAACCATAACACATAACACGCAAGTCACAAACAAGATTTCTTTCTAGACAAGTACTATTCACGATCACATCAAGTCAAACTTATATCTTACCGAGACTTACCCTCGTAATCTTTTCCATGATATTTTACCAAACTTGATGTGAACTTAGGTAATTATCGAATAAGGGTTCATTCATCTCTTACGAGATGATACTAGTAAAACTTATTTAAGCCACTTACCTTATACCCTTAGCGAGTATCTTCCTCGACCCTTCGAATTGGAAATTTACTCCTCCGCTCCAATCGAAGTCACTACAATCATTCTAATACTATCTCAATCAACTACTCATATCATATTAAATACTGAACTTAAAGCGCATAATTTAAACTACAAATCAATTCATTACCATCTTAATAATATAATCTAATTACGCTTAATTACCTACCAAAACCTATATCTTAGAGCCATAATTAATCGAGATCATTTCTACATCGAAACTAAATTCTTCCTTATCACATTGATGGTATGTGTATACATCCATATGCATAGAAATGTATATACGTATTTGACTATACGTCAACTATTCTCATCGTATCAATGATAATCATATATGTGTATATATATATATATATATATATATATATATTTGTGTGTATATATATACACCTACAAATATATATATCTTGATCTTTTAGGATAACATATTTCCTCACTTTTTAGGATAAATCAAAGTAGTACATCTTACCCCTTAAGAAGCCTTCCTTTTTGTGGCTTAGGCATTTTTTCTAACCTTCCTTGAATAATATATATATATATATATATATATATATATATATATATATATTTGTGTGTATATATATACACCTACAAATATATATATCTTGATCTTTTAGGATAACATATTTCCTCACTTTTTAGGATAAATCAAAGTAGTACATCTTACCCCTTAAGAAGCCTTCCTTTTTGTGGCTTAGGCATTTTTTCTAACCTTCCTTGAATAATATATATATATATATATATATATCATTTTACCTTACTCACAATTAATTCCTCATATTTACTAATGACATGCATATGTATATATATATATATTTGTGTATATGCATTTAGCCAATTATGTTTCAACCATCCTCCCCATATTATTTGATATATACATATATATATATGCCCATTGACCTAATAAATAAAACATTCTTTCATTTCATATAAATATACATATTAAACACATTTATTAAACTTAACTAAGGGGACAAATCTTACCCATGAGAAACCTTCAAACCGAACCACACTTTGTTCTAGGTTTTCATTGGACCAAAAGATAGAAGCCAGCAAGTTTCTTTGTTGCTGTCCCATACGTGCTGAGGGGGAGGGTTCACCTGCACCAAAAGGCCCGTTGTTGTAGCCTTTTTGCCCAGTCTAGCTTTCCCCCTTTGTTGCCCTGTTCCAAAACCGAGAGAAACAATGAAGGGTTCCTTGGCTACCTCATGTTCCCTGTCCCAACTTTCTTGATCAACCTCATATTCCAGCCCTTATTCACATTACCTTCTCTAGCCTAAAATGCCACTTGAGAACCTTTGTTATAGTCACCTTCTAACAGATAGGAGGCAGCCAGATTCAGCCTTCAATTTCCTATCTTAGAGTCTCAAAACCCAGCCTCAAACAACATCAAAATCCTACATTACAAGCCTCCAAAAAAAATCTGTCCACTGTTGAGCTTACAAGGACCACTGCAAATTTCCAGATTTTTGAACTTCACTACTAGCTCATTTCGTTCTTACTCTACTGCAGCAGTTCCTCTTCTTTTCCCGATGGCTGTTTACGATGGTGAGGAAATGGCTGAACCTTCCTCCCTCTTCTTTCTCTTCCCTTCTTCCCTTTCGACCTCACCTTTCCTTTCTTCCTTTTTCTTCTTGGCTAAATTTTCTTTCCTTCTTTTCTGGTTCTCGTCCGTACCTCTCTTCCTGTGCTTACATTCTCCTTTCCTTTATTTTCAAAGCTTCTTAGAGAAGCTTACTGATGATGCCGATGGATGATGTTAGTGGGGTTTGATGGGAGAAAGTCCCATCAAACTCCACTAACAATCTATATATTAATATACAATATATTTTTATTAGTCTTAAGTTTTTTTATTTTATTTCTATTTTTATTCCTATTTCATTTATTTATAATTATAAAATCTAAAATCATCTTTACATAATAATATATATCTTTGTATATATACTAATATATATTCATATGTATTTATTTATTTTGCTATATTCTTTACATATAATATGTATATGTACCAATACTTCAAATCTTAAATATAAATAATATATACATACACATATCCATATATATATATATGATATATATATTTCCATGTCTATTATATTTTTATTTTATATATATATTTTTTGTATATGTATATATTATATTTAATATATACATTCTTCTTATTTATTCCCTTTCTTTAAATATACATTATGTATACTTATGTATGTCCTATTTAATTTAGTATACTTGTACCATTAATGTACAAGATGTCCCTTGTCTCCTTCATTGGGGCTTATACATATATTTTCATCTCTAGGCTTATACATATATTTTCATCTCTAACTTTTTATAAAATTTTTAAATTATAAACATGCATAAATCATTTATTGCTAAATGCTCCAATTAGATGTATATACATATACATAACAAGAATTACAGTCTTCATTTCAATGCTAACTTGTTTAATGTCTTCTATTTATTTGCTAACTTGGTACATAAATTTGCAGTCTTTACAATGTAAGGTAAGCCATGCACAAGAAAAAAAAGGCCTAAAGCAAAAAATGCGTGAGCAGGTTACGAATGGACTTGAAGCGAAAAGCGCGTGATATAAGTCATGCATGAAGACAAAAAGTGCAAGGGTTTAAAGTGAAAAATACCCGAGATAAGCTACGCACAAGAAGAAAAAGGCCTAAAGCAAAAGATGCTTGAAGTAGGCTATGCATGGACTTGAAGCGAAAAATGTGCGATGTAAGTCACACATAAAAACAAAAAGTGCAAGGGCTTAAAGTGAAAAATGCACGAGTTAAGCCACACACAAGAAGAAAAGGCCTGAAGCGAAAAGGGCACGAAGTAGGCTATGCATGAACTTGAAGTGAAAAGTGTGTGATGTAAGTCAGGCATGAAGACAAAAAGTGCAAGGGTTTGAAACGAAAAATGTGCGAGATAAGCCACGCACAAGAAGAAAAACGCTTGAAGCAAAAAATGCATTAAGTAGGCTATGCATGACTTGAAGCGAAAAGTGTGCAATGTAAGTCATGCATGAAGACAAAAACTACAAAGGCTTGAAGCAAAAAATGTGTGAGTTAAGCCACACACAAGAAGAAAAAGGCCTGAAGCAAAAAATGAGCAAAGTAGGCTATGCATAGACTTAAAGCGAAAAGTGCGCAATGTAAGTCATACATAAAGACAAAAAGTGCAATGCCTTAAAGTGAAAAATGCACAAGGAAAGCCACGCATAAAAAGAAGAAGGCCTGAAGTAAAAAAAGTGTGCGAAATAAGCTATGCATGGATTTGAAGAAAAAATATGCAATATAAGTCATGCATAAAGACAAAAAGTGCAAGATTTGAAGCGAAAAATGCCCGAGGTAAGACACGCAAAAGAAGAAAAAGGCGTGAAGCAAAAAATGAGCAAAACAAGCTATGCATAGACATGATTTAAAAAAAACTCTTATATACTCTTTCACAAGGTATACCTTGAAAAAGAGTGAGGAGCAATTGATGAAAGTCATACTAAAGGTCATTGAGCCTTGATATAAGTCAGGTTAAAGAACATTGGGTTTAATTGTAGTCTGAGACTAAGAAAAAAGAGGACTCAAAATGGTCATAAAAGATTCATTAGGTTATCATTTAAGTTGTGGGTCTTAACTGTAATTACGCGTCAAATAACTCTTATAAATAGTTCACAAGTATCATTTTTAAAGCCTAATCTCTATTTGCTTATTGAACCTTGCCAAAATCTTATCTAACTTAAGTATCAGAGTGCATGCACAGGGGAAAGCCTCTGCACCCTCTAATGGTTTTTTTTTTCTGCAGAGTTCTTGACGAACAAATGGACACGAAGATCGAGATTCCTATGATAAACAAATTTATTGTTGTAGACAATCAACAATATTATTACTTTCAAGATTCAAGAAATAAGCAATGCCACACATAGTGCTCTTACAACCAAGGTTTAAGAATTCAATTCAATCTTATGGTTAAGGTTACTTTCTTTTTCATTTTTTTTTAATCTTAATATATTTTTACATGAAAAAGATAAATATCCACGTAAATATCATGTGATTATATTTGAGGTTTCTAAAATATCAACTTTTCATGATAATTGAAACTTACTCTATATAGTGCATTACTACATTTAAGTTGTTTATAGTTCTTGTGTCTTTTTAGTTTTTAATGTGAATTATGGTTTGTAAATTAACATTGTCAAATAAAATATTATTTTTACATAAATCTTGTTTTTTTAATGAGATCAATATTAAATATTTACTTCATTTTTGTTGTTCTTATATCTTGATGAACTATACCTATATTAGATACTTCATTGTTATTGGATTAGAAGTTCAGTTTTGCTTACAAATGCACATTTCATTGGGTAAATGGCTGCTTTATATTTTCTAGAGAACATAAGTTGTTTATGAGCCTTGAATGGCTGCAAAAAACAATGATTGTTGGTTGCATTTTCATGATTAAGGATTGGTTATATATATATATATATATATATATATATATATATATATTAACATTTCTCCTGCACTTAAATGAATTACATTCAACAGTCAATTTAACTAACACAAATAAAACAAAGATTTTAAGCCACTACGACACCATAGACACTTAAGACAATCTAAAATACATTCAAAAAAAACCTAAAACAAAATGCTTAATTTCCACCAAGCCATAATCTACACCATCCTTTGTTGCTGTCAATTTCATTTCTACACTGCTCTATTGTTGTCAAAATAGAATGCTCTTGACTGTAAAATAGAAATCCATCTAGTTAGAGGAAATATAAGGATATCTATTATTAAATGTTTGTTCATTGGATTTCATTTTACTTTTGCCATCTTATTTTACTACAAATAACATTATTTTTTTTCTTTTTAAAGATTATCTCATGCACGAAAATGCATATATTATTGGGTCAACTCTATCTCATGTAAGAAAATGCATATATTATTGGGTCAGCTCCTTCAAAATATCAAGATCCAACATCTCTTAGTAAAAAAGTGCCAGGTAAAAGGAACTAAACTATTTGTCTCTATTGTAATAAACATATGCAATGTGGAGGCATAACAAGACTAAGTAATACTTAGCTGTAGTTTCAAGAAACGTTGGGAACTGTCTTAAAGCTCCTCTAGATGTGTAATGGCAAATGAAGCAATTAATTAAGGAATTGAAAAAAAGAATAAGGTAGAAGAAAAGGAGTTCATGATGAAATTGGAACTCTTTATGGTTGCTGTCTTAGTGATGAAGATGATACTATAATGAGTAAGTCTATTGTTTCTGACAAGTCAAACCATAAAGAATCTATGGTTGGTGGTAGTTCAAGAAAAGGCAAGCAAATTCAAAATTACTTTGCTCCAACGATAACTCTCAGTGCTCATCCTACCATAAAAAGTGCACTTTAAACAAAAGAAGTTGTTCTCCAAGCAAAGATGACAGTGGCAAGATGGTGGTATGATGCCAATGTGCCATTTAACGCTTCCAAGTGAAGTTATTATCAACCAATGATTGATTTTGTTGCAACTATGGGATCTAGTTTTAAAGGACCAATTTATTATAAGTTGAGGGGAAGTCTTTTAAAAGATTTTATGAAGGAGGTTGAAAACTACCTTATTGATATCAAGGCCTCATGGAAGACTCATGGGTGTTCCTTTATGGTAAATGGATAGACTAATCAAAGGCAAGAACTTATTATCAACTTTCTTACATTTACTTTAAAAGGCATCGTGTTCTTCAAATCTATTGATGCATCTGGCCTCACAAGGATGCACAAATATTGTTCAAAATGTTTGATGACATTGTTCAAGATGTGGGGCTAGAAAATCTTGTCCAATTCATAACTAATAATGATGTGTCTTACAAAGCTATTGGAAAAAAGTTACAGTAGAAGTACAATACATTTTTTAGGCTCCTTGTGCAACTCATTATATTGATTTAACGTTGGAGAATTTTGTAGATCCTAAGTATTTTCCTACCATTATGAAATAATGCAAAGGGCTAGAAAAGTTACTAAGTTTATTTATAATCATGCTTAGGTGCTTGCATTGATGAGAAAAGAATACACCAATGGTAGAGATTTGTGTCGCCTTACATTCAAAAGATTTGTCACACATTTTCTAAGTATTAAATGTTTAATGAAGTACAAGAAAGAGCTTTGACAAATATTTACAAGTGAAAGTAGACTAGTTCACGCTATGCAAAGACAAATATTGGAAAAGAAATTAATGAAATTATTCTTCAAGATAAAGATTTTTGGTGTCAATGTCAGCATATGTCAGAGTTAGTGAATCTCTTGTGAGAGTTCTTCATCCTATTAATGGTGAGGAGAAACCAAGTAAGGGTTATTTGTATGAAGCTATGGATAAGGCAAAAGGGATAATAAAAGCAAGGCTAAAAAATAGATTATCTCAATAATACCTTACATAAGAGTTATTAATAATAGATGGGATAAGTAACTGAATTGTCTTTTGCATTCTATCGGTTGCTTACTTAATCCAAGTATTTATTTTAAACCTTCTTTCACAAAACAAAAGGAGGTTGCTAGAAGCTTCACAATAACTTTGATGAGATTGGCTTCAAAGGAAGTATAAGAAGAAGTTAGTGCTCAACTTGAAGACTATAAGAAATCTAATGGTGATTTTAGATTGTCTCTAGCTGTTCGTCTAAGAAAAAAAGTTAAATCCAAGTATAACATTATTTATTACAATCATATTAGTCATTATCTATTGGTTAGTGAACAAATTAAATTATGTAATATCATTTTTTTTAATTTTATTTATTCATAGTTGCTTGGTGGGAGCAATTTGGCGATAGTACCCCAAACTTGCAAAATTTTGCAATTCGAGTACTTAATCAATGTACAAGTGCAACCGGATGTGAGAGGCATTGGAGTACCTTTAAGTTCATTCATTCCAAAAGGCGAAATAGGTTGGAGCACAAAAGATTAAATGACTTGGTTTTTGTTCATTATAATCTGAAACTTCGAGAAAGGTGAATTTCATTTAATTTGTAAATATTTTTATGAGTTGTTTTTATTTTTGTATTTTGAAACTAGCTAGAATTTGTCTTGTTTTATCATTTATATATATTCTAATTATCACCACTTTTATTTGTTGTAAGTAGTATCCTGTTTGTAGGATCATTTGAAGGGGGAAAGAGGCCTTGGACCCTATTAGTCTTGAAAATATTGACACTATGCAAGAATGGGTTATACAGGAACCTTCCTTCCTTGATAAAGATGACATAGATCAAGATTGGGAAAACGTTGAAAAACCAGTGTCCCTGAATGCAATTGATGAAGGTTTTGTTTTTTTATGAAGATGATGAATTTATTTTTCCACCAAATGAAAATTTTATATGTATACTAACCCCAAAGCTTAGGAAAATTTCCTTCTACCTTGCCTTTGTCGAATACTCAAAACCCTTCCCCTTAAGAATTTTCTACATGCAAACCACAATCCATGCCTAAATCAATATATAAGTAAACGTACCTCAAATTAACAAGGAAAAATCACAAATCATTTACCTTGGGAGGCTTGGCCGAACCTTCCCTTACAATTTTCCCCAAATTTCCTTTCTTTCTAAAACTCATATCACTCAAATTCAAGAGTAGGATAGGTTTCCTAACTCTTAATATAGAGAAACTAGGATAGATTTGAAGATTTCCTTAATTTTTCATTTCTTTTCTTTCTTTCCTTTTCTCTTCTTTCTTTCCCCTAATGGTCGAATGCCTTGGTCTCTAAATGAAAAGAGTGGCAATGTTGGCTTCCTCAAGAAGCTTAGTATCTTTTTAAAGGGAAAATTTGCAATTAAGGGCTTAACAAGTTGCGATAATTTTAGGGCCCTTTTATGTTTATTTACACTTATTCCACTTTTTACATGATACAGAGTTTGTTATTCATTTAAACCCTTACAAATTTTTGGTAATTACACTACTACCCAAATCTACTTGAATATTATTCAATTTAGCTCCAAATTCCAAAATAAATTAATTTCTCACTACTTAGCTAGAAAACACATGAAATTTTAAATCATATGTCTATTTCAAAAATTTCTCTATTCACTTATTTATACCACTTAAGTTACTAATGAACTTTGTAGCCTTAAGTCCTTAATTTCAAATTTTCTATAATTTCTAAAATCATACTTGCTACCTTAGGTGTTCCAATCTAATGACATACTTTAAATATTTAACTATATTAATCCATAATGAATTAAGAGGCATGCCATACAAGGTTGGAAAGATCTCTGAGTTAACTTTTTAACATAATTTGAATCACATCATTTGGAGTTTTCTACCAAAAGTTATGTGTAAATCTTTACAAATAGATCGAGTGGCAGATTTCTTTCACATAGTGCAACTTTAAATATTTAACTGTATTAATCCACAGTGAACTAGAAAATGTGCCATATATGGTTGGAAATATCTCTGAGTTAGTATTCAAAAAATTTTACTACATGTCAATTGGATTCTTCTACTAATAATAATGATCCAATCAGAACAAATTGGCCATTTATTTCCTACAAAGCAATCAAGTAGAGATTCTAACTAGTGAATGTTTCATCCTTTGTTCCTCTTCATCTTATATCAATTTTAAAACACCAATATGTTAGACACATGTACTTGAATTTCTCAGGTTATTACACATTGTGACTCCTTCGTCACTTTTGTCTCTTTCATATGTGAGGTTCTTCCAATGAAAAAGTCGATTACTCTGATTTTACACATTTATTGTCACTCTAATTATAATCAAGTTCTTCTAATATAAAAGTTAATTTTTGAGGTCTCATGCACCACTTTTGTCACTCGTTATACAAGTTTTTCTAATAGAGAAGCCGATTGTTTTGTCTCATGCATCACTTTTGTCCTTCATTTGCAAGTTCTTCCCATGGAAAGATCAATCTTTGTAACTTTACATCACTTTTGTTATTTTTTTTTTTATAGAAAAGCTTCATTGAAAAGAAGTTGAATATTATGAATGTCTCAATCTTTTAGTATTTTTCATACAAAAAGTTAAGCCTATTACTATGGTTTTTACCATTTCTATCATTCTTCTTTCAAAAATAAAAAGTTTTAGAATACTTTTATATACAAGTCCTTCTTGAAAGTTGATTGTTATGATCTTTCTCTAGCCTCTACCACTACTTTATACAAGTTCTTCCAAAACAAAGTTGACTATTATAGCCTTTTGTGTAATTTTTTAATGAAGAATACTTATGTAACATCCCAAGAAATGTTATTTTTGCATGATGACTACAAAAAATGTTTCGCTTATATTTGTTTGTTATTCTAAGATATATTTCTTTAGAATCACATTTTTTGCCTTACTCCAAAAAATATAAAATATATTAGAACATTATCCCATGTCTTTATTTTTATTTAAAAAAATATAAAATATAAGATATAAAATTAAGTAATATATAATACATACGCGCACACAACCTACAAGTTTACAAGAGATATATATATATATATATATATATATATATATTTGTATCTTTTGTTAAAAAAATACAGAAAGTTTCACACAACATAATTTTTCTTTTTTCTTTTCTATAAATAATTTTCAATTTATTTTTACTTTAATCAATCATATCCTAGAGAAATTTGTCTTATATGCCTACAATTATCTGCTTAGAACATACATTACTTTGAATGCAAGTAATTGATTGCATTTCATGCTATATTTCTTATTAATTATTGATATTTTATCAAAAGAATTCCATGAAGGGGGCAAAAAGTGAAGTGTCTATGATCTTTTTAATCATCATGAAGCAATATTGTACTAAGAATCATATTGTAATAAAAGTAAGAATAGATAACATAATGATGAGACATATATATATACACATACATATATATATATATATATATATATATATATATTTCCAAGCAACTATTCTACCAAATGATTGTTTTGCTTGGCAATTGTGCTATCCATTTTCTTGTTAATTTCTCTTCAAGAAAAACACTTAACATTATTTATATTTGATTTTTAAAACTTTATCAAACTAATGAAAATGAATTTCTTCTACTAAGAATTCTCATGCATGGGGCAAATATAGATACTTGATTTGGTTACTAATATTTTGTCTCTTTAAATTTCACTGTAAATCATCTTTTCAAAATAACTCCTTCATAGAACAACACTTCCATAGACCAACACTTTTACAGAACAATATCTTCATCGAAAAAATATCAACATCTTTACTGAATAACACCTTAACTGAGAAGAAAAAGTAAAAAGAACCCCTAGAATAAGGCAGATTCTTGGGTTAACTTTACCATTAAGATCTTCTAGATATAGTAAAGAGTTTTCTTAACCTTGCTCTAAAGTTTAAGTGTTTTACTCTCTTTTTTTAGAAATAGATAGGGGACTCTTATATTCACAATTCTCCTATATTCATAATTCATTATCTCCAAAAGTAAAAATCCCATGGACAAACTTGAACCCTTTGTAATTGTCAATTATCATCATTCCACCAATTAATGCTTATGTTATGTAACTCATATTATTGATAGTTATATATAGGAATTCTTACTATTCTCGAATTAGGGGAAAGGACTTTTCCTGGCTATCTAGGAAAAGTCTCAAATTTTCACTAAAACTCCGTCTTCTCTAATTCTCTCTTCAACCTTGTTCTCATTTTTACTCACCCTTCCTCAATCTCGTTTCATCTTTTCACCATCACCAACTGCTAAACTCATTCTTCAAAGTCTACTTTAATCTTCCTCATTACCTTCTTCCACACATTATGTTCTACTAGTTTGTAATGTTTCCTCTCAAGAACTCATTCACAAAAGGCACAACACTTTGATGATCCATGCCAATTTACATATTTAATAAGCATAGCAGATAGCATTTTTTAATAATTCATCATGAATCAAAGTTCTCTTCAATGACACTTCACATATACCAATCAATGGCGAATTGTTACTATACTTTGAAGAAGCCTTACCCCCTTTCCCTAATTTGAACAACTCTTATGTATACACATACATGAGTGATAAGTCTTTAAAATACCATCTTTTAAAGGTATTTTATCACATGATTATTTGATTAAATTGTTGAATTTTTATTGATTTTGCCTTCTTACTTATTTAAATTTTCTCATGTGCATGTATTTGAAATATAATGTGAGAATTCAAGAAAATAGATGAAATTTCAAATAATTATAAAAAATAAAATAAGTGAAATTTGGCCATGCAAAATAAATGAAACTCCCATGCCTCACATCACATGCACTAAAGTTTAAAAACCATATAAACTCTACAACTTGATTAAAACCAAAGGAGTTGGTTATGGTTGGGAGATAGAATTGGCTAAAATAGCAATCAAAAGGAATCCTATGAAAGGTTGTTGCCAAGAAGAAGAGTCCAAATAAAATTTCAATAACTGAAAGCTAGGAAAAGCTATTTAAGAACACACGCTACCAAGAAGAAAATGTTGGAACTAAATCTACTCACCAAAAACCACTCTACATTAACAAAGTGATGAAAATTAACCTAGGTAGCAAGAACCATAACCCACTTTGTCACCACTATTGGAGCTGCCACCAATGTCCAGAGGTTGCTATGGTGCTAGTTGCTATGTCCCATGCTAGTTTGGCTGTGCCATTTGGGTATAGTGAAGAAAGGAAGAAGAATAGTGTGAGAGAGGCTGAAATCGAGAGAGAGAAGGGAGCCAAACTAGCCTTGTTCACTTTTGGCAAAAAGGCAATAGTGGTTAATAGGCCACCTTTTTGGTTATATATGTGCCAAAGACAGGAGCCCCTATATCAACAGGATCACGTGTTATAACCTATCTCATTATGGATTAACACATGTATATATACTGTATAAATATAACATAGGTTACACTTTATACAAAATATACTACCAATTTAACATATATGATGTTAATTACACTTAAATAGTCTTCATTAGTAGAGAGAATTCAATATTCTCTCACTTGGATAGTTAAGTTAATAAGCGAAAAACATCATATAATATCAATATGTATTCATTAGCCCTTCTAAATACATTACACCAATAGGGTATAAATCTGTAGTCTTATAAATACTTTAACAATCATAAGCCTTTACGAGCATCAGAATGCATTATACCAATAGGGTACAAATGTGTAAACTCATAAATGCTTTAACAACAACAATGGTATAAAAGTGTGAAATGGAAATGATATTAAAGCATAATCAACTAACCATTTCCAGAATGTCCCATACATCTAGAACAAAATGAGGCATTACTTCAAAGAAACACATGAGATCAACACAAAATATCTCATTCAACAAATGCCATAATAAACAAATTGTGCACAAACTAAATATATATAGCGAATATAGCAAAATAGGACTCTAACTAGAAATAGTTGGAACTGATCATATTACACAAAGCTCCCACTAAATCAATACAACAAAAGGCTCTAACAAACCTATATTAGTGATATGTTGTTTGAACACTTTAGCTATACCCTTAGTTAGTAGATCAGCTAACATGAACCATGTAGGAATGTGCTCTTTATCAATAATGGACTCCATAACTTTCTCTCTTACAAACAAGTATTTGATATCTATATGCTTGGAGTGTGAAGAATTCTTAGCGTTATAAGAGAAAGCAAATGCTGCAGGATTATCACAAAACATCTTCAACAGCTTTGGAATTGAAATAACAGGAACCTTGAGATGAAGTTCTACAACCAAACAACTAGCAAGTAGCCTGTCACGACCTGAAGACTGTGACGTACACTTAACGCTCAAACTTTATTTACGATTTACTAAATTTACGAACTAAATTTTTCTTTTCACTTTAAGGTTAGTATTCGGTATCAGTGTCGCTTCCAAATTAATTTCGCATTCCTTAATTTAATTAAACTTTACATTCACTATTTAATTTGCTATCTCTTAAGACAACTCAACTTATTTAATAATCTAATTCAATATTGAACTGATAAAAGAAAAAAGTCGAAAACTCCCCCTTATAAAATCGATTTTCCCCAGCTTAATAACCTGCAAAATAATCAACTATTTCCAACAGCATATTTCCAATCCACAATTCCCAGTCTATCTCACTATATACTACACATACTTCCAAAATCATCAATTACATATATATGGCATTTCATAACTCATAACTGTCACAATTCACTTCTCGAATCGCACTCGATAATCATATGAGTTTATAATAATCTAGAACGATACTAAGTTACATCCCAAATTAATTTCATAAGCATGTACTGTACATCTTAAATGTCATACATAATAAACAAAATAACCGTTTCTATACCTCAAGCGAAACAAAACAGCACTCGGAGGACTCATACCAATATCGCAAATAAAGATCGTCCCCGAGGCCTTGCACCAAAGCTCTGAGTGGGAGCCTAGCTCGTATGATCTGCGATGTTGTTAGAAAGGGGTGAGCAAAACCACAGCTCAGTAAGTAGCTTAAGTAAATGCATGTTAGACTCATGTCGATCTACATGCATGTGTAGAAAACAATATTAGAGTAATAAGTAAGCTTGGTATTTAAGCATGGTATTAAGTCAAACATTTCTTCGTGCACTTCAGATTTAAGACGCTTTCAATATGCACTTAATTAAAACAAACTTACCATGCAGTTTGGCTAAATCAATTCGTTATGCATTCGGTTAAACTCAATACGCTATGCATTTCAAATAACGATTAATATATTTCGATAAATCAATCACTGGCCACTTTGATAAAGCAATCAATAAACACTTGATAAAACGATCAATATGCACTACAATCATTTCGATCAATATGGATTTCAATAATCAATGAGTCATAAATCAAGAAATCAATAATGGTTAGGCATATTGCCTCAATTCACTGAAAGCAGTACTGATAATGAAACAATAGTGAGTAGAGTTTAGGCAATGATCCTCAATCAATCAATCAATATCCATCCTAGCTAGCGATGTAGTGGTGTCGCAAGCAACACTAAATCATGGCCATAGAGCAATACTCCACTCTCGCTGATCAGTCAAGAGCTGGAACTTGTCTGTTGGTTTTCCAGACAAGCCTAACAATTTACCTAAAGCACTAGGCTCGATAGGTACAATACAATAGTCTAGAGCACAAAGCTCGATACACAGGTAACAGGGCCTAGAGCTAAGCTCGATAGGCTAGAAATGACCCAAAGGTCGTAGGATATGCCTGCACTCAAAAACAGTTTGAAATCAATTTCCTCATGTAGCACTTGGCTACCACATATTCCAAATCACTATTAAATCAGTTTTGAGTTCGAAATATAAAGAACTTTCGATTTATTTCAAATGTTAGTTCAAACCAAGACTTTGCAAATATAAAATATGATGCAAGTCATTAAAACATAAATATTAAGTAATTAAGCTCAAAACATGCGATACATAAATGCATATATGCATCAGTCCATTTCACTTAACATGCACGCTTGGCTGGCCACAACAAGCAAAGCAGAAAATAAGTTTCAATCCAACCCAAGCATAAACGAATTTATAAAGTTTAAATCGTTCCTGTCATAACGTTTCCTAGGGTTAGGACGCTAGACATTAAATAAATGGAGTCGCCACCAATCTTTTTTAACCTAGGTGTGATTGGCCACCTAATGACTCTAAAAACTGGTCTATATTTTAAGTTTTTGGGTTCGGGAGTTCATTTACGTGTAGGGAAGGTTATAACACCCCTACAACGCCCAATATTGGTACCATTTTAATCTTGTGTTATTTTAACTTAGTCTTAATTATGTGGTCTTTTAATATTTCATATTATTGTTTAAATATTGAAAAATCTTTTAAGAATCCTCCATCATTCTGAATGAACTCTAAAAAGACTCTTCTCACCTCAAGAGTATTCAAGGGGTACCATTCGACTCCCGTGAAGAGGCTCCATGGTCGGAAGTATTTTAGAATTTTATTCCTTAATTTATTTTTTATTTAATTATTTTTATTACTTTTATTTATTTATCTTAAATATTATTATTTATATATATATATATATTATTTATTAATATATTTAGGATTTTGGTATTTATATTGAGAATATCTCCTAAATTTTCCATCATTCTGGATAAACTTAGAAGAACCCTCTCACCTAGGAATTCTTCAAGTGTTACTCATTCGCAATCACCTTAAGGATTCCATCATCGGAATTATTATTTTATTATTTATTAACTTTATTTATTATTTATTATTTTATCTTTATTAGAATATAAATTTTATTATTTATTATGTTTTTATCTTTATTTATTATTTGTTTATTTTGAAAATGCCTTCTAAGTCTTCCATCGTTCTGAATAAACTTAGAAGGACCTTCTCACCTAAGAATTCTTCAAGTGTTACTCATTCGCAATCGCCTTGAAGATTCCATCATCGGAATTAATTAATAATTTATTTATTATTTATTATTATCTTAAAAATTTTACTATTATGTTTATTATATATATATTTTATAATTATGATTTTTTACGTGTTATTCTTTTTTAATTATTTGGAGAATACACTTTAACCTTCATTTTTTTAAAAATACCTTTTAAATCTTCCATCATTCTAGATAGACTTAAAAGAATTCTCTTACCTAGGAATTCCTCGAGTGTTACTCATTCGTAATCGCCTCGAAGATTCCATCATCGGAAAGGTCTAGCTCATCCTCAACATTTATTATGCCATTATCTATTAATTAAACATCTATCTTAATAACTTTTATTTATTTATCTTTTTAATTATTTTTTTATTTTTTACTTTTACTCATTTATAGTTTGTTGTCTTATTTAATTAAATTTTAACTTTATTTATTTTTCCTATTTTTGTTATTTATTATTCTTGATTTTTTTAAGTTTTAAACTCCTATATTTTATTATTTTAATTATCTTTATTATGAGAAAAGCAACCTTTTTTTTTTGAACAATATGAGAAAAGCAACTTAAAGTATCAAATTCAATGATTAACCATTAATAACAAATACTAGACGTGGCATCATAAAAGTGCAGGAACAATACTTACCTTGTAATTGGATTGGCCAAAGTAAAATAGTTTGAGCTTTGTGGACTAATTACGTGATTTGCTCTTGGAATTGATGGCCGAAAAGCAACCCCTTTAACTTGATCCTAGCACTGCTTCGTCTGCCTTCCTTAGCTTGATTCCTAGTTCTTCATTGTCGTCGCTGGTGCTGCTGCCTTGTATATTTTTTGTTATTTTCTCTCAAAATTGTTCCCCCCTTCAGTTATGGGGTTTAACCCCTTTTTATAGTCATAAATTTGTTAGAGTCCTAATACAACTCAACCTATTCTATTAATTATCTTTTATTTTTAATATTTTATCTATTTAATTTTTATGTTAATCCTAATCTAACTCTATCAACTTTAATATTAATCTAAATAATTATCCTAAAAAATCTAATTATCCTATCCTAAAATTAATTTTATTTTATTTTCTTTTCTTATCTCTTCTCTTTTTTTTATCATCATTCCTAAATCCTATTTTAATTTTAATTTATTAATTAATGTTAATTCTAAAATCTAAAAAATTCTAACTTAATTGTAGCCTAATTCTAAATTAAAATACAATGTCACCCAATCCAATTAATTATTTTTACAAATTAAGATTCCGGACAAAATAAGGTGTCTACAGCTGCCCCTCTTTGCACATTTCCTGAAAATCAGGAATTGTGCAAAGACAATTAGACAACTATTTTGTTCGAATTTTTATTTTTTCCTTTTTTTGTTTTTTTCTTTTTTACAAAATATTTACAATTTTTAAGACACATTTAGTTCCTCTCACAAGAGGCTGTAAGACTTTGAAACATAACCTTGTGCTCCTCTCACCAGAGGTGTTGAAACTTTGAAACATAACCTTGTGCTCTTCTCACCAGAGGCATTGGACCTTCGAAACATAACTTTGTGCTCTTCTCACCAGAGGCATTGGAACTTTGAAAAATAACTTTGTGCTCCTCTCACCAGAGGCATTGGAACTTTCGAAAATAACCTTGTGCTCCTCTCACCAGAGGCATTGAAACTTTGAAAATAACCTTGTGCTCTTCTCACCAAAGGCATTAGAACTTCGAAACATAACTTTGTGCTCTTCTCACCAGAGGCATTGGAACTTTGAAAAATAACTTTGTGCTCCTCTCACCAGAGGCATTGAAACTTTCGAAAATAACCTTGTGCTCCTCTCACCAGAGGCATTGAAACTTTGAAAATAAAGAGCTCCTCTCAATAGAGGCATTGAGACTTTTGAACATAAAGAGCTCCTCTCAACAGGGGCATTGAGACTTTTTGAAAATAAAGAGCTCCTCTCAACAGAGGCATTGAGACTTTTGAAAATAAAGAGCTCCTCTCAACAGAGGCATTGAGACTTTTGAAAATAAAGAGCTCCTCTCAACAGAGGCATTGAGACTTTTGAAAATAAAGAGCTCCTCTCAACAGAGGCATTGAGACTTTTGAAAATAAAGAGCTCCTCTCAACAGAGGCTTTGAAACTTTTTGAAAAAAAAAGAGCTCCTCTCAACAGAGGCTTTGAGACTTTTGAAAATAAAGAGCTCCTCTCAACAGAGGCTTTGAAACTTTTTGAAAAATAAAGAGCTCCTCTCAACAGAGGCTTTAAGACTTTTGAAAATAAAGATTTCATTTCAGAATGCCAGTTTACATGGGTTTGACTGGGCTTAACTTTCATTTTGATGCCAACAATATTGGGCTTCATCCTTCTTTAAGGTGCCAGCTAAACTGGACTCTGCTCTCATCTAAGGTTTTTTTCAAAAAAGTATTTTTCTCATCATCTTCTCATACCTCATCATTTTTTTCAAATTACCATCTCTTATATTTTCTCTTTTCCTCAAAATTTTAATCATTCAGAACTTCTTATCCTAATGTCTTAACAAATAGTTCAATGTCAAAATGCAATAGTGAAATGTGATGTATGTTATGAATGTAATGAATATCATGAACATCATAATGCCCTAAGTGCTATGAATGTTGCCTGAATTACTCCATGAATGTATGTAAATGCAATCTCCATTATGGTAACAAGATTCTCAAGCTCATCTCATTTTTCTCAAATTCCACATATCTGCTGGATTCTTCTTATTCAAATCTTCTTTCATTTAACATCCTATCTTTTAACGAGTCTTGGTCCAATCATGCACAAAGACTTGTCATCATGCTTTCAAATTTAAATTTTCATCATTCCTTATTTTTGTCTCTTTCTCTCTCTTAGTAATATAAGATTTCTCAAAAGAAATTTTTTTTTTCAAAAATTTACCCAAAAAAGGTTACCAACATTTATTTATTTTCCTTCTAACTCGACCACCAATGTAATGCACTTATGCATATTCTCAATTTGTTACAGGGGTGGAATAAATTTAAAATGATCATGAAAGGTATAGGTATTCATTCTAGAAAAGGAACATGAAATCAAGAAAAATCAATGGGATAGTCTGTTTGGAATAGGGTTTTCAGTATCCATTTAATAAACATTCTGATAATTTCAATCAAGTCAATCTAGAATTCCTTTCCAAAAGCCCACTCTTATTGATATGTTCTTTCATGTAGTGTCTGTCAGTCTTGCCCTTGTATCAAAACTTTTTGATGATGATATTTTCCTAAGCCGCCTTTCCAGGTTCTCAACTTAGGTGCCCCTTATTTGATTCAAACTGCCCTTTTTGGGTTTTCAATTTTGAATCCTCCTTTTTCTTTTTCTTTTTCTTTTTCTTTTTTTTCATATTTTTATTTTTTCTTTTTTTCTTCATTTTCAAATTCATTGGCTTTGACAAACTTCAACCTTCAGTGTTCAATCCAAATTCATGCCCCTAATAGGCGTTCTTGATTTCGATCCAAGATATCTTTTAAAGGTCATGGGTTTCTTCATTCAACTTGATCTACTTCCTTCAAAGGATCATTATCTCATTATACAAATGTCTTCATTCAATACATGATTCTTCAATTTAAGCATTTACATTTGATCAAAATGGGCTTTTAAAGGCACGTAATGTAGGCTCAGGTGAGGGTTTATGAAAGAACGGGATAAAGCAGGCCCAAAATGTGTTTCAAGGTTTATAAACCAAGGGATCACTTTTATCAAGTAAAACATTCAGGCATTTTGCCCCTTTTCAATTCACTCATTTCTCTTCTTGCTTCTTTTTTTTTCTTTCTTGGGTTTTCTTTTTTGAATTCAAAACTCTTTTTCTTTTCTTCTTCTTTGCTTCTTCACAAAACTAGGCTATTTCTTCTTCTCTTTTTTTTTTTGCCCCTCGATTCATCATGAGCACTTTCATTTGTGCCCCCAAAATTTTTTTATCTCATCTTCCTTGCCCTCACTGTGGAGGGTGATCCTTGGTGGGTTATATTACAAAAAATATAATAAGCTCAAAAGAGGTAATCAAAGGATAATTTTACTCATGCTTGAAGGATAGTGAAAGAAGGCCATTTATCATTTCAAATGTAAATACTCTCATTAAAAATTGTTTATTGAACAATGACAAACTTGTTAGAAGCTTCTATAAGAGATTCACCTTTCTTGTACCATCTATCAAGTGCGGATGGTAAACAACATTTCCTTCATTTTCTTGCTTTCACAACATTAGTAGACTAGTAATTCATCAACAGTAGTAGTTCTTTCAAAATTGAATCCCAGATTTATTAACATCATTATCATTATGTTCATTATTTGGATACTTGTGAATAAAAGGTAAATGTGAGTATGTGGGAAATGGAAAATGAACAGAGAGAATGAGAAAATGACAGTGCATCACACTAGTCGCTTTATTAAAAAGGGAATAAATAAAAGTTAGCCCATACATAAAAATTTATCTTGTGCTTATGGGCTTAAGCACTTTCAAAAACTATCTTGCATTACTTAAAGAAAAGAAAGCAAAAACAAAACTAGAATTTATAAATCTTCAAAATCGCCAAGCTCGAACCCTTTATGCCCCCACAAAACTCATCCCTCATTGGTATGGTTAGGCAATGGGTTTGCATCCGTAGCCGATTCCCCTTTCGTTTCAAAATTCAACATGCCAGCTTTTATCAGTCCTTGCACTCTATACTTTAGCACAATGCAATTCTCTAGAGAGTGACCTACGTTCCCGAAGTGATACTCGCATCGAGCATTCTCATCATACCATTTCGGATATGGAGGCTTGAGAGGTTCGGCATTAACGGGTGCGATGAGTTGTCCTTTGATCAATTTTGGATACAACTCAGTGTAGGTCATGGGGATTGGGTCAATGGGAGTCCTTTCTCTTTGCGACCATGATCCTTTAAGATTGCCCTTATGTTTATTGAACTGCGTAGCTGACTGAGTAACTGGTGCAGGTGTCTGAGGAATAGGTTGAACATTAACCTTGGGGTATGAATGGTAAGGATTCTGAGTAGGATAGTAAGGTTAGGGCATGTGATAAGGGTGTTGTGGGACATAGCCTCCATATTGCCTTCCATATGCAACAGTATGGACTTCTTCTTCCCTCTTTTTGTTATCTCCTCCTTTCTTCTCAATATTGTTAGGAGCTTCAATCTTTCCACTCTTGATTGCATTCTCAATTATCTCACCAGACAATACCATATCAGCAAAATTCTTAGTGGCATTACCAATCATCCTATCGTAATAGGGCGCCTTCAAAGTATTAACGAACATAATGGTAAGCTCCTTTTCTAAAAGTGGAGGTTGCATCTCCGCAGCCATGTCACGCCACCTTTGGGCATATTGCTTGAAACTCTCATTAGTTCTCTTTTTGGAGTGACAGACGATCAGGGGCCATATTAGCAACATGTCGATATTGAGCCATAAATGCTCTTGCCAAGTCATTCCAAGTGGTGATTCGAGTTCCATCCAATTGATTATACCACTTCGTTGCAGACCCGGTAAGGCTTTCTTGAAAGATGTGAATAAGAAGTTTATCATCTTGAGCATAGGCAGCCATCTTTCGACAGTACATAATGAGATGAGACTTAGGGCAAGAAGTCCTATTGTATTTTTCAAACTCCGGGGCCTTAAATTTGGGTGGGATGATTAAATTAGACACCAAACACAACCCCATAACATCCATGGGACCATATAGGTCTAAGCCTTCAATAGCTCAAGTCTTTCCTCCAACATATCGATCTTTTGTTGTGACTTCGCCTCATCTTTCTCTTCTACTTGTTTGACTTTTATCTTTTCAATCTCCCTCGGGTCATCCAAGTTAGGTAATTCAATTGGATCAGTAAATTTTGTCCCTTGGGAAGGGAGAGTTTGTCCCTGAGCTGGGCCAAACATTTGAGGTATGGTCGTATAAGCAAATGGATATCCTCCTACTTGAGATGTTTGACTTGGATGAGTACCGAATCCATGAGGGTATATGGGATCTTCCATGCTATGTTGTTGGACCCCTTCTTGGACAATAGCTTCTTCCATTACTCCTTTGCCCTTGCTCAAGTTCTTCAATAATTCAGTTATTTGAGCCAACTGCCCCTTCATTTCCTCTTGAGTCTTTTCCATCTTCTCCATACGGACACTTTGCTCTTCTTCCATGATCCTAGCTTGATAACGAGTGTGATACGAATGGACTTTTGGTCGGGCTATCTTTGAACCTTTATTACCACAATTAGAGTTTATTATTTTTCGTGTGGTGATGCTTGAAAAAGTTTGAAATTGCTTTGTTTGAAAACAATGATTGAAGATGAACAAAATGAGATGATGCTACATGTGTATGAATGGGATGGTATGGTAAAAAGTTGCCATGTAATAATAATGGATGATTGATGCATGAAAATGTTTTGGTGAAGAACACATGGTACCCTTTTTGTGTCTCATGTAGAAATCAAAATCAAACAAACCTGATCAAAAATGTGTCCTAAGTAATGGATACTTTCTATAGCATGGGTTGATATGGCTTTATCTTACAGTTGGTCTTTCTAATTTCATTATATGCATGGCTTTAGATAAAAGGGCTAAAGGTTCCCAAATTGTTCCTAACTATCATCCACTCTGGACTAGTAAGGCACCCTAATCCTCACCCATGACAGGCTACAAGCGGAAAAGGTTCAACTTGAGTGGGAGTATTTTGCTAGCCCATGCGAAGGTTATCACCTCACGAGAGCGGTAGGTACTCTACTCCCTCCTAGAAAGGACTGAGCTCGGGTCGAGAGCTTTATGCATGCAAATGCAAAGTGTGGTGTGTGAGAAGGAACTTCATCTTATTAATTTCCACAAAGCACTCAAGAAATCAACAAAAGAGCATCAAACAACATCAAAACTTTCCAAATTTAGACCACCAAACTTAGACTTAGTATAACACAAGATTAAATTATTGCTCGACTCTCTTAATTGTCCCCAGTGGAGTCGCCAAGCTGTCATAACGTTTCCTAGGATTAGGACGCTAGACATTAAATAAATGGAGTCGCTACCAATCTTTTTTAACCTAGGTGTGATTAGCCACCTAATGACTCTAAAAACTGGTCTATATTTTAAGTTTTTGGGTTCGGGAGTTCATTTACGTGTATGGAAGGTTATAACACCCCTACAACGCCCAATATTACTACCATTTTAATCTTGTGTTATTTTAACTTAGTCTTAATTATGTGGTCTTTTAATATATCATATTATTGTTTAAATATTGAAAAATCTTTTAAGAATCCTCCATCATTCTGAATGAACTCTAAAAAGACTCTTCTCACCTCAAGAGTATTCAAGGGGTACCATTCGACTCCCGTGAAGAGGCTCCATCGTCGGAAGTATTTTAGAATTTTATTCCTTAATTTATTTTTTATTTAATTATTTTTATTACTTTTATTTATTTATCTTAAATATTATTATTTTTATATATATTATTTATTAATATATTTAGGATTTTGGTATTTATATTGAGAATATCTCCTAAATTTCCATCATTCTGGATAAACTTAGAAGAACCCTCTCACCTAGAAATTCCTCAAGTGTTACTCATTCGCAATAACCTTAAGGATTCCATCATCGGAATTATTATTTTATTATTTATTAACTTTATTTATTATTTATTATTTTATCTTTATTAGAATATAAATTTTATTATTTATTATGTTTTTATCTTTATTTATTATTTGTTTATTTTGAAAATGCCTTCTAAGTCTTCCATCGTTCTGGATAAACTTAGAAGGACCTTCTCACCTAAGAATTCTTCAAGTGTTACTCATTCGCAATCGCCTTGAAGATTCCATCATCGGAATTAATTAATAATTTATTTATTATTTATTATTATCTTAAAAATTTTACTATTATGTTTATTATATATATTTTATAATTATGATTTTTTACGTGTTATTCTTTTTTAATTATTTGGAGAATACACTTTAACCTTCATTTTTTTAAAAATACCTTTTAAATCTTCCATCATTCTGGATAGACTTAAAAGAATTCTCTTACCTAGGAATTCCTCAAGTGTTACTCATTCGTAATCGCCTCAAAGATTCCATCATCGGAAAGGTCTAGCTCATCCTCAACATTTATTATGCCATTATCTATTAATTAAACATCTATCTTAATAACTTTTATTTATTTATCTTTTTAATTATTTATTTATTTTTTAATTTTACTCATTTATAGTTTGTTGTCTTATTTAATTAAATTTTAACTTTATTTATTTTTCCTATTTTTGTTATTTATTATTCTTGATTTTTTTTAAGTTTTAAACTCCTATATTTTATTATTTTAATTATCTTTATTATGAGAAAAGCAACCTTTTTTTTTGAACAATATGAGAAAAGCAACTTAAAGTATCAAATTCAATGATTAACCATTAATAACAAATACTAGACGTGGCATCATAAAAGTGCAGGAACAATACTTACCTTGTAATTGGATTGGCCAAAGTAAAATAGTTTGAGCTTTGTGGACTAATTACGTGATTTGCTCTTGGAATTGATGGCTGAAAAGCAACCCCTTTAACTCGATCCTAGCACTGCTTCGTCTGCCTTCCTTAGCTTGATTCCTCATTCTTCCTTGTCGTCGCTGGTGCTACTGCCTTGCATATTTTTTGTTATTTTCTCTCAAAATTGTTCCCCCCTTCAGTTATGGGGTTTAACCCCTTTTTATAGTCATAAATTTGTTAGAGTCCTAATACAACTCAACCTATTCTATTAATTATCTTTTATTTTTAATATTTTATCTATTTAATTTTTATGTTAATCCTAATCTAACTCTATCAACTTTAATATTAATCTAAATAATTATCCTAAAAAATCTAATTATCCTATCCTAAAATTAATTTTTTTATTTTCTTTTCTTATCTCTTCTCTTTTTTTTATCATCATTCCTAAATCCTATTTTAATTTTAATTTACTAATTAATGTTAATTCTAAAATCTAAAAAATTCTAACTTAATTGTAGCCTAATTCTAAATTAAAATACAATGTCACCCAATCCAATTAATTATTTTTACAAATTAAGATTCCGGACAAAATAAGGTGTCTACAGTTCCTACGAGATGGTGCTAACAAACTTTACTTAACCCACTTACTTGATGCTTAGTGAATATATTCCTCAAGCTTCAAAATCAAAGCTCAACTCCTATTCCGCTCCAATTCACTGTAAATCAATTCATTAATACCTCAATAACATGTCCCCACTATGTTTAATCACTTGTTGAAGCACACACATTCGAAAGTCATAATTATTTAAATTCACTCTTATGCTCAGTATTCATTTTTCACCAAGGTATTAAGCAAATTCTTAAGCTTCTTGCCACACTTCCTTTGTAAGGGTCAAGAGGTGCTTAATTTACCTTGATTATTTTCTCTTCAATGCCACTTCTATATTTTTGTTTACACATCAATTTATTCTCTTTTTATTTTCTTAGTATACATATACATTTACATATATATATATATATACACACTCACACATGTAGACCTATAAGTACATACGTGTATATAGATATTTATATTTTTTTTAACTCCACATCATATGGTTTTCGTGCCTTCAACACACAACAATTCTTCTTTCAAATACTCTCAACCCACCATTCCAAGCCTGACAATATTAATCTTTATTTATCCACGAGTGATCACAAATCACAAGATCTACTTTTGACTTTCATACATATTGTCCTCTCGTCATGCTTATGATTTTAATGTCATGAATTTAACCATATAGGCAAGCATTTGTTAGTATATAACTCGTATCTCTTCCACTACTATTAATAATTCATACTCAATCCTTAGTAAGATGTACACAAAGCATTATTTCATAGTTCTATTATATTCTATTTTTATGCAATTGCTCATGCGCATCAATCCAACCTGAACCACATATTCGATTCCATCATTTAGTGAGTCATATTTATCAGTACTTTCTTTGTCCGAGTTATATATAACATAGATATAATTCTATTATTCAAAATTACACAATATTAACCAAATATCAACTTTAAATACTATTTAACTCATCAACTAGTAATATCTTCATAACATCATCACTACATATCATTTCTTCTACAAACACCTGTCAAAGCTAATCCATACTTCATAAATAGACTATGTGTATATTAACTCATCTACAACCAATCAAATATATATATATATATATGTATGCATGTATGTATGTACTGGGACTTAACATGGTGAAAGCAAGAAATGGCACTAGCAAGTATCTAGCCATGTACTCCTTACCAAAGATCTACCCAAAACTTGTGACTTGGCAATTTCAACATTTCACTTGGCCAACTCTTGTTTCACCATATTCATCAAGCTTTTCAGCCTCCTATGTCACATAATATTTTATTATCATTCCATGAATCATTTATAATAAGCCCTACTCAAAATATTAAATCCTTACCACTTAAAAGTACTTCAAGCCTTTCCTTTCCCTATCCCAATTTCCTTTCGAGATGGTCAGCAACCAAGATCTTCAAGCTTCCTTTCCTTTTACTGCATACAGAATGAAACCCTTGCTCTGAATCCCCCCCACCCTTTTTTTTTTGCCTTTCACATAGCACTAATTAGCCTTTAAATGACACGGTTTCAATCCTCAATACAATGCTCAAAACTTAATTCCACAACCAGTACTGATAGTCTCTGTCTTCTCTATTTTTTTTTTTAACTTCTAAAAAGGTTCTTAAACCATGCCAAAAAGCAGTCCTTTGATCTATCAACACAACCAAAAGTATCCTTGCCGAGAGCCTTAATTGACGCCCCTGTACCCAGCCATTTCATCCTTTATTTTCAAATTTCTAGCAAAACTTCCAGGCCTGATAGGCCATTCATCACGATAGCCCTTATTTGACTGCTACCCATTTTCTCGTCAGCAACTACTCTTCACCACACCCTCCTTTGGTTTTCATTTCTGTACCAACCTTTAATGACAGCCCCTCCAAACTAGCCATCACGGCCTCATCTTCTTCCCACACGAGCAGCTTGGTTCTCTCAGTTTACCCTGCTGTAGTTTTCTTTCTCTCCTCTCTTGTTTTCTGCTCCATTTCATTTGTTGCTCTCTGGGTTTGCCTTTCACTCTCTCATTCTCTGCTTCCTTCCCTCTCGGTCTCTCTCTCCTTTCCTTCCATTTCTTTTCCTTTCTCTCATCAGTCTCTCCTCATTCCTTTTGTAAAGGACGTGATGTCCTCTGTTTCCTGCCCATTAAAGTGGCAACTGCTCCTACTAGCAGTTACTGTTGTTGATTGGCTTCCGCTGGAAGCCAATCAACAATTATTTATTTATATTTTATTATTTTTATCTTATTTTATTGTTTGTTTACACCTTTTAATAACCTTTACATTATTTTAAATTATATCATTTCCTTATATCTAAAATATATATATATATACACATATATATATTCATATTCTCTAATTATTTTATTTATTATTATTTTTTATAGAGTTATATATATTATAAGCAAATATATATTTTTACTTGTCTTTACCCATATATTTATATATGTAATATATATCATGTTTGTTCAATATAATCACATCTCTTATCCAATTAATATATATTTAAATTTTTCTTTTATACATATTCATATTGTTACATTAAAATCCTTATTTATCTATTCATGTGCACACACACGCATATATATATATATATATATATATATATATATATATCTTTTACAAACTTAATGTATATATGTATGTATTTATATATATTTATTTCCTAAGTTATCTGTTCAATTAAATTCCTAAAAATTTAAACATCTTTTAATTAAATGAATTTGCTTCACTCTTGAATACTACATAGTAATTTATACGAGTCTAAGGTAATCGATTTACTAATCGAGATAAAAAATTTTCAATGGTCACATAGCCTCATAACATGTCATATATTCTGCCTCCATCGTCGATGACGCTGTAAGTGTCTATTTTGCACTTCTCCAAGAAACTGCTCCTTTAGCCATCATGAAAATATAACCGAAAGTTGATTTCTTATCATTTGGATTGCAAAATGAGTATCAGAATATTCGACTATATCAAGATTGTCGGATCATTGATATGTCGAGACATAATCTTTAATGCCTTGAAGATGTCTCAGCACTTTCTTTGCAACCTTCTAATGTTCTATTCTAGGATCACTCATGAATCTTCCAAGTATACTAACAACAAATGCTATGTCAGGATGTGTACAAACTTGAGCGTACATTAAACTACCCACAATCAAGGTATACAGAATATTATGCATATAAGCTTTATCATCATCATTCTGAGGACATTGGGATTTTGAAAGAACATCACCTCTTATAATAGGCACCTTTGCAAGACTACTTGTATTCAAATTGGACTTACTCAAGATACATTCAATGTAGGTCTTTACAGACAATCTAAGTATGCCTCTTGTTTTGTCACATAGGATCTCAATTCCCAAGACAAAATGGACCTCACCTAGATCCTTCATATCAAAGTGACATGACAAAATGTATTTTGTCTTAATCAATAAGTTAGTGTCATTAGCTACTAATAAGATATAATCAACATAAAACACTAAAATCACAAAACTACTCCCACTGATCTTAAGATATATGCATTGATCAATAACATTTTTCTTGAAACCAAATAACATCACAATCCCATCAAAATTCAATTACCACTGTCTGGATGCCCGCATAAGTCCATAGATAGACTTCTTGAGGTTACAGACCATATGTTCCATCTCAAGAACCACAAAGCCATTAGGTTGCTTCATATAGACATCCTCAAGCAAACCATCATTAAGAATAGTAGCTTTCACATCCATTTGATTTAGCTCTAAATCAAAATGAGCCACTAATGACATGATGATCCTAAAGGAATCCTTGATAGAAACTAGAGGAAGGTTTCTGTGTAATCAACACCTTCTCTTTATTTAAAGCCTTTGGCCACCAATCAGGCTTTGAACCTTTCTACATAGCCATTGGAATCCAATTTGGTCTTATAGACCATTCGTAACCAATTAGTTTACAACCAAATGGGAGTTCAACTAGATCCCATACACCATTATGATACATAGATGCTATCTATACCTGTATAGCAAGTGCCCAACTTGAAGATTTGAAATCATTAATTGCTTCTTGATAGGATCAGAAGATAAATGAACATTATATTCATGTTCATGCAAATAAACAACATAATCATCAGAAATTGCAAGCCTTCTAATCATCTATGATCTCCTTAATGGGATATCATTATAATTATCATCAAGAGCTATCTCTTCAGGTTTAGTAGCAGGTTCAAGAATGGAAACATCAGAATCAAACGTTTTTTCATTCATTTGTGGCATTCCCACAATTGGACAAGGCATATAAGGGATTGGCACAACAACATGTTCTTCCTTGAGAACAACTTTATGAGGTTTAGAATTCCTATTGTCCAAGTCATCCTCAAAATAAAATGAATGGCCCAATTCTATGATTCTAGTAGTCTGGGATGGATAATAGAATCTAAAACTGTAAGAGCTTCGCCCGTTTCACCAAGATCCCCTAGGCATCCCACACGCCCCAGGTTTACTCTTACAATGTCAAGGCCTCGCTCGTTCCAGTGGGCCGTCGACGAGCATCCCCTCGGCGTCTCACACTCCTCGAGTTTGCCTTGACAGCGAGTCTCGATGGTAACATGAGTGTAAGGCTCGGGTACTTAAGGGTGTCAGGGTTCAAGTCTTAGAAAACGCGCTCAAGGCATTAATCCTGAGTTCTTCAGGAGACTTGGGACAAAGCCGTAAGGTGGGTGACCACCAAAGCGGACAATACGTTAAGTAGTGAGTGTTGGGCGATCGCCTACTATCACTGTCAAGGCAAACCTAGGGCGTGTGGGATGCCAAGCGGATGCTCGTCGACGGCCCACTGGAATGGGCGAGGCCTTGACGTTGTAAGAGTAAACCTAGGCATGTGAGATGCCTAGGGGATGCTCGCCGATGGCCTGGTAAGACGAGCGAGGCTCTTACAATTGTCTCGATGGTAACATGAGTGTAAGGCTCAGGTACTTAAGGGTGCTAGGGTTCGAGCCTCAAAAAACGCCCTCAAGGCATTAATCCTAAGTTCTTCAAGAGCTTTGGGACAAAGCCGTAAGGTGGGCGACCGCCAAAGCGGACAATACGTTGAGTAGTGAGTGTTGGGCGACCGCCTACTCTCGCTATCAAGGCAAACCTGGGGCGTGTGGGATGCCAAGGGGATGCTCGTCGATGGCCCACTGGAACGGGCGAGGCCTTGACGTTGTAAGAGTAAACATGGGGTGTGTGGGACACCTAGGGGATGCTCGCCGACGACCTGGTTTTTATTGTAAAAGCCTCGCCTATCTCACCAGGCCGTCGATGAGCCTCCTCTAAGCGTCCCACACGCCCCAGGTTTACTCTTACAACGTCAAGGCCTCGCCTGTTCCAGTGGGTTGTCGGCAAACATCCCCTTGGCGTCCCACACGCTCCAGGTTTGCCTTGACAGCGTGAGATGGGAGGTCGCCGATCACACACCATCCACGTATTGTCCGCTTTGGCGGTCTCCCACCTCACGGCTTTGTCCCAAGGCTCCTAAAGAACTCAGGATTAATGCCTTGAGCGCGTTTTCTGAGGCTCGAACCCTGGCACCCTTAAGTACCCGAGCCTTACACTCATGTTACCATTGAGATAAATGGTAACATGAGTGTAAGGCTCGGGTACTTAAGGGTGCCAGGGTTCGAGCCTCAGAAAACGCGCTCAAGGCATTAATCCTGAGTTCTTTAGGAGCCTTGGGACAAAGCCGTGAGGTGGGCGACCGCCAAAGCGGACAATACGTGAATGGTGTGTGATGGGCGACCTCCCATCTCACGCTGTCAAGGCAAACCTGGGGCGTGTGGGACGCCAAGGGGATGATCGCCAACGGCCCATTGGAACAGGAGAGGCCTTAACGTTGTAAGAGTAAACCTGGGGCATGTGGGACGCCTAGGGGATGCTCGCCGACGGCCTGGTGAGACGGGCAAGGCTCTTACAAAAACCTATTGAGATGACACAATAACCAACAAAATTTCCACTGATAGTCTTCTTATCAAGTTTCTTCAACTAAGAATTGTAGGGTCTTACTTTTGCTTTACAACCCCAAACATGGAAATAGTGTAAGCTTGACTTCTTTCTTTACCACAACTCAAAAAGAGTTTTAGGAACTTACCTAGAACTTGATTTAGAATATATGCTATAGTTTTCAAGGCTTCACCCCACAAGAAATCCAATAGGGTGGAGTTACTCAACATATAATGCACCATATCTAGAAGTGTGCGATTTCTTCTCTCTACAACTCTATTATGTTCAAGTGTCCTGGGCAATGTATACTAAATATCAATACCACAATCCCTTAAGAACCTAGTAAAAGGTCAAGATTCTACCCAGTCTCATCATACCAACCATAGTATTCACCACCTCTGTCTAATCTTGCAACTTTAATCAACTTACCCTTCTGAGCTCCACGATGGATTTAAAAAAACCTTGAAAGCTTCAAGGGAATCAGACTTTTCTCAAAAAAGCTCTACATGCCCAAAACAAGAATAGTCATCAATGAAGATGATGAAATACTTATACCCACATAATGCAGTAGATGTCATTGGTCCACAAACATCAGTGTGAATCAGTTCCAAAACATCTTCACTTCTGCCTTTCTTTTCTTTCCTATTCTTAGTAGGAAGTTTCCTTTGAGACAATCAACAAATGCACCAAAATCAGAGAAATCAAGATCTTGCAGAATACTATCTTTGATAAGTCCCTAGGTTCTCTACCTTGAGATGTGTCCCAAACATTTAGGCTATAACAAGGAAGAATTTTTATTTACTATACCCTTCCTAAAACCAACCACCACAGCATTCACATCATGCATATTAAAGGAGGAAGAAAAAGAAGGTAAAGATTGAGCAATATTAGATGCATATCCAATCTATATAAACTATTAAAAAGAGTTCCAAAACCAATTTACCTGTTATCACAAAATAAGTAAACCTTTCCATTACCAAATTGGAAAGAAAACCCTGCTTTATCCAAAATAGTTGTAGAAATCAAGTTTTTCCTAGTGTTAGGAATAAATATTGTATCTGGTAATTCCAAATTGGTTGGATGATGTAAGTAATCTAGCAACTCCGATTCTGTCAGCCTAGACTCTTACTCTGTAACCCATATTCAAGATGATCTCTCCTTCACTTAGACTTCATTTGCTTGTTAATGCCTTTCTACTTTCCATTCAGCAAATTTGTTACAATCAACCTTTTTATGCCTATACTTGTGAACCGTTTTGAGTTTTGAGATTTGGAGCAAGAAGTGATGGTCGAACCTAACTTTGAAAGAGAATTTGTTGCTTTCTTCTAAAAATGAGACTTGAATTTCTTACTGAAACCTCCCTTTCAAAATTTCTTCTTACCAGTAACACTAACTTCTATCATCATCAGAGTAAAATATGAAGAACTGTCTGCTTTAATGATCTCCTCCTCTTGGATGACAATAGTTGTCATGGTGTTCAGGTCCCACACTTCCTTTTGTGTGTTATAGCTAGATTTCATGTTATTAAACTATGAAGGAAGTGACACAATGATTTGCCAAACTAAGAATTGATCTCCAACTTCAACGTTCTTTTCCCTCAATTTGTTGTAGTAGTTTATCATTTTCAAAATATACTCTCTAACACTACTGATACTGTCATAGTTGGTCGTGGTGAATCTTTTCATATAATTTGATATCTCAACCTTGTCAAACTTAGCAAAAAACTTTTGAATGGCTTCCATAAAGTCTCTTATATTGTCACCTTGCGGAACGCTTTTTTCTTATTAGTTTATTTATTGTGTATTTCATGATCATCAAACAATTTCAATTAGAATGCTCCAAAAAGTTGTAGTAATTCCTGTCCTCAAAAGAGCTTGCAGGAGTGGTGGTGAGTGGTGGATCAACTTTGAGCGCTAAATCTAGATTCCTCACCCCTAAAAACATAGAAAGTGAGTCGAACTAGTCATCAAAGTTAGACCCTGTAGGGTTCTTAATCAAAGGTAGCTACAGTGACATCCCCGGATTAAATAAGGCAACTTGAATAACATGAACAAAATTAGGAATCTAATACAAAAATATGTAATAAAAGATATTTAAGCTATTAAGGATGTCATATGACATATTATAAAAGATAAACAAAATTAATAGAATATAAAACCAACAATGATTTGCCATCGACTGGACAGTAAAATCATAATATACCTTATCAAAATCTTTTCCTTCCCAAGCATCTCTAAAAATAATAAGCAATCCGACAAAGTGAGAATTATTATTTTAGAAACATTGGTATATTTATTTTTGCAACTATCTCATAAATTGCCTTATAATAATCCTATCATTAATTATTGGAAAAATCACCAAAAAAATTATCGTGACTATTTCAATGATAGGCAGAAACTAACCAATCTAATTAATGATTTAATGTAGCCATAGGAATATCGAACAATAAAGCAGATAATTATAAATCTTAGGCATATCAATTTCTATATATTAAAGTAGTCTATAACATATACTATACAATTGTAGCTCCTAATTTTTTGTGCCATTTGGTAGATGCTTATTTATCTGTCAGGTTTTTTTTTCAATCCAACATTTTCGGTTTTTTTTTCCTTCAACTTTTATTTTTTTAATTAATCCCTTTGATTTTCTTTTAATTCTCTATTTCAGTTAAGCCTCTCAAATTTTTTTTTTAGTTTTTCCACTTTTTCTTTTTTAATTAAGTCATCTTATCTATTTTTTTTTTCTTAGCCATGCTTTCTAATCTATTTTTAAGTTCTTCAATTTTTTTAGTTAATCCCTTTAATCAGCTTTTATTTCTTATTTTTTTCCTTATTATATTCTTTAATCTATTTTTATTTTTTTCATTAAACCTTTTATTATGCTTTATTTAATTTTTTCAATTATACTCTTTAATCTAATATATATATATATATATATATATATATATATATATATATATATATATATCTATAAGCCAAAGCATTTGACTACAAGTAGAACATCCTATGTGGATAGTTTAAACAGTTGATACATGTAATATCTTAAAATAAAAAAATATTTTTCCAATTTTTTATAGATAGAAATCTATAAATATATATATATATATATATATATATATATACAAATTAAAATTTCAAAATAAATTAATTATATTTTTAAATCAATTATCTATTTCAATTTTTAAAAGATAAACATATATATTTTTTATATATTTTAAAAATTAAAGAAAAATCACATATTATTTATAAATTTCTTTGCTCATTTTTTATCAATATATATGTACTGTTGTTGTATACATTATTTATAGAAATAATTAATTTGGTATAAATTTTTTATATGGATACATTTTTTTTAAAGAAAAAGACAAATGTATTTTTATATGAATAGGTGATATATGTGGTAAGATGAATTTTTTTCATCTTTAGAGTATAGAATGTCCACAAAAAATCACTTAATCATTGATTAATGTTACACTTCTGATTTCAATAAGATTTAGTTTTTTATAATAATCTTATATCTTATATAAAAAAAATAAAACCCAAAACTCTTGGCTAAAAATAAAATATCCTAGGAAGATACCTTAACTTTTTTATACTTAAAATAATAAATTGATTTTAATTTTTATATAATAATCCTATTCAATTAATTATTTAATTTTAAAATATTTTAAATTTTAAAAAAATAGATTTCAATTGTATTATCTTAATTTAAATCAAATAAAATTTTTCTCAAACTTTAAATTTTTTATCACTTATTATGTTATTTTTAAATTAAAAAAATATCCACATATTTTGATCAAAATTATCTTAAAATTTTAAATCCTTTATCAAAAAAATTAAAACTGAATATTTAAATTTATATATTTTAGTATTGAATTAAGCTTCCATATCTTTTTTTCAATTTTCATTTATTTCTTTTTCAGAATTATTTGTTCAATCATTTTATTTGGAAAAAAATGTTTATTTGAATTATCTATTCTCTTGAAACGTGTATGATCTTAAATTATTGTATTTAATTCTTTTGAATTGATTTGAATTTTAAAAAACTTAAAGAATAAATTATTTTCAGTTTTATTTCTATTAACTTTTTTACTTTACTTACTTTTTATAGGTTTTAAAAACCCTAAAAAATAGAATTTTTCAACACTAATTAATCTTATAAAATTAATTTGGAGTCATCTAAATTCAAATTTTAAAAATAAATCAGTTTCAAATATGCAATATTAACTAATAATCTATTAATGATTACTATAGTAAGGATTGTTTTTATTAAAATTGTAGTTATTTAATTCATTTATTAAATATTTAAGATTTGTGATATTTAATTTTTTTAATTGTTATTTGATTTTGAATTATTTTTTAATTTGTGTGTTCTATATATACATCAAGTTTTTAATACATTATTCAACATGTATTTTAAAATAATTTTTTTATAATTTTATTTTTTAAAAAATTATTATAAATTAAAATAATTATTGTGCATCACACGAGTTTAAATCTAGTTTATTTTTAAATCTTCAACTTATTTTAGTTAAACCCTCTAATTTGTTGTTATTTTATAATGACACGTAACCATTTATGCCTTTCTTAATTTGTTTTTAACTCGTTAACTTTTGTCATTAGGTCATTTAATATGCTTTTATTTATATTTTTTTCAATTGTACCATTTATAAACTATATTTAAGTAGTCTTTAGCAAGTAAAATTCAGCTTGACATCTGTCCAACTTAATCAATTGACACGTATTCATTGTTTTCATTATTTTTATCAAACCGAAACATATTTTTTTAACTGATACAACTTCTCGCTTCCGTGTATTGGTGCCGTTACCACACTTTTTGCATTCTTAATAAAATAAATAAATAAATAAATAAAACACCACATTCAAATAAAGCAAAATTAAAGTTTTTCCTATTAAATATTATTATACTTATTAAAATTAAGTATTATTAAATGTTACTATTTTTTACTAAAAATAACTTATTAAAAATTAAAAAAATTTGTCAAGGTCTAATTGAGTGATTATTAAAAAAAGGCAAAATAGTCAAATAAGCCCTCGACCTTGGGTCCAAAATGGAATTAAGCCATCGACCTTTTATTTCGTGAAAATCAGTCCATAAACTTTTATTTCAGTGGAAATAAGCCCTCAACCTTCTAAAATTATGCAATTAAGTCCAAATCTGTTAAATGACACTAACTGCCGTTAGTATTGCACATGTGGCATGCCACGTGGCAGCCAAGTAAGCTATCCACGTCAGCTTTCACTAACGGCAGTTAGTGTCATTTAACAGATTTGGACTTAATTGCATAATTTAAGAAGGTTGAGGGTTTATTTCCACTAAAATAAAAGTTTATGGACTGATTGCCACGAAATAAAACGTTGAGGGCTTAATTCCATTTTGGGCTTAAGGTCGAGGGCTTATTTGGCTATTATTCTTTAAAAAAATTATCGATACTTTTTTTTGCTTTCCTTTGAATTTTTTTAATTTTTTTCAATAATATTATTTTTTATTTTTTGTAAATAATAAATTTTTATTTATTTAATTTTAATAATTAATAAAATAAAATATATTTTTAATAATAAATATATATGTGTTAAGATAAAAAAATTAAATTAATAATTATTTAATATTATTCAAATTATATAAAAAAGCCCAGCGAATCTGGGCCATAATTCTTGTTCAAAATTAAGTGAATTAAATTAAATGAGTAATTAATTTTAATAATTTACTCCAAAATTAATTTCACAAAAACTCACTTTCAATTAAATTAAATTCTAAAATTATAAACTAAAGGGCTTATTATCAAATAAATGTGGTGGCCTAAAAATTAAATTAAATTAATTAGCCCAAGCCAAAATTCTATTAGGTGAGCCCAAAATAAAATAAATATAGTGTAAGCCCAAATACAATAAGTTAATTTGCCCAAAGTTACCAACTAATAGAGTGTTAACTTCCAATTGATATATCTATTTTGAAATAACAAACACTTAAATAAAATTAAATATATGATCTATATTATAAATTTTTTATTTACTTGTGATTTTTACAAATCATATGATAAGTTTTTATTTAAATTAAGATCATAATTTAATCGATTATTTTTATATTGGTCTTAAACCATATGATTTTCAAGACGCTCTGGATTGGGCCCTTGCCTATTATAACCAAAAGCCCGTAACAATAATTATTTACATATATACAATAACTTATGCAGATAGCATTTTTTGTTGCAAAATTTTGCTGCAAATCAAACTGCCGTGCGTAATTCACCTATGCCAATGCAATGTACCGTAAATTGATACCTAGTTGTTCCTCAAGAGTCCGATGCAAAATTGGCGCCCCTCGGCGCATCTTGCTTGGAACATCCGCCAAATCAACAATTACAATATGCTGTCTCTTAATAATTCTTGGCTCACTCTTACTAATAGCATCTGCATCAGCAAGAAAAGAAGCGTCAAACATGTGGGAGAGCTTTTATGTCATTAACATACTTTCAAATAAGGTTAAATACAGAAAAATAATTAAATAAAAAATAAATAAAGTAAAAGTCTTTTTAGAAATATCAAAATATCCAACAATCCCCCATCTATTTCAAAAAGACTTTTGAAAGAAAAAATATTTTGCTGGGTTAATTTTAAGTATAATGCTACGTATCTGGTGTCTTTTGGACTTGAACCAGACCTAGAATAATAAAACTTATTTTACTGAGTAATTGGTGAATGTTTTAGCTTCTTGAACCAATAACTCATTATTGTAAAATAGAGGTCTTATTAATCACACTATACTTTCACAATTCTTTACTGTTCGACGTCGTTTTGCGCTAATAGGCCATGCGCGTGCCTGGTTGTTTCATGAGTGCTGTAGAAATTATGCCACAATTTCATAGGAGCGGCCCCACTCCACACTTATATAGGTGTTTTCATCAAGTGTACATTGCAATGATATACACCACCCATAAGAGATATGAAAAATATTAAGAGCTTTAGCTTATCCTCTCAAATTTATGCAATCTAGCACTTACACACATCATAGGAATAAACAAATTTATTAGTCCTAGTAAGAATAACAGTGATTTGTTATTACCCATTGAACCTTATTCATGGGATCTCCAATCACAAAGGTTGGGTAACCATCACTATTATTCTCAAAATGGCTTAAGTCCATTCCCCTCGATGTTTCAGAACTTTCTCCCCAAAGGTTTAGTCAGAGGATTGGCCAAATTCACTTCTGACTTCACATAATCTAGATATTAGTAAAAAAAAAAGAATGGAAAAGAAAAGAATGTAAACTAAAAAAAAAGTATATGTACTCCTTAGTTGGATAACTAAAATTAATAAAGAAAAAAATGAAAGTAATCCTAATAATTCTTATTTGATTAAACAGTGGAAAGTAAAGAGAGATTAATGCACTTGCCTTGACGACACCAAAGATAACTTGGAGGGTTCATCAGTAGGGCGTTGCTCAAAAGAACTCGACCATTTCATCTGCATGAAGCTCCTCTTTCTCCAAGGGCCCATGTGGAGTTTCTTCTCCTCCATTGACCTTTTAGCTGCATCACACATAAGACCAACGATGGCGTTCAGGTAATCAGCTTTGCCCACGTAACACTCCGGTAATTGCTGTACTAGTTTGCTATGCTCGTCGCATGCTTTTGCAATCTCAAATTGGGCTCGAAATTCCAATTCAATTACAAATAGGATTTTCTTCTTTCGCCCTTGCGTGCTTGCAATCACCTCAATGTATTCATGTGTTCCTGAAGCAATAATAAACAAGAGAAGTAGAAGAATTATTTAAAAATATGCCATATATAAAACATATACGGGACAATCAACAATGTTTTCGGAAACTGGGAAACCTATATATTTACTTGAGATTTCGCTGGTACAATACAAACGAAAGAACATATGCATGGCATGGCTAATAGCGAAAGTAAAAAGAAAATCAACAAGTGGTTAGAAAAAGTAAAAGTAGATTTTTTTTTCAAGTATTTAGACATAGTTCTAACTTTGGAATCGCTACTGTTGATAAGGTTTTACCGTTTATCAATTTCGGCTCTCAGATCGTAAAATGGACGAGAATACTTATGATTACACAAAAATAAAAAAAAATAAAAAAAAGAAAGAGAAAAGAAAATACCTCCAGGATGCTTTTTGGTTTGTTTCCACTTTGAAATGCAGAGAGCGGCATTAAGCCCTCTGTCACACAGCAGAGTGATTACTTTCTTGCGCAAGCAGTTGGAACATCCATCAATGCTTGGCTTCGTGCAGCTGCAAAACACAGTCTCTCTGGCCTCCTCTATTATTCCACAAATTTCTTGTCGTAGCTTGGAGCCTCTCATGATATAATGCTCTAGGATTTCCTGAACCATTTAGCTCAAAGGGAAACACTGTTATAGGCTATTGGTAAACCAAATATGAACAATTTGATTATGAAACATTTTTCATACTAATTTCCATTTACTCGATCAAAAGTAAGTTAAGAGCGCATTTGGGGTCATCATGCTTGAATTTGTGAATGTATAATCTCTGTATTTTCTTTTTATTTTCTCATTATGATTGTGAGAAAGGCTAGTACCCAAAGGGACACCTTTTCTTAGAAGTAGGCAGCCATCCTTTTAATTTCAATTTTTTTATTATTTTCACTTCTAATTATATCTTGGGAGCTTTTTTTTGGGTAAACCATAAGTATTTTTATTCGTTTTAACAGTCTGAGACAAATCCTGTTCAGGACTTCGTCACAATTAAAGCTTCTCACCTTTTTCCAAAGATGTATTTAGTGGGAATCGAACCCGAAAGCTCTTTCCATAAACTCGGCCTGTATTACCAACTGAGTTACAATCTATAGGAGCTTCTATTCACACCCTATATAATACTACATAGACCCTATTTACTTAAAAACCCTATTCCCCATATCTCTATTTTTGTTTTTACTATTTACACCCTAAATTATTAAATTTCATACCCCAAATACCCTCCAACCCCTCAAAACTCCTCTTCACTTCTACACACCCTATCCCTCTCATCTTTCTCTTAGAAACTCAAATAAATTTTTAAAATATCTTCAAAATTCTCTAAGTTTTGCAATTCTATCATTAATCATTAGTCAAATTTATTTTTCTTTCATTTATTTTCTTTGAAATGTGAATATTTGAGTTTTTTTTTGTGAATTTTTGGGATTAGGGTTGGCGGATGGGTGTTGGGCATTTTTTTTCAAAGAAATCGATGCTCACGGCACCTTGAACAGAATGACTTAACAAATTTTTTAATTGTTTTTAAAAATAAAATTATTCTTTTATGGGTTTGCCGAGAGCTTTTAGTTGCTCCCAAAAATCCACTTCAAAGAGTGCCTGGAAGTTTCGAAACCCACATTTTTCTTAGGTCTTTTACTCTGAAAATTAAAAAAAAATAAAACAATGGTTTGATTGCTGGTGCGTGTTAACAGTGGATGAAGAGAATTGAGTTAATGTTATTGTAAATGAGGGTAAAATGGCCATTTCATATAATAATCTTTTGTAATAATCTTTAAGGTGTGAATATAAGCTCCCTTATTTTGGGGAATAATTAGCTAATCAAAATCAATCCAAAAAAGGATCATCCATCTATGAAAATGGAAAACAAAAGGATTCTGGTTTATTATATATATGTGTACCTAAATAAAACATGTGGTTTAGTTACAAACATTCATTTGGAAAACAAGCACACCTCCTTCACCACAAATATAATTCAGCTTCTTTTTCTATTTTAACTTTCTTTTTTTAATTGACTAAAAAGTGAAAAAGGAAAAACAGAATAATTAATTTACTGGTTGATCAAACAATTAAGAAAAGAAATCAAGTTTTTGATGGAAGTAAATCTTTATAAATTGATATTTTCTGGTTCTGGACAAACTCCCTTATAAAACCATGCATGTTATTTCAATTCAATGATAGGTACTCCTTTGTCTGTTACTTCAGATTTTTCCTATTGAGTTTAAATATATATATATATATATATATATATATATATATATATTAATCAGGAGATGTTTATGCATGAACCCAAAAGCAAAGCAAAACAAAACAAAATCATAGAAAAAAATCCCATTGTTTTGACAATGATATATATTGTTTTCCATGATTAATTTCCTCTATTGAAGAAGAAAGAAAAGGGTAAATCATACATACAAACAAGCACATACCTGAAGCAAGGCCTGTTGGGATTCCCAGTAAAGGGTATGCTGAATAGGGTCGTTGGATTCATTACACTCTGATCCATAGCCATCAGTAGCATTAAGACAATCGTCAGAGTCGGCAAAATCATTGCCCAGAAACTCTGAAACTTTCTCTTCAAGGCTGAAATTGTTAAAGCCATGCCCATGCTGATCATGGGGATGATGGTAATGGTTGTTCTGTTCAAGAGCCTTCTCTTTAACAAGCTTACCCATATCTTCTCTCTTACAAGACAGCTATAAATAAGAGAAAAGAAGATTAAAGAAATTAAGAAGAAAGAAAAGGCTCTTGCACCAGAATTCCAGCGAGAGATAAGAATATATATACACCTATCAAGCAGGCCACGTTGGATTTCTAAAGATACTGTTTTTTATTTTTATATGTTTTCAGACAATTTTCTTAGAAATCCAAAATTCCTCAACTCTACAATTTTATGCTTACTTTTATATAAATATAATATATATATATATATATATATATTCCTATTTTGTCTTTTTTGAGATATTTTTTATCAATTTTATAAAAATTTTCTTATAGAACGTTATTTCCTTTTTCCTAATTTATAGGTTTCAGCTTTTTGCTAGTATCTTTCTGCATATGCTTAATTGTTCAATGTATAAATGACTAAAAATTTTAGTATTCAATGCTGAAATTAATACATATAATCCGAAACTTTTTCAAATAACTCGTTGATCTTCTTATTAAAAAAAGAATATTTTCATTTTGATTGGAAAATTTTCATAAAATAATTATGGTGAAGTTTTTTTTTTTTGATGAATTTTAGAGACTTTATTAAGATAATCAAATATCAGGGTTTACAAAATTACTTGGGCATGATCCGTGCCAGACCCTACACTCTAGAGCAATATCCTCCAATTGTGATAGATTTTGTGCAAACCGGTTTTGCCCCCTCTTTGAAACCAGCATCAACATTGATCTTTATTGTTCCTGAATCCGGTGGTGTCCATCTTAAGTTGCCATCTCAATGTGCTTGAGACATCCCCCCATCTGTCGAGTGTAAAGTATCCTGTCCACCACTCTTCAGCATCTCTCCAGCAGAAATAATGCTTCTAGGACTACTGCACTTAGCTTGATGAAGACACTGATCTCTATTCCTCCAAATTGAATAACAAATGACCAACAAATTCTCCCAATCACTCAGAATAGCCTTTTCTGCTAATGCTTCCCACCACTGGAGAATTGTATTGACTCCAATCTCAAAATCTAGAACCAATGTGCATCTACATTCCCACACCTTTCTACTTAACGGACAATCGAAAAATAGATGTCTCCATGATTCCACTCCTTCACCACAGAGCTTACACGTGGGATCATAGTCGATGCCTCTCATACACATTCTTTCTCCTAACGGGAAGATATTCCAGATAAGTCTCCAAAACATACACTTAGTCTTAGGCGCAACCCTTGCTGTCGACAACCATTTCCAAATTGGCCTTCTTTGTTCTATCGGTCTTGAGTCAGTATCTCGAAGAGCTCTGGCAATGTGATAGGCAAATCTAACTGTGAACAAGCCTGATTCAGTCCCTTGCCAAATTAACAGATCATCTATCCCCCAGATGCTAATTGGTAGTTGTAAAATGGCTGCTACATCATGTTCATCAAAAAGGTCTTCTAGGATCTCCTTTTTCCAATCATGATTTTCTGGGCACATCAGTAAGGAAACTTTCATTGGCGTTGGTGTAATTAAAGAGTTTCATTTTGGCATAAAATCAGGAGGTCTATCTATCCATTTGCACCGCCAGATGTCAATTGATCTCCCATTGCCAACTCTCCAAATCGATCCTTCGTCTATCACACATTTCCCATACAAAAGGCTTTTCCACAAAAAAGAGTCTTTAGCCCCTGTTGTAGCCTGACTAATATCCGAGTGTTTAAAGTATTTGAATTTGAAAATAGAAAACAGAAAGGAATGGTGGTTATGAATTAGTCTCCACCATTGTTTGGCCAGCAGAGCTTGATTTAGAGCTTCAAAGTCCTTAAAGCCTAAGCCACCATCGATCTTCGATATGCATAGGTCCTTCCATCTCTTCCAATGAATTTTCCGTTCACCCTCTTTACCTCCCCACCAAAACCGAGTTGTGATCATATCCAATCCTTGAAAGAGATTTCTCGACAAACGAAAACAGTTCATGTAGTAAATTAGCAGTGCTTGAGCTACTGCTTGGATCAGAACAGCACGACCTAAAAAAGACAGGCACTTTCTTTTCCACGTGTGCACTAGTCTCCATAGCTTGTCCTTTATCCCCAAGAATTCTTTTCTCCTGGAACGACCAAACAGTAAGGGAAACCCCAGGTATCTATCTGTGTTACCAAGTCCTTTAACTCGAAGTTCCTCCAACAACCAATCTTTGATTCTACTATTAGTATTAGGACTGAAAAACACAGAGGACTTCTGCAAATTAACTTGCTGACCTGATAACTCTTCATACCTTTGTAGAGTCACCAAAAGATTCACCACTTCCTCCCTCTGTGGTTTGATGAAAACTAGATATTATCAGCAAAAAATAAATGAGTAACACAAGGAGCACTTCTGGCTACTTTAAATCCTTGCAATCTGCCCGACCGATTCTCCTGTTCAATCATCCACGACAAACCTTCAGCACAAAGAAGGAATAAGTAAGGTGACAAAGGATCCCCTTGCCTGAGTCCCCTAGTTGGGACAATATCACCACACAGCTTCCCATTGATTTTAACCGAATATCTCACTGTACGAACACACGTCATAATGAGGTAGATCCACCTCTCTGCAAATCCCAATTTCCTCATCATTCCTTCCAAGAAGTCCCATTCAACCCTCTCATATGCCTTGCTCATGTCTAGTTTGAGAGCCATAGCCGCCTCCTTTCCCCAACGTCTCTGTTTCATGCTATGAAACACCTCAAAAGCCACCATTATATTATCAAAATTTTGTCTTCTAGAAACAAAAGCACTCTGTGAAGCTCTAATAATGTGGCGAAGTAAGCATTTCAGTCTATTAACAAGGATTTTCGAGATCAATTTGTAGGCAACGTTGCACAGGCTTATAGGTCTATAGTCTCTTATGGATTGTGGAGTAGGACTTTTTGAAATCAAGACTATAGTTGTTGAATTCAGACAGTTTATATCTCCAAAACCATTAAGAAAATCCAAGATCAGTGAGGTTACCTCGTTGCCAACAATGTGCTAGTATTTTTGATAGAAACAGGCAGTCATCCCATCTGGCCCAGGAGATTTGTTCGGATTCATCTGCTCTAAGGCGTTTAGTACCTCAACTGCCGAAAATTCTCTACATAGCTCCATGTTTGCTTGATCCGAAACTCTTTTGTTAATGACTATTTCATCCATAACCATCTATCTTGACCTTTTCTGACTTGAAGTTATGGGAGAAATACAGCAGAACTTCCTTCTCCACTACATCAACAGTATCTAGAGAGACACCATTTACGTCAGTGAGCTTTGATATTTGATTGCTGCACATCCTTCTTGAAGCTATGGAATGGAAGTATCTGGTATTTCGGTCACCTGATTTCAGCCAATGCTCCTTCGCTCTCTGTCGCCACATAATCTCTTCCAATCTATGGAGTTTTGCAAGATAGGACTTACACACGATAAATTCTTCTGACCCGATATCAACCAAGTGCCCAGATAGCATCCCCTCCATTTTCCTTTCCAATTCGATAACTTTATGTCCAATATTACCCACCTCCTCCTTATTCCATCGTATTAGCTCCTTACCACATCTTTTGATCTTAGTGGAAAACATGCTAAAATCAGAAGCTATCGAGCTATGCCAAGAATTTCTGACTACTTCACAATTCAGATATTCAGCCTACATGTTTTCAAACATGAATAGTTTCTTCTTGCAGTCTCTGGGATTTCGACCCTGTACATAGAAAGCCAAAAATACAAGGTCGGAAGTAGTAGAACATTCATGAGCTTCCAAAGCATTCGAAAAAATAGCCAGCCATCGAGCCTTTCCAAAACTTTATTCTCCCCTGAACCTCGACACCATGTCATTAATGGGCCAACCACCAATAATTCAAAGAGTTCACAAAATTCTACACAATCCTTGAAGGGGTTAATTTGTGTTTGTGGAATGTGCATGCCTCCATGTTCCTCATCAACAGCTAGTATTTCATAAAATCTCTTACAATCAACCAAGGACCTTCCCACTGTGATTTTAGATTTCTCAAAAGATTCCACGTCATATACCTCTGACTTGTATCCGGGTAGCCATAAAACCCAGTAAATCTCCATGGCTCGGTACCTCCATTATTTGATATTAAGCCATCAATATGGTTTACAGACATGGACAGCAGAATGAAATTTACCTCTTCCTTCCATAAAATCGCCAAATCACCACTTCCACCAACACACTCGACAATAATTTTCCCTTCGAAACTCAATTTACAGCATAGAAACTCCATTTGTGATGTTCTTCTCTTTGTCTCACTCAGAAAGAGAACATGGGGTTCATGTTTCCTGACCTTTCTAGTCAGCTCATAAACTGCTCGAGGGGACCCCAACCCTCAGCAGTTCCAACTTATGAGAATCATGGCTGCCGGCAGAGATGGGAAGCTTCCCATCTACTGCTGACGTACCATTTATGGATGTTAGGTCCTCTTTTAGCTGTAGTGGTTCTGTTGAACTTGTGTCAACTTCAGACCAGGCAAGTGCTTCCCCTCACTGACATCTTCTTCGTACTAGACCTAACACCCAGTTTTGCATGTAACACGTGACCTTTACGTGGGCTCCCCCTTCCCCGTTTGCATGTATTCCCTAAGCTATTTGGACGTGGAGACTGTATCAATATCAAGATTATTCTCCGTCAAGAGCGGGCTTTGTGATACTGCCACCTGCCAATTCCGCAAATCTTGATCTCCTATCACTCCTTTGCCTTTTGAGGGATTCATGGAAACAAGGGATGTATTTTCCATATTTAAATTCTCCTTATCTCTGATTGCATTGCGATTCTCCTTATTAAAAATTCCCGAGATTTTCACCTGAAGTCATGTTTCCTCTATACGCCGGGTTCCTGTATCCCAAAATTGCCCTTCCCCGTTCATCATGGAATACATCTTTCTCAGTCGTTCGCCGGCCACCAGTCCTCCCAGATAACTCTCCCTGATCTGCACACAAGTCAGCCATTGACCGAGGAGTGCTTATACTTTCCTCTCCATCTTCACGAGATCTTCCACCCCCTCCACTAGCCTTATGCAGCCAGTAGCCCCCTCTGGAATTTCTGCTCTCATCCAAGTCCTATAACTACGAGTTACCAGCCCCTCTTCTATGACCATCCTGAATGCCAATCTACAATCGGATTCCTAATGGTCTAAACAGCCACAAACATAACAATAGTCTAAAAAACGTTCATAAAGGAATTACACTGCTTTTGATACTTCATCCGACCTTTTAATCATTGTGCCTCGCCTGAGTGGTTTTCGTACATCTAAGAAGACTTGCACCCTTAAAAACTTACCCCAGGCCAGTTGTCCCTCCATTTTATCTACCACCTCCACTTCTCCCAGAGTTTCTCCCAAATCAATTCCCACCTTTTCGCACATTAAACCCAGTGGGAGACCATGGATTAGTACCCAAAAAGGGCAGCTAAAGATCTCCGCTTCATTGACTTACATCGTCCCATCATATTCTTGGAGAATCATCAGGTTTTTATTGAAAGACCATGGCTAAGATAACAATACCCTCTCTTTATCAGCAATATCTTCAAAATAGAATAAGAAAACCTTCTCCCAAACTTCTTGTTGTTGCACAAAACAACAATAAAGATATGCTGACGTCGATGTACTAAGTCTCCACGTGTGTCCAAGAAGTTTCTGTAAAACAAGAAAAGTAAGAGGGACGCAGGGGTGGTTCTCTGCGTAGACACTCCGATGCTTAAGTCAGAAGAAGATTCTTCAATATTGGGAAACGTAAAAGCCAGTAGTCAAAAATTAGAGAATAAAATTGTACCTGGGGCCTATTTATAGGCCAGCATTCTAGGTTAATTGCTTCAGGATAACCATCTTATCTTGTTGAGAGTTTGTATCCGGGAATAAAACAAATTCCTCAAATGCGGAGAGAAATTAGAGCCTGTCGCAGGCGGGAGACGGATGGAACCACGTGTCGCCTTGTGACTGCAGGCGACGGACTATGAGTCCGTCGCCACAGCGACAGGTGTTGACACGACACGTGATGTAGCCACGTGTCGCCTTGTGGCTGCAGGCGACAGACTATGAGTCTGTCGCCACAGTGACAGGTGTTGACACGACATGTGATGTAGCCACGTGTCGCCTTGTGACTGCAGGCGACAGACTATGAGTCTGTCGCCACAGCGACAGGTGTTGACACGACACGGATGGAGCCACGTGTCGCCTTGTGATTGCAGTCTGTCGTCGCAGCGACACGTGTTGAACATGCCACGTGTCGATCGGTGACTATAGACGGGAGGTTTGTCGCAGAGCGATGGGTGAGATATGCCACTTACCTCTGTCGCCAAGACCACGTGACCCAGTGATTCTTTGCCACGTGGTGAACTCGGGTGCGTATTGGGCCGGGCCCACCTTAGGTAGATTTTGTTATATCATGGGCCGGGCCCACCTTAGGTAGATTTTGTTATATCAATTGCTCCCCACTCTCCTGTTGGATTTCTCCAACCAAGAGAGTATAAATATGTGTACTTGGGCCTTAGCCCACCGTGAATAGTCTTCTTTGTCTTTTTGTGGTTTATCTGTTATTTTTTGCAGGTGAAAAAAGGTCTACTCTGCGAGAGACGTGATCAGGCGCGACGTTTGGCATTCCCTGTTGCGGCTATATAAACCGCTGGGACCCGGCGAGAGATCCTACGAAAACCTCTGAGCAGCCGTCTGTCGCCCATTTGCAGCCCCCTCGCCAAAAAGAGTCTGTCGTCAAAAGAACCTGTCGCTCTCCCCAGCAGTCTTTGCTTACCTTAGAGACAGTAAGTATACCTCTACCGCATATTTATTGCCTTTCGCAACATAGGTTTAGGTCTCCCGCTGGTGTCGTGGTCTTCCGCGTAGAGTTTTAGGACTTCCACAAGTATATTGCAAATTAGGTCTGTCTCCAAAAGGGTCTGTCGCTTCAGCAGGTCTGTCGCCTATTGAGTCTGTCGCTCAAAGGGTCTGTCGCTTCAGCAGGTCTTTCGCTCTGTCGCTCAAAGGGTCTGTCGCCATTACTCTGTCGTCGGGTAGTTTTTTGCCATGTCTTCGCTACGCCCGGGTAAAACACTTAAAACGGGTGGTCTTGTATGCACTTTGACAAGTACTGACTTAGAAGACATTAGGACGCGTTTCCCTCTTCCTTTGGGTTATGGCTATAGGCTTCCAGTGCAAGGGGAGGTCACGCCTGACTTGGTTAGAAGTGGCGTAGCCGTCCATAAAGCTTCTTTGTCTTTAGGTTTTCGCTTCCCTCTTCCGGAGTTTGGCGAAGCATTTCTTAGGTACAAAGACATTGTCCCGTGTCAGCTTCACCCACATGCGTGGGCTCAACTGGTAGCATTTTCCATAGTATGTCATCACCTAGGTATTATTCCAACGATTCCTCTCTTAAGCGCCTTCTTCAGAGTTCGTAGGCTGAAAGGGTTGATAACGTTCTCTCTTCAACGTTTAACAGTCGGCGAGTTCCCTAATAATAAAATCTTCTGTGACCTCCCCAATAAACTGCGTGGTTTTGAGAGTGAGTGGGTCGTCGTTGAGATTCCAAGCAATCTACGGATTCGCTCTAGATGGAATCGTGATACCTCTGACCCCTCACCTCGTTCGGACAGGTTTAGAACAGACATCTTAAGAGACCAATTTGGCGGGTCTATTCGGCGAATCTGTTCTATTGGGGAGCGTAATTTATTTTCTCTTCTGACCCCGGAGAACATTGCCGCTGCCGGTTGAGGTGCAAGCAGGACTGTTCTAGAAGCTTCTGCTGCCCCCTCTAACCTGTCTACGACTCATCGTTTATCTGATGCTAGTCCTAGTCAGCCATCCCTGGTACTAGTAGCCGAAGCATCTACCCCTGTAGGCCGCCTTGTAGATGAGTCCTCTTCGAACACGGAGGACGAGACTTCTGAGGCTACAGGCACTAGTGATCATTCAGAGGAGAACCCTGAGTGGGCTCAGGCTGGTGCCTTTGGGAGTCCTTTCACCGATTTTCCTTTGGATTCGAATTTGAATAGTTTAGAGGACTTTGGTGGTTTTATAGGTTTCTTATCTTTTCACTCCTCGTATACGTATGTTTGGTGTTTTTTACTTAGTTAGCTAATATTTTATTTTTGCGTTGTGCAGATATGAACTTCTGGGACTTGATGCGTAGGAGAAGTGCCAATATTGCTGCTGGTGCGGCTCCTATTCCTCCGCCGCGAGTTGGAGTCCCATCTGGACCAGCTCGTGCTCCTACTCCTTCCGCTGGCGAATCCAGCCGTCCTATTCAAGAGGCCGGGAGAAATAAACGAAAGAGGCCTCCTGTCCACGATCAAGGTTCGGGCGATCGTGAGAGCTCCGAGTCTCAAAGGAGTGATCCAGCTCTTCAAGAAGATGGCTCTCGTGCTGCTGAGGGTAGGTCAGTTCCTCGCCAGCCTAGGCGCAAATATAGGAAGAGGCTGATTATTGAAGCCTCAATGCCTACATGATCGGTCTTACCCAAGGTGGTAGACCCTACTTTGAGGCGCTATACGGTTGATAGTGGGGTCGTCGTCAGTGGGGAGGATTTCCATACCTATCCCGGGGTGAACGACAACGACAGCATCGAGGATGTCGAGATAGTGTCTCGTCTGGCTTAGAGCACCATTCTCCCTCGTGACGAGGCGGGGCTTTTTACAAACCTCCCGAAGGCTAAGGACAATTTCGATTATCTTGCTATGAAGGTAAGAGTGTTGTGCTTGTTTGGTGATCCATTTCTCCGTTTTAACTTTCATTTTGTCAACTTTTTAAGTTATTTCTGTTTTTCATCTTATCAGTCGGCTCAACAAATTGCGGCTGTCAACGCTCGACACAGGGCTCTTAGGGAGCAAGCTGACAAAGATATTCGCGAGCTTCGAGATCAGAAGATGGAGCTTTCGAATGCGGTTAGCCAGCTTCGTCCTTACGTCACTAGGGCGGAGGAGTTGGGTAAGAAGAATGCTGATCTCGAGCAAAGGCTCCGGGAATCTGAGGCGAAGGTGGCTTCTCTTCAAGGGTTTCAAGAAGCTTACAACAAGGCCGTTGAAGATCGAGGAGCTATGGAGAGGCAGCGAGATGAGGCTGTTGAGGAGCTGCACAACATACTAGATCGTCAAAGAGAAGCTCGAATCGAGGCCGTTCGTGAATACCGTTTGTCCCAGCATTGTTTTGACCAGAAAGCGGAGTTCTCGACGGGATTTATTAAGTACGGTTTTTACTTGGCTCGTTCTTGGTTGGAGAAGCATCGACCTAGTGAGGCTTTTCCTGAATTGCTCTTTACCGAAGAGGCCCAGTTTTATGATGCTCCTTCTTGGACCAAGTATGAGCCTGATTCGCAAAGTCCGGAGGCTTATTTAGCGGAGGGGGCCGTAGATAAGCTGGACAATCTCGAAGGTCCGTGGCCTCCTCGGCAGCCACATCATCGGCCTGAGCCTTCTGAGGCACCTGGTCGATCTGAGCCTCCAACAGTCCATGACCTTCCTGAGTCTGTTGAGGCAGGCGATCAGCCTGAGTCTGTTGAGGCGGGCGATCGGCCTGAGTCTGTTGAGGCGGGCGATCAGCCTGAGTCTATCGAGGCACTACTGGAGTTGGACAGCGATGATTTCCAAATTTTTGAATCTGGTGCCGTTGATCCCGTGCTAGACTCTGCGGCCGTGGTTGGGCCTTCAAGTGATGTTCCTGCTTCCGGGGTGGCTTCCTCGGCTCCCTAGGGCCTTGATTCTTTGACTCCTCCAGCTCCCGGGCCTCAAGCTTCTCAAGATGCTGGTGCTGATGTAGTGCCTTCTCAGCCAGCTGACTTGGTTATTGCCGTAGATTAGTGTTTTTGTTTTGTTTGTTAATTCCAATGTACTTTTTGTTTGTTTATTAATCTCCAATGCATAGATTCACTTTCAATGGAAAGTATCGTTTCATTTTGTAGCTCTTTAGAGTACCTTATATTGTTTGACTTTATCACGTTGCTCCCCAAGTTCTTTTTTGAAATCGTGTTGACTATTCGTTCAAAAATGAACTTTTCTCGAGCGTTGATCCTATTTTGCATTATTTTCGCTTAAGGATAATCAAGACTAATACAACCAAAGTGTTAACCATAATTTGTCGACTTAACATATGAATTCGGAGATTTTGTAACGTACCTCGTAACTTGCTACGTAGTTTGTACTTTTACCTTTCGCACGCACTTTTCGTGTTTAAAGACTGATATTTTGCTCGTCTCGCGCATTTTCCGCGTAGGGACTTATTTGTGCCCGTCTCGCGTCTTCTTTACGCTTAAGGTCTTATTTGTGCCCATCTCGCGCATTTTTCGCTTAAGGACTTATTTTTGCCCGTCTCACGTCTTCTTCACGCTTAAGGTCTTATTTGTGCCCATCTCGAGCATTTTTCGCTTAGGGACTTATTTGTGCCCGTCTCGCGTCTTCTTTACGCTTAAGGTCTTATTTGTGCCCATCTCGCGCATTTTTCGCTTAGGGACTTATTTGTGCCCGTCTCGCGTCTTCTTTACGCTTAAGATCTTATTTGTGCCCATCTCGCGCATTTTTCGCTTAGGGACTTATTTGTGCCCGTCTCGCGTCTTCTTCACGCTTAAGGTCTTATTTGTGCCCATCTCGCGCATTTTTCGCTTAGGGACTTATTTGTTAGCCAGCTGTTGTCTCATTTCAATTCCTGTAGCACATAATCTATCTCACTTATTGCGTTAGAAAATATAGGAAATGATTAGCTGACTTTTATTCATGAATCAGAAAAATAATATCATTTATCAAGTAATCTAGCAATAGATGGGAAAGTAGAGACAAAAAATAACAATCAAAAAACATAAATTATAATGTTTACTGCCAATACAGTTTAAGATGGTTGGCATTCCAAGTTTTTGAGATTCTCTTTCCTTGCAAGGTTTCTAAGGTGCAAGTGCTAGGTCCGACCATCTTTTTGATTCTGTATGGTCCTTCCCAATTAGCCCGGAGCTTTCCATCTTCCCTATGGGCGTTTGTAATTGCCGACTTTCTCAATACGAGGTCCCCTTCTTGCAACTCTTTGTTCTTGACCCGTGCATTATAGTAAGCAGCTACTCTCTGCTAGTAAGCATCCAGTCTTACTTTTGCTTGGTCTCTCAGCTCATGTATCAGGTCAAGATTTTCTCTTAGTCCCTCAGAATTATGCTCCTCAATGTAAGGGACTAGTCTGGGTGACTCAGCTCCAACTTCTACCGGGATAAGGGCTTCAGTGTCATAGACCAAATTGAACGGTGTTTCGCCTGTTGACACTTTGCTTGTCGTTCTATAGGCCCATAGGACACTTGGGAGCTCATCCACCCATGCTCCCTTTGCCTTGTCCAGTCTAGTCTTCAACCCATGTAGTATAGTTCGATTGCTTACCTCTGCCTGTCCATTGACCTGTGGGTAAGACACAGAAGATATTCTTAGGAGAATCTTCAGGCCATTACAAAAATTTCGGAAAGCATCACAGTCGAATTGCTTCCCATGGTATGTATTTATCACACGGGAGATCCCAAATCGGCAAATTATGTCTTTCCACATCATTGCTTCCACCTTCTTCTCAGAGATTGTAGCCAAAGGCTCGGCCTCTATCCACTTTGTAAAGTAGTCTGTGGCCACAAGCAAATACTTTCTTTGTCCTGTGCCTAGGGGAAAAGGCCCCAGGATATCTAGTCCCCATTGTGCAAATGGAGTTGGTTGGAGAGTGTTCTGAAGAGCTAAAATAGGCGCTGTAGCTATAGGAGCAAATTTCTGACACTTTTCGCATCTTCTCACTTTGTCTGTGGCGTCCTTCCTCAGTGTAGGCCAAAAAAACCCTGTGTGCAATATTTTCGAGGCCAAGGCTCGAGCCCCCAGATGTTCGTCGCATATTCCCTCGTGAACTTCAGCTAAGGCGTACTCGGCCTGCTGGGGCCCTAGACACTTCAACAGGGGCATTGTGAATCCCTCTTTGTAGAGTTCCCCATTCACCATGGTAAATTTGGCACTTTTTAATTTCAGCCTTCGAGCTTCGTCTCTGTTAGTGGGGAGTGTGCCCCCCAGTATATAGTTTTTGATTGGGCTTCTCCAATCGCATCCGATTTCGACGTCACAGACATCTTTTTCTTCAATACTTGGCCTAGCGAGGGATTCCACTTTGACCATACCCCCTTTGACCCCCCTGGAACAAGCCAATTTTGAAAGAGCGTCTGCATGGTTGTTTTCTGTTCGATTTATCTGAGTTAGCTAGAAATGCTTGAATGACTGTGCCAACAATTGTACTTTTTACAGATAAGGGACTAAAGCGGGTTCTCGTGCTTCATACTCACCCAAGAACTGGTTTACCACTAACTGCGAATCGCTGTGTGCCATTAAGTTGCTGACCCCCATTTTCTCAGCAAGTCTCATCCCAGCTATCAAGGCTTCGTACTCGGCTGTATTGTTCGAACTTGGGAAATTGAAACGTAGGGAATACTCATAGGTTTCCCCTTCAGGTGATATTAGCACAATTCCGGCTCCACTACCGTCCATGCTACGAGCTCCATCGACAAATAATTTCCACCAGACTAAATCTGTTCCATCTAGGATCTCTCGGTCAGTGCATTCTACAATAAAATCTGCCAATGCCTGTCCTTTTATTGCTTGACGAGGCTGAAAGTGAATATCATATTCACTTAATTCGATAGCCCACTTAATTAGACGCCCGGAGTGTTCTGGTTTCTGCAGTATTTGCCTGAGGGGCTGATCTGTTAAAATGGTCACCGAGTGAGCTTGGAAATAAGGCCGTAACTTTCGAGTTGCCATTACCAGTGATAAGGCTATTCTTTCAACTAAGGGATATCTTGCCTCGGCATCTAGCAGGACTTTGCTTACATAATAGATCGGGCAATCCCTATCTCCCTCTTTTCTTAATAGGACTGCGCTTACAGCTTTTTCTCCTACACCGAGGTACATAAGGAGGTGGTCTCCGGGAAGTGGCCGGGATAACAGAGGCAACTCTTTCAGATAGTCTTTCAACCTTTCAAATGCGTTGTTGCACTCTTCCGTCCACTTGAAGTTCTTTCCTACCTTTATCGCCTTGAAAAATGGTAGACTTCTTTCAGCTGATTTGGACAAGAAACGACTTAAGGCTGCTATTCTTCCTGTTAGCCTTTGGACTTCTCTGACTGTATTAGGCGGCCTCATGTCCAAAACAGCTTGAACTTTCTCGGGATTAGCCTCTATCCCTCGGTTAGTAATCATGAATCCCAGAAACTTTCCAGATCTTACCCCGAATGAGCATTTGTTGGGATTCAACTTCATCTTGTACTGTCGCAACACATTGAATACCTTAGTCATTTTCTCGGCATGCGATTCTCCCTATCTGCTTTTAATGATCATATCATCGACATAAGCTTCCATAGTGTTGCCCAACAGATCTTGGAACACCTTATTTACCATGCGCTGATAGGTTGCCCCCGCATTCTTCAGACCGAACGGCATTACTCGGTAACAATATGTCCCAATATCGGTAATGAATGAAGTCTTCTCCTCATCGTCCGGATGCATCATGATTTGGTGGTATCCTGAGAAGGCATCTAAGAAGCTAAGTAATTCATACCCACAAGTTTCGTCTACCAACTTGTCGATTCGAGATAGTGGATACGAATCCTTAGGACAAGCTTTATTCAGGTCTGTAAGTCCACACACATTCTCCATTTCCCGTTGGCTTTTTTGACCATCACAACATTGGCCAACCACTCTGGATAATTAACTTCTCTGATGAATCCTGCTTGCAATAACTTCGAGATTTCTTTCTTTAATTGCCTGTTGCCTCTCTGGAGCAAAATTCCTCTTCTTCTATTTTATCGGCTTTGCTCCTGAGATTACGTTCAACAGATGGCAAATAACTTCAGGGCCTATTCTTGGCATATCGGCTGGAGTCCATGCAAACACATCACAATTTTCTCTCAAGCATCGGCTATTTCTCTTTTTATTTCTTCAGGCAATTGACTTCCTATATACACTATTCTTTCTTCGTCTTTTTCATCCAATCGGATTGCTTCCATTTCCTCATCAGGTTTCGGCTTAGACTTTTCTTCGATTGTAAGGGTTTCCTTCCTCTGGATCCCTTTACATGTGGTGGATGTGACGTTACATGTCCTGGCTTTTCGTTGATCTCCCCGCACTTGTCCAACACCGTGGGGAGTTGGAAACTTCATTAACAAATAGCAGGGATGGACCACCGCCCTCATGTCATTTAACAATGGCCGCCCGAGGATCATATTGTACGCCACGGAAGTTGATCTCACCACCATGAACAACACTTGTCGAGTGACATACTTCGGGCTTTCCCTCAATATCACAGGTAGTTGAACTGCGCCTTCCACCTTCACCTTTTCTCCTGAGAAGCCATACAGTGGAGTGGTTACTGGCTTTAGTCTATCATTGGAGATGCTCATTTTCTCAAAACAACTCCAATAAATCAAATTTACCGAGCTCCCGTTATCAACTAAGAAGCGACTCACTGGGTGTTTTGCTATTACTGCTGAAATCACCATGGGGTCATCATGAGGGATCACTACATCACCTCTGTCGGTTGGCGTGAAAGTAATGGGCTCTTCATCATGCTTTTCCTCCATCACCGAATTAATTTGATAAGCATGCCGGGCGTAGGTCTTTCGAGATGAGGAAGAAGTGCCAGTTAGCGACTCACCCCTGGATATCACGTTAATAGCTGGCCCTGTGGGTTCATTGTCTTCCTCTCGATTCCTTCTTTCTACTCTTCTGTCGTTATCTCTTCTTTAACCTTCATTTCGTCTAATAGGTCCTCTGTTTTCACCTCCTCTATCTCTGAAATTGTTTCCCCTGTTTCGTGCAGGATAGTTAGTTCTATCGCCTCTATATACGAAACGGTTTATTTTTCCCTCTCGTGCTAGCTTTTCTAGCTGATTCATCAGCTCCCTACACTTCTCAGTTGTGTGCCCATGCGTTGAGTGGTAATCGCAATATGATCTTAAATCACGGCCCAAATTCCCTGATGTCTTCTTTGGAATCTGTATGAGCCCCGATCCTTCAATGGCTGTCAACACTGAAGCTCGAGATTCGGTGAGTGGGGTATAGGAATTGTATTTCAGCGTGGGTGCTTTCTCAAACTTTCTCGACTGGCTAGAAGATGCCTCATTGACCTCTTTTCCTCGTTTCCTGCCATCCTTGGATTCTCCAATCGTCACCATTTTCATTACTTCCTCCTGGGTTACATACTTATTAGCACGGGAGAGTAGGTCTGAGATGGTAGTGGGCTGGTCTAGTGACAGGGATTCTTGCAATTTTTCAGACCTTGTCCCCTGTAATACAGCTGCCACAGCTATACCGACTTGCAGGTCTCGTACCTCTAAGGTAGCATCTCTGAACCGATCCACATAACTCTTCAAAGACTCCTTAGCTCCTTGTTTGATAGTGAGTAAATAGGTTGGTTCCTTCCTTCTTTGACTGTTCACCGCAAACGCCTTAAGAAACTCACTTCGTAATTGGTCAAAAGAGGCAATAGACCCTTCAAGCAAGTTATTGAACCATTTCATCGCATGTCCGGACAGAGTTAAGGAGAAGGCCCTGCACATTATCTAATCCTCCCATCCGTGTAGCAACATTAGGGCCTCGTAATTTTGCATATGATCATAGGGATCAGTTTTCCCGGTGTAGGCGGCCATCTGCGGCATTTTGAACTTCGGGGGCAGAGGTTTTTGCATGATGGTTGTGCAGAACGGTACTCTTCTTCTCTGGCTCGCCTCTGCAGACACTAATTTTTTCTCCTCTAAAACCTGTTCTATCATTTTCTTCATGTCTACGGGGGGAGCGAGCTGATTTCTGGCATGAGACGAATTAGGTAGGTCTACGACTACTTCCTTACCTTTCGCTAGGGGTGTATTTGTTCGTGTCATCTGTGTGCACTAAGTGGGGTCAAACTCCGACCCAGCTCCCCAGGTGTTTTGATCTTCGACACCATTCTTTCCAGCACCTCCAACACCATGTTCTAAGTTGGTACCGGCAAAATTTGATAGGTCATGGTGATGGGTGGTAGACTCTGTCGCCCGATCGGTACCCTGTCGCCTAGGGACCTGTCACCCAACGCATGGAGCTTGTCGCATATCCCCTGTCGCCGGGTTTAGGCCTGCCGCTTCATCAGTCTCTCGCTGGATACCGGCGGTAGGCCTTATGTTCGCAAGCCTCGTCGCACCCTGTCGAATGTCATTCTCTATGATAGGGGAAGCCTCTCGCTGAGAGGGGTCTGTAGCTATCGCGTCCTCCTGTCGCCCAGGCACCTGCGGCGGGACTCTTTAACTAGTTCCTCCTACCAAGTTCTGCACGGCAGGCGGCAGATTCAACTACGGGAGAACTCCGTGGAACAGATCCACCATGGCTCGTAGCGCCTGGGTGGTTTCTTCGCTCTGTCGCCTTAGAGCTTCCAATTCTGCCGCTGACACAGTGATTCTTTCTTCATCCCTGTTCACCTGGTTCCCCTGGCGAATATGCTGTTCCGGAGAACTTACAGAATTGTCCTCACTGGCAGTCCTCGCGTTCGTCGATCTTGTTCTCACCATCTTAGTAAATCTTGATTGGCTTTTTATACGTTTCCCACAGACGGCGCCAATTGTTGTTGCACAAAACAACAATAAAGATATGCTGACGTCGATGTACTAAGTCTCCACGTGTGTCCAAGAAGCTTCTGTAAAACAAGAAAAGTAAGAGGGACGCAGGGGTGGTTCCCTGCGTAGACACTCCGATGCTTAAGTCAGAAGAAGATTCTTCAATATTGGGAAACGTAAAAGCCAGTAGTCAAAAATTAGAGAATAAAATTGTACCTGGGGCCTATTTATAGGCCAGCATTCTAGGTTAATTGCTTCAGGATAACCATCTTATCTTGCTGAGAGTTTGTATCCGGGTATAACACAAATTCCTCAAATGCGGAGAGAAATTAGAGCCTGTCGCCGGCGGGAGACGGATGGAGCCACGTGTCGCCTTGTGACTGCAGGCAACAGACTATGAGTTTGTCACCACAGCGACAGGTGTTGACACGACACGTGATATACCCACGTGTCGCCTTGTGACTGCAGGCGACAGACTATGAGTCTGTCGCCACAACGACAGGTGTTGACACGACACGTGATGTAGCCACATGTCACCTTGTGACTGCAGGCGACAGACTATGAGTCTGTCGCCACAGCGACATGTGTTGACACGACACGTGATGTAGCCACGGGTCGCTTTGTGACTACAGGCGACAGACTATGAGTCTGTTGCCACAGCGACAGGTGTTGACACGACACGGATGGAGCCACGTGTCGCCTTGTGATTGCAGGCGACAGACTCATAGTCTGTCGCCGCAGCGACAGGTGTTGAACATGCCACGTGTCGATCGGTGACTATAGACGGGAGGTCTCTCGCAGAGCGATGGGTGAGATATGCCACTTACCTCTGTCGCCAAGACCACGTGACCCAGTGATTCTTTGCCACGTGGTGAACTCGGGTGCGTATTGGGCCGGGCCCACCTTAGGTAGATTTTGTTATATCATGGGCCGGGCCCACCTTAGGTAGATTTTGTTATATCACTTCTCGAATTGAGAAACCTCCACTGGTCCTCCAAAGCCTTCCAAAGACTGTATTCATAGCTTCAATGTTAGTCGATCTTTTTGTAAGATCTGAATTTTATTGTACTATATACCATATTTGTACATGATTAGTAGTGGAAATAAATTTCTTTAGTGAAATTTAAGAAATATTGAATGTGAATTTTCACTCTTTATTTTAAGCTATGAATTACAATATGGTGTATATGAATGAGGGTTGAGTATTAAGAGATGCATGGAAAGCATTAGGTTGAAAAGAATGCAAAAGAAATAAAAGGAAAATCTGGGTTGAAATGTGAAAGCATTAAATGAGGAAATAAATGAGATAAAACAAAATTCATGATAGTAGCTAGTATTGACGTGGAGAGGAAGAAGAGAAGAAGAGAGGAAAGTAAATATAAGAGGCTATAAGTGGACTTCACGCCACTTTGCTCCTTTTGACAATTCGATTTGAGTAATTAATGATAGGAAAAGAGGAGACTAAAATGTCAATTATAGTGGCTGGCTGGAAGTGGCGAGAAGAGGAAGGAGAAAAGAAGGGAAAAAGGAAAGAAAATTAGTCAAAACTGCAGCAAGAAAATAAGGTGGCATGGACTTTCCTTAATGAATTGTGGAAAAAACTTCACCTCGCCATTTAATGGAATGGCCATTTTTCTCTGTCATTTAATGAGTTATAAGACAGAGTAATGATGAAGAAAACAGGATAAGGAAATAGGTGATTGGTTCTAACAAGATTTAACTTGGCTATATAAGGAGGAATATGTGAGAAGAAGAATCAACGTAACAACTTCATCTTCTCCATAAAACTCCTCGCCAGTCTATTTTCATTGCAAGCTCACATGCAGTCCTCTCATTTCTCTCATATCTAAGCCATGAAAACTTCATTTTTAGTTAGCCAAACCCTTCCACAGTGTTGAAAAGCGAAGGAACAAGAGAAGTAAAGCTAAGGGAGGCGAGAAAACATTCTGTTCTTGGAAGAGCAACTGGGTTAAGGTGAGTTCCATAATTTCCATGGTTCTCTTGATATTCAATACTGGATTTCTATGGTTCATAATGTAATAAACATAGATATAGCCTTGTTTTAGCTAAATCTTGCTAGAATATATAAGAACTAGAACAAGGTGTAGTCTGAATCGAGAATAGACAATGAAAATACTGGAACTAATGATAATGGGCGAGCTAAAATCTAGAATGTGGAAGTGGGCGAGGTCGCCACATGCAAATTTAATACATAGGTGAGCCGCCAATGAACAAAACAGTAGTGTCGGGCGAACTCTCATGCAGAGGCATGGCGAGTTGAATGGTCGGGCGAGATCCCATGTTGGGCGAGCTCCCACGTATTGGCCAAATATGGATGGCGAGTACGATTGGGCAATCTTCCACGTGTAAGCCCACTAACGGATGGCGAGGTATGTGGGCGAAGGGCGAACTGAGTCTCGCCAAAGTGTCACCAATATTAGGAAAATATAAATAGTTTTGGAAAATATTCGAAAAAGGAATATTAATAGTTTTAATAAATTTGTGCAGACGGGAATTGAGAAAGGCGAACGAGAAGCAAGGCTTCCTCAGAAGAGGTAAGGGAGTTGTGTGTGAAAAGAATGCATGTCCTGTGGAGTTAAATTTATGAAATTACTGAGAAATGGTTTTGGTTTATGACATGCATGTTATTCTGATAAATTGCTTTGTTGTGGGCCAACTAGTTTGGCGGAGAGCCACTTGGGCGAGCTCACTTTTTAATTTTTAATATCTTAGGCGAGTAGCCCTGTTTAAGAAAAAACCTGGGCGAGCTAAAGTGGCGAACCCTTTTAATGTTGCCTTGGGGCGAGTGACCCCTGTGTTTTTATTGGTGGGTGAGTTGACTATGTCAATGCCATAAAGGGCGAGCCACTGAGGGCAAGCCAATTTTTGTTTGTTGTTTTAAAAGTAAGGTTGTCGGGCAAACACAAGTTCACCGCAATGGGCGAACTGATTTATGAGTTTTTCTCAACGAAATAAAAATGAATTATTTTTACTATTTTGAAAATAGAAATATGAAACCTTTTTGGGGCGAGTTGACATTGGGCAAGTTGACCAATGGCCAAGTTGACCAGTTGGCGAGTTGACCAATTGGCGAGTTGACCATGGGCGAACAGATTTTAAATTACATTTTCAATGAAAATGAGAATAATACCTTTTTGAAATTATTATAAATTAAATATGATTTTGAGACTATAGGCCCTTAGTTTCATGCATTATTATGAGTTATAAGGCTGATGGACCCGCCAAGTCATTAGCGGTCTCGAGGTCACTTGGCAAGTGGACCCCGAGGACTACCCATAGATTGTGGTCATAGATCTACTGTATCCCTGTTGGGATAATTATTCCATTCTCGCAAGGGGGAGGGGGAACGATGATAGCATGATTATTTATAGGGTGATGCCTAGTCTCGACTTGATGATTTCTGAGAGGATTTGTTGAATCCTTTTTCATTGTTTATTTTATGATATTGTAACTGTTTAGCAAATGATTTGACTATCACAAATGGTATTACAATATCCATTGTTTTTCCTAATGGGTTTACTGTTGAGAGAAATAAATTAAATAAAGAATATGGTTTTACTGGTATAATGCTAAATACACTTCCTTACTGAGCACGATATCACTCACCCCTTATTTTCCACTCCACAGATTGTTGATCTTGAGTTAAGAGAATTACCTTCCAGAGATTATCGACTACTAGCAGAGATTCGATATAGAAGGTATATTATTTCTTTTATATATTTGAAAAAATTGTACAGTACTACTTTAAATAGAAGGGAATGTATATGCATCTTAGTACAAGAAATAAGAGTTCTAATTTAAATTGTTAATGGTGTTAAGCATCACAGACAGCCCAATCGGTAAGTAAGTGGAGTTTATAAGTAAATATTATGTTATATAGCAGATTTGGGATGTTACAAATTTAATGGTATCAGAGCAGGATTGGTCGGATGTCTAGTGATGTTTATAACGAAAAGTGAATAGTAAATATTCCATGTAGTACTGTACGATCTGAATATATGATTGATATACTAATGGTAAGTGATAAACGATCTCTGTGATACAGATATGAGTGGAAGAAGGAGAGTGATACGCTCAGTGAGAGAGATAGGCCGAGGTAGGGCAGCACAGATTCCGGAACCGTAAACACCGGAGCCTGCCCCAGGACCTCCACGTCCTCTACAGCTAGAGAGCATTAATAACCGTGTGAACCAAGTAGAGAGACTAGTAGCCGATTTCATGACTATGTATCAGGCGGATAGAGCAGCGGATAGGGCGGAGAGGGAGAGAGCCACAGCTCCCGCAGCCCCAGTAGAGACGCCAGTACCGCCACCGCCGGCACCAGTTGTGCCTGAGCCTCAGCCTATTCCACCACCGGCACCTCAACCACCGGTAGCTCCACCACAGCCATTGATTCAACTGCCTCGAAATGCGAAGTCTTATTGCAATGTGGCATTGGTGAAATCATTTAAAAAGTTGGATCCACCTAAGTTTAAAGGTACTAGGGATCCATTGGCGGCAGAGCAATGGATTATTGAGGCTGATAGATTACTTCAGATTATGAGATGTTTAGAGACAGAGAAAGTAGGCCTAGCAGTGTTCCATTTGGCAGATGATGCGAGACATTGGTGGAAGGTCACTCAGACAGTATTATTTGCTCAGCATCAAGATCTGTCTTGGGATATTTTTGTGGAATCTTTTAGGAGGCAGTATATTCCTAACACTGCTCAGGATAAATTACAGCAGGAATTCATGGGTTTAGTTCAGGACAGCATGTCAGTGGACGAGTATGAGGCCAAATTTACTACACTGAGCCGTTTTGATCCACAAACTAGTGCAAACACCCGATATAAGATTTTGAGGTTTAGAGCTGGTTTGAGGCCATCCATCAGAATGAAGCTAGCCCCATTCGTTATACAGACTTATGATGAGATAGTTCAACGGGCTCAGCTATGTGAGAGGGATTATGAGCAGTTCCAGCTCGATTTCAATAGCAAGAGTAAAGGTAAAGCAAAGGGAAAGACTAAGAGATTTATGGAGGACAAAACAGATATAGAGCAACTTAAGAGAAGTAGACCTACGTGCATACAGATTTCAGATGGCAGAATTAGTAGACCAGCAGTTTCTACTCCTGCTAGTAGCCCTACCACTACTTAGAGGAGTGTTGTACCTTTATGTAGACAGTGTGGAAGGTCGCATGGGTCATGCCCTTGTCCTTTAATGTCTAGGGCATGTTTTAATTGTGGACAGACGGGGCACCTTATCAGGAATTGCCTAATGCTTAGAGAATCTGCTGCTTCTACTATTCCTCCTACCTTACCTCAGAAAGCGGCCCCGGCAGCTCAGAGTGAGCCAGAAAAAGCGACACCCTCACAACCTAGGCGGGCGACAGTCGCAGAGAAGGGTAAGAAGGTTGTGACTCAGGGTCGGGTGTACGCGTTGGATCAAGAGACTGCCGACGCCTCTATTGATGTGATTAAAGGTAAAGTTTATCTATTTGATCTTCCTGTAATTGCCTTATTTGATCCAGGTTCTACCCATTCATTTTTATCGCCTACATGTGCTAACAGGACCCCAGTAGAGCCGGAGTTGTTAGGGTATACTTTGCAAGTGAATACCCCTTTTAAAGATTTCGAGAGGACGGATATTGTATATAGGAATTGTAAGTTGACTATAGGAGAGAAGGTTATGACAGCTAACCTAATTTTGTTGGACATATATGATTTTGATATCATTTTAAGTATGGATTGGTTAGCTGCAAACCATGTTAGTTTGGATTGTAATACTAAGTTTATTACCTTCTCTTATCCCGAAAAGTATATTGTAAAGTTATATTAAATGAATAAAATTGTATGTGAATATATGTTTGTAAAATGACACGTGTACTAAAATTGTGGTTGTGTATGAATGTTTGCTAGTGTGGAGGATGTAGAAAGGAAACATCCAGAGATTCAAGAGATCCCTGTGGTCAAGGACTTCTCGGATGTATTTTCAGAGGATTTACCAGGGTTACCACAGGATCGAGAGACGGAGTTTACGATCGAGTTGGTACCCGGTACGGAGCCGATTTCTAGACCCCCATATCGGATGGCATTGACTGAGTTGGATGAGCTTAAGAAGCAGCTCCAAGAGCTATTAGATAAGAGATTTATACGTCCCAGTCTGTCACCTTGGGGAGCTCCGGTATTATTTGTTCGGAAGAAGGATGGTAGTCTCCGGTTATGTATAGATTATCGGATGTTGAATAGGGCTACCGTTAAGAATAAGTATCCACTACCTCGGATTGATGATCAGTTTGATCAGCTCAGGGGTGCACAGGTATTTTCCAAGATAGACCTTCGATCAAGCTATCATCAGTTGAAGATTAAGGAGTCGGATGTGCATAAGACGGCATTTCAGACTCACTATGGTCACTATGAGTTCTTAGTGATGCCTTTTGGGTTAGCAAATGCCCCTGCAGCTTTTATGAGTTTGATGAATGAGGTGTTTCATCCTTTTCTGGATAAGTTTGTCATAGTATTTATAGATGACATCTTGATTTATTCTAAGACTCCGGGAGAGCATGAGCAGCATTTGCAGATTGTTTTACAGACCCTCAGAGAGCGAAAATTGTATGCTAAGCTTAGTAAATGCGAGTTCTGGCTTGACCATATTATATTTCTCGGACATGTAGTGTCAAAGGATGGGGTGTCAGTTGATCCGTCCAAGATAGAGGCCATTGTTCAGTGGGAAAGGCCTAACACAGTTACCAAGATACGAAGTTTCTTAGGTCTTGCCGGATATTATCGCAGATTCGTAGAGGGATTTTCTAGACTTGCTGCTCCATTGACACGACTCACATGTAAGGATGTAAAGTTCGAGTGGAATGATGCGTGTGAGCGCAGTTTTCTCGAGCTTAAGAAGAGATTGACTAGTGCCCCCGTATTAGCCCTTCCTAACGGATTAGGAGGATTTATGGTGTATACCGATGCATCTGCTCAAGGTTTGGGGTGTGTGCTTATGTAGCATGGTCGGGTTATAGCCTATGGTTCTCGACAGTTGAAGGATCATGAGAGGAATTACTCGACACATGATTTGGAGCTAGCCGCTGTAGTGTTTGCATTGAAGATTTGGCGACATTACTTATACGGGGAGAAATTTCAAATATTTACAGACCATAAAAGTCTGAAATATATATTCTCACAGCGAGAGTTGAATTTGAGGCAGCGACGGTGGATGGAACTATTAAAGAATTATGATTGTGAGATCTTATATCACCCAGGTAAAGCTAATGTAGTAGCAGATGCACTGAGCCGTAAACATGTTGGCATGGTATCTTACATGATGATCAGGGAGCATGATTTGATAGAGCAATTCTCTAACCTCAATTTGACAGTTATTTCCTCTGATCAGTATGGATTTACGGCTAGTTTTCGTATAGAATCGGATTTGATGGATCGAATCAGAGAAGCTCAGAGGAGGGATGATTATTGCATTGAGGTTGCCAGTTAGATTCAGATGGGAGTTATGTCAGATTTTGAGATTGGCACCGATGGGATACTGAGGTTTAGAGGTCGGATATGTGTTCCCGGCGATCAACAGCTTAGAAGTTGATTTTATCAGAGGCCCATACATCTAGGTACACGTTACATCCGGGTAGTACTAAGATGTACCAAAATCTTCGGAGAGTGTATTGGTGGCCTAAGATGAAGAAAGACATCGTTGAGTTTGTTGCTAGATGTCTGACATGCCAGCAGATTAAGATTGAGCATCAGAAGCCGGCAGGTATGCTTCGACCATTATCGATTCCTATGTGGAAATGGGAGCATATTACTATGGATTTTATTATGGGATTACCATGGACCCGGAAGGGGTATGATGCTATTTGGGTGATAGTGGATAGATTGACTAAATCTGCTCATTTCCTGGCCATGAGATCTACAGATTCAGTTAGTGCTTTGGCCGAATTGTATGTCAAGGAGATAGTGAGGTTACATGGTGTTCCAGTGAGTATTACCTCTGATAGGGATTCCCGCTTCACCTCTCATTTCTGGGAGAGATTTCAGGAGGCTATGGGATCCCAACTGAGTTTTAGCACCACTTTTCATCCACAAACTGATGGGCAGTCCGAGCGTACGATACAGACGCTCGAGGATATGTTGAGAGCGTGTGCATTGGATTTTAGAGGCTCATGGGACGATCACTTACCCCTGGCAGAGTTTGCTTATAACAATAGTTTTCATACGAGTATCGGCATGGCACCGTATGAGGCCTTGTATGGTAGATGATGCAGATCTCCGATAGCATGGGAAGAAGTGGGAGACCGTAAATTACTAGCTCCCAATTTGGTCGAGCAGGCTTCTCGTGATATTCGGATGATTTGTAAGAGGCTCAGAACGGCTCAGAGTCAGCAGAAGAGTTATGCAGATACCAGACGCCGACCACTAGAGTTTGTAGTGGGTGATTATGTGTTTTTAAAGATCTCACCATCCAAAGGTATAATGAGATTCGGGAAAAGAGGAAAATTGAGTCCTCGATATATTGGGCCATATGAAATCTTAGATCGCGTTGGAGATGTGGCATATCGGTTAGCACTACCACCAGAGTTATCAGGAGTGCATAACATATTTCATGTCTCGATGTTGAGAAAATATCATCCAGATCCTTCTCACGTGATTCGACATGAGCCACTAGAGATCAGAGAGGACATGAGTTACGTTGAGAAACCGGTACGGATCCTGGATAGGAAGGATAAGGTATTACGATCTAAGACGATTTCTTTGGTTAAAGTGCTCTGGCAGTATCATAACGAGGAGGAGGCTACTTGGGAGTTAGAAAGCCTTATGCGTGAGAGGTATCCAGAGCTCTTCCAGTGACCGGTCCAAGTTTAAATTTGGAGGACCAAATTTCTTAAGGTGGGGAGAAATGTAAGATCCAAATTTTATTGTACTATATACCATATTTGTACATGATTAGTAGTGGAAATAAATTTCTTTTGTGAAATTTAAGAAATATTGAATGTGAATTTTCACTCTTTATTTTAAGCTATGAATTACAATATGGTGTATATGAATGAGGGTTGAGTATTAAGAGATGCATGGAAAGCATCAGGTTGAAAAGAATGCAAAAGAAATAGAAGGAAAATCTGGGTTGAAATGTGAAAGCATTAAATGAAGAAATAAATGAGATAAAACAAAATTCATGATAGTAGCTAGTATTGGTGTGGAGAGGAAGAAGGGAAGAAGAGAGGAAAGTCAATATAAGAGGCTATAAGTGGACTTCACGCCACTTTGCTCCCCTTGACAATTTGGTTTGAGTAATTAATGATAGGAAAAGAGGAGACTAAAATGTCAATTATAGTGGCTGGCTAGAAGTGGGGAGAAGAGGAAGGAGAAAAGAAGGGAAAAAGGAAAGAAAATTAGTCAAAACTGTAGCAAGAAAATAAGGTGGCGTGGACTTTCCTTAATGAATTGTGGAAAAAACTTCACCTCGCCATTTAATGGAATCGCCATTTTTCTCTGTCATTTAATGAGTTATAAGACAGAGTAATGATGAAGAAAACAGGATAAGGAAACAGGTGATTGGTTCTAACAAGATTTAACTTGTATATATAAGGAGGAATATGTGAGAAGAAGAATCAACGTAACAACTTCATCTTCTCCATAAAACTCCTCGCCAGTCTATTTTCACTGCAAACTCACATGCAGTCCTCCCATTTCTCTCATATCTAAGCCATGAAAACTTCATTTTTAGTTAGCCAAACCCTTCCGCAGTGTTGAAAAGCGAAGGAATAAGAGAAGTAAAGCTAAGGGAGGCAAGAAAACATTCTGTTTTTGGAAGAGCAACTGGGTTAAGGTGAGTTCCATAATTTCCATGGTTCTCTTGATATTCAATACTGGATTTCTATGTTTCATAATGTAATAAACATAGATATAGCCTTGTTTTAGCTAAATCTTGCTAGAATATATAAGAACTAGAACAAGGTGTAGTCTGAATCGAGAATAGACAATGAAAATACTGGAACTAATGATAATGGGCGAGCTAAAATTTAGAATGTGGAAGTGGGCGAGGTCGCCACATGCAAATTTAATACATAGGCGAGCCGCCAATGAACAAAACAGTAGTGTTAGGCGAACTCTCATGCAGAGGCATGGCGAGTTGAATGGTCGGGTGAGATCCCATGTTGGGCGAGCTCCCACGTATTGGCCAAATATGGATGGCGAGTAGGATTGGGCAATCTTCCACGTGTAAGCCCACTAACGGATGGTGAGCTATGTAGGCGAAGGGCGAACTGAGTCTCGCCAAAGTGTCACCAATATTAGGAAAATATAAATAGTTTTGGAAAATATTCGAAAAAGGAATATTAATAGTTTTAATAAATTTGTGCAGACGGGAATTAAGAAAGGCGAACGAGAAGCAAGGCTTCCTCAGAAGAGGTAAGGGAGTTGTGTGTGAAAAGAATGCATTTCCTGTGGAGTTAAATTTATGAAATTACTGAGAAATGGTTTTGGTTTATGACATGCATGTTATTCTGATAAATTGCTTTGTTGTGGGCGAACTGGTTTGGCTAACGAGCCACTTGGGCGAGCTCACTTTTTAATTTTTAATATCTTGGGCGAGTAGCCCTGTTTAAGAAGAAACCTGGGCGAGCTAAAGTGGTGAACCCTTTTAATGTTGCCTTGGGGCGGGTGAACCCTGTGTTTTTATGGGTGGGCGAGTTGACTATGTCAATGCCATAAAGGGCGAGCCACTAAGGGCAAGCCAGTTTTTGTTTGTTGTTTTAAAAGTAAGGTTGTTGGGCGAACAGAAGTTCACCGCAATGGGCGAACTAATTTATGAGTATTTCTCAACGAAATAAAAATGAATTATTTTTACTATTTTGAAAATAGAAATATGAAACCTTTTTGGGGCGAGTTGACCTTGGCCGAGTTGACCAATGGCCGAGTTGACCAGTTGGTGAGTTGACCAATTGGCGAGTTGACCATGGACGAGCCAGATTGGGCGAGCCGACCATGGGCGAACAGATTTTAAATTACATTTTCAATGAAAATGAGAATAATACCTTTTTGAAATTATTATAAATTAAATATGATTTTGAGACTTTAGACCCCTAGTTTTATGCATTATTATGAGTTATAAGGCTGATGGTCCCGCCAAGTCATTAGCGGTCTCGAGGTCACTTGGCAAGTGGACCCCGAAGACCACCCATAGATCTACTGTATCCCTGTTGGGATAATTATTCCGTTCTCGCAAGGGGGAGGGGGAACGATGATAGCATGATTATTTATAGGGTGATGCCTAGTCTCGACTTGATGATTTCTGAGAGGATTTGTTGAATCCTTTTTCATTGTTTATTTTATGATATTGTAACTGTTTAGCAAATGATTTGACTATCACAAATGGTATTACAATATCCATTGTTTTTCCTAATGGGTTTACTGTTGAAAGAAATAAATTAAATAAAGAATATGGTTTTACTGGTATAATGCTAAATACACTTCCTTACTGAGCACGTTATCGTTCACCTCTTATTTTCCACTCCACAAATTGTTGATCTTGAGTTAAGAGAATTACCTTCTAGAGATTATTGACTGCTAGCAGAAATTCGATATCGAAGGTATATTATTTCTTTTATATATTCGGAAAAATTGTACAGTACTACTTTAAATAGAAGGGAATGTATATGCATCTTAGTACAAGAAATAAGAGTTCTAATTTAAATTGTTAATGGCGTTAAGCATCACAGACAGCCCAACCGGTAAGTAAGTGGAGTTTATAAGTAAATATTATGTTATATAGTAGATTTGGGATGTTACACTTTTTGACAAAAGCCTTCCAACGAGACAATATTTCCCTTCCTGATCATTTGATTCCAACCAGTCTTTGTCGATCACCACATCTTCTTGCTCATCTTCCATAAGTTTTACCATGACCACATCTCTTCTAGACCTTCTGCCATACTTACACAAAACAAACAGAGACAGAAACAAAGAAACAGAGGCAGGAACCCTCAATAAGTAATTATGAGGGACATAAAACAAAAACTATAAGAAACAAAACTCTCATGTCCTGGAACGGAGAGACTAAAACGAGAAGCATTTGCTTGTTAAGTTTTTTTTCACTACTAATAAAGATGACAGTGAGTACTCTATAAACGAGTATCCAATATTATTCGACTTGATTAAATAGAATTAGAGTATTTTTATAACAGCCCGTTACCACATTTTTCACGTATTTCTATATACTTTTTCGGTTGGGCTGTCTGTGATGCCATTAACATTCTACAGTGATAGCAATAAATGATAAACATTTATTTAACAAATATGGAATATGAAAATTTTTTTCACTATTCCTTACATCTGACATCCCCTATTGTCCTTGTTTCAATAAAGTAGTACTGTATACTTATGTCTGAAATGTAAAAGAGATGTGACTGTACCTGTCATATTTAACATAATTTACCCCAGCGCTTTACTTGTAGTTATATCCATTTGGGATATAATTCTCTAACTCTGTGTCTTTTATCTGTGGAGTTAAAACAAAGGGGTGAGTGAATCACGCGCTCAGTAAAGGAGACGTATGCTGCTTTAAAGAAAGCAAAACTATATGCCACAAAGTATTTATTTTTCGTAAAATCATACCAAGTAAGAAAACAGTGGATATAGTAAACAATACTCTCAATGCACCATTTAAATCACTGGTTAAACAGTTTACAATATAAGGTAGTAAACAGTAAACAGAATTCAATAAATCCTTTCATGTAAATAGAAATCAACAAGTTGAGACTATGCATCACCCTACAAAAAATCATGCTCTCATCGTTCCCTACCCCTTTCCAGGAACACAAGCAATCCACTTTTGGGGTACACTTGTAGGCCATCGCCCCTCACGGCTATCTCGACTAGATCTATGGCCATAATTTATAGGTGTTCCTCGGGTCCACTTGCCAGGTGACTTCGAGACTGCTGATGACTTGGCAGGTCCATCAGCCTCACAAATAACAATGCATGAAACTAGGAGCCTAAGTCTCAAAATCAATTTATATATCATAAAGCACCTTTAAGGAATTATTTCACCTATATTATCATTTTCTCAAAATGATTTGATTTCCAAAAAGGTTATATAGTTTCTGTTTATAAACATAATAAAAATAACCCGCATTTCGTGTGAGAAAAATGCCAAATAAATCAGCTCGCCCATGGTCAACTCGCCCATAGTGGCTTGCCCATGGTCAGCTCGCCCATAGCGGTGAACTAGTGTTCGCCCGCCAACATTAGCTTTTAAAAACAATTTAAACTGGCTCGCCCATAACGGTTCGCCCATGGTCAACTTGCTCCTTCTGGCTTGCCCATGGCTAGTTCACCCACTATGGCTTTTAATGGCCAGTTCGCCCATTGTCACAAAAAGGGATCGCCTTTTTTTGGCTTGCCCGGCTTTTTTATTAAAACATGGGTTGCCTACAATTGGCTAGCCCAAAAATCATAAAGGGTCGCCTTTGTAGCTCGCCCGGGGTTTATTGAAATAGGATCGCCCGCCCAAAACATTACAAAAGGGTTCGCCTGCATTGACTCGCCCGGATCTTCTTAACAAAGGGTTCGCCCGCCCCAAAACATCATAACAGGGGTCGCCTTCTATTGGCTAGCCCAGATTTCAATTAAAACAACAGTCGCTCGCCCCGAAACATCATAAATGGGATCACCCATTTTGGCTCGCCCACCCTTTTATCAGTTCACCCAAATCAACGTAGAGGTTTGCTTTATAGCTCGCCCAAGATCAAAACCATTTATCAAATAATGCATGCCATAAACCAAAGCATTTTCTCAATAATTTTCATAAAATTTAACTCCACAGGACATGCATTCACTTCACACACATCTCCCTTACCTGGTCTTACGAAACCCTGCTTACCGATCATCTTCCCGATCGCTTTTACCGACTCCTAATTCCCGGCTGCAAAATAATTTATTAATATTATTAATATTTCTTTTCGAATATTTCCAGCACTTTGGCAAGAATTGAGATAAATCAACTAGCTCGCCCAAAGAGATCCTACTAGCTCGCCCAACCGAGCTCGCCATTCATTAACTAGCTTACATGTGGGAGCTCGTCGAACATTCTCGCTATTCTCATATTGGCTTATTCGTGGGAGTTCGCCCATATTCAACTCGCCATACCTATGGTTAAACTAACATGTGGCGACCTCGCCACTACCACATTCCATATTATTTAGCTCGCCCATGATAGCTAAGCTCGCCCAACACATCATTTTTACATCATTTTCAGTATCTTCCTTTGTTCATTCTTGATTATTTTCCAAATTATATCTTGTTCTAGTTTCCTATATATTCTAACAAGACTTAACTAAAACAAGACTATATCTATGTTTATTATGTTGAAAAACATAGAAATCTGCCATTGAATATCAAGAGAACCATAGAAATATGGAAACTCACCTTAACTGAGTTGTTCTTCCAAAAACAGAGTGCTTTCTGCTTCACTTAGCTTTACTTTGCTTATTCCTCAGCTCTTCAAACGATGTATAAGAGGTTTAACTAACTAGAGGATGAAGTTTAGTAGATCAAGCATGGCAGAAATGAAAGGAACAAAACCTAAACTTGCAGTTGCATAGTTTTCATGAAGAAGATGGAGTTTGCTAAATCGATTTTTCCTCAAGTGTTTCTTCTTATATAGCCATGCTAATCCAATCAGAACCCATCACTTGGCCTTTATTCCGCTTCTTTCATCATTTCACGTCTTATCATGCATTAAAAACTGAATAAAAATTGCAGCAAAAAGGAACGGCTATGGGAAACTATTTTATGCACGTTTTGACTTACTTCACTTTGCCATTAATTGTCTAAACCAATTTGTACAGGAGAAGCAAAGTGGCGTGAAGTCCATAGCCTCTTTTCTTGACTTATTGCACCTTTGTTTTATTCCTCAACCAATAAGGTTAATTCCTTTATTGACTTTAGCATCCTCACTTAATTTTCTTCAGCTGTGTGGCGTACAAGGTCAATTTTAGCTGTACGGTTCTAATTTATTATTTCCAGATTGCCAGCTTTTATTTCCATTTTGTCCGTGCTAATTCCAGTTCCAGTTCGCCTATTCAACCTGAGACCTCAGCTCGCCCACTCCATTTCAATTTGCCAACTTAAGATTTGGCAATTACTTGCTGATTTCCTTTTCTTGGCGATCACATTGAGATTTGGTGAGTAGCTATTGCCTTTCTCGCCAACTAGGCTATCATTTGCACCTCTATATGGGCGATCACATTACTCGCCATACTCACTCTTTGGGCAATCATTACTACGTTCATTTGGGCGATCATTGCCCTCGCCTCATTCTGGCGATCATCTTAAGCAACTAAACTTGGCGAACTTACCTATTCGCCAAACAGGCAAGTAAACCAACTCGCCATCATGCATTGGCGCTCATCCCTTGCTCGCCCATTGGCGAGCTCTTCCATTATAGTACTCGCCCATAGAGTGTTTCATAGGGATTGCTCCATTCACATCCCAAGTTAAGAAGCTTTTCACTCAAGTGGAAATCAACATTCATTATTTATTTAATTTCCTTTATCAAATTTTATAAAATTTGTGTCTACAGTAGTGTAGAATCAGGTCTTACAATTTTACAATCCAATTCAAATAGGGTTCAATTAGTATAATTATTACATATGACGGGTTCAAATAGGGATAGGATAGTGATCTTAGAGTGTCCACTACTCGAATTCAATTATAAATAATAATTTCTTAAAATGATATATATTTTTATTTAAAAATTTTACAGGCTATCTATTTAGTCCACCTAAAAGTGATTAAATAAAGTTTAAGTTATTAAACTTTGGGACATCTCAATTAGTATGGGCTTTGCAATGTGTAGAGACCCAGTATTTTATTTTATTTTCATGATGGGCCAAAATAAAATAAAATATACTTCAAGTATAAATAGGTTATGTTCCACAGTCTAAACATAACTTGATTCTCATAACAAATCCCATCGTTGAGTGAGATACAGATTCTCTCAAAAGTTTAGACGTAGAAGACTCTAACCCCAAGAAATCAATTCTAATGGATTCAGGTACTCTTCCATATTACTTTTCTTGATGATTAAACATGCAATCCTGGATATGCTTGTTTGTATGAATTTCCGACATTAAATCCTTCTGACTCATCAAAATATCCAGATTAATTTCTCCCCTGTGAACAGAGGATATAACAATTTTGTTTGGATTTATCAGTTTAAGCAGGAAACTCGATGCTTTGATATTATTGATTATTCTTTTATTTAAAGAATTATCCCATCTCAATTGAAAATGCAAATACCTTTTTAGAAAGAAAGCAAGCTCTGCTTTAGATTTTTAGATTTGCATGGTGAGTGAGTTTGAGCCTTTGGATTATTCGTTTTTTCGGTTACAGAGTGAAATTAAATAGCAAGAAAACGAACAAGAAAACTAACTAAGACACTTTATAACCCCATGAGCCTGCTAATAGAAGATGGTGTAATTCAAAAGGAGGGTCAACCAGCTTTTCAAAATTGTTCCATTTCATAGGCTGCTTTTGCCAAAAGATCTGCACAAGAGTTCCCCTCTCTTAAGACATGTTGCAACTCCATATAGCAAAATCTTTGAAGAATTGGATCATTATTTTAGGATTATCTGCCACAAGGCATGGAAGCACGGCTTCTGCTGTGCATTTCATGTCCTCTAGTTGTAGTTTTGTCCGGACTTAATAGCAAAATATATCCTTAACTTTTTGCATAAAATGGAATTAAGCACTCAATGTTTTATTTCATGAAAATCAATCCATAAATTGTTGTTTTGCTGTAAATAAATCCTTAATCTTTCAAAATCATGCGATTAAGTCTAAATCTATTAAATGACACTAACTGTCGTTAGGACATCCTACATGGATAGCTTAGTTGGTTGCCACATGATATGCCACGTGCGCAATACTAATGGAAGTTAGTGCCATTTAATAGATTTGGACTTAATTGCTTGCTTTTGAATGATTAAGGGTTTATTTACAGTAAAATAATAATTTATGAACTGATTTTCATACAATAAAATATTAAGGGCTTATATACATTTTGTGCAAAAGGTTGAGCGTATATCTGACGATTCGGTTCGATTCAGTATAAATTCGATACGTATTTATACAAAGAATCGGTTTTATCATGAATTGGTAGCGTATCTATCGATACATAACTGAATCGATACGTATCGTATGATACACCGATTCACTTCGATACACTTTAGAGTAACAATGGGCCAGGCCCAAAAAAAATCTGATTTGGCCCAATTAACGAAAAATGCAATTTTAATAGTTTTTTAACCTAAAAAACACTTAAAAACATATTTTCTATATAATTTAATCTTGAAATATTGAAAAAAATGAACTTTTAGTTAGAAAATTAAAAATAAAAAATATATAAAAATATTATTTAAAAATATATACTATTAATGAAGATGTTAAGTGTTTGAAAAAAATCATACTTTTTTTATTTTTATCATATATTTACTTAATCCTACTAATAGGTATAATATTTTTAATATTTTATTTATCTTATATGTGTATATATTATTTATAATTAATTTTAAAGTTATTTACCGTATCTTACGATACGATACGATACTCGATCCTTAAAAATAAAATTTCGATTCACGATACGTATCTCAATTTAATAACTATAGTGGAAAGAAAAATAAAAAGATGGAAAATTGGAGGGAGAGAAAAATGAAAAGATAGAAAATATTAATTTTTTTTTCTTAAATGTTCTTGGTAAGAAAGATGAAAAATCATCATCATCGTTATTATCAGAGCCTCTATCCCAATAGATTAGGGTAGGTTACATGAACTAATATCTGAAATCACGTTGAATCATCCATATGGATTCTCCTCCTTCACACATTCCTAAGACCATGCTTTCATCCAACTTCAATACCTCCATATCTTTTCGAATTACTTCTTTCCAAGTCTTTTTCGATCTTCCTCAAGTCCTTACCCTTCTTTCCTCATTCATAGCCTCCACTCTCCAAACTGGAGCACCTACAAATTTACGTCATATGTGTCCAAACTGACGTAACCAACTTTCACACATCTTGTCTTTGATAGGTACAACTCAAACCATATTACAGATGTCTTCATTTCTCATTCTATCCTTTCTTATATATCCACACATCCACCGAGAATTTGCATTTCTAGTAGTGTAAGATCTGATTTTACCCTACTGTAGACCTTAATCTCATAAAATGGATATTGGAAATTAAATAAATAAAGAGTATTGATTTCCATTTAGTTGAAAAGCTCCTTAAGTTGAGTAGTAAATGGAGCAATTATGGAGAAATAATGTATGGGCGAGTATACAAAATAGCTCGCCAACGATTTAGCGAGGAAGGATGTTCGCCAATGGGTGAACAGATCGCCAATGGTGATGGCGAATTGGTTGGTGTCAAGGGCGAAAAGGTGTGTTCGCCAACGTGTGAGGTGAATCAGAACAAGGTTGGCGAGTTGAGCATACCTGGTGATCGCCTAATTGGGCGAGAACTTGTGATCGCCATACAGAAGGGCAAAGAATAGCTTAGATTGGCGAGAAGGCAACTGCCATTCGCTAAGTCTCAATGTAATTATAAAGAAAAAAGAGAATTTCTTTTAATTGCCAAGATAAAGCTGGCAATTGATGGTTGGCGAACTGGTGTAGTGTGGTGAGCAGACGAGGTGGAGACCGGGAATTAGCTTGTGTGGACAAAGGAAAATGGTTTCAAAACAATTAGCAGCCAAGATTGACTTTGTGAGATATACGGTCGATGACAATAAATGAGGAAAAGTTAAAGTCAATAAGGGAATTAGCCTTATTGGTTGAGGAAGTAAACAAAGTCTGCAGCAGAAGAAAAAGAGTGTGAAAGGGAGACTTTCACGCCACTTGTGCTTCAGTTTTCTTCATGCATTAAAGGAGTGATGGACGTGAAATGATGAAAGAAGCAGATAAGGGACAGGCGGTAGCTAGTGATTGGTTGAGCAGGGTTATATAAGAAGAAACACTTGAGGCAAATCTGTTTAGCAAACTTCATTTTCCTTACGAGGGTTATGCAACTGCAAGGTTCTGTTCCTTCCATTTTTGCTATGGTTGATCTAATAAGCTTCACCCTTAAGCTGGCTAAACAAGCAAAACAGCTTGCAAACCTTTCCTTCTTAGTTGGTTGAACTAAAAGTATAAGCAAAGGAGGCCAACGTGAGACAGAAAACAACCTGTTCAGGAAGTGCAATTGGTTGAGGTGAGTTTCATATTTTCTGAGGATTTCCTGATGCTCAATGATAGATTTCTATGTTTTATGAAGTAATAAACATAGATACAGTCTTGTTTTTAGTTAGATCTTTGGAGAATATGAAAATAAGGAAAATAATGGAATAAGTGACGACAATGGCGATTACAGTGATCGCCCATGTTGAAAAGTAAGTAATCGCCAATGAGGCGAGTAGAAGATAAGGAGCTTGCCAATGTAAAGCCTGTGTTCAAAGGGCGAGAACGCCCAATTCTAGTGAAATGAATTCATGGGCGAGCTCAAATGCAGAGGCGTTGGGCGAATAGGTATTGTGGGCGAACTCCCACAATTAAGCCAATTTAGGCCTCGTGAGTTGAATGTTGGGCGAGCTCACAAAACCACGGTGAGTAATGGCGGGCAAGATGCCACGTGGTAGCCATATGGTGAATAGCGAGCTCATCTGGGCGAACTAGTAGAGCTCTATTTGGGCAAGTAGTCATTTGATTTATTTCAATTTCGCCCAAGTAATGGAAAAATATTTATAAAGAAAATATTAATGGAATTTATATAATTTGCAGCCGATAATTGGGAATGGCTATGGGCGAACAGAGAGCAGGGCGAAGCAAGGCTTCGTTTCTAATACGTAAGGGAGATGTGTGTGAAGTGATGCATGTCCTGTGGAGTAAATTTTATGAAAACAATAAGTTAAATGCTTTGTTTTCTGACATGCATTGTTTGAGGAAAGTTATTTGATAATTATTTTTGATACGGGCGAGCTAAAAGCTGACCCCTATATTATTTTCTGGACGAAATTGGTTAAAGGCGGGCGAGCTAATGAGGGCAAGCCCTTGTGTTTGTTTTGTTTTAGGGCGAAAATCTCTTGATTTAATAAAGGGCGGGCGAGCCATTTGGGCAAACCCTTTTTCATTTTATTTGGGGCAGACGACCCCTAAGTTGAGAAAGTTGTTGTTAAGCTATTGAAGGCGAGCCGGTTTTACTTAAGGTTTTAAAAGAAAGAATTGGCGGACGACTATATGTTAACCCGTTTTGGAGTGACCATGGCGAAGAGATTTTCGGTGGTATTTTTCTTGAGGAAAAATTAGCCATTTTAACATTTTAAAAATGGAAAATATAAATTCTTGGTATTAGTGGGCGAGCCAAATCTCTTATAAAAATGAGGCGGGCGACCCCTTTTGTTATGAAAGCTATGGGCGAGCCAAATGGGCGAGCTGACTATGGCGAATAGGTTTCACGTTTCCAAGGTTTCTAAATTGAAAAATAAACTAATTTTATCTTTGAATATAAAAAAAAATTTAGAAATATGAAACATTTGGCGAGTTGATTACTGGGCGAGCCACTGAGGGCGAGCTGATTTTGTTTTCAAGTTTAAAAGCAAGATGGCAGGCGAACACAGGTTCTCCGTGTTGGGCGAACTGTCATGGGCGAGCCATATCGGGCGAGTCGACCATGGCGAACAGGTTTCGCTTTTTCCAAAATTTCTTAACGAAAAATGAATTGTTTTCATTATGTTTTTGGGTGAGTTGACTATGGGCGAACTAGCCATGGCGAGTCAGTTTAACCCGTGCCTTTCTCACACGGAATTCAGTGAGATTGCGGGCTGTTTTTAAAACCTTTTTGGAAAGAAAATGATGACATTATGAAATAATTCCTTAAAGGTTTTTTTTCATGAGATATAATTTGATTTTGAGACGTTAGGCCTCTAGTTCATGCATTCATATTGCGTGACCCGCCTAGGGCGGTGGCTCGGTCGATGGGCCAAGGAGTGCACCTCAGGGCGTCACAGGGCTGATGGACCCGCCAAGTCATCAACGGTCTCGAGGTCACTTGGCAAGTGGACCCGAGGACCACTATAGATTATGGCCATAAATCTGAGATAGCCGTGAGGGGCGATGGCCTACGGGTGCACCCCAATAGCGGCAGATTCCGTTCTCGCAAGGGGGAGGGGGAACGATGATAGCATGATTTATTTGTTGCCTAGTCTCAACTTACCAATTTCTGTTTACTGTGAAGATTTGTTGAAATCCTATATAGTGTTTACTACATTTTAAAGTAAACTGTTAGCCAGTGATTTGAATGGTGTTTTAAGAGAGTTGTTTACTATATATCCATTGTCTTTTCTTCTGGGTTATTATTAAGAAAAGAATAAATGTGTTATGATATATAGTTTTGCTTATTTTAAAGCAGCATATATTTCCTTTACTGAGCGTATGAATCGCTCACCCCTTTGTTTTTAACTCCACAGATAAGACGTACACGGAGTTGAGAGAATTAGCTCTCAGATGAGTATAGCTATGCTTAAAGCACTGAGGCATGGCACGTTAAATGTGACAGGTACAGTCTCTTCTCTTTTACATTTCAGACATATGTATACAGTACTACCTTAGTGAAATAAAGGTTAATAGGAGATGTCAGATTAAAGGAATAATGAAAAGAAATTTCATATTCCATAATTAATAGATAAATGTTTATCATTTATCACTGTTACTGTTGAATGTTAATGGCATTGCAGACAGCCCAACCAGTAAAGTTGTATGGAAATACGTGAAAAATGTGGTAACGGGATGTTACAAGTAGACTCATCTTCTGTGTATGTAGTCTCTTAGTCGCCCAACATTCACTACCATATAACAATGCTGGTCTAACAACTGTCTTGTAAAACTTACCTTTCAACGACATAGGAATTCTTTTATCGCACAACATAGTTATGGCACTTTTCCACTTACTCCATCCAACTTGGAAGAAAGATGAAAAATGTGTAAGAAAAATATAATTTTATTTACTTCTATTGCTTCGTAGAGTTGAAAATTAGAAGGAAAGAAAATAAAATTATATTAATTTACTATTATATCATTAATGAGCTATGATAACAAAATAAAATTAAAAGAATAAAAGATAATCTTGTAATTATACATACCTGACTCACACCCTCTCATTTTCTCTTCACCAATCTTTAAAATTTGGAATAATTTGGCTTTGTTAATAAGGAAAGAAAATTGCAATCTTTCCCATTTTCTTTCCTCACACTTTTCCTTTCTACCAAGCATTAAGAAAACTATTTTCCTTCTGTTTTTCCACACACCTTTTTCCATCCTTCTACTTTTTCACCCTACCAAGCACATCCTTCTACTTAAAGTGTGAAACACAAAGAGGAAGAAGTGGTCCAACAATATAGGGAATGGCTAAGAGCGTCTCCGATGAGGAAATATTTTAGAAGCAACCAAAGATCTAGTAATTTGGTGAACCAAGATGGGGAGCATACAATTCACCAATCTATCAACAAGGAAGCGTTAGTCACGTTTAGTCTAGTAGGCTAGAAAACAATGACGTGGAGTAAAGCTAGACAAAATAAGAAGAAAGTGTGGTTTCCATGCATCTTTTGGAGCGAATGCTTAGGGAACACTGGGCGGAGGGGGGGCTGGCTATGCTATGGAAGGAGGATCTCAAACTTTACCTTAGAAGTTTCTCAAAAAACCATATTAATATGATCGTAAAGGAAGGCCAATGAACCAAGAAATGGCATGTAACGGGCATTTATGGAGAGACTGAAATGTGAAGAATAATGGAAACTTGGAATCTCTTGAAATTTTGGCTGAACAAAGTGAGATGGCTTTGATATGTGTGGGTGATTTTAATGAAGTTCTCTGGCAACAAGAGAAGACAGCAGGGGTACTAAGAAAAGAAGAACAAATGATTGCTTCTAAAGATGCTTTGGAGGATTGTGGTTTAGATGATCTTGGATATGAAGGAAGATGGTTCACGTGGGAAAGAGGGAATTTAGCATCAAATAATATAAGGGGGAGATTAGATCGGGGGATTGCTAATAGGAAATGGAGTGAGTTATTCCCGGATTATGTAGCTAAACACTAGTGAGGACAACTAAAGGAGAAGTGAAAAGGAATAATCGACGTAGAAGTGGGAGATTCCATTTAAAAGTAAGTGGACGCAATGAGACAAGTGCAAAAAAAAAAGCTTGGCAGCAGAATGGGTCAAGGAAGATAACTGAGCAGATGGTACGAACTAGGCAGTCCCTTAGCCTATGGACCAAAGCTACACGAAGGGATTTCAAAAAGAATATAATTATGTTAGAGAAGAAACTAAACAAGAAAAAACAACCGTCGGATGAAAGCTTATGTGAATTAAAATATATTTTGGGTGAACGTAATGAATGGTTAGAGAAGGAAGTGATCATTTGAACGCAGAGATCCCAGGTAAGTTGGATACGAGAAGGGGATAAAAACACAACATACTTTCATGCCCAGGCCTCGGTCAAAAAAAAAAAAAACACAGAAATCATATCAAGGGTTTAGAAGACGCGAATGAAGAATGGAAGGAGAATGAGTAGAATATCCAACTTATTGCCACTAACTATTTCAAACTCTATGTCAATCTCAGTCCCATTTTGAAGACATTTTTGAGGACATTGATCTCGTGTATCAAAGGAGATGAATAATGCTCTACTTGCAGAAATTATAGCTAAAGAGATCCACATAGCCATTAAACAAATGCATTTCACTAAGGCTCCAGGACTTGATGGTATGTTGGCTTATCATAAATTTTGGAATATTATAGTTAAAGATGTCATTGGTTCTTGCTTATCTTGTTTAAAAGGACATGAGAGTCTTTCCAATGTTAATCACTCCTACAGTCCTCATCACAAAAACTAAAGAACCAAGGAAAATTACAGTAATTAAAACCTTTTAGTCTATTCAATGTGCTTTACTTAATTTAGTGAGACACCATTTTTTTTTTGTTTTTACGGAACAATTGATATTTGATAATGTTTTAGTAGCATATGAAGTACTTCACACTCTAAAAACAAAAACCAACAAGAGAGATAGTTTATTTGCCTTCAAATTGATATGAGTAAAGTATATGACCAAGTAGAGTGAAATTTCCTAGAGGTAAAAATGTTATGTTGTTTCATCTAAAATGGGTTTCCTTGGTTATCTTTTATTAATTTGCATAGAAGAATTATCCTTTCTTTACCTGAAAGTCACAGGAATGGTTTACTATATGGAGTCAAAACCAATCAAACTGGACCTTGGTGAGTGATCTTTTCTTTGTAGACAATAGCTTACTTTTCACAAAAGCGAATACTGGTGAAAACAAAAAGGTGAACGTGTGCTACATAAAAATTTTTATTTGTTCTTTGACCTTTAACACTTTTTTTTTATTTTTTTATATTTAAAATTTTTTAACTATAAAGCATTTTAAATTATTATTTAATAAAATTATTAAATAATTTTTAAATATTTACTAACAAAAGTATCAGTTGATATAAGAAATTATTTTAGTACTTTTCAATTTTTTAAAGATTTTATTTTACATAAAAATAACTTTAATAAATTTCAAATATTTATTAACTTTTCAAATATAAAATATATTTTTTTAAATTTTATTTTGTACAAATTTTAATCTAATATCTTTAATAATCATTTTCTCTTTTACACCTGACCACATTATTGTATTTGTATCTAAACAAATACTAGATCTAAACTCGTGTGATACATAGTTACAATTTTAATTTATAATAATTTTTTAAAAATATTTTGAAATACATGTTGAATAATGTATTAAAAAACTTGATGCATATACAAAATACACAAATTAAAATTAATTTGTTTAATAAAAAATTTTCAATGCATAATATATAAATCCTTAATAAAAAATTATTGGTTTATGTTTCATATTTTAAATTGATTTATTTTTAAATTTTAAATTTAAATGATTCCAAATTAATCTAATAAAATTAATTAGTATTGAAAACTTTATCTTTTAGGGTTTTTAAAAAAATCATTTATAATAGTCTCAAACATTAAAAGTAAGGTAAAAATGTAAATAAAAATAAAATAAATTATTATTTAAAATTTTAAAATTTAAATTAATTTAAAATAATTAAATACAATATTTAAAATAATACACATTTGAAATTATTAGATAATCCATATGGATTTTTTTACCAAAAAAATTTATTGAACAAATAAAAAATAAATAATTGAATAAATAAATTTGAAAAAGGAATGAAATGAAATTGAAAAAAGACGTGGAAGTTTAATTCAATACTAAAATATATAGCTTAAATACTTCATTTTAGATTTTTGATAAAAGATTTAAAACTTTAAGCTAGTTCCAATCAATATATATGGATTTTTTTAATTTAAAAATTACATAATAAGTGATAATAGAATATTCAAATTCTAAGATAAATTTTATTTGATGTAAATGAAGATAATACGATTAAAATATAATTTTTTTTAATTTCATATATTTTAAAATTAAATAATCAATGGACTAAGATTATTTATAAAAAATTAAAATTAGTTTATTATTCCAAGTGCTTTGGCTTTTATATATTTGTATAATATAAAGATTATTATCAAAAACTAAATCTTATTGAAATTGTAACTTTAATTTGGATTCACGATTAGGTGATTCTTCATGAGCATTTTATACTTTAATGACAAAAAAAATTCATCCCACCACACATCATGTGTTCATATAAAATACATATGTTTTTTTCTTACCATCCAAGTAAAAAATTTATACCAAAATTAATTGTTTCTATAAATATGTTTTTAATGTATATAACAATAGTGTATATATATATATATATATATATATATATATATATATATATATATATATATTTCAGTAAAAGAAGAGAAAAGAAATTGATAAATGATATCAAACTTTCTTTAATTTTAATATATATATATATATATATATATATATGTATATATTGATAAGAGTCATACTAAGGGTCATGGGCCTTGTTATTAGTCAGACTGAAGGTCATTGGGCCTAAAGATGGATTGAGCCCAAGAGGAAAGGTGACTCAAGAAGACCATAGAAGATCCATTAAGTGACCATTGAACTTGTGGGTCTAAAAGGTAATTACATGCCAAATAACTCCTATAAATAAGTTACAGATATCATTTTTATTCTCTGAGCTCTATTTGCTTATTGAAACCTGCCAAAATCCTATCTGATTTAAGCATCAGAGAGCGCGCGCAGGAGAAAGCCCCTATACTCTATGACGATTTTCTTTTTTGCAGAATTCTTAGAGACAGGCTTAGCACGAAGATTGAGATTATCACACCAACAAAATTTATTGCTGTGAACAAACAACAACAATTGGCGCCATCTATGGGCAATCTGATCTGAAAGCCTATTCTAAAAAAGATAGTGAGGACACACTCTAGAGCGACAAGGAACAATGAAAAGGAAAGCCCTCTGAATTATTGTTGACAGAAACCCTGTAATTACGTAGGCTGCAGTAGGGTACCCTTTTGTGAAATCTCCAATTTCCTGTAATTTTCCCATATTTATATAGTAATTCAGCTGAAAAGAATTGAATAAGTATGAGAAATTAATATCAGATTTTATTGGATGTAAAGTACATGTGGCATATGAATGGAAGAAGAAGAATTAAATGGTCAAAGTATTAATGGCTGAGATGATTAAAGGATAAAGAGGCATTAAATGAAGCCATGAGTCATCATCATCTCTTCCTCCAAGTCGGCAGCAACATCAGCCCCCTCTCGTTCCCTCAATTTCTCCAAGTTTCCTCCCATAGTCACCTTGACAAACCACCAATTCCTGTTATCCAATCGTTAAGCTCCCTTAACGAAAATCGATCCTCATCATTAGCTCTACTCATGCCTGTAATATGAAAGGCTGAAACAAAGTCTTTGAGGAGATCTAAATTGCTGAAATTCGGTGACTAACCAAGGTAAGAGAAGAAATTGATTTACTTACTTCTATCCATGGTTTGGAGTCTTATTGAGTTGGTACAACATGTTTATGATGGTTTCTCAAAGGTTGCACTATGATGATGTTACAGCTTTGAAGAAGTGAAAGGCTAGGGTTCATGCAACCAAGCTCGAGGATTATTGGCAATCGAGGTAAGGAATTTAAGTAACGGACGTAGGGTGACTATGTCTGCATGATTTTAATTGTTTAGGGAAGAAGTAAAAGCTGATTTGATGTGTGGAGAATTAAATTTCAGGTTTTACTCCTAGTTACCAAAATGTTAGGAGCAGCCGATTGCCTTGAGTAGCAGCCAACTACCTAGAGACAGACGAGACGTAAACTTTTTCGAAATCGACTCAAACCAGTCGACTGGCCTATATAGCGATCGACTGCTGTTTTCCCAAAAAACACTCTGTTTCGACCCAGTCGACTGCTAAGGATGCCTATCGACTGCTTTTCTCCCAAAAGGATTCTATTTCAAAACCAGTCGACTGCCCTGTTTTCAGAAGTATTCTATTTCAAAACCAGTCGATTGCTATATGGGACCAGATGACTGCCTTATGTGTTTTCTGAAAAATAAAATATTTGAATTTTAAAAGAAAAGAAATTCAATAAAGCAATATATTTGTGATAGCAGCCGACTGCCTTATATGACCAATCGACTACCCCCTTTTGAAAAAGAGGTTTTAAGGCCTATTTTAAGAGAATATACTTGTATTTGTTAAAGATATATGACAAAGGTTTTGGAGACCATGGATTCCTTTAACGATCATTCATATTCCTTGTAATTGTACTTGGCTGGGGAACCTTAGTCCGGCCCTCAGTGCCACAGATGTCACCTGACTAGTGTTCACTGTGGTCTATAGGCAATGGCCATATGTCTCTTATTTGTATTTGGCTTTGGGGAGGATCCCTAGCCCATGCGTGGGTACGTCACTTATTTGACATCTCGGGATTATCCTTTATGGATATATTTGTGGTATCCCTTATGAGATCTCTCATGGATTATCCCTTACGGGATATATTTGTTGTATCCTTATGAGAGTTTTTTGGTGCATGATTCTATTGGAAGTTAATTATCTCCCACTTATTTGAAAGTATATGAAGTTACTTGTATTTGAAGTGTATGTAATTGTACATGAAAATTTACGGGTATATGGTATTTGAGGAAATTACTTGATATATGCTTTATAATGGTTTTACATGACATTATAGAGCCAAGCAGGAAAACTACATATAGAGGCATAGTACGTTCTTTTACATATGTTTCTTACTGAGCGTAAACTCACTCCTTTACAACCATTTTTCATACAGATTATCTGAAGTAGATTTCCGCTCCAAAGAGAGGAGCTTACTTGGGATTTTTAGTGTACCTTCGAGACACGCCTCCCAATAATTATTGAAGGTATACTCATGTACTATGTGCTCCAAACTATTGTACAGTACAATACCACAGTAATGTATATTAGTTGTTTTAGGGATATAGAATATGTAAGTTATATGAATACATGAAAATCTAAATTCTTATGGAAAATTTATATCACGTTATAAGTGATAAAGTATAAAGTATAAGAAGAACGAAGGATGACATTGACGAATAAGTCTAACTAAACGGTATGTGAAAGGAAAATGTTAGGTGATAATTTTGAGTGATGAGGATGTCACAGATTGGTATAAGAGCCGGTTTGACTGATATTTGTCGAAGTCATTAGGCTAAAAATAATAGATATCCCCAATGTACTGTACTTGTTTGAATACATATGCACAATATAACTGTTTATAGTTATACTGAATAGCTCAACCTTATGATTCTATTAACAGAATTAGCTCCTGTAGAAGGGGTACTAATAGAGGACGAGGAAGGGGTCGAGCAGAATCGCCCCCAACACAGTCTCCTCCTCTATCCCCACCGCATAGCCGTACACTAGGCTAGCAAAAATGGAGAAGCATATGGAGAATATGGCCGCGATGTTCACGCAATTTATGGTGAACTTTTCGAACGTGGCCACTAGTGCACCAGTAGCTACTCCTACCGTACAGCCCCCACCAGCACAGACAGAATTACCCCCATTAGTCCCAGCATTGAAAAGTGAGATTCTAAGGCCTACTACAACGTTGCTTTAATTAAGGAGTTTAAGAGCTGGATTCGCCTAAGTTTAAGAGGGATAGTGATCCGTTGGCCGCAGAGAATTAGATGAAGGCGGTCACTAAATCATTTAGGTATATGACGTGTACCGAGAAAGAAAAGGTGGGATTGGCTGCCTATTTGTTAGTAGATGAGGTAGAGCCTTGGTGGCAGGCCACTCAGACGGTGTTAGAGGCTAGACATTCAGAGGTAATGTGGGATATATTTTTAGAAGCATTCAATGAACAATAAGTCCCACGCACTGCTCAAAGAAGGTTGCAGGTAGAATTTTTGAACTTGACTAAAGGGAATATGACGGTTATTCAATACGAGTTAAGGTTCACTACTTTGAGCAGGTTTGATCCAGAAGTGTTAAGAAGAGAAGAGCATAAGACCTACAGATTTATAGAAGGATTGAGACCTTCCATTAAGTCTAAGTTATATCCTATGGATATCACTACATATGGAGAGGCAGTCCGTAAGGCTCAATTGTGTGAGCAGGACTATGAATTTTATCAGGCTAACTTTCAAGCTAAGAGTAAAGGTAAAGAATTGATGAAGCGAAAGTCAGATGAGAGAGCCTCGAGTGATAGATATCCATCTAGGAGAAGTAGGCCTTATGACAGAGCTTCGATAGTAAGCAAATAAATTATAAGAAAATGACTTTTGTTTTAATCAAATGATTATATGAAAATATACTAAATTTGAGAGTGATGATGATTATGGTACAAGGACTCCTAGACCCACTGGGATCAAGATAAATGATGAGAGATCCCGATATTCAACAGGTAGTACCGTTAGCTCACCAAGGAGTACAATGTAAAGATGTGAGCAATGCGGGAAATTTCACTGGTCACAACCTTGCCGATTGGCAAGTGGGGCTTCTTATAAGTACGGTGAACAGGGATAGGATTAAAGATTATCCCAAGATAAAACGAAAGGTGCCCGAGGAATCGAAGAAGGCCCTCCAGCCCTAGCGTAAGGCCACAGCTGTAGAGAAGGGAAAGACACCCGTGACTCAAGGTTAGGTATTTGCCATAGATAAGGAGTCCACCGATGCTTCATCTAAGATGATTCGGGGTAAGATTTATCTTTATGATACATATGTCCTTGCATTATTTGATCCAAGCTCTACGCACTCTTTGATTTATCCTATGGTTGCTATGAAGTTAGCTATTGAGCCTGAAACCTTAGGACAATTATTGCAAATAAGTACTCCATTTAAGGAATCACAAATGACAGATATAGTGTATCGTGGTTGTAAGCTACGGGTAGAAGAGAGAGACTCGGTAGCTAACCTAATCCTACTAAATACGTATGGATTTGATGTTATATTAGGAATGGATTGGTTAGCTAAGAATCATGTGATATTAGATTGTCATGCTAAAAGTGTGATCTTCTCTTCTCCCGTTAGCTATGTTGTAAATTTTGAATGTGTATAATGCAAAAGTATGTTTATTATTTGGCTTAATTGAAACTGAAATTAATAAGAAGTATGTTTTATTAGGTGAAGGATTAATAGCTTATGTGGAGGACGTAGAAAAGAAATGTCCCGAACTTCATGAGATTTCGATAGTCAAGGATTTTCCTGAAGTGTTCTCGGACGACCTTCCAGGACTTCCTCCGAATAGGGAAGTAGAGTTTACGATCGATTTAGTGCCAGGAACCGAGCCCATTTCGAGATCACCTTATTGAGTGGCTCTAGTAGAATTGGAGGAATTAAAGAAACAGCTTCAGGAGTTACTAGATAAAGGGTTCATACGACCCAACGTATCTCCTTAGGGTGCTCCTGTGCTTTTTGTCCAAAAGAAGGATGGCAGCATGAGGCTGTGTATCGACTATAGATGGTTGAATAAGGTGACGATCAAGAGCTAGTATCCTCTTCCCAGGATTGACGATCTTTTTGATCAGCTTCGGGGTGCACAAGTCTTTTTCAAGATAGATTTTAGGTCGGGATATCATCAATTGAAGATCCGGAGTGAAGATATCCCGAAGACTGCATTCAGGACACGGTATGGCCATTATGAATTTTTGGTGATGCCATTTGGTCTAACCAATGCACTCGCAGCATTTGTGAACTTGATGAACGATGTGTTCAAACAATATTTGGACCAGTTTGTCATTGTCTTTATCGATAATATATTGGTGTATTCGACATCCCGGGAAGAGCATGAGCAGTACTTACGGATAGTCCTGCAAACCCTCAGAGATCGAGGATTGTATGCCAAGTTAAGTGTGAATTTTGGCTAGATCATATCTCCTTTTTGGGTCATATAATCAGTAAAAATGGAGTTTCGGTCGATCCATCGAAGATCGAAGCAGTAGTGCAGTGGGAGAGATCGAAAACAGTAACAGAGATTAGAAGTTTCTTGGGTCTAGCTGGCTACTATCGAAGATTTGTGCAAGATTTCTCAAGGTTAGCTGCTCCATTAACGCGCTTGACGCACAAAGAGGTGAAGTTTGAATGGAATGATGCCTACGAGCGTAGCTTTCAAGAGTTCAAGCATAGGCTGACGACTGCACCTATCCTTGCCATTCCTACTGGTTCTAGAGGATTTTCAGTGTATAGTGATGCCTTAAGACAAGGTTTGGGATGTGTGTTAATGCAACACAGTAAGGTAGTTGCATATGGTTCTCGTTAACTAAAGGACCATGAGAAGAACTACCCAACTCATGACTTGAAGTAAGCTGCAGTGGTATTTGCTTTAAAGATTTGGAGGCATTACTTATATGATGAGAAATTTCAGATTTTTACAGATCATAAAAGTCTAAAATACCTATTCTCTCAGAGAGAATTGAATATGAGACAAAGAAGATGGCTCGAGCTTCTAAAGGATTATGATTGTGATATTTTGTACCACCCAGGAAAAGCTAATGTGGTGGCAGACACTTCAAGCCGGAATCATGTGGGGATAAAGGCTTACATGATGGTTTGAGAGTATGAGTTACTTGAGCAATTTGCGAGATTCAATTTAAATGTTACACCTTTTGAGCAAATCGGGATGATAGCCAGTTTGATGATTGAGTTGGAATTGATGAATAGAATTCGACTTGCTCAGAGGGAAGATAATCAGTGCATTGAGGCTATGTATCAGGTTCAATCAAGTATACTTTCAGAATTTGATACTGGCAGAGACGAAATCTTAAGCTTTAAGAACCGTATATGTGTTCCCGATGATAAGGAATTGAAGAAGCTGATTTTGATAGAAGCACATTCCACTAAGTATACTTTGCATCCGGGAAATACTAAGATGTATCACAATCTACGCAAGGTATATTGGTGGTCGGGCATGAAAAGAGACATAGAAGAATTTGTGGCGAAGTGTCTCACATGTCAACAGGTTAAGGTAGAGCACCAAAGACCGACAGGTTTGTTACAACCTCTACCTATACCTATATGGAAATAGGAGCACACTACGATGGATTTTGTTATGGGATTGCCTTGGGCAAGGAGGAATCATGACGGTATTTGGGTAATCGTGGACAGGTTAACTAAGTCCGCACACTTCCTACCTATGAAGTCTATTGATACACTTCTATCCATGGTTTGGAGTCTTATTGAGTTGGTACAACATGTTTATGATGGTTTCTTAAAGGTTGCACTATGATGATGTTACAGCTTTGAAGAAATGAAAGGCTAGGGTTGATGCAACCAAGCTCGAGGATTATTGGCAATCGAGTTAAGGAATTTATGTAACGGACATAGGGTGACTATGTCTGCATGTTTTTAATTGTTTTAGGAAGAAGTAAAAGCTGATTTGATGTGTGGAGAATTAAATTTCAGGTTTTACTCCTAGTTACCAAAGTGCTAAGAGCAGCTGTCTGCCTTGAGTAGCAATCGACTGCCTAGAGACAGACGAGACATAAACTTTTCCGAAATTGACTCAAACCAGTCGACTGCCTTATATAGCGGTCGACTGCCCTATATAGCGGTCGACTGCTATTTTCCTAGAAAACACTATGTTTCGACCCAGTCGACTACTTTTCTCCCAAAAGCATTCTATTTCAAAACCAGCCGACTGCCTATGGAGCCAGTCGACTGCCCTGTTTTCAGAAGTATTCTGTTTCAAAATCAGTCGACTGCTATATGGGACTAGTAGACTGCCTTATGTGTTTTTCGAAAAATAAAATATTTGAATTTTAAAAGAAAAGAAATTCAATAAAGCAATATATGTGATAGTAGCCGATTGCCCTATATGACCAGTCGACTGCCCCTTTTTGAAAAAGAGGTTTTAAGGCCTATTTCAAGAGAATATACTTGTATTTGTTAAAGATATATGACAAAGTTTTTAGGGACCATGGATTCCTTTAACGATCATGCATATTTCTTGTAATTGTACTTGGCTGGGGAACCTTAGTCTGGTCCTCAGTGCCACAGATGTCACCTAACTAGTGTTCACTGTGGTCTATAAGCAATGGCCATATCTCTCTTATTTATATTTGGCTTTAGGGAGGATCCCTGGCCCATGCGTGGGTACGCCACTTATTTGACATCTCTCGGGATTATCCTTTATAGATATATTTGTGGTATCTCTTATGAGATCTCTCATGGATTATCCCTTACAAGATATATTTGCTGTATCCTTGTGAGAGTTATTTGGTGCATGATTTTATTGGAAGTTAATTGTCTCCCACTTATTTGAAAGTATATGAAGTTACTTGTATTTGAAGTATATGTAATTGTACATGAAAATTTATGGGTATATGGTATTTGAGGAAATTACTTGATATATGCTTTATAATGGTTTTACATGACATTATAGAGCCAAGCAGGAAAACTGCATCTATAGGCATAGTACGCTCTTTTACATATGTTTCTTACTGAGCATAAACTCGCTCATTTATAATCATTTTTCATACAGATTATCTGAAGTAGATTCTCGCTCCAGAGAGAGGAGCTTACTTGGGATTTTTAGTGTACCTTCGAGACACGCCTCCCAATAATTATTAAAGGTATACTCATGTAATATGTGCTCCAGACTATTGTACAGTACAATACCACAGTAATGTATATTAGTTGTTTTGGGGATATAGGATATGTAAGTTATATGAATATATGAAAATCTAAATTCTTATGGAAAATTTATATCACGTTATAAGCGATAAAGTATAAAGCATAAGAAGAAGGAAGGATGACATGGACGAATAAGTCTAACTAAACGGTATGTGAAAGGAAAAAGTTAGGTGATAATTGTGAGCGATGAGGATGTCACACCTTTGGTGGCAGGGTGCGAGGCTACAATAGGGTGCAAGACTGCAGCAGGGTGCAAGGCTGCGACAAGGTGCGAGGCTACGACAGGGTGCAAGGCTGTGGCAAGGTGTGAGGCTACGGTAGGGTGCAAAGTTGCAGCAAGGTACCCCTTGGTGGCAGGGTGCGAGGTTGCAGTAGGTTGCAAGGCTACCCAATGTACCCTTTAGTGGCAGGGTGCGAGGCTGTGGCACGGTGCGAAGCTGCAGCAGGTACCTCTTGGTGACAGGGTGCAAGGCTACGGCAATGTACCCCTTGGTGGCAGGGTGCGAGGCTACGACAGGGTGCAAGGTTGCGGCAGGGTACCCATTGGTGACAGGCTGCGACAGGTTGCAAAGCTGCAACAAGATACCCCTTACTGATCCCATTGGTGACAGGGTGCGAGGCTACAGCAAGGTGCAAGGCTACGACAGGGTACCCCTTGGTGGCAGGGTACCCCTTTGTAAGATCTGATTCTACACTACTGTAGACCCAAACTTAATAAAATTTGAGAATGTAAATGAAGTAAATATTGAATATTGAGTTTCACTTGGATGAAAAACTTCTTAACTTGAGATGTGCATGGAAGAATGTCGATGAAATAATGTCTAGGCGAGGACATCGAGCAGCTCGCCCAAGGAAGGCTGCTTGCCAATGGGCGAGCTAAATTGGCGAACAGAACGCCCATGATGGTGCTGAGGGCGAGTAGGGAGTTCGCCAAACGAGGCAAGGGCTCCTGATCGCCCATACGGAATGAGAGAAATTAAAAGCATCAAATGAAAGTGTGAAAGGGATTAATGGCAATAGGACAAACAAGGGCCAGCCGAAGTCTTGTGTTGAGAAATTCTTAAGGAATTCATATACTACAAGACAAAAGAAAAGAATGAGATGGAAGTCAATAATAGTGGCTGGAAGTGGATTGGCGTGGAGAGATGAATGTCAATAATAGTGGCTGGAAGTAGATTGGCGTGGAGAGATGAAAGTCAATAATAGTGGCTGGAAGTGGATTGGCGTGGAGAGGAAGAGAGAAAAGTCAATGTAAGAAGCTATAAGTGGACTACACACCACCTTACTTTCTGTACAAATTGGGTGAGACATTTAATGGCAAAGAGGAGCAAGTCAATAATAGTGGCTGCTGGAAGTGGCGTGGAGGAGAAGGAGAAGAGAAAAGAGGAGAAAATTAGTCAAAAGTGTGTAGAGAATGTTCCATTTGCTGCAGTTTTTCCACAAGTTTTAACGCATGAAAGACAAGGTAATGATGAAGGGAACGGGATAAGGAAACAGGTGGTAGAATTTGAGTGGATTTGAGTAAGTATATAAGAAGAATATAACTGAAGAAAATCCACTTAGCCAACTTCATCTTCCTCAAAATCCTTCTTGCCATTCTGTTTTCACCACAGGCTCACAATTAGTTCTTCCATTTTTCTCATATATGAACCATGAAAACTTCATTTTTAGTTAGCCAAACCTTTCCTTCATTGTTGAAGAACTAAGGAACAAACAAAGTAAAGCTAAGAGAGGCAGAAAAGCACTCTGCTCCAGGAAGAAGAACTCAGTTGAGGTGAGCTCCCATATTACTATGGTTATTTTGATAAATTGATGGATATTTCTATGGTTATAACATAATAAACATAGATATAGCCTTGTTTTAGCTAAATCTTGCTAGAATATATAAGAACTAGAATAAGGTGTAGTCTGAATCGAGAATAGACAATGAAAATACTGAAAATAATGATAATGAGCGAGCTCAGTTAGTATGGGCGAGCTAAAATCTGGAATGTGGAAGTAAGGGCGAGGTCGCCACCTACAAGTTTAATGCATAGGCGAGTTGCCAATGAATAAAAGCGGTGTAGGGCGAGTTGAGTTGATGTGTGGGCGAACTCACACATTAGCCATGATTGGGCGAACTCCCACATATAAGCCATATGAATGGCGAGAATGATTGGGCGAGCGCCCAAGAGTAGATCGATTATAGAAGGGCGAGCTCTATGGGCGAATGGCGAACTTAATCTCGCCAATAGGAAAATATAAATAGCTTAGAAAATATTCGAAAAAGGAATATTAATAGTTTTAATAAATTTTTGCATATGGAAATTGAGAAAGGCGAGCAGGAAGCAAGGTTTTATCAGACGAGGTAAGGGAGTTGTGTGTAAAAAGAATGCATGTCCTGTGGAGTTAAATTTATGAAATTACTAAGAAATAGTTTGGTTTATGACATGCATATTATTTTGATAAATTGCTTTGTTGTGGGCGAACTAAAAGCCGACCCAATACTGTTTGTTGAGGCGAACTACTAAGGGCGGGCAAACTAATCTTTTGTTATGTTTTGGGTGAAGAACCCCTGTTGTGATGTTTTGGCGGGCGAGTGACCTGGTTTTAAAATAAATCTGGGCGAACCAATGTTGGCGAGCCCTTATATGTTATTTTGGGCGAACTTTTAGGCGGGCGAACCAAATTTTTATGATTTTTGGACGAGTGACTCTGTTTTAAATAGAAAATCCGGGCGAGCCATTGTGGGCAGACCCTTTTTAATGTTGTTTTAGGGCGGGCGACCCAAGTTTTCTCGAAATGGGCGAGTTGACCATGGCAATTCCGCCTTGGGCGAGTTGACCATGGGCAATGCCAGATGAGCGAACTAACATGGGCAAGCCATTGAGGACGAGCCAGTTTTACTTGTTTTTAATATCAAAGGTTGGCGGGCGAACACAAGTTCACCGCACTGGAAGAGTTGACCATGGGCAAGCCAGACTGGGCGAGCTGACCATGGGCGAACAGATTCCAATTTTACATTTTTTATGAAAATGAGAATAATACCTTTTTGAAATTATTATTTAAATGATTTAAGTTTATAAATGGGTATCCTTAAAGGTATTTTGAGTTATAAATATGATTTTGAGACTTAGGCCCCTAGTTTTCATGCATTCTCATGAGTTATGAGACTGATGGACCCGCCAAGTCATCAGCGGTCTTGAGGGCACTTGGCAAGTGGACCCAAGGACCACCAATAGATTGTGGCCATAGATATACTATATCCCTATTGGGATAATTATTTCCGTTCTCGTAAGGGGGAGGGGGAACGATGATAGCATGATTTATTTATAGGGTGATGCCTAGTCTTGACTTGATGATTTCTGAAAGGATTTGTTGAATCCTTTTTCATTATGTATTATATGATATTGTAACTGTTTAACAAATGATTTGACCATCACAGATTGTATTACAATATCCATTGTTTTTCCCTAATGGGTTTATTGTTGGGAGAAATAAATTAAATAAAGAATATGGTTTTACTGGTATAATGCAAAATACACTTCCTTACTGAGCACGTTATCGCTCACCCCTTATTTTTCACTCCACAGATTGTTGATCTTGGGTTAAGAGAATTACCTTCCAGAGATTATCGACTGCTAGCAGAGAATCGATATCGAAGGTATATTATTCATTTTATATATTCAGAAAAATTGTACAGTATTACTTTAAATAAAAAGGAATGTATATGCATCTTAGTACAAGAAAGAAAAATTCTAATTCTTATTTAAATTGTTAATAGTGTTAAGCATCACAGACAGCCCAACCGGTAAGTAAGTGGAGTTTATAAGTAAATATTATATTATATAGTAGAATTGGGATGTTACAGATTTAATGGTATCAGAGCAGGATTGGTCGGATGTCTAGTGATACTTAAAACGAAAAGTGAATAGTAAATATTCCTTGTAGTACTGTATAATTTGAATATATGATTGATATACTCATGATAAGTGATAAAAGATCTCTGTGGTACAGATATGAGTGGAAGAATAAGGGTTATACGCTCAGTGAGAGATATAGGCCGAAGTAAGGCAGCACAGATTCCAGAACCGCAGACATCGGAACCTGCCCCAGGACTTTCACGTCCCGTATAGCCAGAGAGCATTGATACTCGTGTGAGCCAAGTAGAGAGGTTAGTAGTCGACTTCATGACTATGTATCAGGCCGATAGAGCCGCGGATAGGGCAGAGCGAGAGAAAGTCGCAGCTCCCGCAACTCCAGTAGGCACTAGTTGTGCCTGAGCCTCAACCTATGCCACCACCGGCACCTTAGCCACCGGTAGTTCCACCACAGCCATTGATTCAGCCGCCTCGAAATATGGAGTCTTATTGTAATGTGGCATTGGTGAAATCATTTAAAAAGTTAGATCCACCTAAGTTTAATGGTACTAGGGATCCATTGGCGGCAGAACAATGGATTATTGAGGTTGATGGATTACTTCAGATTATGAGATGTTCAGAGACAGAGAAGGTAGGCCTAGCAGTGTTCCAGTTGGCAGATGATGCGAGACATTGGTGGAAGGCCACTAAGACTGTATTATTTGCTCAGTATCAGGATCTGTCCTGGGATATTTTTATGAAAGCTTTTAGGAAGCAGTATATTCCTGACACTGCTCAGGAAAAATTACAACAGGAATTCATGGGTTTAGTTCAGGGCAGCATGTCGGTGGACGAGTATGAGACCAAATTTACTACATTGAGCCGTTTTGATCCACAGACTAGTGCGAATACCCGATATAAGATTTTGAGGTTTAGAGCTGGTTTGAGGCCATCCATCAGAATGAAGCTAGCCCCATTTGTTATACAGACTTATGATGAGATAGCTATGTGAGAGGGATTATGAGCAGTTCTAGCTCGATTTCAGTAGCAAGAGTAAAGGTAAAGCAAAAGCAAAGGCTAAGAGGTTTATGAAGGAAAGATCAGGTAGAGAGCAACCTAAGAGAAGCAGACCTATGGGCATACAGATTTCAGAGGGTAGATTTAGTAGACCAGCGGTTTCTACACATGCTAGTGGCGCTACCACTACTCAGAGGAGTGTTGCACCTTATTTAGACATTATGGAAGGTCGCATGTGTCACGCCCTTGTCCTTTAATGTCTAGGGCATGTTTTAATTGCGGACAGATGGGGCACTTTATCAGAAATTGCCCGATGCTTAGAGAATCTACTGCTTTTACTATTCCTCCTGCCTTACCTCAGATAGCAGCCCCGGCAACTCAAAGTGAGCCAGAAAAAGCGACACCCTCACAGCCTAGGCGGGCGACAGCCGCAGAGAAGGGTAAGAAGGTTGTGACTCAGGGTCGGGTGTACGCGATGGGTCAGGAGACTACCGACGCCTCTATTGAAGTGATTAAAGGTAAAGTTTATCTCTTTGATCTTCCTGTAATTGCCTTATTTGATCCAGGTTTTACCCATTCATTCTTATCGCCTACATGTGCTAACAAGACCCCAGTAGAGCCGGAGTTATTAGGGTATACTTTACAAGTGAATACCCCTTTTAAAGATTTCGAGAGGACGAATATTGTATATAGGAGTTGTAAATTGACTATAGGAGAGAAGGTTTTTACAGCTAACCTCATTTTGGTGAACATATATGATTTTGATATCATTTTGGGGATGGATTGGTTAGCTGCGAACCACGTTAGTTTGGATTGTAATACTAAGTTTATTACCTTCTCTCATCCCGAAAAGTATATTACAAAGTTATTGTAAATCAATAAAAAGTATGTGAATTTATATTTGTGAAATGACACGTGTACTAAAATTATGGTTGTGTATGAATGTTTATGAAGGATATATTGCTAGTGTGGAGGATGTAGAAAGGAAACATCCAGAGATTCAAAAGATCCCCGTGGTCAAGGACTTCTCGGATGTGTTTCTAGAGGAATTACCAGGGTTACAACTGGATCGAGAAACGGAGTTTACGATCGAGTTGGTACCCGGTACGAAGCCGATTTCTAGACCCTCATATCAAATGGCACTGACTAAGTTGGATGAACTCAAGAAGCAGCTCCAAGAGCTATTAGATAAGGGATTTATACGCCCCAGTGTGTCACCTTGGGGAGCTCCAGTATTATTTGTTCGGAAAAAGGATGGTAGCCTCCGGTTATGTATAGATTATTAGATGTTGAATCGGGCTACCGTTAAGAATAAGTATCCACTACCTCGGATTGATGACCTGTTCGATCAGCTCATGGGTGCATAGGTATTTTCCAAGATAGACCTTCGATCAGGCTATCACCAGTTGAAGATTAAGGAGTCGGACGTGCATAAGACAACATTTCGGACTCGCTATGGTCACTATGAGTTCCTAGTGATGCCTTTTGGGTTGACAAATGCCCCTGCAGCTTTTATGAGTTTGATGAATGAGGTGTTTCATCCCTTTCTGGATAAGTTTGTCATAGTATTTATAGATGACATACTGATTTATTCTAAGATGCCAGAGGAGCATGAGTAGCATTTGCATATTGTTTTACAAACCCTCAGAGAGCGGAAATTGTATGCTAAGCTTAGTAAATGTGAGTTCTGGCTTGACCATATAATATTTCTCGGACATGTGGTGTCAGGGGACGGGGTGTCAATTGATCCGTCCAAGATAGAGGCCATTGTTCAGTGGGAGAGGCCTAACACAGTTACCGAGATACGGAGTTTCTTAGGTCTTGTCGAATATTATCGCAGGTTTGTGGAGGGATTTTCTAGAATTTCTGCTCTATTGACACGACTCACACGTAAGGATGTGAAGTTTGAGTGGAATGATGCGTGTGAGCGTAGTTTTCTCGAGCTTAAGAAGAGATTGACTAGTGCCCCTGTATTAGCCCTCCCTAGCGGATCAGGAGGATTTATGGTGTAAGCTGATGCATCCGCTCAAGGATTGGGGTGTGTGCTTATGCAGCATGGTCGGGTTATAGCCTATGGTTCTCGACAGTTGAAGGATCATGAGAGGAATTACCCGACACATGATTTGGAGCTAGCCGCATTAGTGTTTGCACTGAAGATATGGCGGCATTACTTGTACGGGGAGAAATTTCAGATATATACAGACCATAAGAGTCTGAAATATATATTCTCGCAGCGAGAGTTGAACTTGAGGCAGCGACGATGGATGGAACTGTTAAAAGATTATGATTGTGAGATTTTGTATCACCCAGGTAAAGCTAATGTAGTAGCAGATGCACTGAGCCGTAAGCATGTTGGCATGGTATCTTACATGATGATCAAGGAACATGATTTGATAGAGCAGTTCTCTAACCTCAACCTGACAGTCGTTTCCTCTGACCAGTATGGATTTACGACTAGTTTTCGTATTGAGCCGAATTTGATGGATCGGATTAGGAAAGCTCAGAGGAGTGATGATTATTGCATTGGGATTGCCAGTCAGATTCAGATGGGAGTTGAGTCAGATTTTAAGATTGGCACCGATGGGATACTGAGGTTTAGAGGTCGGATATATGTTCCCTGTAATCAGCAGATACGAGATTTGATTTTATCAGAGGCCCATGCCTCTAGATATACGTTACATCCGGATAGTACTAAAATGTACCAGAATCTTCGGAGAGTGTATTGGTGGCCTAAGATGAAGAAAGACATCGTTGAGTTTGTTGCTAGATGTCTAACATGCCAGCAGATTAAGATTGAGCATCAGAAGCTAGCAGGTATGCTTCGACCATTATTGATTCCTATGTGGAAATGTGAGCATGTTACTATGGATTTTATTATGGGATTACCACGGACTCGAAAAGGGTATGATGCTATTTGGGTGATAGTAGATAGATTGACTAAGTCTGCTCATTTCTTGGCCATGAGATCTACAGATTCAGTTAGTGCCTTGGCCGAATTGTATGTCAGGGAGATAGTGAGGTTATATGGTGTTCCAGTGAGTATTACCTCTGATAGGGACTCCCATTTCACCTCTCATTTCTGGGAGAGATTTCAGGAGGCTATGGGATCCCAACTGAGTTTTAGCACCGCTTTTCATCCACAGACTGATGGGTAGTCCGAGCGTACGATACAAACGCTCGAGAATATGTTGAGAGCGTGTGCATTGGATTTTAGAGGCACATAGGGCGATCATTTACCCCTGGCAGAGTTTGCTTATAACAATAGTTTTCATACTAGTATCGGCATGGCACCGTATGAGGCCTTGTATGGCAAACGATGCAGATCCCCATTAGCATGGGAAGAAGTGGGAGACCGTAAATTATTAGCTCTCGATTTGGTCGAGCAGGCTTCTCATGATGTACGGATGATTTGTGAAAGGCTCAGAATGACTCAGAGTCGGCAGAAGAGATATGCAGATACCAGACGCCGACCATTAGAGTTTGTAACGGGTGATTATGTTTTCTTAAAGGTCTTACCGTCCAAAGATATAATGAGATTCGGAAAGAGAGGAAAGTTGAGTCCTCGATACATTGGACCTTATGAGATCTTAGATCGTGTGGGAGATGTGGCATATCGGTTAGCACTACCACCAGAGTTATCAGGAGTGCATAACGTATTCCATGTCTCGATGTTGAGAAAGTACCATCCAGATCCTTCTCACGTAATTCGACATGAGCCACTGGAGATCAGAGAGGACATGAGTTACGTTGAGAAACCGGTACGGATCTTGGATAAGAATGATAAGGTGTTACGGTCTAAGACGATTCCTTTAGTTAAAGTGCTATAGCAGTATCATAACGAGGAAGAGGCTACTTGGGAGTTGGAGAGTCTTATGCGGGAGAGGTATCCAGAGCTCTTCCAGTGATAGGTTCAAGTTAAATTTGGAGGACCAAATTTCTTAAGGGGGGGAGAAAATGTAAGATCTGATTCTACATTACTGTAGACTCAAACTTAATAAAATTTGAGAATGTAAATGAAGTAAATATTGAATATTGAGTTTCACTTGGATGAAAAACTCCTTAACTTGAGATGTGCATGGAAGAATGTCGGTGAAATAATGTCTGGGCGAGGACGTCGAGCAGCTCGCCAATGGGCGAGCAAGGAAGGCTACTTGCCAATGGGCGAGCTAAATTGGCGAACAGAATGCCTATGATGGTGATTAGGGCGAGTAAGGAGTTCGCTAAACGGGGCGAGGGCTCCTGATCGCCCATACGGAATGAGAGAAAGTAAAAGCATCAAATGAAAGTGTGAAAGGGATTAATGGCAATAGGACAAACAAGGGCCAGCCGAAGTCTTGTTTTGAGAAATTCTTAACGAATTAATATACTACAAGACAAAAGAAAAGAATGACATGAAAGTCAATAATAGTGGCTGGAAGTGGATTGGCGTGGAGAGATAAAAGTCAATAATAGTGGCTGGAAGTGGATTGGCGTGGAGAGGAAGAGAGAAAAGTCAATGTAAGAAGCTAAAAGTGGACTACACACCACCTTACTTTATGTACAAATTGGGTGAGCATTTAATGGCAAAGAGAAGCAAGTCAATAATAGTGGCTGCTGGAAGTGGCGTGGAGGAGAAGGAGAAGAGAAAAGAGGAGAAAATTAGTCAAAAGTGTGTAGAGAATGTTCCATTTGCTGCAGTTTTTCCACAACTTTTAATGCATGAAAGACAAGGTAATGATGAAGGGAACGGGATAAGGAAACAGGTGGTAGAATTTGAGTGGATTTGAGTGAGTATATAAGAAGAATATAACTGAAGAAAACCCACTTAGCCAACTTCATCTTCCTCAAAATTCTTCTCGCCATTCTGTTTTCACCACAGGCTCACAATTAGTTCTTCCATTTTTCTCATATATGAACCATGAAAACTTCATTTTTAGTTAGCCAAACCTTTCCTCCATTGTTGAAGAACTAAGGAACAAACAAAGTAAAGCTAAGAGTGGCAGAAAAGCACTCTGCTCCAGGAAGAAGAACTCAGTTGAGGTGAGCTCCCATATTACTATGGTTATTTTGATAAATTGATGGATATTTCTATGGTTATAACGTAATAAACATAGATATAGCCTTGTTTTAGCTAAATCTTGCTAGAATATATAAGAACTAGAATAAGGTGTAGTCTGAATCGAGAATAGACAATGAAAATACTGGAAATAATGATAATGGGCGAGCTCAGTTAGTATGGGCGAGCTAAAATCTGGAATGTGGAAGTAAGGGCGAGGTCGCCACTTGCAAGTTTAATGCATAGGCGAGTTGCCAATGAATAAAAGCGGTGTAGGGCGAGTTGAGTTGATGTGTGGGCGAACTCACACATTAGCCATGATTGGGCGAACTCCCACATATAAGCTATATGAATGGCGAGAATGATTAGGCGAGCTCCCAAGAGTAGATCGATTATAGAAGGGCGATCTCTATGGGCGAATGGTGAACTTAATCTCGCAAATAGGAAAATATAAATAGCTTAGAAAATATTCGAAAAAGGAATATTAATAGTTTTAATAAATTTTTGCAGACGAAAATTGAGAAAGGCAATCAGGAAGCAAGGTTTTATCAGACGAGGTAAGGGAGGTGTAAAAAGAATGCATGTCCTGTTGAGTTAAATTTATGAAATTACTGAGAAATGGTTTGGTTATGACATGCATATTATTTTGATAAATTGCTTTGTTGTGGGCGAACTAAAAGCCGACCCAATACTGTTTGTTGAGGCGAACTACTAAGGGCGGGCGAACTAATCTTTTGTTATGTTTTGGGCGAAGAACCCCTGTTGTGATGTTTTGGCGGGCGAGTGACATGGTTTTAAAATAAATCTGGGTGAACCAATGTTGGCAAGCCCTTATATGTTATTTTGGGCGAACTTTTAGGCGGGCGAACCAAATTTTTATGATTTTTGGATGAATGACAGAAAATCCGAGCGAGCCATTGTGGGCGGACCCTTTTTAATGTTGTTTTGGGGCGGGCGACCCAGGTTTTCTTGAAATGGGCAAGTTGACCATGGCAATTCCGCCTTGGGTGAGTTGACCATGGGCAATGCCAAATGGGCGAACTGACATGGGCAAGCCATTGAGGGCGAGCCAGGTTTACTTGTTTTTAATATCAAAGGTTGGCGGGCGAACACAAGTTCACCGCACTGGAAGAGTTGACCATGGGCGAGCCAGACTGGGCGAGCTGAACATGGGCGAACAGATTCCAATTTTACATTTTTTATGAAAATGAGAATAATACCTTTTTGGAATTATTATTTAAATGATTTAAGTTTATAAATGGGTATCCTTAAAGGTATTTTGAGTTATAAATATGATTTTGAGACTTAGACCCCTAGTTTTCATGCATTCTCATGAGTTATGAGGCGATGGACCCGCCAAGTCATCAGCGGTCTCGAGGGCACTTGGCAAGTGGACCCGAGGACCACCCATAGATTGTGGCCATAGATCTACTATATCACTGTTGGGATAATTATTTTCGTTCTCGCAAGGGGGAGGGGGAACGATGATAGCATGATTTATTTATAGGGTGATGCCTAGTCTTGACTTGATGATTTCTGAAAGGATTTGTTGAATCATTTTTCATTATGTATTATATGATATTGTAACTGTTTAACAAATGATTTGACCATCACAGATTGTATTACAATATCTATTGTTTTTCCCTAATGGGTTTATTGTTGGGAGAAATAAATTAAATAAAGAATATGGTTTTACTGGTACAATGCAAAATACACTTCCTTACTGAGCACGTTATCGCTCAGCCCTTATTTTCCACTCCACAGATTGTTGATCTTGGGTTAAGAGAATTACCTTCCAGAGATTATCGACTGCTAGCAGAGATTCGATATCGAAGGTATATTATTCATTTTATATATTCAGAAAAATTGTACAGTACTACTTTAAATAAAAGGGAATGTATATGCATCTTAGTACAAGAAATAAGAGTTCTAATTCTTATTTAAATTGTTAATAGTGTTAAGCATCACAGACAGCTCAACCGGTAAGTAAGTAGAGTTTATAAGTAAATATTATGTTATATAGTAGAATTGGGATGTTACACCCTTGGTGGCAAGGTTTGAGGCTACAGCAGGTTGCAAGGCTACGGCAAAGTACCCCTTTGTGGCTGGGTGCGAGGCTGCAACAGGGTGCATGGCTGTGGCAGGTTACCCCTTGGTGGCAGGTTGCAAGGCTACAGTAGGGTGGAAGGCTGTAGTAAGGTACCCTTTGATGGCAGGATGCGAGGCTGCATAGGGTACCCCTTGGTGGCAGGTACATAAGCAACAGCAAGGTTTGAGACAAAGCTCGATCGATGAGGTCATACTTTTAATCATCTTGGGTCGATGGGCATGCAATCCTAGCCAACTCGAGAGATGGGGCCCAAACTCTAGAGGCAAAGCTCGAACCAAGAGTTGCTGGATAAGGTTTTGCTACATGTATTTATCCAATTCCACTTTAATATTGGTGAAGCTTAGATACACACGGTGATAGTCAATTTTTCCACGTAATAGATTAATAGCCGATTTGAATAGCATTAATACCTTTTTGAATTACCTCTCTCCTATGGTTTTTATGCTTAGTGTTACGTCAAGCATAGGAGATCAAAAACAGGAATTGAAGCTAACCCTAAAAATATCTAAGTTATCTTGGATATGCAACCTCCCCTTATGGTGTGAAAAGTGCAAAGGTTAATAGGGAGAATTACTGCACTTAATCACTTCTTGTCGAAATCAGTTGAAAAAAACTTGCCATTCTTCAAGACTTTTAAAGGTGGAAATAAGTTTGAATGGACTGATGGGTATCAGAAGGCTTTTAATAGCCTAAAAGAGCATATTCAAGAACTTCCTTTATTATCAAGGCCCCACACTAGGAAACAACTCTTTATGTACCTTGGAGTAAATGAAAAGGCAGTTAGTGCAGTCCTGTTGAGAAGAGAAGAAAATAAGGACCACGCGATCTACTATGTGAGTAAGGTACTACCAAATGCAAAGACGAGATACCCATAGGCTGAAAAAGTAGCTTTATCACTAGTAATGGCAACTCAAAAGTTGTGCCTATATTTTTGGGCACATTCGGTCATCGTTTTAACTGACCAACCCTTGAGACAAATCTTGTAGAAGCCTAAACATTCAAGGTGACTAAATAAGTGGGCAGTTGAGCTTAGTCAGTATGACTTACACTTTCAGCCCTGCCAAGTAATAAAGGAGCAGGCCATTGCAGATTTCATTGTTGAATGGACAAGTCAAGAAAGTAAAGATGAGCTTGAGATAGAATGGTGGAAACTGTTTGTATATGGGGCAAGCAATGTAAATAGCAATGGAGCAGGTGTAGCTTTGAACTCACTTGAAGGGGAAACTTCAAAATACTCTTTCGACTTTGACTCCCCAAGTTCGAACAATATTGCAAAGTTTGAAGCTTTTGGCTCTAAAATTACAAGTCATTAATCTGGTGGCTAACAGTGACTCCTAATTGGTGGTGGATAAGCTTCTCAATGAATATGAAGCATGGGAGCTTAACCTAATACCATACTTGCAGAAAATCCAACTACTAGATGAGCCATTCAAAAATTTAAATTTAGCTCATATCAATCGGTCCGAAAATATTCATGTAGACATCCTTTCTAAGTTGGCCTCTTCCAAGGAAACGAACGGCAGAATAGTTAGGGTGGAATGTCTGGCAAAGCTGAGCATTGAGGAAGAAGTAATATGTGACATTAAGGCTAGAGACAACTAGAGAAACATCGTTCAATTTGGTGTACGAAACCAAGGCCCCCATACCAATTGAAGTTGGGGCCGTGTCACCTAAGGTGGTCCCTTATATGCAAGAAGTCGGTTCCTAAAGGCTTACCAACAAAGAGTGGCTAGTTACTACAATGCCTGAGTCAAGAGTGGGCCATTACAAGAAGGGGATCTCATGCTAAGAAAGTCGATCATCACCAATGCACACAAAGAGAATGGTAAATTTCAAGCAAACTGGGAAAGACCTTACAGGATTAAAAAGGTGATTGGACCATGTACTTATACTTTGAAGGCCTTATAGTGCAAGAAGGTTCCAAAGACTTGGAACACTAATCACTTGAAACTGCACTAACGGTAAACACTTGATATTTTTGTTTTAACATTTATTGCAGTTATTTTGTTACTTGTCCCATTTGATTGGAAATATTACATGTAACGAAATGGGAGGCCAGTTATTCATATCTTTATCTATACTATGATAATCTTCCATGTATGATAGACATGTTACAGGAGCAGAAGAAGAAAAAGGCTTGAAGCAAAAAGTGCGCAAAGTAGGCTATGCATGGACTTGAAGCGAAAAGTGCGCGATGTAAGTCATGCATGAAGACAAAAAAAGTGCTAGGGCTTGAAGCAAAAAATGTGCGAAGTAAGTCATGCACTAAAAGAAAAAAGTTGGGTCGTGACAATTGGTATCAGAGCCGACGTTCGACGTTTGATTACTGGATGTAGATGGCTGGAACACTCAATGAAAGAGTCGATGTTCTGGAGGACCTGGTTGGTGCACCAGCCCCTGATGCTACGTCCCTGTCAGAGCAAGCGAAGCTTCAGTCACAGGCCATGGCTGATTTGCAGCGGATGGTTAGCAATAACCAGAAGGATATGGTGGTCCGATTTGATGACTTGCTTGCGCGGATTCAATCATTTTCTGATCGATTTGAAGGTAAATTTTCTAACATTGAAGCTGATGTTAGTTTGCTAAAGAGGGCTGCTATAGGGTCCTCGAGTAACAGTACTGGTGATAGACCCTCAAAGCTGAAAGTCCCGAAGCCTAAGTAGTTCGGTGGGAGTCGAAGTGCCAAGGAGTTGGAGAACTTCATCTGGGATATGGAGCAATATTTCAAGGCTGCTCATGTAGCGGAGAGTGACCAGGTGTTGATTACTAGCATGTACCTCACCGGTGATGCTAAATTGTAGTGGCAGACAAGGTTGGATGATGATGCAAGTGCTGGACGAGAAGCGATCCAGACATGGGATGCCTTAAAGAAGGAATTGAGGCCGTTCCTTCCCATGAACACGGCTTGGCAGGCTAGAGAAGCACTAAAGAAACTGAGGCACACAGGGTCTGTGAGGGACTATGTCAAGGAGTTAAGTTCGTTGATGCTGGAAATCACGAACATGACCGAGGAAGATCGGGTGTTTAACTTCCTGTCGGGTTTGCAGCCTTGGGCTCAGGCGGAGCTGAGGCGGTTGAAGGTGACGGATGTACCTTCGGCTATTGCTGTTGCGGATAGTTTGAGTGACCATCGAGTTGGATCTTCTCCATCCAACACAGACAAGAAGAAGTCCAAAGAGGATAAGAGGAATCGGAAGCGTGGCAAAGATAGAAAGCAGGACAAGAAGCAAAAGTGAAAGCTAGTCATCCGACTCAAGGCAATTGGATGCACTCCCAGGTAAACCAAAATCTGGTTGTTTCCTTTGTGATGGCCCTCATCGTCTGAAGGATTGTCCTCGTAGGCAAAAGCTTTCTACTCTAATAGCACAGACAGATTCTGAAAAAGAGGCGGAAGAGGTGAATCTTAGAGTTAATCCATTGCGGTTGCTGAATGCTATCAAGGTTGGCAAGCGAGGCCCCAACCAAGGGCTGATGTACGTGAAGGCAGAGGTGAATGGGCACAGTGTGCGTGCCATGTTGGATACGGGAGCTACCAACAACTTCATCTCCCAGCAGATGGTACAGTGACTTGGATTGACCGTCTCCAAGTGCTCGAGTCAAATGAAAGCTGTAAATGCGAGGGCACAGCCTATCCTAGGCGTGATCATTGTTGCAATGAAGGTGGGCGGATGGGAATAGGAGTGTAAGCTTACAGCACTGACACTTGATGATATTGAGCTGATCCTTGGGTTGGAATTCTTTGTTGATGCAAAGGCAGCACCTATACCATACTTAGGCGGCCTATGGATTTGTGACAAGAGGTGCCCATGCTTTGTTCCAATGGAGATTGAGGGAACAAAGGCAGAAAAGACCTTGATGCCGGCGAAATAAGAAGGGAAAAAGGGTGGGACAGTGAGGTTGGCAGCCCTTGTCCAGATAAATGGCTGTTTTGATGATGTCACGGAAGTGCACGCGGGTGCATCGGGCAGAGGTAGTAAAGGGGTGATGGTCCAGGGTGGACGCCTCATTGATATTGAGATTACTAGCAAGGAACGAGAGCTAGTTGCTAGCAAGTTTGAGACAGCACGTGGGAGACATATGAGCGCAGCCAGTTGCTTGGATACAAGGTCAGCGGAGTCCCTTGCACATTGTCTTCACCGACCAAGCACGGACATACGGATGGTAGACAGAATTGAGGTACCCTCGTATGATGCTTTCGACTTTCTTGTCCACTCTAACATTTGTGATCGAACTAGGCAGGTGTTCAGGGCAAACACTAGCTACTGTCGTGTGAGGCAGCAGGCCAAGGAGGGCTTGGTTCGATGTTGGGTCGTAGACAGCCTGTGGTATGCTCGCGGGGGCAGGTTGTGGGTTCTTATAAGTGGAGAACCAACACGCGTGTTAGCACATGATCCAGGAATGACAGCAGACCTTCCAAGCATAGGAAGGATGATTGATTTTATTTTCTGGCTAGGAGACATGGGGTTTTATGTCCGTACTATTGTGATGACTGAGCTAGTGAGACAGACGGGGCTGTTTCAACCACTACAGACTCTAGACAGATTGGGGGAGTCTTTGTTTCAAGTAGGATTGCACGCGCATGATAGATGGGGATCTATCTTGATAGTGGCTGATCGTTTTGATGTGTGGGCGATGTTGGGGGCTGTTCCTCGTGCCCGCATTGCCAAGATAGCAAGGGTGATGCTAACAACTCAGCATATGGTGAAGATGCTCGACGGCGATCATTATGCTCAGGGTACATGTGGTCAGAATTGGTGGAATGTTTCGTGTGAGAAACTCTTGCAGCACTATGGGACAGTGTATAGATGCAAGGAGTAGCAGGCTCATTTAGACAACCTCCCGACGAGGACGTCGGCTCCATTTGGTGGGGGAGAGTTTGTTACGCCCTAGTGAGCTGGGGCACGCCCGTGCGCAAGCTGGTGCGGGCCGAGACTAGCCATGCCTTTGGAGCGGGCATGGGATAGGTTTTCGTTGGCTGCGGAAACAAAAGCATGCGGGTGGCATGTGCGGATGGCAATCGAGGCATGCAGGATATATGCGCTGTGGTAGGAGGCAGTGCAGCACATGTCTGGACAGTGTGCAATGGTGCGCGAAACCAGGACCGCGGGTAGTCTGATCGGCTGGAGAGGCAGCAAACGCGGGCCAAAAGTGTAGTCCGACCAAGACATTAGTTGATGGGCGCGTGCGGATGCTGATGAGGGAAGCAGACGCGGGGCAGAAGTCTAGTCTGACAAAGACTCTGGTTGATGGGGGCGCCCGGATGCTGGAGAAGAGGCAGACGCGGACTAGGACTCTGAAGTGGAGGTCGACAAGGACTATGACAGAAAAGGCAGCTGGCAGACGAAACACTTCCAGGTGCGATCTGAGATGCGCGGATAGCTAGTTGAGTCCAAGAGGGATTCTAATAGCTAAGGACGGACCCTGGATGAGTGCGCACACCTGGCACTCAAGATATGAGCTGGCGACCGACAATCACTGGACAGACTGGGCAGAGTCATTAGGCGGCAAGGACTCTGGCGGGTGAAGAGTTTCTGTTGAGCTTGGTCTCCTAGGAAATTTATATAGACTAGAGTTCCTAATAGCTGGGGATGTCAGCCACAGTATTGCCTGTAAATATAGTCGTGTACAGCAATGGACCTCTCATTGGATTCAGGTGAATCAATTAGGCAGATCCTTAGAGGAAGGGAACAGACTGAGTTGTGGAACTCAGGCCTTGTAAGAGAGAGTCCACGTAGCGAACTTGTGTAATTCCTTTTAAGAGTGAATAAAAGGTTGGGAACAAGAGTGTTTCTGTAAACGTGTGTGCTTGGCTTTGTGTGTGAGTGCTTATCTTTGCTATCGAGTGTTTGCGCGTGCTTGCGAGGTGGTGGGCGCACTGTTGTACGCCAATGTGCTGTCGGGTGAGTATCGTTAACTCACAGATCGAGTGGTTGAACTAGGCACGCGGAGAGGCTAGTGCCATCACGGGGCGCAACTAAATCAGTGGAAGAAAAGTTGGGCGTGAGACGGGCAAACAAACAAGTCCTTAAGCGAAAAATACATAAGACGAGCAAATCAAAAAGTCCCTAAGCACAAAATGTGCGAAACGGGCAAAAACTCAAAAAGTCTCTAAGCGAAAAATGCGTGAGACGTGCAAACAAAAAAGTCCTTAAGCGAAAAATGTGCAAGACGAGCAAACAAAAAAAAGTCCTTACGCAAAAAATGGGCGAGACGGCAAACAAAAAAGTCTCTAAGCGAAAAATGGACGAGACATGCAACAAAAATAAAAAAGTCCCTAAGTGAAAAATGCGTGAGACTGGCAAAAAAAAAACCCATAAGCAAAAAATGCACAAGATGGGCAACATATCGGCTTGAAGCGAAAAATGCATGAGGTAAGCTGTGAATAAAATAAATAAAAATCCTTAAGCGAAAAATACATGAGATGGGCAACACATGAAAAAAGTAAAGGGCTTAAAGCGAAAAATGCGCGAGTAAGCTAGACATGAGAATTCACGAACTTAAAGTAAAAATACACGCACATGAAAGACAAGAAAGCATACAGGCTTGAAGTGAAAAATATGCAACGTAAGCCACTTGCATGAAATGTATGGACTTTGAAACGGAATGTGCATGAGGTAAGTCTAATTGTTACACAAGATGAGTTTAAATAAGTGCAAAGTAAATGTGTACTCACCGAAAAGTTCTTTATAAAAGACTGAGCTCTTTCACAAAGAATTGGGGAGCACTTGTTACGTACATACAAATTTGAGCATGAAAATAAAGCAAGAAAGTGGAATTTTTCATTTATTCAACTCTAAAGATGTATTACAATGAGTATCTTCTAGATTGACCTCAACAGTAGGAGGAGCATCCATGCCAACAGGCACTTAAGCGTGTGCATCCTAAGGCACTATAATGTCAAGAGCTTAATCTGTAGAAAAGTTGGCCTCCATATTATCTAATCATCTCCATCCAAGCTGGTGGGAACCTCGACTACTTCGAGTCGATGAAATGGCTTTCAAGGGCCGATGAGATCGGATTAGATCTTCATAAGCATCCCTCCTCAGAAAAGGTTTCAAACCCTTGGCATTTGGATCAAGCTTTGTCTAATTAGTAGTGTGCTAGGCTAAGATAGGGCTTTCGTTGGCTCTGCAATCTTGTAATTTCTCCATATAGCTCTTGATTTCGGTCAACTAAGACCTTGAGTTCGAAAAGACAAGTGGCATACTCCATTTGAGGGCATTAAACTCAGTTGAAGTAGAGGCAAAATGTACCTTAGTAGTGCTCTAGAAAGGCAATCTTGGCCTTTTTCATCTCAAAATCATCTTTAAGACAAAGCACCTCCAGCTAATTGAGTTTTCTTATGAATGGCACTTTAAACACTCGGTGTTGAGTATTAACAGCAATTATTTATTACGTGGCCGGCAAACAAGTAAAATGAGCTAGGAAACTCACAAAACGTTCACGTGATTGTGAAATACATAATTTGAAACTTACACTCAACACTTCTAAAATAGTCATGTTTCTTATGAGGACTAATCTAGGGAGCATAAACATGTCTCTTATTGACAGCTCCATGAACAACTTCCTCCTATCTTTCATAAGAAGCTTAGATATTTTGCATTTGACCCGATTCTATCCATGTGACTTCTAATAGCTTTTGTTCACAAGAACTTATTACTGGTGACTCAGTAACAATAGACTTACTCCTCTCATGGTTAAGAAATCAAGACGAACTGAATCCCTCATAAGGAGCATGAGAAGAGTAAGAGCTCAAATGTTTTTTACCACTCTTTTAAAGTGAACTCATTTTCTCAAGATAAAGAATTTCAACTCAAGAAGCAGAGAAGCTTTCAGTATCCTTCCTCTTTGCGAAAAGCATGCCTAATACTTGAGGTTAATAGACCCCAGGCTTTAAAAGAAGACTAATGAGAGCATGAAAAGAATTTGTGAAAGCATCTACCATAGCTCAACCAGCAGATAGGATGTTTTCTTTAGTGAATAGAGTAAATAAATCAGCCCCTCTTCCATAACATAACTAGTCAACCTGCTAACCATACCATCTCTTTAAGATTGAGAAAATCCGATCGTTAGATAAATTCCCCCCATGAATACCTCATTAGGTAGGAATGCCTAGACCTTCTAGGATTTCAACGAAGGACTAATCAGACTCATATCTATGAAGTTTGCTTGGAAGGTCTCTAAAAAAAACTATTTTAAAATCCTTTTTTGGAGGCCCTCTCGATAAAATAGGATGCTAACTCAGAGAATCCATGGACTCTGACATAGGCACTTAATCGCCCAACACGACTCCATTCCTATTACAAACTAGGTTGAAGCCCACCAATTGAACCTACAAGCGAAGATGGAAAGTCTCTTGCAATAATTCCAAAAAAAGTGGGCAACAAGAGAATCTGAAAGTCTATAGACCCATGATGATTTTAATTTAATAAAAAAAAGAAAAAAAGGGAAAAGAAAACCTATATACTCTTCCACATGGTGTACCCTGCGAAAGAGTAGGGAGCAATTGATGAGAGTCATACTAAGGGTCATGGGCCTTGTTTTTAGTCAGACTGAAGGTCACTGGGCCTAAAGATGGATTGAGCCCAAGAGGAAAGGTGACTCAAGAAGACCATAGAAGATCCATTAAGTGACCATTGAACTTGTAGGTCTAAAAGGTAATTACGCGCTAAATAACTCCTATAAATAAGTCACAAGTATCATCTTTATTCTCTGAGCTCTATTTGCTTATTGAAACCATGCTAAAATCCTTTCTGACTTAAGCATCGGAGTGTGTGCGTAGGGAAAAACCCCTGCGCCATCTGATGGTTTTCTTTCTTGCAGAATTCTTAAAGACAGGCTTAGCACGAAGATTGAGATTATCATGCCAGCAAAATTTATTACTGTGAATAGGCAACAACATATATATATATATATATAGATGTTTATCTTTTAGAAATTGAAATAGATATTTGATTTAAAATTTTAATTAATTTATTTTGTAATTTTAATGTTTATAAATTTCTATCTTTTAGAAAATTGAATAAAATTATTATTTTTATTTTAGGATATTACACGTGTTAAATTTTTAGAATATCCACATATGATGTTTTATTTAAGTCAATTGTCAATTGCTTTAGGTTATATATCTATATATATATATATATATATATATATATATATATATTTATATATATATATATATATATATATATAAATAGAGAGAGAGAGAGAGAGAGAGAGAGGAGGGATCCAGTTACACATATGTAAAACAAATTTAGTTTTACACACTTTTATATCTTTTTATATGATTTATAATTTTTTAATCCGGCCATTGAATTTTATGTTCTATTCACATAGACCATGCATGCCAAATTTCAAATTAATCGAATACGTCTAACTATATAATTCGTAAAATAAAATTTCAACCGTTGACATATATTGAAAAAAATACTATTCTCGATTAAAATGATAGAAATAGCAGATTGATTCAAAAATTTACATACATAATAAATATGAGTAGGTTGTTAAATCCAACGGTTGGTTTGCAAAAATATTAATCCTATATGAAGATATAAAACTATGTAAAATAAATTTGTTTTAAACATGTGTAAGTGGATCCCTACTCATATATATATATATATATATATATATATATAAAAGATTATTATAAATTTTAATCTCATAGCTATAATAACTAATCTTATTGTGTGCAGCTATTTTCAATTTCACTAGCACTAATTATATTATTCAACAAAATGAACTCTTAATAAATTTGAAATTTTTCCGGAAAGAGTAATGGGAAATTGATTTTCTTTTGGCAGTGGTGATGGAATTTTCACCGAGCTTTTACACTTTGTTTATTCGGAAAAATAGTGGTGATGGATTTGATGCGTTCTAATCTATTTTAAAAACCAAAAATAATTTCAATTAGGTGACATATGGCAAGCTTAGATACGGGATTTATAGGCAGTTCAATTTAAACTCATTATGATGCACACACAAGAAAAGGATGGATACGAGTCAATTTGGGTGGCCGGCTTTAATTTGTATCATTGGCTCTTCCCAAATTCTCACTTGATTATATCTACATATAACTATGATACTGAAATGCCAAATGCATGGTTTCCAAGAATCTCTTGTTTTCGATATTATGCAGCTCACTCCTTGATTCTCTCCTGTTTGTATATTATATATGCTGCTCTTCATTGCCGGCCCACACTCCACATTCACATATATACGTGATTCCTCAGAATTGCTATTTGATTCCTTGGATTTACATTACAAAGTTTATCGGATCAGACCATGAATTGCAGGAGGAATGCCGCTGTGCCACTAAATGGACGGAAGTTAGATCAGAGAGACGAAGATCTTCTTCTCTTCCGGGAATTGCATAAACGTGAAAAGGAGAGAATTGCTACCCTCCTTCAGCCTGTTTCTGATGAGTTTGAACCCAATGGAGGAGGTATCAATCCAGTCCCATGGCCATGCTTTTTATAATCAAATCATTCTGGAATATATTTTGTTTTATCCAGCTAGTTGGCATGGTCCCATGGCCATGCTTTTTATAGTCAAATCATTCTGGAATATATTTTGTTTTATCCAGCTAGTTGGCATGGAAATATTGCAGGAAACTATGCACTCTATAGGATTGCATCTGGAAAGAAAGGATCCGGAGGATACGAGTTTTTGCCGGAAAATAACAAAAATGATTATGACTGGTTTGCATTTTAACCACTCATGATCTTGTATGCTATAGTTTAATTAATTTGCGATGCCTAACTTGGCTATTATTTCGTCTTCATGTTCAATGTTACTTAGGTTAAAAACACCACCGGCAACTCCTCTCTTTCCATCGCTTGAAATGGAAACAAATGGCGCAGAACTTGTCATCCAACGGGAGCTTCCGATCATTCAGCCAATTTCACGGGTACGTTATCTTCAGCTTTTTTAATTTGATACTAGTAAAAGACATGATTAGAGAAGCATTCATCCGTTTGCAGGCAAATTAAAAGCGAAAAAAAATACTTTATTGATCAGTTTGCAGGGAAGAAAGAACCGTCCAAGGCTGGCATTGGAAGACCAAAATCTTCAACTCCGAAACCAAAAATCCCTTCAAGATCCATAACTCCGAGTCATCGACCAACTATTTCATCAACTGAAGTAGTCAAGAACGCCAAAGCAGCAACTGCACCCACCTTCAATCACAGAACAAGTCAGCCAACCATCTGTGAACCTCTGGGCAATAAGAGAACAAATGTGGGTAGCAGCACAGTATCAAAACCTTCCAACCAAATAGATTTTCTTACTTCAAGCCTGTCCAAAAACCTAGCAACATCGGCAAACAACACAAAGCCTACAAGTAGAGGTGTTTCACCTTTGACAAGATCAACCATTCCGGCCCAGTTTCCAGGATTCTCGGATGAGACGCCTCCCAATCTAAAGATCCGCTCTACTTCTGCGACGCGAGGGCGGCCTCAGCCAACTGCGGCTCCTACTTCAACTGCAGCAGTTCATCAAAAGACTGCAGAACCAATTTCAGTAAAGACGAGAAGGCAATCGTGTTCACCTAGTGTCACAAGGGGTCGGAAAGTACCGGAACCGAAGAAAGAAACCAAAGGAACCCAAATCCTGGGGAGTAGGATGGTAGAGAAGGTAATGAACGCTAGGAAGTCAAGCTCAAGCGCTGAAGAAAGAGATGCAAAACAAAAATCACGAGGCTCCACTATTATTAAAAGCAGTGGTTTTGCGAGGACGAAACATACATATGGTAAATTTCTGATCTGGAATTTTCTTATAAGCCCTTATCTGTCATTAATCTTTGAATTGCCAAATACCATAATTTTAAATGTCAAATTTTTTCTCTCAAAACTAATCACTCTTTAGTTTATCTTTGAGTTGGGCCTTCATTCAAACCAACAGTTTCAAACAAACAAACATAAAAAAACTAATAATTCTGACCATAATTTGTTGTATTTTGCTTTGTTATTGGTGTACAGGAGATTGAACGTAATTCCACCCACCTTGGCATTTTTCCCAAACGCATAGGACAAGACTGGTCTAGACTGTGAATTGGTTTGGTTGGGTTTGGCAACGGAGTTAGGTGTAACGCCCTCGGAAGCCGGATTTTCGGGCTAACTTTTTCCTTTACTTCCTATGTTTGTCTCTCGTTCAATGTAGCTAAAAATCTAATGAGTAGTCTTACTCTCATATTTGTTTAAGACTAGTTGTCTAAGGTCCCAATATAGTCTTCTAGTAAGACGTGTCGAAAACGACACTGAAAAACTCCGCTCCTATTTTAGTCTAGTATCCATCCCCATACTAAGTACATCATCGTTTCAACCTGTAGAAATTTCAAATCTCCATGTAACTTCTGAAATATTAGACATCCAAGTGATTTAATATATAAACATATCGAGATTACAACTTAACTACGAATCACAGTATGTTTACAGACTCGATATCACCTAGTACTTACATCCCGAATCCTATACACTATGTACACAAAAGAATTTAGTCTGGGATATAAACAAAAGAACAAAAGATTATACCTTGGCTCAACTTTTTGCAGCTCGACAAAAAGACTCTCAGTGCACCACACTCGTGCCGAGTCTACCTGAAATAATCTGAGGTGGAAGGGGGTGAGCTTTGGGGAAAGCCCAGTAAGAAAGCATACGCTAAATGATGTTAGGTTTCTACTATGTTAAATGCATGTGCATGCGTGAATGAACGTGCCCAAAACTCATGCTCAAAGATGTTTATTTGGAAATAATACCAAATTGATAAACCATAGTTTATAAGCTATAAAATGTTATGCCAAGTAATTTCAAAACAGATTAGTACTCAAGCTTTCACAAAGTCAAGATATAGTAGTAGTAGAAATGATACATTCGCTCATCTTTGTAACAGTATCGTAATATACATTTAAAACATTTTCACGAGACGAGCATTATGAGATTCGGTAACATAACGGGGATCTTTGGAAATATAACCAAGAAGCTTTCTATGAAAGCATCCACTGTAGCTAGCAGTGGTCGGTGTCCCATACCAGGGCTCTATCCATGATCATGAATCATCCCAGCACCAGTGATCATCTGGTAGCTGAGGTACAAGTCACGACTAGTTGTCGGACAATCATACGTAATTACCGCTACCCATTTGCCACACAGGCGGGATCCATGACGCAATTACATATACGGCGCCTCAATGCCACACAGGCTTACTGAATGCCACACAGGCATAATAAAACGCCACACAGGCGAGTGCCACATAGGCATTTCCAAGTGCCACAAAGGCATTTCCAAGTGCCACACAGGCATATCCAAGTGCCACACAGGCATTTCCAAAAGCCACACAGGCATTATACATCATCACATGTATCATGAGTCAAAACTCGTTTAGAAATATATCTTACAAAATAGGTTGAGTACTAAAGGCATAAACCGTCTCACATACTTATAGTTTTAAAAATCTAATCGTACGAAGTCTCGATAACAAATAGCAGTGATTAATATGCATGAGGTTTTAAAGGCATTTAATAAATCCAATTTAATATCAAGAAACTTATTTAGACAATTTCTAACGAAATTTCGGCATTATAACGGCATAGGTAGAACACTACCCAGCGTCATAACCACAAATCAGATACCTGTAGAAAACTCAATCAAGCAATATATCTTCAATACACCAATTTCCAATACACATCCAAATCCAAATCCAAATCCAAATCTAAATCCAAGTCCAAATCCAAAACATTATGCATTTAAAATTCAATCCAACGTATTTGGACAATTAACCAAAAATGCATTTAAATCCATAAATATTAAATAACATTAATTTAAACATGCATAAGCATAGTAGACTGACAAGCATTTATCGTATATTCCCTTACCTAATGTTGTGCAATATCGCGATCAATGACACCACACTTGCACAACTTACTACTTAAGCACTTTCCCGGATTCTTTCTTCGCGTACCTACACTTTTTAAGGCTCTTCCAAGAAAACCAAGCACCCTTATAACCGTGTTCTTTCTCAATTTGATTTGCCATTAAATTCTCTCCAACAGCCCTACATTCATGTAACATCATTTTCACTTGGCCACCTAACGCTATTTCGTGACTCACAATTAATAAGCTTTAACTACCTGTGATCACTTATTCACCATGACATATGAACACTATTTAAACATTTGAAACAAATAATATAAATATATTAACCTTTGAATAAAAATCTTACATTAATAAATACCAATAAAAGCACAACATCATCTTGCATATAAATCTTACCTCTTATGCCAAAGCTTAGTTTTAGCAAAATCACTTAGACACGCATGGTCGATTGCCATTTCTTGTTCCTTCTTCTATGAGCACTTCTAGGCCTCGAGCCTCCAGAAGACCTCCTTGTACATTTTCTACAACCAATGTACGTCAACTATTTAATATCCTTGTGTATTTCATTTGGACAATGGGGATTAAATTAATAAGATCCTTACTCTACGAGTTAATCCTTCCTTGTGATACTCATGATATGTGCATATATATATATATATATATATATATATATATATATATATAGACACACACACATCACCCTTAAGCCCAGGTAAAATTTTCCTACACTTTAAGATGTCTTGCTAGCTCCTTGTACCTTTAATTTGTGATTATCCCTCTCCCTAACAACACTTATTTATCACCATTTAAATGTAACAATTATCTCTCATCATTCTAATATTAACTTCATTCTTTTAATATATAAACACACTCTGAGTCATAATAAAGGCAAAGGATTTTCACCCTCTTGATCAGCTCTTGAATGGTTGTCCCCTCTCACGTTTGGCCACCTTCTTTCCCTACTTTCTGCCTTGCAAATAGCTACTGTCTTCTCCGCACTTTCAGCTGATCATGCATTTCTCTTGCAGCCTACATGTCCCCTGTTTTGCATCCTCGATGCCCCTCAATTTCAAGCCTTAAAATCCCCCGTCACTACCTTGTTCCAGAATCGAGAGAAGGGCTGCTTCTTGCTGCTGTGATTCAAAGAAAAATGCAGCAGTTTCTTTCTTCTGTTTTGTCTTCAGTTTATTGTCTGTTTTCAGCCTTAAGAATCCAGCCTCCCACAATCACTTGAATAAATTAATTCCGTGTAATCCATTAAATACTTTAATTCACTAATTGAATCCTTTATTTGCTTTGTAAACTTTATCTTTCATTCTTTTTTTTTATCAACTGTCATTCTTAATATCTCAATCCACATTTTCCACTTAACTCTTATAATTCCTAAATCCTCATAATTCTCAATTCCTCAAGATCACCTTATTTAATTCCTCCAAATTATAATTCTTCATGTTTAATTAGTTTCATGCTCCAAGATAATTTCTCAATTATGAAATCTAATTTCCAATGACTTCTTACTTCACTTACCAAATGTAGAAAATTTATGGTTATCACATTAAGAGAGCTACAAGGAGTGGACACAACAGTTTCTAGATATTTTGGAGTAATCAAAATCTTCATTGCTATGTTCTATGACTTTTGGTGAATGTATATGAATTTATGAGAACCAAATCTTTAGTGTCGAGTGTCGACGCGATCTCATTGGCAAAACTAGGCACAATGTTGCTAGACCTTTCTTATTGCCACCAAATCAAGATGAATAGCAAGTGGCAACGGAAATTTGTTCTCCACAATCTATAGTTTTATACAATTAATCGAAAATATTAGTCCAACTTTGTTGTTAGATGGGATTGGGACGAAGGTCAAATTTATCTCTCCAGTATATGGGATCTCTTTTTATACAATGTGTTAGCTTTAAATTGACATATATATTTTGAAATGACAAAAACTTAAGTAAGCCTTAATGCTTTAATCCATATTGTAAATTTGCCTTATCACACATGATTTTCTCAATACATTTCAAGTGATCATATCAAACATTAAGACCATGATTAAATGATGCATACTCTTATTGGTCTTAATACTTTGTAAATGTTTTGAATATTTTAGAAAATCACTTGATGAATTTTTAGACCATGTTTTCATTTGAGAAAGTCAAGAAAAACTCCCACAAAAGTGCCAATATGTTTTGGGTTGGATTAGGATCAAAGACCACATCATTTCTAACTCAAAAGTGCAGGAAAATGGCTTTCTGGAGGCATGGGATCGATCCCCTAAGGGAAGGGATCGATCCCCTAGTGGCAGTAAGCTTTTTGGTGGAAGAAAAGGTCCCTCAGCCCAGAAAAATCAGTTCTGGAAAGAAAGGATCGATCCCCTAAAGGCAGAATGGCTCCAACGGCTAGAAAAGGTCCCTCAGCCCAGAAGATTCAGATCTAGAATGAAGGGATCGATCCCCTATGGAAAGGGATCGATCCCTTTGCCCGAAAATAGCCTATAACGGCTAGTTTTGTGAGATACAACGGTCATATTTGATTTTGGCTCCACCCAACGTTCACAAACCATCCAAGGGACTATAAATAGAGGCTTAGAAGCTAAAGAAAGGAAGAGGAACAACCAAGCAACATCTTTCATCATCTTATTCATCTTCCTCAAGCCTCAACATCAATTCAAGAGATAAAGAGTCTTCATCTTCTATCATTCATCTATTTCTTGTATTGCTTAGCACAAACTTTGTATAGGCTTTTCATTGTGCTTAATTTCTGTAATCATTTGCCTACCTAGAGGCCTTCTTTGATTACTTCATTTGTAAACTCATTTCATTCCTTGTAAAGGGGAGGTTTCTCTTAAGCCTTGAAAAAGAGGGAGGTTACTCTTTAGCCTAAGAAAAAGAGAGAGGTTTCTCTTAAGCCTAGAAAAAGAGGGAGGTTACTCTTAAGCCTTGAAAAGAGGGATTGTAATCACAAATTCAAGATAGTGGATTTGGGGAAAATCCTTGGGAGAGTCTCAAGGTAGAGGACGTAAGCAAGGTAGCCGAACCTCTATAAATCGCTTGCGTACATTTCTCTTCCCTACTCTCTTTACTTATTTGCACTTATATTGTGTTTATTTCATTGAACTTGAATTGCATGCTTGTTTAGCCTAGAGAACTTAGAAAATATCAATATAGGCTAGAGAATTTAGAGAAACCGAAAAACGAGCTTAAGGTTAGTTAAAAACCGATTCACCCCCCCTCTCGGTATAGCCTATAAGAGCCAACACAATGTTATTGTCAAATTATATACTTTTTTGGTTGCAATTAAGCTACTTTTGGATGAAAAAACATATATATATATATATCTAGCTAGAACTCAGATAGTCCTGTGTTCTGTTAGAATCGCGTATGGAATTTTATTCAAATGACCAATATTTGTACCTTTTCAGTTCCAAATTCCAAGTTCCTAACGTTAATGAAATGAATGCCATAGAAAACAGTAAATAGCCCAAAACACAAAAGATTTAATGTGAAAAGTCTCAAAGACGGGAAAAAATCACGACACAAGAAGAAAATTTTCACTACGAACAAAAAGATTGTGTATAGAGAGATGTCACAGGATATAATCCCAATCTGTAAGATCTGATTTTACACTATCGTAGACCCTAAATTCATAAAATTGATAATGGAAATCAAATAAATAATGAACATTGATTTCCATTTGGGTGGAAAAGCTCTTTTACTTGAGATATGAACGGAATAAATTATGTGAAATACTTGACGGGCGAGTACTAAATGGATGAGCTCGCCAATGGGCGAGCAAGGCTGATCGCCAATGGGCGAGCAAGGTGATTAGTTGTACCAGTGAACAGATGAGTTCGCCAACATGTGGCGTGATATTACCAAAGCAGGCGAGTTGAGCCATACCTAGTGATCGGCCAATGTGGAGTGCCATCTGATAGCCCAAGGAATAAGTGTGGTGAGTTGATGGTGGGGAGTTGATTGTTTTCCTCATTTGTTTGGCAAATAGTTGAGTTTGCCAACTCCGTGGATAGGTGATGGCCCGCTTGTGGCGAGGACTAGGAACGCCAATGTATTTGGCGAGTAAGGTGGTCGCCCAGATAGAGGGGTAAATGAAAACAGAATTCAACCTAGCAGCCAAGATTGACTTTGTGAAATATACGGTTGAAGACAATAAATGAAGAAAAGTTAAAGTCAATAAGGGAATTAGCCTTATTGGTTGAGGAATTAAGCAAAGGCTGCAGCAGAAGAAAAAGGCGTGTGAAAGGGAGACTTCCACACCACTTTGAGCTACAGTTTTCTTCATGCCTTAAATGCATGAAGGACGTGAACAATGATGAAAGAAACAGGATAAGGGACAGGCGGTAGCTATTGATTGGTTTAGCATGGTTATATAAGTAGAAACAATTGAGGAAAAACGAGTTAGCCAATTCCAGCTTCTTCACGAAAGCAATTTCTCTCTTTCTTCCATTTCTCTGCCATGTTCAATCTACTAAACTCCAACCTTAAGTTGGTTAAATACATAAACCAGCTTGCAAAACCTTTTCTTCTTAACTTGATGAGCTAAAAGAATAGGCAAAGGAAGGCCAACAAGAGACAGAAAACAGTCTGTTTTGGAAGTGAAGTTGGTTGAGGTAAGTTTCATATTTCTGAGGTTTTCTTGATGCTCAATGATAGATTTCTATGTTTTATGCAGTAATAAACATAGATACAGTCTTGTTTTTAGTTAGATCTTTGGAGAATATGAAAACAAGGAAAATAATGGAATAAGTGACGACAATGGCGATTACAGTGATCGCCCATGTTGAAAAGTAAGTAATCGCCAATGAGGCGAGTAGAAGATAAGGAGCTCGCCAATGTAAATCTGTGTTCAAAGGGCGAGAACGCCCAATTCTAGTGAAGTGAATTAATAGGCGAGCTCAAATGCAGAGGCATTGGGCGAATTGGTATTGTGGGTGAACTCCCACAATTAAGCCAATGTAGGCCTCGTGAGTTGAATGTTGGGCGAGCTCACAAACCTACAGTGAGTAATGGCGGGTGATATGCCACGTGGTAGCCATATGGTGAATGGCGAGCTCGTCTGGGCGAACTAGTGAAGCTCTATTTGGGCGAGTAGTCATTTGATTTATTTCAATTTCGCCCAAGTAATGGAAAAATATATATAAAGAAAATATTAATGGAATTTATATAATTTGCAGCCGATAATTGGGAATGGCTATGGGCGAACAGAGAGCAGGGCGAAGCAAGGCTTCGTTGGAACAGGTAAGGGAGATGTGTGTGAAGTGATGCATGTCCTGTGGAGTAAATTTTATGAAAACATTAAGTTAAATGTTTTGTTTTCTGACATGCATTGTTGAGGAAGTTATTTGATAATTATTTTTGATTCGGGCGAGCTAAAAGTCGATCCCTATGCTGTTTTTGGATGAACTAATACAGGGCGGGCGGGCGAGCCCTTGTATTTTTATGATGGGCAAATTGGTATTGGCGGGCGAGCCAAGCCCTTTTATAATTTTTATACACCCGTTTCTAGTTTTAAGGGAGGGCGAACTCGTTTTAATGTGTTTGGGCGAGCGGCCCTTTGCTTTAAATATAAGGCGGGCGAACCGCTATCAACGAGATACTTCTGTTTTGAAAAGCCAAGTGGCGGGCGAATACTAATTCACCGCCTTGTCGAGTTAGTCAGGGGCGAGCCGTGAAGGGCGAGCTGACTCTGGCGAACGGTTTTAAAGTGTAATTTCCTAAACGAAAATGAATTATTTTAATAATTCAAAAATAGAAATATGAAACCTTTTGGCGAGTTGATTACTGGGCGAGCCAGTTTTGCTTTCAAGTTTTAAAAGCAAGATGACGGGCGAACACAGGTTCTCCGCGTTGGGCGAGCTGACATGGGCAAGCCATATCGGGCGAGCCGATCATGGCGAACAGGTTTCGCTTTTCCAAATTTTCTCAACGAAAAATGATTTGTTTTCATTATGTTTTGTAAATAGAAAATATAAAACCTTTTTGGGCGAGTTGACCAATGGGTGAGTTGACCATGGGCAAACTAGCCATGGCGAGTCAGTTTAACCCGTGCCTTTCTCACACGGAATTCAGTGAGATTGCAGGCTGTTTTTAAAACCTTTTTGCAAAGAAAACGATGACATTATGAAATGATTCTGATGAACAAAAAGTTATATTCTCGCAAGTGCACGAATCAAGATAGTATAGCTTACAAGTACAAGAGTCGATCCCACAGAGATTTGCTAAATTTATTCAATTAAGATTCAACTACTTATGCTCTAAAAATTATAAAGCCAATAAAAAGAATTATCTAAGTATCTAATTAATTACTAAATTAACTAATTAAATTAATTAACCTAAACAAATCAAGAAATTAACCAATAGAGAAAAGCCTAGGAATTTGATTTCACCAATACATTGCAATTTCATGTCTTCAATCCTAAAAATCTCAATTCAATTCTAGGGTTCATTCTTCCTAATATATGATTACTCTGTTTGATGGCAGCTATAATCAAGTATTTTTAATCATTAATTACCTATGATGTGTAGCATAATCAATGACTAAAAACTCATTAAGAATAGAAGAACATATAACAAGAACCAAATAAATATTCTAGCTTGATGTATGCATCAAATATTTATTCAATCATTCAAGAGAGCTTTACATGGCTTAGCATATGATGTGTACCCTTACCATGTCTCAAACAATCAATTAATTTATATTAAAGGTGGCCAATCAATAACACAAATCAAAAGAATGAATTAATCACAATGAATGATACTAGAATTTAAGAATTGATCAATTAATCATAAAGACATAAAATATGCAAATAGGCTAAATCAAATTCCTAGTAAGAAAAATTAGTTCATGTTTGATTTAGCAAAACAAATCAAATTAATAAAAGTCATGCTTGATTAAACAATAAACTAATTCAATATATATATATAATAATCTATAATAATATAATGGAATAAAACAAATTAAGCCTTTGTCTAGCAAACCAATCACGTGGTTGTAGCAAACACAGGAAGCACTTTCCAAAACTTCACACGTCTTGGGCTTTGGACGGTAGCTAATGGCTCTTGCACTCACGTTCGGTCCACAGCAACTCTGTCGTTTCTCTGCTTTTCGTCGTCTCTGCTGCAACTTATGACTTCAACTGCAGCTCACAGTTCTTCAGTCAAAACTTGTGTATCGAGCCTTCAACTCAGCCCAAGCAACCTTCACACCACCAGAATAACACAATAAGTCGTGCTCTTCAACAACAGCTTCGATTCTCGGTTCAGCTGCTGCCTACGAAGCTCGGATCCTCTCTTTTTATCTTTTCTGCAAAATAAAGAGAAACGCACAGCAACAAAAAGAGACCAAGAAAACCGCCTATATCCCTTACTGCTCTCTGTTTTTCTCCGTACAATTGCTCTACCTTGCTTCTCAATCTGTCTTGATTTTTTCTCTGTGTCTTTTTACTGCCTCCCCTCTCCTCTCTTTTATAATTTGTTTTCTTTCCTTAAAAATTTCTAGGGTTTCTTTTTAATCAAGCAATAAATCTCAGCCCTTTATTCTCTTTTAATCCTATGGTCCAAAGTCTTTAAAACAAATCAGAATTTAATTTAACTTCAAACAATATATTTTTCAAAATTTATTCAAATCACATAAATTATTGTTTGATTTCACTCAATAACTTCCAAAATTAATTCCAAATCACTTTCTCTAAATTAATTCACAAGATACATTAAACAATTAATTTTACACAAGAATATAGCAATAAATGTGGTAATAAATAATAAAATAATATAACAAATATATTATTATCAAATACCCCCAAACCTACACTTTTGCTAGTCCTCGAGCAAAATTAAAAGAAAATGCACTTGTTTGTGACCTTTAAGAACAAAAATGAAAACTTAAGGACACCCAAAATTTTTCACTCAAATTTATGTAAATTCAATTTCACTTGATTTTCACATGTTGCCTCAAGTATACCTCACATCTATGATTAAAGTAATTGTTCAAAACACAACTCAATAATCTCATAATTCAAATGTTAATTAACTCAAATCATGATATTAGATGTGTGTGTGTGATTAGCCAAACTCAAATTCCTTGTCAATACTCAATTAAAATTTTGCAACTCATGAATAAATGATGTGATCTCAATTTTTTTTTTAATTCTACTGACACTCCATAGGCTTGCTCTTCTTACATCTCTCCACTAATGTAGACAATAAAATCAACTTATATCAATAGGTCTTTATTAGCTTATAATGTTTGGCTAAGGTATTGGTTAACAAAGAAAAGGAAGGTAAAAATCAAAACAAGAGAGCTAACAATGATAAAGCACATATTGAATTTTTTCTCTTCCTTTTTCTGTTTTTTTTTTTTGAACTCCACATATTTATCTCCACAACCCCCAAACATATCTCTTTCATGCATTTGTTTGTGGATGACAATTTCCATGCCACATTTTAAACTCCTTTCTTTTTTTTTTCATCACAATGAAGTCAAGGCATGATCCAAACAACTTTTTTTTTTGGGAACCTATTCTTTTATTAGCTTGAAAATATTTCTTGAATCACATCCCCTCAATGATAGATATGTGCATTAAAGCTCTCTTTAAGGGTACATTCATTGTTTTTCAGGCTAATTTGGGTAAGGTCAATGAGGTTACAAGAGAATTCGAATGGTGGCTATTCATATGCTTTTGCATATGCCATTCTTTCCATAAGGCTCAATGGGGTATACTAGTGAATAATTTGTAACATGGTAGGCTTGAAAGGCTCAAACGTTCCAAGGAATGCCTAAGTCATCTCTAAGTCAATCAATTGCCTATGATTTCGCCTCAAGTGTAATAAAACAAGTTCTAGAGTGTCATGCATGATCACTAATTTCACAAGTTCACATAATCAGTCACTAAGTATCAACAATTCATAAGAGTATGGCTTATGTGCTCAATTGTTCATCAATCATGAAGTGAATAAAATTAACACCAAATTATTTAATTACCTAAGTATGCATTTCTCACAATCACTTAACCATAGTACATTTCTTCATATTCATCATAGGCTAGTGAAAAATCATAGTGAAAAAGAAAAAAAACATAAATCCAAGTAAATTTTTTTTAATTTTTTTTGTAAAAAAAATTTTTTTGTTTGTTTTTTTTAAAATTTTTTTCACTTTTTTTTTAATTTTACCACACCCCCAAACCTAAATCAAACTTTGTCCTCAAAGTTGAAAAACAAAGATTAATAAAAGAGTAGGAATGTGCACACAAAAAAAATAAAAATAAAAATAAAAAAAATGAAAAATCATACCTAGTTGGGTTGCCTCCCAACAAGCGCTTTATTTAACGTCTAGGCAAGACGGAATGCTTGGTCTAAGGCTTCTCCAAATCAACGAAATCCACCATCTGGCCCTTTGGAGTGCCTTCTAAGTATGGTTTCAATCTATGCCCATTCACCTTGAAACTAGCTCTTGTTCTCATGTTCTCAATCTCAACTGCACCATAAGGAAACACTTTCCGCACCAAAAATGGTCCCCACCACCTTGACTGCAACTTTCCTGGAAAGAGACGCAAACGTGAATCATAAAGTAAAACTTTCATACCTTGTTTGAACTCTTTTCGAAGAATGGATTTGTCGTGGTAGAGCTTTGTTCTCTCCTTGTAAATCTTTGCATTCTCATAGGCTTCATTCCGAATCTCATCCAACTCATTCAATTGGAGCTTCCTAGCTTCACCAGCTTTGTCCATATCAAAATTCAACGATTTGATCGCCCAATATGCCCGATGCTCCAATTCTACAGGCAAGTGACATGCTTTTCCAAAAACAAGCTGATAAGGGCTCATTCCAATTGGAGTTTTGTAAGCTGTTCTGTAAGCCCATAGAGCATCATTTAACTTTACTGCCCAATCATTCCTCTTTGTATTCACCATCCTTTCCAAGATTGACTTTATGTGCCTATTGCTCACTTCAACTTGTCCTGAAGTCTGCGGGTGATAAGACATAGCTACCCGATGGGTGATGTTGTACTTCTTCAGTACTGCTGCAAAAATTTTATTACAAAAGTGAGTTCCCCTATCACTAATAATAGCTCTAGGAGTACCAAATCTTGTAAAAATCATGTCTTTCAAAAAACTATGTACAATCTTACCATCATTAGTCCTAGTAGCTATTGCCTCAATCCACTTAGAAACATAATCAACAGCAACAAGAATATAATTATATCCAAAAGATGTAATAAAAGGTCCCATGAAATCAATACCCCACACATCAAACAGTTCAATTACTAAGTTACCTGTGAGTGGCATCTCATTCCTTTTGCTTATATTACCTGTTCGTTGACATCTATCACACTTAGTACAAAATGAATTTGCATCCTTGAACAAAGTTGGCCAAAAGAATCCGGATTGCAACACCTTAAGTGCTGTTTTCTTACCACTATAATGTCCTCCACAATTCAATGTATGACAATGGTTCAAAATATTGAGTTGCTCACCTTCAGGGACACAACGCCTAATGATCTGATCAGGACAATGCTTGAATAGATATGGATCATCCCAAAAATAATGCTTCATTGTGGACAAAAATCTTTTCTTTTCCTGTGAAGTTAAATCAGGAGTAAAAATACCACAAGCCAAATAATTCATAATATTAGCATACCAAGGCTCTTTTTCATGCACTGAGAATAACTGTTCATCAGGAAAAGTTTCATTAATGAGAATAGTATCATCCCCCCGACACTTTTCAAGCTCGGTTACTTCAGTAAGTCGAGATAAGTGATCAGCCACTACATTCTCACTTCCCTTTTTATCCCTAATTGTCAAGTCAAACTCTTGCAAAAGTAACATCCACCTAATCAATCTAGGTTTAGCATCCTTCTTTGTAAGCAAATATTTAAGAGCAACATGGTCAGAATAAACAATCACCTTAGAGCCAATCAAATACGAGTGAAACTTTTCTAAAGCAAAAACAATTGCTAAGAACTCTTTTTCAGTAGTAGAATAATTCATTTGAGCATCATTTAAAGTTCTACTCGCATAATGAATAACATGAGGCAGATTATTTATTCTTTGTCCTAAAACAGCACCAATAGCATAATCTGAAGCATCACACATCAATTCAAAAGGAAGGGACCAATTAGGTACTACAAGAATGGGTGAAGATGTTAGTTTTTCTTTCAAAGTATTAAAAGCATCAAGGCAAGATTTGTCAAAATTAATCACATGATCTTTAGCCAACAAGTTACATAAAGGCCTACAAATCTTAGAAAAATCCTTAATAAAACGCCTATAGAAACCTGCATGACCAAGAAAACTTCGCACACCCTTGACAGAGGTAGGGGGCGATAACTTTGCAATGATATCAATTTTTGCCTTATCTACTTCAATACCTCTACTAGAAATGACATGTCCTAAAACAATTCCTTGTTTAACTAAAAAATGGCATTTTTCCCAACTCAATGTCAAATTTGTCTCCACACATCTTTTAAGCACTAAGGTTAAATTATCAAGGCAATTATCAAATGAATCACCAAAAACAGAAAAATCATCCATAAATACCTCAATAAACCTTTCAATCATGTCAGAGAAAATTGACATCATGCATCGTTGGAAAGTTGTTGGGGCATTGCAAAGCCCGAATGGCATTCTACGATAGGCAAAAGTACCAAATGGGCAAGTGAATGTAGTCTTCTCTTGATCCTCTGGTGCAATAAGGATTTGGTTGTAACCTGAAAAACCATCAAGAAAACAATAGTAAGCATGGCCAGCCAACCGTTCAAGCATTTGATCAATAAAAGGAAGAGGAAAATGGTCCTTTTTAGTTGCAGCATTGAGCTTGCGGTAATCAATACACATTCTCCATCCTGTTGTTGTCCTTGTTGGCACCAACTCATCATCATCATTTTTGACAACTGTAATGCTTGATTTCTTTGGTACTACATGGACAGGACTCACCCATTTACTATCAGATATCGGGTAAATAATACCTGCATCAAGCAACTTAAGCACCTCAGCCCTTACTACCTCTTTCATGTTCGGATTCAATCTTCTTTGGGTCTCCCTTGTAGGTTTTGCATCATCCTCCAACAAAATCCTATGCATGCACATGGTTGGGCTAATCCCTCTAATATCAGCTGAGGTCCATCCTATGACTGTTTTATGCTCTCTCAAAATACTCAACAGTTTATTCTCTTCCATTGTGGTAAGATCAGCAGCAATAATGACTGGAAGAGTTATTTTCACCAAGGAAAGCATATTTAAGAGTAGGTGGCAATTGTTTCAATTCTAGCTTGGGTAGGGAAATAATTGAAGGGGCTAGCTGTGGGTTAAAATGCCCTAAAGACTCACTAGGAATATTTGTAGGGACTTGTGGCATTGCACTGTCTAATGCTAATGTGAATTCCATCACCTCTTCATCATCCTTTCCACAATCCTCTCCAATCAGGGCTAGCTCCAATCTGTCCCTTGTTTCATCTTGCACAAAATTAGAGACAACAATTGAGTTCAAAACATCAACTGAGAAACAATCATTTGAATCTGTAGGCAATTTTAAAGAATTAAAAACAGAAAATTCCACAGTCTCATCTAAGACTGTCATGGTTAATTTCCCATTTTGAACATCAATGATTGTCTTTGCTGTAGCCATGAATGGACGTCCAAGCAAAATAGGCAACTCATGTTCATTATTTGACTGTCTCTCCATGTCTAAAACTACAAAATCAACAGGAATGATTAGTTTATCAATTTGAACTAAAATATCCTCCACCATGCCTCTAGGATATCTAATTGAACGATCAACAAGTTGTAGAGACATTGTGGTAGGCTTTAGCCCTCCTAACCCTAACTGCAAATAAACAGAATAAGGCATTAAATTAATGCTTGCACCCAAATCTAACATTGTCTTTTCCGTCTTTGAACCTCCCACAGTAATGTTGATGTTAAAGCTCCCAGGATCCTTTAATTTAGGTGGCAAATTGCTTTGAAGCACAGCACTTACCATTTCCGAAACAATTACCTTTTCATGAGGCTCATACTTACGCTTGTGAGTGTTCAATTCCTTTAAGAACTTTGCATAAGATGGCATGTTCCTGATCATATCAAGCAAAGGTAAATTCACATGAACCTTAGACAAAATATCATATATTTCAGAAAATGACTTATCCAATTTGCTTTTCTTGAGTCTGCTTGGAAACAGAATAGGAGGAACATAGGGGTGTTGAGCCTTGTGTAACTTAGGAGTTTCACAAGATGAATTGGATTCTTCACTTTGACTTGGCTCCTCAATATCCTTCTTTTTGCCACCACTTGGACTTTTCTCTTTTTGCTTATCCTTTGCAACCTCTTCACCTGCAGGTAAGGTTAAACTTTCATCAGATTCATCATTCATTTTATTATCAAATACCTTACCGTTTCTTAGAATAGCAATCGCTTTGGCTTGCTCGGGCTGGCTTGGAAATTTTCCAGGAACATGGCCTTGCAATGCCTCTGCAATTTGCCCCACTTGGACCTCCAATTTTCGCAAAGAAGCCTCTTGTTGTTGGAATCGTTGTTCATTGCTCTGTTGGTTACTTTGACAAACTTCTATGAAGTTTTGCAAAGTATCCTCTAAAGCTGGCCTCCGCGGTTGGAAAGAAGAGCTTGCTTGATTCTGGTTTTGGTTGTTACTCCATGTAAAATTAGGATGATTTCTCCAACCCGAGTTGTAAGTATTTGAAAAAGGATCATTCCTCACCCGTGGGTTGTGAGAGTTCATCATATTGGCTTGCTCAACAAAATCTGGGAATTTTTCACTAGAAGGACAAGCATTAGTAACATGACCATGAATCCCACAAATTCCACATACCTCATTAGACACTGGCATTCTTTGACCCATCATCATAGCACACATAGACTTTATTTGCTTGGTTAATTTTGAAACCTGCATAGCCAACTCAGTGTTAGTGTTAATCTCATAAAGACCTCTAGATTTACCTCTAACACTCTTTTGTTGTGAATTAGCTCCAAGCATCTCGTAGAGCTCGTAGGTCTCTTGTGCAGTCTTTTCTCCCATGGCACCTCTAGCAACATTATCAACCATAGCTTGACAAGCTTGGGTTAGTCCATCATAAAAAAATTGATTTTGCAATTCTAATGGGTACCGATGATGTGGACATTGTATCAAAAGCAATTTAAAGCGTTCCCAAGCTTCATGGAATGCCTCACCATCTGCTTGTGTGAATGTTGCAATCTTACCCCTCAATTCAGTGGTCTTAGCATGTGAGTAGAACTTACCTATGAACTTATTGTACACTGCATCCCATGTGGTAAGTGAGGCTGGTGTTATAGACATGAACCACGTCTTTGCCGCATCCTTCAAGGTGTAGGGAAAACATCTCATTCATAATTGGTCCTCAGTTAATCCCTGCAAAGGAAAAGTTTGAACAGTTGCATAAAAATCACGAATGAATGTCAAAAGATCTTCAATAGCAACACCATGAAAAGAAGGAAGCATATTAAAATGAATATTCTTAAGCTCATAATTTCTGGCTGCATCATTGAGAACAATGCATGATGGTGATGTCCCCACAGTAGGACGTGCAAACTCCTTCATAGGACGATTTGCAACTCGATTTTGAACTTGATTTTCAGCTTGATTCCCAACTTGTAACTCCATGTTGGATTCAACTAGTTCCTCTTTTTGTGCCTTAGCTTTCCTACCGATTCTGTCAATTTGATCATTGATGGGCACTATCTCTTGACCAAGTGATCGTCGACCTTGCATCCACTACCTAAAGAAAGAAAGAAAAAATTTAGTAAGCTAAAAAGAAAAATAATAAAAGAAAAACACACGTAGTTAAATAAAATTGAATAAACTTAAGACAAATCCCCGGGAACGGCGCCAAAAACTTGATGAACAAAAAGTTATATTCTCGCAAGTGCACGAATCAAGATAGTATAGCGTGCAAGTACAAGAGTCGATCCCACAGAGATTTGCTAAATTTATTCAATTAAGATTCAACTACTTATGCTCTAAAAATTATAAAGCCAATAAAAAGAATTATCTAAGTATCTAATTAATTACTAAATTAACTAATTAAATTAATTAACCTAAACAAATCAAGAAATTAACCAATAGAGAAAAGCCTAGGAATTTGATTTCACCAATACATTGCAATTTCATGTCTTCAATCCTAAAAATCTCAATTCAATTCTAGAGTTCATTCTTCCTAATATATGATTACTCTATTTGATGGCAGCTATAATCAAGTATTTTTAATCATTAATTACCTATGATGTGTAGCATAATCAATGACTAAAAACTCATTAAGAATAGAAGAACATATAACAAGAACCAAATAAATATTCTAGCTTGATGTATGCATCAAATATTTATTCAATCATTCAAGAGAGCTTTACATGGCTTAGCATATGATGTGTACCCTTACCATGTCTCAAACAATCAATTAATTTATATTAAAGGTGGCCAATCAATAACACAAATCAAAAGATTGAATTAATCACAATGAATGATACTAGAATTTAAGAATTGATCAATTAATCATAAAGACATAAAATATGCAAATAGGCTAAATCAAATTCCTAGTAAGAAAAATTAGTTCATGTTTGATTTAGCAAAACAAATCAAATTAATAAAAGTCATGCTTGATTAAACAATAAACTAATTCAATATATATATATAATAATCTATAATAATATAATGGAATAAAACAAATTAAGCCTTTGTCTAGCAAACCAATCACGTGGCTGTAGCAAACACAGGAAGCACTTTCCAAAACTTCACACGTCTTGGGCTTTGGACGGTAGCTAATGGCTCTTGCACTCACGTTCGGTCCACAGCAACTCTGTCGTTTCTCTGCTTTTCGTCGTCTCTGCTGCAACTTATGACTTCAACTGCAGCTCACAGTTCTTCAGTCAAAACTTGTGTATCGAGCCTTCAACTCAGCCCAAGCAGCCTTCACACCACCAAAATAACACAATAAGTCGTGCTCTTCAACAACAGCTTCGATTCTCGGTTCAGCTGCTGCCTACGAAGCTCGGATCCTCTCTTTTTATCTTTTCTGCAAAATAAAGAGAAACGCACAACAACAAAAAGAGACCAAGAAAACCGCCTATATCCCTTACTGCTCTCTGTTTTTCTCCGTACAATTGCTCTACCTTGCTTCTCAATCTGTCTTGATTTTTTCTCTGTGTCTTTTCACTGCCACCCCTCTCCTCTATTTTATAATTTGTTTTCTTTCCTTAAAAATTTCTAGGGTTTCTTTTTAATCAAGCAATAAATCTCAGCCCTTTATTCTCTTTTAATCCTATGGTCCAAAGTCTTTAAAACAAATCAGAATTTAATTTAACTTCAAACAATATATTTTTCAAAATTTATTCAAATCACATAAATTATTGTTTGATTTCACTCAATAACTTTCAAAATTAATTCCAAATCACTTTCTCTAAATTAATTCACAAGATACATTAAACAATTAATTTTACACAAGAATATAGCAATAAATGTGGTAATAAATAATAAAATAATATAACAAATATATTATTATCAGATTCCTTAAAGGTTTTTCATGAGATATAATTTGATTTTGAGACGTTAGGCCTCTAGTTCAGGTATTACTATTGCGTGACCCGCCTGGGGCGGTGGCTTGGTCGATGGACCAATGAGTGCACCTTAGGGCGTCACAGGGCTGATGGACCCGCCAAGTCATCAGCGATCTCGAGGTCACTTGGCAAGTGGACCCGATGACCATTTATAGATTATGGCCATAGATCTAAGATAGCCGTGAGGGGCGATGGCCTACGGGTGCACCCCAAAAGCGGCAGATTTCGTTCTCGCAAGGGGGAGGGGGAACGATAATAGCATGATTTATTTGTTGCCTAGTGTCAACTTACCAATTTCTATTTACTGTAAGGATTTGTTGAAATCCTATATATAGTGTTTACTATGTATCCACTGTCTTTTCTACTGGGTTATTGTTAAGAAAAGAATAAATGAGTTGTGATATATAGTTTTGCTTTATTTAAAGCAGCATATGTTTCCTTTACTGAGCATATGAATAGCTCACCCCTTTGTTTTTAACTCCACAGATAAGAAGTACATGGAGTTGAGAGAATTAGATCTCAAATGGGTATAGCTATGCTTAAAGCACTAAGACATGGCACGTTAAATGTGACAGGTACAGTCTCTTCTCTTTTACATTTCAGACATATGTATACAGTACTACCTTAGTGAAATAAAGGTTAATAGGGGATGTCAGATTAAAGGGATAATGAAAAGAAATTTCATATTCCATAATTAATAGATAAATGTTTATCATTTATCACTGTTACTGTTGAATGTTAATGGTATCGCAGACAGCCCAATCGGTTAAGTTGTATGGAAATACGTGAAAAATATGGTAATGGGATGTTACAGATTTAATGGTATCAGAGCTTGGATTGGTCTGATGTCTGTTGATGCCTTTAGCATGGGAAGTGTTAAGAAAGGTTAACATCTCCTGTAATACTGTATAGTCTGAATGTATAGAGGAGTCGAATGACTGTGAAATGAGTTAAGTGGTGAAATATGGTGAAAGTTGACTAATTATGGGTTACAAATAGAGATAGTAATCCGAAAATTTTGCATAAGATAGGCGATCTTATTATCATAATGTCGGGTCTATTTGATAAGGTACAGTGAGGAACTTGGTGAGGGCCCCACCAGGACTTCTCTGTCCATATCGAACTAAGATCCTGAAATGATGATATTGAGACAAAAAGGGATAATATTAACATATAAGCTCTAAGATCGCGTGTTTGGAGTTATACTGATGAGAGAGAATTAAAGGGGAATTTATAAATATACCCCTATATTGACATGTTTTCTTTTGAAGTCATAAGTAATTGAATGGATTTAAAATACAAATTGATGGTGAAATAATATGTGGTAGTGTAAAGGATGATCTTTACTGTGGACCCCACTGATATATTGATAAGTAAGGCGACCCAGAGTACAAGTTATGAGAAGTCGCGAGATAGTCATCCCTGTTGTGGATTTTAGGGGTCTGAATTTAAAGTGAATTGTGTGAGAAATAATGTAAACTGGTTATATATGCTCTTTAAGAGAAGGGATATTAGTAGTGACTTGACATGTGAGGAAGTCAAGTGTTTGAGTCTGTGGCTGAGAAAGAAAAACTTTGAGATGGGCGAACTCGAGCACGGTTGGAAGAACCGGGCATCGAGGTGATCGCCAAAGAGGATAGTATGGATGAGTAGCGTTGTCACAGCAATCGTTGTCGATGGGCCCAAAAAGGGGATTGCCATGGCCGGTTGGGCTAGTCCGTTACGATATCCATAGAACCGGGATATTATGAGAAATACTCGATGGGCGAGAACTACATTGGGATAGCTCGCCAATGGACGTGCAAATGCATGATCGCCAATGATGTGGGCGAATTAGATGATGGCGAGGACTTAAATGAGTCCGCCAATATAACATGAATTATTAAAGTGGGCGAGAATCCTGATCGCCCAAAAAGTATAGAGTAATATGATCAACAAATTGTGGTGTAAATCATAATAATGTGGCGAGAAGAGCGATCGCCAATGATATGATATGAATCAAAGCAATGTGGCGAATAGAACAAAAGTTGTAATCGCCAAGAAAATGAAATGTCTCATATTTGCCAAATGATAAAGTTGGCATCGAGATTTAGTTGACAAGCTTAGAGGTTGGTGAATTGAAATAGGAATCTGTTTGTAAGCTCTTACCAGTGAATCAGTAGAGCTTGAGAAATTACTCAAGAGATTGATGAGTAAAGAATAAAACTAGTTTGTTATAACTGGTGAAAACGAAAATTTTATCATTTTGAAAATAACGGGATTAGTACTCTCTACAGTTGCTTCTACGTTCCGGAACAAGTATGGTATTCTAAAATACCTATCATATTCTATCTGGATCCCTAGCCGACTGTAGTATCCTTCCTATTTGTGTGCTTAGAGCCAACTAGGATGATTTTAAAAAGAATAAACATGTATATTGATATCAGCAATATTATTGAATAAGGTATGGAGAAAACCTTATTGTTAAGTCAGTGACCATTGGTTTCTAATTGATATATATATATATATATATATATATTAGAGACGTGAGGTCTCAACTGATTAAGTAGACATTAAAATTGTCTGAATAAAAGATTTTACTACTTAAGTGAGGTTAAAGTGTGCTTATTGGGGTATAAAATTTATGAGTTTTACCCGTATAGCACGAATGAATTGTTGAAGAGTTTGTGGAATTTGCTACCTTATTGATTTAATACCTATTGTGGAAAAAGTGAAAGTGAAAGTGTATGTATGAATAAAGTATTCGAAATGGTTACGAGATTGTAACAGTAAAGTACTATATTAAGTGGGAAAAGAATTGTGGTGATGAAATCTGAATGATAATAAATTTAAATTTTAGAAATAGATGTAAGGAAAAGTATATTCTCCAAGTAGTGACATTACATGTACTAGGAGAATAAGAGATAGAATGATCACTTGAGATAAAAGAAGTGATCGAGGGAAAAATGATTACCTGAGATGTAATCGGTGGCTAATATTAAGGTCTGCAAAAGAAAAGCAGTCCTAGATTAATCATGAAACAATCACTGTGAGGTGGTGAAGAATCTGAAAGAACCATGATATTATAGAAGTGATTATGGATTGAGTAACCAAATTATTTCACTTCTTCATCATCAGGTTTCGGGATGTAATAAGTGCCTTAGTCGATATATATTGGTAAAATAGAGAGGAAGTATGTGAAGTTCCAGTGAGTGGGTACTTGTGATAGGGATCCCTGATTCGCCGTATGCTTTGAGAGAATAGCAAGAGGCTTTGGGATTCCAAATTTCTACTGTTAGCACCGCCTCAGATTGATATAGATATCCGAGCGCATTGTGTGGACGCTCCGGGATATATTGAGAGCGAGTGCGTGGTATTTTAGAGACTACTGGGACAATTACATACGAATGATTAAAATTATCTACATGATAGTCACCAAATTATAATCGACTAGCACTAAATGAGATGATAAGTGATAAATAGTATAGATGAGTTAGTAACTCTCAAGGATGATAAAAGATTTGAGGGACTGTAAATTATTTTTGAGAGAAGACGCACGAGATTCTTCAGGACCTTGAGAAAATTTGGGATGGGCGACCCACGAGTGGGGTGATCTCTCAACATCGGATAACATGTTGTGAGATGTGGGCGAACTAAGTGGTCCCCAACCCACTTGAGAGAATAATCCTAGAGCACGGGAGAGCGCCAAAGGGATGATTATTGATAGCCTAAAGAGACGGGCAGTACTCTTAGAGACAATGAGGAATATAAAAAGATATTCGTGGTCTCATATTGGAGACGAGATTAAATAAGAGTTGAAAAAGTGATAAGGAAGAAAAATACCTATATTAGAGGTACTTCCTATACTCAGTGAAAAATTGAAAAGAGTAAAATGCTATCTGGATAGTTGTGGATATATTAAGTAAGTCTGCTCATTCCTTGATTATGGAATTTGTTGAGCTAATTAATGCCTTGGCCGGACAATATGTCAGGGAAATGGTGAGGTTTACAGTATTCCAATAAGCATTATTGTTGATAGGGAGTCCCGCTTCATATCTCAGAGTTGAGAGAGATTACGGGAAGCTATGGGATCCCGATTGAGTTTCGCACCACAGTTTATCCGCAGACTGAGAGACAGTCCGAGCGTATGAGATGGATACTCGAGGATATGGTGTGAGCATGTGCGATTGATTTTATAGGCTCCTGGGATAATCCTCTACCCTGGCAGAGTTTGTTGATAATAAGGGCCACAAGAGAGTATAGGCATAACATTTGGAAGAAATTATTTAGCAGACGATATAATCCACGATAGCATGAGAAAATGGGAGACCGAAAATTATTTTCGACTTGGTCGAACAGACTTCTTGAGATATACAAGAGGTTATGTATATTAAGGTCTCACCATTGGGATGCATAGTGAGAGGGAAATTGAGTTCCCGATGCATTGGATCGTTGGAGATCTTAGATCATGTGAAAGATGTGCACTACCTCCCGTGTTGTCAGGAGTGCACAATGTGTTCCATGTTTCAATAATAAGAAAGTACTATCCATATCCTTCTCACGTGATTCGAGATGAGTCCTAGAGATTAGAGAGGACATGAATTACGTTGAGAAATTGGTACGGATTCTGGATAGGAAAGATAAATTGCAGTGATAAAGTGCTGTGATCTAAGATCATGTTATGGCTATGGTGCTCTGATAGCATAATATTAAGGATAAGGCTACTTGAAAATTTAAAAGCCTTATGCATAAGAAGTATTCAGAATTTTTTCACTGATAGGTCCGGTTGAAATTTGGAGGACCAAATTTCTTAAGGTGGGGAGAAAATGAAAGATCTGATTTTACACTATCGTAGACCCTAAATTCATAAAATTGATAATGGAAATCAAATAAATAATGAACATTGATTTCCATTTGGGTGGAAAAGCTCTTTTACTTGAGATATGAACGGAATAAATTATGTGAAATACTTGACGAGCGAGTACTAAATGGATGAGCTCGCCAATGGGCGAGCAAGGCTGATCGCTAATGGAGGGTGATTAGTTGTACCGGTGAACAGATGAGTTCGCCAACATGTGGCGTGATATTACCAAAGCGGGCGAGTTGAGCCATACCTAGTGATCGGCCAATGTGGAGTGCCATCTGATAGCCCAAGGAATAAGTGTGGCAAGTTGATGGTGGCGAGTTGATTGTTTACCTCATTTGTTTGGCAAATAGTTGAGTTCGCCAACTCCGTGGATAGGTGATGGCCCGCTTGTGGCGAGGACTAGGAACACCAATGTTTTTGGCGAGTAAGGTGGTCGCCCAGATAGAGGGGCAAATGAAAACAGAATTCAACCTAGCAGCCAAGATTGACTTTGTGAAATATACGGTTGAAGACAATAAATGAAGAAAAGTTAAAGTCAATAAGGGAATTAGCCTTATTGGTTGAGGAATTAAGCAAAGGCTGCAGCAGAAGAAAAAGGCATGTGAAAGGGAGACTTCCACGCCACTTTGAGCTGCAGTTTTCTTCATGCCTTAAATGCATGAAGGACGTGAACAATGATGAAAGAAACAGGATAAGGGACAGGCGGTACCTATTGATTGGTTGAGCATGGTTATATAAGCAGAAACAATTGAGGAAAAACGAGTTAGCCAATTCCAGCTTCTTCACGAAAGCCATTTCTCTGTTTCTTCCATTTCTCTGCCATGTTTGATCTACTAAACTCCAACCTTAAGTTGGTTAAATACATAAACCAGCTTGCAAAACCTTTTCTTCTTAACTTGATGAGCTAAAAGAATAGGCAAAGGAAGGCCAACAAGAGACAGAAAACAGTCTGTTCTGGAAGTGAAGTTGGTTGAGGTAAGTTTCATATTTCTGAGGTTTTCTTGATGCTCAATGATAGATTTCTATGTTTTACGCAGTAATAAACATAGATACAGTCTTGTTTTTAGTTAGATCTTTGGAGAATATGAAAACAAGGAAAATAATGGAATAAGTGACGATAATGGCGATTACAGTGATCGCCCATGTTGAAAAGTAAGTAATCGCCAATGAGGCGAGTAGAAGATAAGGAGCTCGCCAATGTAAAGTCTGTGTTCAAAGGGCGAGAACGCCCAATTCTAGTGAAGTGAATTAATAGGCGAGCTCAAATGTAGAGGCGTTGGGCGAATTGGTATTGTGGGCGAACTCCCACAATTAAGCCAATGTAGGCCTCGTGAGTTGAATGTTGGGCGAGCTCACAAACCTACGATGAGTAATGGCGGGCGATATGCCACGTGGTAGCCATATGGTGAATGGCGAGCTCGTCTGGGCGAACTAGTGAAGCTCTATTTGGGTGAGTAGTCATTTGATTTATTTCAATTTCGCCCAAGTAATGGAAAACTATATATAAAGAAAATATTAATGGAATTTATATAATTTGCAGCCGATAATTGGGAATGGCTATGGGCGAACAGAGAGCAGGGCGAAGCAAGGCTTCGTTGGAACAGGTAAGGGAGATGTGTGTGAAGTGATGCATGTCCTGTGGAGTAAATTTTATGAAAACATTAAGTTAAATGTTTTGTTTTCTGACATGCATTGTTGAGGAAGTTATTTGATAATTATTTTTGATTCGGACGAGCTAAAAGCTGATCCTTATGCTGTTTTTGGATGAACTGATACAGGGCGGGCGAGCCCTTGTATTTTTATGATGGGCAAATTGGTATTGGCTGGCGAGCCAAGCCCTTTTATAATTTTTATACACCCATTTCTAGTTTTAAAGGCGGGCGAACTCGTTTTAATGTGTTTGGGCGAGCGGCCCTTTGTTTTAAATATAAGGTGGGCGAACCACTATCAACGAGATACTTCTGTTTTGAAAAGCCAAGTGGCGGGCGAATACTAATTCACCGTCTTGTCGAGTTAGTCAGGGGCGAGCCGTGAAGGGCGAGCTGACTCTGGCGAACCGTTTTAAAGTGTAATTTCCTAAACGAAAATGAATTATTTTAATAATTCAAAAATAGAAATATGAAACCTTTTGGCGAGTTGATTACTGGGCGAGCCACTGAGGGCGAGCCAGTTTTGCTTTCAAGTTTTAAAAGCAAGATGGCGGGCGAACACAGGTTCTCCGCGTTGGGCGAGCTGACATGGGCAATCCATATCGGGCGAGCCGATCATGGCGAACAGGTTTCGCTTTTCCAAATTTTCTCAACGAAAAATGAATTGTTTTCATTATGTTTTGTAAATAGAAAATATAAAACATTTTTAGGCGAGTTGACCAATGGGTGAGTTGACCATGGGCGAACTAGCCATGACGAGTCAGTTTAACCCGTGCCTTTCTCACACGGAATTCAGTGAGATTGCGGGCTGTTTTTAAAACCTTTTTGCAAAGAAAACGATGATATTATGAAATGATTCCTTAAAGGTTTTTCATGAGATATAATTTGATTTTGAGACGTTAGGCCTCTAGTTCATGCATTACTATTGCGTGACCCGCCTGGGGCGGTGGCTCGGTCGATGGACCAATGAGTGCACCTCAGGGCATCACAGGGCTAATGGACCCGCCAAGTCATCAGCGGTCTCGAGGTCACTTGGCAAGTGGACCCGAGGACCATTTATAGATTATGGCCATAGATCTGAGATAACCGTGAGGGGCGATTGCCTACGGGTGCACCCCAAAAACGGCAAATTTCGTTCTCGCAAGGGGGAGGGGGAACGATAATAGCATGATTTATTTGTTGTCTAGTCTCAACTTACCAATTTCTATTTACTGTAAGGATTTGTTGAAATCCCATATATAGTGTTTACTATGTATCCACTGTCTTTTCTACTAGGTTATTGTTAAGAAAAGAATAAATGAGTTGTGCTATATAGTTTTGCTTTATTTAAAGCAGCATATGTTTCCTTTACTGAGCGTATGAATCGCTCACCCCTTTGTTTTTAACTCCACAGATAAGAAGTACATGGAGTTGAGAGAATTAGCTCTCAGATGGGTATAGCTATGCTTAAAGCACTAAGACATGGCACGTTAAATGTGACAGGTACAGTCTCTTCTCTTTTACATTTCAGACATATGTATACAGTACTACCTTAGTGAAATAAAGGTTAATAGGGGATGTCAGATTAAAGGGATAATGAAAAGAAATTTCATATTCCATAATTAATGGATAAATGTTTATCATTTATCACTGTTACTGTTGAATGTTAATGGTATCGCAGACAGCTCAACCGGTTAAGTTGTATGAAAATACGTGAAAAATGTGGTAACGGGATGTTACACAATCCCAAACCATTTAAAAATGAATCTAACAAATAAACAAAAGAAAAAAAATCACACGCAAAATAATATTTATGTGGTTAGGCAACTAGCCTACATTCACTATCGCACTTGGTTTTTCTTATTAAATTTCTAGAACCAATTTACCAAAAAAAAAAAAGATTACGTAATATAGCATAGTAAAATTAAGATAAAGTAATTGGATTTCGCATTATACTTGCTTTGCGGATGTGTCATATAGCTTAGGACCTATCAGATTTTACAAACTCCAACAATCTTCCACTTAGCGACTGATCTGTTGGTATATTCCCGATTATGGAAATAGAATTTTCGGTTAATTAACGGAATTTGGTTTAAGTAATTCCAGCAATCTCAACAACTGAAGTAGTCAAGAACGCCAAAGTAGTTACTGCACCCACCTTCAATCACAGAACAAGTCAGCCAACCATCTGTGAACCTCTGGGCAATAAGAGAACAAATGTGGGTAGCAGCACAGAATCAAAACCTTCCAACCAAATAGATTTTCTTACTTCAAACCTGTCCAAAAACCTAGCAACATGGGCAAACAAGCCAAAACCTAGGAGTAGAGGTGTTTCACCTTTGACAAGATCAACCATTCCGGCCCAATTTCCAGGATTCTCAAATGAGACGCCTCCCAATCTAAAGATCCGCTCTACTTCTGCGACGCGAGGGCGGCCACAGCCAACTGCGGCTCCTATTTCAACTGCAGCAGTTCATCAAAAGACTGCAGAGCCAATTCCAGTAAAGACGAGAAGACAATCGTGTTCACCTAATGTCACAAGGTATTGGAGCCGAAGAAAGAAACCAAAGAACCCAAATCCTGGGGAGTAGGATGGAAGAGAAGGTAATGAACGCTAGGCAGTCAAGCTCAAGCGCTGAAGAAAGAGATGCAAAACAAAAATCACAGGGCTCCACTATTATTAAAAGCAGTGGTGTTGCGAGGATGAAACATACATATGGTAACTTTCTGATCTGGAATTTTCTTAAAAGCCCTTATTTGTCTTTAATCTTTGAATTGCTAAATACCATAATTTTAATGAAAAATTATCTTACACACTGTCAGTAGAGTTTTTTAACTCTACAAGCGGGATTAGAATGATGACATGTGTCCCATTTCATTTGTTTTTTATTTTCTTAATATTTTTAAAAGACACATGTCATCATCCTAATCCGCTTGTGGAGTTAAAAAACTCCACTGACAGTGGATAGAATAATAATCCAATTTTAATTGTAAATTTTTTTCTCTCAAAATTATTCAGTCTTTAGTTTAGCTTTGACTTGGGCCTTCATTCAAACCTGCTCTGCTTATGTTTGCATATCCTTTGATGTGCTTTTAACTAATTATCGTTCAAACCAACTGTTTCAATAAATAAATAAAAAAACTACTAATTCTGACCATAAATTGTTGTATTTTGCTTTGTTATTGGCGTACAGGGAATTGAACGCAATTCTACCTACCTTGGCATTTTTCCCAAACGCATAGGACAAGACTAGTCTGACTGAATTTGCTTGTTTGGGTTTGGCAATGGAATTAGGAGAGCTACAAGGAGTGGACACAACAGTTTCTGGATATTTTGGAATAATCTGCAAAATCTTCATTGCTATGATCTATGACTTTTGGTGTATGTATACGAATTTATGAGAAACAAAATATTTAGTGTGGACGCGATCTCATCTCATTTGCAAAACTAGGCATAATGTTGCTAGATTGTTCACCTTTCTCATTGCCACCTAATCAAAGATGAATGGCAAGTGGCAACGGAAATTTTTTTTCTCCACAATTTATTGTTTTATACAATTAATCGAAGAAATTAGTTTAACTTTGTTGTTAGATGGGATTTGGACGAAGGTCATATTTATCACCACCAGTGTATGGGGATCGCTTTTTATACAATGTTAGTGTCGAACCATATATATTTTTTTTGTTGCAATTTAGCTATTTTTTGGATGAAAAAACATATATCTAGCTTGAACTGTAACATCCCGTTACCACATTTTTCACGTATTTCCATACAACTTTACCGGTTGTGCTGTCTACGATGCCATCAACATTCAACAGTAACAGTGATAAATGATAAACATTTATCTATTAATTATGGAATATGAAATTTCTTTTCATTATTCCTTACATCTGACATCCCCTATTAACCTTTATTTCACTAAGTTAGTATTGTATACATATGTCTGAAATGTAAAAGAGAAGAGACTGTACCTGTCACATTTAACGTGCCATGCCTCAGTGCTTTAAGCATAGCTATACCCATCTGAGAGCTAATTCTCTCAACTCCATGTCCTTCTTATCTGTGGAGTTAAAACAAAGGGGTGAGCGATTCATACGCTCAGTAAAGGAAACATATGCTACTTTAAATAAAGCAAAACTATATATCACAACGCATTTATACTTTTCTTAACAATAACCCAGCAGAAAAGACAGTGGATATATAGTAAACAACTCTCTCAAAACACCATTCAAATCACTGGCTAAACAGTTTACTTTAAAATGTAGTAAACACTATATAGGATTTCAACAAATCCTCAAAGTAAACAGAAATTGGTAAGTTGAGACTAGGCAACAAATAAATCATGCTATCATCGTTCCCCCTCCCCCTCGCGAGAGTGAAATCTGCCGCTTTTGGGGTGCACCCGTAGGCCATCGCCCCTCACGGCTATCTCAGATCTATGGCCATAATCTATAGATGGTCCTCGGGTCCACTTGCCAAGTGACCTCGAGACCACTGATGACTTGGCGGGTCCATCAGCCCTGTGACGCCCTGAGGTGCACTCATTGGTCCATTGACCGAGCCACCGCCCCAGGTAGGTCACGCAACTATATGAATAATAATACATGAATTCAGGGCCTAAAGTCTCAAAATCATTTTCATATCTCATGACAACCTTTAAGGGATTATTTTACCCACATTATCATTAACTCAAATAATCTAATTCCCAAAAAGGTTTAGGTTTTCGGTTTACAAAACCCTTGAAAACATTCTCAAAATCTTAACCTTTAAAACTGCTCATCCATGGTCTGCTCACCTAATTGGCTCGCCCATGGCAGCTCGCCCAGTGCAGTGAACTTATGTTTGCCCGCCAACACTTGCTTTAAAAAAAACAGAAGGTAAAACTGGCTAGCCCTCAATGGCTCGCCTATTAGTCCATTGCCCAAAAGGGTTTATATTTCTATTTTCAAAAATACTAAAATCGCTCGTTTTTCCTTAAGAAAACACCATCGAAATCTGTTCGCCATGTCCAACTCGTCAGTCCAGCTCGCCCATGGTCAACTCCAAACGGGGTGAACCTGTATTCGCCTGCCACCCTCTGTATTTAGAACAAAATACTGGCTCACCACTACCGGCTCGCCCATAGTTTTCCTATCAAAACGGTTCGCCCGCCCTAGCTTTTCAAAACAGAAGTATGTCTCGTTGATAGCGATTCGCCCGCCTTAAATATAAAACAAGGGCCGCCCACCCAAACACATTAAAAAGGGTTCGCCCAACTATGGCTTACCCGGATTTCTCTTTAAAACAAGGGCACTCGCCTAGTTCTCATAAAAGAGAGCTCACCATTTGGCTCGCCCGAGTTTCTGCCTAAACAAAGTTACTCGCCCGACTTAATCAGTTCGCCCAACAAAACAACATATGGCGGCTTGTAGCTCGCCCGAGATCAAAACAGTTTATCAACCCATGCATGTCAGAAAACAAAACATTTATCTCAATATTTTCATAAAATTTACTCCACAGGACATGCATCACTTCACACACATCTCCCTTACCTGGTTTAACGAAGCTTTGCTTCGCCCTGCTTCCTGCTCGCCAATAGCCATTTCCAATTATCGGCTGCAAATAATTATAATTTCTATTAATATTTTCGTTTCATATCACTTGGCGAGATTGAAATAAATCAAATGACTACTCGCCCAATAGAGCTCCAACTAGCTCGCCCAGACGAGCTCGCTATTCACCAAATGGCTTCCACATGGCAAATCGCCCTCCATTACTCACCGTAGGTTTGTGAGCTCGCCCAACATTCAACTCACGAGGCCTACATTGGCTTAATTGTGGGAGTTTGCCCACAATCCTATTCGCCCAAAGCCTCTGCATTTGAGCTCGCCCACTAATTCACTTCATTAGAATTGGGCGTTCTCGCCCTTTGAACACATACTTACCTTGGCGAGTTCCTTCTTATCTACTCGCCTCATTGGCGATTACTAGTTTTCAACATGGGCGATTACTGTAGTCGCCATTGTCGTCACTTATTCCATTACTTTCCTTGTTTCCATATTCTCTAAAGATCTAACTAAAACAAGGTTGTATTCTATGTTGTAAACATATAAGTCTACCATTGAATATCAAGAACACCTCAGAAATATGAAACTCACCTCAATCAACTGCACTTCCAGAACAGATTGCTTTCCATCTCATGTTGGCCTTCCTTTGCTTATTCTTTTAGCTCATCCAACTAAGAAGGAAAGGTTTGCAAGGTGGTTTACATGTTTAGCTAACTGATGGATGAAATATAGTAAATTGGGCGTGGCAGAAGTGGAAGGAAATCAGAGCATAAACTGACAGTTGCATAGCTCTCGTGAAGAAGATGAAGTTTGCCAAAATGATTTTTTTTCTCCAGCATTTCCTCTTATATAGCCATGCTAAACCAATCCAAAGCTTCCGCCTGTCCCTTATCCTGTTTCTTCCATCATTGTCACGTCTTTCATGCATTTCCCGCACACGCTCACACCATATCCTTGAGCATCCATATCATACGCTCGGACTGTCTCTCAGTCTGCGGATAAACTGCGGTGCGAAACTCAATCGGGATCCCATAGCTTCCTGTAATCTCTCTTAACACTAAGATATGAAGCGGGACTCTCTATCAACAATAATGCTCACTGGAATACTGTAAACCTCACCATTTCCCTGACATATAATCCGGCCAAGGCATTAATTAGCTCAACAAATTCCATAATCAAGGAATGAGCAGACTTACTCAATATATCCTCAACTATCCAGATAGCATTTTACTCTTTTAAATTTTCATTTAGCATAGGAAGTACCTCTAATATAGGTATTTTTCTTCCTTATCACTTTCTCAACTTTTATTTATTCTTGTCTTCAATATGAGACCATGAATATCTCTTTATACTCCTCATTGTCTCTAAGAGTACTGCCCGTCTTTTCAGGCCATCAATAATCATCCCTTTGGCGCTCTCCCGCGCTCTAGGATTATTCTCTCAAGTGTGTTGGCGACCACTTAGTTCGCCCACATCTCACAACATGTTATCTGGTGTTGAGCGATCACCTCACTCGTGGGCCGCCCATCCTAAATTTTTTTCAAGGTCCTGAAGAATCTCGGGCGTCTTCTCTCAAAACTAATTTACACTCACCCAAGTCTTTTATCATCCTTGAGAGTTAGTAACTCATCTATACTATTTATCACTTATCATCTCATTCAGTGCTAGTCGATTATAATTTGGTGACTATCATATAGATAATTTTAATCATTCGTATGTAATTGTCCCAGTAGTCTCTAAAATACCACGCACTCGCTTTCAATATATCCCAGAGCGTCCACACAATGCGCTCGAATATCTATATCAATCTGAGGCGGTGCTAACAGTAAAAATTTGGAATCCCAAAGCCTCTTGCTATTCTCTCAAAGCATATGGCGAATCAGGGATCCCTATCACAAGTACCCACTCACTGGAACTTCACATACGTCCTCTCTGTTTCACCAATATATATCGACTAAGGCACTCATTACATTCCGAAATCTAATGATGAAGAAGTGAAATAATTTGGTTACTCAATCCATAATCACTTCTATAACATCATGGTTCTTTCGGATTCTTCACCACCTCACAGTGATTGTTTCATGATTAATCTAGGACTGCTTTTCTTTTGCAGACCTTAATATTAGCCACTGATTACGTCTCAAGTAATCATTTTCCCCTCGATCACTTCTCTTATCTCAAGTGATCATTCTATCTCTTATTCTCCTAGTACATGTAATGTCACTACTTGGAGAATATACTTTTCCTTACATCAATTTCTGAAATTTAAATTTATTATCATTCAAATTTCATCACCACTTTACTTATACAATTTCACATTCCCAATATGTACATATATACACATATGTATATCCTTTTTCAGGATTAGCAATACTTCTTGTATCTGCTCCTCTGAGTATGACACTTTCCATCTTTTTAATTCTGGCTTGTCATTAATTCTAGCCATAACTATATGATGATCAGAGGGAATCACATTTATTCATATACTTGGGAACTACCTCGTAACTTGTGTTCCCTAGTCATCATATGACTTGTCTTCTCAAAACAATTTCATTCTTTTACATTCATCACCACAATTGTTTTCCCACTTAATATAGTACTTTACTGTTACTATCTCGTAACCATTTCGAATACTATATTCATATATACCCATTGTTAGCTTTAAATTGCCATACATATTTTGAAATGACAAAAACTTAAGTGAGCTTTAATGTTTTAATTCATATTGTAAATTTGCCTTATCACACATGATTTTCTCAATACACTTTAAGTGATCATACCCAAACATTAAGACCATGATTTAATGATACATCCTTATTGGTCTTAATTCTTTATAAATGTTTTGAATATTTTAGAAAATCACTTAATGAATTTTTGGACAATGTTTTTATCAAAGAAAGTCATGAAAAAACTCCCACAAAAGTGCCAATATGTTTTGGGTTGAATTAGGATCAAAGACCACATCATCTCTAACCCAAAAGTGCAGGAAAAACCCATTCTGGAGGAATGGGATCGATCCCCTAAGGAAAGGGATCGATCCCTTTTTGGCAGTGTGCTCCGGAAGGCCAAAATGAAGCATGGGATCGATCCCCTAAGGAAAGGGATCGATCCCTTTATGTCAGAAAGTCTCCGACGGCTATTTTCTGTGAGATACAACGGCTAGTTTCGGTTTTGGCTCCAACCAACGTCCACAAACCATCCAAGGGACTATAAATAGAGGCTTAGAAGCTAAAGGAAGGAAGAGGAACAACCAAGCAACATCTTTCATCATCTTATTCATCTTCCTCAAGCCTCAAACAACAATCAAGAGCTCCAAAGTCTACATCATCTATCATTCTCATATTCCTTGTAGTGCTTAGCACAAATATTGTATAGGCTTCTCATTGAGCTTAATTTCTGTAATCAATTGCCTACCTAGAGGCCTTTTCTTTGATTACATTATTTGTATCCCATCATTCCTTGTAAAGGAGAGGTTTCTCTTAAGCCTTAGAAAAAGAGGGAGGTTACTCTTTAGCCTAAGAAAAAGAGGGAGGTTTCTCTTGAGCCTAGAAAAAGAGAGAGGTTTCTCTTTAGCCTTGAAAAAGAGGGAGGTTTCTCTTTAGCCTTAGAAAAAGAGGGAGGTTTCTCTTTAGCCTTAGAAAAAGAGGGAGGTTACTCTTGAGCCTAGAAAAAGAGAGAGGTTTCTCTTGATCCTTGAAAAGAGGGAGTGTAACAAATTCAAGTATAGTGAATTTGGGGAAAATCCTTGGGAGCGTCTCAAGGTAGAGGACGTAGGCAAGGTAGCCGAACCTCTATAAATCGATTGTGTAAATCTCTCTCTCCTTACTCTTTATTTACTTGCACTTATATTGTGTTTATTTCATTGAACTTGAATTGCATGCTTGTCTAGCCTAGAGAACTTAGAAAATATCAATATAGGCTAGAGAATTTAGAGAAACCGAAAAACGAGCTTAAGATTAGATAAAAACCGATTCACCCCCCCTCTCGGTATCGCCTATAAGAGCCAACAATTGGTATCAGAGCTTGGGCTCGAGATTAATTTAGACTAACCTCTATCGAGCAAAACGATCATAAATGGCTCTAGGTGATGATTTTGAGACTAGCTCACAAACTTTAGAAGAATATTCATTTGATGAGCTTCAAGATGCATTTAATGAGCTAAGTGATGAATATAAATCAATGCATGCAAAATATAACAAAAAGTTAAATAAATTTAGAAAAGAGAATGAAATTTTGATCAATACAAATGTTGAGTTGGAGGAGAAAATAAAAGATCTAGGCTCAAAGAATGATGAACTCACCAAGGTGAAATTAGAGCTAGAAAAGAAATTAGAAGATATTAAAGATAAATTGGCAAATCCTAGCTCTTTGACTATTGAGGATGAAAAGGAAAAACCTAGCTCTAGTGAATGCAATAATCATTCTTATGATGATTTACAAGATGCTTTTGATGAGCTAGCTAGTGAATTTGAATGCATGAACTCAAAATACAAGAAAATGATCACAAAATTAAAAATGGAAAATGATGAGCTATTGAATGCTAAGTTAGCATTTCAAAAGAAATTAGAGGAAGCTAATCTAGAAATAAATGAGTTGAATGAAAAGAATACAAATTTGCATAACTCATTTTCTAGGTTCTATATGGGTCAACAAAAGCTAGATCATATGTTAGAGACCCAAAGAGCTTTCTTTGACAAAGATGGGTTAGGTTATAATGAAAAACAAAAAGAAACTCATCTGAGGAATTTCTTAGTGAGCAAAAATACTATGCATGATCTATCTCTTACATGCTCACTATGCAATAGAATAGGACACTCTTCACAAGCATGCACATATAGAAAAACCACATTTAGAGGAAGAGTTGTTAGAAAAATGTGGGTGCCAAAGCATGCAATAAATAATGATGAATTATGCTTGAAATGGATCCCAAAAGGATCTAAAATTGTAAATACTAACTCTCATGGACCCAAGAAAGTTTGGGTACCAAAGCATGCTTGAATTTGTGTGTTGTAGGAGTGTTAGAGCATGGAGATACAAGATACAATGAAGTTTGAATGCTCAACACATCCTCATGGAGTTTGCTTGTGCCAATGAGAAAAAGGAAGAGCTTGGAAATCCATCTTTGACAAATCACAACAATTCCTCAAAGGATGGCTCAAGGTGGATCCAACACATCAAGGCAAAGCATTCTCTAGCAAAGGAGTTTTGTAAGTTTAATTCTTTACTCCTTAAAACTTTATTTGATTATTTGTGCTTTGATAATGATTTGTGATGCATTGTGAGTTGAATGATAGAACAAAAGGTATGATAAATGATTAATGAGAAATTTGGTTGATGATTCTTGATGCATTGTGAGTTGTGATTGAGCAAAAAGCATGATTGTTGACTGTTTGATGGACAATTCTTGATGGATGAATGAAAGACATGATTTATGATTTTGAAATGATTTTTGGATTTCTGTAGTTTGAGCAAGTTTGATATGCTTAGATAATATATTTAGTTGCTCAAAAACTGATAAATGTGTCATACATGCAAAATACCATGTCATGAGCTTTAATGAAGAGTTTGCATGTTGGAAATTATGGCATGTTGTTCACATAATATATGCTTTGATGATATATGTGCTTAAAATCTATGTGAACAAGTTTGTTTTGACATATTTATGTAATCTAATGCATTGGTTTGGTCAAAATATGCTTAAATCTTAAAATGACCCCCTTTGGGGCCAAAAATACATTTTATTGTGTAAATTCTTCCAAAATTGCAAAATCTTTTGTAAAATGGTTTTTCATTCAGATTTTTCATTCATACAAGTCCAAAATCATGTTTTACAAATGTCTAAACCTTTACTTGGACTTAAATTACTCAAAAATGAAGTTTTGGCACCTCAAAGGTTGGATTTTCTGTCAAAAACTGCAGACACAGGATGAGGGATCGATCCCTTAGCAAGAAGGATCGATCCCCTTGAGCAGAATGCAGGAAATTTGCATTCTGGAATTAAGGGATCGATCCCCCTCCCAAAGGGATCGATCCCCCCAGGCCAAAATGGCTATTCTGCACTTTTTTTAACCGAATTTGAGAAGGATTTTTCACTTTCTTGATATCTTCTTTCTTCTCAAGTTAAAATTCATTGTTTTAACTTCTTTTTGATGATCTTTAATGTATGAAAATTCATTTTTCATTGATATCATGCCTCAACTTCATCAATTAATATCATTTCCAACAAATGGTATCACTTTCAACAATCTATATCATTTTTCTTGAACTCACAAGTGCAAAATCAGTTTTCTCATTGAAAATGGTCATGAATTGCATAAATCTTGAAATAATCTTGAAATATACTTTAAATGAATACTTAAACATAATTTTGAGATCTATTTCAATGATTTATGGATATATTTGAGAATTTGATGAACTTGTGCATAATGAGTGTTTTTCATATCTTTTGTTCATCTTAGTCAAGCATGCTTATAGGATTATGTCTCTTGGCTTGACTTATCAATTCCACACTAGGTTTCATGATAATTTTACATCTAGTGGATTGATTTCAAATATAAATTCAACAATTGGTAATGGTCATTGGCCTATAATTTGTGATGGTAAATGGATCCTCAATGTTCAAATGCATGAAACTTTATCATCCTTGTACTTAAAGAACTAAGGTCTTAATGACAACACCAGCATTCAAAGATAAATGCAAACTTGAACAAATTTAATATCCATGCATTTATTATTTGAATATTTCCTTGCTCATAATTAGTTAAGGACTTGAATTAGAAAATGAGCATAGGATTTGTGTGCTTGAAACCATGGAAGAAAATATGTTTGCTTGAATTCCTTGATGTTTTGAATCTTCCATATGGTATCAATTTGTGAATATGAATATGGATTAATCTTTTATGATTGTGTACTAATGTTTAATTGATCCATATGCATATTTGATGATCTGTGTTGTGTTCTTGCATATTTAGAATGAGTATTTTCTTGACATGAACACACTACACATAAATATTGGATTCATGCAAAATGCCTAAGTCAACCATTAGTAACAATTGGTATTTAGAGTGAAATACAATTAGTATCATTGGAAACCATATTTTCAATAATTGGCAAGCCAAAACTAAATTGCCAATTGGTTTGAGCTTTAAATTGACAACACTTCTCATGCTCCTTAGATTGAAATGACAAATAGAGAAGAATTATCTTAGGATACTTTTGTATGAAACTCTTGTGTGCTAGAATTTGAAGTTAATTGCTATATGATTTAATTCTAGACACAATATTTCTTGAGAATGATTTATGAGCACATGCATATGATATGTTATATAATTTTAGCTCATAATCATGATGTATTACCATGCACCTTAGTCGGACCTTAGAGAACAATTGATATACTTAGGTGCTTGCTTAACTTCTTACCAATTGGAACCTTCTTGCAAAATTACTTATCAACAATTGGTATCCAAATTATTTATAAACAATTGGTATTGGATCATAAGTCATATTCATTGCATGAATATTTCATACTCTTTGAGAATATTGACTTATTTATTTGTGCTATAAGTCCCATGTACTAACATGTTTCTTGTTGGATGGAGCATTTTTATTTATTCTCACATAGCCATGATTTTAGGGGGAGCATATTTTTTATTATTTTTCCTTCTTTTTGCTATGACAAAAAGGGGGAGAGATAGAAAAAGGGAGAGATAGACATAGAGAGAGATATTAAGGGGGAGAAATAGTTTAAAAATTCATTTTCAAAACCCATGCTTATATTAAGGGGGAGCTTTATAAAATCCTGCTTTATTTGAGGGGGAGTATTTTATCAAAGAATTTTCAAAGCAAATTTACATTAAGTTTTGTCATATCAAAAAGGGGGAGATTGTTAGCTTTAAATTGCCATACATATTTTGAAATGACAAAAACTTAAGTGAGCTTTAATGTTTTAATTCATATTGTAAATTTGCCTTATCACACATGATTTTCTCAATACACTTTAAGTGATCATACCCAAACATTAAGACCATGATTTAATGATACATCCTTATTGGTCTTAATTCTTTATAAATGTTTTGAATATTTTAGAAAATCACTTAATGAATTTTTGGACAATGTTTTTATCAAAGAAAGTCATGAAAAAACTCCCACAAAAGTGCCAATATGTTTTGGGTTGAATTAGGATCAAAGACCACATCATCTCTAACCCAAAAGTGCAGGAAAAACCCATTCTGGAGGAATGGGATCGATCCCCTAAGGAAAGGGATCGATCCCTTTTTGGCAGTGTGCTCCGGAAGGCCAAAATGAAGCATGGGATCGATCCCCTAAGGAAAGGGATCGATCCCTTTATGTCAGAAAGTCTCCGACGGCTATTTTCTGTGAGATACAACGGCTAGTTTCGGTTTTGGCTCCAACCAACGTCCACAAACCATCCAAGGGACTATAAATAGAGGCTTAGAAGCTAAAGGAAGGAAGAGGAACAACCAAGCAACATCTTTCATCATCTTATTCATCTTCCTCAAGCCTCAAACAACAATCAAGAGCTCCAAAGTCTACATCATCTATCATTCTCATATTCCTTGTAGTGCTTAGCACAAATATTGTATAGGCTTCTCATTGAGCTTAATTTCTGTAATCAATTGCCTACCTAGAGGCCTTTTCTTTGATTACATTATTTGTATCCCATCATTCCTTGTAAAGGAGAGGTTTCTCTTAAGCCTTAGAAAAAGAGGGAGGTTACTCTTTAGCCTAAGAAAAAGAGGGAGGTTTCTCTTGAGCCTAGAAAAAGAGAGAGGTTTCTCTTTAGCCTTGAAAAAGAGGGAGGTTTCTCTTTAGCCTTAGAAAAAGAGGGAGGTTTCTCTTTAGCCTTAGAAAAAGAGGGAGGTTACTCTTGAGCCTAGAAAAAGAGAGAGGTTTCTCTTGATCCTTGAAAAGAGGGAGTGTAACAAATTCAAGTATAGTGAATTTGGGGAAAATCCTTGGGAGCGTCTCAAGGTAGAGGACGTAGGCAAGGTAGCCGAACCTCTATAAATCGATTGTGTAAATCTCTCTCTCCTTACTCTTTATTTACTTGCACTTATATTGTGTTTATTTCATTGAACTTGAATTGCATGCTTGTCTAGCCTAGAGAACTTAGAAAATATCAATATAGGCTAGAGAATTTAGAGAAACCGAAAAACGAGCTTAAGATTAGATAAAAACCGATTCACCCCCCTTCTCGGTATCGCCTATAAGAGCCAACAATACCCATTCACTTCTACTTTCTCCCAATTAAGTATTGAATCAATAAGATAGCAAATTCCACAAACTCTTCACAATTTATTTGTGCTGTACGGGTAAATCTCATAAATTTTATACCCCAATAAGCACACTTTAACCTCACTTAAGTAGTAAAATCTTTTACTCAGACAATTTTAATGCCTGCTTAATCAATTGAGACCTCACGTTTCTAATATATATATTTCAATTAGAAACCAATGGTCACTGACTTAACAATAAGGTTTTCCATACCTTATTCCAATAATATTACTGATATCAATATACATATTTATTCTCTTTAAAATCATCCTAGTTGGCTCTAGACACACAAATAGGAAAAATACTACAGTCGGCTAGGGATCCAGATAGAATATGATAGGTATTTTAGAATACCATACTTGTTCCGGAACCTAGAAGCAACTGTAGAGAGTACTAATCCCATTGTTTTTAAAATGATAAAATTTTCGTTTTCACCAGTTATAACAAACCAATTTAATTCTTTACTCATCAATCTTTCGAGTAATTTCTCAAGCTCTACTGATTCACTGATAAGAGCTTACAAACAGATTCTTATTTCAATTCACCAAACTCTAAGCTTCTCAACTAAATCTCGATGCCAACTTTATCATTTGGCAAATACGAGACATTTCATTTTCTTGGCGATTACAGCTTTTGTTCTATTCGCCTCATTGCTTTGATTCATATCATATTATTGGCGATCGCTCTTCTCGCCACATTGTTATGATTTACACCACAATTTGTTGATCAGATTACTCACCATACTCTTTGGGTGATCATCACTAAAATTATTTGTGTGATCAGGATCCTTGCCCACTTTAGCAATTCATGTTATATTGGCGGACTCATGTTAGTTCTCGCCCATCGAGTATTTCTCATAAATCTCATAATATCACGGTTCTATGGATATCGTAGCGGACCAGCCCAACCGGCCATGGCAATCCCCTTTTTGGGCCCATCGACAAGTTTTCTTTCTCATCCACAGATTCAAACACTTGACTTCCTCAAATGTCAAGTCACTACTAATACCCATTCTCCTAAAACATAAGGAGTATATATATAACCAGTATTATCATAATCGATTTTACATGATTTCTCACACAATTCACCTTTTAGTTCACACTCTAAAATACATCACTTTTCATAATATTCAATAGCCTCTCATCAATGTAATCCATATATTTTCACTTTAATTTTAGACCCTAAAATCCACAACAAGGCTGACTATCTCGCGACCTCTCATAGCTTGTACTCTGGGTCGCCTTACTTATCAATATAGGTGTATATTCATAAATTCCCCTTTAATTCTCTCTCATCAATATAACTCCAAACACGCGATCTTAGGGCTTATATGCTAATATTATCCCTTTTTCATCTCAATATCATCATTTCAAGATCTTAGTTCGATATGGACAGAGAAGTCCTGGTGGGGCCCTCACCAAGTTCCTCACTGCACCTTACCGAATATATCTGACATTATGATGATAAGATTGCCTATCTCATGCAAAATTTCAGGATTACTATCTCTATTTGTAACCCATAATTCATCACTTAACTCATTTCATAGTCACTTGACTCCTCTATACATTCAGACTACACAGTACTATAGGAGATGTTAATCTTTCTCAATACTTCCCATGCTAAAGGCATCAACAGACATCAGACCAACTCAAGCTCTCATACCATTAAATCTGTAACATCCTGTTACCACATTTTTCACGTATTTTCATACAATTTTACCGGTTGGGCTGTCTGCGATGCCATCAACATTCAACAGTAACAGTGATAAATGATAAACATTTATCTATTAATTATGGAATATGAAATTTCTTTTCATTATTCCTTACATCTGACATCCCCTATTAACCTTTATTTCACTAAGGTCGTACTGTATATATATGTCTGAAATGTAAAAGAGAAGAGACTGTACCTGTCACATTTAACGTGTCATGCCTCAGTGCTTTAAGCATAGCTATACCCATCTGAGAGCTAATTCTCTCAACTCCGTGTCCTTCTTATCTGTGGAGTTAAAACAAAGGGGTGAGCGATTCATACGCTCAGTAAAGGAAACATATGCTGCTTTAAATAAAGCAAAACTATATATCACAACGCATTTATTCTTTTCTTAACAATAACCCAGCAGAAAAGATAGTGGACATATAGTAAACAATTCTCTTAAAACACCATTCAAATCACTGGCTAAATAGTTTACTTTAAACTGTAGTAAACACTATATAGGATTTCAACAAATCCTCAAAGTAAACAGAAATTGGTAAGTTGAGACTAGGCAACAAATAAATCATGCTATCATCGTTCCCCCTTCCCCTCGCGAGAACGGAATCTGCCGCTTTTGGTGTGCACCCGTAGGCCATCGCCCCTCACAGCTATCTCAAATCTATGGCCATAATCTATAGATGGTCCTCGGGTCCACTTGCCAAGTGACCTCGAGACCGCTGATGACTTGGCGGGTCCATCAGCCCTGTGACGCCCTGAGGTGCACTCATTGGTCTATTGACCGAGCCACCACCCCAGGTAGGTCACGCAACTATATGAATAATAATACATGAATTCAGGGCCTAAAGTCTCAAAATCATTTTCATATCTCATGACAACCTTTAAGGGATTATTTCACCCACATTATCATTAACTCAAATGATCTAATTCCCAAAAAGATTTAGGTTTTCGGTTTACAAAACCCTTGAAAACATTCTTAAAATCTTAACCTTTAAAACTGCTCGGCCATGGTCTGCTCACCTAATTGGCTCGCCCATGGCAACTCGCCCAGTGCGATGAACTTATGTTCGCCCGCCAACACTTGCTTTTAAAAAAAAACAGAAAGTAAAACTGGCTAGCCCTCAATGGCTCGCCCATTAGTCCATTGCCCGAAAGGGTTTATATTTCTATTTTCAAAAATACTAAAATCGCTCGTTTTTCCTTAAGAAAACACCATCGAAATCTGTTCGCCATGGCCAGCTCGTCAGTCCAGCTCGCCCATGGTCAACTCCAAACGGGGTGAACCTGTATTCGCCCGCCACCCTCTGTATTTAGAACAAAATACTGGCTCACCACTACCGGCTCGCCCATAGTTTTCCTATCAAAACGGTTCGCTCGCCCTTAGCTTTTCAAAACAGAAGTATGTCTCGTTGATAGTGGTTCGCCCGCCTTAAATATAAAACAAGGGCGCCCGCCCAAACACATTAAAAAGGGTTCGCCCAACTATGGCTTACCCGAATTTCTCTTTAAAACAAGGGCACTCGCCCAGTTCTCATAAAAGAGAGCTCGCCATTTGCCTCGCTCGAGTTTCTACCTAAACAAAGTTACTTGCCTGACTTAATCAGTTCGCCCAACAAAACAACATATGGCGGCTTGTAGCTCGCCCGAGATCAAAACAGTTTATCAACCCATGCATGTCAGAAAACAAAACATTTATCTCAATATTTTCATAAAATTTACTCCACAGGACATGCATCACTTCACACACATCTCCCTTACCTGGTTTAACGAAGCTTTGCTTCGCCCTGCTTCCTGCTCGCCAATAGCCATTTCCAATTATCGGCTGCAAATAATTATAATTTCTATTAATATTTTCGTTTTATATCACTTGGCGAGATTGAAATAAATCAAATGATTACTCGCCCAATAGAGCTCCAACTAGCTCGCCCAGACGAGCTCGCTATTCACCAAATGGCTTCCACGTGGCAGATCGCCCGCTATTACCCACCGTAGGTTTGTGAGCTCGCCCAACATTCAACTCACGAGGCTTACATTGGCTTAATTGTGGGAGTTCACCCATAATTCTATTCGCTCAAAGCCTCTGCATTTGAGCTCGCCCACTAATTCACTTCACTAGAATTGGGCGTTCTCGCCCTTTGAACACATACTTACCTTGGCGAGTTCCTTCTTATCTACTCGCCTCATTGGCGATTACTAGTTTTCAACATGGGCGATTACTGTAGTCGCCATTGTCGTCACTTATTCCATTACTTTCCTTGTTTCCATATTCTCTAAAGATCTAACTAAAACAAGGTTGTGTTCTATGTTGTAAACATATAATTCTACCATTTAATATCAAGAACACCTCAGAAATATGAAACTCTCCTCAATCAACTGCACTTCCAGAACAGATTGCTTTCCATCTCATGTTGGCCTTCCTTTGCTTATTCTTTTAGCTCATCCAACTAAGGAGGAAAGGTTTGCAAGGTGGTTTACATGTTTAGCCAACTGATGGATGAAATATAGTAAACTGGGCGTGGCATAAGTGGAAGGAAATCAGAGCATAAACTGGCAGTTGCATAGCTCTCGTAAAGAAGATGAAGTTTGCCAAAATGATTTTTTTTCTCCAGCATTTTCTCTTATATAGCCATGCTAAACCAATCCAAAGCTTCTGCCTGTCCCTTATCCTGTTTCTTCCATCATTTCCACGTCTTTCATGCATTTAAGGCATGAAGAAAACTGCAGCTCAAAGTGGCGTGGAAGTCTCCCTTTCACACGCCTTTTTCTTCTGCTGCAGACTTTGCTTAATTCCTCAACCAATAAGGCTAACTCCCTTATTGACTTTAACTTTTCTTCTTATATTGTCTTCAACCGTACGACTTAAAAGTCAATTTTGGCTGCAAGGGTCATGTGCTGATTCCAGTTTCCAGTTCGTCTAGTCAACCAGAAACCATAGCTCGCCCCACTTACTATCATATAACTCACTCATCCATATGGCGATTACATGTCCTCGCCCATTCGGGCGATCATCTACTCAAGAAACATGGCGAACTCACCTATTCACCCTTGCTATCATTCAACTCGCCATCAGCATTGGCGATCTGCTCGCCCATTGGCGAACATCCTTTCTGGCTCACTCATTGGCGAGCTATTCTGTATACTCGCCCATCATTATTTCACCATAGTTGTTCCATTCACTACTCAATTTAAGGAGCTTTTCACCCAAGTGGAAATCAATACTCCTTATTTATTTCATTTCCATTATCAGTTTTATGAAATTAGACTCTACAGTAGTGTAGAATCGGATCTTACATGAACTTAGATGGTCTTTGTTAGTGTTATTGCAATAGAACCCAATTGGCCCGTGTCGCCTCCCAAGTAGCAGGTGGCCCACAAGCCATACTCACAAAATCTCGCAATTGGGTCATAGCGCCCTTGAACTTATGAACATTAATGCGAGAGTATTGTTGAGGGTGTAACTGTAACGATCTGTTACCACATTTTTTACGTATTATTATACAACTTTTTCGATTGGGCTGTCTGTGATGCCATTAACATTCAACAGTGACAGTAATAAATGATAAACATTTATTTAATAAATACGGAATATGAAATTATTTTCATTATTCCTTACATCTGGAATCCCCTATTGTCCTTGTTTCAATAAAGTAGTACTGTATACATATATCTGAAATATAAAAGAGAAGCGACTGTACCTGCCACATTACACATAATTTGTACCAGCGCTCTATATGTAGTTATATCCATTTGGGATATAGTTCTCTAACTTCATGTCTTATTATCTGTGGAGTTAAAACAAAGGGAGTGAGCGAACCACGCGCTCAGTAAAGGAGACGTATGCTGCTTTAAAGAAAGCAAAACTACATGCCACAAAGTATTTATTTTTCCTAAAATCATACCAACTAGGAAAACAGTGGATATCGTAAACAATACTCTCGATACACCATTCCAATCATTGGTTAAACAATTTACATTAAAATGTAATAAACATTAAATAGGATTTAGTAAATCCCTCAGTAAACAGAAATCAATAAGTTGAGACTAAGCATCACCCTATAAATAAATCATGCTCTCATCGTTCCCTACCCCTTTCCAGGAACACAAATCATCCGCTTTTGGGGTGCACCCGTAGGCCATCGCCCCTCACGGCTATCTTGGCTAGATCTATGGCCATAATCTATAGGTGGTCATCGGGTCCACTTGCCAAGTGACCTCGAGACCGCTGATGACTTGGCGGGTCTATCAGCCTTGTGATGCCTTGGGATGCACCCGTTGATCCACCGACCCGAGCCATCGCCCCCAGGCGGTCACTCAATTACGTGAATAGTAATGCACGAACTCGGGGCCTAAAGTCTCAAAATCACTTTATATCTCATAACTAACCTTTAAGGAATATTTCATAATTTCATCATTTTCTCAAAATGATTTACTTTCCAAAAAGGTTTTATATTTTCTGTTTACAAAAGGCAATAAAACAACCAGTTCTCTTATTTGGTTTTCGTATGATAAAACACATTTAAAACCTGCTCGCTCATGGTCAGCTCGCCCATCATGGCTCGCCCATGGCCAGCTCGTCGAACACGGTGAACTAGTGTTCGCCCGCCAGCATTAGCTTTTAAAAACAAATTAAATTGGCTCGCCTATAGCAACTCGCCCATGGTTAACTCACCCCTTCCGGCTTGCCCATGGCCAGTTCGCCCACTATGGCTTGTCCATGGCCAGTTCGGCCATCGTCACAAAAAGGGATCGCCTATTTTTTGGCTCGCTCGGCTTTTTATTAAAACATGGGTCGCCTATAATTGGCTCGCCCAAAACATCATAAAGGGGTCGGCTTTGTAGGTCGCCCGAAGTTTATTAAAATAGGGTCGCCCGCCCAAAACATTACAAAAGGGTTCGCCCACTTTAGCTCGCCCTGAATTTTCTTAACAAAGGGGTCGCCCGCCCCAAAACATCATAACAGGGGTCGCCTTCCATTGGCTCGCCCGGATTTCAATTAAAACGGTGTCGTTCGCCCAAACAACATAAAAGGGTCGCCTTCCATTGGCTAGCCCGAATTTCAATTAAAACAAGGTCGTTCACCCAAAATAACAAAAGGGGTCGCCTTCCATTGGCTCGCTCGCCCTTTACCAGTTTGCCCAAAATCAAAAATAATTTATCAAATAAATGCATGTCATAAACCAAAGCAAGTTCTCAATAACTTCATAAAATTTAACTCCACAGGACATGCATTCACTTCACACACATCTCCCTTACCTGGTCTTACGAAGCCTTGTTTCCCGATCGCCTTTCCGATCGCTTTTACCGACTCCTTAATTTCCTGGCCGCAAAATACTTTATTAATATTTCCTTTTAAATATACTAACACTTTGGCGAGACTTGAAATAAATCTACTAGCTCGCCCAACAGAGCTCGCCATTCATTAAATGGCTTACACATGGGAGCTCGCCCACAAATCATCTCGCCAAGTTGGCTTTCACATTGGAGCTCGCCCACATATCAACTCACCATGCCTATGCATGTGAGTTAGCCATGCACGGCTTTCTATTCAGAGGTGGGCTCGCCTATGAATTAAACTAGCGTTGGGCGACCTCACCCACTTGAACAAGAACTTTTAACTTGACGAGTTCTTTATTTCCTACTCGCCTCATTGACGATCACAAACATTCAACATGGGTGATCACAACAGTCGCCATTCTCTTTACTTTTCCAGTATTGTTAGCTTTAAATTGACAAGTATTTTGAAATGACAAAACTCAAGTAAGCTTAAAAATGATTTTACTACAAAGAAAATTTGCTTTGAATGAACTCAATGATAGAAATTATTTTAAACAAAGTTTTTGGATTGTGATTTCAATTGAAAAGTCAGTAAATACTCTTAGGAAAGTATCAGATGGTCTTAAACTGACTTAGAATCACAAAAAGCCATAAAATTGCAGTCAAGAAGTGCAGGAAAGCCTACTGGAGAAAAGGGATCGATCCCTACTGTAAAGGGATCGATCCCAAAAAGGCAGAATGCTTCAGAGCCACTCGGGAAAAGTTTGAAAAGCTTTCTGGAGAAAAGGGATCGATCCGTCCAGTAAAGGGATCGATCCCTTCGCACGAAACCTGACTCCAACGGCTAGTTTTTGAGGGTTTCAACAGGAGGATTTGCATTAAATGCTTCACCAACCGTTTGGTGGACTATAAATAGAGGCATTTATGAAGTTTGGAGGTAGAACAAGCACTCAAAAAAATCTTCAAGCTTCTAGAGAGAAAATCAAATCAGAAAATCTTCATTGTGTAACTCCATTTGTGAGATTTCTTATTGTTCCTCACCCATTTACTGAAAATTTGGTTATTCAAAGGGGTGAGCTATCCTTGTAAGGTTTACTACTGTAGAGTGTGGGTAGTAATACAAAGGGAAAGGCTTAGAAGGAGATTTTTAAGTTCTCAAGAAACATTGTAAGAGGTCTTGCCACACCTTCAAGTGGTTTGTAAGGATTCTCAAGGAAGAGCTCAATCAAAACCTTGACAAGAGGTTCAAGGAGAGAGGACGTAGGCAAGAGATTGACCGAACCTCTATAAACTTGTGTTTGCTTCTCTTTCCCTTACTCTTTTTACTGCACTTATTTCATTATTGTTTATTTAGTTTTAATTGTGCATTAAGAGTTAGAAAAATCTAAAATAAGTAGAAAAACTGATTCACCCCCTTCTCGGTAGAGCCAATAATTGGTATCAGAGCTTGGGCTCGAGATTGAGTTAGATTAACATCTATCGAGTAAAACGATCACTAATGGCTCAAACTAGTATGTCTACACCTTTGGTAAGAGAGGGACACTCTACGGTTAGGCCTCCACTCTTTAATAGTGAAAACTATGCTTATTGGAAGACTAGAATGATGCTATTTATTCAAGCCAATGATTATGAAGTATGGAGAATTATAGTTAAAGGTCCCATTGTCCCTATTAAGAAAGTAGATGGGACGGATGTGCCAAAGAAAGAAGATGAGTGGGATACTAATGATATTAGAATGGCACAACCTAATGCTAAGGTAATGCACACACTGTTTTGTGCATTAGGACCAAATGAATATAATCGAGTTTCCCAATGTGAGAATGCTAAACAAGTTTGGGATAAACTAGCCATCACACATGAGGGAACCACACAAGTCAAGGAAACAAAAGTAGGCATGCTCACTCAAGACTATGAATTGTTTAGAATGAAGAATGATGAATCAATTAGTGACATGTTTACTAGGTTTACTGACATCATAAATGGTCTTAAAGCCTTAGGCAAGACATATTCTAATGTAGAAATGGTGAAAAAGATACTCAATAGCTTACCTAAATTATGTGAAGCTAAAGTCACTGCTATTGAGGAATCCAAGGATCCTCATACACTCTCATTAGATGAACTTATGGGATCTTTACTTACTTATGAGATGAAAATTAAGAGAAATCAAGATCCCCCAAAGAAAGTTGGAGTTAGGGCTGAGAAAAAAAACCGTAAAAACCGAAAAACCGGTTCGAACCGGGATGTTCGGATCGGATCGGATCGGTTTTTGGATTAATCGGATCGGATTCGGATACAAGACATAATATAAATAACACAAATTCGGATCGGATCGGGTTTTTCCCAATGGGCTCCGAAAATCCGAATTGACCCGAATTAAAAAGCCCATTTTAAACTATGACTAAAGCCCAAAAAAAAATACTGCTACCAGCCAGCTGGTCCGCTGGACTCTCACTCACACACCCAAATCACAATAGCCCAATCTCCAATCAGTATTTGGCTATTTGCCTTTGGTAGCCAGGCGACCCAGGCGGCCAACCTTAGTTTTTGTCTGAGACTAAAGAAAAAAACCCTAACACTGACTGAGTGACTATCACTCACTCACAGACAGACCATCGATGATCGCATCACCTCACCGACCGACGACACAAACAGACACACCTCCTCAAGCAGCAGCAGAACTATCTTATTCTTAGTCTCTCACTCTCTCAAACTTTTCAGATCTCTCTTCTCAAGTCTCACAATCGACACAATCACCCACTCACTCACCCCTCACCTCAGTCCCCTCACTCTCTCAGTCTACTCTCAATTTTAGCAGTAGCACATTCATCAATCGGACATCGCCCAACACTCCAACAGCAGCGTCGCTCATCCGTGACGTCCCAGACTCATCGGCCATCATCGATTCACCCGTCGCCCAGCAACAACGTGACACTGACAGCATCGGTCATCCCAGACCCATCAGCGATCGCCCAGTAGCAGCGTTGTTCATCCCCTGTAGTTTTCAAATCGACAGATCTAGCTTTCTCCTTCCAAGAAACAACAGATCTTAAAGGTAATCCCATTTATTCAGAGATTTAAGGTAGTAGCCTAGTAGTAAGGTTGCTTTGGCAGTGAATGTTTTTTGTTTCAGGAATGCTTTAGTGTTGTCGTTTTGGTGAAGTTGGTTTTTTTATCTGGCATTAAATGGTTTCATATTTCATTTATTCATTTACTATTTATTAACTCTAAGTCGAAAGATGGGGTTTGATTCGTTTGAATGGTTACAGTGGCTGGTGTTATTATTGTTTTAATGTTTTTTGGGTGATTTAAGTTTGTAGTGTTATTTGGTGGTCGGTTGCTTTACTGTCTTTGGGTTGGCTATTTTTGCATCACCTGGATGGATTTAGGTGGTCTTTTGCTGTTTTGCATCTTTTGATGCCTATAATAGTATAATACAACCAATCAATAAGATCTGAGTGTTGCATGTCAGCAACGAGATTTATTCATTTTATATAATCAAAGGTATGGCTTTCAAAGATGAATGAATATTTTGCGTAGCCAATGATGCATGATTCATTAACGCTAAACTTACCTAAATAAACGAAGACAAAGCAGAGGTTTAGATTTTGCTATTAACTTCTTTTGAGCAAACATTTCTTTCACTTTTTTTTTAAAATTTTTTTAGCAAACATGTGGGTTCTTTTCTTTTTTCTTTTTTGGGTTCAGTTTGAGCCAAATTAAGATAATTTACTGCAACATTACAGAAATTTACGTTTCTATAAATTTACTGCACATATTGTTGGATATGATCTTGCTTAGTTAGGAGTTTACATGATTGAGTTGATGTTTGCCTTGTTTTGTAGTTTCAATCATAAATGTAAATTAATATACTAGTTTATCACTACTTTGTTCTTGTTTGTGTTCTTTAAAAGATTAGTTTAATAACACTAGTCACTACATAAATATAACTTATTTATTTATTTTTTTTTGTTACAAATTTTTTTTATAATTAATATGTCATGTAACATGTTATATTTGGCTATTGTCTAGGTAGCTCATACTTGGATGGAATCACTAGCATCAAGCATTCCCATCGATAGCAATACTCCACTTGAGAGTCAAAGTGGTGAAACTCCAATTGCTAGACAAGCAACAACAAGGACAAATGATGAAGCAAATGCCACTCCCAATGTCCCATCTAATGCTAAGAAACCACCTAGTGGAAAATTGGGATCCATGACATCCAAGGTATGGGAAAATTTTACCAAGTTGCCTTGTAGCAATAAAGTTGATCAAAAAGCCTCATGCAATTATTGTGGTAAAATCATGAAGTGTCCTAGTATAAATGGTACTACAGTCTTGCGTAACCACACAAATAGATGTCCAAAATATCCTTTGAACAAGCTTGATGAGAACCAAAAGACCTTAATGTTTAAAGCTTTATCTGGTGATGACTTAGGGAGTGGTAGTGGTTCTTCAATTGTCACATGGAAATTTGATCAAGAAGCTTGTAGAAAATATTGTGCTAGGATGATCGTTTCGGATGAGTTACCCTTTAGGATGGTTGAGCGTGAGGGATTTCGAGAGTTTTGTAATATTATGCAACCCCGATTTCAAGTTCCTTCGAGGTTCACTACAGCTAATGATTGTTATGACTTGTTTTTGAGTGAGAAAGAGAAGCTTTTCTTGTACTTAAAAAGATCACAGCTAAGAGTTTGTCTTACTACTGACATTTGGACATCTAGGCAAAATCTTAGTTATATGTGCCTTACGGTACATTTCATTGATCAAGAGTGGAAACTACATAAGCGAATTTTAAGTTTCACTCCAATTCCTAACCATTCCGGTGAGGTAATTGGAAAATGCATTGAGAAGCATTTGCTTGAATGGGGAATAGATAAAGTTCTCACTATCACAGTAGATAATGCAAGTGCTAATGATCTTGCTATCCAATATGTAAAAAGAAGACTTAATAATTGGAAGGGTAGTGTTTTAAAGAGTGAGCATTTGCATATGAGGTGTTGTGCACACATTTTTAGTCTTGTTGTGAAAGAGGGTTTGAAAGATTTAGATGATTCAATTTTTCGAATCCGTTCTGCTGTGAGGTATGTGAGGTCATCTCCCGCAAGATTACAAAGATTCAAGATTTGTGTGGAGCAAGAAAAAATAACAAGTAAGAGCCTTGTTTGTTTAGATGTTGAAACTAGGTGGAATTCAACTTTTTTGATGTTAGAAGCTGCTTTGAAGTTTCAAACAGCTTTTGATAGATTAGAGGAACAAGATAACAAATATAGAGCCGAGCTTAGTGCAGAAAAAAATAGGGGTTTGCCTACTGGAGATGATTGGGATTATGTTCGTGGATTGTTGCCTTTTTTGAAAAGCTTTTATGATTCCACCTTGCGTGTATCCGGTTCTTTGTATGTCACCAGTAATAATTATTTTCATGTAGTGTTTGGTGTTGGTATGCAAATTAATGACAAATTAAATGATCCAAATCCAAATATCAAGCTAATGGCTTCTAGAATGAAACAGAAGTTTGAGAAATATTGGGGAAATGTAAAGAACCTCAATCCCTTGTTATTCATTGCTGTCATTTTAGATCCTAGAAGCAAGATGGATTATGCTATGTTTGTCATTGATGAGGTTTATGATGAAGAAAAGGCTGCTGAATTAGGTAACCGGGTGAAAGTCACTTTAAATGCTTTGTTTGAGCATTATGCTTCTATTGTTGGTAATTCTAGTGAAGGAGCAAGTGCTAGTGCTCAAGCACCAATGAGATTGGAGGAAGTTGTTGATGTTAATGATGCAGAGGCATACGCCTTGTCAAAATACAAAAGGAGAAGGGCAGAATCACAATCTAAAGAGGGAAAGTCAGAATTGGAAAGGTACTTGGAAGATGCATATGAGCAAGATGTTAAGAACTTTGACATTTTGCTTTGGTGGAAGGTAAACGGTTGCAAATATCCAGTTCTTGCTGCGATTGCAAGAGATATATTAGCCATTCCTGTTTCTACTGTTGCCTCCGAGTCTGCTTTTAGCACTGGAGGGCGTATCCTTGACCCATTTCGTAGTTCTCTAACTCCAAAAATGGTTGAGGCTCTTATATGCACACAAAATTGGCTAAAATCTACTCCTGTGCCGAGTGATATTGATGAAGAAAATTTGGATGTTTGGGAAGACATGGAATGCAGTAAGTATTTATAACTTAATTGGATATATTTATACTATTTTGTTCATTATCTTTCATTCCTTTAAGTGATTTTATGAATTTTTTTATGTATATATTTGTAGATTTTAAGGAGATTGTCCTTAATGAAACAAGGATGGTCATTGATGATTGACTTGAAGAGTGGAAGCCGGAAGGTAATTTGATTTCATTTTCTATTATTTCATTATAATTCTTTATTTTCTCTTTTATATTGTAAAAATTCTTTGTATTTTTTTTAGGAAATTGAAGATGGAAGGGATTTGACAACAACAATTCCATTGCATATGAAATTCAATTTGCAATTTTTTGTTTTTTATTTCATATATGGAAATTGGGATGTTGTAGTTATATTTTTGGATAGTTATTTTGATTTGAACTTGACTTTGGATTATTATATCTAGAACTAGTAACCTATTAGGTAGATATATTTTGGCTCTTGGAATGTAGCTTTAGCTTATTTTTGATGTTTAAAAGAAATTCTATGATCATTATTGATCTATCTTGGAATGTAGCATTGTTCTTTATGTTGACCATTAAAAGAACTTTGGTTGCTTCTCTTATTGTCATTTAATTAGTATTTAGTAGTATGATACAATGCAATTGAATTGGCTATTCCCAAGATGTGTAGCTGCAATTCATCATGGAGGGAGGTGACAGTTTTCTATCTTAATTCATTTTCTTTAAGAGGATATTTTATTTCAGTTAAATTCACTAAGTCATTAAATCTGATTTATAAGTTGTATTTTGGTTTGCAGAGAAGGGGAAGGGCTAGTCGTGTGCAACCAGGTGAATGCTACCACTTATATCCCAGATGCGTTTATGAAGCTTTTTTGAGTATTAACTTCCTGAACTTTTGAGAACTCTTTTGAATTCTCTCTGCTTGCAAATAAAAAGTTTGCAGGTTGAAAGCATTGGAGAATTCCTGTCGGCAGCTTTGCAAGCACCAGAACCATTGGCTGTAAGTATTGTTTAACCTTTTTACTATGTATGGTTTTCAGTATCTTAGTGTCTCCTACATTAGTGGAATTTGATTCTTGTATGATTTCTTATCTTTACTACAAAATTATCCATTCTTATGAGAGTACAAAGTTGCTGATTGAAGAATGATTGAGTGTAATACTACAGTGACAGGATTATACCATGAAAATTGATTGGTTTTATAAGCTCAATCTCCTAAGTGGAAAATTGAGGGTTAGATTTGCTACTCCTATCGAACTGTAAATTGATGGTATTCTGTTATTTATAGTAAACAACCTTTTGAACTGCATATTACCATTAATTTTGTAGTATTGCATCTGGTGCTTCTTTCTTAATTTTCTTCTCAGTGCACAATTACTTATTGGTGATATGTTTTTTTCTACAAGATAACAGCTACTGATCTAATCATTTGACAATGTAAGCTTTTAATATCTTTAGATTTTTGCTTGTATTATCAAGCTGCTTGGCCATTTTAATCTATTTGGTTTCTTTAACTAATTATCCTTTTTATGTTTTAGTTAGCTGGGACAGCAAAATCAAGATTTTCTGCAAAGGATTACAGTGATCACATGGCTCTTGTCCGTGCTTATGAAGGCTGGAAAGATGCAGAAAGGGAAGGATCGGCATATGAGTATTGTTGGAGAAACTTCCTGTCTGCACAAACTCTTCAGGCTATTCATTCTCTGGTCCGTGCTATCATATGCTCTGCCTCTGGACTCTTTCCTGGAATAGCATCTGTAGTGGTGAGGCATCTTTATTATATACAAGTGTAGCTTCAATTTTTCTTATTGATTATATGAAATGACATTTTCCATTTTATGCCTTAATTGCAGCATAGAGAGACATCAATGTCTTTTAAAACGATGGATGATATGGCTAGGTTTTATTATACGCTGTAAGTGAAAATGTTGAATCAAGAAAAATTAATCAAAAGAACCGCCCCTCTTTCACATGCACACACGTATACTTGTAATTTCTGACCAATCCTCTACTTTGTTCTTCACATTTCCTGAACTATGAAATTTTAAAACCATTATAACAGGGTTTTCATATTTATACAAAACTCTCCTGGTTAATAAGCAGGCTATCTCCTCCATTGTAAATTTTATATTCTTTGTTTTCTCTTGTTGCCAATTTAGTTAGATGCCAAATGCCACTGTTTTTGTTTGATGTTGATATTTGATTTTTGCTTCAGAATTCTGTGAATGCACGTTACCAGACAATTCCTTACCCATGGCTAGTCTTTGGTGAAAAAGTAAAGGTCAATACAGTTTTCATACGTGATTCCACTGGTGTATCTGATTCTATTTTGATGCTCTTTGGCGGTGCTCTACGCCGTGGGGTACATGTGATTAAATTTTGACCAGTGCATATAATTTTCCACCCTAAGTAATTGAATTGCTAGGAATTTCTAACTAATTTCTTGGTTGTTTCCAGGCTGGGCATTTGAAAATGTTGCAACTTGCAAGGGTGTACTGATTTCTTTATGGATCCTAGCTTGGCAGAGTGCTATTTGAAGCTCAAAGAGGAACTTGATGGACTTATTCAGAAGAAGGTGAGCTAGGATATCTAAGACATATTTGAAAGAAACCTTTTATATGTCCTCTAGCAAGATGCATATGCAACTGTTATGATGCATTCTTTTGCATTATTAGAAATTAGAAAATATATCTTGTATTAGTGCTGTGCAGCCTGTGCTGGATCTATTGCTTGTCTTATCAACTAGTAACTTTTAAAGTGGTTTTTCTGACTCTATAAAGCCATTAAAGTGGTTTTTCTGACTCTATAAAGCCATTTATCTGAGGAAGCAAGAGTGGAGCAGGAATAGAATCTCTGAAAGTGTATCCTTTTTCTTTTTTTTTTTGGCATGATGTAAATATGCTTTTATATGCAAAAAATGAAAGCACTTTCTAATTTCTATAGGGTTATGATATCTTTTCACTGCCTTTAGCATGTTTACTTTTTTTGTAGTATTATATAGGTATTATTGTTGTTTTTTTTTATGATAAATAGTGCTATTTTTTAAGAGAAATAATTAATTAATGGATGCTGGTTCATAGACAAGTTGTGTTGTAAGTGCAAACTTCTTTAGATCTGTACTGTACATGTATGTCAAACACCTAGATTTTCAAATACAGGTTTTAAAATAAATAGTTGGATTGGAAATTGGATTCTTTCGTGTTGCCTTGTTGGTATCTTTACTATATTTTATATTATTAGCATATTATACTGCTTCAACTTGCATGTCAATCTCTTTCGTGTACATATCTTTGATTTTAGGAAAACTAACCTATTGTTTGGAAAATATCTGAATAGTTATTGATCAGTTGATTTTTTGATTCATTGAACCACAGATTCTTTCTCATCTGCTTTCTTTCTTCACATGATCGAGTCAAATTTAAGATTTCAACAGTTCAGGATTGTAAATATATGTTTATTACAGTTGTTGGATTTTAGGACAGTTCAAATATAGCATTGATGGAATTTGATTACTTCAGCTCCATTGTGAGGTGCATTGTATGAGAACAGCTTACTGGGTTTAGGTTTTTGTATTGGCTTTTGTATTTTGCTGTTTGATCTATCTTTTGTTTCAAATGCAGCTTCAAGATCCTAGTATTGATATTCACAAGGAAGGAAAGTACCTCATGCTCGCAGTTCAAGAGCTAGTCTCAAGAGATCTATGTGAAGGGAGATTTGTTTTTGGCTGCGACTGCAAGAAGCCTAAGGATTCCACTGACAACAGTAGATTTATAAAGGCTAGGACAAATCCAAAGAGCTTGCTACAAACTTTGTTGATGAGGGCTGGGACTCACCTCCGAAATACAAGACAAAGCATCTAAAGACAAATGAGTTTAGGGCAGTGGTAGAATTCAAAGGAATGCAGTTTGTGGGAAAACCTGAGCAAAACAAGCAGCTTGCACTTGCAGAGCACTAGAGCAGGATGCTGCTATAGAGGCATTGGCATGGTTGACTCATACCTTAGACAACAGTCGTGATGATTGATGAAGATGATTCCCCACTTGATGTCACTGACAACATGCTAAACTTTTCAAGCTCCTAGAGAAATTTTGGAGATGAAGACAACTAGACAAGTACCTGTTACACTGTGACAAAGAGATGGAATCTCCCTTTTTAATTATATACATATATATTATATGTACGAAAGAGATGAAAAAACAATGAAATGTTAACTTTTTCTGCTTGAAATAGAGGATCGGAGAGTTACTTTTGCCCCTTTATTTTTCCTTTTTTGTACCTTCTCTTCAGTTTCTTTTTCTTGCTATCAAATTTCAAGTGCTTTTTGCTCTTTGTGGCTTTCATAATTCCTTTCTGTGGAGCAGTTGCCTTAGCCCTTATTTATCAAGTCGAAAAATTGGTTGGTGAAATAATTAACCAATTTTTTAGTTTTACTAATTGCAGTTGGGAGTCGAAATTGTTTAGACTGAAACTGAAATCTCATAATACGTTATAACTATTTCTTAATCATTTGATTAAGAAATTATGGCATTATGACAATTTTTGTAAGTAAAAACTAAAAAGGAATAGTTTTATTGAAACTAAGAACAATAAATCCTTCTCTAAATTTGGTATATTTTGGTTTTTGTTTTCTAAAAAGGTCTTCTCACATTAATCAGCAAACATAATTTGCAAACATAATTTGAAAATTAATTTTCTGTTTTGTAAGAAGCTCAAAGCAGTGGTGCTTGAAAAAACCCGCGGATCCGATCCGATCCGATCCGATTTCATGCGGATCGGATATATCCGGATATTAAAGAGTGTCGGATACGGATACGGATCGGTTGAGTAATATCCGAATAGGTTCGGATCGGATAACAAATAACCGAAAATCCGAACCGATCCGATCCGAATGCACCCCTAGTTGGAGTAGCTCTAAAATCCACCACAATTGAGGAATCAAAAGACTATCATGATGAAAGTGGTGATGAAAAGGATTTAGAAATGGCTATGTTCGCCAAGAGATTCAATAAATTCATGAGGATGAGAGTTAGTGGAAACTCTAGGAGAACCCTTAGGAGAGAGTTAAATAGAGGAGAAACTAGTAGGAAAGAAAAGGGACAAATTATTTGTTATGAATGCAAAAAACCTGGCCATATTAAATTTGATTGTCCTTTGTATAGAAAGCAAAATGAAAAGAAACCAAAGAAGAAGGCAATGGTGGCTACAAGGAGTGATAGTGATTGCTCCGATGAAGAGAATGTGGAAGATGAAGTAGCCAATCTTTGTCTTATGGCTTTTGAAGATGAGAAGGTAACATCTAACTCATTAGATACTAATGAATACTCTTTTGATGAATTGCAAGATGCATTTGATGAGTTAGCAAATGAATTTGAAAGCATGAATTTGAAATATAAGAAAATGATTTCTAAGTTGAAAAAGGAAAATGAAATTCTTATGAATGTTAAATTAGAATGTGAGAAGAAATTAGAGAATGCAAATCTAGAAATAGAAGAATTAAATAGAAGGAACATTAATTTGCAAAACTCCTTTTCTAGGTTTTACATGGGCCAACAAAAACTTGATCATATGCTAGAGACCCAAAGAGCATTCTTTGATAGAGAAGGGTTAGGCTATAATGCATCTAACAAAGAGACTCATCTAAAAAATTTCCTAGTTAAAGATAGAAAATTTGTTTTGTGTACATTATGTAACAAACTAGGACACTCTTCACAAGCATGCACCTCTAGGAAGACCATGATTAGAGGAAAAATGGCTGTCAAGATTTGGGTACCTAAACATGTTTTAAATACAAGTGATGAGTCATTAAAGATGAAGTGGATCCCTAAAGGATCTAAAATTATAAGTACTAACTCTCAAGGACCCAAGAAAATTTGGGTACCTAAGATAAAAGATTGATGTATTTGTATGTAGGAGGAAGAGTATTGCTACAAGGCTAAGTCCAAGAAGCATTGGTACCTTGATAGTGGATGCTCAAGACATATGACGGGTGACAAGAGCCAATTCAAGTTCCTAAAGCATAAAAGTGGTGGAGAAGTCACATTTGGAGACAACTCCAAAGGATAAATTGAAGGAATTGGCTCCATTGGTAACTCTTCCTCAACTATTGAGAATGTTTTGTATGTTAAAAGCTTAAAACATAATTTGCTTAGTATTAGTCAATTGTGTGATAAGGGATTTAAAGTTGTGTTTGATGATTTGTGTTGCAATGTTGTTAATGCTAAAACTAATCAAATTGTTTTTATTGGACATAGACAAGGAAATATTTATATTGTGAATTTAAATGAACTTAATAGCAAAAATGTATGTTTTATGGTTACTAGAGAAGATGAACCTTGGTTATGGCATAGAAGACTAGGTCATGCTAGCATGCATGTTTTGTCTAAATTAGCCAAAAGAGACCTAGTCGTAGGATTACCTAAGCTTCAATTTGAAAATGATAAAGTTTGTGAGGCATGTGTAAGAGGAAAACACAAAAGAATTTCGTTTAAACTTAAGAAGTGTGTCACTACCTCTAGGTCACTTCAACTTCTCCACTTAGATCTCTTTAGACCAACTAGGACAACTAGTTTAGGAGGTAAACACTATGGATTTGTGATAGTTGATGATTACACTAGGTTTACTTGGGTGTTCTTTTTAAGTGTGAAAAATGAAGCCTTAGAAAAATTCATTGTTTTCTCAAAACTTGTTCAAAATGAACAAGGTTACTCTATTTCTAGTATTAGGAGTGACCATGGAAAAGAATTTGAAAATATTGGTTTTGATACATTTTGCAATGAAAATGGCATTAGCCATAATTTTTCAGCTCCTAGAACTCCTCAACAAAATGGGGTAGTTGAAAGAAGAAATAGAACATTAGAAGAAATGGCTAGAACCATTCTTTGTGAAAATAACTTACCTAAATATTTTTGAGCTGAAGCAATAAACACTTCTTGCTATGCCATAAATAGAGCTATGGTAAGGCCTCTTTTAAAGAAAACTCCCTATGAGCTTTATAAAGGAAAAAGGCCTAACATAAGTTATTTTCACCCATTTGGATGTAAATGTTTTGTTTTGAACAATGGTAAAGATAACCTAGGAAAATTTGATGCTAAAAGTGATGAAGGTATTTTTCTTGGCTATTCTTTAAATTCTAAGGCTTATAGAGTTTTCAATAAAAGAACACTTGTAGTAGAAGAGTCAATACATGTAATCTTTGATGAATCAAATATCACTAGTAGAACCAATCTTGATGATGAAGTAGAGATCTTTGATGAACCTATAGTTGACCCATCTCAAGATAAGGATGTTAGGGAACAATTGGAAGATCTCAATATTAACAAAAATGAGGAGTCCATGGAACAAGAAATAACTGAGAAAGAATCTAGGTGTCCAAGAGAACTTGGTTATGTGAAGGAAAATGATATTGTTGGAGATCCAAACATTGGCTGTAAGATCCGATTCTACACTATTATAGAGTCTAATTTCATAAAATTGATAATGGAAATTAAATAAGTAATTAATATATTAATTTCCAGTTGCGTGAAAAGCTCCTTAACTTGAGATGCAAAAAAGAGCAATTTTGGTGAAATACTCCACGGGCGAGTTCAATAATGGGGCAACTTGCAAACAGGTGAGCAAAAAAAAAGGTAATCACCAATGGACAATGGTGTGGGCGAATAAGTGAGTTCGCCAGCTAGTTGTGTAAGGTGATCGCCCGAATGGGCGAAGACTTGTGATCACCCAAGAAATGAGTGTGGCGAGTAACATATAGTGTGGCAAATGATAGTCTAGCAGGAGAATAAGGCAATAAGTACTCGCCAAGTCAATGTGATCGCCAAGAGAAGGAAATCAGCTTGTAAATCACCAAATATTTTTGGCGAACTGAAAATGGAATGGGCGAGCTGAGGCCTCAGGTTGAATAGGCGAACTGGAACTAGAATGGGTACATAATCATTTTACCATTTTGCAGCCAAAATTGACTTTGTATGTTATACGGTTGAAAATAATTAATAGAGAGGATGTTAAAGTCAATAAGGAATTAACCTTATTGGTTGAGAAATAAAACAAAGTCCATAGAAGCAGAAAAAGGAGTGTGGAAGGGAGACTTTCACGCCAGCTTAAGCTTCAGTTTTTCTTCATGCATTAAATGCATGAAAGACATGAAATTAATGAAAGAAGAATGGGATAATACCAAGTGATGGGTTCTGATTGGATAGCATGGCTATATAAGAAGAAACATTTGAGGAAAACTGATTTAGCCAAATTCATCTTCTTCACGAGAGAGCTATGCAACTGCAAGTTTATGTTATTCCTTCCATTCCTGTCATGCTTGATTTACTGAGCTTCACTCTTCAGTTGGCTAAACACATAAACCTGCTTGCAAACCTTTCCGCCTTAGTTTGATGAGTTAAAGGAATAAGCAAAGGAAGGCCAACGTGAAATGGAAAGCAATATGTTCTGGAAGTGCAGTTGGTTAAGGTGAGTTTCATATTTCTGAGGTGTTCTTGATATTCAATGGTAGATTTATATGTTTACAACATAATAAACATAGAATGCAGCCTTGTTTTAGTTAGATCCTTAGAGAATATGAAAACAAGGAAAATAATGGAATAAGTGACGAGAATGGCGACTATGGTGATCGCCCATGTTGAAAGTTAGTAATCGCCAATAAGGCAAGTAGGAAATAAGAACTCGCCAAGCATAAAGTTTTGTTCAAATGGGTGAGGTCACCCAACGCTAGTTTAATTCATGGGCGAGCTCAGTGATCATGGGCGAGCTGGAATGTGGTAGTGGCGAGGTCGCCACATGTTAGTTTAAACCAAGATAATGGCGAGTTGATGGTGGGAGAACTCCCACATTTAAAGAAATGTAACCGTGCGTGTTGATTTTGGGCGAGCTCCCATTAATTGGCCAATGTGTGAATGGCGTGAATGATTGGCGAGCTCCCACGTGTAAGCCATTTGATGAATGGCGAGCTCGGTTGGTCGAGCTACTAAGAGCTCTGTTGGGCGAGCTAATAGTATATTTATGGGCGAGCTGATTGATTTATCTCAAGTCTCGCCCCAATGATGGAAATATATATATAAGAAAAATATTAATGGAAATAATAAATTATTTTGCAGCCAGGAATTAAGGAATTTGGTAAAAAGCGATCAGGAAAGCGAGCAGGAAGGAGGGCTTCGTTGAATCAGGTAAGGGAGATGTGTGTGAAGTGAATGCATGTCCTATGGAGTAAATTTCATAGAAATTATTGAGAAATTGTTTTGGTTTTATGACATGCATTGTTTTGATAATTGTTTTGATTTGGGCGAGCTAAAGGCCGACCCTTATATTATGTTGGGCGAACTGTTAAGGCGGGCGAGTTAAACTTTTAGTATTTTAGGCAAAGAACCCTTTTATGTTCTTTTGGGCGAGTAACCATATTTTATTGAAATCCGGGCGAGCCAATGGATGGCGAACCCTTTTGTGTTGTTTTCGGATGAACAACCCCTCTTTTGATAAAAGGCGGGTGAGCCAAAGTGGCGAAACCTTTTATATTTTCTTTTGGGCGAGCGACCCTGTTTAAAAATAAAAATTCGGGTCAGCCACAAATGGGCAAATCCTTTTATAATGTTTTGGGACGGGCGACCCCCTTTGTTAAGAAAGTTGTGGGCGAGCCACTGAGGGCGAGCCAGTTTACCTGTTGTTTTTTTTAAATGCTAAGGTCGACAGGCGAACACTAATTCGCCGCATTGATGAGTTGACCATGGGCGAGCTGACCATGGCGAACAGGTTTCTTTTTTCTAAATGTTTTTCAACGAAAAATGAACTATTTAAATAGCTTTGAAAATAGAAAATATGAAACCATTTTCGAGCGAGTTGACTAATGGGCGAGTTGACCATGGGCGAACTAGCCATGGCGAGCCAGTTAACCCAGACCTTTCTCACACGGAATTCAATGAGATTGCGGGCTGTTTTTAAAACCTTTTTGGAAAGAAAATCATTCTGAAAAAATGATGAATTTATGAAATAATTCCTTAAAGGTTTTCATGAGATATAAATTGATTTTGAGACTTTAGGCCCCTAGTTTCATGCATTGTTATGAGATATGAGGCTGATGGACCCGCCAAGTCATCAGCGGTCTCAAGGTCATCTGGCAAGTGGACCCGAGGACCACCTATAGATTATGGCCGTAGATCTAGCAGAGATAACCGTGAGGGGCGATGGCCTACGGGTGCACCCCAACTGCGGTAGATTCCGTTCTCGCAAGGGGGAGGGGGAACGATGATAGCATGAATTATTCGTAGGGTGATGCCTAGTCTCAACTTGTTGATTTCTATTTACTGAAAGGATTTGTTAAAATTCTATTTGCTGTTTAATTTATTGTAAACTGTTGAGGAAATGATTTGAATGACGAATTGAAAGTACTGGTTGATATAACCACTGTTTTCCTATTTAACATGATTTTAGGAAAAACAAATTTATTGTGGTATATGGCTTTGGTTTTGTAAAGCAGCATATGTCTCTTTTACTGAGCAAATGAATTGCTCATCCCTTTGTTTTAACTCAACAGATAAAAGACACGGAGTTAGAGAAGTAGCTCCAAGATGGATGATTAACATTACAGGTACAGTTCCTTCTCTTCTACATTTCAGACATGAGTATACAGTACTACTTTACTAAAACAAAGTCAGTAGGGGATGTTAGATGTAAGGAAATAAAGAAAAAAATTTTATATTTCGTAATTGTTAATAAATGTTTATCATTTATTATTGTCACTGTTGAATGTTAATGACATCGCAGACAGCCCAACCAGTAAAGTTGTATAAAAATTTGTAAAAAAGGTGGTAACGGGATGTTACAGATTTAATGGTATCAGAGCTTGAGTTGATCTGATGTCTGTTGATACTTTTAGCACGAAAAGTGTTGAGTAAGGTTAACATCCCCTGTAGTATTGTATAGTCTGAATGTATAAGAGGAATCAAGTGACTGTGAATTGAGTTAAGTGTTGAATCTTGGTGAAAGTTGATGAATTAAGGATTACAAATAGAAATTGTAATCCGGGAATTTTGCATGAGATAGGCGATCTTATCATCATAATGTCAGGTCTATTTGATAAGGTACAGTGAGGAACTCGGTGAGGGCCCTACCAGGACTTCTCTGTCCATATCGAATTAAGATCTTGAAATGATGATATTGAAATAAAAAAGGATAATATTAGTATATAAGCCCTAAGATCGTGTGTTTGGAGATATATTGAAGAGAGAGAATAAAAGGGAAATTTATGAACATACCCCTATATTGACATGCTTTTTCAAAGTCATAAGTGACTAAATGGATTTAAAATAGAAATTGATGGTGAAATAGTATGTGACGGTGTAAAGGATGATCCCTATTGTGGACCCCATTGTTATAGTGATGAGTAAGAAGACCCGGAGTCTATGCTATGAGAGGTCGCGAGATAGCCAGGCCTGTTGTGGGTTTTAGAGTCTGAATTTAAAGTGAAAATATGGGTTATATTGGTGAGAAATTATTGAGTATTATGAAAAGTGAATTGTGTGAGAAATGATGTAAATATCAATGATAATACTGGTTATATATACTCCATATGTCTTAGGAAAATGAATATTAGTAGTAACTTGACAATTAAGGAAGTCAAGTGTTCGAGTCACTGCGGATGCGAAAGAAAACCTTGAGGTGGGCGAGCTCGAGCACGGTTGGAAGGACCGGGCCGTCGAGGCATTCGCCAAAGAGGACAATATGGATGAGTAGCATTGTCACAGCAATCGTTGTCGATGGGCCCAAAAAGGGGTTGCCATGGCCGATTGGGCTGGTCCGTTACGATATCCATAGAACTGAAATATTGTGAAATACTTGTAAAGTGACTTGAAAATTTATATATGTGTTTGGAGGATACATAGTGATTTGGTTGGATATAAATAACGAGACATCCAAGATTATATGAGTTTGTGAATTTGAAATTATATGATGAGATGAAATTCTAAATAAACTTTTGGAATAACGTGGATTCGAGAGATTGTTGACTCGATTCACAACATGAAATCTGTTTGTAAGCTCTTACCGGTGAATCAGAAGAGCTTGAGAAATTACTCAAGAGATCGATGAGTAGAGAACTAAACTGTTTTGGTATAACTCGTGAAAATGAAAATTATAATTATATCGTTTTGAAAACAATGGGATTTGTACTCTCTATAGTTGCTTCTAGCTTCCGGAACAAGTATGGTATTCTAAAATACCTATCATATTCTATCTGGATCCCTAGCCGACTGTAGTATTCTTCCTATTTGTGTGTCTAGAGCCAACTAGGATGATTTTAAGAGAATAAATATGTATATTGATATAAGCAATATCGTTGAATAACGTCATAAACTTCTAGAAATGTGAAGCCTTACTGTTAAGTTAGTGAACATGAGTTCTAATTGAACTATATACAGTAGAGACGTGAGGTCTCGAATGATTAAGTGGACATTGAAATTGTCTGAGTAAAGGATCTCATTACTTAAGTAAGATTAAAGTGTGGTTATTGAGGTATAGGATTTATGAGATTTACCTGTATGGCATAAATAATTTGTGAAGGAAATTTGAGAAATTTGCTATATTATTGATGCAATACTTATTTGTGAGAAAGTGAAAGTGAAAGTGAATGGGTATGTATGAGTATAGTATTCAAAATGGTTACAAGAAGGTAATGGTAAAGTACAATATTAAGTGAGAAAAACGATTGTGGTGATTAAGGTGAAAGAATGAAATTGTCTTAAGAGACAAGTCATATGATGACTAGGGAACGCGAGTTTGAGGTAGTTCCCAAGTATATGAATAAATGTGATTTCCTCTGATCATTATGTAGTCATGACTGGAATTAATAACAAGCCAGAATTGGAAAGATGTAATTGTTATACTTAGAGGAACAGATACAAGAAGTACTGCTAATTCTGAAAAAGGATTGACATATGTGTATACATGTACATATTGGGAATGTGAAATTGTTTAAGTAAAGTGGTGATGAAATCTGAATGGTAAAAGTAAATTTCAGAAATTGATGTGCAAAAATTATACTTTCAAATATATTCTCCCAGTAAGTGATATTACATGTACTAGGAGAATAAGAGGTAAAATGTTAACTCAATATAAAAGCAGTTATCGAGGAACATGATTACCTGAGACATAATCGATGGTTAGTATAAAGGTTTGCAAAAGAAGGGTCGTCATAGTATAACCATGAAATAATCATGGAGGAATGGTAGAGAATTCGAAAGAATCATAAGGATATAGTAGTGAGTATGGATTTAGTAACCAAATTATTTCACTCATTCATCATCATGTTTAAGATGTCTTGAGTGCTGTAGTCGATAAATATTGGTGAAACAGTGAGAACGTATGTGGAGTTCCAGTGAGTGAGTACTTGTGATGAGGATCCCTGAATTGCCACATGCTTTGAGTGAATATCAAAAGGCTTCGGGATTCCAAATTTTATTGTCAGCACAGCCTATAATTGATATAGATATCCGAGCGCATTGTGTGGACGCTCCGGGATATATTGAGAGCGAGTGCATTGTATTTAAGAGACTACTGGTAGAGGTGGTTACGGGCCGGACCGGGCCGGTTCCGGGCCGGTTTTCACCGGTTCCGGCCCTAACCACCTCAGAACCGGTCCGAACCGGTATTAAACCGGTCCGGTTCGGACCGGTTCTAAATATTATGTGAGGCGAACCGGCCCGGTTCGTTGGACCGGTTCGCCTCAAAACCGGACCGAACCGGTTTAAACCGGTTCGGTCCATTTTTTTTTCCTTTTAAAAATTTTTATTTTTAAAAAAATTATATTAATTTATTTTAATATATATTAATATATTTTAATAATTTAATGTAGTAAATTTATTTTTATAATAAATAATGTTAATAGTTTAATTTAACAATAATTTATTATAAGAATATAAGTTATATTATAATTTATTTAATTAATGTAACAATAATGTAAAAACAAACTATTATAAAATTATCTAATAAAATTATTGTTATAATAAATTAAAGTTATATTATGAATATAATGATAAAATGATATTTGATTCAAAATACAAATAATGATATTATGAATATTATTATTATATTCATTTTGCATATCTTTATTTATATTCATTTTGCATTTAAAATAATTTATTATATTTGAAATATCATTTACTTAATATTTATTCATTTATTTAATATGTTTTTAAAATATTAATTCATTTTGTATTTTAAATATTTATTTATTTTAAACATATATAAGTATAACATTAATTAATTTGGTATGTAATAATAATAATAATAATAACAACAACAACAAAGGAGAAAAAGGAGAGAGTAGGAGACCAAAGATTTTTTACGTGAAAAACCCCTTCAAAAGTTAGAAGGGTAAAAACCACGGGACCGTAGTCCATAAAAATATTCACTATGACTAAACTTATTTACAATTTTACATACAATTTACAAAAAAAAAATTATTCTCTACTCTTCATAATTTATACGGATTGCCTTGGAAATTTCTTCCTCCTCTTCTGAATTATTATCAGCAAATTCATTGGCCATTCCAAGTTCAACATTGCGCGATTCCGCATCAAACCAATCTTTAAGGCATGTTAACATGCACAATGAATCCGGATTAAGAGTGGTTCGATGGTCTCCAATAATTCTTCCACACGTCGAGAATGCGGATTCCGAAGCAACAGAAGAAACTTGCACCGCAAAAACATCTCGGGCCATGGAAGCTAAAACTGGAAATTGTTTTTGGTTTTCTTTCCACCATTGGAGAAGATCAAAGTTATCATCTACAGAAAAATCTTGACTTAAGAAAAATCCTAGCTCATTGAAGCTAGAACTCCGTCGAGTTGTTGATCCCGATCCCGATCCGCTCGCTTTTCCTTTTAGCTTCATTCTCTTCTTTGCTGCTTCCTTAATTGCGTTTAAAATTCCTTTTCCTTTTTTGCTACTTTCGGTTTCTTCGTATGAATCTTCTTCTTCTCGATTAAAGTTGAATTGCTCCCTTTCTGTTTCATAAACATTAAACAATTCTCGAAAAAGATTGTTAATTGAGGACTTTTGATCCTCAATAGAATCAAGACCAAGAAATTCTTTATAACAATCAAAAAAAATTTCTATATTTACCTCACCTTGACTAGGATCTAGTAAAGTTGCAATACAATAAATAGGAGGAATTATTTCCCAATATTTTTTAAATTTTTCCTCCATATCATATACAAAAGAACTTAAAGTTTCATGATTCCTAAATTTTACAAATTTGTCAAACATTGTGTAGATAATAGGAACAAAATACGGTGTAGTTGGATAAAATTGAGTTGAAAATCTTTCGGTTGCATCTTTAAAAGTAGATAATAAATCAACACAATATTCAATAAAAGTCCAATCTTCTTCAAAAAGTACTAAATGTGTGCTATTTGTATAATTATTATAAAAAGGAGTAACAAGTTCTTTATAAGGTAAAATAGAAGAAAGCAAACGATGAAGTGAATTCCATCTTGTTTCCACGGGAAGTGGAAATGCTTTAACAGGTATATTATTTGTTATACAAATTTGCTTCCATTCACGTTTATTACTTGGTGTGCGAATCCATTTTGCTAAAATTTTAATTTTATCAATTGGACCTATGCCACTACCAGTACCACTAGAACTAAAACCACTTTGAACACATAAATTTATAATATGACATGCACATCTTGCATGAAAAAATATGCCTTGCATAACAGGGTTTAAACTTTTAATTAAATGAGGAATAGCTGCAGTATTACTTGAAGCATTATCAAAAGTAATAGCAAAAACTTTATTATTTTCTAGTCCATATAATTTACAAACTTTAGTAATATATTTATGAATAGTATATGAATTATGTGCTTCTTCTATTACATCTAAAGATAAAATTCGTTTTTGCATAGACCAATCTTCATCTATCCAATGACAAGTTATAACAAGATAACTTATACCATTAGTACTAGTCCATATATCACTAGTTAAACTAACCCTAGATGAAATATTACTAAGTTTATCAATTAAAGCTTGTCTATATTCTTTAAACATATCCATGCAATCTCTTTTTAATGTATGTCTAGAAACAGATTTATATGCGGGTTGTAAATATTTACAAACAAATTCTAAATATCCTGTTTTTTCACAAATTGTGAATGGTTGTTCAGTTCTAACTACAAATCTAACTAAACCACGTCTAGCTTGAACATTATCAAAATTAAAATTTTTTCCACCATCATGCGTATTAATTTGAGATTGTTTACCTTCTAAAATTTCATTTTCTTCGGCATCAGGATTAATTTTATGTGCAGTAATTAAATGCCTTTTATACGTACCTGTACCGCCACCACCTCCACCGGAGTTATAAGAGTAAACGCCTTTGCACAATTTACAGATGGCACAATATTTATTCGTCTCACCTTCTTTTGCTACAATGTCGAAATACTCCCATACCCTGCTTGTTTTTTTTCGACTAAACTTCGGTCTTGATGATGTAGCAGCAGTGGTGGCAGCTGATGATTGTGTTTGAGCATGACTTCCTCTACGACCACGACCAAACGATGGTGCCAAAGGAAGCTCCTCCTCCGGATGAATATCGGGTTCGATTTCATTAAATGATTCGTCACCCAAATTAGGAATTTCAGTGGAACCAAAAGGTCGAGAAACAGAGCATGAACGACGAAAGAAATTTGACATTTTTATATTTTTTTTGAAAATAAATATATGTTAAAAATTTAAAAAATAGATGTATGATAATATATTGAAATTTAAAAATTGAAACTTGAAAATTAAAAGTAAAATTTGCAAAATTATAAAATAAAAAGAAAAATGAAATTTAGAAAGGAAATGATGATATTATAAATTTGTAATAAGGAATATATATAATATATTAGAATTTGAAAATTAAAAGTAAAATTATAAAATAAAAAGAAAAATGAAATTTATAAAGAAAATGATGATATAAAATAAAAAGAAAAATGAAATTTATAAAGAAAATGATGATATTATAAATTTGGAATAAGGAATATTGAGAGAGTTTGAGACTTTGAGTGAATATTGAGAGAGTATGTGAGTGAAGAGAATAAGAGTAGATGAATATAGATAGTAGATTTGAGAGAAAATATAGAAGAAATGTAAATGAAAGTAGAAGATTATAGAGGTATTTATAGGAAAAAAATTAGAATAAAAAAATAAAAAAAATTAAAAAAAAAAAAGATTGATGGGCAACGGCCAAAATGGTCGTTGCCCATCTTGCAGCAGGCTAGGCTGCCACTGCGTGCGCAGTGGCAGCCAAGCCTTTGTAATTTTTTTTTAATTTAATTAAAAAAAAAAAAATAAAGACTGATGGGCAACGGCCAAATGGCCGTTGCCCATCAAAGTATCGCAGACTCGCAGCCTTGCGAGTCTGCGTACTGCAGTTGCACTGCAGTTGCACTGCAGTGCAACTGCAGATTTTAATTTTTTTTTTTACCGGACCGGTTCGAACCGGTCCGGTTTTTAACCGGGCCCTTACCGGGCCCGGTTTGAAATAAATAAAACCGGCCCGGCCCGTTAACATAACGGGCCGGGCCGGTTCCGAACCGGTACAGTACCGGTTCGGATTTTGGACCGAATTGATCCGATCCGATTGCGAACCGGATCGGACCAACCCGGCCCAATAAGCACCTCTAACTACTGGGACAATTGCATACGATTGATTAAAACTATCTAAATGATAGTCATCAAAATTATTATCGACTAAGCACTGAATGAGATGATAAGTGATAAATGGTATAAATGAGTTACTGTGTAAAGGAAGTGAAAAAATTGCTAACTCCCAAGGACGATAAAAGATTTCAGGGAGTGTAAATTGGTTGTGAGAGAAGAAGCTCGAGATTCTTCAGGACTTTGAGCAAAATCCGAGATGGACAACCCACAGGGGGCGATCGCCCAACAACGGATAACATGTTGTGAGATGTGGACGAACTATGAAGTCACCGACTCACTTGAAAGAGTAAACTTGAGGTGCAAGAAAGCGCCAAAGAGATGCCTGTTAATGACCTGAAGAGATGGGCAGGATTATTAAAGCTAATATGGAGTATAAAGAGATACTCGTGGTCTCAACTTAGAGACGAGATTCACTAGAAGTTAGAAATGTGATAAGGAAGAAAAAAATACCTATATTGGTGGTACTTCCTATACTAAGTGAAAAATTGTAAAGAGTATAATGCTATCTAGATAGTTGTGGATGTATTGAGTAAGTCTGCTTATTCCTTGATTATGAAATTTATTGAGCTAATTAATGCCTTGGCCAAGATATATGTCAGAGAAATGGTGAGGTTTTACAGTATTCCAGTGAGCATTACGTTTGATAGGGAGTCCCGCTTCGTATCTCACTGTTGAGAGAGATTACAGGAAGCTATGGGATCCCGATTGAGTTTTGCACTACAGATCATCCGCTGACTGAGAGACAGTCCGAGCGTATGATATGAACACTCGAGGATATGGTGTGAGCTGGTGCAGTTGACTTGATAGGCTCCTGGGATAATCCTCTACCCTGACAGAGTTTGCTTATGATAATGGCCAAAGGAAAGTAAAGGCATAACACCTTAAATGGTTATTTAGCAGACAATATAATCCACGATGGCATGGGAAGATCGGAGATCGAGAGTCATCTTCGACTTGGTCGAACAGATTTCTTGAGATATACAAGAGATTATGTATATTGAAGTTTTACCAGTTAAAGGCATAATGAGAGGAAAATTGGTTCTCGACGTATTGGATTATTGAAGATCTTAGATCGTATGAAAGATGTGCACTACCTCCCGAGTTGTCAGGAGTACATAATGTATTTCATGTCTCAATGATGAGAAAGTACTATCCATATCCTTCTCACGTGATTCGACATGAATCCTAAAGATTAGAGAGGACATGAGTTACGTTGAGAAATCGGTACGGATTTTGGATAGGAGGGATAAAGTATTGTGATAAAGTATAGTGATCAAGGATTAATTCTTTGATGGGATTCCCTGGCAGTAAAATACTAAGGATAAGGCTACTTGGGAATTAGAAAGTTTCATGCATGAGAAATATCCAAAACCTTATCACTGATAAATCTAGTTGAAATTTGGAGGACCAAATTTCTTATGGTGGGGAGAAAATGTAAGATCCAATTCTACACTACTATAGAGTCTAATTTCATAAAATTGATAATGGAAATTAAATAAGTAATGAATATTGATTTCCAGTTGGGTGAAAAGCTCCTTAACTTGAGATGCAAAAAGGAGCAATTTTGGTGAAATACTCCACGGGCGAGTTCAATAATGGGGCAACTTGCAAACAGGCGAGCAAAAAAAAAGGTAATCGCCAATGGACGATGGTGTGGGCGAATAGGTGAGTTCGCCAGCTAGTTGTGTAAGGTGATCGCCCGAATGGGCGAGGACTTGTCATCGCTCAAGAAATGAGTGTGGCGAGTAACATATAGAGGGGCAAATGATAGTCTCGCAGGAGAATAAGGCAATAAGTACTCACCAAGTCAATGTGATCGCCAAGAGAAGGAAATCAGCTCATAAATCACCAAATATTTTTGGCGAACTGAAAATGGAATGGGCAAGCTAAGGTCTCAGGTTGAATAGGCGAACTGGAACTAGAATCGGTATATAATCATTTTGCCATTTTACAGCCAAAATTGACTTTGTATGTTATACGGTTGAAAACAATTAATAGAGAGGATGTTAAAGTCAATAAGGAATTAACCTTATTGGTTGAGAAATAAAACAAAGTCAATAGAAGCAAAAAAAGGAGTGTGGAAGGGAGACTTTCACGCCAGCTTAAGCTTCAGTTTTTCTTCATGCATTAAATGCATGAAAGACGTGAAATTAATGAAAGAAGAATGGGATAAGACCAAGTGATGGGTACTAATTGGATAGCATGGCTATATAAGAAGAAACATTTGAGGAAAACTGATTTAGCCAAACTCATCTTCTTCACGAGAGAGCTATGCAACTGCAAGTTTATGTTATTCCTTCCATTCCTGTCATGCTTGATTTACTGAGCTTCACTCTTCAGTTGGCTAAACACATAAACTTGCTTGCAAACCTTTCCTCCTTAGTTTGATGAGTTAAAGGAATAAGCAAAGGAAGGCCAACGTGAGATGGAAAGCAATCTGTTCTGGAAGTGCAGTTGGTTGAGGTGAGTTTCATATTTCTGAGGTGTTCTTGATATTCAATGGTAGATTTATATGTTTACAACATAATAAACATAAAATGCAGCCTTGTTTTAGTTAGATCCTTAGAGAATATGAAAACAAGGAAAATAATGGAATAAGTGACGAGAATGGCGACTATGGTGATCGCCCATGTTGAAAGTTAGTAATCGCCAATGAGGCAAGTAGGAAATAAGAACTCGCCAAGCATAAAGTTTTGTTCAAATGGGCGAGGTCGCCCAACGCTAGTTTAATTCATGGGCAAGCTCAGTGATCATGGGCGAGCTGGAATGTGGTAGTGGCGAGGTCGCCACATGTTAGTTTAAACCAAGGTAATGGCGAGTTGATGGTAGGCAAACTCCAACATTAAGGAAATGTAACCATGCGTGTTGATTTTGGGCGAGCTCCCACTAATTGGCCAATGTGTGAATGGTGTGAATGATTGGCGAGCTCCCACGTGTAAGAAATTTGATGAATGGTGAGCTCGGTTGGGCAAGCTACTAAGAGCTCTGTTGGGCGAGCTAGTAGTATATTTATGGGCGAGCTGATTGATTTATCTCAAGTCTCGCCCAAATGATGGAAATATATATATAAGGAAAATATTAATGGAAATTATAAATTATTTTGCAGCCGGGAATTAAGGAATTTGGTAAAAAGCGATCAGGAAAGCGAGCAGGAAGCAGGGCTTCGTTGAATCAGGTAAGGGAGATGTGTGTGAAGTGAATGCACGTCCTGTGGAGTAAATTTCATAAAAATTATTGAGAAATTGTTTTGGTTTTATGAAATGCATTGTTTTGATAATTGTTTTGATTTGGGCGAGCTAAAGGCCGACCCTTATATTATGTTGGGCGAACTGTTAAGGCGGGCGAGTTAAACTTTTAGTATTTTGGGCAAAGAACCTTTTTATGTTCTTTTGGGCGAGTAACCATATTTTATTGAAATCCGAGCGAGCCAATGGATGGCGAACCCTTTTGTGTTGTTTTCGGATGAACAACCCCTCTTTTGATAAAAGGCGGGCGAGCCAAAGTGGCGAAACCTTTTATATTTTCTTTTGGGCGAGCGACCCTGTTTAAAAATAAAAATCCGGGTCAACCACAAATGGGCGAATCCTTTTATAATGTTTTGGGGCGGGCGACCCCCTTTGTTAAGAAAGTTGTGGGCGAGCCACTGAGGGCGAGCCAGTTTACCTGTTGTTTTTTTTAAAGGCTAAGGTCGGTGGGCGAACACTAATTCGCCGCATTGATGAGTTGACCATGGGCGAGTCGAATGGGCGAGCTGACCATGGCGAACAGGTTTCTCTTTTCTAAATGTTTTTCAACGAAAAATGAACTATTTAAATAGCTTTGAAAATAGAAAATATGAAACCATTTTAGGGCGAGTTGACTAATGGGCGAGTTGACCATGGGCGAACTAGCCATGGCGAGCCAGTTAACCCGGACCTTTCTCACACGGAATTCAGTGAGATTGCAGGCTGTTTTTAAAACCTTTTTGGAAAGAAAATCATTCTGAGAAAATGATGAATTTATGAAATAATTCTTTAAAGGTTTTCATGAGATATAAATTGATTTTGAGACTTTAGGCCCCTAGTTTCATGCATTGTTATGAGATATGAGGCTGATGGACCCGCCAAGTCATCAGCGGTCTCGAGGTCATCTGGCAAGTGAACCCGAGGACCACCTATAGATTATGGCCATAGATCAAGCAGAGATAGCCGTGATGGGCGATGGCCTACGGGTGCGCCCCAACAGCGGTAGATTCCGTTCTTGCAAGGGGGAGGTGGAACGATGATAGCATGAATTATTCGTAGGGTGATGCCTAGTCTCAACTTGTTGATTTCTATTTACTGAAAGGATTTGTTAAAATCCTATTTGCTGTTTAATTTATTGTAAACTGTTGAGGAAATGATTTGAATGACGCATTGAGAGTATTGGTTGATATAACCAATGTTTTCTTATTTAACATGATTTTAGGAAAAACAAATTTATTGTGGTATATGGCTTTGGTTTTGTAAAGCATATGTCTCTTTTACTGAGCAAATGAATTGCTCAACCCTTTGTTTTAACTCCACAGATAAAAGACACGGAGTTAGAGAAGCAACTCCAAGATGGATGATTAACATTACAGGTACAGTCCCTTCTCTTCTACATTTCAGACATGAGTATACAGTACTACTTTCGTGAAACAAAGTCAGTAGGGGATGTTAGATGTAAGGAAGTAAAGAAAAGAATTTTATATTTCGTAATTGTTAATAAATTTTTATCATTTATTATTGTCACTGTTGAATGTTAATGGCATCGCAGACAGCCCAACCGATAAAGTTGTATAGAAATTCGTGAAAAAGGTGGTAATGGGATGTTAAATTGGCGTAAGAACTAGGTCAACCTATAGAAACATATGTCAATATGTAGCCTTTGTGTCACAATTTGAGCCAAAGATTGTGAATGAGGCCTTGAATGATGAAAATTGGATTATGGCCATGCAAGAGGAGTTAAATCAATTTGAGAGAAGCAAAGTGTGGACACTAATGGAAAGACCTAAAGATTATCCCATCATTGGAACCAAATGGATATTCAAAAATAAGATGGATGAGAATAGCATTATTGTTAGAAACAAGGCTAGGTTAGTGGCTCAAGAATATAGGCAAGAAGAAGAGATAGACTATGATGAAACATATGCTCCGGTGGCTAGATTAGAAGCCATTAGGATGCTACTTGCTTTTGCATGCTACAAGGATTTTAAATTATATCAAATGGATGTAAAAAGTGCTTTCTTAAATGGTTATATAAATGAAGAGGTTTATGTTGAGCAACCTCCCGATTTTGAAAATCCAAAGTTTCCTAACCATGTTTTCAAATTATCAAAAGCATTATATGGATTAAAACAAGCTCCTAGAGCTCGATATGAAAGACTTTCAAAGTTTTTAATTGAAAAAGGTTTTACAAGAGGAAAGGTAGGCACAACCTTGTTTATTAAATCTAAGGGTAGTGACTTATTAGTAGTTCAAATTTATGTGGATGATATCATTTTTGGATCTACAAATGAGTCATTGTGTAAGGATTTCTCAAAGTTAATGCAAGGTGAATTTGAAATGAGTATGATGGGAGAGTTAACCTTCTTTCTAGGACTTCAAATTAAATAATGCAAAGAAGGTATTTTTCATAAATCAAGCTAAGTACACTAAAGATTTGCTCAAAAGATTTGGAATGGATGAGTCTAAACCTTACTCTACACCAATGAGCACAAATATCAAGCTTGATAAGGATGAAGGAGGAAAGTGTGTAAACACTAAACTATATAGGTCTATGATTGGTTCATTGTTATACTTAACTGCTAGTAGACCCAATATAATGTTTAGTGTATGCTTGTGTGCTAGATTTCAGTCATCTCCTAGGGAATCACAGTTACAAGCAGTAAAAAGAATCTTTAGATACCTTAAAGACACATCTTCCTTAGGACTTTGGTATCCTAAAGATTCTACACTTGATCTCCATGCTTATTCCGATGCGGATTTTGGTAGATGCAAAGTGGATAGGAAAAGCACATCGGGAACATGTCAATTCTTAGAAAGTAGGCTTATTTCATGGTTCTCTAAGAAACAACATAGCGTAGCTCAATCCACAACCAAGGCTGAATATATAGCTTCCGGAAGTTGCTGTGCTCAAGTTTTGTGGATTTAACAACAAATGAGAGACTATGGAATAGAAATGAACCAAGTTCCCATCAAGTGTGACAACACTAGTGCTATCAACCTTTCAAGAAATCCCATCCAACACTCTAGAACCAAGCACATTGAGATTAGACATCATTTTATACAAGATCATGTGCAAAGAGGGGACATAATTCTAGAGTATGTAGATACCTTGCACCAATTAGCGGATATCTTCACAAAACCCTTGGACAAGGAGAGATTTTGCATTCTTAGAGGTGAATTAGGTATTATGAATGCTCCTTGAATTGATTTAATGTTGAATGAATGACATAAGTTGATTTGTGATGATTGCAAGAAAGAAATTTGAAGAATATAATTACCACTTGCAATTCATGACCTTAACTTACCATGTTACTGTTCATGTTCTTAGCCTTTTGAGATTGAATGGTTGAATTCTGTGTGTTTTGATCCTGTTAAACTCTCTTCATCAGCCAAAACCCATTTCTGATGTTAAGACACTTTCACAGTCATGATCACTTATTGTTCAAAACTGTTCTGCATCGTTTCTGCACTTTTCTGCACTTTTTCTGCACTTTCTCTGTAGTTTTCAACTCACATCTCATGCATCCCAAGTGGCAACAACCAGATTTTCATTTTAAAATAGTAAAAATGCATAAGTTCCCTTGTTTTCAAATCATTTTTATGCATTACAGATGAGGCAAGTGACTGATGAGACAATTCTTCCAAAATAGGATTGATTTCCAAGTCTATCAGGCCAAAAATCTGGGTTTCTGCTATGAGGGATCGATCCCTTTCACCATAGGATCGATCCCATAGCATCAAAAATCAGTGAAGAAAGCCTAGGAAGCATTCTGCCTAGAAGGGATCGATCCCTCCCTAGAGGGGATCGATCCCCTCGGGACAGAATGCATTTCGCGAGTAAATTTAAACGTTGAGCCCCCTACTCCTATCTCACTATTCACCTTCCACTTCACTCCCAACGCCCTTTCACCATTTCCTCTCGCCCAAATCTTCTAGATCTCACTCATTTCTTCACCAAATCGCTTCATTCCTTCACCAATCTTCCTCATTTCTTCATCTCTTTCATTTCCCCTCCTCATTTCCTCACAAAACTTCATCTTTTCCTCTCTTCCTTCTTCTTCCACACCATGGTTACTATTCACCCAACATTTCAATTGTAAGTTTTTCTCATATTTTTCATTCAATTTTTCGTGCATTTCTAGTTTATTTCATCATGTCTTGACTACCCATTTGCATATCTTGCATTGATTTCCTTTCCATCTAGGTCTTCACTTCATTTGGCACTTATCTAATTTCTAGGGTTTATACTTAGAATATCTTTAGTTTTTCATCATTACTTCATTGTCATACTTGTTCCATGCATCTTGGGTTGTGGCTCTCTGTTGTTGACTAGCTCTTATCTTTCCCATATCCTCATCCATAGTTTATCAAATCTGTGCCCACTACGTATTCGGTAAAAGTCCTCAACGAACTTTCCTGTATTTTTTCCACTCCATATGGCTCCTAAAGTTAAACATACCGCTCAAAAACACAAAACAAGTGCTTCCTCCTCCTCCTACTCCTCTATACCAGCCACCTTTAACCGATGCTTTCGCCATGCCAATGAGAAAACAAGATTTCTAACGAACTTTGCAAATATGCCTATTAAGCATGGTTGTCCAATTGATTTCGATTTCCTCGAATCAATTAATTTTCCTTACTTGGCCAAATTCAATGAATATAATTTGCTTAACTTTCTTAAAATCAACACTCCGATTCCTTCCAACATCATTCGTGCTTTCTTTTCCAATGCCGAAGTCATCAAGGATCCAAATGATGAATGTACGGTTGTAGGCATTCGATCCTATATCATGGGAAAACACATTGAAATCACAACCCAATCCCTCTCTCTTGTCTTTAGAGTTCCCAACTGCGGTACTATTTATGAGAATGTTGAAGTCCCCTTAGAGTTTTCCGTTACCAATAATCATGCAAGTGACCTTCCTATCTTCGCCTGGCTCCTCCATATCATAATCTCTTGGAATATCCGACCCCTTGGCACAAAATATTCTCAACTTAGGAAACTTGATCGTTTTTGGCTCCATCATATTCATACCCCTGATGGTCTTCAGCCACACCTTCTTCACTTTATCCTTCAAGATTGGGTGAAGATTGTCACTGACAAAGTACACACAATTGTCTTCCCTCAACCTCTCGCCTTTTACTTGCTCTCTAACGGCGTTGACTGTTCATGTGAGATCGGTGTACTTCCAGACTCCAGCACCACAATCAATCTCGGCACTCTTCATAACCTTGTGTGGTATCAACGTCAACGAGGCGACACACTCGAATGGGTCAAGACTCATGGACCGCCTGCATCTCCTGAACATGCTCCGATAGAAGTTGGTGAAGAAGGAGCGGATGCAGACGAAGCACCTACAGCAGCCACATCTTCTGCCCCTTCCAGCTCCACATCAGCCTCTCTCGACCAGATCATGCACATGCCTCAACAAATGCACACCTCTCAGCAAAATTTCTAGCAGGACGTCACTCAGCGACTTGATCAAATCGAGGAAACTCAAGCTACCATGTATGATGAAATCCAAGATGTTCGTATGTAGCACGAGGATTTCATGGACCAATACTACAAGACGTTTCCTCGGCGCTGATTGTGATTGTTGTGTGGGATGCGCTTTTACCTTACTATGATTATGGCCTTGGTGTTTTATCATTTGTTGTGTTCTGTCTTTATTTTATCTTTTCTTCGATGTCGGCCTTAGTGTTTCGTTGTCTGAAGTTTCTTAGATATCTACACTGATGTGATATGTTTTGAACCTTATATGTCTATGGTATGACTTCTGTTTCGGATTATGGTCATCTTCTCCTTTTGCCCTGGTTTATTTATTTTATATCATTGACCTATTGCTTTAAATTGACTTCTACCACTGACCAATTCTCTATGTTATTTATTGAGGGGGAGTATTTTTCTTGCTATGACAAAAAAGGGGAGAATTAATGTATGGTAAATTTGTCTTTGTGCTTAAATTAAGGGGGAGCAAACATTGAGGGGGAGCATCATATTCAAAGCAATCTCATTTCCCAAACATATAAGCAAATTTACCTTAAGTTTTGTCATATCAAAAAAAGGGAGATTATTAGCATTAAATTGACAAGTATTTTGAAATGACAAAACTCAAGTAAGCTTAAAAATGATTTTACTACAAAGTAAATTTGCTTTTAATGAACTCAATGATAGAAATTATTTTAAACAAAGTTTTTGGATTGTGATTTCAATTGAAAATTCAATAAATACTCTTAGGAAAGTATCAGATGGTCTTAAATTGACTTAGAATCACAAAAAGCAATAAAATTGTAGCCAAAGAAGTGCAGGAAAGCCTACTGGAGAAAAGGGATCGATCCCTACTGTAAAGGGATCGATCCCAAAAAGGCAGAATGCTTCAGAGCCACTCGGGAAAAGTTTGAAAAGCTTTCTGGAGAAAAGGGATCGATCCGTTCAGTAAAGGGATCAATCCCTTCGCACGAAATCTGACTCCAACAGCTAGTTTTTGAAGGTTTCAACGGGAGAATTTGCATTAAATGCTTCACCAACCGTTCCAACCATTTGGTGGACTATAAATAGAGGCATTTATGAAGTTTGGAGGTAGAACAAGCACTCAAAAAAATCTTCAAGCTTCAAGAGAGAAAATCAAATCTGAAAATCTTCATTGTATAACTCCATTTGTGAGATTTCTTATTGTTCCTCACCCATTTACTGAAAATTCCGTTATTCAAAGGGGTGAGCTATCCTTGTAAGGTCTGCTACTGTAGAGTGTGGGTAGTAATACAAGGGGAGAGGCTTAGAAGGAGATTTTTAAGTTCTCAAGAAACATTGTAAGAGGTCTTGCCACACCTTCAAGTGGTTTGTAAGGATTATCAAGGAAGAGCTGAATCAAAACTTTGATAAGAGGTTCAAGGAGAGAGGACGTAGGTAAGAGATTGGCCGAACCTCTATAAACTTGTGTTTGCTTCTCTTTCCCTTACTCTTTTTACTGCACTTATTTCATTATTGTTTATTTAGTTTTAATTGTGCATTAAGAGTTAGGAAAATTAAAAATAAGTAGAAAAACCGATTCACCCCCCCTCTCGGTAGAGCCAACAAGTATTTTCCTTGTTTATTTTTGTCTATTTCCAAGACCACATCTTGTTTCTAGTTTTCATACTCTCTAAGGATTTAAAAAAAACATGGCTACATCTATGTTTATTACTTTGTAAAACATAGAAATCTACCATTGAATATCAAGAGCACCATAGAAATATGAAACTCACCTTAACCAACTGCACTTCCAGAACAGATCACTTTCTGTCTTACGTTGGCCTCATTTTGCTTATTCCTTTAGCTCATCCAACGATGGAGGAAAGATTTTGCAAGCAGGTTTACTAGTTTAGCCAACTTAAGGGTGAAGTTTAGTAAATCAAGCATGGCAAAAATGGAAGGAATAGAACATAAACTTGCAGTAGAATAGTTTTCGTGAAGAAGATGGAGTTTGCTAAGTCTGTTTTCCTCAAGTGTTTCATCTTATACAGCCATGCTAATCCAATCAGAACCTATCACTTGGCCTTATCCCATTTTCTTTCATCCTTTCACGTCTTTCAGGCATTAATTAGATGAAAGAGATAGCTAGGGTCAATTTTCTAGCCTCATTAATGGATGAAGACACCTGTGGCCAACGAAACAGCTTACCAGACTTTTCTGCACCATTCTTGACTTATTTGCCTTTTTGGTTTTATTCCTCAACCAATAAGGTTAATTCCTTTATTGACTTTAGCATCCTCTCTTAATTTTCTTCAGCTGTGTGGCGTACAAAGTCAATTTTTAGTGCAATGGTTTGAATTTATTTTCTTTTTGTCCACACGTGCTGATTCCAATTCGCCTACTCATCTTGAGACCTCAGCTCGCCCACTCTATTTCAATTCGCCAACTTTTCATCTCGCCAATATTCTCATGCTCGCCAATAGTCCTTAATTTACTAATTGGCATCAACACTTGTCTTTACTTGCTTATTGGCATCGTCACATTATCTTGATGCCATCTTAAGATTTGGCGATTACGAGCTGATTTCCTTTTCTTGGCGATCACATAGAGGTTTGGCAATCATAGCCATTGTTACATTGTTGGCGATCACCGGGTATTGTTCTACTCGCCACTTTGCTATGACTCATGCCACAAGTTGGCGATCACATTTAGCATTTTAAATTTGCTCAATCCATATGGGCGATCACAAGCCCTCGCCCATTCGGGCGATCATTTAAATCAAGAAACTTGGCGAACTTACCTATTCTCCAAAAAGGAAATTAAGTCAACTCGCCATCATCAAACTCGCCATCCCCATTGGCGATCGTCCTTCCTTGCTCGCCCATTGGCGAGCCGTTTCATTGTAATACTTGCCCATAAAGTATTTTACAAAATTGCTCCATTTACATCTTAAGTTAAGGAGTTTTTCACCCAAGTGGAAATCAATATTCATTATTTATTTAATCTCCATTATCAATTTTATGAAATTAGGATCTACAGTAGTGTAGAATCGGGTCTTACAGTAACCACCCACTTAACCACATAATAGGGTATAACTGTCCACTATATCATGATTCAACCTATGATAACCAATAATAAGGCGTAACTGCCCACATACTGAACACAACCACTCATTCTACCCACAATCGCTAATGGTCGCATGTTTAGGAATAACGAGGAGTCCTATACAAATGCCTATATGAAGGATACAGAAACACCAAGAACAGGTTTAATGTCACTCTGGCTCTCTTCTACACTGATACTTTAAACTTTCTTAGACACTTTACTTACTTAGGCATCAGAGAAAGCCCCATTGGGAACAACCCCAGTGGTCTTTTGTTTGTAGGTTGATCCAAGGAAGAGGAGATTTGTCTCTTTTAGAAAAAGTTCAATATCCTTTTTGGCATCAACATTCTAGCACTGTTTGTGGGAATCGAAAAAGAAGAAGCCATACTGAGTTCCCAAACATCTAATCCCAAAAACACTCGAGTCTCTCAGCCCCCACTACAGCCAACCGTGGTGGCACCAACGACTGCCCCAACCTTCTCCATAGATGCTCCACCATTCCAACCAACGCCTTTATTCTCGATATCCAGAGTTGCAACCCACAATCCCCACCACCTAATCGCATATACCAAAGCCATAACCAACACCACACTACCACAAAGCGCCACCTTACTCCCACTGTCGTCTCATTTCCCTAATTTGCAGCAGGAACATCTTACTTTCCACCCTCATCCCAAGCAATAACCATCGACCAATATAACCAACTGCTCGCCCAAAACCAAGCTTTGAATGCCAAGATGACGCATTATGCTAAAGCTATAGAATCCCTGACAAACCAACATCAAATAATTAACCCAAATGATTGCCAACTGATGAAAGACGCTACTAGTCTCCCACCTTTCACTAACTCGCTACAACCAAACATAAGTCAACACTGTTAACCTAAACCTGCCAACTACCCGATCCCCCCACCAGAAACCCTTACAAATCACTGTAACCCTAGAAAGAGAAGAGAAAGAGAAGAAAGGAGGTTAACTCCCTAATGATAGGCCTTACCAAAAGAATCAGAGTTGACCTCAACCATTTAGATCTATCCATTCATGAAAGGCTTGATGCCGTGTGTGAAGAATTAAAAGAGCTAAGGAAGGGAAAGCAAGAGATAGTCCATTGTGTTAGGCGAACTAACAATCCCCTCTCTAAGAAATCCAGAGAAAGGTAGTCCCTCACAACCTCAAAGTCCCCAAAGAAAGATATGATGCCACAAGTGATCCACAAGATCACATATTATGTTATGAAGCGACTTTGGATCTTTACAGAACCACTAATGCGATGAAGTGTAGAACTCTCCCCACTACACTTACAGGTATGGCTAGATCCTTGTTTTATTCATTACCACCCAACTCGATCACATGCTTTGATCAGCTGAGCAAGCTATTTGTGGGACACTTCCTAGCTAATAAAAAGCAAAGAAGAACTTCAACAAGTCTTATGTCAATAGTTTAGAGGCCCAAGGAGAAGTTGAGGGATTACATCTATAGGTTCATTGCTGTCTATGCCAATGTTAAGGATCCTAATGATAGCTTTACAGTTCAAGCATTCAAAGTTAGGGTTATTAGAGATCATGTGCACTACTCGCTATACGATGAGCAATTAGGAGCCCTATATGAAGTGTTATAAAGTGCTAACACGTTAGCTGAAGCAGAAGAAATCAGGGAGAGGAACTTAGAGAGGGCCCATGTGAAACTCAAAAAAAAAGTGATCAGATGGAGTTTCGACAATCAGGAAGAGACAAACCAGGGGACAGATCGGATGTTAGGGCCAAATCCCCTCAAAGAAGGTTCCAGTCTTACACCCCACTAACGACCAACAAAAAGGTGATTCTAAATGCAATTACAAATGAGCCTTATGTTAGGCGACCACAACCAAAGCGACTAAATCCTAATGCAAACAAGTCCAAGTATTGTGCCTTTCACAGGGACCACAGACACACCACCGAGGATTGCCAAAAGTTGAAGGATGAAATTGAGTTCTTGATAAGGAAAGGGCATCTAAGAACTTATATTAATGATAGAAGGAATAATCATCGGAATGATGAAAGGGTAGCTAGCAAACGTCCAATTACAAGGGTGATTACAAAGATAGTAGGGGCAGTAGAGGAATGGGCGACCTTGAGAAACAAAAGAAAAGCTCATCTAAGAAGTGTGATGGCTGTTGACATATTGCCAAAGAAACCTAGATACGAGTGCGATTGGCAGATTAAGTTTTCTATGGAGGAAGTGGATATCTTAGTTGACAATGGTAATGATCCTATCATGATCTCGGCATTGATTGGAAATTATCAAGTAGAAAGAATTCTCATAGATGATGGAAGTACTACAAAGATCCTATCCTGGAGTGTCTTATAGAAGATGGGTTTGGAGGAAGACTAGCTGAGGCCAGCAGAACCTATATATGGGTTTGCCAATCAACCTATAAAGGTCAAAGGGGTGATTAATCTACCAGTGACATTGGGACAAGTAGAGCATACATTGAATATATTGGAGAATTTTCTTGTAGTAAATTAGCCGACAACTTACAACGAGATTTTCAGGTGGCCTCTAATGAAACACAATAGTATGGTAACAGCTATTTACTGTTTGACTATTAAATTTCCTGCTCCCACAGGAATAGGCTATGTGAAAGCCAATCAATCTATGGCAAGAAGATGCTATCTTCATTCTATTCAATTAATGACAAAAGGCGAGGCGTCCACTTCCAAAGATATTCTTGCAATACAACAGCAAAGTCATGATCTACTATCACTAGAAGGGCTTTTTCTAAGAGGAGAACAAGAGCAATATCAGCTTATGGAGGAAACTGATGAGGTTGTTATTTGCAGTAAACCGGATAAGACGACCCAGATGAAAGGGAAGCTACCCAGCGAGTAGAAGGAGTTGCTAAAGCTGTTGCTTCAGAAGAACGTTAATATATTTGCCTGGTCAACCTTTGAAATAATGGTGTAGACCCCTCCGTTATCTGCCTTAGCTTGAATGTAGATCCCAAAGCTAGACCAATTAGACAAAAGAAAAGAAAGTCCACAACTGATAGGATGAGGTTACACGAGAAGAGACACAGAAACTATTGAAGGCGGGCTATATCAGAGAGGTTATCTACCTCGAATAGTAGTCCAACGTGGTATGCTAAAGAAAGCCAACAGAAAATTAAGGATGTGCATAGATTTTACCGATCTGAATAAGGCATGCCCAAAAGATAGTTTTCCATTACCCGCAATTCACAGATTGGTAGATGCATCTGCAAGACATGAAGTTCTGAGTTTTATGGAGGCGTTTTGAGGCTACAACCAAATTATGATGAACCTAGACGATAAAAAAAATGGCGTTCACAACCGAGGACGATATTTTCTGTTACAAAGTGATGCCTTTCAGGTTAAAGAATGCTAATGCAACATACCAAAGGCTGGTAAATAAAGTTTTTGCTGATCAAATTGGGAGATTAATGGAGGTTTATATAGATGATATGTTGGTGAAAAGTTCTAGTTTAGAACAGCACATCAGTGATCGAGAGAGAGCTTTCTCCACACTAAGAGAGTGCAAGATGAAATTGAATCCCACGAAATGTATATTTGCTGTGGAGGCAAGAAAATTCCTTGGGTTCATGGTTTCTCGAGAGGAATAGAGGCAAATCTAGAAAAGATTAAAGCAATCCTAGACATGAAACCTCCATACTCGCCGAAGGAAGTTCAAACTCTTAACAAAAAAGTGAATACACTAGGAAGGTTTGTCTCAAAGTTTGCTGAAAAATGTTTACCTTTCTTTAAAATTCTTGGAAGGTCAACTAGATTCAAATGGGATGAAGACTGTCAAAAGGCTTTCGAAGAATTGAAAAAGTATTTAAGCTCACCACCTCTCCTCGCCTGTCCTGATCCTAAAGAGAATCTCTTCCTGTATGTCAATGCATCCACAAAAACTATCACAACAATGTTAGTTAAAGAGAAAGAAGGAACCCAGTTGCTGGTATTCTATGTTAGTAGAACCCTCAAAGAAGGGGAGCTACATTATAGCCATATGGAGAAGATAGTCCACGTAGTTGTGATTGCTGCTCGAAAATTGAGACTATACTTCCAAACTCACCATATTGTGGTACTGATTCATTATCCCTTCAAAAAAGTTTTACAAAGGCTGAGCACATCAGGAAGAATGCTGAAATGGATGTCGTAACGATTTCGTCATGAGACTTGACCGCTCGACGATTTTGAAAACATTTAAAGACAAAGGGAGTCGCCACCAATATTTTTTGACTAGGTGTGATTGGTCACCTAAAAATATTTATCTTTTTAACAAAATCTCAAAATTAATTAAGTTTTATTAAAAAGACAATTTTTGGTCTGTGAAAACAAAATCAGGTTCGGGAGTACGATTACGCGTAGGGAAGGATTACCACCTCCACGACGCCCGTTTAAAAAAATCGGTACCAATTTAATCAAGTGTTACCCTTTTTGTTTTAATAAAATGGTCTTAATTTAATATTTAAAATTAATTTACTCTTTATTGCAATCCATTTTATTCGTTTTATTCAAAGTCATTTTTTTATTTGTAAAAATCATTTTGCTTTATTTTAAAAAGTTAAATTTTATTTTTTAAAAGTGAATATGAACATTTTTGTATTGAATAATTAAATCAAATACTCCAATATTTTTGGTAATATTTGAAGTAATTTTCCTCACCTAAAGATTTCTTAAGAATCACTATTTGTGACTTCTATAGAATCTCATCCTCAGAAGATTCACATTTTTTGTATAATTGAATAAAAATTATTATATATATTTTAAAAAATCTCATTTTTGAAAATAAGCATAAACCCCTTTTATTGAAAAATTAAATCAAATACTCCAATACTTATGGTAATATTTGAAATAATTTTCCTCATCTAGAGATTTCTTAAAAATCACTACTTGTGACTTCTATAGAATCTCATCATCGGTAGGACTCATTATTTTTATAATTGATTAAAATTTATTATCATTATATATATATATATATATATATATATACATTTTTAAAAAAATAGTTTCATTTTTAAAATAAACATAAACCCCTTTTTATTGAAAAATTAAATCAAATACTTCAATACTTTTGATAATATTTGAAATAATTTTCCTCACCTAGAGATTTCTCAAGAATTACTACTTGTGACTTCTATAGAGTCTCATCCTCGGTAGGGCCCACATTATTTTTATAATTGATTATGGATGCATATGATGTTAATAAAAGATGTATGATGCATATGGATTTATAAAAAGGACTTTACATTTTGATTTTCTTAATGAAACTCTCGATATTAAAGAATTTAGCTAAACATCCCAATACTCTGGTAACGTTTAGTTAATTCTTCTCACCTAGAGATGTTTGAAGAATCACTACTTGTGACTTCTACGAGACCTCATCATCGTAAGAATTTCATTCATTTTGATATTAACAATTATACATATGATGCTAGCATATAGTATGTGATGCACATAGATTTCTATTTTTTTATTTAACACATTTATTGTTTTTTATTATTAATTTTTATTTTATTTGTTTTTATTTTAAGAATAAAAGCTCATATATTGAAAAATCACACTTAATATCCCAATACTTTTGGTAACATTTAGTAAACTCTTCTCACCTAGGGATCAGCTAGAAATCACTACTTGTGACTTCCGTAACATCCCATCATCGGAGATTCACATTAATTAAATTTAAACTTTATTATTAATTTCCATTTTTCTATTTTCTGTTAAAAACTTATTTATTTTTATTTTTAACAAAAAATTAAATTATTGAAAAATCACATTAAATATTCCAATACTTTTGGTAACATTTAGATAGATTTCTCTCACCTAGGGATCAGTTAAGAAATCACTACTTGTGAATTTTATAACATCCCATCATCGGGGATTCACATTAATTAAATTTAAACGTTATTATTAAATCATTTTTAAATAAAAAACCTTATTCAATTTTATTTTTAATTACAAAAATTAAATTATTGAAAAACCACACTGAATATTCCAATACGCTGATAATATCCAGTGGACTTCTCTCACCTAGGGATCAGTTAAGAAATCACTACTTGTGAATTTCATAACATCCCATCATCGGATTTCACCTTAATTAAATTTAAACTTTATTATTAATTTCCCTCTTTCTTTTTTCTTTTAAAAACTTACTTATTTTTATTTTTAACAAAACAAAAAAAATTTAAATTATTGAAAAATCACACTAAATACTCCAATACGCTGGTAATATTTAGCTGACTCTTCTCACCTAGGGATCAGTTAGGAATCACTACTTGTGACTTCCGTAACATCCCATCATCGGACAATATTTAATTTAACCAACATTTTTCTTTTATCAAGATAATAATTAAATAAAGACATTTATTTACCTTTTTTATTAGTTTCTTTTAAAACAAAACCCATGAAAATATATTAATCAAATTCAAACTAATATTTATTACTATTCTAAAAATTTTTAATTCTCTTTATAAAAATATGAAAATCAACAATAATAACATTCAAAATAATGAATTCACAAATATGTAAAAACAAATTGGCCAAGTTAAGAGTGTACCCAAGTTATTTGGGTTTAAACCCAAAAAAGGTTAGCAAGTGGCCCAACTCCAACAGCCCAAGGAATCTCACGAATTGGGCTTCGCTAGGATTAGATCGGGTCGGGTGCGCAGATCCAGATCAAGCGATGTGGGTCGGCTCCTCTACAGCGGATCGGGCACGCGGATCTCAGACCGGGTCGGGTCCACGCGTGGGGTCAGCAGCCTTTCTTCCTTTTTTTTACTATAAAATACAATAATTTTTTTTTACCTTCATTTCTTTTACTTCTTAAAAAAAATCCTCTCAGACCCCTCTCTTCTCTCTTTCTTCTGTCCAAAGGTCGGCCACCATCAAGTTCATCGGCGCTACCGTGCGCCACCGTCGGTCGCCGCTTATCGGCGGCTAATGGCAAAAACTTTCGAATTTTCGAAAGCTCTCAGTCTGCTCTTCCTATCTCTTCTCTTGGTTTTTCTCGAATCTCTTCCTTTAAGCCTAGATCTGCAAGGGAAGTTTCGGTTTCCAATGTCCAAAAATTCTCTTCACCGTCGATTTTGCCCTTCCACTTACACATACATGCCTCTCCTAGATCTAGGTGAGTTACCCTCCTAATTTTAACCTCAAAATGCCGAGAAAAACCCCACAAACCGATACCTCCTCTTGAGTTCTGTAAGATTTTCTTTTTTTTGTATTTTCTTTACTATGGCTTTTTTTGGACTGCTTATGGGTTGATTGTGGCTTGGGTTGTGTTTGTTTCTTGCAGGGGTTTCAAGTGATGGTGGTGATGATGATGGTTTTTTTTTGGGTTGAGAGGCTATTTGGGTGGCAGCAGAGACTGATTTTGGGTCTCGATTTCGGGCTATGGAAATGACAGTGGTGAATGGTTGGTTGTACTGTGGTTCAGTGATGGTAAGGTGATGATATTGAGCTTGAGGCTTTGGGTTTTTTATTTTGATTATTGGTTGAAGATGAAGCTGTTGTGGTGTTTTGAGAGTGATGAAAGGGTCATTTTGAGTGTTGAACAGGGTTGCAATGGATGGTGGTTTGGGTGGTTTTCGGTGGCCGAATGGTGGGCTGTGGTAATCAAGGGTAGTCCGGAGATGGTATGACAATTAGTAGGGTTAGGATTAAGGGCTTTGTTGCGGTTGTTGTGTGGACTAGGATCGATGATAGGCAGTGGCCTCAATGGTGGTGTCTTTACGTTTCTGATGGAAGATTGGGAAAAAGGGGTTCGAGTCTTGTGGTGTCGAGCAAGAAGAAAAGATCAAAATGGCCGACCCCCGGCAGTGACCGAATGCTTGGGTTTTTAGCGGGAGCAAACTTGACCTGGGGCTTAGCGAAGATAGGATGGACTGGTAGAGTCCGTGGCTGGTCGGAGTGAGTGACAGGGTATTAAGAGTTTTGGGGCTATGTGTGTGATGGCTGTGTTAGGTGGGGGTTCAGGATTCGGGTTGCAGAATGGTTTTTGGGTGCCGTTTTGGAGCTGAAGTTGGCTGTTGGGGGTATGAGGGTTAGGAAGGTGGTCGAATGGTCTGTGTTGTCGAGCAAGAAGAGAAGAGCAAAATGGCTGACCTCCTCCCTGAATTTTTTTTGTTGTTATAAAGTTGATAGGGGAAGAGTCTTGGGGAATGAAACACGGAAAAGTAATATGGAGAAAAGAGAAAGTTAGAGTTTGGGGTGAAGAGTTTTGAAAGGGCAGCCTGGAGTGACTTCCGATGGTGGCTAATAGTGGTGCCGGGTATGGGATGCTGTGCAGGTGATTGAGAATAAAAACATTCAGCTACAAGGACGGTAGGGGGCGGCTATAGCTTTGGAGCACTGAACCCACATTAAATGCTGATTGGATTTGATAAACTAAATAGATAAAAAAAATAAAATAAAATAAATAAAAATAGATAAATATATATAAAGGAAATAAAAATAATAAATAAATAAATAAAATTAGGACTTGGGCCATGAATCCCACATATTTTATTGGATTTTAGATTAGATATGGTTAATTAAGGCCAAATTTAAATTTAACAAATATGAAATTTTAATTAATTTCAATTTAAATTAAACTCAATCACTTATCTATTCAAATCTAAAATGAATTTAATTGAGTTTAATAACAAAAATTTCCAACAAATTTAACAAACTTCAAAAATTGATTAATATCGAATTTTACAAATCCAGACAAAATTAGGTGTCTACAATAGAGTATTGAGCTAGGTGAATTTAGCATAGAATATAGGCCTTAGAAGACCATCAAAGCCCAAACCTTAGTAGACTTCATTGCAGAATGCACATTCTTTAACGCTGATGCAATGATCAATGAAAAGGAACCAAAAAAACATAGTATGGCGAACCAACAATAGGTGTTGTATGTTGATGGTTCATCCAACAGAAAAGGCACTGGAACTAGGATAATTCTTGTGGGACCAAAAAAATGAAGAAATACAATACTGCATCAAGTTTGGATTCTCTGTCACTAACAATGCTGCTGAATATGAAGCATTGTTGGGAGAATGGAGCTCGTCCGAAAAATCAAGGTACGATATTTACGAGTATTTATTGATTCACAACTGGTTGCTAAGCAAGTTTTGGGAGAATATAAGGTTAAGGATCCTATTTGTAATCCAATACCATAGGTTGGTCACTGAACTTTAGGGGCAATTGGAAAGCATACAACTACTACAGATCCCCAACGATGAGAATTTTAGAGCAAATAGGCTGTCAAGAATGGTTATTAAGGAGAGTTTGGAAGCAGATAAAGTAATGGTAGAGTATCAATGAACCCTTATAATGCCAAGTTCTCAACAGGTCCTAGAGCTAAGTGATGATGATTGGCGGGCTCCAATCCTGAGATAACTAGAGAATGGTTCAGCAAACATGAGCAAGGAAGAAGAAGTAAAAATCAGGAAAGAGCCTCCAAGTATGTTATAATCGATGACGAACTATACAAGAAATATTTTTCCTTACCTTATTTGAAGTGCTTAGGCCCAGGTGAGATAGAGTATGCTCTTAAGGAAATCCATAAGGGGATGTGTAGAAAACATGTGGAAGGCAGGGCTCTGGCACACAAAGCACTAAGACATGGAATCTAATGGCCTTCATTGAGAAAGGATGTTGTAGACATAGTGGGAAGATGTGATGCATGCAAAGGTTTGCCTAAGTAAGTAGACATCAATCGGAGAACTTGACAAATATCATCATGCCTTGGCCATTCACCTAATGGGGATTAGACATCTTAGGACCTTTCTCGATCGCCAAAGCTAGGAAGAGGTTCTTAGTAGCTACTTGTGAATACTTCATCAAATGGATAGAGGCAGAAGTAGTAGCTACCATAACTCAGGCAGTGATAGAAAAGTTTATATGGCAGAGCATTATTTACGCGTTTGGTCTTCCTTAAGCCCTAATCGTAGACAATAGTCCCCAGTTGGTTGATAAGAATGTTTCAACTTTCTATGAAATTTTACATATCAAACTTTGCCTTGGATCTATGGCTCATCCCCAGACTAATGGTCAAGTAAAGTTTGCTAACAAGAAAATTTTAGCAACTCTTAAGAAAAAGTTGGATAACATAACTAATGCGTAGGTAGAGGAATTGCCTCATTCTTTGCGCGATCAATACTATAACCTACACAACTACAGGAGAATCACCATTTTGTCTCGCTTTTGGAATAGAAGTCGTAATCCCAGTTGAAATCAATGTCCACACACTTAAGACATCCAAGGAGTCCGTTGGAGAGAATGAAACACAACTCAGAGAAAACTTAAATTTGTTGGAAGAACTTAGAGATGAGGCAAGAACTAGGGTCGTGGCCAGGCAACAGCAAATTGCCCAGTATTACAACAAAAGAGTTGACAATAAGGTTTATAAGGTGAAGGATTTGGTCCTACACAATTGTGAGGTGAGTAAGCCAGTAGGCGAGCAAAAGAAGTTGTCTCCCAATAGGAAGGGTCCATACCAACTCTTAAAGGTAATTGGCAAGGGCCAAATAAACTTGCCCACCTTGACGGAAGTGAGGTTTGGACTTGGAACGCTCAACACTTGAAGAAGTACTATGTCTAAGTCCCACAGATCGAGGCCAACCAATGTAGCCTCATGTTTTGAGCTTGTGGGAAAAGCTCTCTAGTTTAACCTCCACTAAACACACATTTGAGGAGGGATAAGGAGCCTTAACTGTAACAAAGCCTTGAACAGGATTAGTCTCAGACCGTTAAAACGAATGAAAATACCTATGGTTTACACTGAAAAAATGTAACCCCATGTTTGGGCGATCTATAGAAACATATTCAATTGTGATTGTTTCTTGTCTCAATTTGCTTAAGTCCCCCAGTTTGGGGCCAATCAATGTAAACCCACGTTTGGGCAATCAATAAAAAGTTCATTTAATTATGATTGTTGCTTATCTCAATTTGCTTAAGTCCCCCCAGTTGGGGCCAATCAATGTACCCCACGTTCGGGTGATCAATGAATTTCTTATTCATGTCAATCCTAAGATCTCTCAAATCCCCACTATTCGGGTAATTAGTAAAGCACTCATGAGCTTTTACTTAGGATCAAACTTATACACCTATAGTTTACTTATCATTTTGATCCCAACAATCCCTAAAGTTCATTTCCTTAGTGATTTCTAATATCAGAAACTTCAATGCAGGAAACAATAAGACAAAGGTTGTTGCATTTAGCTAGTTTGTGCAAAAGATCTATCATTGGCAATAAAAGTTTTTGGCAAACAAGGTACCAAGCTGTTTTCACAATTAGTTTTAAATTTCAAACAAAAGTCAATCGGCCAAATAGTAAGATTGCAATTAAAATAAAAGAAAAAACATAGCAACATAAATTAAAAGCTGGTCTCAACACCAAACTCATCACCACCATCATCAATAACTACTGGTTGGTCAGTAACAGTACCCTGATCTATAGTTGATGACTGGTGGATGTTTCTTTGATCTCCCTAATCAAGGAATCTTCGACGAGTTCATGCTCAGCTACAATCGGCTGCTCGTAAACGGTTAGGGCTAGGGTATCATGTCCTTCATTCTCATCATCTTCACCCCTTCAAGCAAGTTGAAGTCAATATCATCAAGATCTAAACTAGGGTATTTTTGTTTTATCATATATAAAGCAGATCGCTGATAGATCATTCCATAGTGATGCACGTCATTTGCCAAACTTGCCTAAGCCCTTTCTAGCATCTCTACCACCACCTGTTCGATACGATGACTTTGTCCGGCCGATTACTTTCCAACATTGTATTCTTGGATTGTTTTATGGTGAGTTGGGTCTACAAGTCTGAGCGCTGTGTTGATAGAGCCCTTTCATGTTCCTCGCCTAAGGACAACAACTAGGCCTTAACCTCATTCCTTTCCTCCAATGTCATGTTCCTTTCCTCTTTCGCCTTTCTTTGCCTCTTTTCGACAACCATCGTTGCCTAAATTGCCTCGTCCTTAACTCTGTTAGCCGCATCCACTGTATTTCGAGTTGCATGCCTATAATGGCCAAAGTAGTTGACAATGGCAATGGTATGAGCCAAAAGCTGCAAGTTTACAGAATTACTACTTAGGAAATATTTATAACAATTACACAACTAAAAAGAAAATACTATCTTACCCGGGCAGCAATAACTTGAATACTCTCCAAATTTTTCATGATGCCCCGACCTAGAAAATATTATTGATCACGCACAGGCACAAATGCCCTGGAAAAACCCAAAGCATATCGACTATTGGCTATGATGCTGTTCAAAAAAGAGCTAAGCATGGGGAACTGCTGATTTTCCCTATGTCTTCCACCCAATGCGCTTGTGGAATGTTAAACCCCTTACCGTCATTCTTGTTTGACTACTCTACCCATCGTTTAGAAGTGTTTGACTCATCTTGAATTGAGGGGTGAGCAACAGCCTACTTACAGTGAACTAATTTGCCTTGTGAAGGATCCTAAGGCTCTGAGGATGGTTGTTCTGTTGAAGCACATGTTGGAGCTAGATGAGTGGAGCTTTGCATAACGTTGTGAATAGGAGGAGATGGCAATCTAATAACGGCTAAACCTCAACCATGACCTCCACTTGCTATAGATGAAAACCTTTGTGTTTGAGGGTGTAACAAACCCCTGCTAGCAGTAGCTTCCCTTAAGCTAGCTAAATTCACTCTCTGCATTTTGCTACCGGAAAATATAGGTATTTCAGTATACATACTCACCTAAATTTTCAAAAATATTCTCTAACCAAATCAATTCACAATGTTAGTACCTAAAGGCTCATGATCCACATCATTAGAGCTCTCTTTGCCCACCATCCCATCTGTCCTTTGTGGCCTAGCTCACCTATTTACGTTCTCTGAAGCCATGGTGACCAAATTAGGGGCTTGAACCTTAAAAAGCCTTGGCTACTATAACTCTAGTGGCCTCTTATCCCTAACTACCGACCAATTAATGGTGATTCCTTCTAGTTTTGTATTGTGCAGTTGTTCTTCCCCAGTTAATATAAAGGTATAATTCATTGCGGAATTTGCCACTCGCCATTCCACATTAACACCAAAATATCTCATATGTATAAAAACAAAATGGTTCTTCCATCCTTTTAAATTAGAAGGTAAACCTAAAACTATTTGGTGACCAGCCCTCACTTGAAAATGGTAAAAACCGAAGGACGCCAATGTTCTGATCATATAAAAAAAACCTAAATAGTCAAGAGGTTTAGTCTATACTATTATCTCTACAAGCTATATAGAACGCCACCAATACACTTTAGGTAATCGAGCTCAATTGAGAAGGGGTGATGTCATATTCATTAATGACACCCGTAAAAAATGGCTTTAGGGGAAACCTTAGGCCATTATCCAAATAGGCACAATGGAAATGCACCTTTATTGCTCTGCCTACTATACTAATTATGCTAGTTTGATTACCCCTAGCTAGAATCTAACGGCGATGTTATCAAAAGTATAGTAAGACCTGATCTTAGTAAGCCTCACATTAATAAGATCATTGTCGGCCAACCATTAGCCACCAATCCTAACTAAAGACAAGTTCTTTGCAGACATTCTTAACAAAATGAAAATAATGAGTAAAAAATGGAAACTTACTCTTCAAAACCGAAGCTTGGAACGGAGGAAGAGACGGCTGAGGAAAACTTGAAAAAAATTTTCTAGCACTTCGTTGCCATGAAATGATTATAAAGAAAAGAGCCCAGAGAGACGACTTATATAGGAGAAGAGTAAGAATAGTAGAGGACGTGACAGTCTGGCGAACCAATATGCAATCAACATGTGGACGATCTGAGTACAAAACCAACTAACATTCCAATTAAGACTTGACACTTGGATGATCAGGAAGTTTAAATGCGCAATTGCTTAACATACTAATGAAAAGGCGACACGTAAAGGCCTACCATAATTATACATTGTTTGACGTAAAAAGCAGTTAACTTCAATTGAGGCTCGAGATACAGATTACGGTCTTAATAAATGCCATTTCAAATTTCGAAACTCTCGTTAGCACTATGTTATGCCGTAAAATTATAATGTGATTATTGGGCAACTAAAAAGTGCTTGCAATTAAGGGCAACTTTGTTATCTTATGGCGAACACCAATCACTTTGAAATTAGTGATCGTCAAGGTGGCATTATGTTATGTTATTGCAATAGGACCCAACAAGCCTGTGTCGCCAACCATAGCAATATGTGGCCCATGAGCCATACTCACACAATCTTGCAATTGGGCCATAGCACCCTTAAACTTAAGAACATTAGTGCAAGAGTACAGTCGAGGGTGTAACCACCCACTTAACCACACAATAGGGCATAACCGTCCACTATCTCATGATCTAACCCACGATAATCGATAATGAGGCGTAACCGCCCATGTACTGTATACAACCACCCATTCTACCCACAATCGCCCATGGCCGCATGTTTAAGAATAACAAGGAGTCCTATACAAATGCTTATATAAAGGATATAGAAATACCAGGAACAGGTTCGATTTCACTTTAGCTCTTTTCTACATTGATACTTTAAACCTTCTTAGGTATTATTGACTTACGTATCAGAGAAAGTCCCACTAAAAACAACCCTAGTGGTCTTTTATTTGCAAGTTGATCCAAGGAGGAAGAAATTTCTCTCTTGTAGAAGAAGCTCAGTATCCTTTATGTCATCAACAGTCCTTTGTTCTGTTAGAATCGTGTATGGAAAGTTATTCAAATGAGAAATACTTGTACCCTCTCAGTTCCAAATTCCAAGTTCCTAACCATCAATAAACAACCAAGAACAAAAAGATTGTGTATAGAGAGATATTACAGGATACAGCCCCAATCCTAAACTTGTTAAAAACGAATTTAACAAACAAATAAGAGAAAAAAAACAATCACATACGTAAGACAATATTTATGTGGTTAGGCAACTTGCCTACATTCACAGTCATACTAAATTTTCCTTATTAAATTTCTAGGACCAATTTACAAGAAAAAAGATTACATATTATAGTATAATGAAGTGAGGGTAATTTAAAGTAACTAGACTTCACCTAGTACTAACTCTGAGTAGGTGTCATATGGGTTGGACCTTAATAGAGTCCAAAAACTCTACCAATCTCCTAGTTGGAGACTGACAAAAAAAAAATCAAATCTTGTAATTTTTGCTTTTGTGTAACCTCTAAGAGTTCCGGCACATTCTCAACACTAGCTATGAATGCCAATTGAGGCACTACATAGCCTCAACTTATTAATGGTGACAACCTTGGCAACATGTCTTGCTGGGTTCCCCAAATAAAATAATGTATTTTCTTTATTTATAAATAAAGTAATTTTTTATGCAATTTAATTAATCTATATTTAATATTTTATATATTAATTTACTCCCGTTGAGTATAAATCTTAGATTCGTCCTTATATTTATTGATGAAAAAACGAAGAAAACTTAGAATTTTTGTTTTGCTTTTTATAAAAAATGAAGCACCAACTATCACTATAATCATACTCAACAATGAAAGAGAAAGGAAACATGGAATGTCAATGATCACTGTAATCTTAACCATAGTTATTAAATTGAGATACGTATCGTATATCGAAATTTGATTTTTGAGAATCGAATATCGAGTATTGTATCGTAAAGATACGGATAAAAATTTTAATTACAAATAATATATACATGTAATATATATATATATATATTTATATATGAGTATTTGATATTTTCAATTTTTCATTTGTACTAATATACAAGAACAAATAAAAAATATATATGTCAATGAATGCAAAATTATTTAAATAAATGGTCTATTATTTTTTAATATAATCTTTCATGTTTTTTATACAATAACAAAATATTAAAATAAGTTAATAAGTTACTTAAAAAAGTTTATATGCTTATATTTTAATTTTTAATAAATTTAAATGGGACAAAACTATTATTTTCATTAAAATTTTTAAATTTTTGGAGGTAAATTAATATTTTTATTAAAAAATTTAATTTATCTATATATTTTTATAAATTTTTAAAATTCAATTGGGCAATTATTTCCGCAAGATCTCAAAAATTTTTTTCATTTGAATCCAAATAGAATAAAATAAAATTGGGCTGTTAGTAATTTTGTAAGAAAAAGACTTAATTAGACATGAATTAGATAAAATAAATTGTATCGTACCGTATCGAGAGTATCGAGTATCGTATGATACGTATCGTGTATCGTACGATTCGCTTCTGATTCTAAACAAAAACGATATAGCATATAGATTCGTATCGTTTTATATGTGTATCAAAACGTATCGTACGATATGTATCGCGTATCGTATATTATTGATAACTATGATCTTAACTGAATTATAGAAAACTAAAACAATCCCAACCTATTTTTTTATGAAAATAAACAAAAACAAGCTACAAACATCTATTACATTATTCTCATTATATTTTATTTCATTGTTATTGTTGGGTTTGCGTACTAATGCATATATCGCTATTAATTTTATTTTTATTTTTTTTGGTACATTATTAATTTTAATTTTATTGTTACAATGATTACTCCCTGCAATGATTGTTTTCAAGGTCCCCGTATTCCACCTTATCATGGTCTCCACTGTCCAATGATATTCAAATTTCCCAAAGAAATATAGTACAGAATAATAGTAGTACTACCACAAGGCTTTTTTTTTTTTTTTGGGGTAGTAGTACTTTATTATTGACCAAACTGCAAAGAGTGGGGAGAAGAGAAGAGAAGAGAAGGGAAGAGTAGGGAAAGGGAAGAGAGAACGGAAGAGAAAAAGAGAAGAGCTGATCTAACCTAGAAAGAAAGAAGGAAAGCTTTGGTCTCTTTCCTCTCTTCTCTCCCTCTCTTGCTCTTCTCTTTCTCTGGAAAAAGCGAATCTCTTTTCTTGCTTCCAACCCACTCCTCTCAGTTTTTGCTCTTGGTTTAATCTCCATCTCTTTTTCTCCAGGAATTAGTCCAAGCCCAACAAGTCCCTTGGATTGAATTTTCAGCCTTTTTGCTCTTCATCTATTCGGCAGAAATTCGTGAGGGTACTCAGGTGGTAATGGAGAATTTTGGTGAAAAAAAGAGACCCACAATCAAACTGTTCAGCACTCTATCGGAGTCCTTTTTCAATCCAAACCCAAGCAAATCCCCGAGGAATTTCGAAGACGGTGTTGTTGGGCTAGGCATAGTAGCAGCTATGAACGATTCCACCCATACCCACCAAGCTATTTGCTTTGCTCCGTCGCCAAGATCCACCCCCATACCTATTGTGTCATCTGCTAAACCTGCAGCCAATTCCATAGGCGACCTTACTTCGGAGAATTTTAATGAATTATCTGAGAACTACACTTGTGTAATTTCTCATTGCGGTGATAATTTGATGAAGAAACAAGTTTATTTTGGTGATGAGAAGAAGAATTGCAGTGTTTTCACTGCTTCTTCTACTCCACCTAGAAAAACTAAAATCGGTGAATTCAAGAGAGAGTTTTGGAGTGATGACTTTTTGACTTCTTGTCGTCTCTGCAAGAAGGAACTGCACGGTTTGGACATTTTCATGTACAGGTATGGATTTTTATTCTTGATGATGTTTCTGAATCCGGGTTTTGTTCTTATTTTGAATTGGTGCTGATTTACAGTGAATTGAAGGATGTTAATGATCTGATGGTTACTTGGTTAATTTATGCGTAGACTTTTAGGATCCTGCAAGTTTAGAAGCTGCACCCGTTCTGAGTAGAAATGGATCTCTTGGCCAAGTAGATAGCTAGAGTTTTGAACAGTTTCTTTCAGAGCTTTACAATTGATTCTTGTCTTTGAAAGGTATATAAGTTATGTGTTTTGGATCCTTGGCTTTATATGATTTGATTGGAAATGCAAAGATAAAGTAGAACGATGGTTACTAGCCTTGGCCTGATAGTAGTCTGTCTACGTACACCGGGAAGGGCAGGTAGATTTTAGCCTTAAGTCAGTAGAATCCTGTCTATCTGGGACTTTATCATTTTGTTTGAATGGTAAGCTAACTATTGTGACCAGATATATAGCCTATATGCAAATGTGTTACTCAAAGTTTTGATATGTTTCTGTTACATTTATCCGGCTTACTGAACTATCAGAACAAATATGAACGGTGCATGTGCAGCTTCCCATGGTAAATAAATTTTTGCATTTTAGGCTCACAATTTTGGTGGTTCTGATAGTTCTGTAAGCTGTTTTTTTTAGGAGTTAACTCATAACTGATCAATATGCATTAAAATTTGCTTAGCGTTAGTTTTTAGCAAATGTGTTCTAGACATGAGCACCTAGAATCTAACCCATTATTATCCTTTGCCATATCTTTAAAGTAATTGGTGTGCAAACTTTTCTGCTTTATCAACTTTCTCTTAAGCAGATAATCGAATTTGGTTTTGACTTTTCTTTGTCATTTCATTAGTCCATGTCTAGCAATTAACGCCAGCTGTTATTTGAATGTATTGGGTAGCATTTGTTATTATTTCCTATGGAAGATGAGATTGAAATACCGCAGAATTTGGTGAGCAGCATCTATATGAAGAAAAGGGGTTCATTGAGATGCTGCATCAATTAATGTTGTGGAAATTGAATTTCTACAACCAAGGCCTCTCTTCAGTGTTTTAAACTGCGTTTGGTTCCTATTTTGGATATGTAACATCTTTTGCAATTAGTTTTACAAGTGCATTTCAGTCTCTTTTCTTTTTCCTTTCATCCATTTTCAGTAAGCTTTGTTTTGAAAATCATAGTGTAGCCTATTTGTTGAATATTCTAGATTCAAACCTTTCGGTCCCTTTTCCATATTGGTATATTTACTTGGACTCAGGGAGAGGCGTCAGATAAGAGTATTTGTTTGACATGGACACGTGCAAATTTCTTAAGTTTTTTCTAATATTTGGAGAGTTAGCCCTCCATACCAATGTCCAATATGAGATATACATAGCACTTAATGAAAAATGAAGAGTTGTTTTAATTGGGTGGAAAGCTTATAGTCGGTGCTCTATTTTGGTCATGTTTTTCCCAAATTTAGTGGTGTAGATTTCTCCATTTGCATGAGATATTTTTGTGAAATATGTAATGATGTATATTTGCATATTTATGTGCCTATGTGGTGTTGATTTTCATTTGGTTGCTTGCCTTAATTTTCAACCTCAAAGACATCCGCATGAGATATTTTTTGATAGCAAAATATATAATGATGTACGTTTGCATCTGTATGTGCCTATATGGTGTTGTTTTCCATAGAGGTGCTTGTCTTAATTTTCAACCTCAAAGACAAGATTTCCTTTTCCAGTGCCCCCCAACCCTCATCCTTTCTTTTGTTTGTTTTGGAAATATTGGTGCAAATGGCATCCTGTTCTTTTTAACTCAAAGAATCTTTCACTGATAAATCCATTGGGTGGAGCACCCTTTTGCAGAGGAGAAAAAGCGTTTTGCAGTGTGGAGTGCCGGGACAAGCAAATTACAAGCGATGATCAGAAAGAAATGTATGAGGCTGAAGCCAGGAGCAGGAAGCAACTCGACTGCTCTATGTCCCCTTGTTCTGGCCCGCAGGAGCTGTTTTTAGTTGGGGTTGCCGCGGCATACACTATTGTTTAAACCATTACCAATACGTACATGCATAAATAAATAAATAAACGAAGGGAATAAAAATAATTGTATCACCGGCAACATGCAGAATTTTGGGAGGGTTGGGTTTCGGTTTCGGTTTCGGTTTCAGTAGGTAGTGCAAACCAGTCTTGGCAACTCTGACCGTGGGAGGAAAATTATATGAGATTTCCTTCTGGCATTGTTGAGAAATGAGAGAGACTTTATGAATCCGAGACGGGGACAAAGGTTTGCCATCCTATATGTAGAAAAATGTTATATATTTATCATGTAGAAAGAGTCCATTAAAATGTTATAAAGTAAACTTTTGCGCAATGATCCCTTTATTAATAGTCAATATGTTTAACTTTAAAGCAATTGGGAATTATATCTTGCTCAAGAACTCAAGAATCAAAGAATATCTTTTACAGACTTACTAACAAAGTCATAAATTTTACATTACACAATGACGGTCAAGAAAAAAAATTCCTGCAACAGTTTCCAGGTTGACAAATCTCGGATATTCTGCCAAGTAATATGTGCTGCATAAAAGAGTATAGTTTTGTTTTATACATAACCACTCCACTAACCACCATGCTTGATTGTTATCATACCGAATGAATATGTGGCTCAATATCAATTTGGGACCGTTGGAAGTTGATGTTTCGGACCCATTTCAATGGTGAACAGTCGAAACATGGGAAAGTGGAAAGGGTCAGGCAAGCCCATAAGTTTTAACCTAGCCCAAACGCGGGCCTTGTTCTTGTGTAAAGTTATAAACCTGCTTCGCTTTTGCTTCTTCGGTTTTTGTAGGGTTTTTCTCCGCCGTTGCCAGTTAACAACAATAGGCTTGTAGGAAGCTTCTGGAGGTGCAGAAAATGGTAAAACCAAAACTCCATTTGTATTATTCTTTAATTTTTTTGTGCTTGTTTTTCTTTAAATTCAATTCGCTTAGTTTCTTTGTTTGTGTGACCTTTTTGATTAGATTAGGTAGGAATTTCAGTTAAAGATGCTTATTTCGAATACTTGGTTTAGATGATATTTGTAAATATCTATGATAAGTATCATTTTATCAGAAATTATAATAATGTAGCGAACAATCATTACATTGAAAGATTAGCTTAAGTCTTAGTTTAGCTGAAAGAACTATTGTTTGTGTTCGTCGATAAGTTTTGAAGAAGCTTTGGGACTATGCTGTAGGTCCTTTTGCAGGGAAATAAAGGAACAGAAGTTTATCTGTTGCTTAAAGAATTTCTTAGTGACTTTGCTGATATAAGTTTAATGGTTTTAACCTAGTTTGTGTCCTAAACCCTAGCGCCCCTTTCTTATTACATCGAGCAAAAACCTTTTTCTGTTCGTTTATATTTGTTAAATCAAAGTGGGTTTATTTTTGCATTATATTTACAATTGGCTGATATTTTTGCAGACTGGAGAACCAGTGAACCCCAAGGCATACCCACTAGCAGATGCTCAGTTAACAACCACGATTTTGGATCTTGTTCAACAGGCTGCCAACTACAAGCAGCTCAAAAAGGGTGCTAATGAAGGTTAGGAACAATACCTATTTCCATAATTGTTTCTTTATTGTTATTATTCTTATTATTCTGATGTGGGTTTTACTCCTTTTTTTTATTTAATTGGCTTGTTGGGATTCAGCTACTAAGACCCTGAACAGAGGTATCTCGGAGTTCATTGTGATGGCTGCGGATACCGAGCCTCTTGAGATTCTGCTCCATCTTCCTTTGCTTGCTGAAGACAAGGTAATTACATTATGGATTTTTTCCCTGATATAGCCTTTTATTTACTTAATTCTATTGGACTGGTTCAGTATTTGATGTTTGGGGTATTAAATGGGTAAAGTAATTGCTAAGTGGTATCTAAATTGTTAAATTATAGTTTTGCTGTGAATACAAACTTGGGCAGGGCGAAAATGTTTGTTTGAATTGAATGGAATATCTTTTTATACTCGGCTGAACTAATGGAACTGTGACTGATTCTGGCTTTTAATTGCCTTTCTGTAACATATTGGTTAGGTGGCAAAGTCTTGAGCTTTTTATTTTTTACTTCATAAAGCAACCCAAAAACATATATTTTTGAGCATTTTTGGAGCTTTCTCCTTTTCTTAAACTAGTTCTTTTGTTATGTATTTGTCATTGATATACTAGTGGCTGTTATTTCTTTTAACATTTTTTTATGTGTTAATAAGTTATATCACTGTTGAAAATATTTACCATTGGGAGTGTTTTTTGGCAAACTGTCTTGATTTGAGAGCATACTTACTTTTATTGCTTCAAGTTAATAAAGTCTCTAACTATGAATTTGAAATGTATGTTTTACTGCAAAAATATCAGCCTACATAGGCTTAGAGACAAAAAATATATATATTTACATAAGATTATGCACTTTCCCATTTATATGAAATGTTTTCAACTCTTGAACTATGTGCATTCGTTTCATACATCTTGATGGTTCATAGCTGAATGTAAAGTTCATTGTGAAAGCAAAATCTTAAGTACCACAACGCAATTCCTTTCCATGGAGCAAAAATCTCTAGGATCAGTTGCTAGATTTTCCATTTGCCCTTGGCTTTGTTAAAAAGATTACACTGAGTACAGAATCAGTGAATCACAATAATGAACTTTTTATTTGAATTTTGCAGAATGTCCCCTATGTATTTGTTCCTTCAAAACAAGCACTTGGCCGAGCATGTGGGGTCACAAGACCTGTAATTGCATGTTCTGTCACAACAAATGAAGGAAGCCAATTGAAATCCCAAATACAACAACTCAAGGTACTTTTCTTTCTAATACAGTATGTTACAGTATAAAATTTATTACGTTTTTCATTTGTTGTGGCTGGCTGTATTTGCTCTGTGTCCTATATTTTTCATTTGTGAAATGCAGGATGCAATTGAGAAGCTCTTGATCTAGAATGTTATGAAACTCATATTCGGTGTGATGGGCCTCTTGGATTGTGGTGGTCGCTCCGTCGGAGGCTTTGACTGATGTAGTTGTTGCCACCAGTGAACTGGTCTTTTAGTATTTGACCTTAAATGTGATTGTTGTGTTGTTCTGCTTTCGTATGAATCGAGAAAAAGGATATAATCTTGAGTTGATGATTACCAGAACTGGATATGAATGATGCTATTAATTAATGTAGCTTGTTTAACAGGTTTTGTTTTCTCGTTATACTCTCATTCTCTTCCTTAGTCGCCGTGCTTAAGCTATAAGTTGAATGCAAGCAGACTTTCTTGTGTTGACCTTTTTTAGGAAAGAAACTAATCTTGCATATCTTGAGTCTTGTCATGCGAGGGCGATATGATACTTCTAGATTGATTCTAACAAGCAGAGAAGCAATGCAGGATGGATGTAAAAATGAAGATACTTGTAAGAAAGTTAAAAAGTGGTATTTATCAAAAATAAAATGAGTAAAAATTGTCTCCTATGAAAAGAAGAGTTAAGGTTAGAAGAAGATTAAAAAAGATTTTTAAAAAAATTATTTAAAAAGATATGGTTGAAGGGAACTGTGGTTTTAGTTTGCCCTGTGCAGGGAAGGATAATTGTTTGGCTTACCGTTGGAACTTGGAGGTGCCTATTTGGCATGCCTACCTGGTTGAGCTCCTTGGAAAGCTATTCTCGACGAACCCATTAAATTAAATTTTATAATTAATATTTTAATAGCTATTACAAATTTCTATGATATTTTCTACATTTTGTACTAAAATTATCATGCAAACAAATTTATGCTACTGGACCTTATGAGGTAAGTTAGTACAAAATTTTTTTTTGGGTAATAATTAATAAACAAGCTTGTGTGCAAAGTTCAAACTATATGAAATAATACTTTTTCTTTTATGGATATCGTTTGTCTTCAAACGTGTTACAATAAGTGTCACATCAAAAAAATATATGTTGTATTGTTTTTTTAGCTTTTACTTTTTACTTTTAAGTTACTTGTGCTATAACTTGATTCACGTAAAATATCAAAGTTTATGAATCATGCACTAAGTTTATAATTGTACCATGTACCCCTAAACGCTATTTGCTTTATAACTTTAACTTTTCATGCCCATAAGAGTGCAACTCCTTTGTGTTGAAGGCATCACTCATGGTTTCTCCATTAGATCCTTGTAAGAAATGTCAGTTTGTGAAATACAAGTATAAGTTTTTAACTTCTTATCTTTAGTTATTTTCCTTTCCTCATGAGTATAAATCAATATTTTATTCTATAACATAATTTGTATTGACAAAAGTCATATGCTCTATAGTTGTTACAATTGTAGATCCTCATCACCAGAAAAATTATGAAATTGTTAAACAAATCACTGATTGACGAAGAAAAAAAAGTTACTGTAATAAGGATTATTGAAGTAAGCTACTGCAGTGAAAAGCATGATTTCATAAAGAATCCATCTATAGCTCAACATTTCTGCCAAGTGGGCACTTGAATCTTGAGCAGCGGCTAAAATACATTAGTTTTTGTGCCTGATTTGTGTATTGCATGTGTTTGGTGTCCTTGAGAAGGCAACCGATCCTTCTGAAATGGTATCTTAGAGAATATAAAACAGCTTTGAAAAAGCATAAATAAATAAAATTATTATTAATAATTTATTATTATTTCTAAATAGTTGTAGTATAATTTACATATGTAAAAAAAGACGAATTTGACTGTGAAAAGGGGGGATGGAGTTGTGTAATCCTCTTCATTATTTTTAAGGCTTGTTGGATTTCACCCCACCTCTTACGCGATGAACCCAAGGCAAAATTTTGAAATTCATAACAAAGCAAGTTTTAAAATGTAGACTTAGTAGCCAAATGTACCTCAACCTTTTACATAAAATAAAATTAAACCTTTAATGTTTAATCGCATAGAAATTATCTATAAACTTTTATTTACTATAAATAAACCTTTAACATTTCAAAATCATGCAATTAAATCCAGATATATTAAATGATACTAAAATTAGTTAAGTAATAAAAACATTAAAATGTAAAGATTTATATTTGTATAAATATTTATTAAATTTTAACTTATTTGAATATTTAACTAAATATTTATTAAATGACACTAACTTAATAAATATTTATTAAATTTTAACTTATTTGACCCTGACCGTATAGTTAGTTAATTAATTGTTCAATTATAATGTTGAATATTATTATAGTATACATTAAAAAGTACTTAATATTACCAACACCTGTTGGGCCAAGTGGAAGGAGCTCGGTACCCCTTAAGTAAGGTCTCAAGTTCAAGTCATATGAATGGAGAAAATAACGCTGGGAGAGCTCCTCTCATTCAGGGTCCAACAGTAGCTCGACTCCATATTAGTCGGGCTAAAAGTGGCTTTTATATACAGGGCGTTTCGACCAAAAAAATACTTAATATTTTGAATAATTGGTCAACTAATTAGCTCGGTAATATATATTTTTTGTTTTTGGTTTATACAGAAATCATAATATTAATATTATTACATTAAATATAATCATATTCGTACGCACTAATTAATCAAATACTCATTAAAAATTTAGAACATTGAATCAAAAAAGTTATATATACCAATTGACATTATATCAATAATAATAACATTTAATATAATCATATCATATACAGTTATACACTAACTGAGTACTAATTTTTTATGTTCACATTAACATAATAACATTAGATATACACCAATTGATCAAATATCTAATTAAAATATTAAATAGTAGATATTACTAAATTAATTAATATAATACTATTTATTTAAATATAATTGATCATAATATTAATAAAGTATAAAAAACTAATATTAAGCGTACTTGTATTGTTTAATTTAATTATTTGACTTTTTTAATCTTAAAAACCTAAAATTTTAATTTTAAGATTAAGTTTTTAGTTTCAAGTAAATTTAATATTTTTCTATGCATGAAATTTTAAGAAAATATAGTTTAATGTTCTCAACCTGATACACAAAATATCAAATTCAAAGTGTCAAACATGTTGAAATTATATAATGATTTTTTATATATTTGATTTATTATTGTATCAAAATAAAAATTTTAATATGAAATTAAAATAATAAAATATTGTAATATTTTTTAATAAAATCAATTGTTAAATTAATAATATATTATTATAAATACAATAAGTATTATATTAAAGATTGGATTTATATATGATGCACTGACAATGTATAATTTCTATACACTGTCAACATACCTGAGATTGACACATCATCAATAAACCCTTATGAGCAAATTAAAAAAATTTATTTATATTTGCTTTTAAGGGCTTGACATATTTTTTAATTTGCCAATTGATAAGGTATCAACATCTGATGCATTGATAGTGTATAAAAATTATACACTATCAGTGCCTTGTATACAAACTCTTAAAAATTATTTGACATTCATATGTGGATTTGTATATAATGCAGTGCGTCAGAGGTTGACACATTATCAATTAACAAATTAAAAAATATGCCAAGCCCTTAAAAGTAAATATAAATAAATTTTTCTAATTTGCTTATAAGGACTTATTAATGAGGTATCAACTTTTAGTGCATTGACAATGTAAAGGTGTTTTAAATTAATTTTATTTAATAATTGGTATAATTATATTTAAATTATTTTGTTGATAATACATAATTGATATAATTGTAAAATAAATAATAATTGTTTTCAAAATTTTAAACTTTTAAATTAAAAAAGTGTATAAAATATTTATTATTTTTAAATAATAATCATATAATTATTACTCGGGTTTTCTTAGATTATAAATACGTATTTTTTTGAGTTTTAGATCGAATCAATCTTAATTTTGGATCATATCGAGTTTGAATTGTGTCAAATTGAGATTTTTTCGATTTCAAATTTTTTTAAATTCGATTTTTTAATTCAATTTTTTCAAATTTGAATCTTTGACCTTTTTATTTAATTTGAACTGGTCTGAATTTGATTCCGGACAAATATCCGGTCTCGGGCCAGCTTTTGCCCGCTCGAAAAATGAGAAATGAAAAATTGTGGACATCACACACGTACACTTCGGGTTCCTCTTCCAAACCCAAACTTCTATGGTTTATCCACTCACTTTCTGTGGCCATGCAATCCCTTGTCCCCTAACGGTCCCGCTCCCGCCCTCCCTTCTCTCCCTCGCCTCTCATTCTGTCCTCTCGCAATGGCCACCGCTTTCCACCATACTTGCCGTTTCACCCCCACCACCATTCTCCGCCGCTGCACTCCCCCGTCGCCCCCTCCCGTTCTCCTCCTCCCCAAGAACCCTCTTTCTCTCACCTACCGTTTCGTCAATAAACAATGCAGCAGCAGTAGAATTACATGTAAGGTGACAGAAATGTCTTCTGTGAGTGAAGAATCAGCGGCATCGGGCAGTGGTGGTGAGAACTGGGTGCCGGTGGTGCCGCTGGCAGCGCTGCCGAAGGGGGAGCGACGTGTGATCATACAAGATGGGGAGACTATACTGTTGCTTTGGTATAAGGATGAGGTTTTCGCTATTGAGAATCGTTCGCCGGCTGAAGGAGCTTACACTGAGGGCTTGATCAACGCCAAGCTCACTCAGGTTTTTTTTTTCCCATTTTCTCATTTCTTGCGTAATCTTCATTTCCTCTGCTATTTTTTGATGAAGCTTCTTTGAATAATCTGTCTAGAGGCAAATTATTAATTGTCTATGATGTTCATAGGGAGAAGGAAAATTGAGCGCATTCAAACCAACTTTCAATTCAGATTCCAGGATGACATACTGAAATCCATGATCCCAACTTAATTGCAAACCATAATAAATTGCCCAAAGCTATATTTCGAGTTTTAGCACTACCCTCTGTTAGAAAAAGGTCTTTGGGAGAATTTTGTGTCATCGATTTATGCTCTGGTATCCTTATGCTTGAAGGAAAATTACATTGAAGCAACAAATTTTTGGTATTGAATGAATAACTGCTGTCTGGATGAGACAGTGGTTACTGTCATGGTGGAAAAAGCCAATCCAAACTGCTTTCTGTTTGTCTTCTGTTGATGATCACTGATTCACTGGTAATGGGGTTTGATTATCAGTAATTATATTGTACAGAAGCTGAAACAGGATAAAGCTGGACCAAGATGAAACTACACATTGTCTAGAGGGAAATCTAAGGGGAGTGGTGAAGATATTTTTCTTTTGCTTGCTAGCACAGAGAAGTTGAAGGAAAAAGAAATAATTTTCTTTTCTACACAGTTTGCCATCATTTCAAGTTGGAGAATTTATTTTCTGGCCAATCAAGTTGGAGACATTAGCAAGAGGAAAATTGAGACAACATGAGAAGTTACATAATGAGAAAGAAATTATGCCTTCTCTTCTATACTGTTTCTTGAACAAATAGAAAACTATAACCTTTTTTGCTTTCTCATTTCCTCCATGTCTTCCACAGATCTGATTTTTCCATCTTCCCTACTTAACAAAGCAATTTAATGGTGATTATCATCTTCACTTTATAGAATTGGTATTTGGTTCATGGGTTCATACAACTGAAGACTTTATGGGAGGAATTGACCTTGGCCAGGTCTTACGAGAACCAGTTCTATCATTTGATAAATGCTAGCATTGATATGGTCTTGGAATTTTTACTTGGACCTTCGAATTCAAAAGCTCTGAAATCATCAACCCATATTATTATATTTCTGTTTTCTCAAAAAAAAAAAATTATTATATTTCTGAGGCCGTCACATCATATCTCACATCCAAAAACAATCTAATAGTCAAATACATTGTAGTTGTTGATCTATATGAACTATTCTGGTGTTTATTTTATTGTTTTTATTTCGGTAACAGAGGCTTAGCTGTTGTAAATTCCAATCTGACAGTTTTACCTGCTACGAACTCTTAGAAACGTTTGTGAATTTGGACATGAGATGCTGATTGTTCACTGGAATTCACAGTCTGCTTCCATTTGTGTCAACTTTCTAGAATGAATGAAAGCAAAATGTCTGATGATAGTTTTTTGTTTTCCTTACAGGATGGTTGTATAGTTTGTCCAACGACTGATAGCACATTTGATCTTCAGACCGGAGCCATCAAGGAATGGTATCCAAAAAACCCAGTGCTGCGAGCCCTTACACCTGCTTTGAGGACACTTTATATTTACCCTGTAAAAACGGAGGGCGAAAATATTTATATCAGCATGAAAGGCAGTGTAAAATCTGATGCAGCTGCAGAGATTGTCTTTAGTGGAAAAGCTCAACCTGGTGTAACTGCTACTGATGTCAATGTGGATGAGGTAACTACATTGTGGTTGTTTGTGAAGCATAATAACTCACTCTAAGAAGATTGAAATTGACTTGTTTGATATTTCTTATATGTGCTGTTCTTTAGGTGAGAATGGTAATTGACGAGGAGTTAGAGGGGTTCGGTTTCACGGGAAAAAATGAAATTATAAACGGGAAGGCTGCTATCATTGGTTTCCTGCTGCTGCTGGATTTTGAGCTCTTGACTGGTAAAGGTCTTTTAAAGGGAACAGGCTTCTTGGACTTCATATATGCTGCTTCAAATGCCTTCAAGTAGATTTACCATTTCATTCTCAGTACATTTTTCATGTAAAAACTCTTGAATTCTCCGGATATTTCATTGGCAGTTGTATAGTTGTCTAGACATTTTACTGCATTGATTATTTATATTCTGAACTTGATAATTCCTAATCAATGTGTACAACAAAATGTCAATTCCATAAAGCCAACAACCTTTAGGTTGTGTCTAATTGCGTCTTGTATCATCTGCCAACTTGTTTTTCTGATTTGTATGTATACTGAAATGACTTAGTCCCTGAAGTTATAAATTTTTGTAGGCTGAGATGCCAAATTATCTCCTTGCATTTTTCTGAAGCCTTTTAACTAATAACACCACCAACGAAAGGGGTGAACTCGGCCTGGCTGTCATGAATGGCAGCCCATTAAGGCCCCATTCTGCTTTGAAGTGGGAATTTGGACTAAAAGCTGCATTTTATCCTCAACCAATGCCAAACTCTAAGCCCGATGGGCAAAAAGTTTTGGCCTTTTGAATCGAAAAGCCTTGATTTTGGGCAGCTACGCTACGCAAAGGCTAGCACCGGAGTCGCTTTTGCGATACGACTTGTGGTATCCACAACGTGCGCGCATATATATATATATATATATATATATATATATATATATATATATATATATATATATATATATATATGAGGAGAGATCAAGTTACACTTGTGTAAAATTAGATAATTTTACACCATTTTTAACCTTTAGATTGAAATAGATTTATGATTGAAATTAAAACTCTATCTTTCTTCAAAAAACAATTGAATATAAAAATATGAAAAATTCTCTTTCCTTTTTAATTTTTTTTCTTCTCCTTTTTTAATTATCTTAATTAAGAGAATCTAGCATATGGGACTGCTCCTAAATCAAATGCCATTGCTAAGGCTCTTGAACCAAAGTCCGAGGCTGAGATTGACGCTCTTGCATGAAAGTATTCCAATGTTGGGGCTGAGACTGAAGTAGAAACTGATTCTGCTGTTGTGGTTGAAGAAGTCTCACCATGCTTCTGCTGCAAACTTCTGTCTAACTCGAAAGCAAGGGTTGCCTAAACTGACTCATTGGGGATTAGAACTTGTCTGGCATCTTCAGCCTCAAATAGAGCTTTGTCAAATCCTTTCGGCATCAACTCTGCTATGTTAGTATATCTCCATAATTATGGAAATAAATATTTGGTTGACCAATTCCGGATATGGTCCATAATTTCACGGTGAATCTCAACTCAATATTTGGCTATTAAAAGCACGATTTTATGATGGTTAAAACGTGATTTTATTGCTATAATTAGCACGCTCTCATTACTATTTAAGGAGGGCTCCTTCCGGTCCCCAAGTACGAAAACCTAAAAACACACAAACACCATCTAGTGAGGTTTTGAGTGCTTGGAAGACTTAGAAGGCCTGTGATCGACATAGAGGAGATTGTCATATTCGAAATCGCTTCAACAGCAGAGTTACAGAGTGCAATGGCTGGAGGTTAGATCCTATCGCTTCCGCATTTTATTTGTTTAACATGTTTCATATTGTGTAGAAGCATGTTAGGCTTGTTTGATGTACTTACATTTGGCATCAGAGCCGTAGTTTAACCTCTGTCTTGCTATAGATCTGTAGAAAGAAGCCATAAAAACCCATATTTTGAAACTTTAAGTCTCGGATTTCATGAAACCCATTCTGTTTTCATGTGATTTTGGTTCAAATATTTTAGATCTATTGTTGTAAAGCTCTAGGGATGAAAAATACATGAAAAACAGTATTGTTTGAAGGGTTTTGTGCCGGGTCGGGTCAAAAGACCCAAATTTCTGCAAAAACACCCATTCGGGTGAAGAAGAAGCCTCGGGCGCGTGAGTCTCACGCGCCCGATAGAGATAATGTGGGCGCGTGAGTCTCACGCGCCCGCCTGTGAACAGTGCAGTTACACTGTTCAAAAAAAAACAATGGGCCATCCGGTTTTTGGGCCCCTATTTGGGCTATATTTTGGGCCTTTTTGTTAATTATTTGGGCTTGTGGATTAAATAAATAAAAGGCATTTGGTTTATTTTAATTAGGCCTTAAGGATTTATTTAATTTAAGTAATTAAAATTATTTAATTTAGGCCAAATAATTAAATTTTTGATAGTTTTAATCAAATTTCAGTTCTGTAATTTTCATAATTTTATGAATAATTGAATTATTTTCACAAAATTAATATAATTATGAAAACTTCTCATTATTTTGGATTTTATGAGAATTTTTCATGAATTTGGAATTTTTATAAATGCTATAATTTTAAATTGAATAATTTTGTGAAAATTATCATAAAATTATGATTAAATTATGAAAATTTGATTTGAATGTGTATATGTGCTCATTTTGAATGTGTATAATTTTGTTATTTTTATACTAAAAGCACATGTAGCTAAGTTATTCATATTATTTGGAATTAAAGTTGCCTTATGATAATTGCAATTTTTAAAAATATGAATAAGCTTAGAATTTTACCAATATGTTTAAGTGATTTATAATTTATTTAATTAGGGCTTAGCCACAGCAACCTTAATTAAGTAAAATTAATTTTTTGTAAAATCACATAATGATATTAGACATAAATTGTAATTAGTTATAAGGTTATGGTAAATTTTATCCCACAGGAATTTTTATTATAATTTTATAACTAATTAGGATAAAATATCAAATTAATTTCTTAATTTACCCACAGGAATTAGGAAATGATATAATTTGATAGTTTTATCATTATGATATGAATCTATTAGAATTAGAACTTTAGCCCACAGGCAAGTTTTATGTCTGAGATTCATTAATAAAATATGTTTACATTGGTAAACATAATTAAGTTTGCCTCAAAAATTCTAGATACATAAGCATGTTTATTTTCTATATGCAATGTTTCCTCAGGCTAGTATTAACCTAGAAGTTCCCGAGCTGGATGGAGAGAACTACAAGGTTTGGAAGGAGAGAGTTCTCCTCCAATTAGGGTGCATGGATATAGACTATGCTATAAGGAAAGACGAACCAGTATTGACGGAGACCAGCACTCCTACTGAAGTAGCTTTACATGAACGCTGGGAGCGATCCAATCGCCTTAGTGTCATGTATATAAAGACAAAGATATCTGCTGGGATACGTGGTTCAGTCGAACAGCATATCAACGTTAGGACCTTACTGAAGGCCATAGATGATCAATTTGTCACTTCAGACAAAGCGTTGGCCAGCACCCTGATAATGAAGTTCTCATCAATGAGGCTCACCAATGTCAAAGGAGTGCGCGAGCACATAATGGCCATGAGAGATATAGCGGCCCAACTCAAGAAGCTAGAGGTGGAGATGTCTGAGTCTTTTCTTGTGCATTATATATTGAACACTCTACCAAAGCAGTACGGACCATTCAAGATATCCTACAACACACATAAGGATAAGTGGACCATCAATGAATTGATGACCATGTGTGTTCAAGAGGAGGGAAGGCTGCTTATGGAATCGGGTGAAAGTGCATTTTTTGCAAGCCAAGGAAAGACCAAAGATCGAGCCAAGAACAAGGGAAAAGGGAAGATCCCTGCCCAAGCTGACATTAAGAAAGAGTCCAAGTGTTTCTTCTGTAAAAAGAAGGGACACATGAAGAAGGATTGTGCCAAGCTTCAGCAGTGGCTCGTTAAGAAAGGTAATCCACTCTCATATGTTTGTTTTGAATCAAATATGGTTGAGGTTAATCATAACACATGGTGGATTGATTCTGGATCTACAATTCACATTTCGACTTCCTTACAGGGTATGACAAACCTAAGGAAGCCAGTGGGAAATGAGGAGAGCATCTATTCAGGAAACAAGATGCGCTCGCGTGTTGAAGGCGTTGGAACATGCACTTTAGTTCTTAGGAGTGGTTTTATTTTGCAATTGGAAAAGACTTTTTATATTCCTAGTTTCTCGAGAAATTTAATCTCTATTTCTAGGCTGGTACCTTATGGATATTCCTTTCAATTTTCAAATAAATCAGTATTGATATATTTTAAGTCTGATATTGTTGGGAATGGTACCTTATGTGATGGTCTTTTCTCTATTGATTTGTAAAATGACACTGCTCATAACGCCTTACATGTTCAAACTGGCACTAAAAGATGTGTTATGAATGAGGACTCCTCCACGTTATGGCACCAGAGATTAGGTCATATCTCCATAAATAGAATTAAGAGATTGGTAATTGACGGAATACTTAGTACTCTTGATTTTACTGATTTCGACACTTGTGTGGGTTGCATTAAGGGTAAGCAAACCAACAAGTCTAAGAAAGGTGCCAATAGGAGTTCAACCATATTAGAGATCATACATTCTGACATATGTTGTCCAGACATTGATGCATATGGTCAGAAATACTTCATCACCTTTATTGATGATTACTCGAGGTTTATGTATCTCTACATGCTTCATAACAAGAGCGAAGCATTAGATGCCTTTAAAGTCTTTAAGGCTGAAGTAGAGAAACAATGTGGAAAACCCATAAAGATAGTAAGAACTGATAGAGGTAGGGAGTATTACAGTAGATAAATTGAAGATGGACAAGCACCTGGACCATTTGCGAAGTTCCTTCAAGAAAATGGGATTGTTGCCCAATATACCATGCCTGGTTCACCGGATCAGAATGGTGTTGCAGAAAGAAGGAACCGAACTTTGATAGAAATGGTGCGTAGTATGCTTAGCAACTCGAAGTTGCCTAAGTCCTTGTGGATTGAAGCTCTTAAAACGGCATCGTATATATTGAACCGGGTTCCAACCAAGGCTGTTCCAAAGACGCCTTTTGAATTATTCAAAGGTTGGAAACCGAGTTTGCGTCATATGCGCGTTTGGGGATGCCCTTCTGAGATAAGAGTTTACAACCCACAGGAAAAGAAACTGGATCCTAGGACCATAAGTGGGTATTTCATTGGATATGCCAAACGGTCTAAAGGCTACAGATTCTATTGTCCATCTCATAGCACTAGATTTGTGGAATCAAGGAACGCCAAGTTTCTTGAAAATGACTTAGTTAGTGGGAGAGATTAATCTCAAGACCTAGTTTCTGTGAGAGATCAACCCTCTACCTCGAGTCAAGGATTGGTTATCATGAACAATGTCCCTTCAGTACAGTTGGACATTGAACAACCAATCTGTTAGCTTTAAATTGACAAGTATTTTGAAAATGACAAAACTCAAGCAAGCTTAGAAATGATGTTTATACAAGTAAATTTGCTTTGAATGAACTAAATGATTAAAACTATTTTAACAAAGTCTTGGATTGAGATTTCAACTGAAATAATTAGTAAATACTCTTAGAAAAGTGTTAGAAGATTTTGAACTGACTTAGAATCACGAACAACCATAAACTATCTCAAATTGCAGTTAAAGACGTGCAAGAAAGCATTCTGGATAAAAGGGATCGATCCAATTTTGGCAGTAAGGTGGACAAGCTCCAGGAACAAGTTGGAATAGGTTCTGGATAAAAAGGATCGATCCCTTTGGTAAAGGGATCGATCCCTTTTCACGAGACCTGCAGTAACGGCTAGTTTTTGAGGGTTTCAACGGGAAGAAATGCATTAAATGCTTCACCAACTGTTCCATTCGTTTGGTGGTTTATAAATAGAGGCATTTATGAAGTTTGAAGGTAGAACAAGCATTCCAAAGTATTCAAGCTTCAAGAGAGAAATTGAAATCTGAAAATCTTTGTTGTAATTCCATTTTGTGAGATTGTTTTATGTGTTCTTCACCCATTCACTGAAAAATCTGATATTCAAAGGGTTGAGCTATCCTTGTAAGGTCTAATATTGTTGAGTGTGGGAATACTACAAGGGTAGAGGATTAGAAGGAGATTTTTAAAGTCTCAAGAGAAATTGTAAGAGGTCTTGCCACACCTTCAAGTGGTTTGTAAGCATTCTCAAGGAAGAGGTGAATCAAAACCTTGACAAGGAGTTCAAGGAGAGAGGACGTAGGCAAGAGATTGGCCAAACCTCTATAAAACTTGTGTTTGCTTCTCTTTCCCTTACTCTTATTTACTGCATTTATTTCATTATTGCTTATTTCACTTTGATTGTGCATTAAGAGTTAGGAAAATTAGAAATAACTAGAAAAACCGATTCACCCCCCTCTCGGTAGAGCCAACAATTGGTATCAGAGCTTGGGCTCGAGATTGACTTAGATTAACATCTATCGAGTATAAACGATCACTAATGGCTCAAACTAGTTTGTCTACACCCTTGGTAGGAGAGGGACACTCTATGGTTAGACCTCCACTATTTAATGGTGAAAACTATGCTTATTGGAAGACTAGAATGATGCTATTTATTCAAGCCAATGATTATGAAGTATGGAGAATTATTGTTAAAGGTCCCCTTATCCCTATTAAGAAAGTAGATGGGACGAATGTGCCTAAGAAAGAAGATGAATGGGATACTAATGATATTAGGATGGCACAACTTAATGCTAAAGCAATGCACACACTCTTTTGTGCATTAGGACCAAATGAGTATAATCGAGTGTCGCAATGTTAGAATGCTAAACAAGTTTGGGATAAACTAGCTATCACACATTAGGGAACCACATAAGTCAAAGAAACCAAAGTAGGCATGCTCACACAAGACTATGAATTATTTAAAATGAAGAATGATGAATCAATTAGTGACATGTTTACTAGGTTTACTGACATCATAAATGGTCTTAAAGCCTTAGGCAAGACATATTCTAATGTAGAAATGGTGAAAAAGATACTCAATAGCTTACCTAAATCATTGGAAGCTAAAGTCACTGCTATTGAGGAATCCAAGGATCCTCATACACTCTCATTAGATGAACTTATGGGATCTCTACTCACCTATGAGATGAAAATCAAGAGAAATCAAGATCCTCCTAAGAAAGTTGGAGTTGCTTTAAAATCCACCACTATTAAGGAATCAAAAGATCATGATGAGAGTGGTGATGATGAGGACTTAGAAATGGCCATGTTTGCTAAGAGGTTTGATAAATTTATGAGGATGAGAACTAGTGGTAACTCTAGGAGACCCCCTAGGAGAGACTTTAATAGAGGAGAAACTAGTAGGAAAGAAAAGGACCAAATTATTTGTTATGAATGCAAAAAACCTGGTCATATTAAATTTGATTGTCCTTTTTATAGAAAGCAAAATGAGCAGAAACAAAAGAAGAAGGCAATGGTGGCTACTTGGAGTGATAGTGATTGCTCCGATGAAGAGAATGTGGAAGATGAAGTAGCCAACCTTTGTTTCATGGCTTTTGAAGATGAGAAGGTAACTTCTAACTTGTTAGATACTAATGAATATACTTTTGATGAATTGCAAGATGCATTTGATGAGTTAGTCAATGAATTTGAATGCATGAATTTAAAATATAAGAAAATGATCTCTAAGTTGAAAAAGGAGAATGAAATGCTTGTAAATGTTAAATTAGAATGTGAAAAGAAATTAGAGAATGCAAATCTAGAAATAGAAGAATTAAATAGAAAGAACATTAATTTGCAAAACTCCTTTTCTAGATTTTACATGGGTCAACAAAAACTTGATCAAATGCTAGAGACTCAAAGAGCATTCTTTGATAGAGAAGGGTTAGGTTATAATGCATCTAACAAAGAGACTCATCTTAAAAACTTCCTAGTTAAAGATAGAAAATTTGTTTTGTGCACATTGTGTAATAAACTAGGACACTCTTCACAAGCATGCACCTCTAGGAAGACCATGATTAGAGGAAAAATGGCTGTCAAGATTTGGGTACCTAAACATGCTTTGAATTCAAATGATGAGTCATTAAAGATGAAATGGATCCCTAAAGGATCTAAAATTATTAGTACTAACTCTCAAGGACCCAAGAAAATTTGGGTACCTAAGATGAAAGCTTGATGTGTTTGTAGGAGGAAGAGTATTGCTACAAGGCTAAGTCCAAGGAGCATTGGTACCTTGATAGTGGATGCTCAAGACACATGACGGGTGACAAGAGTCAATTCAAGTTCCTAAAGCATAAAAGTGGTGGAGAAGTCACATTTGGAGACAACTCCAAAGGACAAATTGAAGGAATTGGCTCCATTGGTAACTCTTCCTCAACTATTGAGAATGTGTTGTATGTTAGAGGCTTGAAACATAATTTGCTTAGTATTAGTCAATTGTGTGATAAGGGATTTAAAGTTATCTTTGATGATTTGTGTTGCAATGTTGTTAATGCCAAAACTAATCAAATTGTTTTTATTGGACATAGACAAGGAAATATCTATATTGTGGATTTAAATGAACTTAATAGCAAAAATGTATGTTTTATGGCCACTAGAGAAGATGAACCTTGGTTATGACATAGAAGACTAGGCCATGCTAGCATGCATGTTTTGTCTAAATTAGCCAAAAGAGACCTAGTTGTAGGATTACCTAAGCTTCAATTTGAAAATGATAAAGTTTGTGAAGCATGTGTAAGAGGAAAACACAAAAGAAATTCATTTAAATCTAAGAAGTGTGTCACTACCTCTAGATCACTTCAACTTCTTCACTTAGATCTCTTTGGACCAACTAGGACAACTAGCTTAGGAGGTAAACACTATGGATTTGTAATAGTTGATGATTACACTAGGTTCACTTGGGTGTTCTTTTTAAGTGTGAAGAATGAGACCTTAGATAAATTCATTGTTTTCTCAAAACTTGTTCAAAATGAAAAAGGTTATTCTATTTCAAGTATTAGAAGTGATCATGGAAAAGAATTTGAAAATCTTGGTTTTGATATGTTTTGTAATGAAAATTGCATTAGCCATAATTTTTCAGCTCCTAGAACTCCTCAACAAAATGGGGTAGTTGAAAGGAGAAATAGAACCTTAGAAGAAATGGCTAGAACCATGCTTTGTGAAAACAACTTACCTAAATATTTTTGGGCTAAAGCAATAAATACTTCTTGCTATGTCATAAATAGAGCTATGGTAAGGCCTATTTTAAAGAAAACTCCATATGAGCTTTATAAAGGAAAAAGGCCTAACATAAGTTATTTTCACCCATTTGGATGTAAATGTTTTGTTTTAAACAATGGTAAAGATAACCTAGGAAAATTTGATGCTAAAAGTGATGAAGGTATTTTTCTTGGTTATTATTTAAATTCTAAGGCTTATAGAGTTTTCAATAAAAGAACACTTGTTGTAGAAGAGTCAATACATGTAATCTTTGATTAATCAAATATTTCTAGTAGAACCAATCTTGATGATGAAGTAGAGATTTTTGATGAACCTATAGTTAACCCTTCTCAAGATAAGGATGTTAGGGAACAATTAGAAGATCTTACTATTAACAAAAATGAGGAATCCATGGAACAAGAAATTATTGAGAAGGAATCTAGGTGTCCTAAAGAACTTGGATATGTGAAAAATAATGACGTTGTTGGAGATCCAACCATTGGAGTTAGGACTAGGTCAACCTATAGAAACATATGTCAACACGTAGCCTTTGTGTCACAATTTGAGCCAAAGAAAGTGGATGAGGCCTTGAATGATGAAAATTGGATTATGGCCATGCAGGAAGAATTAAATCAATTTGAGAGAAGCAAAGTGTGGACATTAGTAGAAAGACCTAAAGATTATCCCATCATTGGAACAAAATGGATATTCAAGAATAAGATGGATGAAAATAGCATTATTGTTAGAAACAAGGCTAGGTTAGTGGCTCAAGGTTATAGACAAGAAAAAGGAATAGACTATGATGAAACCTATGCTCCGGTAGCTAGATTAGAAACCATTAGGATGCTACTTGCTTTTGCATGCTATAAGGATTTTAAGTTGTATCAAATGGATGTGAAAAGTGCTTTCTTAAATGGTTATATAAATGAAGAGGTTTATGTTGAGCAACCTCCCGGTTTTGAAAATCCAAAATTTCCTAACCATGTTTTCAAACTTTCAAAAGCCTTATATGGATTAAAACAAGCTCCTAGAGCTTGGTATGAAAGACTTTCAAAGTTTTTAATCGAAAAAGGTTTTACAAGAGGAAAGGTAGACACAACCTTGTTTATTCAATCTAAGGGTCATGACTTATTGGTAGTTCAAATTTATGTAGATGATATCATTTTTGGTTCTACAAATGAGTCATTGTGCAAAAATTTTTCAAAGCTAATGCAAGGTGAATTTGAGATGAGTATGATGGGAGAATTGACCTTCTTTCTAGGACTTCAAGTTAAACAATGTAAAGAAGGTATTTTCATAAATCAAGCTAAGTACACTAAAGATTTGCTCAAAAGATTTGGAATGGATGAATCTAAACCTTTCTCTACACCTATGAGCACAAATATTAAGCTTGATAAGGATGAAGGAGGAAAATGTGTAGACACTAAACTATATAGGTCTATGATTGGCTCATTGCTATATTTAACTGCTAGTAGACCCGATATAATGTTTAGTGTATGCTTGTATGCTAGATTTCAGTCATCCCCTAGAGAATCACACCTACAAGCAGTAAAAAGAATCCTTAGATACCTTAAAGACACTTCCTCCTTAGGACTTTGGTATCCTAAAGATTCTACACTAGATCTCCATTCTTATTCCGATGCAGATTTTGGTGGATGCAAAGTGGATAGGAAAAGCACATCGGGAACATGCCAATTTTTAGGAAGTAGGCTCATCTCATGGTTCTCTAAGAAACAAAATAGTGTAGCTCAATCCACAACCGAGGCTGAATATATAGCTTCCGGAAGTTGCTGTGCTCAAGTTTTGTGGATTAAGCAACAAATGAGAGACTATGGAATAGAAATGAACCAAGTTCCCATTAGGTGTGACAACACTAGTGCCATCAATCTTACAAAAAATCCCATCCAACACTCTAGAACCAAGCACATTGAGATTAGACATCATTTTATACGAGATCATGTGCAAAAAGGAGACATAATTCTAGAGTATGTGGACACCTTGCACCAATTAGCTGATATTTTCACAAAGCCCTTGGACAAGGAGAGATTTTGCACTCTTAGAGGTGAATTAGGCATTATGAATGCTCCTTGAAGTAATTTGATGTTGCATGAATGTCTTATGGTTGGTTTGTGATGATTGCAAGACAGCAACTTGAAGAATATAATTACACTTGCAATTCATGACCTTAACTTACTGAGTTACTGTTCATGTTCATAGCTCCTTGAGACTGAAATGTTGAATTCTGTGTGTTTTGCTCATGTTAGACTTCTTTCCCTTGCCAACACACATTTCTAATGTTAAGACACTATCACAGCCATGTCCACCTATTGGTTCTGCATACTTATGCAATTTTCTGCACTTTTTCTGCATTTTTCTGCACTATTTCTGCAGTTTTCAATCTCATTTCCTGCATCTCAAGTGAAAACAATCAAATTTTGATTTTAAGATGGTAAAAATGCATAAGTTTCATTGTTTTCAAATCATGTTTATGCATCACTAATGAGGCAAGTGACTACCGAGTCAATACTTCTTCAAATTGGATTGATTTCCGGGTCATTGAGGCCTAAAATTCTGGGTTTGAATATGAGGGATCGATCCCTTTTTCCATGGGATCGATCCGATTATTCCCGAATGGTTAAGACTTGTCACTGCCAAAAACGGATCGATCCGTCCCACAAAAGGATCGATCCCTTCGTTTCCAAATTCACGAAAATCCCTTTTAAAATCGGGATTTCAACTTATTTTCACTATTCCTCTTCCCCATCATCCGCACGCCTTCCCCCTTCTCCATTCCTCTTCACAAAATCTTCAAGATCTACTCCGTTTCTTCACCAAATCGCTTCCTTTCTTCACCATTTTTCATCGTTTCTCCATCTCTTTCACCTCTCATCATCTTTTCTCACCAAATCCTCAAGAATCTCGATTTCCTCTCTTCCCTCTTGTCTTTGTCACTATTCACGCCCTACATCTCATAGTAAGTATTTCTTACTCATTTGCATCTATTTCTCTTACATTTCACGTTTATTTGCTCATATCTTATCTACCCATTTGCATATCTTGCATTAATTTCCTCTCCATCTAGGTTTTCACTTCATTTGGCACTAGTCTTTTCTAGGAATTTTCCTTAGCCTAGTTGTAGTTATTCATAAGAAATTCTTTATCATAATTGTTAAATGCATATTGGGTTGTGGCTCTCCGCTGTTGATTAGATCATATTTCTCACACACATTCACCCACAGTTCCTCAAACCTGTGCCCATCACCTGCTCTACAAAACGCCTCTTTGAACTTTCCCTCATCATCCTTTCTTAACATGGCTCCCAACGTCAAACATGCTATCTCTCGAAAAAGATCCCGTCCCTCCTCTTCCTCCGCCTCCGTTCCAACCGCCTTTAATCGCTGCTTTAGGAATGCGGAAGAGAAAAACCGTTACCATGCCCTCTTTGCCCATATGCGCGTCAAGCACTGCCGCCCAATTGACTTCGGTTTTTTGGAATCGATTAACTTTCCCTACTTGGCCAAATTTGACGCCTTCCATTGGACCTACTTTCTCAAAATCAACACTCCAGTTCCTATGAACATCATTCGAGTTTTCTTTTCCAATGCCAAAGTTATCTATTCGCCTAATAACCCATGTAAGGCAATGGGAATTCAATCATTTGTTATGGGTCGGGATGTTGAAATCACTAAAGATTCCCTTTCCCATGCCTTTCGAATTCCGGAACATGGACTTGCACGTGAAAATGTCAACGTTCCCTTAGAATTCAATATCGTCAATGACCGTGCGGGTGACCTTCCTGTCTTTGCTCGTCTTCTCCATATCATCATTTCTTGGAATCTTCGCCCACTTGGCACCAAATATTCCCAACTCCGGCGACTTGATCGTTTTTGGCTTCATCACATTCACTCACCTGATGGAGATCGACCAGATCTTCTCCATTTCATTCTCCACGATTGGATCAAGATTGCTCTTGGCAAAGTTTAGACAATTGTCTTCCCACAACAACTTGCCTTCTACCTACTCGACCACGGTATCGACTGTTCGTGTGAGCCTGGCGTCCTTTCAGAGGCAGGCCACACCATCAACCTTGCTACCTTGCATAATCTTGGTTGGTACTCTCGTGAGCAAGGTGATACCATCGTTTGGGAAAAGGCCCATGGTGCTCCAGCATCTCCCAGCCATGATCCGGAAGCAGGCGGTGATGAAGGCGACAACGAAGAGGCAGCTCCTGCCGCAGCCACATCCTCAGCCCCATCCGCCTCGACCTCGGTCTCTCTTGACCAGATCATGCTATCGCTTCAAAACCTCCAGGCCACCGTTACTCAACGCTTTGATCATGTCGACGCTCGCCTTGACACCATGGAGGCTACATAGGCTGCCTTATTTGATGAAGTCCAAGACCTCCGCATGCAGCATGAGGACTTCGTGGATCAGTATCATAAGACATTTCCCAGGCGTTGACTTTGTTCCTTGTGTGTAGGGTGTGCATTTTCCTTGATCTGCTTAGATGTTTGAACCTCTGTGTTCTGATTGTTGAACTTCACTGTCAGATTATGTTTTTTATCTTTGTAAACGTTATTAGATGTTTGACTCTCTATGATATGGCATGTTATATATTTCTTGTTATTCTACCATGGTTTGTCTTTGCTCTTCAATATCTTTCATCGTCATATTGCTTTAAATTGACTAACCAATTCTCCTTGTTTCTTATTACTGTTGAGGGGGAGTATATCATTTTTTATTGTTTGCTATGACAAAAAGGGGGAGAATTAATGTGATAAATTCATCTTGGTACTTAAAAAGGGAAGCTAACATTGAGGGGGAGTAATATGTTGAGGGGGAGTAATATCCTTCAAAAATCAAGTAACCTCAATTTTTAAACACAAGCAAATTTACCTTAAGTTTTGTCATATCAAAAAGGGGGAGATTGTTAGCTTTAAATTGACAAGTATTTTGAAAATGACAAAACTCAAGCAAGCTTAGAAATGATGTTTATACAAGTAAATTTGCTTTGAATGAACTAAATGATTAAAACTATTTTAACAAAGTCTTGGATTGAGATTTCAACTGAAATAGTCAGTAAATACTCTTAGAAAAGTGTTAGAAGATTTTGAACTGACTTAGAATCACAAACAACCATAAACTATCTCAAATTGCAGTTAAAGACGTGCAGGAAGGCATTCTGGATAAAAGGGATCGATCCCTTTGGTAAAAGGATTCCCATTTTGGCAGTAAGGTAGACAAGCTCCAGGAACAAGTTGGAATAGGTTCTGGATAAAAAGGATCGATCCCTTTGGTAAACGGATCGATCCCTTTTCACGAGACCTGCAGTAACGGTTAGTTTTTGAGGGTTTCAACGGGAAGAAATGCATTAAATGCTTCACCAACTGTTCCATTCGTTTGGTGGGTTATAAATAGAGGCATTTATGAAGTTTGAAGGTAGAACAAGCATTCCAAAGTATTCAAGCTTCAAGAGAGAAATTGAAATATGAAAATCTTTGTTGTAATTCCATTTTGTGAGATTGTTTTATGTGTTCTTCACCCATTCACTGAAAAATCTGATATTCAAAGGGGTGAGCTATCCTTGTAAGGTCTGATATTGTTGAGTGTGGGAATACTACAAGGGTAGAGGATTAGAAGGAGATTTCTTAAGTCTCAAGAGAAATTGTAAGAGGTTTTGCCACACCTTCAAGTGGTTTGTAAGCATTCTCAAGGAAGGGGTGAATCAAAACCTTGACTAGGAGTTCAAGGAGAGAGGACGTAGGCAAGAGATTGGCCAAACCTCTATAAAACTTGTGTTTGCTTCTCTTTCCCTTACTCTTATTTACTGCATTTATTTCATTGTTGCTTATTTCACTTTGATTGTGCATTAAGAGTTAGGAAAATTAGAAATAACTAGAAAAACCGATTCACCCCCCTCTCGGTAGAGCCAACACAATCATTGAAGATCCACAAGTAGTTGATAACTTACCAGTAGACAAGGCTCCTCTGGATACACCAGAATTGAGCGAGCAACCAGTTGAACAACATGATCCTTCGGAGAATGTTGAACCAACATTAAGAAGGTCTACTAGGGAAAGGAAATCAACTATTCCTAGTGATTATATTGTGTATCTACAAGAGTATGATTTCAATATTGGGCCCGTTAATGATCCAGAGACGTTTTCACAAGCCATAAACAGCAAAGAATCAAAACTTTGGTTCGATGCTATGAAGGATGAGATGGATTCGATGGCATCTAATGGAGTATGGGATCTTGTCGAGTTGCCTAATGGGGCCAGGGCTATAGGCTATAAATGGGTCTTGAAGACCAAGACTGACTCATTAGGCAACATTGAGCGTTATAAGGCAAGACTCGTAGCCAAAGGATTCACTCAAAAGGAGGGAATCGATTACAAGGATACCTTCTCTCCTGTATCTAAGAAAGATTCTCTCCGCATCATAATGGCGCTTGTTGCACATTTTGACTTAAAGTTGCAACAAATGGATGTGAAAACGGCATTTCTCAATGGTGATCTAGAGGAAGAGGTTTACATGAAACAACCTGAAGGTTTTTCCTCTAGTAATGGTGAGCATTTGGTCTGTAAGCTGAAGAAATCCATATATGGGTTGAAACAAGCTTCCCGCCAATGGTATCTAAAATTCCACGAAGTCGTCTCTTCATTTGGTTTCATTGAGAACATCATGGATCAATGTATATACCAGAAGGTCAGTGGGAGCAAGATTTGTTTCCTTGTGCTATATGTGGATGATATTCTACTTGCAACCAATGATAAAGGGATGCTACGTGAGGTGAAACAATTTCTTTCTGAGAACTTTGATATGAAGGATATGGGCGATGCATCTTATGTCATTGGCATTAAGATCCATAGAGACAGACATAGACTTATATTAGGTCTGTCACAAGAAGCCTATATTAATAAAGTCTTGGAAAGATTCAGAATGAAAGATTGTTCACCAAGCTCAGCTCCCATTGTGAAGGGTGACAGGTTCAATTTGAACCAGTGCCCGAAAAATGATCTTGAGTGTGAACAGATGAAGAACATTACATATGCCTCAGCTGTTGGAAGCATTATGTATGCACAGGTCTGTACCAGGCCTGATATTGCTTTTGTTGTGGGAATGTTGGGTAGATATCAAAGTGACCCGGGGATGGACCACTGAAGAGCTGCAAAGAAGGTGCTTAGATATCTTCAAGGCACTAAGGATTACATGCTTATGTATAGACGGACTGATGAGTTGGAAGTGATTGGCTACTCAGACTCAGACTTTGCTGGCTGTGTTGATACCCGGAAATCAACATCCGGTTACATCTTCATGCTTGCCGGTAGAGCTGTTTCATGGAAGAGTGCTAAGCAGACACTGACTGCCACTTCTACTATGGAGGCCGAGTTCGTTTCCTGTTTTGAGGCTACCTCACATGGTGTATGGCTTAAGAGTTTCATTAGTGGGCTTAGAGTTGTTGACTCCATATCTAAGCCATTGAGGATATATTGTGACAATTCAGCTGCGGTATTCATGGCTAAGAACAATAAGAGTGGAAGTCGAAGTAAGCATATCGACATTAAGTACTTAGCCATTAGAGAACGTGTTAGAGATAAAAGAGTGGTCATTGAACACGTTAGCACTGAATTGATGTTAGCTAATCCTTTGACTAAGGGCATGCCACCGTTTAAATTTAAGGATCATGTAGAGAGAATGGGACTTGGTCCCACATTTTGATTGTAATTGAAACTCTTATTAATAATTTGATGTTTCTCATTTTTGATTTGTATACACTAAAGTTTATTTGAGAAATATCCTTGTTGTTTGGACTGAGAATAAACATAAGGTTTATTCATTAAGTATAAATGAGTTGATTTAGAAACATTTTACATAGTAATACATGGAAGATAATACTCACCATTAAAGGAACTATCGCCATGATTCATGTGATTTGTTTCTTCTATAAGTTAAATATATGGACCAAGTGGGAGAATGTTAGTATATCTCCATAATTATGGAAATAAATATTTGGTTGACCAATTCCGGATATGGTCCATAATTTCACGGTGAATCTCAACTCAATATTTGGCTATTAAAAGCACGATTTTATGATGGTTAAAACGTGATTTTATTGCTATAATTAGCACGCTCTCATTACTATTTAAGGAGGGCTCCTTCCGGTCCCCAAGTACGAAAACCTAAAAACACACAAACACCATCTAGTGAGGTTTTGAGTGCTTGGAAGACTTGGAAGGCCTGTGATCGACATAGAGGAGATTGTCAGATTCGAAATTGCTTCAACAGCAGAGTTACAGAGTGCAATGGCTGGAGGTTAGATCCTATCGCTTCCGCATTTTATTTGTTTAACATGTTTCATATTGTGTAGAAGCATGTTAGGCTTGTTTGATGTACTTACATGCTAGAGAATTTGCAAACCGTTAATTAACAATAATCCATGATCCTCACAATTTGAAGCAGTTTTCATCTCTGTTTCCTCAAAAAAAAAAAACTTGGCTCCATTTTTCAGATTTGAAAAGACAATAATCACTTAATTAAGATAATTAAAAGAGGAGAAGAAAAAAAATTAAAAAGGAAAGAGAATTTTTCAGATTTTTATATTCAATTGTATTTTGAAGAAAGATAGAGTTTTAATCTCAAACACAAATCTATTTCAATCTAAGGGTTAAAAATGGTGTAAAACTATCTAGTTTTACATAGGTGTAACTTGATCCCTCCCCATATAAGGAGAGATCAAGTTACACTTGTGTAAAATTAGATAATTTTACACCATTTTTAACCCTTAGATTGAAATAGATTTATGGTTGAGATTAAAACTCTATCTTTCTTCAAAAAACAATTGAATATAAAAATCTGAAAAATTCTCTTTCTTTTTTAATTTTTTTTCTTCTCCTTTTTTAATTATCTTAATTAAGAGAATCTAGCATTTGGGACTACTCCTAAATCAAATGCCATTGCTAAGGCTCTTGAACCAAAGTCCGAGGCTGAGATTGACGCTCTTGCATGAAAGTATTCCAATGCTGGGGCTGAGACTGAAGTAGAAACTGATTCTGCTGCTGTGGTTGAAGAAGTCTCACCATGCTTCTGCTGCAAACTTCTGTCTAACTCGAAAGCAAGGGTTGCCTAAACTGACTCATTGGGGATTAGAACTTGTCTGGCATCTTCAGCCTCAAATAGAGCTTTGTCAAATCCTTTCAGCATCAACTCTGCTAGAGAATTTGCAAACCGTTAATTGACAATAATCCATGATCCTCACAATTTGAAGCAGTTTTCATCTCTATTTCCTCAAAAAAAAAAAAACTTGGCTCCATTTTTCAGATTTGAAAAGACAATAATCACTTAATTAAGATAATTAAAAGAGGAGAAGAAAAAAAATCAAAAAGGAAAGAGAATTTTTCAGATTTTTATATTCAATTGTATTTTGAAGAAAGATAGAGTTTTAATCTCAAACACAAATCTATTTCAATCTAAGGGTTAAAAATGGTGTAAAACTATCTAGTTTTACATAGGTGTAACTTGATCCCTCCCCTATATATATATATATATATATATATATATATATATATATATATATATATATATATATATATATATATATGAGGAGGGATCCACTTACACATGTGTAAAACAAATTTGTTTTACACAATTTTATATCTTCATATAGGATTAATATTTTTGCAAACCAACTGTTGGATTTAACAACCTACTCATATTTATTATGAATGTAAATTTTTGAATCAATCTGCTATTTCTATCATTTTAATCGAGAATAGTATTTTTTTCAATATATATCAACTGTGGAAATTTTATTTTACGAAATATATAGTTAGACGTATTCGATTAATTTGAAATTTGGCACGCATGATCTATGTGAATAGAACATAAAATTCAACGGTTGGATTTAAAAATTATAAATCATATAAAAAGATATGAAGGTGTGTAAAACTAAATTTGTTTTACACATGTGTAAGTGGATCCCTCCTCATATATATATGAGGAGGGATCCACTTACACATGTGTAAAATAAATTTATTTTACACAGTTTATATCTTCATATAGGATTAATATTTTTGCAAACCAACCGTTGGATTTAACAACCTACTCATATTTATTATGTATGTAAATTTTTGAATCAATCTGCTGTTTCTATCATTTTAATCCAAAATAGTATTTTTTTTCAATATATATTAATGGTTGAAATTTTATTTTATGATATAAATAGTTAGACGTATTTGATTAATTTGAAATTTGGCATGCATGATCTATGTGAATAGAACATAAAATTCAACGGTCGGATTAAAAAATTATAAATCATATAAAAAGATATGAAAGTGTGTAAAACTAAATTTGTTTTACACATGTGTAACTGGATCCTTCCTATATATATATGTGTGTGTGTGTGTGTGTGTGTGTGTGTGTGTCAAATAGGTCATGCCAGCCATTTGACTATTAGTACATGTAATAATGAATCATATTAGTCCAACATTAATTTTTTCATGGCAGTGTTGTTACAATCCATGAAAATTAATAGCATGTTCCTTCCTGAACTAAAAAAAACAAACTCGTTTGTGTGTGCTTGGTGTGGTTGATTCGTTGACTACCTGAAGCATTTGCTTCCCCTGTGTGGGTTTGTGCTCTGTCCCATATTGTGTGTATAGGTGTGGTGTGTGTGTTTATAAGGAGCTCCGCGTTTAACAAAATCATCATGGTTTTGTTAAGTGGCATGTTCTTTCCCTGAACTAAAAAAAAGAAAAAGAAAATTAATAGCATGGCTTAAGTCGGCACATCGCCCATAAATTCATGAGTCGTGCTTGTCATAACGTATTAAGTCCTAAAATTTAACTCATTAGACTTAAATTTAAATAGTTATCACCAACTATTTTAACCAAAATATAATTGGTCACCTATTCTTATCAAAGGATAAAACTTGATTTACCTTTAATGAATTTAAAGTTCAGGAGTATGATTACATATGCAGTAGGATTAACATCCTAGAATGCTCGTCTTAAAATGACACAAACTAATTTTGTGATATCTTAAAAAATTACATATAATTGCAAATCTAATAGAAAATCTCAAGTTCAAATACATATACTTACAAAATTAGTATTGTGATTTTATACTAAAAAATCAACAGTATATATTGAACAGAAACTCTAAAATGCAAATACATAAGCTGGCAAAAACTCTGAAGTGCAAACTCTAAACACAAGTTCCTTCACAATCATCTCTCATATAATTAGAGTCTGATTCATCATCAAAATCAAATAAATCAATTGTTGGTATTGATTTTGTAGTGGAGTGATGTTCCAATCACAATGTCTTCCACCTCATTATTCAAATAACTCTTATCTTTTTGTGGAGGCAATAGCACAACATACCATTACACATCACTTGGATTTTTAACATAAAACACTTGTTTTGCATGATCAACCAGAATGAAGGAATCAAATTTAAATCCAATTCTTGAGAGATAAACTAGGGTGAAACCCAATTCATATTATTTTATACCGTTGTTGTGCACCCAATGACATTTAAAGACTACAATATTAAGTGAATGTTTGGCCTAGCTTATGGAAGAGCTTATTCACTTTATAAGCAGAAGTTGGGTGTTTGGCTTTCAAATTCTTAAAAATTTTAGTTTATGTGGGAAGCAAATTTGAGCTTTTTGATGAAGTTATAAATTGAAGCTTTCCAAGAAGTACTACTATTAATAATATGTATTTAGTGAAATTTTTACATTTTCACTTTGTTTTTCAATAATTTATAAAATTATAAAAAAATGATTCATATTATTTTACAATAATTTATTTATTTTGTGTCATTTTTATATTTATTTCATTTGTTTAATTTTAATTAACAAAAAATTTATTTAGTTTTATTTTTTTTCACTTTAAAACTTATGATTTAATATAATAAAGTTTATTATTCTATTTTTTTCATTTATAAAAAATATACAAAATTCTAGTAAATAGTTTTCAACATTCTACAATACTTTTATATTAGGTTTGCCAAACACTAATTTAATTTCTCTTAACAGCACTTTAAAAAAAAACTCTACTCAAATAGTACTTTTTACAATAACTCCAGCTAAGCCAAACAGACCCTAAAAACATTATAATCTAGCTCCTAAATCTCTTGAATGACTCCATAATAGGATGGGTCTTTAAATATAGAGTTCTTGTCTTTAGTAGTTGAAATTTGCATTGTATTCACAACCAAACTCGCTCTATTGTTTTGCACACATCAATTATTATGATGTTCCTTAGTGTAAAGTTAACCTCATTGATCACGTATCCATGATACCTTATGACTTTTAAACGAGGTCCATGAGATAGCCATCTTACCCGCTCTATTACACCATCTCTATTGGGCATTAGCTCATTTGCAATCTATACATTGTGAAGATGGTGTGCGATAAATATATAACAAACTTATTGTAATAAATACATTTCTTGCCTTAAACTAAAAGTATAAATTATGTCTTACGTATTCTTTACAGGAACCAACTAATGAATTAGCGATTATGTTCATCTTGCATCCACTTATCTCTCTTGGCTTCTCTAGAATTGTTGGCCTTTAATATCTCCAAATGCAATTTATATATAGTACATGTGAAATTAAATTGGTTCACTAAATATTAACATTTATAAATAGGAAATTAATTAGAAGAGTTCAGAGATTATCATGTATATAAGGCTCTATTTCTTTGGTATTCCTTAAGACAATTTTATATTAATTATGAGTCATGTGTAAAAAAATAACGAAAGATTTAGAGAAAGTTTGAAAAACCATCTTTTTAAACAGATTTTTAGGAGAGAATTTGAGCATTTTAAGTTCATTTTTAAAAATCCTTTTAAATTTTGAAAGTCTTCAAATTTTTTTGTCAAATAAAAAAAATTAATTTTAAACTTTTGAATATATATCCTCATTAAAATATGGATTTATATATGATACACTGACAGTATATAGTTTCTATATATTGTCAATGCACAAGAAGTTGACACCTCATCAATTTATCCTTATGAGCAAATTAAAAAAATTAATTTATATTTACTTTTAATGGCTTGATATATTTTTTATTTTGTAAATTAATGAGATATCGATTTTTGATATATTGATACTGTCAGTGTATCGTATACAAATCTTTAAAATATATTTTTTTTTTGCAATTTTTTTTCCAAACATACCCTAAATGTTTTATGGCATTTATTGCACCACGATTTTTTCAGGTCAGTGCAAACAAAATTTGAATAACGTGTTGCCGGTATACTGCGTGCCACCACAGTCCAAAGTAAATGACCGGTTTTTCCTTCTATTACTGTGAATGGTAATGGGACTTACTTAGTCGTGGTAGGGAAATGGTGATGTCACGCATTACGCAACTTTGCCTAGAAAGTTTTGATTTATTTCCTTGATCACATGCCATGGCTAACTCCATCCCTCTCTCCGTTTCTCCCTCGTATAGATTTGTAATTTTTATTTATAATTTATTTTCGTGTCATGTAAAATTATATTTTAATTGTGTAAAATATAAAAATTTCGTATCAAAATTTATATAAATATATAAAATATAAAATCTTATTTTTAACTTTTCTTATATTTATATAAAAATTTTGTTTAATTTTAACACATATCATTATCGTATGTCCGGTGATTTTAATTTTAAAAATTAAAACCCAACTGAAAACGACCTGCCAATGCAAGTGTCCCAGAATTTCACTTTCGCAATTCCTTAGTTCAGCATCGTTTGGCCTCCTCACAAGGCACCGTCCACTTTCCCTCCCTGGTCGGCTCAGCGGGTCCCCGCCTCTTACTTTGACCTTCTTTAATCTTTGACTCCTTCTTCAATCTTCATGGTCTAATCCCAAAAAGTCACTTTTTAATTGCCTCTGACTTTCCGTTTCTTCAACCTATATAAGCATGTTGTTTCCATCCCATTCCTCACTTGGCACTCAATTCCTATTTCGTTTCTTCAACCTTGGTTAATTAGAGATTCTTCTGCTTTCTTGCTGCTGTTTTGGAAAGATGAGTGGCGCTGCAGTAGAAGAATGCAACCCTGAGAGGAAGTTCAAGGGAGTGCGTCGTCGAAGATGGGGCAAATGGGTGTCTGAAATCCGAGTCCCAGGCACTCAGGAACGCCTTTGGTTAGGCTCTTATTCCACGCCGGAGGGTGCTGCCATTGCCCATGATATTGCTTTCTATTGTCTGCGTCGACCATCTTCCTTGAACGCTCTCAACTTTCCGTCCATGTTACCTCCGAAAGTCAATGCGAACATGTCTCCCAGGTCCATACAGAAAGCGGCATCGGATGCTGGCATGGCGGTGGATGCCCAGTTGATCATGAGCAGCCCCAACAACAATGAAACCAAGGTAGATGAAAGCAGTGTGATTATGGGCATAGAGACGGAGTCGTGGGAAAACGATAGCAGCAATGGCTCATGGGAAGGAAACGTTGGAAAAGAAGGGGAGGCTTTGAGCATTTCCGTTGAAGACTATCTCTAAATAGACATCAGAAACAGCTTAATGCATCTCTAAATAAAATGGCATTTGTTATGCATTTAGATAGTTTTGTATATACAAGTTAGAATGTATGAGAAATACTGTTGAATTGCCGAGAAAAGAGGCTAGCTAGTTATTTCTTAGTTTAGAAAATTAAATTGTGCTGTTTTTGAAAATGCACGTGGGGTTGGGTGATTCGTCAAATGAACGTTATGAAACCTTTAGGATTCAAATATCCTATTCACCAGTTGACTCTATGCAACTTCTGACTGAAAATTCAGTGGACTGGGCAAATGGCAATGCCCCAGAAAGATGAATATGGTAGGCCGTAGGCAGTAGCTAAGCTGGTTACATAATTATCTTACAAACGTTTCAACCATTATTTTCGGTAGAATAGAATATTTTGTGCTTAGTTCCCTAATTTTACTTCTTAAAAAATTACTTAAAGTGCGAATAATAATGCTATTGCACCTATACTTTTGGGTCTCTTAATTAATGTGATAAAATTTTATTGGATGCATGATTTTAGGATTCTTATAATTAGATTTATTAATTATTTAAACATTTGAATTTAAAAAACATGGCAAGAAAAGAGGAAAAAAATAGAGAAAGTACGGAATCAAAATTAAGATTAATGACCAGCAAGTGGAGAACAAGTACGGTCTACAAAGTACGAGAAAGGCGCTTTAGAAAAATAAATAAATTTTTTAATTGATGAATTAGAATTTACAAGTCAAAGTTTTAACAAAATGAACTTTTTTTTGGAATAGATTTTGTTCAACAATTATAAAACATTGAACAATTAGTATTTGTTACATGCATGCTTCCTAACCTAAACATGAAAAATCAAGCCTCGAAAAGTAGCCATAATTGATAATTTCATTATAATGAATCATATGAAGTTGAGTTCAAATATCATTTTTTATCTTTACACGTACATTAACTAATCAAACCTGATAATTGGGTATTACTACTAAAAAGATCCAGAGACAACTGATTAATTCACATTATGAACTTTTTTTTAGTCAAAACTAATTTAAGAGGTAAATGTCTTTTGATTATTATTATTAAAATTGCTTGCAATTAGATTTGATAATTTGTGTTTGTATAATGTTAAATTGTATTTATATCCTGTAATACATGAAAATGTTATGACAATTCTATCAACATGTCAAATACATTTTTTTTATCATATGTATATATTTTTATCAAATCATAACATGTACTATTTTCATGTATTTTATTTATATTATTTTCGTGTTATGTGTCATGTTTACTTGCAATGCCTTCCATAATTTATGGGTTTAAATGAATTAGAAATAAGAGAGATTTTAGAAAGTAGACTGTAATAATGCAACCATCTTACAGTGCATCGATCAAAGAAGTTGTTTATTGCAGATTTTACGGAGTTCAACACCTAGCTAATAATGCCTATATTCGATCTCCTTGTAAAAATAAAATATAGATGAATGATGTTTATTTAAATTATTTTATTTTCCTTTTTTTATATAATATTTGTATAATTTTTTATAAAAAATTTTTCTTTTTAGATGAATATAAACACATTCATAAGAGAAGAAATTCATGATTAGTTCAAATCAGACTCGAAAGAGTTTATAGGAATTAGGAAGTAAAAGCAACCAATCCTAACTAAACTAATTTCCTTGAGCAAGTTGCGAATCACTTACTTTTACCAGTCAATGTCCCCAAAAGGTTGAAAGTCAAAAGTAATCCAAATCCAAAAACGACTAAAAAGGATAAAAAGAATTCCCACAAGATGCTAATATTCCTTGCTACGTACTATTGTAATTAATAACACACATATACCACGTCAAAAAAAAAAACACATATAAATGATTAATTCTTTTTAACATATATATCTATAACTATATATATTTTTGTCTCCAAATCCTCCACATGTCAAGCTTTGATTTTTTTTCTTTTTTTTTTCAATTTTTCCCTTTTTTGGTTTTTCAACCTTTTTTATTTGTTTTTTTTTCATAAATTTAAAGAACAAAAAAAAGTTAATTATATGTGAATTTTATTTTTAATAGAGAAAAAAATAAACAACATAAAAAATTGATCTTTAAATTTTATATATTTATTTTCATAAAAAATTATTCGTTCAAATAATAAATTTTTATATATTTATTTTAATATTTATCAATAATGATAATAAATTTTAAAAATATAAAATCAATCTCCAAAAATATTGTTTAACTAACACATAACAATTAACAAATACTCAATAATTAAATAATTCTTCAAATGCATATACAGTACATTTTTTTAACGATAGATTACATTTACAAATGCATTTATAGTATATATTTTGTAGATCATTAATTTCTATATATTTAATGTTGATAATTAATAAAATAAAAATATTTTAATATTAAATATATATGTTAAAACATTTTAAAAATTAATTAAGTTAATAATTTTTAATATTATTTAAATTATATAAAAATCACTTTTTTTTGCTCCACGTCCAGCTTCACATTGGTTCTGTCATTCACTCATTTTCTTTCACCTTTCTAACCCATACCATTCAATGTTTTATCTCCCATGCGAGCCATGTGTCGTGTCTTAATTGATTTAGCATTTTATTTCTGTTTTTTTAAATATTTTTTTATTATGCCCTCTAATATATTTTTAAGTTTTCATTTTTTAGTTAAGTTCTTTAATTTTATTTTATTTTTGAATTTTTTTGTTATGCCTTTTAATCTATTTTTAAATCTTCAATTTTTTTTCTCCAGTAATAATATGATTCGGCGCATAAATTAAAAAAATTCAAAATAAAAATATGATAGAGGGTTTAAAAAATGATGCATTCTAAATATAAAAAATTAATAAAAAATAAAAAAAAATTCATTTATCTTTGAGTTGATTTTTACTCAAGGAAAAAAAATCTAACAACACAAAAGCTAATTAATTTAGATATTTTTAATTAAAAAAGTTTATATCTAATTTCTATAAATCTATTTTTTAAAATTATATATCCACTAGCAAATGTAAACTTGCTAAATACGAAAAATATACTAGCTATATAAAATCAATCTCAAATCATAATAATATGTTCTTCTCTCGCCTCATAATAAATTTTTTAAAACATTTTTTATATTTATTAATAATGATAATAATTTTAAAAATATAAAAACAATATTCAAATATATTATTTAACCGACACATGACAAATATTTAAAAATAAATAATACTTTAAATACATATAAATTATGTATTTTTTAAATTTTACTTTTAAATAAAAATTATTATATGAAAGAGTTTTTTTTTCTCTAACTTTTCTAGGAAAAACAGTTTTACTTTACATATTGTACTTTAGAGTAAATATAAATAATTCAATTAGTTATTCTTAAAATGAAAATGTTTACAGATGGGTTTAAAACCTTACACATAATTAATAATATGAACAAAACATTCTTACCTAATTTTTTCTTTCTTCTTTTTTAAATTATCTGAACCATTATGCCGTATATAAAGATTTATATATATATTAATGCTTTAGTTTTTATTGTTGTTGTATTATTATCTTAATTTGTTTGTTTCTAACACAAATTATCTGTTTGTCATACTATTTAATTTAAGTATTGTGTATTTTTTTAATCCAAGCTAATCTAAATTTTTCAAAAAATTATTTTTGGATATGTTGTTTGATATATAAACTCTATCATTAGTAAACACGTTTCTTTTATAAATCTTTCCTCAGTAAACATGTTTTTTTTTGTACTAAAATTATGAAGGAAATAAATATTTCTTATGTCCAATAACTCTTATTTAATAATCAACTTAACTAACTTTAAAAATTACAAAATAAAAATAGACCAGCAGCATTGCGCGAGCTTATATCTAGTGTGTGTGTGTGTGTGTGTGTATATATATATATATATATATATATGATTACTTGAAGTATACGCTGATGAAAATGAAAATAAACCCTCAATTCTTCCACATGGTATCAAAGCCTCCATTTTTTTCTTCTTAAGTTCATCATGTTGAGCTTCTTTGTTCTTCTTTCTTCATCCGTCATTGGTTGCCAGATCTGAAGACTCACCCTCCAGTCCATTCTTTCTTCATCCAAATGAGAACCCTCCACTGGTTCTTGTTTCATCTGTCCTCACATGAGTAAATTACCATTTTTGGTGCCGTGCAATGAAGATGGCTTTAATGGGGCGTTTGGTTGGAGGAATTTTAGATTACTGGAGAGAATTTTTTTTCCATCAAATGATTACCATGTTTGGTTCGTGGAATAGGATTTTGACCAGTAATTTTTTTACCAACAATGCAAAACAGTGCAAAAATGGGAGGAAAATGATTCCCCTCTCATCTTGAGGTATTTTTTTTTTCCGGGAAGAATCCAATTTTTTTGCCAATTTTACCCTCCAATAATTATATTTTTTTTTCATTTTACCCCTAAACCTATCTAATATTACAATCATGTTTTTTTCTTATTTTGATGAAGAGAAAAATGAATTTAAAATCAAAAGGACCAATAATAAGAGTGACCATATGATTTTTGATTAATCAAAATCAATTTAATATAGTAATAGTTTGTTAAATCAAAATAATTTACATAACAAAAATCTTATAAAAAAGGGACAAAATAAATAAATAAATAAATATCTTAAATAAATAAACAAGTAATTAATTTAAATATAAATAAATAAATGAGTATCTAAATCTTTTTCTTTTAATTCAAGTTATCAAACCCAACGTTAATTCAAATATGAAGAAGATAATATTTAAGAAAGCAATCCATTAAAAAGGAAGGTATTATCATAAAATAATTTACTTATTCAATATCCTATAAACAAATGGAATAATTAATTAACTTGTGTTAAAGAAATTAATTAATATTCCCCAAATGAATAAACTTAATAAATAAATAAATATGTTAAAATAACTTCTATCAATGTGTTATTCATTTTAAATCAACTATTTATTTACTTTAATACAAAAGGGTAGTATAGTAAAAGTTACCATTTAGTAATTTTAAATTCTTTGAACTAAATACAAAAATCTTACATTCCCACCAATACAACCAAACACAGGAATCTAATATTCCTAGGAATCCGTCAAGTAAAATAATTTTTCGTCAAATGATTCTCAAAAGTAATCCTAAATTCCGTGAACCAAATGGCCCCTAATTGTCTAAAAATAAATACCATTTTGTGGATACATCCTTATGAATACCATCCAAGAATGATTCAACCTTTCAAGCTTGGGAGAGGTGTAACACAATGGTTCTCTTATGGATTCTACACTCAGTTTCAACCTCCATTGTCAAGAGCATTATTTGGTTTGATAATGCCATTGATGTGTGGACTGACCTCAAAGAGAGACTCTCACAGGGTGATGCCTTTAGAATTGCCGAGTTGCAAGAAGAAATATATTCTTTCCAGCACTGGAACTTTATCTGTAACAAACTACTCCAGCACAGGAACTTTATCTGTAACAAACTACTTTACAAGACTGAAGATTTTGTGGGATGAGATCACAAATCTTAGGCCAATACTTTCCTATTCCTGTTATCCAAGGTGTTCTTGTGGTGCCTTGGAAAAGGCAAGAATGTACCAAGAACAGGATCGTGTGATTAGGTTTCTCAAGGGCTGAAGTGAAGATTTTGCAGCGGTCAGATTGCAAGTCATGATAATTGAACCTTTGCCTCCAATCAACAAAGTGTTTGCTATGATCATCCAGCAAGGAAGGCAAATCCATTCTGTTTTGCCAACCTCCTTGCAGCAACCAGCTGAGTCAGCAGCCTTTGCAAACAAGATGGTCACCAGTTCAGCAAATGGAAATCCTATGGTCAGAAGATATCCCAATACAAAAAGGCCCATCTGCACCCCCTGTGGTTATACGGGGCACACTATTGATAAGTGTTACAAGAAACATGGCTACCCTCTAGGATTCAAGCCGGAGGGTGCTGCCATTGCCCATGATATTGCTTTCTATTGTCTGCGTCAACCATCTTCCTTAAACGCACTCAACTTTCCATCCATGTTATCATCCCAAGTCTATACAGAAGGCACCATCGGATGCTGGCATGGCGGTGGATGCCCAGATGATCATGAGCAGTCCCAACAACAATGAAACCAAGGTAAATGAAAACAGCATGATTATGGGCATGGAGACAGTCGTGGGAAAACGATAGCAGCAATGGCTCATGGGAAGGAAATGTTGGAAAAGAAGGGGAGGCTTTGAGCATTTCCGTTGAAGACTATCTCTAAATAGAGATTAGAAACAGCTTAATGCATCTCCAAATAAAATGGCATTGATTTTACATTTAGATAGTTTTGTATATACAAATTAGAATATATGAGAAATATTGTTGATTTGCTGAGAAGAGAGAGCAACGGCTAGCTAGTTCTTTCTTAGTTTAGAAAATTTAATTGTGCTGTTTTTGAAAATGCACGTACGGTTGGTTGATTCGCCAAATGAACATTATGAAGCCTTTAGTATTCAAATATGAAATATCCATTTCACCGCCAGTTGACTCCATGCAACTTTTGACTGAAAATTCAGTGGACTTGGCAAATGGCAATGTCCCAAAAAGATGAATATGGTAGGCGGTAGCTTAGCTAGCTGGTTACATAATTATCTTGCAAACGTTTCAACCATTATTCTACGGTAGAATTTCAGTAGAAAAGAATATTTTGTGCTTAGTTCCCTAATTTTACTTCTTAAAAAATTATCTAAAGCACGAATAATAAGCCAATAATTTTTTAGCTAATTGGTTAGGATGAGTTGTAGTATTTTGTAAATTTTTAATTCGAATCCAAACAAATTTCATACCTTTATTCAAGTATTTAATATTTTCTTGTAACAAAAAAATAATAATAATGCTATTGCACCTATTCTTTTGGGTCTCTTAATTAATGTGATAAAATTTTATTGGATGCATGATTTTAGGATACATATAATTAGATTTATTTATTATTTAAACAGTTGAATTTAAAAAGCATGACAAGAAAAGCGGGAAAAAATAGGGACGAAAGTACGGAATCAAAATTAAGAAAGACTAACAAGAGGAGAACAAATAAGGTGAACATAGTACGAGAAAGGCGCTTAAGAAAAACAAATAAATTTTTTAATTGATGAATTAGAATTTAGAAGTCAAAACTCTTTTTTGGTGAAAATTTAGAAGTCAAAGTTTTAACAAAATAAACTTTTTCTTGGAATAGATTTTGTTCAACAATTATAAAACATTGAACAATTAGTATTTGATACATGCATGCTTCCTAACCTAAACGTGAAAAATCAAGCCTCGAAAAGTAGCCATAATTGATAATTTCATTACAATGAATCGTATGAAGTTGAGTCCAAATATCATTTATTATCTTCACACGTACATTAGCTAATCAAATCTGGTAATTGGGTATTACCACTAAAAAGATCCAAAGACAACTGATTAATTCACATTATGAACTTTTTTTAGTCAAAACTAATTTAAGAGGTAAATGTCTTTTGATTATTATTTTTTTTTTTTGTTACAAGAGAAATATTAAATAATTGGATATGGAGGTGCTTGAGTTCGAACCCAAAACTTACAATATGTCACAACTCATTTTTAACGACTAGGGTAAGAGGTTGTTGGCATTTTGATTATTATTCTTAAAACTGCTTGCAATTAGATTTGATAATTTGTATTCGTGTAATGTTAAATTATATTTATGTTCTGTAAAACACAAAAATATTGTGACAAAATTTGTATCGACGTGTCAAATATATTTTTTTAATTTTTACCATATTTATATATATTTTTATCAAATCATAACATGTACTATTTTCATCTATTTTATTTATATTATTTTCATGTTATGTGTCATGTTTACTTGTAATGCCTTCCATAATTTATGGGTTTAAATGAATTAGAAATAAGAGAGATTTTAGAAAGTAGACTGTAATAATGCAACCATCTTACAGTGCATCGATCAAAGAAGTTGTTTATTGCAGATTTTACGGAGTTCAACACCTAGCTAATAATTCCTATATTCGATCTCCTTGTAAAAAATAAAATATTGATGAATGATGTTTATTTAAATTATTCTATTTTCCTTTTTTTATATATTATTTGAATAATTTTTTATAACAATTTTTTTCTTTTTAGATGAATATAAACACATTCATAAAAAAAAAGAAAAGAAATTCATGATTAGTTAAAATCAGACTGGAAAGAGTTTATAGGAATTGGGAAGTAAAAGCAACCAATCCTAACTAAAGTAATTTATATATATATATATATATATATATATATATAAATTTTAACATATATATATATATATATATATATTTATATATGATTACTTGAAGTATACGCTGATAAGGGTCAGCAAAATCGAAAAAGTTTTTAATTTTTTTCATAAAAAATAAATTAAAAACAAGACATATAATAAAATTAAGATAATAATAATCATTCATTAAATTATCAATAAAATTTTTAAATTTCACAAACCAAATTAAATTGTAACATATGTTTTTAAAATATTAAAAAATAAAATAAATTATGTGATTATTTTAATCCCATTTGTAAAATTTAAAAAATTTCATTTGTAAGAATTTTGGATATTAATCTTAAAAATATATAGAAACAGAGCTGAAGCTTTATGCTTCTGTAACCAGGATGAGCTTATGGTCAGATGGCCGATGAGAACAAAGAACTTTTTCTGAAGAGGAGACCAATGAAGCTCCCTAACTCAACAGAGCCAAGATCAGAAAAATAACGCATACAACATTGCCACTTTACAAGGCTAAAATTTTTTTCTTTTTAATGAAAATATAGGTGTCAAGTACATGACATCAAACAAACATATGATTAGAAACTTAAAATTTGAAGACATTCTCTTTGCTGTCTTAAAGGAAGTTAAAATTTCAGGAAGGATAAGACATGGATCAACTTAAATTTCAAAACATCCCCTTGCTGTCGAAACTGCAAACTCTACAAGAGAAAGGAATCACATTATCAAAAGCAAAAAAAATCATCATTAATAAATTTATTAAAATAAATATTTACCATTTCATATTTAATTTCACCTATAATAGTTTATTTTTCTTTGTAATACGTGGACATTAAGGAAAATTTCATATAATCGTTTTTCACTATGTAGAAACTTAAAAAACTGAGAGCCAAGCAGACTTAATTATAGTGAATTTAAATTGACTCCGGATGCAGGGAAAGAACAGGAGGTTTAAAGCTCTATCTGCTATGCATTTATTATGCTTACCGAACAGAACACTTATTCCTAGCAGAACATGTGCCAATATTGTTGGAATCCAAAGGCAATGAACAAATTAACAATACAAACTAAAGGGCAAAAGTTTGAAATGAAGACAACTATTAATTTACGCATGCATACATGAATGCAGCAAATCCATCCTCAGCTGCAAGTGGGAGAAGGTTATGGGACCAGCAGGAAGCTTCCTAGGAGAGGTGTCCTCCAATACATATCTTGAAGTGCCTTCAGACTGCGGTTTCCCAACACCCACCGTGGAAGTTATTCTTGTACCATGAGCTGAGCGGAGAAGTCGGAAAGTCCAGTTGAGTACACTGGGTGCGAAAGCCCTATAGAGGAGGAAAGTGTCGTGCCAACTCGGGCACTTCACATAAGCATCCCCTCGGCAAGCCCCCGAAACAATCAGCCTTGCAAACTCTTCCACAGGCCCACCACTCGCTCCTACCTGCAGCAAATATTTGTTGTTTGGGTTGAAATATGAATAACTACCAAATGGCTTTGTAATAATTATCATTTTAAACAAAAACATATTGGGAACTGAAATAAAATATTAGTGGGAGTAACTATGTCATATATTCAATTGATGATATAAAGTCAACAACTAAAATTTGGCCTAATGATTGTTATCTCTCTTTAGAAGAGATTAAATCTAAAGTTCATCATTAGTTTAGTGTAATAATGTAATTGTTAGTAGTTTAAAAGAGAAACAGTTCCTAAAGAAGTTTTTGCATTTTTATGGATAACTAGAAGGTATTTTTTTTTGTTTCGGTTACAGATAACTAGAAAGCCTTTGCTCACACATTGTCGAGAGATAAAAGTTTTTATTTATAAATATAGTTATTATATATTTTGTGTGTGTGTGTGTGTGTGTGTGTATATAGGATCTGCTGTAGCAGTGATGAATTGATGTATTTAATATGGAATATGAATATGATTGATGAAATAAATGATTGATAAAATAAAATTTGGATAAAATAGATTGATAAAATTTGATTACAAAAATAGAAAAGAGTGAGAGCTTTCAGAATCTTTAAAACTTGAAACTATCCGTCCTAAAAACTCTGCCTCTCAATGGTTTGAGAATCCTTTTTATAGAAAGGATTCTTTTATATCAGATGATTACAAAGTTTGAATAAACAACGGCCTATGGCCTACATTGAAGATTGATTGAAAAGTGGGACGGGAATCTTTACTGTGCTTGCCAGTGGAATCTTTACTGATTGCTTTTTCTTGATTGATTGAAAGGCGGAGCCCGTGTCTGTTGATGGAGCTTTGACTGATGGGAATCTCACTGTGCTTGCCAGTGGAATCTTTACTGTTTGCTTTTTCTTGATTGATTGAAAGGCGGGGCCTGCTGTAGGATGATGGGAATCTTACTGTGCTTGCCAGTGGAATCTTTACTGTTTGCTTTTTCTTTTTGTCTTGTCAGTTTTGATTGAAGGTAAGACTCCGAAGCAGTCATCTTCATTGTCTTGAGCTAAATCCAATGAAAGTAGAGATCCTGTGCTGCTTTCAGGATTACTACTCTGATCACTGTTTTCTTCATCATCTGAGTTGACTGATTGGAGGATATGTTTCATCAATTCTTTGTATTCTTTCTTTGTTTTGGCCTGTGCTAACAGTACACTAGCATGTGACTTGGCTTGGAGAAATTGTGTGGTACCTGATGTTTGAGCCGATTTGCAAAATTCTGGGTGTTTCTGAAACCAGTCTTTGACATTATCTCTTAAGCATTTTGAGTAGTCAAATTTCTCCCACCACTTCGTTTTGAATCTTCTAATGATTTGTTTGTGACTTAATACTGGATCATTCATAAATTCATAGTGCCATGAAGAAATCCAAGACAGACTAAAGATTGAGCAAAACATCAATGATTTCTGGAATCCTTGTTGAGTTTGTTCTTCTTGGAAATATTCACTGAAAAATTCATAAGCTTCCCATACTTGAGGGGGAAGGATTTCATGATTTGGTCCGTACCACTGCCACCAGTGAGTAAACCAGACTGGGAATTGGTATTTTGTGTCTTTTTTGAAGTAAATGAGCCATGAATGGCGATGTGTTGGTTTTCAAAGGTGAAGGTATTGAACCAAGCTTGTTGATAATCCCAGTAATTAAATGTGGCACAATGTTAGAGTCTGGTGTTATAACTGGCTGGAAATTTTTTGAGGCTGTTTGGATCATTACCCCAATCAATTGATCTAAGGACTTTGAGAATTTGAGCAGTTGAATGGGTAATAAAGTCTGGTTGGTCTTTGTTGGCATAATGTTTGATTGCCAAGGAACCTGTTTCAATTAAAATATTTTCATAAAAACTTTGAGGTTTTTGTTGATCCCATGATTTGTAATGAAAACCATTAAAAATCTTTTTGATAACAATGTTTGGATTTTCATGAAAATATTCAGGCTCAACAAGAACCATATGTTGAAATTGCTGTTTTGAAAAATATTTTTGATCAGCTTTAGGACGTGGATATGTAATCACCACTCCTTGTTTTGGGAAAACAGTTTGGAGAGGTTGGTTTTTTGAAATCATGACCTCTCTATTGTTTGAAATAGATTGTACCTCTGAAGAGGTTTGTGGTAATGACTCGGAGAATTGACGAATCATTTCCAGTTGTGATTCTTCAAAATTCGATGATGACTCCTGTCTTTGGTGTTCTTGGGCAAAAATCTGTTGCCATGTTGGTATAGGGGATTGGGAGATGAGTGGTTTTGATGAGGAATGGGTTTGCTTTTGCTTACCCTTGTCTTTTTTCTCTCTTTCTTTCTCTTTTTCTCTTCTTTCTCTGGAAGACATTGTGAAGGATTCTGAAGAAACTCTCTTGTGAGGAAATCTGGGAGAGAGTTAGAGTCCCCTTTTATAAACTCAATTTCAAAATCAAAGATTGATAAAATCGCTTGCCATCTTGCAAAAATCTGTTTGGATGCCATATTTTTCACATCTTTTTGAAGAATCTCTTTTGCAGATTTGCAATCAATTCTGAGAAGAAATTTTTGATTTAACAAGTCACTTTGAAACTTTGTGATGCATAAAACAATGGAAAGAATCTCTTTCTTTATTGTGGAATAATTCTTCTGGGTACTATTCCAGTGTTTGGAAGTATACTGAACTATACTTTCTTTGTTATCTTTTAACTGTTTGAGGATTCCTCCGTATCCTATGTCAGAAGCATCGGTTTCTACGATTTTGAAGGTATTTGGGTCTGCTAAATGTAGACATGGTAATTCTTTGATTTGGGCTTTAACATATTGAACTACTTCTGTATGGGCTTGAGTCTATGGTGGAGGATTTTTCTTAAGTCTTTCATGAAGAGGTTTAAGAATTTTATTGAGATTTGGATAGAAATCTAAAATATAATTCAGACTCCCTAAAAACCTTTGAAGTTGGGTTTTATCTAAGATTTGATCAGGAAACTTATCAGCAAATTGGATTGACCTTTTTATTGGAGTAATGGTTCCTTGATAGACATAATGTCCTAAAAACCTTACTCGTGTTTGAAATAAACTAATTTTGGATTTGGAAACAACTAAACCATTTTATTTGATAGCTTTAATGAAAATTGATAAATGTTTGAAATGTTGATCAATAGTTGTTGAAAATATTAATACATCATCAATGTATACTATCATAAATTGTGAATATTGGTGAAATATTTCATTCATTATTCTTTGGAATTCTGATGGAGCATTTTTAAGTCCAAATGGCATTACATTCCACTCATATTGTCCAAACGGGACTGTAAACGCTGTTTTATACCTATCTTTTTCTGAAATTTGAATTTGCCAAAATCCTGATTTCATATCAAATTTTGAAAAGATTTGAGCATTGCAAAGTTTTTGAAGTAAATCTTTTTTATTTGGAATAGGATATCTAATCCATTTTAATGCTTCATTCAAAGGTTTGTAATTAATGACAAGTCTTGGTGTTCCTCTTTCTAGTTCTGCATTTTTATTTACATAAAAAGCTGAACAGCTCCAAGGAGATTTACTTTTTCTGATAAGTTTTTTGTTTAGCAGTTCTTGTATTTCTTTTTTACAGTATTGCTCCATTTCTTGATTCATTTTTATTGGTCTTGCTTTTGTTGGAATTTGTTTTTCATCATAATCTTTTTCATATGGTAATTCTACCACATGTTTTTTTCTTTGCCAAAAAGCTGTTGGTAAATCAGAACAAATTGTTTGCTCAATTTCTGTCTGCAATAACTTTATTTATTCTGTATTTGAGGATTTTGTAATTGCTGTTGGATTCTTTTGAAATTAATATCTTCTTTTAAATAGAATATTTGATTTTGTTTGTCTTTGATTATTATATTAATTTGTTGATTTGTAATTGTTTTTGATTTTAATAAATTTATATTTCTTATCTTTGGTTTTTCTGTAAAGTTCCATATTAATTTTGTTCCAAGGATTTTTGTAGATATTCCATTAGTTGTTACTTTATATGGTTTGATCAGGGATATAAATGGTAATCCTAATATAACATTTTGACTAATATTCTTTACTATTAAAAAAGGTGTCTTGAAGGTAATTTGGTCTTTACAGATTTCTGCTTTTGTTAATTTGTATTGGATTTGGAGTTTTTCATTGTTTGCTGCTTTTAAACTTTCAAAAGTTTTCTCACAATATTTTATTGGAATTATTCCTTCTTTAATACAATTTTGATCAGCTCCTGTATCAAATAGAGCTATTGTTTCTACTAAAAATTCGTTATTGATTAAAATTGATATTTTTATTAAGTATTTTTGGATTGAGACTTCAGTTAGGATATTTAAAAATTCCTGTGATGGTTGTTTGTCTTCATCAGAAGATTCACTGGAAGTGTTTCCATTTGAGTTTGCTAAAGTTTTTAGTTGTTGACTGTGCTACTGTTGTTGTTGTTTAAGCAATTTTATTTCTGTTTTAATATTGTGGATTTCATGTTGGAGGTCCTGGATAGTGATTTCTTTGTTGGATGTTTGTATTTTATCAAAGATTATATCTTTTAAATTATAAGATTTTGAAGTTGATGAGATAAAAGTTGGTGTAGAGAGAGATTTTTTTAATTGTTCTAAATAATCTTTCTTAATTTGAGGATCTTGTATTTTATCAATTATCTCCATCATCAATTCTTGGTCTTTTGTTAAGACATTTAGTGTGTCTTGATCTGAAGATGTCTCTATATCATCCATTTGATTAACTTGAATATCTGATGAAGATTGTGATTCAGTATCTGAAGTTTGTGTCTCTGAAGTTGTATATGTCAGAAGTTCACAAATTTTCTGGTTTGTTTCTTGATCAAGTTGTATTTGATTTATTCTTCTCTTTATTTTACAATATTTTGAAATATGTCCCGTTTTTCCACATCTATAGCATTTTATGTTTGGATTTTTCCATTCCTTTTTAGGTTTGTTTTCATGGCTTTTAAATTCCTTTTTAGTTTGAATTTTATTTCTTTTGGGTTTTTGGTAATATTTGTCTTTAGAAAAGTTTCGTTTGTATTCAAATTTCTTTGGTTTGCAACATTTTGTTGAAGAACATTCTGGATTATAGTTTATATCAAATTGTTTGCAAAATGTTCCTAATTCTTTCTTAGATTGTCTTTGTTCTTTTTTCAATTGTTTTTGTAGTTTGATATCCTGACAAATTTTTAATCCTTCTTTTTGGGTGTAACTAATTAGTTCACCATATGTCAATTTTTCGTAAGGAATTATTCTTTTGAAATCTTCTCTTATTTTGTTTCTAACTTTTGCTCCTAGCAAATTTGGTAGTCCAGCTAGAAATTTTTCTTTCCAAAAAGGTTGGTTATTATCTGTCCTTTGCATGACTCTGGTGATAAAATTATCCTTATACCATTTAAATTCGCCTAATTTCTTACATTTGAGATTGGACAGAAGTTCTGCATTTTTATCCCTTAAGTGTGATGGATCTCCAATGAAATGTTTAGCAATTGCAAAGATTAATGTTGCAACAGCATTTTGTATATGTTGATTTTCTTCATCTACGATTGGATTATTATCATTATCAGTTTTAATTGCATTAAGTATTTCTTTTTGTTCTTTGGAATTGAGATAATTATCCCACCATCCTTTGAGTTGTCCGGAAAATCCAGATACTAATAAATCAGCTATTGCCCAATCAGATATTGTTTTTTGAGTTTTATAAACATTTGATACCATTGTCATTTGTTGCAAAAGATTGAGAATGTTATATTCAGACATTCCATCTATGTTCCATTCATAAACTGTATTTGCATTATATTTGTTTTGGATTAAGGGTTTTTCTTCTAATACTAAATCTGGTGCAGATGTTTTTGGGTAGTACAATTTGTGTGGTTCTTTCCAATGAAGTTTTTGAATTATCTGTTCATCAGATGATTGAAATTGTTCACTATTAGTTTCTGAATCTTTTATTGTATTAATTGACCTTTGTTGTGTTCTATCAAGTGTATCTGGTATATATCTTTCATTTTCTCCAGTTATTTCTGAGTTTAATGCCTTAAGTCTTTGTTGAATTTCTTGCAAGAAATTTAATTGAGTGTTAGATGATATTTCATGTGGCTTAAATAAAGGTTTTGAATTTTTTGTTTTTTGTTTTTCTTCACTTGGTTTGTCTTTTTTAGAAGTTTGGATGTTTGAATTGTCTATTTTTGTTTCAATTTTCTCTAAATGCTGGCTTATTGTATGGAGATTTAGATTTGAAAAATTATTTTGCTCGATTAAGAGTTTAATATCTTTATAAGTGACTTGGGAATTTTCTCTTTCAGGATTTGTAGCCTTGAGTGGGGAAGCTTTCAATCCAGATCCTTTATGTTCATATTGAATTTCTGTCAATGGTGGATGTTGAGATTCAACTTGAGATTTATTTGTTTGCCATACTTTAACTGTATTATTTGTGTTAATACATTTATCATAATATTGTTCATACCATTTGAAAAATTTTATTTGAATTTTATGTGTATTCATGAAATCATAATATTCCTCTTGGATTTCTTGTTTACTCTCTTGATGATTGTTAAAGAATAGTCCACGTTTGATTTTATTCTTTTCAGAATAAAATTCTTTTCTTATTTTTTCTTTATCAATAGAGAATTCTTTTTGTAAAACGTTTAATTCTGGATTATTTGTCATTGAAGAGTAAGTTGGGGAAATTAGTAAATCTTCATCACTTTGTGATTTGGTTTGGGGAGACATAGGCTGTCTTTGCCTTTGGTAGATTGGTTTAGGAACACTTGTAGATGTATTTACAGATTGGAGATTAGTGGCTACAGATTGGAAATCTTGTAAAGTTGAAGGAATAGATGATGTTGAATATCTAGGAGTTTGAAAACTTGAAGTTGATCTTAAACTTTGATATGGTAGATGTATCGGAATATGGGAGGGATGTCCAAAGTTTATAGAATTTGTTCTATTAAAAGAAATCTTGACGTCTCCATTATCAGTTTGAGAGACAACTCTTAATTCAGTTGTTTCTTGTGTTATAGGTTGGACTGCTTTTTCTAAAACCCATTCTTCTGAAAAAGAAACTTCATTCCACTTAATTGGTTTGGGAATATGTATCCTAGATCTAGTCATGTCTGTTTGGAAAAGAAGTGTCTCTCCTTTTGGGCTATGGATTAAGGCGCCTGAACCTAAAGCTGAAATCATGGCTTTATAATATATTCTATAAGCTAAAGCCAAAGGTACAGATCCTGGTTTCATTTTATAATTATGAGTTTTTATTTGAAGAGTTAAAACATCTAAGATGTTTTTATCTTGTAAAGAAACAGTATAGTTTGGAAAACAATTAAAATAAATTGGACCATTACAGAGACTTGATTCAATAGTTCCTAAGAGGGAATCATTAAAATCTTCAAATCTGGTGTCTCTTAATGTCATAAAGATTGAAGTGTTTAGTCCTTCTTTTGAGAGTGGTTTAACTGCGACTTGAATTAATCCTATATGAATATATTTATATTTTCTTTGAATATGTTTGTTAATTGATTCTCTTTCTAATAATTGGATTGATTCATAAGAATTTGTAATTGGGAGATCTTTTTCTTTTAATTGGATTGTATAGTCCGTTTTTAACAAATGACTTATTAAAGATATATATATATGTTGTTAATATGATGATTCTGATAATGATATAAAATTAATATTACACTTAATGAAAATAATTATTTATAAATTGGATTTATATATAATGAACTGATAGTGTATAGTTTCTATACATTCTCAGTATAAAAGAAGTTGACACCTCATTAATAAGCTCTTATAAACAAATTGAAAAAAAATTGTTTACATTTATTTTTAAGGGCTTGACATTTTTTTAGTTTACATATTAATGAGATGTCAACTTTTGGTTTATTGACAGTGTATAAACTGTTAGGACATCATATATCCTTTATAAATTTCATAATTTATATCATAATGTTACTTGCAAGTATGATCATATAAAAGCATGCATATTGCTTTAATTTGTAACATATATAAAAATATGTAACTTACTTCTCGTTCTTCTTTCCACTGCATCTCTGCTCCCTCTTCTAGCATAAACTTTCCCCTCTTCATTTCACCTCCAATCCAACCATGTGTTGTAATTGTGATCCCAACCTCATCATTTACTTCAAATCTCAGTCTCGTAGAAAATTACTAAAGCAGATTTTGCAGCCTAACAAAATGGGCCAGAATCTTGGATCCATCTGAATGCAAGTATGCCACAGAAAACATAATCAACAAATAATGAATTTAGTGGGTTTGACTCCCACTAAACATTTTTTTTGGGAAAGGGTGAAAAGTATTAATTGTGACTAAACCTTAAACAGGATTAGTCTCAGACCGTTAAAACGGATAAAGATACCTGTGGTTTACCCAAAGAAAAAAGAATTTAGATATACTCAGGGCATACAAACTCATTCTTGGCAATGGTAACCAGTTCTCCACTGATGCATTCACAATGACTCGACCATTACTCCGATGCAGGTATGGAAGAGCAACAAATGTTGGATAAACACACTACAAGAAAAGTGTTTTTAGTGAAAAATAAAATAGTCACTAAAAGCATAAAATTTTGTCACTATACTTTATAATGATCAATTTTTAAGTCGTCACTTGTCGTCACAAATAACCCCGTCACTATTTTGTTAGTGACAATTTTTGTTAAATCGTTACAATAACTCTTTTCTTTTGTGATAATTTTTTCGTCTCTAAAAATATTAGAATATGTGACAAAATATGTTGTCACAATAACTCGTTTTATTGTGACAAATGTTTTGACACTAAAAAATTTAAAAATAGTGGCAAACGAAAATTGTCACTATAACCTAGGTTTCTGTGACGATAATATCGATTATAAAAATATTGATAATAATTACAGAAAATTATTGTCATTCATGTATTTTTTTATGGTTACAATTTTCTCGTCACTAATAATAATAATAATAATAATAATAATAATAATAATAATAATAATACTAATAATAATAATAATAATAATAATATTATTATTATTATTATTATTATTATTATTATTATTATGTGAAAAGTAAATAAATAACATAAAAGAATTTACAAGTTTAATTTCTAAATAATCCATGTATATTCATTAGAATATAAAAATAATATTCAAAATACAGACTAAAAAATCATTTACATTCCAGTACAATAATTACAATATTCACGTAAAGCTCCATATTGTACAAATTCTAAATTCATTGACATGAGAATAAATGAATAAAAATAATACAAGCTAAACAATAGCATCCGCAGCTCTAGAAAAAAAAGTAATTTGAAATTTGATTTCCTGCAAAATGAGCAAACAGAATAAAAAAAAAGAAATAAGTCAATTAAAATTATTCAAAAATAAATATATTGTAATACAATACAATAAAGCAAGGCAATTGAGTAAACAAAAACAATCACACCCATAGATTAATTTTTTGAATTCTTTTTTACATTGTGTAATCAATTTTCTAAATTCTTTTTTATTGTCTTACAGAATAACCAAATCCTCTCATTTGCTATTAGAAAATATTAGTGTAATACAAATTAATTCAATCTTTTGAACACAACTCGAATCAAATTTAAATATCCACACAATGATACAATAACATAAAAAAATAATAAAAAAATGATTTCATAATTCATACTACTCCAATAATTATTTCTCAAACCTAAAATTTCAATCCTATACCGGCATGTTAGGATCAACAACATAAAAATACCAAAAACTTTAAACCGTATTATAAAGCTAATTTTCTAAATACCCAACCAAAAATCATTTATCAAATTCTGATTAATATCACAATACAACCACTCAAATGCCCAACAAAATTAAATTTAGATGAAAAAATCCTATTAATAAGATGCTTGAAATGATAAACCAAAAAAGATTAATTACCTGTGAACAAAGTCGAGAATGGATGTTGATTGACGATTGGAAAATAGAAAGAAAGATTAACAGTTATAATGTTTGTCTTCCAAAAGCAAAGGGATAGTTTAAAAAATGAAAACAATAAAAGAAAGACAAAGGTTATAAGAGGTGCGGCCGGCTAGGTAATGACAATATTTGCCATTTTGTTTTCTTTAAATTGGTGGTGCCCTAGTTTTAAAATTTGTAAGTTTAAATAATAGTGGGACAGAGGGAAAAATGGCTTTTTAAAATATTCTAAATTAGAAGGCGGGTTTTCCCTTTTTTTTTTAATTTTTTCAGATAAGTATGACAATATTTTTCTTTCAAACATAAAAATAAGAATTAATAAAAATTACTGCTTATTTTTTTAAGCATACTGCATTATTTTTACATATAATTATATATATAGGTAATTAAGCTACTACATAATTTATTATTAATCAATAGTAAACACATATTTAACTTTACACAAATTTTTCTTTCAAAAAAAATGTTTGCAAAAACTTTAATCATTTAATTCTAACTATAAACTAAATTTTTACCCAAGTTCATGTAATATAGTCCGTTTTATGCACATAGAAATTATTTGTAAAGTTACAATATATATTTTTACCATTCCAATAGGGGATTGTTTCATAAAAAGATCACTTTTATTAATCAAGGCTACTAATTGCTAAATATAATAAATTTACTAATTATTTTCCACTTCTTAAAGTTAAGTAAAACTTCATATTGATATATTATTATTTTTCATCGTTACTAAAATTATTATTATTGATGATTTCAATTATTGCAAAGCTAAATTTATTATTGTGATTTTGACATTATTGTATCATGTTTAATTGTGACAAAAAAAATTTATAAAAAAAAGTAAATTTCACAGTGACAAATAATTTTTGTCGTCACAACAGTGTTTAAAAGTAGTGACTACTTTATTTTCTGTAACAAATATATTATTTTCTATCAAAAATCAATTGGCGTGAATTTGTTTATTTTATTAGTGACGAATATATAGTGACAAACTATTTTGTGTCACAATAATATTCTTATAGTGACGATTTAATCGTGAAAAAACTTAAATTGTCATAAGTGACACTATAACAGTGACCAAATTAGGATACATCACAAATGCATATGACAATTGTGTTAAACAAAAATTTGGTCACAATAAACCTCATATTTGTGACCGAATTGTTCATGGTCACAAAAAAATCGTAACTAAAAGTCTTATTTGTTGTAGTGACATTTCCCCAAAAGTTTGCGTCCTGGGAATCAATAGATGGAATGCCAAGATAATTATGTTACTGATAACTATTAAGAACATCTACTCAAGATTATTCAGCAGACCTATAAGCCTTACCAACAAATGGGAAAACACTGAGGTGTCTGTGACTTCCTCAAAATAGAATGTATGTCCCAAACTCGCCACATTCACGAGATGATCCACTGTGAGATTGGATAAAGAGTCAGAACAAAACAGCCAGACCAAATACAAGAACTATTTGATCAGCTTGATGTCGTTAAGGAAACTTCTTAATAACATGGCTATAAGCATAGAGCAAACAGGGTCTTAACAGTTGCTTCTGTACATCTTGAATTGGATCACAAAAATGAAGGTCCGCTGCAAAAGGCAAAGGATAGGCTATTGTGCAACATTTATAGAGACATAATGCACAATAATTAGGCACATAAATAAGCGTGGGGGCATATAACTTCCTAGTAATTATTCGCTTAGAAATTCAAAGAGGATAAAATGATATGAAATTTGGCAGAATTAATGGAACTTACCACGCCCATAGAAGTTTACGGTCTCATTAACAAGTCTCCTGCAATCTTCTTCCTTAACAACATCTGCAGCAATTACCATGACATTCTTTGAGCCAATTTGCCTTGCTTTCTCACTAATCGTTAGAAGCCGATGTTCTCTCCTGGCAACCAACACAAGGTTTGCCCTCCTCTTTGCATATTCGTATGCAATTTGCTGCAGTTACAAACCATTTAGTAACAAGACAATACTTAATAATTTTGATCTTAATGGATTAATGACAGAGATGGACTAGGCATGGCTATGGCATGAATGAAACAATCACCATGCGATATCTAGAATGTATTGAACAGGATGAAAACAAAGCTATAATGACTGTATATTCTTCATTCATTCATTTATTTATATATTACTATTTCTCTCATCCTGCTTCTTTTGGTTATTTGAACAATTCAATACATAGAGAACTTGATAGTTAACCAGTTAAATTTAATACTGCATGGTACTAACTATATTTCTAAGTTCTGTTATTTGAGGTAACTCTGCCAATTGTAAATGAAAAAATTGTTTGATTTTAATTGTTTGATGCACGCAGATTCAAAGTAAGCAAAATTTACGAAGATCTCCATTCACTACCCTGTAAAATTGTGTGGCCATGTATATCATATCTTAATAAAGAGATATTTAAATAAATAATTGCTAAAATTCCATCATTTAATTTTTTTGAGGAAAATGATAATTTTATAAAAACAATTGTATTTTATTAAGATTCCATTAAAACTAATCATCTTTCTATCGTACTAGAGTTATTTATTTTCTTCTATGAGAAAGAAAGCAAGAAAACTCTACGGATAAAATTTACAGGAAAAAAAAAAGGAAACTCGGTTTCTCATTGTTTGAGAAAATTTATTATCTTCTTCAAATTAAAAATATTTTTATTAATTCTTCAGTGTAGCGAAAATCAATTAAATTGACAGCCATGTTCTGAAGGGCTTTTTGTTTGATTGAATATGCTATTGTTTCAAGTTTATAAAATTGTCATTACGATTCCAGAGTTTTAATTAACACAGAAATGGAATATTTTGAAACACGAATACATACACTTCTTATTGAGCTAAATGGCTGAGCTGCTAGAAGCTGCAAAAACTTAACTAAGAAGAGGTTAATATATGATTTCCTCTCCAATGCCAGAAGAAGCTCCGGTGATTATAACCCCTTTGGCATCCATATTCTCAGTAGCGTACATGGATAAAGCACAAGGCAGGCCATGCGAAGGCCAGCATAATCATGCTTGCAGGGGGCACCATCAAATTCAGAAAACAGTTTAGCAAATCCATCATTACCAGTATCGATGTCCTAAGATTTCTGAATATAATTAGGCAGAAATTGAGTCCCAATTCGAAGAAAGATTGGCACTGGGAAGAAAGAAGAAGAAGAAATGAAACTAATGAGTGATAAGATGGAATTAACTATATCTGCTGTTACATGCAATGAAGTGTTATGAACTATAAACAGCTGAAATAAATGAAAGCCACACCCTCATGTTCGGACTTGATGGGGTGATATTCACCTACTAAGTACACAAACATAAAGTGGGTTAGTGGAAACCTAACTCCTAGAATTTAGATACCACTCTTTCACATTATACACATAACTCTAACTTAAACCAATAATTGTTTGTACAAATTTTTAACACTCCCTTGTGCAAAATCTGCAACTCCAAGTGATAATCAAAACTTTGCAAACTTAGAATCGTTTTGACCTAAACTTAACTTTGTTTTGCAATTCTAAGTTCTCTACACTACATATCCTACAATTCTAGCATAAAACAATATACACAAATAAACAATAAGTAAAATAAGAGTTTAGGGATAGAGAAATTGTATGGGAAATTATAGAGGTTGAGCACCATTGCTTACGTCCTCTACCTTAAGACTCTCCCAAAGATTTTGCCAAATTCACTATCAAAAATTGTCTTTACACTCTTTTTTTGCATACTCAAAAGTAACCTTTCTTTTTCATGGGATCAAGGATAACCTTCACCTTCTCTTTTCAAGGCTCAAGGAAGCAACATCTACAATGTTTCACTCCTATGAATCAAGGAGAAAACCTACACAAAGTCTCCCTTTTGTTGGCTCAAGCAAAAAACCTTTTCTTTACCCAATTTTCACTTACAAATTTGGCAAAATCTTTTCTCTACCCAATTCTCATTTACAATTTTGGCACTCAAGGGTTCCCTCTCCTTACAATATATAGATGGGTATACAAGTGGTGTAATCAATAATACCTCTACAAATGTTGGTTGATTACAAGTTTAGCTCTTTTGAAGAAATTCAAAGATAATGCAATGAAATATGCTTGAAATACAAGAGAAGATTTGATAAGAGTGTTATAGAAGATGTAGAATTATTGCTCTCTTTTATTCTTCTTGTTCTTCCTTTCTCTCTTCACTTAGAAACTCCCCATATATAGTGAAATGTTGAATATAGTTGTTGAAGAAGATGAAGATGGGAAATTCCTATTGCAAGAAACAAGAAAAAAGCCGCTGAGGCATTCTGACTTGAGGGGGATCGATCCCTTCTTCATGAGGGATTGATTCCTTTCAATTTTTCTCCACAAATTAGCTTAAAAACAAGTGGGGGATTGGTCCCTCTATGAGGGGGGATAAATCTCTCTGTTAATAAAAACAAAGGGAAATAGAGAATTTAAGCCTAGGGGATTGATCTCTCCATGAGAGGGATAGATCCCTCTATTTTGAAAACAAGGGAGAGGCTTTGTGTGAAAAGGGGGATCGATCCCTTTGCCTTAAAGGGATTTTCCTGGGTTTTTAATTCTTAAAAATGAAATTTTAAAACAATTTCAATTTCTTTTACGTATTTTGTGACTCTAAATGCTTGAAATTAAAGCCAAAACTTACCAAGTAATTTTCTAAATATTTTCAATAATTTTATGAAAAAATTACTAAGTATTATATTCAAAAATAATTTCGAAATGAATTAAGACCAATTAAAAAAAATCATTTAAAATATGGTCTTGAATAATAAAATGCTTATGATATGGTTTGTGAAAAACTTGAATTAGATTGCAAATTTACACTATAGATCTTACAATTAAAAACGCTTAAGTATTTGTCATTTCAAAAATAAATATATAAATTTAAAGTTAATAATGTCTCCTTTTGATATGACAAGGTAAACTTGCTTTGAAAATACTCTCCCTTAATTTAAGCCTGATCATGATTGTCAATGAAATTTTCAAACCAATCTGCTCTCACTTTTTTGATAGCAAAAAAATGGGATGGTTGTCAAAAATTTGTTCTCCCCTGAGAATAAGGCTAAATTTTTTAAAGCCTTTCCCTTTATCGAAGATATCTTAAAAACAATTTTGCTCCAAATTTAAGTTCCAACACACTATAAAATTCTAGCACTTTGGTAGTTTTAACACGATTAATGTGATGTCCCAGTAATGAGTGTGAAGTGATTGTGCAAGCAAAGGACATTGTGCATTGAAGTGAAGCAAGTTTAAAAGAGATACATCCATTAATCCTAGAACTTGCTCAATTTAATTCTATCAAGCACGAAAATATATTAATATTTCATAAAAGGTTAAGCAAGGTGTATGATATTACATAATGATTATGAGCCAAAATTATATGGACATCGTGCCTTATGCTCAGAAATCATGTTCAAAATAGAATATGCTTAGAATTTAAACATATAGCATTTATTCTAGCAGAATTTTATCTCATGCAGATGTGTTCTTAAGAAATCTTCCCTATTCGTTATTTTAATATAAGAGAAGCAATTAATTTAAAGTGCATACATTTTGCATGATCATCAATCATCATGTATGCTACGCTCATGATAAGGAAATGGACACAGTCATACAATCAATAACATAATCAAACATCCAAATGAAATTAGGATAGCAAATTAAGCATGCGTATGGATTAAGACAGGCATAAGTATTCAATCACAAAGCATTCTTCCATATTCATAATCACAAAGAACCATATGTTCATTTTTCATTGAATATCTTTACCATTCATGAGCAAGTCAAAGTATCTTAACAGAGAAGCATCTTGTGTTGCAAAATATGGCATGGGGATCGATCCTAAGGGTATGGGGATCGATCCCTCCTAACACAGAAGCTTTTTATGTGAAGGTTTTGATCATGAGGATCAATTCTTGTCCAATGCTCTTCAACATTTTGATAGAAAATGCAATTTGTGGACTATCAAAAAATTACATTTGGAGTTTTTAAGGCCTAGACAAGGTTTGGACAAAGAAAACACATGATTTTGACTTGCATGTGGAAGAAACGTAGATGAAAAGTCCTTTGAGTATAGTTTTTACAAATTTTTGGAGGATTTTTGTTAAAAAATGCATGTTTAGTCTCATGAAATGTCATTTTGAGATTTATGAGCGTTTTTGACAAAACCAATAAAGGTGAGAGCATAAACAAAACATAACAAAAGTGTTCACTTAAGTTTCATGCATGGTTTCTATCAAAAGATCACCAATGTGTACATTGTTGCTCTCTTTGGTTCTTCTTGTTCTTCCTTTCTCTCTTCACTTAGAAACTCCCCTTATATAGTGAAATCGTGACTATAGTTGTTGGAGAAGATGGAGATGAGAAATTTCGATTGCAAGACACAAGAAAAGAACCTTTGAGGCATTCTAACTTGAGGGTTCCTTTCAATTTTCCTATACAAATTAGTTTTAAAACAAGTGGGGGATCGATCCCTCTATTAGGGGATTGATCTCTCTATGAGGGGGATAGATCCCTTTATGAGGGGGATAGATCTCTCTTTTTGAAAAGAAGGGAGAGACTTTTTGTGTAAAGGATGATCGATCCTTATAGTGAGGGAGATAGATTCCTTTACTTTAAGGGAGCATTTGGTTCAAGAAATTTTAGATTCCAGCTAGTAATTTTTTTAGTAATACGATTACTTTGTTTAGTTATCATATTTTTTCCTACATCAATAATCTAATATTTCCAACAGTACCAAAAGAAAGGGGGAAATAGGGCCAATCAAATGACCTCCATCTCTTGAGATATTTTAGAATTCCTTGGGGGAAATAATTTTTTCCCATGTTGTCATCACTTAATTACGTTTTTAGACCACATTATCCTTTTAAAATTACAAAATAAAAGTGTTTTATTATTTTATAATCTTACATCCCTCTTACACTGTTGAGTAATATTTCTAACCCAACCATTAAATATTATTTACATGTTAAATAAATAAATAAATAATTTACATATTAAAGAATACAAATAAGCAATTTATATGTTAAATAAATTAATATATAATTTACAGGTTAAATAAAAAAATATACATGTTAAATACATAAACAATTATACATGATTTTCTTCCATGTTGAAAAGTTCTAATAACAATTATATTTAAAATTTGATTTAACATAAATGATAAAAAATTGTTTAAGTATAAATTTTTTAAGAGATTATATATCATTGTAATAGTCCACAGTACAGTAATTAACATATTTTAAGCATAATTTACGGTTGGGTTGTACGTGATGCCTTTAACACTTGAACAGTAACAGAATAAATGATAAACATTTATTTATTTAATAAATTTGGAATATGAAATTCTTACAATATTCCTTACACTTTACATCCCCTGTTTCTATTTTACAATAAAGTAGTACTGTATACATGTGTCTGAATATATAAGAGAAGTGACTGTACCTTAAAATTTAACTCACTTTGCCCCAGTGTGTTTACTCGCAACTATATTTATCTGAGAAAGATCTCAATTAATCTTTGCAATAAATCTGGGGAGTTGGAAAATAAAGGATTGAGTGAAACATGCTCAATAAATGAGTCGTATGCTGCTTGATATAATGAAATCTAAATGTCGTAAAATATTTATTTTCCTAATAGTGTGCTAAGCACAGTAAGGAAGGATACTATAGTCGGCCGGGAAATCCGGATGGGGCATGGAAGGTATTTTAAAATACCTGTCTTGTCTCGAAAATCCATAGCGACTATAGGGAGTAATAAATAAATTGTTCCCTTTAAAAGCAATTAAATTCTCATTTTCTCATAATATAAAAATGGTATAAACCATTTTATTTTATCTCTTCAGTAACAGTTTCCAAAACACGTGACAATACAATGATAAAACAGTACAGTGAACTGTAGATATAAAACTGTAGAAACAGTAATCAGTTACTTTCAGTAAAGTAGTTTGTAAATATCCAAAATCGTTGGATAAACAGTTCAGTAATTATTTCTATATTAGAAATAATTTTCATAATATCCTTTTCCAATAAATAGTGATTCTCAGTACAGTTCAGTAAACAATAATCAGTACGATACAGTTCAGTAAATAGTATTCCTCAGTACAGTTCAATAAACAGTATTCAGTAAAATCCATTTCAGTAAACAGTATCAGTGGGTTGAGACTAGGCATCACCCTAAATCATATCATGCTATCATCATCGCCTAAGGGACACAGTAACAGTATACAGTAAGATCTATGGCCATAGTTTATAGGGCGTCCTCGGTGTACACTTGCCAGGTGACTTCGGGATCGTTGATTACTTGGCGGGTCAATCAGCCACGTAATAGTAACAGTAATCAGTAAGCATGAAATTGGGGCCTAAGTCTCAAAAATCAATTTATTTCTCATAAAATACCTTTAAGGAAATTTTTATAAATTAAATCATTTATTTAAATAATTATTTCCAAAGAGGTGTTTATTTTCCATTACTAAATACAGTAAAACAATCGATAAATATCCATGTCTCAAGTGAGAAATCTCATAAATATTCATTTTGGATATTTAAAATCATATGAAATATAATTTATTTCTCACTTTAAATAAAATTAAAAACATGAATATTTAATTTAATATTTTCCTCACAATTTCCAATTTATGCAAAGTTGATGAAAATAATTTCCAAATTCACCATTTAACCCAATTTTATGCATCTAAAATATTTATGATATTTTAGAATATTTTTAGTAAATTTTTTGGCAGCATAACGACTGTGGATTCCTAACCTTCTGCATAGAATTTACAGTATATAAACCAGTTTTCAACCACAATTTTGCATGTTTTCAAACCAAATCATGCTTCCAACATTTTCATAAAATTAAGCTTGATAAAATATGCAATTCATTATATCTCTACAACTCACATACTTCTCCCTTACCTGTCTAACAAAATCGAGCTTCCCAGTTGCACCTACCGAAATTCGTAATTCCTGGCTGCAAAATAATTTTATAAAAAATTATCAATATTTTTCCTCTTAATTTTAAGCCACTAACTTTCATAAAATGCAGCCACTAATAGTATAACATATGTGTAACCAGTATAAATTACACTGGTTCTAAAACTAAACTTGCTCGTTTTAGCTCCTTTTTGGGTTCCGATTTCACCGATCTTTCTCTTTCGATTTCTACAATCATTTCTATTATCAAACCATAAAATACAGCATGAATTCATGCTCAAAAATGCCTTGGCTGAGACCCTCATTATGGCATACATTCATGATTTTCAATCTTTTCCATGCTTTATTGTTTTCAACCTTTAAGTCCTTGCTCACGTGATTATATCCTATCATTTTCTTGCATGAAACCATAAGGTAGACCTACTTTCTCATGCCAACCGAAGCCCCTCTTCAATGGCTCATTTTTTATTTTTAACCATTTCATGATTCTAAGCTTTCTATTCATCTTATTCATGTTGCTTTAGCCATTTCTCACCATTTTTGTATAATTTGCAGCATGATTTCCCGTTGACTCCCACCTACATCGAAACCCCATTTTATCCTATCTTCATGTTCTAAAAAGATTCATCTAAAAACAATGCTAGATCCATGTTTATTATGTTGCAAAACATAGGAATCTACCATTGAATATTAAGAAAACCTTGAGAACATATAAAGCTCACCTTGACCGAATCAACACTGCTCCAAAAGAGAACAGTTTCTACTTCACGTCAGCCCCCTTTTTTCTTGGTTCTTATATGGTATTAAGGTGGAGGAAAGGTGTATGGAGAAAGGTTAAATGATTGGATAGCAAGAGGATGATAATTTGCTAATTAATCATGGAAGAAACGAGAGAAAAACAGAGTAAAATGTGCAGCAAAACAAAGAAGTCGAGGAGTTGCAGATTAAGTCGGCAAGAAGCAAGAAGTTTGCTGAAGTTTAGTTCCATTTAGTCTTCTATTTATTCATGTTATCCAATAAGAGTTTGCCACCTATTTACCTATCCCATTTCCTCATCATTTCTTATCTCATATAGCATTAAACGTGAGCAAAAAGGAACGACGGTGACTCATTCATGGTCTTGAGTGAGCATGCATACTTTTGTTTCCTTGACTTGTGTGGTTCCCTCATGTGTGATGGCTAGTTTATCCCAAACTTGTTTAGCATTTTCACATTGTGAAACATGATTATATTCATTTGGTCCTAATGCACAAAATAGTATGTGCATTGCCTTAGCATTTAGTTGTGCCATTCTAAAATCATTAGTATCCCACTCATCTTCTTTCTTTGGCACATCCGTCCCATCTACTTTCTTAATAGGGACAAGGGAACCTTTAACTATAATCCTCCACACTTCATAATCATTGGCTTAAATAAATAGCATCATTCTAGTCTTCTAATAAGCATAATTTTCACTATTAAAGAGTGGAGGCCTAACCGTAGTGTGTCCCTCCCCTACCAAAGGTGTAGATACACTAGTTTGAGCCATTAGTGATCCTTTTACTCGATAGATGTTAATCTAAATCAATCTCGAGCCCAAGCTCTGACACCAATTGTTGGCTCTACCGAGAGGGGATGAATCAGTTTTTCTACTTATTTTTGATTTTTCTAACTCTTAATGCACAATTAAAACTAATGAAACAACAATGAAATAAGTGCAGTAAAAAGAGTAAGGGAAAGAGAAGCAAACACAAATTTATAGAAGTTCGGCCAATCTCTTACCTACATCCTCTCTCCTTGATCCTCTTGTCAAGGTTTTGATTCAGCTCTTCCTTGAGAATCTTTACAAACCATTTCAAGGTGTGGTAAGACCTCTTACAATGTTTCTTGAGGACTTAGAAATCACCTTCTAAGCCTCTTCCCTTGTAATACTACCCACACTCTATAATAGTGGACCTTACAAGGATAGCTCACCCCTTTGAATAACAGAATTTTCAGTAAATGGGTGAAGAACAACAAGAAATCTCACAAATGGAGTTACACAATAAGAATTTTCAGATATGATTTTTTCTCTTGAAGTTTGAAGATTTTCTGAGTGCTTGTTCTGCTTCCAAACTTCATAAATGCCTCTATTTATATCCCACCAACTGATTGGAACGGTTGAAGCATTTAATGCTAATCCTCTCGTTGAAACCCTTAGAAACTAGCCGTTGGGCTCAGTTTTCGTGAAAAGGGATCGATCTGTTTCTTCCAGAATGCATATTTCTCTATTGGGAGCCATTTCAGCCTTGAAATCAATTCTACTAAAAGGGAATCGATCCCTCTACAGGGGGGATCGATCCCTTTTGTCTAGCCTACACACTGATGAGTAATTTTGGTATAGATTGATGAGATTTTGTGATTTTAAGTTAGTCCAAAGTATTTTAATTCTTTTACAAAAGTATTTACTGACCTTTCGAATTGAAATCACAATTAAAAGTTTGTTTAAAAGTCCATTTCAAGCAAATTTACATTGAAGAGAAAAACGTTTATCCAAACTTAAGTTTTTGTCATTTCAAAATGTGTGTCAATTTAAAGCTAACATTTTATTTATTTCTATACCTTCAATTCATCATTTAATATTTATTTCACCTCATACACACCATATTATAAATCATAAATCCAATAAATCCAAAATCCAAAGTGGAAATCCACATTCAATATTTATTTAATTTCACTAAATAATTTATTTCCACTATCAACGATTTACAAAAAATTATAGTGTATAGTATTATAAAATCGGGTCTCACAATGATGCACTGATAGTGCATAGCTTCTATGCACTATTAGTTAATTATAAGGTGACACTTCATTAATGAGCAAAGTCTTAAAGTGTATAAGCCCTTAAAAATAAATTTAAAAACTTTATTAATATTTTTTTAAGGACTTGCATATAAAGTGTCATCTTATGGTTAACTGACAGTGTATGAAAGCTATACACTATTAGTGCATCATATATAAACTCATTTTTAAATATTATTTACATGTTAAAATAAATAAATTACATATTTAATATGTTAAATAAATAAGTAATTTAAATATAAATTTTTGTCATGATTTATTCACTTGACACAACTACTAATATATAAGGGCAATATAATAAAATAAATTATTAGGTGATCTTACATTCCCTCAGCTAAACACAAAAATCTTAATTTCTTTTCAATCAAACTAAATGTAGAAATCTAATATTCCAAAGATTTCCAAATATACAGTATTTTGGCTGTAATCAAATTTTCAAAGATAATTTAATTTTTTGCTAGCCAAACACTCCCTAAAGGGATTTGTCTTGGCTTTTAATTCTTAAAAATGAGTTTTTAAATCAATTTCATTTTCTTTTACATATATTTTGAAACTTTAAATGTTGGAAATTAATGCCAAAATTTACCAAGTAAATTTTTAAATGTTTTAAATAATTCTATCAGAAAATTACTAAGTATTATATTCCAAAATAATTTCTAAATGAATTAAGACCGATTAAAAAATTATCATTTAAAATATGGCATTGAATAATAAAATACTCATGATATGGTTTGTGAAAAACTTGATTTAAATGGACAAATTTACACTACAAATCATACAATTAAATATATTTAAGTATTTGTAATTTAAAATAACTATATTAATTTAAATCTAACACCTTGTAATAATATATATTATTTAATAATATTATATTCTTCCAATAAAATAAAATATATAAATTTTACATTTCTCCTCAGTGCAATTAAATAGAAAGTGGAAAATCTTTAAAATTTCGCGAGCGAAGCGTTCCCTCAAAGCATTTTGGAATTCATATTTTATGAATTTAGTGATAAAAAAAATATGAATTTAATCTTATAAACTTTATTTTTATTTTCAGTTCAAGAAAAATCCAGTTTGACAGACAGGTTGGAAGCAACGTTTGAAAACCGAAAGAAAAATAGAATTTGGCGGCAATCATATTCGCAGGAGAAAGTGGGCGTGCGTCTCCATAACTGAAAATCCACGTGTCATAACAAAGACCCAACAACCCCCGGGGCCCGTATTGCACTGCACGTCTGCACAGTTGAGTCGAAGATGTTCCTCTCCTGTTTTTCTTCTGTCAATTGAGTTAGTTTTCATCCCTCTGTCCAGAGTGAAAACAGAAACAGAGAAAAAAAAACCAAAACCGGACTACAATCTGTCTATCTGTATGTCTGTCTGTCATATCCCAAAATCTTTGGTTCCTCGCAAATTTAGGAGACATTCTCACAAACCGCCTGCATTTCTTCCTAATCGTTTCTCACCCACTTTCTCTGTCTCTTTTTTTTTTTTCTGTAATGTCCTCCCTGTCCTTTCATTTTCGGTTCTTTTCTGTCTCGGGATAAACAAAAGGCATTCTTTTTTGCTGTTCAAGCAGTAAAGGAATTTTTTTCTTTTTAAATTTGTATTCAGAACTAGTTTTTGTGTTCGTTCTTGGGATTTTTGGTCTGGGTTTTCATTCCTTTTCTTCTGGGATTTGGCTCTGCCATCTTATTTCTCGTTTGTCTTCCAACGATATTAGATATTTGTGAGAAAATATTGTTCTTTTTATTTTTGGTTATTCCTTCTGATCAGTCTCCAATTTCTCAGATTTTTATTGGTTCATTGTTGACGCCCTTCTTTAATTTGGGTGTTTCATATCGGAAAGGTAAGAAGTTGATTCTCAACTAACGGTTATAAATACTTGGTGGGACTGGAAATGGTTGAGAAAGTAGGAATTTGAAAACAATGGTGGACCTGGGATTCCCGGAATCTATTCAGGGTTTCCCTTTAGTTTAATGCATCGTACAAGCGTCGTTTTCTTTTGCACATATTTGGGGCCTAACTATTCGAAAACAAGGGATTGTCGAGGAGAGAATATGGGTTGCATTTGCTCAAAAGGAACCCAAGATGAGAATATTAGCGAGATTGACAATGAGAAAGACTTCAACAACAACAGCAACAACAAGAAGGAATCTGTGCAATTGACTGCTCCTACACCTTCTATGAAAGAAGATTTTTTGGTTGCTAGAGGTGGCAATGATGGATCCGTACGTCTTGTATCCAAAGCGAATTTGGGGTCTGCTGATGAAGGAGGTAAGAAATCGTTTATTGCAGAAAGGCCCAGGAATGGTCATCAAATATTGCCAATGGTGGACATGGGGGCGGGGGTTAGTAGAGGTGGCACCCCTCGTGGGGCTAAAGGGGAGCTAGTTGCTGCGGGATGGCCATCATGGTTAGCCTCAGTGGCAGGAGAGGCCGTGAAAGGATGGCTGCCTCGGCGGGTGGAATCTTATGAGAAGTTAGACAAAGTAATTAGTCCTCATCATGCTTTCTTTTACATGCCTTTCTATAATCAGTTCATTTTTTGCTTTTGCCTCAATGTGGTTGTTATCTGTTAATACTGGATCAACTATCCTGAACATTGTACTTGCCATTAAATTTAACCATCGCTTTGAATTGGGATATTAGTTTTTTCATGGCCTTTGAAGTAATTTTACTGATATGAGGGCTTTTTCCTAATCCTTCGATAACTTGCATGTTTATTTATCTGCATTTGCATTGATATTCAACTTCATGAATGCTAGTGGAGTAATTTATGGAAGATGATAATACAGGTAAAGTTTTCAAATGGAGCAGGCATGAATAATTGGATTGCAAATTCTCTTTAAAAGTGCTAAATATGTTGAAGAGGTGGGCTGGGAAATTCTCTGGCGCAATGGTAAAAGTTACATAGCCAGCAAATTTTTCTTACTGATCACTCACAGATGAGCATCTTTAATTATGCATGTATTCTTGTTAATCAAATATCATGGAGAAGAAAACCTGCGCCATTCTAGTGGAACCTCGCCCTTCTAAAATTCCTGAAATGATTCTATAAATACAGATCTATACAATCGTTGATATACAAAACTTGTTTTTTTGTGTCTGTGTGTTACAAGATACTACTAATTTAAATTTTCTTTTCGTTTTACAATTAGGTCCATTCGATTTTTAGACCAATAATTGACATATTACAAGGGCTTTGTTCTGGCTAATTAGCTGATGAATATGAGGGATGAATTGCAGTAATTGTTGGTAGAGCATAACATTTGATGCACGTTAATAATGGAATAGCATCACTATTTTAAAATCTTTTGCTTCTGTATGTTTCAAATCATCTCTTGTCTGCAAATTGTTAATAGGTTGCATCATGTATAGCTGTTAGGGCATGTCTCTTTTCTTCTATTGTTTGCTACAAAATTCTCTCATCTGAATGTTAAACTAGCTTGGGCTTTACATAACTTTGTTGCCCATACTGACGTAGTAAGTTGTGCATGCAGATTGGACAAGGAACCTACAGCAGTGTATATAAGGCCTGTGACCTAGAAACTGGCAAAATTGTTGCCATGAAGAAGGTCCGTTTTGTTAATATGGATCCAGAAAGTGTCCGTTTTATGGCTAGGGAAATCATTATTTTACGGAAGCTTGACCATCCAAATGTTATGAAGCTTGAGGCTCTAGTCACTTCAAGGATGTCATGCAGCTTGTATCTTGTTTTTGAGTACATGGAGCATGATCTTGCTGGGCTCGCTGCAATTCCTGGTATCAAGTTTACTGAACGACAGGTACATGCTTCTTTTTTTTGTTACTTATTTCAGGTATAATATCTTGTTGTGTGGGAATTAACTCATGTTTAATTGGGTTTATCTTCAACCTGAAATGTTGCGGGCTTATGAAACATAAATATTTCCTACTTTCCACTATTTTTCATTGAATTAAATTCACTTTGGGGATGCAACAAATTTATGTGATATAATCTACCAATCAAGAAGTGCCAGAACAATGTTAATTTGATGGAGACTTCCATATGCTTGTGCTAAACATACCTTATGATCCATAAACTTTTTATTAGGAAATAGTAATCTGTTAATTCTCATTACAGTTTTTTGTTCTTTCATTTTTTACAATGCTAATAGAACATCTTACTCATGTTATATCTGTTGGTGTTCTTATAAGAGGCATATTTGATTTTTCTGTAGATTAAATGTTACATGCAACAGCTGTTTCGTGGCCTTGAACACTGCCATAGCCGTGGTGTACTGCACAGAGACATCAAGGGCTCAAATCTTCTGATTGATAACAATGGAGTTCTTAAGATTGCAGATTTTGGGTTGGCTACTTTTTTTCAGGCTGATCAAAAGCAGCCACTAACAAGTCGTGTTGTAACTCTTTGGTACAGGGCACCTGAGCTTTTGCTTGGGGCCACTGAATATGGAGTTGCTATAGATTTGTGGAGTTGTGGTTGCATCCTTGCTGAATTATTTGCTGGGAAGCCTATCATGCCTGGAAGAACAGAGGTATTTTCTTTTATGTCTAGGAATATGTTTGCAAAACTGATTCTACGTATTGTTTGAAATGCACTTTCATTTAGCTTTATTTCTCTTTGGAAGAAGAATGCTAAAGCAAACAGATTAAAAGAGTTAAAAAACAAAAAATTTGAAACAAAACAAACCCAAACAAAATGTTATGAAAAAGTCAGGTTTACAAATAAACGTGAAAAAGTATTCAATTGAAGCTGCAAGGAAAATCATTACCTCTAATGAAAATGGTAATAATAACATTTGCTTTGAGGACTATTGATTTATCATGTGTCAAAATTTTCAGTGGCTTGATTGTGCAATTACTTGCAATAAATCACTGAAGTGATAATAGACACCTAGAATAGTGTGTATTCATTAGCTTGCTTCTGTCATTCTTGATATGAATATTTATGGTTTCTTTTGTGCATAAATTTCAAAAGCCAAGATAAGCAGAAAAGCCCCTATTCTGAAGTACGCTTGAGCTATACATAAAACTATGAATTGAAATACTAAACAAACACGTTGCATAACTGGAGTGTGGTCAGTGATTTATTGCAAGTAATTGCACAATAAATCCTGACGCAAGAAGTGCTCAACAACTTTCTTTTTCTTTTGTTTTGGTTTCCACGTTATTCTTTACTACTTAAGTTCATCCTTTTCTGTCTTGGTTTTGTCCTACAACATTGTGTTAGAAAAAGTTATTCAGTGCATATAGCATAATGCGTGCTATTCAGCACCATATTGGGAGCATTAACTTCTTAAGGTTATTTTGGGAGCATTCACTTCTTTAGGTCCTATACCTGCCTGTTGATGTTTCTGTGCTTGTCTTAGCAAAGAAGTTAATGCCCATTAGAAATGCACTTAAACTAGAGAGGCTCTGTAGATAAGACAATGTGATGTGAGGAGAAAAAACAAATAAAGGTTGAAAGGATACAGATTCTAATATTTGGAGTAAACAACGATTTTAGTTCTGTAATGAAATATAGCTTAGATTTAACTGAATGGAGAGAAAAGAATTCTTGTAGGCAACTATATTAGCTAGTTTGAGATTAAGGCTATTGATTAGGGCTGAGTTTACTTATCCTAGCTAATAGTAAGTTCTTTAGATGGATTAGTTCTCCTAAAAGATTAATATATGTATCCATAATTTTCCATGTTTCTTTGATGATCAATTATTTCTTCTTTTTCTGATTATTTCCAGGTGGAGCAAATGCATAAGATTTTTAAGCTCTGTGGTTCACCCTCTGAGGAGTACTGGCAGAAAACAAAATTTCCACATGCAACTAGTTTCAAACCCCAACGACCTTACAAGCGCTGTGTTGCTGACACTTTTCGAAGCTTCCCTCATTCAGCCTTGTCTCTTGTTGATAAACTCCTTGCAATGGAACCGGAAGATCGAGGATCTGCTGCATCAGCACTTAGAAGTGAGGTATTTGGACGACCATCTATATGCCTTTTTATGGTTTAGTATTTTCTACACATTTTGAAAGTTGAATTTCCAGCACGAATGAATTAATTTTATCCTTGTGCTACACTGTTAAATCTATTGATTGACTTATCGATTGGAATTTTAAAACACATGTTTTACTTTTCTTTTCTCTCCTTTTCAGTTCTTCCGAACAGAGCCTTTCCCTTGTGATCCATCAAATTTGCCAAAATATCTTCCAAGCAAGGAACTAGATGCCAAAATTCGTAATGAGGAAGCAAGAAGGTATGATATTTGAGGCCTTTTTGCTGCTGCTCTTCGAAAGCTCTTACCCTATGGATACACAAACACATGCTAGGCTTTGTAGTCACGTGTGCTCATAGAAGCAAATATGGATTATGAATAAAATTGTCAGAAAATTATCCAAGAGAATCCTATCAGTCAGTTTTGCCTCATGTATAACTAAGAATGTTTGTGAGATGAAAATTTAATGGATTTGAATTACAATATGGTTAATAATATAGAAAGCAGCTTCAATAAAGGAAAATACATATATTTACTAGCTTATCCTGACCATTATATATCCTAAATTTTTATATTTTTCTGGGCTTTGTTCAATTATATTTTTCTTACATCCTTTGTTTCATATATTGCAATTTTTCAATCCCATTGGCTTAACCATATAGTCTTATGATGCATACGCCCCATGCCGATGGATAGCTAAGAATGAAAGACCTGAATGATGAGATGAGCTTCCATGGTTCTCTTTTTCATCTTCAGAAAATTTTGGAGCCCCTATTTTTAAACCTGTATTCTCTCATGTAACTCCAGGAAAAAAGCAGAGGCTGTAAAGGGGCGAGGACCTGAATCTGTTAGAAGAGGTTCGATAGATTATAAGGGAGTGCGTACACCAGAATTCATTGCTAGGGGACAACCAAAGACAAGCAGCAATCATAAATATGACCATCTTGAGGATGGTGCCTCTGGCTTCCAAATTGATCCACACAAGGTCACTTTGCAGAATGGTTTATCTCATTCCTCTTCAATGATGCACCCTAGTGCGGTAGGATCATGGAATAAGGCAGGTTATACAAGAAATATTTGTGAGTTAAGAATACAGAATTCACTGAAGCCTCAGGCAGCTAACCCTTCCTATAAGAAAGACGATAGAGCATCATCAAACAAAGATCCTGCATTGGTAAATTAACCAACTCTTTCTGCCTACGTTTCCTTATTCTAACTGTTATTGTTATTATAATTTCAAATATCATCATCATCATCATTTTTTGGTCAAGATCATCATAATCATCATTATATACATTAAAATGAGATATGGACCTTATACATGAATTCATAGGCTATAAAAATGCCAGTTGCTTCCCATCAAAATTTCTTTAAGTTAGCTTTTGGCTTTCTGTTATAACATTTTGCTAGGACATCTTTCATGCCTGCTGAATTACGGGTTGACCAAGCTATATTTGATACATTTTCTAAGTTTGTGTTTTGTATTAGCACCTTTTATTTGTTTGTTCATCTACCATAATTTCTTCTGAATGTGAGAGCTAGATGTATGCTGCCAACTTAAAGTATTTGAGTTGCCCTGTTGGATTAATATCGAATCAACTTCTAAAATTTCAGTGAGCAATAGCAATTTACCTGTTGTAGTTAGAGGCTTCTTATGTTCTCTTTGTGCAGCTGTGCATCATATCCATTCAGCTGTTGTTCAAAGTCAGTGTATAAATACATATTTGATTCTTGAAATATACCACTTCTGTCAATTTGGTATGCAGAGAATAAAAATTCTTAATTAGGTACCTAAATTTGTATATCGTAAGATAAACTACCCCAAAGATAAGAATTTATTAAGCCCTTGGTTACTATAAGTTATGTCAAATTGCTTTAAGACTCAGCGAATAGAAACATGGTTGGAAACTATGTTTTTTGGCGGATGGGAACATCAAAATCTTGTTTTGATGCTGATATGAATTGTATGACGTGGGGATGCAGCTGTCTCAAATGTTTTTACAATTCTGTGATTGTAAAACTTACATCTAAAAATATGATTCCTTCATTCATCATCATTATCATTAGAGCCTTTATCTCAATAAATATGATTCATTCATTAATTATAAAAAACCTTAGATGGTAGGAAATATTAGATATTACATTCTTAACACAAGATTTTCACCATCAATATGTGCTCTCGTAAGCTGACAAGTTCTGAGCTCATGAAGTGAAATTCTTTTACAGTTGACTGTGTAAGTATCTGACATGTTTAGATGAGTTTTTGTACATTAGGTATCAAAAGTGTATTTTCTAATAGAATCTCTAACAAAGTGACTGAGCATCATTTGTACTGTAAATCTGCATATTTTAAGTTAAATCTTTGTTTCCTCTAGGCTCTAGTAACATTCAAGATTTCCTCAACTGTTCTTTTGCTGTGCTATTGCAGGGTTATGTGCCAAGGAAAAGCATGATTCACTGCTCTGGACCACTGATGCCTCCTGGGGGAAACATTGATGAAATACTTAAAGAGCATGAGAGACAAATCCAACAGGCTGTACGTAAAGCACGTCTTGAGAAGTCCGGAACCAATAAAAATTGCATTGTATATACTCAAGTTGCAACATAATGGAATACAAGGACAATCATTCTTGAAAATGTTCGCTCGTTGCTTCCTTGCAAGAGGCTTGCTCCGAGGTTTCCTGACTGTGTTTACTGGCAAGATCAAGTTGCAACCCTCGTATGCTTATTTGTTCATGAGCCACAGCACACAGATTGAGATGTTATAGTGAAACAGGGTCGTGAGACTTTCTTGTTCATGAAATTGCTGGAAGTTGGAGTGAGATTGTGGTGGGGATTTGTTGTTGGGTTATTTGGATGTAACGAGCAGGAATATGCTTAGATTCAGAGTATTTAAAAGATAGCATACGTTTTTGGCATCTGTTTTGTGGTGAAAATGCCTTCGGTTGAAGATGATATATCTTATAGCGTGAGGAGGTGAATGAACGCAGATAACATGGTTCAAACGTAAATACTTTGATTTACAATTCATTCCCTATCAATGAAAGCAATGCTTGGTATGGTCGCTAACAAATTGATTGATCAACAACGTACCCACTATTGACTGTTAGTGTTAAGCATTATTTCCCAGACGCTGCACTTAAAGTTGGATTTGACAATTCGGGTTCAAATTTCTGTTTTATAAAATTGTGTTTGAATAGTATAAACATAAAAATTTTATGTCAATTTATGTTGATACGTTAAATATAAAATTATTTTTTATTTTACATTTATATATAAGTTTTTACACATTTTAGCTACTGACTACTGAACTGGGCAGCCATCACAGTCATCAGTAAAGAGGTTATATATGGAAAAAGTACAAAAAAAAAAAAAAAGAGATCAAAGAAAGAACGTATGAGTTAATGATTTTGGACATTAAACTGAAATTTATTACTCTTAATGACTCCATGTTTAATTTTGCAGCTGTATTTCAATTTTATTAATTTTTGTTAGTGTATATTCCATTTTGTTTTAACTTTTAAACAAAAAATAACGAAATTATATCATTTAAAAAATATATTATTATTAATTTAAATGACATTTATCATTAATTTTTGGTCAAACTGTAAAAGAATAAAAATATTTACTTTATTAATGCAAATTATAAGAGTCCTAGTGTCCTACTTTCTGCAGAACAAGCCAGAAATTGCAGCAAAATAGTAGTAAGTATATGTTCATTTAATAGGCTGGTTTGAAAAGGAAGAGCACATTACATTGCAAAATATTGAAAGGTTTATTATTACATACAAATATTAGTAGCAGAAACAAGGAAAAACAAGTGAGAAGAGCCAGATAGAGAATATAAAGAGAAGAGAAGAAAAGAAGAATGAAGATCTTTCGACTAAAAAAGCCAGTTAATTTTCTGTACATTTGGTTTCATACACATCAAGATTCAACCTCCGGATTAATTTCTTACTAATTCTACAAACACCCATTACTTGTAGCCTGTAGGTACAACTAGATATCTTGCTTAGGCTTCCTGCTCAATTCTGAGTAGTGACCACCCATTTCCTGCAAAATCTCCTTCCACAAACTTTCCGATGAAGCCGCAGATGAATCTCCAAATATCAGATTAGGGCTGCATGCAGCAACGTACCAATAATCTGATTCAATTTCCTCTCTGAGCTGGTCCAGCTGCCAGCCGGCATAACCGACAAAGAACTTGAAATCCTGAGACTTAAGCACTCCTCTCTTCACCAGCTCTGCAGCTTCTTCCAAACTATTTCGAGCACCGAAACACAGGCCAGGAATCACCTCTTCAAACCCAGGAAGCTTCGATTTTTTTCCCACTCTTAAAAGAAACACACTCGCTTCAAGAGGCCCCCCAAAGTGCAGAGAACAATCAGCAAAAGTAGTAGCTAATTCATTATTAGTGGGTTTCATGTCTTTGATCTTCTTGTCAAGTGGTCGATTAATAACAACTCCAAATGGCCCCTCTTGTGGATGTCTGGTTCCAGATCTCAGAAGGAGAACAACCGTTCGTTCAAAGGTGCGTACTCCATCAAGCTTCTCTGTGGCAACAAGAACGCAGCCAGTCTCAGGCACTGAAAGAGGGTGGGCCCATTTAGAGCCAAGAGGTTTCGACATATGAGGCATCCCACCTTGTTTATGAGCATCAGACTCTGTTTTCTCTACCTGTTAAAATTTATGCAAAAGTTTAGTGTTTCTATGGAGCAAGAATTCTAAATTTTTCCAAACATTGCTTGTAATGCTTGTTATGTTCCTAAAAAGTCAATCAACATTTTTTTTTTGAAAAGACAGTCAGATTCAGGCTTTGCCTGGATCTAATCCCCATCTCGATTCTGAAACAATCTTAAGGGCACACTCCCCTCATCAATCTGGTGCATTTATGACTTTACTCCTAGAACACTCCCAACAAGGATCAACAGGGGTTGACAAGGGAGCTCCTTCCTTACCAACTGAACTTACCTTGTGGATAAAGTCAACCAACAATGAGGAAAGCAGAGTATAGCTGGCGTCATAGTGAAGGAAAAGTTAAACTGTTTTTTCCTCAAATTTCTCTTTGTTATGTTACAATGGGATCACGGAAGAAAGAAATTGAACCTAAATACCAGTGAAGATAGATGGCAAGACAATATCTAATCTAACAGGAAAAAAAAAACTCCTAATAAGAACCCTACAATTAAATATGCATGTTATGCTTCAAAATGCAGCTTATCCAAAGCAGGAGATAAAAAGCAACAAAAGGATTTACTAATATGACAAGATTCAACTTTGGGTTTGAGAAATTAGTCTATATCCGTATCAGTGTTGTAAATGCACAAAACTATGTTACATGGTCAAAGACAAGGCATGGAAAGAGCACTTGCCCAAGTAAAATAAGGAACTAATTTTTAATAGAAAATTAACATATACAAGACATTAAATTCTATGTACAGTATCTAATAAGCTTAGATTTTATGATTTTGCTACTAATACATTAAATAATTAAATCATTACATTGTTTAATGCGTTCCAGAGATCAAAATTATCATAATTAAGTAAAGTCATCAAAGAATGCCCAATTTCCTTCACTTCAGTATTCAAAAAATTATTGTGCATGGACAAATGTACATCTTATTCTTGTAAAGGGAGCTAATATTATCCTTTTTCTTTGGACGATTGAAAGAAGAGCTGATAAAAGAAATTAAAAACTTAAAAAACTGAAGGGACACTCAAGTCAGGTGCACCTTTTTAGTGCTTTTTGCTTATGGAAAACAAAAAAGATAAGGAAAAGAAAAAAGCAAGCCTGGGAACAAATGGCATGTACCTGATCAAAGGCACCTTGCCTGAGGGGGTATAAGACACTTTATATGACTTGGCTTGCACCTTAGCCCATTTGTGTGTGCCTTGACTAAAGAGAAAGTATTTTGTTACGAATATTTTCTATCTTTACCCAAGTAGGCATGATTTTCCTTCTTTTTCCTCGTTATTTCCAATGAACTAATTGAGGGAAATAATAGTTAAAGTTTTGCTTCATGAAAACCTCAAGTAAGTTTAGGCATGTCCAAGTTCAACTGTAGATTTGACAAGTTAGATTCCGTCTGTATGTCAGAAACAATGATGGAAATAACTTTTGTTAAGAAATAAATAAAAGATACATTTGGATAGTAAAAAATCTACTTTTTTGTCCTGAATACTTCGAAGGTCCCAATTGGGGGAAGTGGATATCTACAGATTTGCATCATGTAGATTCTCTAGTCATATTCAAAAACTGAGAAAAGCCATAAAATGGAAGTTATTGACATTGGACCTCCTAGGGATCTTGTCATCAAAACTAGAAAACAGTATAATAAGTTTAATAGAAGGGAGGAAAGAGAACTATCCAAATAATATACCCAATTAATGGAGAAGCAGCTTGTACGTCACCTGGTAATTATTGTATAGCATTGCTCTGAACTCTCTCCAGTCTTTGTTAGCATGATGGGACTTCTGAGAAGCAGAGCCATCAGATTTATTGCTGTCTGGAGAATTATTTCTTCTTGAACTGTCACGATCAGGAATAGATTGATCGCCATTTCCTGCATTCATCAGCACAAACATTCCAAATTTATGTTAAATTCAAGTTGCAGGAACTTTGAAATGCCAATAAAGCATCAGTATCTTACATCAAGTTCTAGCAGGAAGAATCAAGGAAGTAAGAGAGAGAGAAATTGAGAGGGACTAAAGGAATAATAAAAGGCTGAAATCAAGAAAAAGCTTCAGAGCATTATAAACAAACAACAGATACCCTCAAGTCCTAAAAACCCTACAATAAACTATGTTATTGTAAGCTTCTATAAGAGCACCCACCAAATCTAAATGAATTTTATCTGGTTGGTTGTGGGTTTTTATTTCATTTTCATTTATCGCATTAGTACTCTTCTCACTAACTTTTTCTCTTTTATCATTTTCATGAACCTTTGCTTATTTAAGAAGTATGGAGAAAAAAGGAAAAAGAAAAAGAATCGATACACTAACTTCCTACATGATTCAAGATAGAGATAGTGACTTTAGATTTATCAAGAAAAACAAGTGCAGTGTCTATTTTCAGATAAACTACCATGCAAGAAAGGATTTAATATTTAATACAGCCCAGTGGTCTGGATCAAACTTAATGTTGAAAGAGAAGCAAAATGTATTAAAAAAAACAGCTTGGATGAATAAGTCGTAAATCAAGGAAATATATTTTCCCCACAAATGAGAATAAGAGCCACCCCAGATTTCTAGACCAGAATCCATCAAATGATCTCCTCCTTTTGACCAAACACCAAGCAGCCTTGTCGAATACTCATCCTGCCCAGAGTCTTTGCAAAGTATGCAGTAGAATGGTATCAATGGTTAAAGAAATTTGAACACTATAAAACAAAAACAGATGATGTCCCAGTGCGTGAACTACTAGCTTTTCTATAAAAGTGAAACAACCAACAATTGAAGCCGCATTTGTAAGGAACTACAAGGACAGAATAACAAAGGGTCTAACTATCAATTATAATTGAACCAAAACAAGCTATAGACAAAGCTGGAAATAAGAAAAGAGTCCAACATCTAGGAGTAAATAACTTAAAATGTAATACAATAGCATTACCTGTGGCAACCAGAAATATCCCTTACAACAAATTGACATCTCAATTAGCACAAAACAATTTCGCAGTTCAGTTAAGACTGAAGTGTATATCAAATGGCTAATCTTCCATTTCAATTCATCTCACTCACTATCCCTTAATGTTCAACAATCCCAATGTCTGAACCAATCATACTTAAACACGTGTCAGCAACAACAAGTAGCTTAAAAAACACATTTATATAAACTACAATTATACATAAAACATGTGACCTGAAAAAAGAAAATCAAAAGCTGGGATTCTTTCTCCAAAATTTGCACCAAAAAAGGGTTGGGGAAGGCATACCAGAAGAAGAAGACGAAGAGGAATTATCGTGATTATTCTTCTTAGCCATAGCTTTGATGGTGAAAGAACGAGAGGCAGATAAGGAAACGCATCGCCTTGAAACCCTGATCTCAAAGACTCCGTGTTTTCCAATCTTCCAGGAATTGGGTCTGTCGGAAATCGAATTCCCTTTGAACAGCAAAGCCCCAGCTCCAGCAGCAGCCGGAGGATTCCCAGTGTTTGCGTTCTTCACGTGGACTGCCCGCAGATCCATTTTTCCCGAGGGAAAAGACAGGCACCAGATTTTTTTTCTCTTTCCTGCGCGAAGGAAAAACAGTTCCGTTTGCAAGAAAAAGAAAATGATGGAATGATAGAAATTTGACAGACAATAGAGAGGAAAATGAAAATGACTCTTTGGCTTTGGCCTTGTGATTGGGGAGAGAATATGCTACTTGCTAACCGAAATGTTTTTTTGTTAGATAATTAATAACCAGAAAGAAGAGACTTTATTTCGTTGTCTGTAATTTCACTGAAAAGTAGTCGATTACTTAAACACTTATATTTTTAATATTATTATTAAATACATTATCAATTAAATTTTTAAATTTTACAAATAAACAGTAGGACCATAACATTTTTTATTTTTTTAATAAGATATGTGTCATTATTTTAACATTATTTTTGAAGTTTAAATATTCCACTTACAGTAAATTGAATAATTTTCCTATAATTTAAAATATTTTTAATAAAGATGACTCAATATTATCAATAAGAGAACATTACTTTATCATTTTAATACGAGTTTGTCTATGGTAAATTTGCAAAATATTCATATTACTGTAAAGTCACGAGATCTTATGAGATTTTTAATATTTCATAAGAAATTGAATAAATAATAAAAGTTAAAAAAAAGTAAATAACGTTTAACATGTTAATAGGTAAATTTTAATTTAATAAAGTATAATGTAAATTAAATTTTCATCCTCTAAAAAGGCAACAAGATATTTAAATTACATTTTTATCCTTTCAAACTATGAAAGCAAATTATCTAATATATTAAAATTTATAGTTTTTTACTTTAGATTATACACTATGCAATCCATACTAATTTAGAGAGAGAAAATTAAGAAAATAGAATGTTTTTAGAAAGAGTATTTAAGATTTATCTACCCAGAAAAGGAGTGTTTATAGCTTAAATACCTTAGGGTAGTCGAATTTCCATGTAAGGCTTTTGACTGCCTAAGTTCATTTATAAGCAAGAATGCTTCTGGCTTCAAGGAAGTCGACTGTCTTGATGCCACAAGCATTCTAGCATTAAAATTTAATAGGGCAATCGAATGCCATACTTGGGTATTCAACTGCCCTATTAAAAAGTAATGCCTTTTACACTTATTGTCATAAATTTTATGGTTAATTATCATAGATTTATACTTTTTATAGTGTTTTTATGCTTATTTTCATCAAATTTATGATGAATCACATTAATTTTATGGTTAATTATCATATAATTATGCTTTTTATCGTATTTTTACGAGTAATCTCATTAATTTTATGAATCACATTAATTTTATGGTTAATTATTAAGGTTTGTATATGATGCACTGACAGTGTATAGTTTCTATACACTGTCAATGCATCAGAGGTTGACACCTTATCAATTTGCAAATTCAAAAATATGCCAAGCCCTTACAAGCAAATATAAATTAATTTTTTTAATTTGCTCATAAGGGCCTATTAATGAGGTATCAACTTCTGGTGCATTGACAGTGTATAGAAACTATACACTGTCAGTGCATCATATATAAATCTTAATTATTATAGATTTATGTTTTTCTAGAGTTCTTCTTTTGTTATAAAACCTTGAGCTATGATTGGGGGAAGAGTTATAGTAGAAATACCAATTGCTAGAGTGTTATTCACATCAAGATTTTCAGTAACTCCAAGACCAGGTGCATCAATTGAGTTTTTTCTATTGCTATTACAAGTGTTTTCATTCCCAACAGTAATAAGTCGACTTGAGAAGTTATGGCATTGGAGGACGTAATTTGGGAAATAGTCTCTTTCTACTTTTGCATCCTTTGAAAGCTTGAATCATCTTTTTCAATTTTTAAATGTAAATAGGGGCTTAGACATCTTGATTTCAATGAACTCTCCATATTTTTTAGAAATGAAGGTTGAAAAGAGTTCTACTCAATACAATCAATCCTCCTAGTGAAGTTGTCAAAATATAAACGAGTTGTTCAATGAGAAGATGATATATTGAAAACCAATAGAATAGGATGTGTTGGAAGGCGACGGAGAGGAAGACTAAAAAATACCCTATAGAATGAATATAGCAGCAGGTGGTCTACAAGGTTGATCAATGTTGAAAACAAGGTGTAACAAGGCTGAGAAGAGAATTAAAGAAGAAAAGATTGTAGAGAGAATTCGAAAGAATTTGTCTGATAGCTTGGCAAATTCTTCCTCTAATGATAGTAGAGCTCTGTATATATAGGTTTCAAGAATAAGTGTTGCAAAATATTAGCATTAATAGGCATGATGATGAGACGTTAGTAGTTATAAAAGAGCTAATGTTTGTCTAATAAGAGTTGCACTTGGAGATAGTAGAATAGTGAATAAATGAGTCTACTATATGTTTTTGGAATGAATAGAAAAAAACATTCATACTTCAGAGAAAAGTTAAGTGAAAAACTCTTAATTGTCTCTATATTTGATTTACCAAGTTAAACTCTCTAGAATATCCCAATAGTGAAGTTAATCCAAGAATCGTTTCCTATTTTGGAGTTATTCCCATTTTTTCTGTGAAAGTGCTATTATGTTGGTGTTGTTTCATGAAGGTTATTATGAGAAGAGGTTGTTCTATGAAAGAGCTCTTCTAAGAATTGTGTGAAGGAACTATTCCAAGAAGATGCTTGTGAGACATCTCTTTTGAGAAGAGATTGTTTTGTGAATAAGAGGTTAAGTAAATGAATTATTCTAAGAAGAGGTTGTTCATTAAACAATTTTGTTACCTGTTCTGGCTTTCCTTTACTATATTATGAAATTTAAAGAGATAAAATATTAATTTTCAAAGTCAAGTATCTACAATTTGAATATTGGCTTTCATTTGCTTCAACATTTTTGTTTTTCTTGGCACTAGTTAAACATTCATTCTCAGAAGACATTTCTTTAATTGAATTATTCTTGCATGCTTCTCCATATGATTCCTCTAGCATTTCAAGAATTTATTTTGCCGCTAAGAAATTAAAAACTTTGTTGAAATCAGGCGGATTCAAATCACAATGAAGAGAATGATTACTTCCAATCTAATCTGCACTTTTCTTGGTTCTTCTTCACTCTACTGACTTCCTTCAGAAATTTTCTCACCCAATGTGAGAGAAACCTCTATAGGTTTATCCATATACGCCAATATTGGTAGTTTTATCCATCAAACATAGGTGGTTTATTTGCGGATTGTTCTTGAGCAACACTAGAACTTGTATGCTCATGGATCTCACATCTCATAGCACTTGTATATCCCCCGAACATTTGGAATCCAAAACGATCTAACCCAAATTAATTTGAACTAGAATTGATTTTACTCGAAATGATTCAAATAATTTAATTTGACCTAAATTTGAAAAGATTTAATTTTTCGTTGATAAAAACAATCTAACCCGGAATAATCCAACTTAATCAAACCCATCCGATTGTCATCTCTGTCTAATATACATTTTTTATAGAATAAAATTCGCCAACTGATTTAGACACTACGGTAACTGATATAACTGCTTTTTCCCTTTCGGGATTTCCTCGTGGAATGAATAAGAATCAAGCGCAACAGCATGGGTTGCATTGTCGTAAAAACACCAGAAATACTTGCACCAACTTGAATATTCAAATATTGAGGCTAAGAACGTCCCTTGTGCAAGTGTTTAGGATTCAGATTGAGCATTTGGAGCAGTAAACAAATACACAGCAGACAACCTATCAATCTTCATGCATCAAGTCGACAACAGACAACCTATTATTCTTCGCTTACAGTGGCCATTGGGTGAACGGTTTTTTCATAAGATTTCAGTAATCCATGAGACAAGCTTGATCTGTCTTATTTACATTACTCTGAATATGGGATAAACGATAAAACACAATCCGTTTTAGAAAAAAAAATTACATTGTCGGACTTTCAATTCTAGAACTGCAAGTATCAAAGATCATTGTAAAATGAGAATACGAGTTCATTTGCCTATACAATATTATATAAAACCTCAACGAATTGAGTTTAATTTACATTGGCTAGAGGAAAAATAAAACCTTTATACCAAATACGGAAGACAGTTAACCATCGCCACAAACTTCTATAAACCTACCAAATTGAAACTATATGTTAGGCTATCAGAGATATGAACTGAACTATTTGATTTCATAGTGTAGGCTCGAATGGTATAAACTTGTGCTCAGCAGCAGCTTCCTTTAATCTTGAAAATGACATGACCCTGCAATCATGCATCAATTCCAGGACCCGGATATGCTGGCAGGCTCATAATCCGCTTGTCCAGCACAGGCCCTCCGATGGTGAAATGATATAGACTCTGAAACTTTGATCCTCTGAAACCAAGAAGTTCATGCACTGCAAAAATCGAAGACAAAAAAATCAACGTCTTTGATCTTTGGGCAATGATGGCTCTGACCTTGCAGTAATAAGGAGTAGCTGGGCCAAGAGCAGGCCTTGGATTTTTGTGTTACTCATGAAAGAGGAAGAGGTATGTTCTTTAAGGAAATTATCCTTATTTCACTGCATTTATCTCAAATAAACATGCAAATTGTAATGCCACTGGCTTAAACACCCTGACCAAGGATGTGATCACCTTATGCAACTACTGACAAGAAGAATGCATTATAATTTAGATGAGATAGTAACCTATCATCTTTTATGTAAAACTTCATGAGAAGACTAGGATAACATTTATAGTCACTGTTGATTTGGAATGCTAAGTCAAAATAAAGGGGAAGATGAGGAGACATACCAGGATCATCAAAGAAGCAACCAATTCCAGTCGCAGATATGCCAACTGCATGTGCTTCAAGGTACAAGACCTGGCCAAGAACTCCAGTCTCCCAAAACAATCGAGGATACATCCATGCACCCTTGTCACTTAAGGTAGGTTCAAAACGAGCCACCATTCCAAGGCTGAAGCAGCCATCGCTAGCAATGTCCTGTGTGGAAGTTCAGCATTTAAGTTATATTTAAAAAGTATGCTTTCAAGGTTTGCACTCAACAATAAAACAGAAAACAAGTTTTTCAACATAGTTTTTTCAAGCATTTTCAGATAAACTTCTCCATTCTATCATTCATATTTAACTACTAATATATATTTTCAAAATTTATGCATTGATGAACTGGGGATATTGTCATATAAACCTGTTTCTATCTCCCAAATCAAGCACTTCCCTAGCTTTTCTACATTGCTCTCGGTTCATGTTAGCAGGTCTACCATGGCCATCTTCCTTTTCCCCTCTCTTCATGATGATGTTTTTGCAGCTTTTTCATCAGTTCTTCTCAAGATCATTGTTTTTGGGTTGATTTTTCTTATTTCTTACTTTGGGGAGAGATTCTAGTTCCTCCATGGTTTGTTCCAATGAGAAAAATAGTTCCTCTGTGGTTCCATAGCTTGATGATTGCTAAATAAATGAAAACGTTGCTAACTCAGCGCAATGCAATGTAGCTGCTGCTGCTTCTTCCCGAGGTTCATCAATGGTGGAGGTGGAAGTGTGTGGGAAGAAGCAAGTAGGGGAGAATGGCCTGCAGAAAGTGGAATATGTAACTGTATTGGGATTGCAGCTGAATTTTATTAATGTGACAGAGGATGCTGTGGTAGTGGGAGATGTGGCTAAGGAGGATGGATAGAGCAGCTGATGAAATTGCAGCAGATGTGGCTGAAGGTAACCTGGCAGATATAGCTAATAATCAAAATAACTGCACCATTCGAACACACCTTTTTCATTGTGCACTCCTAGAACTAGCTTTGGAGACCCCAAAATTGTCAAAAAATGCAAGCTATTTTGCCATTCCACCAATGCCTTTGCAAAGAGTGATAACCTGTCAGAAAAACTCCTTGGGTGCCTAAGCGAGCACGTTTGGGGGATCAGGATGAGGAATGGAAGACACTTATTAGAAACAAGAAACAAATCCCTGTAGTGGCTCAAACTCCAGTTACAATTGAAGATGCAAACAAGTATGTTGCTATTGATCCTGAAGTCTTGACTCAAATGGAGCAAGATGATAAAGAAAAGCAGTTAAACCTGTCTACTGCTCAAGAGGAGGTTGAGTGCATTTTTGAAGAGGGTCCCATGATTGATGCGATTGAAATTGCCCAGTCACCTAAAAGGTCTCATGCTACAGACACTGATGTGTCCCAAACAGAAGCTTTTTTTTCTTGTAGATTCTCCAAGGAAATTTGGGAGAATGTTCTTCTCACTTCTATGAGTTTAGAACCTACGTGTTGTTCTGATGTAATGACCTGGGCAGTAATAAATTTGAAAGGAAAATGATCCTTTCATAACACTGTGATTCGAATGGCTTGGACAGCCTCTATTTACTATATTTGGAAGGAAAGGAATGTAAGAAAGCATACTAGGCAGAAGAGGACTTTTGAGTAGTGTTTCAACAAGTTGCCGCTGATATTATGACTAGATTTTTTTTCCTGTTTCCCATGTAATTACTAAGCCTAATTAGCCAAACAAGTTAATTTGTAGGTCTCCCCTTTTCTTGTGTTTTCAGGTAACAGACCTGTTCTGTTCCATTGATTTTGACATAAAACTACAATTATCCAAAGAAGAAAAAAAAACACAGAACAAAGTAATATGAAAGACGGCACACACCTGATGGCAAGAAAGGCGTTTGGAAAGCTCTTGACAATCACCAGCCGCAAGTTCATACAAAGGTAGATCATCAGGGCATCCCTCTGGTTTCTCCCACTTAAACTCGGGCCTGGTTGTGGTCTTAAGCTCCTCTAAGTGATCCTCATTCCTTACCAAGAAATACAATCCCTGGGGCAAACCTACCACTTTGTGAACAAACAAAGCAGCATGAACCTCAGCATCCCAAGAGAGAGCCCGGAATGGCAATGCTAACTGCCTTCGATGCTTCTCTCCCATCCCTGAAGGTAGGCAATGCAACAAAATCTGATAAAATGTTTCTCTTTTCATTACTGTTACTCCATCCATATCAACAGCGCTCCTTCTTTTCCTTACAACTTCTCTGACTGTAAAACCTTTGTAAGAGTTTGCGCTGCAAATTCCACTGCTTTGAAATTGATCAACTGGAAATTCTCCCTTTGGAACTGTTAACGGCTTTTTAACTGCCTCAGCTGTCCTATAAATTATGTCCCAACAAACATGTTCTTTGCTAAGCGAATTTGGCTTCCCTTTGCATTCCAAATTCGAAAATTCATTTAGTGCAGAACTCAATTCCTTATAATTCACGTCGAATTGATTGTTCCCATTAGGAAAAACAAGAATCAAACAATCCGGGTGCTCAAATTCAATTTCAGGAAGCTTCCCTTTGATCGGCCTTGATGGGATTTTAAGCTCCGGGAAAATGTGAAGCCCCATTAGCTTCTCCAAATCCTTATATCCAAACCCATCTAGAAGCTTCACGTCCCAGCCAAGCGTTGCCGCAGCCATTGCAATAGCTCCAATTGCATGGCCCACATCGTGGTTGCAGTAACGAAACGCACGTTCTCCGTATTTCCACGCTTCCCGCCAGAAAATAGAAGAAATTCCAATGAGAAATGAATTATCCGGAAAGAAACTGGGGAAAAATCCGGATGGGATTGTGGCTCGAAGCTCGAGGGAGTGTTCTTTCGGAGCATAATGCGCAACAAAAGGTGAATCGGAGACAGATTGAATTGGCGGAGCAATAAGGTAAGCCTCAGTGGGATGCAAATTGCCGCTGCTGGGGTTGACCCGAAGGGACCAAGTGGAATACCCGGTCGTTTTCCAAGCCGAAAGAGACAGAGAATCGTAAAAGAGCTGAGAGATCGTGGATTGGGAGATGGGTTTAGGAGGAGGAAGACAATGGAACAAAGAGGAATACAAAGGAGCATCAGCACTAACTGGAGTTGATCGTTTGTCTGTGGGAAAGTGCAGGAGAGGGATTAGAGGAGCAGAGATGTAACGGCGGAAGGGGTTGGGTTGGTTAGCCCAATCAAGGCCACGTGGTCCTCTGGCGTAGTTGGCGAAACCGTGCTTCGTTTGATGATGATATTTGAAGGCTTGAGCTACCTTTTCTTGCTGCACTTCTTCTTCTTGTTCTTTACTGGGTTTTTTTACAGATGATGAAGCTGAAGAAGAGGAGGTGATTGGGATCATTCTTCTGTTTGGCACAGAGGTTGAAGGAAGAATGTGGAAACGTGGAGAGTTAAGCGGCAAAGAAAGTCTTGAAGGAAGGAATTGTAGAACCAACATTTCTTTTAACTTTTAACTTTCTTCATTCGGATGCTATTATGCTTCTTCAATCTTCATTTCATTGCAACAACTCAGGGTGCGGTGCTGTGCAGGCTGCCTAGAACTGGCCCAATTAATTTCCTAAACGAGAAGCCCAAATTTGCAACCTCACGGTCACGGGCCACGGCTCACGGGTGCATGCATAGAGGTGCGTGAGTGCTCCGCCAGTGTCTGGGCGCCGCGCTGCACATTGGAGCGCGTGACGTACGTATGGCCCCAGGATTGTTGGTTGGGTGGTCGGGTCCGCATCCATAACCTGTGACTCAGCAATCCACCAAAATTTTAGTCATATCACGAGTGTAAATTAAATATCTAAACTGGTAAACTATTTTGATTTTAGTTTGAATAAAATTTGATTTCTTTAATTGTTTTGAATTGAATTCAAATTAGAATAATTTAAATTATTGAGAGAGTCGAAATTAAATATTTTACTATTCAATTAAAGTTATTCGTGAAAATTATATAATTTTTATATTTTTATACATATTTTTATATTTTTAATTATTAATTTATGATTTTATCTTTAATATTTATTTATTAAAAAAATCTCAATTCCTACAGCTCATCACTGCCTTTGCTGGTCATTTTATATAGGATTGCTATTAATATATATATATATATATATATATATATATATATATATATATATATATATATATATATATATATATATAAAACTCTCAATTCCTACAGGCAGCTCATCACTTTCCTTTGATGGACTTTTTATTTAGGAATGTTGTAATTTTCCTGTTCTGTTGCAGAGAGCGTACAAAGTAAGCAAAGCTGCATGCGGCTTCTTTCCATTTCCAATTCTCGAGAAGGAATTTAATAATTGGGGAATTTATCGTTATAATCATCTTTAATCCAATCCAGTTGGTGGTTTTGTCGTCTGCAACTGAAAAAGCTAAAGCGAAGTGCCCGTTATAATTATAAAAATCATTTCTGACTGAGTTGAGTGGAGTACCTGAGTGAGAGTCTGAATCTCCTCATCTCCTTTTCCTCTATTCCTGTTAAGCTTATTCTTCCAGGTACAAAACACAATGCCGCAACTTTCATCGTTTATAACATGAATCAGTGTTGTTCTTGAAATCCTTTCATAAATCACGAAACAATGGTTTTACAGGGTTTCTGCGGACATGTCAGGCTCAGGCATGGGGATAAGGATAGCGCGGAGAGGAGTTCATTACTTGCAGAAACTAAATGCCGCAAACATACCTTCTGATTTGATACAAGAGGGCCAAAATCGTGTAATCGATGCTTCTCTTACCCTTATTCGCGAAAGGGCAAAGCTTAAGGTATTCAATGCATATGTGCTACTTGATTCTCCCATTGCTTCTTTAATTCCTTTGAGCATCGAAATTCAAAACCCAGTAATCTGAAAATTTAATTGTTAGGGACAACTTGTGCGCGCTTTAGGCGGTGCGGTGGCATCCACCTCTCTGCTCGGAGTTCCTTTGGGACATAACTCGTCATTTCTTCAAGGACCAGCCTTTGCTCCTCCTCGAATTAGGGAGGCAATCTGGTGTGGCAGCACCAACTCAACAACTGAAGAAGGTAGCTGGCTCGACTTCCTTTCAGACTAACAGCTCAACATCCCTCTATGATGACCTTATTAAGATTTTGTTTGGACAAGATGTTATATCCATGGCATCATGAATGGCTATCTGCTCTGTTCTGTCTTTGGCAGAGAGATTTAACTACTCTGATCATCAAGTCATCATTGTAGTGGATTTGGCTGAAGTTTGGAATCTCAATTATAAAAAGTTCATGCACTGGCTTATTAATAATATTCTCAGTCTTATCCTTGGTCTTGCAGGGAAGCAACTAAATGATCCAAGGGTGCTCACTGATGTTGGAGATGTCCCTGTCCAAGAAATCCGTGATTGTGGCGTGGATGATGATAGATTGATGAATGTCATAAGTGAGTCTGTCAAGCTTGTAATGGAGGAGGTGAGCGTGTGTTTGGCTTCTTTCTTCAGAACTACTATGACTAATTATGACTGTTGTTTTGGTGTTTGGACTGCTTAGATAAAAAGATTTTCGATTTATCCACAATTTGAACTCTGAACTTTGTCTCGGGAAACAACCTTGTTATCATCTATGTGGTTTAAATAGGTTGAAATAAGTTTATTTATTGTTTTCTTCGTGCTTTTCACTGGTTTGTTGGTCTTTCTACTGGAACACTTTGATTTATGGTCCAAAATTTCTAACCAAAACTTTTTGGCAAGAGGGAAGATCATTGGTGTTCGGGGAGCCTACTATCTAGATTCTGGTTGCAATTCATACAGGATTACCTTTCTAGGACACATGGTTCAAATAGATGAATCTCAACTCTTTCAATATCGTGCTTTACAGGATCCCTTATGCCCGTTAGTTTTAGGTGGTGACCACTCAATATCATTTCCTGTTGTAAGAGCTGTCTCTGAGAAGCTTGGTGGACCGTTGGATATACTTCATTTAGATGCCCATCCTGATATTTATGATGCCTTTGAAGGAAATAAGTTTTCACATGCATCCTCTTTTGCTCGAATTATGGAGGGTGGTTATGCTAGGCGCCTTTTGCAGGTATCTCTTTTCTTCAATATACTGTATCAATGGCTCTCATATTTTCCTATCCAATAAATAGTTCTTAGACCAAATAATGACTCCAACTGGAAATTTAGAAAATGTCAGTTAAGTTTTGTGGAAGTATTTTTCTGATTGATATTGTAAGATCTTTATCTTGGATTTGAAGTAGTGAGTTTGCAATTCACTATATCTTTTTCTTGCCACATGCTTTTTTTTAGTTTTATTTTTTCTTTTTACCTTCTTTGTGGAAAGTTGTGTTCATAGTGCCTCGAGTTCTTCAATGAGAGAATGATGTAATTTCTTATAGGATGTTTTAGTCATTTCATCCATTGTGTTTATGTCCCTCTTTCCTCTATTGTTTTAACCTTGAGAGCGGTCACATAAACATCTCATCACCAAATGCACAAAAAGGGATGATATATCTTGTTTTGCAGCTAATTGGTTGATGAACTGTTATTGTAGGTTGGTATCAGATCAATAACAACTGAAGGGAGAGAACAAGGAAAAAGGTTTGGAGTGGAGCAATATGAAATGCGAACATTTTCAAGAGACCGCCATTTCTTGGAAAACCTGGTCTTCTCTCATTCTCTTCTTCTTTTCCTTAGCATTTTCTCGTGTCTTTTTGTCTGTATTTTTTCTTGCCCTTCTGTATCTTTCTCCTTCTCCCCACACATGGCTAATATGTTTTCACTCATCAACTTCATTGCATAAAATGTTTTACAAAAGTTAAAACGGATTCTTTTGGAATTGAACACTAGAAAAGCTGTTGTTTGGAGAAAACTGAAAGGAAAATACAACTTGAAAATAGCTAACCAAATATTATTTGACAGAAACTGGGGGAAGGAGTAAAGGGCGTGTACATATCAGTGGATGTGGACTCTCTTGATCCTGCCTTTGCTCCGGGGGTATCTCACATTGAACCAGGAGGTCTTTCCTTTCGCGATGTTCTCAACATCCTACACAATGTCCAAGGCAATCTCGTTGCAGCAGATGTGGTAGAGTTCAACCCACAACGTGACACTGTTGATGGGATGACTGCAATGGTTGCTGCGAAGCTTGTAAGAGAGCTGACGGCTAAGATGTCAAAATGATAAGTTTTGTCTGGATATTTGAACAAAAGCTGTGCTCAATGGAATGAGAAAGGCGTATGCCTTATTTCCGGTAACAGAAAAGAGATCGTCTTCTGCAAGTATTTCTTTTCTGTTTACCTAAACATATGATCATAGACTTGAATAAGTTAGGCCATTATTATGAAGCTTCACATTCTATCTGTATGGATCTGTTTTTCATCATAATCCATCCCTCTGCTGCGTGCTTGCTTATCCAGTTATTATGTTTCCTGCATATTTGTTACTATTTACTAACCTGTGCTTTATTTATGTTTTATTCAAGTATAACGTCTTACAAAATTATTGATTTAATCTTAATTGCTAGCTATGGTCCAATTTACGTTGTTCTTTCAAAAAAAAAATCATCTAATTCAAAAGAATAAATTAGTCAAATACGATGTAAAGCTCCAAAGGTATGCAAATTTATCCCTCCAAGTAACACTGTCAAAATGGGCCGAATTGAATAAATTAGTCAAATATGGTGTAAAGCTCCAAAGATATGCAAATTTATCCCTCCAAGTAGCACTATCAAAAGGGGCCGACTTGGGCCAAGGCCTAAATGAGCCGGGTCAAAAAGCTTTTTTAGTTAAATGGGCTTAAAAATGCAAGTTTATATCTGACCTTAAGGGTTAACAAGCCTAAATGGACCGGCCCGTATAAAAAATTAAAAAAATTAAATTTCATATTAAAATCCCATTTTTAGTAAATAAACAAAGTAAAATTTGAAATAAATATTAAACAAACATCAAATAAATTCACATCAAATCCATCAAGTCTTCAACATCATTTGAACATTACATATTAATAGTTTAACAAGCATAATATAAATTGTTTTAACAAAACTAGATACTGAAAAACATGTCTCAACCATATTAAAAATAAAAAACATGATAAATAGATTCATGTGCATCCATCTCCTCCAGAGTGTCAATCACACATTCAATCAACTCTTTTTCAACTTTGCCATTTACAAATATAAATAAAGAACAATATAATAACTCATAAGAATTAAACTTATGAATTGATTAAAAATTGTCAACTAATTAATAACATTACTTTCAAAACCAAAAATCCAATTTCGGATGCAAATGAAAGTTTTCACGTTCTCATGATTTATAGAACTTCAATACTTATTTAAAACACAAGAACCAATACCAAAAAAACTCTCTGATGCTATTGTTGTTATTGAAATACTCAAGATATCACAAGCTATACTTACAAGCTTTGGAAATCTTGGCTTATGTAAATTTGTAACTATGCACTTTTTCTGGCCTATACTGATTATAATTTTTTTTTTGTTTTGTTTCAAGGGAATATTTAGTAATCCGAAGTAGGGGTGAAATTTCGAATCCAAACCTTATAATATGTCATAACTCTTCTTTAATCACTAGTTTAAAAAATTATTGACGTTATAAGATACTTTAATCTCACTTAATCTAGTTGTATAATTTTGAGAATTATGGAAGTTATACCTTGTAAGTAATCACCTAACATTTAGCTACTACAAGTATGGGATGGTATCCGAAACATCCTAGTAAATGTAGTTTCAAAATTCATCAAACCTGATGGGTAAGCATTACAAGGTAAAAGAATTTATTCGCAACGTCTCTAATCTTATTTGCTTTGTAGTTTGTAAGCTTCTCAGCTCTTCACATAAATAGAAGAACAGTGCCTCAGGCACACAGAGATATCAACTCCCGCTTCCAAATTGCTTTTGGAGGTCTTTGAAGGATAAGGTGGCAGAACCCCTCCCTTTGGCCTTCTGTTGAGAAGGATGTTCTCTCCACCCTGTCATGTAGATCACCTACAAAAGCAAGTAATGATTGAGTTGAAACACCTCCCATAAGACATGACTCGTTCATTCTTTAATAATTTTTTTCCAAGACTCAAGCTAGATCTTTAATTTAATAGAGATTAGGAAATCCTACTTACCTGGGTGGTACCTGGGTGGTAGTAGATAAGTCATGAAAATGCTGGTAATTGTAAAACAATATATAATTTAATCTCCCTCTTAAAAATATGATGAAAATTTTATAGCTCGTGTTATTATCTTCTGGTCAAACTAGATTTGTTCCTTTCTCACCATGTTTACCTCATCTTCAGGTGACTCCATTGATTGGTCATGGGTTTTAGCAGTATAGAGTGGCATGGAAGAAAAGAGGAGAAATTTTTTGAAATCCATGTGGGTGGATTGAAAATTAGCAAACAATGAAAGGTAAATCAGCTATTCAAATCAATCAACAAAGATTATATGCCCATTTGTTCCAATCAAGGCTGTGTGCTTAACTAAGAAGGTGAAGCACTCTAAAGATAAAGGCATTTTGTAATCTACAGAAATTTAAGTCTCATTTAATATAACAGCAAATGCAACTAATAAAATCTTAAAGAAGGATGCGTTTGAGCATTTCCTTCTTTTCCCCAAGTCACTCCAAACTACCCACTTTCTCTCTTTGACTAAATATTCGCCTGTCAATAGTCATAAAAAAGCCTTGGTGTTTTGGCCTTCCTCCTCTCGCTTTTATATCTTTACAACCAAATCTTAGAACAACCATCCCTAATCCTCAGCCCTAGAGTTTCTTTCCTCACTTTCCCTCTCTATTCTGCACTCCACAGGCTGACATTCTTTCTACTTGTTAGATGGTGGTAGTGAATAGTGATGTTTTGTTTGCTTTCGATGGATTAAGGAAGAAACAGTTACAAGACATGCCAACAAGACAGAATTTTGGAACCAAGAGAAATGGAGGACGAGAAAAAACAGATCATATTCCAAGAAAAAACATTCATTGCTGATTCATTTACTAACAATAGCTTATTGCAACCATGTGCGGTCTGTGTTCCGCATGATGAGTTGCAAACTTTTTTACGAGAGATGTGATAGGTGTTAGTATCCTAGATTCGTGTAGTGCTCCTAGGGCCCTTTGCCTTGTTTGTCTGAAAATGAGAGAGAGTATTGAAGTTTTTCTTTTTCTAAGTTTCTACTAAATTAGACTGCTGAATTAGCTTTTTCAATTCAAGCTCTTTTACTTTCAGTCAACAGACAAATAATAATCCATAAGAAAATTGTAAGATGATGAATAACTGGAGCAAAGTTAGATCACAGATATGACATAGGAATATTAGAAAACAAAGGATTTGATGGTAAGTATATGATCTTTCTTTCAAATTATTGCCCCTGGAAGATATTAAAGCACTGACCTGGAAAGTTGCAGGGATAGTACCATCTTCAGCTGCAAACAATGAATCATAGATGGCTGCAGTTGCTAGAGCTGTTTCCCTTCGCAGGATCTGGTTTGAAGATAGAACAGATGAAAATTTAACAAGATTTAAGGTTAGCTATCTTGTTCCCTGTTTGAATAAGTATCACCTAGATTAAATTGGATAGACATCATTGTGCAAAAGTTGTCTTACATTGCTCCTTTGCAGCAGAGCATTGGTTTCGCCCATTGCTCGCAGATGTTCTATTAGATCCAAGGCTGCACAAAAGAGAGAAATGGTCTGCTGATGATGAAAAATAATGTAACAAATTAATCAATGTAAAGAATAGCAGAGCAATTAATCATCATTAAAGAGGGAACCTATATGGAGTGTAAATGTACATTAGGGTTCAAACCAATATGAAAAACTCTCTTCTGCATGCCACATCACGTTGATACACATTTCCTGTGACTTTTATTATAATAATGAGGAATTATTACAGCTAGAAGCATTTTTTGGCTGCAACAAATACCACATGTCACTAATTGGAAACTCTGAATGTCACTTCAACCAAATCCCATTATTTATTGTTTCTTAATTCATTCTGTCACCAAATTCTACAAGAAAACGTGAAGAAATTCATAAAAATTTTGGTATGAGCATTTTCAAAGAATGTCCATGAATGCAACTGATGCTGAATTTCATAAGAACTTGGTTTTCCCATTTGCAAATTGTTCAATCACTCATGCTAGCTCTATATACAAGTCTATCTGTTTAAAGCAATCCTTAAAATAAGTTGTAATAAACATGAAATTTTACACAGACATTATTCCCATGGTTGAGAACTAGACAATTTATATTTGATATAGATCACGTGCCTATTAGAACTGTACGAGTCATATTTCAAAATAGAAAAATGTTAAGAAGAAATTCTTACCACTCTTATACCTAACCACATATTCATCGACATCAACACCAGGAAGTGCAAACCCTGCCCTGGTCAAAAGGTTGCCTGCATCCCTGACCTGAAGAAGAAAAGCTAAACTGCTCCTTAACACGAGGGTGACGGAAAAATGATGCTCTTTTTCTTTTAAAGAAAATTGTTTTTGTTGTGAAGACTTTATCTTTCATATTAAACAGACATAACCAGAACATTGTGCAACTAAAATATATGATTAATTTAACTCAAAACAAGCTTAATCACTTATGTCCCATGTCAATTTTAAATCTACATGGAAAAACCAAGTTAAAATTTGCAGATTGTGAACTACCTTTCCCACGCGTTTCACTTACTTTAATCAGATATGCTTGGGTCGTTTCCCACCATTATTACCAATATTTTTCACACTGACATTTTTCTCCCCCTCCAACCCCATACATATATATATATATATATATCAAGAGCTTGTTTTGCTTTTTTAAGTTTGAAATTTCAACATCACCATTGACTTCAGTTTTGCAATACCATGATCAACAACCCAAATACGAGATACAACCTAGCTTCTCATCTAGGTTCATGACACAAAAGTTATTTATATATATATATATATATATATATATATATATATATATATATATATATCAAGAGCTTGTTTTGCTTTTTTAAGTTTGAAATTTCAACATCACCATTGACTTCAGTTTTGCAATACCATGATCAACAACCCAAATACGAGATACAACCTAGCTTCTTATATAGGTTCATGATACCAAAGTTTAAAACGAGATAGAAAAGAACCTATGAAAAGTGTGTGTGATAAGTCTGAGTGCACACACACATGCGTGCATGTCTGTGTGAGTGTGCCTCTCTGTGCATGTGTGTGTGTGTGTGTGTGTGTGTAATCTCCTCAAAAGTTTTACATCTCTTAAACCATTTTTATATATAGCATAGATATAGATATATAGATATGTCAAATAAAAGCACAAACAGTATAACTCAATTGTGGAATTGCAAGTGCTATAAAGTAAACAAGAATGAATGATAAAAGATACATAAATAACCAACTGAATTATATTATAAAAGATTAGAAAACTCAGAAAATTATAACCACCCGAGGAACTGATTTGAGAGAAAACATGTAGCAAGATACATGCCTGCGCCAAAGGTGATACCCTTGGACTAATGCCTCCTTCACGCTCCATCTGAGCCACAGTGCAAGCTATTCGCAACTCCCTATCCAAAAGTATATGCTATAAAATTAGAAAGGAAGGCAACACATGCATCAATGTGTAGACTAGGGTTTAATCAGTATGGGAAAAAAGAAAAGGATAGAGACAACTTTAAGGTTTCTCCTCCAAGAATAGCTGCTAAGAATAGGCCATCAGGCTTCAATGCAAGTTTACACTGTCATAAATACAATGAACATGACTGTCATTGACAAGGATATATAAGCATACCTGAATATTTCGCATATAATTATGTAGTTTAAATTTGAAACTCCATAAAATGCAATATAAAAAAGAAGGGCTGGTGGAGTAGGTTGCTGTTCTAGAGTGTCAACCGACCTAAAATAGATTATAACAATAGAAAAATGGCTTATAAATTAGTTGTGGCCTTTATAATTGAATTTTAGCACTCCTCTCCTGAAGCACAATGTATCTCCACCTGTAACTGTAGTGAGTTGACATCTCTCAATCAAACATTGATGATCTTATAATTATATGCTACTAGCTTGCACTCAAGATTCACATATGCACATAACATGCATTATAAAATATTTACCCTTCTTTTTAACCACGAATGCAAGTTCACTAGTTGTGGTCACACAAATCAATTAAAAACAGGATATTCTATTATTGGTTGATAATATTTTAGAGTAAGGAAGTAAAACCTTGTCCAAAGGAGATGAGATAAGAAAAATTAATATTTCCCAAAAACATGGACTGAACATACATGAGCATACATACATACATATATATATATATATATATATATATATATATATATATATATATATATATATATATATATATATATATGCATGCTCAAGTATATGCACAATAACTAAGCTTGTTACAAAGACCCCAACCATCCATTAATCACTTATAATTGCACCAAGATTTTTTTTCAGAATATAATTGCACCAAGAATGGCATGGATGCTTAATACACTGAACCATACAAACTACAAAGCACATACCTGTATCATGGCTCCTGGAAGATCATTTGTCCAATGGAGCCCTAGGCAACTGATTACCAGATCTACTGAACTTTATAGCAACAAATACAAGCAATTAGAATATGAATGAAACCTTCTAACAGCAAATAAAAAGTAAAATTTTCATGTGTACCTTTCTTTGATGGGCAGAAATTCCTCATCACCAACCACATATGATGTCTCAATATTTTCATTAAAGGAATCTGGTTGAGAACTTTTACACAGCTTTAACATATCATATGAGGTATCCATCATGATAAACTTTTCAATTGCACCTGGATACCAGACATTTTTCAGTATCGTTATGATTTATAATGGTTATTAACACAGGCTAGCTTTGATTCAATCATTCAAATAAATCATACTTCACTAAATATTTGCTAACATCAGTAACATATCTGTACAAATATGCAGAAAAGAAGGAAGATAATTCTTAACTTGATTTATAAACAGCTATTTGCATGCTCAAAGTTTGCAAGAGTAAATACTAAATGGTGAAAAGGAAAAACCATATTTCATTAAAAGGAGCAAATGGTGGCTCTAAATCAGGCACAATAGTTTGGTATAAAATTAAAATCAAACTTTTTATTACCTTTAAAATAAATATTTTAATTTATAGCCTTCAAAAATATTTTTTTTGCTTTTGTATCCAAATCCACATATTACTTTTTTTTTCTTCCAAAAGCCAAAGAGGAAGTAGCAAAATCAACAATCAAATGCAGCTCAAAAATAGATTCCAGAAATAAACATGCACCCTATAACTATAAGAATAAACTAAAATTAAGCAGATTATAAGAAAAATTCTAGGATGGGAATCTGCGGAAGTTACAATCCCGTGCCATAACATAGCAACAGCCACCTCATATAATAAAGCCTTAATCATTAAAACAGTCATCACACACAAACAAATTGTATACTTTATTTGCAATTGGCTTTTAGTCTGCTAAAAATCATTGAGATTTCTCCTTGATTTCAAATGGGTGTTGTAAAAGATTTATCTAATTGAGAAGCAAGAAACTTAACCATGAAGAAACAGAACATAACTAGAATCATACTAATAACATATTTCTAACAAAAAACATTTACGACAGGCAAAGAAACCATATGTGTTCATTAGAAAGAAAAACATCAATCACTTCAACAACTTTCTCTAACTAATTTAACCACTACCAGATAAAAAGAAAGCTTTAACTCAAATCTATCTTTCGCCTTTCTACCTATAGAAAAGGATTGCATCATTGAAATGATTTTCCCTCTAAAAGTTAAAAAGGCCACTATCCTAACCACAATTGAACGTCTCCTCTGTGGCTGGTTTGGAGAAACCCTATTATTTGACATTCATGAAGTTGCCAGCAGAGTTCAGAAACTCATCCCCGTCCTCAGCACCCAATAGAAATAAGCTCTAAAGATACACTTTATAATTCTTCAAAATACATGGACAACAATGTATAACAATTGCCATGCTAAACAAGATAAATAGAAATGTAAAAACTGGTAGTAGAGGAACTTGCTAATTAACACACACCACGTCCTTGCAGCAATCGCCTCACAGCTTGTAGAGAACCTCCCAAACATAATGCCGTGGGAAATGTTTTCTTGCAGTCCTACAAAAAGCATACACGTCACTGATTTTTCACAATTATACTATTCTATTCAGTATTCCAAGGAAACTCCTTCTAGTTGTTGCTTTTGCAGCTTGCTTTTGTTTCTTCTTTCGTTACTTCTTAAAAAGTTGCTCAAAGCAATAGGTAAAGGACAGAAAATAAAATCATAATTAATTAAAAGGGGCAGATATATAAAATGCAATGCCGATTCTAATATAACCTTTTATATAAAAGTAAAATCGTGCATTTTTTCTAAAAAAATAAATTTTATATTTTTCAAAATTATTTATATTAACTAAAAATAGAAGAAACTTTTTTGCTAAATAAAATGGTGAGCAAAAGCAAAGCAGACAACAACCTCCAAGCGATCTAATAGATTCTCAGCTACAGCATGTACAAAGGAATCATCAGGACGCAGCAACCATGCAGCTCGATCACGCTGCCAACCAAAATCAATCATCTCTTATTGATTAAATAACAACTATTAGACTCATATAAATTTGAAAATAGTATTACTTGTTTGCGTTTGAGGCGGCGATCGAAGATCTTGACTTTAGAAGGATTGTTTTGAAAGGAGTCGCCAGTGTCATAGTCTGCAGCAGAGAAGGAAGCTGATGACATGAAAGAATGATGGGGTTTAGCTCTTGCTCTTCTTTGTCTTCTCCACATAGAGTAACTTGTCCGATAGAAAAGGGAGCTCCTCATTCTTCTTCTTTCGTGTAAATGTGTTGTGACTAACAAAAGGAAGGAAAACCAAAAATGATCAATTTACATTTTGCATCCTTGTGTTTCCTTCCAAAATCCTTAACTACAATGATGGTTTAATAAATCCTACTTTATTTATCTCTCACACACATGTTGTCGAACAATGACTATGCAATATTAATTTAAAATGGATGAGAAATAGGAACCTTGACTTGAGGAGAGACAAGTCTAGGGGGCGGAGCAAACCAAGCCTTGAGAAATGAGTGGGCGGGTGGGTGTAGGACTGTAATCAAGGCGAGTCCATACAGTCATATGCTCGAACTCAAGCTTGACTCAAAAATTAAAATTTGAAACCATAATTGCACTTCATTTCAAGCTCTCTTCCCATTCAAAAAGATAATATAACAGAAGGAAGCTTGAAAATTCCTAAAACTTTGAACCAACTAAACTTTCCCAATCTGTTTTCATCTCACCTTCACATCCACTTTTCCTTAACAACAAAACATGAGAGATATCCACAAAGAACTAAGTTGACACTCACGAAGGAGGTCATATCGAGGTGTGGAGCCGACCACCGATGGGCATGCTGGGAAGAAAGGGAGAGAGAAAAGGGGCGCTGGTGGCGATCTAAGAGAGGAAGTGGCGCCCGTTGGTGTGAGGGAACGGAGAGATACAAGGAAATTGATCAATTTCAAGGGCGTTCTAAGATATTTTTTTTTTCCAAATCATTTTCACCGTAAATCACTTCACTTAACGAATTTAACGGATTTACGAGAATATAAGTTTTTATATTGCATTAGAAAATATAAGTTTTTTGATTTAATTGAAAAACAGTAAGATTGTTAAATAATATATTTTATTATAATGTTTTTTTCTTTATTAATTGATGTAAATAACACTTAATAAAAATAATATTTAAATCAAATGTTTATTTATTTAAGAAGTTTATTTATTTATTTATTTAACATATTTTACCTCTTTGTTTATAGTATTTTAACATATAAATTATTTTATTTAACAATTTTAAAAATTTAATTAATGGTTTAGATTAATTATACTTAGTCTAAAAATTATTATTTTTTGATCTTATAATAAGTCAAAATATTTAAACTTACTATAAAAAGTTTCATAAGCCCTAATTCAAGCAATCTCACAAAAAATGAGAGAATAGACATTTAACTAAACTAAAATCCTACCCCGTTTCGCTTGGGAATCGAGATATTTCTTCAAATATTTAAAAAATGTTTTTTAATCAAACTAATGTTTTAAGAAGAATAATTTTAAATTAAATAATAATAGAAATAATATATTAATAAATAAAAAATTAATTATTTTAAAATATTATGATTTTTAATTTTTGATATCTCAAAATAATTTAGTTAAATAATCATTTTATTGTTCTTTATTTTATAAAACGATTTCATACATTTAATTTATGTCAAAAAACTAAATATTAAATAAACAAAATAAAATTATAAGAAAATAAATTATTTGGAGTTCAATCGAAGTTAATCCAATTTAATTTGTACAAGTCGAATTCAACATTCCTTCCCTTTCTTTTTCTAATCCAACCCAAGCATCAAACACTTTTATCATTTTAAAACACTTGTCAATTAGAATGCGAGAAATTCTATTTGTACCTCACATTTTACTATTCTTACCCCACTCAAACAACCTTCTTAACTAAAAGACACTTTTAACCTTACATTTAGTAGCCATCTCCTTCTTCCTTCTTCCTCCTCTTTCTCTTCTCCTCTCCTCCGTCCTTCTTCCTCCTTCCTGGTCGAGGCTACTGCTTAGGTAATTTTACCTCTGTAAATTTACTAGGGAAAGGGGAATGCGCCACCTGCGCAGGGCTGCGAGGCCTCACAAGGAGGCTTGCGCAAGGACAACTTCCTCGAGCAAGGGCACTTGCGCGAGGCAAGTTTCCTCACGCAAGGGCACTTGCTCGAGGATAGCTTCCCCGTGCAAGGGCATTTACTCGAGGACAGCTTCCCTGCACAAGTTCACTTGAGCGAGGCAAGCAACCGTGCGCAAGTTCCCTTGCTTGGGGAAAGCTTCTCCACGTAGTGCCTCGCACCTTTGGGCGAGGTCTTATGTGAGCTGGGGCTTGCACAAGGGTCTTTACGCAATTGTTTCTGGTTTTGACTTTATGCAAGCTTGGTTTTTATGATTTTTGATTTCATCATTTGACTGAAGTTTATAATTATACAGACTATTGCCACCATCTCCCTTCGATTGCTGCCATCAATTTCTACAAGCTATTGCACTGTAGGACTATTGTTACCAGGTATGTGCTTAATGAATGTTAATTAACGATAAACTTAAAGTTGCGCAATTAAGAATTTGCTATGTTCTATTAAAGCATTCTCAGAAAGATAAATAATGTGATATATTGTCTCTTTCAACAAGAAGATAATGCTTACACTTCACCTTCATATATGTATACACTTGACAAACAGGAAAAATCTTGATTAAATCAAAGTAGATATCAAAAAAAATATTTATACTTGTCGTGATGTACTTATTTGAGTTCTAAGTTCATAGATCTAAGGATCAATTTTACAAAGTAAATATATATTCAACAAAATAAGTAATCAATGATGGAGTTGAGTGACTAACAAAAATTTTCTTTTATTTATATTTGCTTACAATGTACACACACTTCACACTATTATTTCTCACTTACTCTCACTTTGCACTACACACACCTCACGTCACTCACTCACACTTCCACTCACTTGTACACTCTTTGCTTCCTCACACACTTGCACTCAACTATTGCACACACTCTTCACACTTTGCTTACACCTCTCTAACACCTCTCTATTAAATCAAGAAAATTGCAATATGTTTTTTCAAAACACAGTAGTCAAAGCTAAATAATAGGTATTCTATAGTGTATAAGTGAGTTTTGAATAAAATCAAGAATGTTAATAAGGAAGAGATATTGTTAAATGCACTTAGTGCCTTGGCTTTTAATTTGTTTTATAATAATTTAAATATTTTTCTTTTTCAGACATGGCATTAACACGAGGTGGAGGTTCATCTCAAGGAAGACGACAGTGGCCTACCGGCTTTGAGAGGAGACAACAAGTTAGTAAATATCAGGCCGAGCAAGCTGAACAAGTTGAATTTGTCGAGCAGGTTGAGCAGCTAGATTCAAAGTATGCAGAGGAGGAAGTCGAGCCTTGTCCTGGAGGCCCAACTAATACCTTAATTCTTAGAAGTTTTAGATCACATGTTGCTTTTGCAATATGGGATGGGTAGGTAATTCTCCTTGCAAAAATTTGATAATATTTGTTGTTTTTGCAATATGTGATCACATGTCACTTTTGAAATGGTCTTATTGTTTGTTGTTTTGGATATAAGAGCGAGGCAATTTGAAGTTCCTTAATCATAGCAAGAAAATCTCTCAGTGGATCTTAGACAATGATCAGTCTCGTATTCGCTCCTCTGTTTTACAGTCCGGCTTAGGGAGTTTTGTTGACTGTAGTTACTGCACATGCAACAACACCATCATCTTTGCTTTTTTTTTAAGAGGTGGCAGCCAGAGGCGAATACTTTTCATATGCCTTTTGGAGAGATGACGATTACTCTGGACAATTTAGCTACACTTCTAGGCATACCAGTGATCAGGGGGATCGTATTTTGCCAGCACATCTTTGTGAAGCAGGCCGTTAGATTATTAGTACGTTTGTTAGGAGTCTCTCTTACAGAGGCTCAAGCGGCGACAAGTACCGGTCATGGTCCAATGTGACATTAGAGTGGTTGAGAACGAATTTTGGCAATGTCACCGACAGCTCCAGTGGTGAGGAGATAGTATATGCTACTCGTGCATACTTGCTTCACTTACTTGGGTGCACACCTTTTGTAGATAAGAGTGGATCGCATGTTACCGTATCATTATTGTCCTGTTTAGAGGATCTACCGATTATCAGTGAATACGCATGGAGTGCAGGTGCTCTTGCTCATATGTATAGACAGCTAGGTCTTGCAAGCAGATCAAAAGTGCATGAGATTGGTGGCTATATGACCCTTTTACAAGTATTATAATTTACTTTATCTAAATAACTTGTTAATTATAATTTATTTGTTTATGATTTATTAATGATTAATGTTTTATTTGATGTAGGCTTGGATTTATGAGCATTTTTCGTCGTTAAGTCCGAAGGTGAACTTCAACTACGAGGATAGTATGCCTCGAGCTCGACGATGGAAGCCATGTACTTATGCCCAGGATGTGAAGGTCTTGCGAGAGCAACTAGATGACCTTCAGTGTAATCAGGTGTGCTGGGATCCCTATGCAGATAGTCGAAGACATCATCTGTTGCCTCCGATCACATTTTTCACCGTCTGCTTAAAAGTTGGGGATGTCGTGGAGCCATATCATCCAGAGAGAGTGTTATGGCAGTGGGGCTATGTACATATCATACCTTCGAGACCTTTGGTGCCATTTAGAGCATGGAGAGGTAGTACGAGCGCCACTTACGATGTTGTTTATCAATTTATGGATCAATTATGACAGAGATGACCTATGTATGTCCTCATAGAAGAGAATAGAGGACGAAAGTGTCTGATCCTAGAAGAGACAGCTCCAGATTATATGGCTTGGTATGACTCCATTTCTCATTGATTCGTATAAAACCCAACACACAGATTGAGGTTTAAGCTCCCCTAGTCGATTCCGATTATTATAGTGCAAGTTATTAACACTAATTCCCAAGTGAACACAATTTTTTCATAATATTTGATTTGATAAAATTTCTTTTGTGCATTGTCTTGCAGCACATGTCGAGGGCAATGTCTCACATTGAATTACTCATTAGTGGCAACAAAGATGTGGAGACATTGACAAAGGGAATTTACGACCTGCATGACATAATATATGGGTCGTCAGATGCTGCTCCATCCTCAGCTCCTCTTCTAGCTTCATCACAGATAGCTCCTCCTCCAGCTCCACCAGTTACATCAGAGATAGTCTTTCCACCAACTCCTATTTCCTTGGAGACAGCACCACCAGTTACATTAGAGATAGCCTTTCCACCAGCTCCTATTTCCTCGGAGACAGCACCACCAGTTACATCAGAGATAGCTTCTCCACCAGTTACATCAAACATAGCTCTCCAACTGTACGTTTTTATACTAGGTTCAAGAGGAGGAGAGGCAAGGCAATTATATCAGATGCGTCGAAGGATTAGTGTATTTATACTTAGTGACTTGTTTTTTAAAGATACAGTTTATCTTTATGATATTAGATAATGTTCTTAAAATATACAGTGATTTTTGTTTATAATTTATCAATGATTAATGTTTTATTTAGTGATTTTTGTTTTTTAAACATACAGTTTATCTTTATGATATTAGATAATGTTATTACAACATATAATGCGTAAATCGATAATACAATCATAACAAGGTATACATATCAAAATACAGTAATATTTAATATAATATCATAGTTCATCTAAGTCAATGGTTTCTCTAATGCAACATCTGATCTCGACAATAAATTTTGGAATTCTTCGATGCGAGATACATATGGAAGCTCCCACTCACAGTAGAATCACATCGATACCGATGCCAATTGTATGCAATCGAAGGTATTGGTGCAAATGGATCCATAAATACCGGAAAAATAGTATTGTTAAACATATAAAAATAAAATACAAAATATCTAAAGTGTGGCATACATATCATTATCAATACCTCAACAAAATGTGAATCATTAACAAGTCCAGTTGCTATGAATCCATGCTGTAGTGGTGGAGGCGGTGCAGTTCTAAGCGGGAGATATATCAAACATTGTCTTGGAGATATCAAACATTGTCTCGAAGATAGATAAATGGACCAGTACAACATTATACTTTGTTGCTATCAAGTGACCCATATCGGGTAAAGTCATCCATTTATCATAAGAAGTTGGTATGTTGAAATATGATAATGTCTCTAACAATTCATCAACATGCTCCATGGATCCATAGAGACTAACATAATAAGCTCGAAAATCACATATCTCCTTAATCAAATCTTGTTGCACCTTAGCCCATGCATCAACACCTATGCCTAGCAACCTAGCTATAGCCCAAAAACCACAATGTCCATCTGACTCAACATCCACGATAGAGCGTATGTGTTGGCATATCTCTAAAGGGAAAGAATCAATAAATTTCACTTTATTTTTTTGATGAACTGGTAGCTTCATCCTCTTAGTTTCTGAATTTACTGAAACGGGTGTTGATGCGCTATCATGTTGAGATTCAACAATCTTAAAGTATGAAGGGGCATGTCGAGTTGATTTGTCTAAATAGCCTTTGATCTTAGCCTTCTCGAGTGGAGGAATAAAGAATGTAGTTGCTAGATCACCTAGTTCTCTTAATTTTTTCTTCAAGGCTAGTCTTCTCGAGAGATCACACGCATTGAAGCGTTTCACTATTAGCTCCCACTCAGTATCAAGATTCAACTCAGCCAAGTAATCAACAGTTTTCTTCTTCAAGTCCAACTTCAACCAATAAGGATCCAAAACGGATAAAGGAATAGGTTTCCCATCTCTCATGAATTCAGCAATCTCATGAGCATAACGCAACCCATATGTGCTTCTAATGATGCAACCACAAATAAGATGGTCAATGCCAGTATCATTTGCTCGATGCGCCTCCTTCAAAATTATATTCAATGCTGTCCTAGACACCAATCCCGTAACTCTTTAAACAAAGTCGATTTAAAATTATGTTCAACAATAATAACACTTCTCTCGAACAAAGCCTTTATCTTCATATATTGTAGCTCAATCAGGGAGTTGATAACATTCCAGGATGAATCAAAATCTCCTTGGGACGTTCCAAGGTGTCTCTTTAACTTTGCATGTGCACTCTCGGCTCTATATGATGTTCGAACAATGTTTATTATAATGAATAAATTGTATAAGTTGTGAAAATAAGAATTTTTAAACCTTGTAAACGTACAAACATATTTGTTGTAACATTTCCAAAGTGCTTAACTTTATTTGTCCAAGCAGCAATAAATCTCTCTTTATGTTCAATTAACCAAGTATCTCTTAAGTACTCGAGCTCTCTAGGATAAGAACGATAATGAGAGACCATTAAACTTAAATTTGCTTCATACTCATACTCATTTAAAGAGGATACAAGAACGCCCCAAGCTGACATGAATGCCTCCCACTTCTCCATGCTCTCAAACAACTTTTTACAATGAGCAAGTACATTTTTTGATATATGCCATCTACATAAGAGATTAATTGCGCTACGGAACAATATTTGTACTGCTTTTATCAATGCTAAATCCCTATCAGTAATAATGACAGAAGATGTTGACTCAGAAGACATCAAGCTTTTTAGCTTCTCTAATGTCCAAGTGTAGTTGTCAGTGCGCTCAGCCTCCAAGTAAACACATGCAACTAAAAAAGTTAGATTTGTACATGTTACACCAACAATCTCAAAGAGTGGGAGTCGATATCTATTAGTTTTATATGTACAATCCATAACTAATACATTGCGAAAAGCATTCAACAAATCTATAGCTGTTGGATGTGCCCAAAATAAGTCTTTAATATAATCACTTGACTTTTCACTCTTATGCCACTCAACATATTTACAATTAAGTGTTTCATGAGTTATTGCATCTGTGATCTACCAACTTTGTCAACCATTCTATATTTTTATCGTGCATTGTAGATGGTCTTTATGGTACTTACATTCTTCTCATCATGTTGTTTCAACATCATTAATATTTTTCTTGGTTTTACCATGGCATTTATCATATCACCCACCATACTTTGCTCTTGCACTGTCAATCGACCAGCAAAGGAATGTCCTTCTAGCTGTTGTGCAGCCAAATGATTATGCATCTCATATACTACTTTCACTGCCCAACTATCGTTCTCGTCCAATTTCACCCCTAGTAACTCGAATAGACAATTACACTTCTTTGTTCTCATTCCCAAGCAATAGAATTCATCTCTATTTGACTTATACGTTCCATACCTTTCACATACAAGTCGAACTCTAGGTCCTTTTCGAGGAACACCAACTTCCGATGATCTTATCACAACAACAAAACCTAAGTCTCTTCCAAGCTCTCTAGCCCATGTGATGAAGGCATTTCGACTATTGAAAACCTAAAACAAAATAAATTTAATTATTAGTTTTTTCTACTATATTTGTATTAAATCATTATATTAATTTTAAAACTACTTACTTGGTTAGTAGTAAATGCATCAGTACAGTCAAATATTTTTTCATGGACACTTTTCGATTCTTCGCTATACACTATCCTTTTGTCATTCTACAAATATTAAACAATGTCATTAATTATAATTATTATAATAAATAATATATTAAAAAATTAATTATAATTTTTGTGCAAGCGTCACATTTCAGTGCTAGTAGTGGCCTGAACAATTATTTCCGCGCAAGCTAGGTCGCACAGAAATGATAGATCCGCGCAAATTGGCTTGCGCGAAATAGGCAGCTTGCGCAGAACATGTGTAGAACATGCACTTCTGCGCAAGCCCGCTTGCGCGATAATATAACTTATGCGCAACTAAACTTGCGCTAAGATGCCTTTGTTGTGCAAATCCGATTGCGCGATAGGCGAAACCAAGAGCACAGAAAAGATTTTTACTTTTTCTTTTTCGTCGACTTCTACACTTTCAAGAAGGCTTTCATATTCTTCGTAGCTATCATAATAGCTACCTTCACTAAGATTTTCCTTTTTTTTGTGAAAGGCAAGAGTGAAAGGGGGGAAGAGTGACGACGAAAAAAATCACAGAAGAAAAAGCAAGAACAGAGAAGAAAAGCAGAAAGAGAAGAAAAAGCAGAAGAGACAGAAAAAAATGGGAGAAAAATTAACTTTAATATTCATAAGTGTTATTATAATAAAAATTATTTTTTTATAGTATAAATAAAACCCATAAAATAAAAATTATTTTTTATAGTATAAATAAATCACAAAAATTGTTAACGCGCGTAATGGTTTTTTGCAATAGCGCAAATGTTCTTGCGCAAAATCTAGATTGGTTGATTGAATGTTTTTTGCATAAGAACACTTGCGCAAGTGTTGTTGTGCAGACTTCATGCTCGCGAAAGTCCCCTATTCACACAAGTGAACTTGTGTGAACATGTGCAGTGCACGCAAGCAAACTTGCGTGAACACGCACCGTTCGCGCAGATTCACTTGAACGTAGTATGAAACTTTGCTCAAATTTCCTTGCGCAGCTTTGATAAATTTACTGTTTAAATTTTAAAATCGAGATGGGGTATATTTAGCATAACGTGGGGTGGGCTTAGAAATGCCCCTAGAATGCTTTGGAATGCTATTAAAAACAAAAGGATAAAAAACCCTTAATATCCACAGCAATTCAGAGAAATTCTTAGTGGATAAGTGTCATCCCTAAAATGTTTAAAATTCTTTTTATATAACGTAGGCATAGATATTAAAAACAATATACTTTCCCTTTCAGTGCCAAAACACCCCATCCTTTGCCAATTGAAAGTTAAAAAAATAATAATAATATACTTTTGATATGCATTTTCTCAAAATAAATTTTATTTTTTATATTATCCTTACATAAATAGGTTTTTTTTTATTTTTGCACAAAGTCATTTTATTTGTTGTTTTTAATCTTCACCAATTATATTTGTTTTACATGAACTGGCAAAATAAAATAAAGTAAAATTATCTAATAAGACTTTAAGCCTTAAATATTATTTCAAAAAATTTTTACAAACATATTGAAATATCTAATAAAATTTTTTAAACTTTAAATATTATTTTAAAAACTTTTTACAGACACATTAAACACCTTATTAGCATGGGAATACAACGGTATAACTGTTTAAAAAGTACTACATGTCTAATAAATGATATTAAAAAAATAAAAATAAATATTTAACATTTTTACAATTTATGAATGATCTAATTTAAAAATGTAGTTGCAAATTATTCAGTATTAATGATAACAAATGAAACTTTAAGAACTCAACTCTATCAAGATCTTAACATTGGTCTCTTCACTTTTATCAAGAAAATAAAGATAATTTGAACTAGTCTAAGTATAAATTGTATGTAAGGGTTTTATTTTAATATGCTAGTAGATAGAAATCATCAAACACCTTTTAATCTGCTCTTCATTTATGAAGCTAGAGATTCAGATTTCGCCTTCCTTTGCTTGGATAGTTGTGTAAGAGCAGCATCAATTTGTGCAAACACATTTTCTTTGGGGACATTTCCATTAACCTGAAATAAGCCAAAACAATAAGGGCTAGTTTGGAATTGCGATAAAATTAGTTTTATTAAAAATAGAAAATAGAAAACAATAATTAAAGAAGGATAATTTTAATAAAATAATAATAAAATTTAAAAACAATGATGAAAGGGTAAATTTCCCTTCCAACCATTTTTTTTTTTCGCATTGGGATCCAAAGATACTCCAAGTCATCATCTTGACACATTCTTATAAAAAAAAATAAAGATGATTAATCTTAACCCACTCCAGTAACCAGTTTTCCGGCCAAAATATAAATTTAGCAGACAACGAATTCACATTTGTAACCCAACACAATACCTTTATCAATTCCTTTTTGTTTCCGCTTTTAATTCCCACACGTATTTGTCAGCAATAATTAATCTTGAACATGAATGACACATCAAAATGATATTGTATCACAATTATGCACACTGATTCAACTTTAGAAAATCAATATGATATAAGCAATCAAATAATCCAGGATTTATGCACACCACTGTAGCAAAGAAGAACAACAAATTAAGAATTGAAGTTGATGACTTATAAACGCATATTAATGAGATTCAAACTAAATGCATCTTGACTTACGTGTATCATCATTCTTAGACAAAATATGAATTCTAGTTGCTTCATCTAGCAAGGGTGTTTCAGCTATTGACTCTTTGCCATCAGAAAGAAAAACAGTACATTCATATTCTGGCAATCTGTTCTTATTTGAAGTCACATTATTCATTGAATTAAGACATCTACTTTTACTACCCATGCCAGTTTTCTTACCAGCCTAACTTATTCCAATGCCTTTAAGATAGACGTTATAATCAAAAGGATTCAGACTAAGGAGAGAAAAAACTGAATACATGAAATGAAATTCAGTTCAAACAAAGAAGATGATAGAAACATAATGATGCTAGATAGGGTGGCGATCCCTAAGCGGGATCATTTAGGTATTCGGGGTCAATTGTACAGAGGGATGGAAAGATAGATAGTGATGTGACCCAAAAGGTATAGACTAGTTGGAGCAAGTGGAGAAGAACCTACAGGTGTGTTGTGTGATAAAAGAATTCCTATATGATTAAAAGGCAAGTTTTACAGGATAGTTATTAGACCAACATTGCTCTATGGTAGTGAACGTTGGGCACCTAAAAGACTGCATACACAGAAGATGAGGGTAGCAAAAATGTGAATGCTATGATAGTGTGCGGATATACAAGAAAAGAAAGAATGAGAAATGAGGACATTCGCAAAAAAGTTAGAGTGACATTATTGAAGACAAGATGAATGAAAATTGTTTACAGTGGTTTGGACACGTACGACGTAGATCTATAGATACTTCTGTTAGAAAAGTAGAGGCTATGAATGATATAAAAAAAAAGTAAGGCTAGAGGAAGCCTGAAGCAGACTTGAAAAGAAGTAATCCGAAAAGATATAACAGAACAAGAATTGGAAGAGCACATTGTTTTAGATAAGAATGAGTGGAGCTGACGACTTAGTGTGAGGTCATATATAGGTTCATATAGTTTACCCAAGTATTGGGATAAAAGCTTTGATCATGATGATGATGATACAAAATTTCCTATCTTTTCTTTATGTTACAATATTCCTATAATCACATGACCAGAAAATGCGCATGTATGACCAGTTGAGTTGAATTTGATTAAGGAGATAAGGGAGGCCAGGGTTGATGCTGGAGCAAGGCAATGGATCAATAAAAGGGAAAGAGAGGGAACTCGAATGTTAGAGATCAGAAACTAAAGGTAAGAGAGGAAGAAAGGTCAATTTTGAGCTTCTTACATAGAAATATTCAGCAAAGTCTAGTAAAATTTTAAAAGTAGTAGAATTCTAAACCTCCAGAAATAAAACCAACCCAAAGCACTTTTCTCAATACTCAACCTTTATCCTGCATCTATGTTAGCAGATTCATATGGCTCAGGATAGCACATATAATATCCAAAGAAAAGTCAGAAAACAAACTAACCAAAGTAAGCACATTCGGTTTTTCATTTTTACTAACTGAAACCAAAAGAAATAAGGGGAAAAATCAAATATGAAGGGAAAATTTCAGTTCAGAGGTGTCGATGTTAGAGCTTTTGAGATATCCAAAATTCGTTGATATGATTTTTTGAGAAAAGATTATAAGATACATTCTAAAATTCTAGCATAAACATAAAAGAAAACACCCTAAAACTCAAATTTGGATTTCAGAAGATTAAAAGCTTGTCTCCAATAGTCTAACTTGATCTTATCAAATTGTATCTAACAAAAATAAATAAACAAACCAAATATCTGGTCAGATTTTCAAACAAATATGGCTGGATTTGTTTGGATCTCTGGTTAAATTTGGCAAGATCATAAAGAAATTCTTGCCTCATGTAAGCTGAGAAAAGAGAAAGTTGCAAGAAAGTCCTAAGCGAAAAGTAAGCAACTTCAAGGAAGAAGTAATCATTAAGTGGTATTGATGAGTCTAAGAAGAAGAGATGTCTACCTCATGCTTTTGGAGAAAGTTCAGTTGAGACTTGAGAGAAATGAGAATGCTTTTATATATTATTTGATAATACATATAATTTAATTTTAAGAAGCACTCTCAACATTTTTGTTACAATAGGAAGCTTTTCCCTCTTTTACTTTTTGTATCAAAACCATAAAATTTTACCTCCAAATTCCAACATTTGGATGGGAACTTGCATTTGATGTCACCAAGCCAATACTCACTTTAAATTTCCTTCTTTAACAAGAAAATTTCTCCTACATTAACCATGTTAACCAGAATTTAATATTATCAAGTTATGTTAGAATGTATGAAGTAGGCGCATTTGGAAATTTAGGGGTCTTGTAGGAAACCTGAAATCAAAAAACGTTCGGCTTTTAATTTACAAATACTAACATTTGAACCTTTTTTAATTAGAACCAAACCAAACTGCATAATATTCAGTTCTTTTTCATTGTTTTCTGCAAGAACCTAGGCAAGCCTTGATTTAAATGTATTTACGTTATGCATGGGGCATGTGAGCAAGCCATAGAGAGAGAATTTAACATGCCTTGACTGTGATATCTTTATACATAGACAGTACAGCTTCCACATTTTGATGATGCGTGCATAACCGCAACTTCGCCTAAAAATGAAAATAAGATACTTCACCTGGTCAATTTAATAATGGTAAAAAAATGCTAGGGCACAAATACAAATGAAGACAAATTAGAAAAAACTAAAGAAAATAAAACACTAACAGTATGTTTGGATAGACATTAGTAAAGAAAAGGAATGGAAAGGAAAGGAAAGAAGAGGAAAGAAAAAAGTACATGTAACACTTGTTTAGATAGCTAAAATTAATGAAGGAAAGAAAAGTAATCCTAACAACTCTTGTTCAGTTAAGCAGCGGAAAGGAAAGGAAATGATTCGTTATAATTGTTTTTTCCAATTATAACTTCTTTTGTTTTAAATTTTATAATATAATAAGGTTAAATTTGATATTTTACCTGTTCAAATTTTTTTCAAGTTTTCTTTCTTTCCCGCTTATCTCAAATTAGGGTTTTAAAAAAACTGAGTAAATTAAGGAAAAGTAAGGAGTGCTCACTCCCCCCTCTTTCCTCTCTTTAGCTAAAAAATTTTCCCAAACAAGGGAAAGATTTTCAACCTTCTCTTGTTTTACTTAGCTTTCCTTTCCTTTCCATTCCCTTCCCCGCCCCCAATCCAAACATAGGTAAGTGTCAAGAATCTAAACAACACATAAATCCTCATCCCAAGCAATCAAACTAGAAAGAATAAGACATGCCTTTTCTTCAGTATCATCAAAACGTTGAGTAAGTCTGGAAGCAATTTCTTCGTTCTCTGGGGGTGAATATTTCAAGTGGTATATCTTCCCTGTAAGAGGATCTAACCTTCGTCCAACAACTCTCTCAACAAGAATATCTTCAGGAACCTGCAGACATGTTGGACATCTTAACCTCCAACGGCACAGAGCCTTCTCCTTTTGATGCTTTAATTAAAAACCAATCCTATAAACTTTTCTCTTTTTGAAATACCTATAAACTAATTTATAAATGAATAACAGCATGCACTGCAAGTTGCTAACCAATTAAAAGAGCAGTAATACATTCTTACTTCCAACAAAATGAAAAGATCTGGATGGATCCCAAAATCCTCAAGAGCAGCTGCTTGTGATAAGCTCCTAGGATATCCATCTAAAAGCCATCCCTTTTCTTGAGAATCTGGTTGCAATAGACGCTCCTTGACCATCTAAGACCAAAACTATAGGATTCATCAATAGGAAAAGCATTCTGTACGAACTGAACAATATCTTCCCTACCATAACAACTATTTCATCTGGGACTAACTGTCCTTTCTCCATGAATTCCTTTGCTCGCTTCCCATTTTCACTTGCTGCAGCAACTTCTGCTCTCAGTAAATCCCCAGCAGCAATATGAACTAAATCATACTGAATAAACAAAATTAAAATAAAATCAATCTGCTCATTTTTTTAACTTTAGTGGCAAATGAGTGAATCATGCATGAAAAAAATAAAAATAACATGAATAAAGCAATCATGATAAAAAGAAAGCAGTGCCTTAAGAAGGTTCACATGCTATTTGGCCAAGTAGTAAGAACACAGCAAAGCATATGACAGGACAAAGAACTAAGAAGTGTCTAGCCAGACTTTAAAATAGCCTTCTGTTCAAAGGCTTAGTTGCTTTGATTGGGTGATAATCACAAATTTTGCTCTTGATCAAGCAAGAATAGTTGTTCATTCACATCATCGCTCACATGCAACTCCACTTTATTTCACAGCTAGATTAGGTTTAATGTGTAGAAATGTCACTCTCCTAATCTCTTATACAATTTCTGCAAATCTAACCTCGAATAACAAAAATACTTGATCTGCTCCCACAAAACACTGTAAAAGACCTTTTTCTTTCAGACCACAAGAAGTCCAAATTAAGTAGCCATTGCAGGCCAACCCAAAACCCAAATACTATTCGCAATATTACGCACAACGCAAGGACACATCTAACTAACTTCCGTAACCCTTGATATCTCCACCCAATAGTAACCAGATTGCAAAACAATTTATGAAATATAACTATGTTTTATCATAAAATAACAAAATAAACAAACCTCAAAAGCTCAAAGCAGCTAACAAAAATAGATCAAGCCATAGCAAATTTAGTTATCGCAGACAAGATTTGAGCAAGATGTTAATCGCAAGTATTTTTTTGTTTTTCAAGGGAAAAGCAAACCAAATTTTAATGAATAAGTGAACAAGTAAAATTAACCCAAAAAACGGACGACCCAAGAATTGCTCCTTTATATGATACACAATCCTAGATATTAAGTATAGCAGATTTAAATAAAGTAGATATCAGCAGGAAAAATAAAAGACGAAATAATCGTAATAGTAAATTTTACAAGGAAAAAAAAAAGCTTACTTTTTGAGTGATGAGCTCACATTGTGTACCTTTACCAGAAGCTGGAGCTCCTGATATCATTACCTTCAACGGCTCTGCCTTAGCCAATGCCACAACCTGCGATATCATTGATATTTTCAAAAATATAATACGATCAATAAGAAACAAAATACATAAACATATTCAAGAGGAAAAGCAAGTCAATCCGTAGAATTGGAAAGGAAAATTACGCGGAAATTGGGGGCATTAGGCAACGAGTGCTTCTTAGAACGAGGGTGAGATAGGATTTGATTAGAACGGATAGCGAAGGAAGTAGAAACGGGCGTAAAAGAAGAGTGAGAAAGGAGAAATTTGTTTGGGTTAGCGTTAGAAGGCTTTGAGTGTGAAGAAATGGAGGGAAAGAGAGAAACGCAGGACTGATTATTGGCCAAATTTAGGCATGAACTGCTAGCCATTGCTACGCCTCTCTCTCTGGACAGATGAAGGATAGTTGATAGGTCTTGTTCACACCATCACCAGTTTTATTTTGCTCCTCTCCTCTCTTGCCAAAAAAAAAAAATTAATTTATGAAAAGAATAAAAAATTTAAACCAGCCTGGTTAATTTATGGTTTGGGAAAATTACAATAACATATCGTGTAACAGTAATATTTACTAAAAGAAGAATCACGTTTTTATTTATATAAAGTTTATAGAGGACGTAAGTTATCATGTATCATCTGAACTAAAGACATGCTCTTCTACTTGATTTGAACATGAAATGGGTTTAGCTGGAAAGGTATTTGAATTGCCTATCTACTGACAGTATTTGACATGTGAAATTTCAAAAGGATAATTATTACATATACTGACAGTGAAATTTTTTTATTTCACAAGCAGCGTTAAGATTATGACATGTGTCTTATAAAAATATTAAAATAAATAAAACAGGACATGTGTCACGATCTTAATGCTGCTTGTGGAGTAAAAAAATTTCACTGTCAGTGTATGTAATAATTATCCTTTCAAAAGGATAATTATTACATACACTGACAGTTGAATTTTTTTACTGCACAAGCAGCGTTAAGATCATGACATGTGTCTTATAAAAATATTAAAATAAATAAAACAGGACATGTGTCACGATTTTAACGCTGCTTGTGGAGTAAAAAAACTCCACTGTCAGTGTATGTAATAATTATCCTTTTCAAAAATCTAATTATAGAGTTATCTATTGAAGTATTCAAATTCCTATGTTTTAAGTTATTTGAATACCCAAGTATAATTTACGAGGATTAAGAAAATGCATATATTCATCTATGAGGTACATATGTAAATCATAAAAGTACATATCTTAATATATCTTTATAAATGGTATTATTTGAATTCCTACCAAAGGTATTCAAATTTCTAGTATTATTTTCTCTTCTTTTCATAATGCTTCGTAATTATATGTATCTGAAATTCAAAATAAAGATATTCAAGTAATCATTATAATTTCTTCAATTCAACAAATATTCATATAGAATGTACATATAATAATCATAATCTATACGTAAGAGTTGATTGGAAAAGAAATTCAAATTTAAACTTTGAAGTATTCGAATTTCTTTTCTTATATAAGAATTGTATCTATTCCAAGGTGTGTTAGTGTAAATTCTGCAAGCTAATTGAGATTTATTATAGATGTATACACTTTATAATTTTTTTGTCTTTTTAATACATAAATTATCACAAAACGAGACTATGAGAAAGTTGGAGACTTTTAGAGTGCGTTTGAATGGAAAATTTTGAAATTTTGAGGTATTTTAAAATGAAGATATTTCAAAATTTATTATTTTAAAATACTAGCATTTATAATTAACTTGTTTAGATAAAAAAATTTTAGAAAGAATTTTTGAATACGAGAATTTGATTAAATTAAAAATAATTATAAAAAATAATAATATTATATATTAGAAAAAAATATCAAATAAAATATAGAATATGAGTATTATTAGATTTGTAGAAATGTATAAATATTGTTAATAATATAAAAAATAAAGATATATTTATTAAACTTAAATAAAATAATATATTATTTTGTTTTTAACTTTATATTTAATAGTAGGTGATGTCTAATAAAATAAAAAAAATTTTGAAAAATCACTTCTTTAGATAAATTTTTAAAAGAGAATTTAAGAATTTCAAATTTTTTTTGAAATCACTCCTAAATTTTTAAATTTTTTAAAATTTTTTATCAAATAAAAAATTTATATTTTGAACTTTTAAATATTTTAATTAAAATAAATTTTTTCTTTAAAATTTTTTTAACTAAACACACCCTTAAGTGTTTGAGAAGATAATAATTTGGGGATTCTGGTGTTGATGAGGACGCTTTCAAAATTGTCCTTTCGCATAAAGTTACAATTTTTTTTACGACATCTCAATTCTCACATTGTTTTTGGGTGTGGCAGACCCAACCCAACCCAACCCAACCCTCCAATTTTTTTTTTCTTTCTCCAAAACCCTCCAAATTCACTAACCGCGTCGCATCATCTGATACAACTACGACGTACTTTGCTGACCTAAACTGCACTGCTGACTATTCAATACCAAAGCCAAAGCCAAGGTGCGAAACAGAAAAGAAAGAAATGGCCGCAACAGCCACAGCCAAATCCCTCTACAGTTGCTCTTCACATGAATTCCTCTCATTTAGCCCCTTAACAAAAACTCAACGCCTGAAATTCACAAAAACATCATTCCACCCCAGTTCTCGTTGTCTTCGTCTAGCTATAAGAGCTTCTTCAACTTCCTCCACCACCCTCAACGATCCACCTCTTCCGCCGCTTCACGATTCTGATCATAACCTTCGGGTGCGAATCCTCTCCGAATCACTTCCTTACATCCAGAAATTTAGGGGAAAGACTATTGTCGTCAAATACGGTGGCGCCGCCATGAAATCCGCTGAACTTAAGGCCTCTGTTGTTAGGGACCTCGTTCTTCTCTCCTGCGTCGGCATCCGCCCCGTCCTGGTACACGGCGGCGGTCCTGAAATCAACGTCCTTCTCAATCAGCTCAATATCCCCGCTCAGTTTCGAGACGGCCTCCGTGTAACGGACGCCAGGACCATGGAAGTTGTTTCCATGGTCCTTGTTGGCAAGGTTAACAAGGACCTGGTCTCTCGTATCAACTTCGCTGGAGCTACCGCCGTGGGCCTTTCCGGTATGGACGGCCGCCTTTTAACTGCCCGACCTAGCCCAAACGCTGCCCAGTTGGGGTTTGTTGGAGAAGTTGCAAGAGTGGATTCCACAGTCCTTCAACCGCTGGTGGACAACGGACACATCCCGGTGATTGCTTCAGTGGCGGCGGATGAGTTCGGACAGCCTTACAACATCAATGCGGACACTGTAGCTGGCGAGGTGGCGGCGGCATTGGGGGCGGAGAAGCTAATTCTCTTGACGGACGTGACGGGGATTTTGGGAAACAGAGAGGACCCCGGAAGCTTGGTGACAGAGATTGATATGAAGGGAGTAAAGAAAATGATTGAGGATGGGAAGGTCGGTGGCGGGATGATTCCGAAAGTGAATTGTTGTATTCGATCACTTGCACAAGGGGTCACCACTGCTAGCATTATTGATGGTCGTGTTGAACACTCGTTGCTTCAAGAGATTATGACTGATCAGGGCGCTGGAACAATGATCACTGGTTAACCTATGTCTATTCTCTCTCTTTATATATATTCTAACTCTTTTATTTAGTGCAATAATGAATTACTTGATGATTTTCCCTCTTGTATATTGCTGACTCTGGGTTCAGCATTCTCTGCTTCAATCATATGTGCAAGAATAAAATGGGTAGTAATGGAAGCTGAACACATATTCAATTAAGCTGCGTGTGTATGAAACTGACAGTAGCTTTGACTTTCAAATTCTTTGCCTTAAATTAGCTTCTCCAACTTCTTGGCAGTTAACTCCAACACCATCCTCACTTTATGTGCTTACTCCAGAATTTGATATCTTTAATATATATATATATATATATATATATATATATATATATATATATATATATATTTATATATATATATATTCATATATTCAACAGTGTCATTTGATATCTCTATTGATCCTAAAGTTGAACCTAGTTGAATATTGGAATGTGGCTATGCTTTTTCTGGCATTTAGGGATGTTTGGTTTATTGGAATATTGATCTTTTGGCTGCTTTGAGGCTATTTTATTTTATTTTCTAATTGCGTTTTGATGGCTTCAATTGCTCATATGCATGTTAGTTATCCTTGTTTGTACAATAGAATAAGAAACTTTACGTGTTCCTCCTGTCGAGTGGGCTAGAAAATTCCTTATCTGCAATCAGCAATTTGATTGCAACTATGATTGTGCTTATATCTCATCGCATTTTAAAGGCTTCCTTAATCTGTGTTTATGCCATTTCTTTATTTCCTCCTACTCGGTCCTTTGTGATATACATTATAGTTTATTTTGTTTTACCTATAAAAAAGTCATGACTCCTACTTATCACCTTTTTATCTGAAAAGCTTTGTATTCCACGTATACGACCTATACGTTAGAATTACCTAGAGATTTGCTAGGTTTTGAGGTGGAGAGTGGAGACTATTGACTTGGAAGAGACATCAGAGCATTGTTCTTATGAGAAATGTGTTGTAAAACTTAAGATAGATACAGTTCTTGACTGAGAGGTATTTACTATGTTTCCTTCATTGCATTTGAATTAGGCTTTCGATAGCATCAGAAGGGCTTTAAAATTTCGGAACTAGGTCAGATAAAGTCCAAATTTACCACTATAGGGTAATGGTTCATTTTTACTATTCATCTTTGAACAGGTGCAATTTTATGAATGTACTTTTTAATTTGGTTCAGAAAGGATCAAAAGTTAGAATATTATGTAAATATTCCTCTGTTTCTCAAAAATATCCAAAGTAGAGTGGATTATAAGTTCTAAATTCCTATGTTCAAAAAAATAACATAAGAAAACAGAAGAACAAAGAAACTGAAGTTGTTACACCTTGCAGGTAAAAATTATCGTTAATATTGTAATTGAAGTTTGAACATGCTTACCTTGATTGGAACTTTCTCAAATTGAAGGTTCACATCACTTAGTATTTGGATCTCACTGTAAGGGTGAGAACCGCTGGATACATTTAAAAGTTAATTAAATTTCTCAATTGACCAAGTTTTATTTGTGCCTATCCTGTTTTCAAGGTAGAAGTCCTCGATGTGTCGTTTAGAGAGGTATTTGTCTCAATATTTGCTCTGTTGATTATTATTGTTTTATCAAAAGGCAAAACTGATATCCTCGCCTCAGGATGGCCACACAAAATTGGTGCGTATAAACAAAAGCCATTATTACCAAAGTTTCTTCCAAACCAAATGTAACTGGTAAATCAGATTGTGATGAAGCCCATTCATCTTGGAATTTCTCATTCTTGCTTTGAGGGTGAATTGAAGTGTGGTTTGTGATTCTTTAATTTTGTCAAAGTAGGAGCGGAACAAATAAGAGCTCTATCTTGAAAGATGGCATTTAATGGATACAAGGTAGGTTAGGTTGTTCTAATAATAAAGTGGAAATACAAGTTGACACTTGCAAGTAAATATCTAGTTAGTTATACTTCAAAACTGTATCTAAATGGCTTTTTTTTCATATATTACTTTAAAAATACTCAACTGATACTCTTCACAAATGCTTCACCTGGCTAAAGCTCACACTCAGATCAGCTGCAGCAAGATGATCACATCTGCTTTTAACAAAATCCTTCCGAAATTCCTCAAATTGGCCTGCCTTAATTGCTTCCCGTATTGATCGGAAAAAGCCCAGGAAGTGGTGGGTATTATGTCTACAACATCAAGGATAAACCTGTTATTATGCGTCTTCATAGAGGAATCCTCACCAGAAACGACCAGAACAACAATAAAGATAGAAAACTTCTGAAAATGGCTAGCATTCAATAAACATAAAAGTGATTGAAAATGAATTTGTATCAGCACTATAATATCATGGGAAGAAGGAAAAGGACAGTACATTTCCAGCAGAATTTGAGCCAACATTTCGTGAACGTTGAGTAGATGATTAATGTAGGCTCGGGTATGATTTAGGCATGTATAACAAGTACAGCCTTCAACAATTGGTGTTGTATCTTTCCTGAATAAGGTAAAAGCCAGAATACATGAGATTGTTGATAGAATAATGAAAAATTTTACCAACAAGTGAAAAGTATAAGTTCCTTTTGACACGCAGATCCTACCATAAATGATTGAAATGGATTCCAAAACATATTGCAAATAATTAATACATTCTCAGCTTCAGTTATAAACTGACAGTATGACAGCGACCAGGATATTCAACACAAGTATTATCCAATTTTGTATAAGTGATGTAGAAAGTATAAATGCATCCAAGTAGTATTTGCTTTTATTTTGGCTTTTTTCTTTATAGCAAAATCCAACTACAATGTATAATTTTAAAAATGAAAACAAAAGACTATATTTAATGCCAAACCGCATCTAAATTAAAAATTTATTAAGATAATCAAATGACAGACATTATACAGTTACCACCTCTAATCTTTTCCAGTGTAAGAGAAGAAAGAACAAAACAAAAGAAGCAACTAGTTGATGCCATATTCAAAGTATTCAAGTTCCAAAGTTTAAACAACATTTACAAGATCATTCAAAGATGTATACTATGCTTCATAGGAACATGCATGATAATAGACTTGTTATATAAGGTATATGCCAACCTCAAGAAAATATACAACTTAAAAGATATGAATGAAACCTATCAATCTTTAGCAATAGCATTAAATTAAAAAGTAAGAAGATATCTTGTAAAATACCTAAACACTGTTGCTCTCAGATTAATCTTTCTGAGGTCGCTTCCTACATCACTTGATGCAAGATTGGACGCATTTATCTCTATTCTGTCTAGCGGAAAGATAAGTGCAAAACCTCCAAGTGTAAGATGGTAAATATACCTGTAAAAGAGTCTAAAAAATTTAACTCCAATTGATTAGCAAGGCAAAAAAGACAAATCAGGTGATGATAATACACAGTGAACTGAGCTACACACGTCGAATCAAAAAGGTCAACACCTGCAGCAACACCCTGCAATATTTCATCTGAAATTGAAAACAAATTAATTTGTGAGGATGTGGATTACATTACAAACCAATATAGTAAGATTACAAACGTCTTCCAAAAATTAACTTTGACAACAATTATAGAAATGTGAATCAGAAGCATTTCACATCTCACTTCTCTATTTTGCCTTTTAAAATTGACTTCATGATGACCAGAAAAAGGGAAACAAAAAGAAAAGAATGGATACAAGCTGAAGGAAAAAAAAAAATGAATTTGATACCTGGTAGTCCAAGCCCACATATTAACCGTGGCTTTTCCTCTGGCAAGGCTTCCTGAGTATTAAATAATATCGTTAGAACTTACAATTATGAATATAACATGATATTGCCACTATTGCTGCTAGCTATTGATCCATAAAGCATAAACTTGCCAAGCCAACGTTTAGCTGCAGTTTAATTATTTCTCAAACTAGGTAACCCTTCAGGCTGTTATTATGATATGAAGAGTGCACCCTGAAGGGGTGGGTTCTCCATCAAAGAATGGGGTTTGAGGAGCATTAGGTTTCCCCTGCCTGGTAGTATATATTTAATTAATTTATATATGTTTTTTTTAGTTTAATTACATATCTATATATGCCTTTTTATGAATACAGTTCAACACTAATGGGAGAGATTATTTAAATAATAAAATGTATTAAAAATGTACTTATATTTATATGATAAATGATATTATGAAAAATAACATCAAAAATAAATTTCAGGCCGGGACTGCCAAGTTGAATTCAATGTGTGTATTAAAATCTTCTAATGAGATAGGGACAAGCAGAGGCGTCAAATGGGTTTGAACGGCCCAGGGCACAACATGATTCAGCAAGGTGTGGGTCATGCTTAGCACGATCTGCTACTAAGTAATCAGATTGGGCCAAACACGACACATATACGTGTCCCATGCAAAACTTAGAGGTTTTTAGATTCATGGGTCAGACAACACAACCCATTAAGGGCTAGTGCTAGCATGTGACATGAGAGATAGCACTATATGACACACAAGCCCATGAGACTTGTTATGTTGGCTTATAACTTTTATAAATGGTCAGTACTTTCCATCATGACATGTGATTTACTAACCACGCAAATGTCCATAGTTACATTCGAATCATATTTTAAGGTAGTGGTAGAATTATTGATGAAAGAAGGACAAAAATAAGAGTGGATACTACCGAAAAGCGCATATTACTTAAAAATTGGCTAGATGAGGAGCCCGAACACAAGAAAAAGCATATTATATAAGTAAATCATCATATGATGATATGAAAAATAGAATAATATTTAATAGGTTTTTATTTTGTGTATGTGTGTGTTTTTTTTTTTTTAAATAGTAAGATTTCACATTTTAATATCTTTATTTAGAAGATTCTATTACCTTCTCCGTATATATAGGCATTTTGCCGAACCACGTAAATTGTGTCATTTTCATTTTATTTTACTTTTATTTATCTGATATGTTATTCGCAATGATAAATGAAAAAAATATAATAAACAATCTGAAAATTTATTAATAAGCCATGCTTGGCTTGATTCGGCACAAAAAAGGTTGTACCTGGCCTAGCACAACCCATAAGGGTTATGGCCCATGTGCCATGCTAGACCATGCTCTAAATCTTTAGGGGCCATTCTAGCACGGCCCATTAAAAAATAGTATTGGGCTAGCATGATTTATTAACACTTGCACTAATATTTAAATAGACCATGCCAACTCAACATGATCAATTTGACAACTCTAGGGACAATATTGATAATGATAAATTGAGGTTAAGGCAGATTGTGTTCATGGTTAAAAAACGCACACAAAAGAAAAAGGTTGTCAGATCTGGGTTGGCAGGCAAAAAACTGCCCTATTTCATCAATAACTTATTGCAACAAGACAAGTCAATTTTTAATAGTCATTGAGAGTTCTTGAAGAATTCTATGATTGAATAATTAAGTTTTCCCTCTGTTGCTACAAAGTAGAGGAGTCAAATGGGTTGGGCGACTCATGGCATGACATGATTTGACACGGAGCACAACACGCTACCGAGTAATTGGGCCGGACTAAGCACAACAGATATACATATGCCATGATGGGTTGGCACAGCCCATTAAGAGCTAGTGCCAGCACGTGACACCTCGACTAGCACAGCAGAACACAAGCTCAAATGTATTGCACTCTTGTGTCGGCTCATAATGGTTATAAATGGGTTCAGTTTGTAGGTCCTTGAGTTATATTCATGTTATTTTTGATCTTGTGATGAAACCATGCTTGCTTTTGATATTTTGTTGGAAATTTATAAAAATAAGGTTATATTAAATAAATCTACTTATGAAATATTTAAGTTATTGGTAGATAAATTTATAATCTATCTTTCCAATAAAAATGTCACTTTTTATAAAAAAAAAAAAATTTTGATAAAACTACACTACTAGTACAAATATGTCACTTTTATAATCTCTTTTCTGTACCTTTTTTTTCTTTTGAAAGATCAAAATTGTAAATTTTAAAATCTTCGTTGTGCAGATTTATAACCCCTCCACATGGATGTAGGCATTTAGTCGAACTATGTAAATTATGTCCTTTTCTTTCATTTTATTTTATTTATCTCACATGTCATTTTTAATAATAGATGAAAATATTTTTAAAAATTAAAAAAATTGAAAAACTATTAATAGGCCATGAAAAACAGTGTCGTGCTTGGCCCAGCACAACCCATGAGGGTTACGGGCATGTGCCATACTAGGCCATGCTCTGGGCCTGCTGCCACAACCCAATAAATTTAATGTTGGGCCTGCATGACCCATTAATACATAGGCTAATATTTAAATAGATTATGTCTTTGACACCTCTATATTTTATGCTTATGAGTCATGACTCTTGCACTACTTTTATCAAATTCTTCCATTAAGATTCACCTTTCTACCATTTGCTTAAAGAAAGGTGCACACTATGCACTACAAGAAACATAAGCAGAACAATAGGACCAAGCTTACAAAACATATATTTTCTCTACAACATTTCATTGAATTTTCAACTATGTATTATATAAATATATATATATATATATGCTAATATAGTTATACATATTATTTTTGCCTAAACTACAGATCAAGTTACTTACAATGACAGCATCAAGTAGAGCAGGGCGCTCATCCATGCCCTCCCCAAGGCCAAACCCTCCAACCCAATAACCTACATAAGTTATATCCAAATCAATACTTTCAATAAACACAACATATGCAAACTAAAACAAACAAACAATAAGAACCATGAAAAAAATGAAATTAGAAAGATCTAAGATTCAAGGTAGCAAGCATGCATATAAATTAAGTTGTCAATGGGCTATGAAGCATGGAGATGCCAATAACCCATATGCAATATAAGACCACAATGAACAAAGTATTTAATAGATGTGAGATAACACCACTTTAACAGACCTCCATCTCGTGTAAACAAAAACATAAAAGTCTACCATGTGACAATCTTGGAAAAAGTAGGAAGTAAGAATTACAGAACAAAACTTAGGCTCTGATACCATGTAGAGAATCAAAATAATGTATTGTAAGACTTAAAGGAAACTACAAAAGGCTGTCCTATTTACATGCAAGGACTCTAACAAAATAGGAAAACATATCACCTATAATTCTAGTTATTATTCTAATTAACAGAATCTATGATCGGGTGATTCTCTAACCTTAATTTTAGATATACAAATATTTATAGATTTTCTAAAATAACAAATTAATTAAAACAATTGACTTTTAGTAGATATTCCCACAAATACAATTCTCAACACAAATGCTCCCTGTATCACATGAATGGGCAGATGGCAAGACCTTTATAATGGACATCCAAACATCTTTGTCTTAAGACCAATAGTTTAAAAAGTATGCCTTTATGAATTAGAAAGGAAATATTTTTGCACTTTCACCACAGAAACCAACCAATTGGATCCAATCTCTTAAAAAGGCCATACCAAAAGAAAAAATCTGGAAAAGATCATGAAAACAAAGATCTTTAGCCTTCATCAAAGGAAGATTGCTCAGTTATATTGTCATTGCCCAAATCAAATTTTCATAGTCTTTTGTACTCCCAGTTATGATGTAACAAACAATAAGCTATCTACATCAAAGGATGCTAGAATAGAGGAAAGGAATGGTCCTCTGAATTGACTTTGAAAGCATGTACAATCAATTAAGAATAACTTGTATTATAATACGAAAGTTCTATTATGTTCCACCCCCTATTTCTACAATGGGTCAAATATGGTTCAAATTTGGCCTTCAAAAACTAAAGCTAGATTTTTACCCAGCCCTATAGGTTCCAATAAAAAAAAACGTAATTGAAACTGCATAAATTTACAATTTGTAACCACAGCCTAGTAGCCTTACTATTTAAATTTATTTTCAACTTCTTCTTCATTAATGCAGCAAGAGACCTGTACTTATTTTACAACATCATAATAGCACCTCAGCATCATCGCATTGTCTTCAATCTGTCTCATCTCTTCCTTTTTACTTCAAATCCAAAACAAGTAGTGATTGTGCAGCCATCAACAATAATAAATATTTTCTCCCTTTTCACTTGTATTTTATCTATTTTTCAGTAAATGGCGGTGCTATTTCTATATCTACAAAAGCCATATTTCTTCATGCCTCAAATAGCAATTTTCTTTTGGTATTCTATTTTCTTTTTTCAAAATCTGGAAGCATTGCACATGTATTTGGTGATGTCAAATGTGTATCTATATTGAACTGATATGCTATGGGTAAAGCCTGCTTGTACTTTTTATGGACGCATATAAGACGGGCATGTGAGAATTATTGGACATGGGAATAACTTAGCAAAATACACTCACACAAAAACACACATATGTTGTCAAATTAAACACGAAAATTCAGTATAGACATAGTTGTTCCCCAAGAAATAGTTATTGGCTGGTTAGAAAGCAATAATTAATCCTCGATGATTCAATGGGCCTACAAAATATTCGTTAAATAATCCAAACATTTTCAATAAAACCTATAAAGGAGTGAAAATTTACTCCTATTTTAAATCCAACTTGAATATATTATGTAACCTGCAACTTGAGGATGTATAGCCTGATAAAATTTACAAGTATGAAAGAAACACTCAAAGATTCTCATTTAAAATTTTTCAAACCAACATGGTAATGCAAGCCTAAGTTTTAAAATTTTACAACATAAAGGAGAGTCGCATTCATTGATATACCTGACACATTTCTCCCAGCTACCTCTTGGGCACATCGTTTCCTTTCTTCCAAACTAGAACCTCCAACAATAGCTCCAAAAACAGCTCCACCATTCTAAATTTCGTGAGTTAATACAAATTCATATCAATCAGCCTTAATGTCAGAGTGCATGTTTGGCATAATAATTATTGAACAAATCTAAAACCAAATGCACTCCATGGTAAATGGTGACAGATCCTTAACATTTAACCTAATGTTTGCTTAAGCTTTCTTCATAATTCCACACAGAGAAAATGCTAGCCATATATTCCGAAAGAAAACACAGTTTATAATTTCATTAATTAAAGCCCCACCGTGGTTCTGGTAAGCACTTACTAGGGGAACCCTTAGATTGTTCATATCTTTAAAGAAGCAAGAATTTTACATAGTAATTATGTACCTAAAAAACAAGTACCATTTTCAATTAAGAAAAGATCCCAAATCTCGTAATCTTAACATTCTAAAAAAAATACGATTTGAGCTAAATTTACCAAGACTTGACCTACACATTATATAAAGGATAGAGCAAAAGTAGAGGGAAAAATGGTGGAGCAGAGGATACAAGATCTACCTAACAAACATGCATCATTTTCAACTAAAAAAATCATGCAAAGCTAGTAATATTAACATTCTAATAAAAATATGATTTGACCTAAATTTACTAAGACTTGACCTTTACATTTTAAAAAGGAAAATCAGAGCAAACAGAGAGGGAAAAAAAGAGTGGAGCAGAGGATACAATAATCCTTTGCCTTGATCAGAAAAGGAGAGGAGATTACAATGAGGCAACAGGTTTTTGAATTATTACATTCTACATCAATTTGGAACCATTAGAAAGTGAAAATTTACAAGGGCAATAAATAGATTACAACTTCACAAGCAATGACTGTCAATGGGAATGCTTAACTCTCAAATCCTTCAGGTTTGAAGGTAAAAGGAGGCTTTTGCAGGTTCAAGCAGATTTGAATCAGATGCAGAACTTGATAAATCTAAACCCTTTTACTGGCAAACCCTCTGCTGTGCATAATGCTTAAACCCTTTAATCATAGTCCTGTCTGCTCCCACCCTTCATCTAAGCACGGTGCCCGAATCTTCAATGGACATTCTTGAGGTCTCCACAAACTGAAAGATAAAACTCAATCCAATTGAGGCATAACTTGGGACATATGGTGGTAGCTATGTGACTCAATGTTCTCCAATGCACTTAAAAACTATGTCCTCTAAAACATCCGAAGATGCCTAATCCTTGTTTTTTAATAGCTCAAACAATCGATCTACCTCTATCTGTCTTTATTATTTTTCATAGAATCAAATTTACTTTTATGTTCTCACAAAATGACTTCATTTTGTATGATCTGCATGATGACATGCCCATTTTAGCATCCTCATATAAACTATATTGATCTTGTCACCATGCACATTCTAACTACCCAACAGTTATACAGCAATGCTGGATCTATAGTTATCTTATAAAAATTTCCTTTCAACCTGATTGCCATCTTATGATCACACAAAACCCTTGTAACACTCAACAAAACATCTAATTTATTCTGGTCCTCCCATGAATAACATCCGTTTCTACTTCTCCTTCCTTCACCAGTGATACTGAAGAACTTCCTTCTCATCAATTTCAACTTCATCATTGTCACTGTCTATTCCTTTTACTAAAATTCTTCTACCAGTTTGACCTCAAATCCATTAGACTCTCAATTGCTCCTTATTATTATAACAGAAGATAAACTGTATGCTTAGTTTCATCTTCTAGAACTTTAACATTTTTCAAACAGAATGCACCAGGAAACTTCATCTAGAAATTAACTTGCTAAAACTAAACTAAATAGAACGAAGGAAGATTCATTTTTTTTACTGGTTTAATATGCATGCTAGTATGTTCTGGAATAACTGTTCTGTCAAAGAAACATGATACATGTCACATTTGTAAACCTCTACATTGTACAGAGCAATCGTATTTACAGATTAAAATCCAGCATAGGCTCTAAATGCGAGATAAGTTACTATTAACAACAGAAGAACGTCATAAACAGTATCTACTAATGACACCAATACTGGTTTTAAATGATAACAAGTATTAATTTCAAAAATCCAAAAACATGTCATTCTAATTTCAGTAAGCTGAAGAACGAAAAGAAAAGGCGAGGAAGAAAATTACCGGGCTTAATGCAATGCATTCATCAAGCCATTTGATAGTCCGATCCACTGAGGTCTTGTTCCTTTTAGCAGACACCCATGCAGGCACTTCATCGGCCAAAGTAGCCCACAGCTGGGGCCTCATGGCAGATATCATTTCCATATATTCTACGGGTTTAATCTGGTAAGCATATTAAAATTTACACAAAAATCAGAAACGCTTAAAGAAATTAACAGATTACAAGTGATAAAATGAAATACCAGAAGACGACCACAAGGGGTCTCGAAAGACGCCCCAACTTTGTTAGTGCCATTAGCTTCTGGGAGGCATTGAATGGAATCCCTTGGAACAGCCGCAAACCCATATTCATGCAAACCAAGCAACTGGTGAAGGCCTCCAATCTTTGAGATCGTTTTGATCGAAAGGCCCTCCAAGCTGCAATATACGAAAGGTTGAGCAAAGCAGAGAAGAAACGGATAAATCGAACACAGAGTTGAGAGGCAAAGAAGAACCTACAAGTGAAGGGGGCTGACATGGAGGAGATTGGAGTCAGGGGAAGGGAGGGAAGGGAGAAGGTCAGGAGAGATAAAAAGCGGCAGGCCTTTGCGGGTGGAGAGGAGAAGAGAAGGAGTCTCAATGGGGAAGGGACAGCAGCCCAGCTGGAGAACACCAACTCGTGCTCTTCCGTGGTTCAATGTCTTTACAGCGAACTTCATCGTACTGCTGCGGATGGAATCGGAGCTGGACATTGGGGGGCTTTGAGCCGGACTAGAATTTCTATTCCTATCCCACGTTTTACTATTCCTACCCCAATCTATTTTTTCAACAGTAAAAAAACGGATAAAATGATAAAATTTGCCTCCATCAGATAATCTAGCATGATACGCAAGTCTTACTTGCGCGACAAACACGCGCAAGTTTCACTTGCGCGAAAGTCCGAAAAACGCGCAAGTTTACTTGCGCAAAAGTCGCACATTCGCGCAAGTGAAACTTGCGCGTGTTTGTCGCGCCAGCGCAAGTTTTACTTACGCGCAAATGTCGCGCAAGTGGACTTTGCACGCAAATGTCGCGCAAGTGAAATTTGCGCGACATTGTAGCGCAAGTTTCACCTGCGCGACATTGAGATGTGGAAAAAATGTGTTCTGTGGTTAAAAAAAATTAGGCGTTTGTGGTTAAAAGTATAACTGTTGTAAAAAACACTCTTCTGCGTCTTTTTCTTCTCGTTTTACTTCTTCTCCCTTTTTGTTTTGTTCATGCGTTTCCCTTCAACCATTTTTTTCTTTCTCACGAGCACTCCCTTCCCAGTTTATATTTCATTTTCTTAAAAAAAATGGAAAATCTTCCTGATGATAGCTATTATGATAGTTACGAAGAGTACAAAAGTTTTGTTAAAAGTGTAGAAGCCGACGAAGAAGGAGAAGAGGTAAAAATCAGTCTTCTGCAAATTGAAATTTGGAGAAATTGCGCCATATCTCAGCGCAAGTCACGCTTGCGCGGGATTTCCGCGTAAGTTGAGCTTGCGCGGGATTTCCGCGCAAGATGCCCTTGCGCGGGATTTACGCGCAAGTTGAGCTTGCGCGGGAGCTTGCGCTGAACTTCATGATTCGCGCAAGTGTTAGCTTGCGCGGAACATGCCTGGCTTGCACAGATCTGTCTTTTTGTGCGCTCTTGTACTAAAATTCAATCTTAATTTTTTAATATATTATTTATTATAATAATTATAATTAATGAATTTATTTAATATTTGCAGAATGATAAAAGGATAGTGTACAGCGGAGAATCGAAAAGTGTCCATGAAGAAATATTTGACTATACCGATGCATTTACTACTAACCAAGTAAGTAGTTTTAAAATTAATATAATGTTTTAAAACTACTCTAGTAGAAAAAACTAATTATTAAATTTATTTTGTTTCAGGTTTTCAATTGTCGAAATACCTTGATCGCATGGGCTAGAGAGCTTGGAAAAGAGCTAGGTTTTGTTGTTGTGATAAGATCATCAGAATTTGATGTTCCTCGAAGAAGACCTAGAGTTCGACTTATATGTGAAAGGTATGGAACATATAGGTCAAGTACAAATGAATTGCATCGCTTGAGAACGGGAATAAAGAAGTGTAATTGTCCATTCGAGTTACTAGGGGTGAAATTGGACGAGATCGATAGTTGGGCAGTGAAAGTAGTATATGGGATGCATAATCATTTGGCTGCACAACAGCTAGAAGGACATTCCTTTGCTGGTCGATTAACAGTGCAAGAGCAAAGTATGGTGGGTGATATGATAAACGCTATGGTAAAACCAAGAAAAATTTTAATGATGTTGAAACAACATGATAAGAAGAATGTGAGTACCATAAAGACCATCTACAATACACGACAAAAATATTACTTGGATGACAAAGCTGGTAGATCACAGATGCAACAACTCATGAAATGCTTGAATGATTGTAAATATGTTGAGTGGCATCGGAGTGATGAGTCAAGTGATTGTGTTAGAGACTTATTTTGGGCACATCCAACAGCTATAGATTTGTTGAATGCTTTTTCCAATTTATTAGTTATGGATTGTACATATAAAACTAATAGATATCGACTCCCACTCCTTGAGATTGTTGGTGTAACATGTACAAATCTAACTTTTTCAGTTGCATTTGTTTACATGGAGGCTGAGCGCACTGACAACTACACTTGGGCATTAGAGAAGCTGAAAAGTTTGATGTCTTCTGATTCAACACCTTCTGTCATTGTTACTGATAGGGATTTAGCATTGATGAAAGCAGTACAGACAGTGTTCCCTAGCACAATTAATCTCTTATGTAGATGGCATATATCAAAGAATGTACTTGCTAATTGTAAAAAGTTTTTTGAGAGCATGGAGAAGTGGGAGGCATTCATGTCATCTTGGGGCGTTCTTATATCCTCTTCAAATGAGTATGAGTATGAAGCAAATTTAAGTTCAATGGTCTCTCATTACCGTTCTTATCCTAGAGCGCTCGAGTACTTAAGAGATACCTGGCTAACTACACATAAAGAGAGATTTATTACTGCTTGGACAAATAAAGTAAAGCACTTTGGAAATGTTACAACAAATAGGTATGCATGTTTACAAAGTTTAAAAGTTCTTATTTTCACAACTTATACAATGTATTCATTATAATCAACATTGTTCGAATGTTATGTAGGGCTGAGAGTGCACATGCGAAGTTAAAGAGGCACCTTGGATCGTCCCAAGGAGATTTTGATTCATCTTGGAAAGTTATCAACTCTCTGATAGAGCTACAACATACGGAGATAAAGGCTTCATTCGAGAGAAGTGTTATTGTTGTTGAACATAATTTTAGACCAGCTTTGTTTAGGGAGTTACGAGGATTGGTGTCTAAGACAGCGTTGAATATACTTTTGAAGGAGGCGCATCGAGCAAATGATACCGGCATTGACCATCTTATTTGTGGTTGCATTATTAGAAGCACACATGGGTTGCCTTGTGCTCATGAGATTGCTGAATTCATGAGGGATGAGAAACCTATTCCCTTATCCGTTTTGGATCCTCATTGGTCGAAGTTGGACTTAAAGAAGAAAACTGTTGATTATTTGGCTGAGCTGAATCTTGATGTCGAGTGGGAGCTAATAGTGAAACGCTTCAATGCGTGTGATCTCTCAGGAAGATTAGCCTTGAAGAAAAAATTAAGAGAACTAGGTGATCCAGCAACTACATTCCTTATTCCTCCACTCGAGAAGGCTAAGAGCAAAGGCCGTTCAGACAAATCAACTCGACGTGCCCCTTCATACTTTGAGATTGTTGAATCTCAACATGATAGCACATCAACACCCGCAAATTCAGCAACTAAAAGGATGAAGCTACCAGTTAATCGAAAAAAGAAAGTGAAATTTATTGATTCTTTCCCTTTAGAGATACGCCCCTTCATACGCTCTACCGTGGATGTTGAGTCAGATGGACATTGTGGCTTTCGGGCTATAGCTGGGTTGCTAGGCATGGGTGTTGATGCATGGGCGAAGGTGCGACAAGATTTGATTGACGAGATATGTGATTTTCGAGCTTACTATGTTAGTCTCTATGGATCCATGGAGCGTGTTGATGAATTGTTAGAAACATTATCATATTTCAACATACCGGCTCCTTATGATAAATGGATGACTTTACCCGATATGGGTCACTTGATAGCAACAAAGTATAATGTTGTGCTCGTCCATTTATCTTCGAGACAATGTTTGACATATCTTCCGCTTAGAACTGCACCACCTCCACCGTTACAGCATGGATTCATAGCAATTGGATTTGTTAACGATTCTCATTTTGTTGAGGTATTGATAATGATATATATGCCACACTTTAGATATTGTGTATTTCATTTATTATGTGTTTAACAATGCTATTTTTCAGGTATTTATAGACCCGCTTGCGCCAATACCTCCGATTGCATGCAATTGGTATCGGTATCGATGTGACTTTGCTTGTGAGTGGGAGCTTCCATATGTATCTCGCATTGAAGAATTTAAAAATTTATTTTCGAGATCAAATGTTGTCATTAGAGAAACCATTGACTTAGATGACATATGATATTTTATTAAATATTACTGTATTTGATATGTATGCCTTATTAAGATTGTATTATAAATTTATACATTATATGTTTTAATAACATTATCCAAATATCATAAAGATAATCTGTATGTTTAAGAAACAAAAAATCACTAAATATCATTACTAAATTATAAACAAAAATCATTACATATTTTAATAACATAATCTAATATCATAAACATAAACTGTATTTTTACAAAACAAAAGTCATTAAGTACAAATACACTAATCCTCTGACGCATCCGATATAATTGCCTTGCCTCTCCTCCTCCCGATCCTAGTATAAAAACGTATAGGCGGAGGAGCTATGTCTGATGTAACTGGTGGAGCTGTCTCCGAGGAAATAGGAGCTCGTGGAGGAGCTGGAGGAGGTGCATGTGATGGAGCTAGATGAGGAGCTGAAGATGAAGCAGCATCTGACGACCCAATTAATAATGTCATGCAGGTCGTGAAGTCCCTTTGCCAATGTCTCCACATCTTGGTTGCCGCACATGAGTAATTCAATGTAAGAAATTGCTCTCGAATTGGGCTGCAAGACAATACATGAAAGAAATTTTATCAAATTAAATAGTATGAAAAAATTTTATTCACTTGAGATTTAGTGTTAATAACTTACGCTAGAATAGTCGGACTCGACAAGGGGAGCTTGAAACCTCGATCTGCGTGCTGGGTTTTGTACGAATCGATGAGAAATGGCTTCATACCAAGCCATATAATCTGGAGCTGTCTCTCCTGGGATCACACATCTTCGTCCTCTATTCTCTTCTGTGAGGACATACATAGGCCATCTCTCCCATATATTATTCATAAACTGATAAATGACATCGTAAGTGGTGCTCGTACTACCTCTCCGTGCACTAAATGGCGCCAAAGGTGTTGGAGGTACGGTCTGTACATAGCCCCACTGCCGTAACACTCTCTCTGGATGATACGGCTCCACAACATCCCCAGCTTTCAAGCAGATGGTGAAAAATGTGATCGGAGGCAACGGATGATGTCTCCGACTATCTGCATAGGGATCCCAGCACACCTGGTTACACTGAAGGTCATCTAGCTGCTCTCGCAAGACCTTCACATCCTGGCCATATGTACGTGGCTTCCATCGTCGAGCTCGAGGCATACTCTCCTCGTAGTTAACATTTACCTCCGAACTTAACGACGAAAAGTGCTCATAAATCCAAGCCTACATCAAATAAAACATTAATCATTAATAAATTATAAACAATTAATTTATAATTAACAAGTTAGATAAAGTAAATTATAATACCTGTAAAAGGGTCATATAGCCGCCAATCGATGTGACTTTTGACCTGCTCGCAAGACCCAGCTGTCTATACATATGAGCAAGAGCACCTGCACCCCACGCGTATTCACTGATAGCCGCTAGCTACTCTAAACAGTGCAATAATGTCACGGCAACATGTGACCCACTCTTATCTACAAAAAGAGTGCATCCAAGCAAGTGAAGCAAGTATGCACGAGTAGCATAGACTATCTCCTCATCACTGGAGCTGTTGGTGACATGGCTAAAATTTGTTCTCAACCACTGCAATGTCACACTGGACCCACGACCGGTGCTCGTCCCCGCTTGAGCCTTGGAAATATCAACTCCTAACAACTCTACTAATACTCTAACGGCTTCTTTCACAGAGATGTGCCGGCAAAATACGATCACCCCGGTCACTGGTATGCCTAGGAGGGTAGCTACATCATCAAGAGTAATCGTCATCTCTCCAAATGGTATATGAAATGTATTCGTCTCTGGCTGCCACCTCTCACAAAAAGCAGAGATGATGGTGTTGTTGCATGTGCGGTAACTACAGTCAACTAAACTCGCTAAGCCGGACTGCATAACCGAGGAGAGAATACGAGATCTATCATCATCTAAGATCCACTGAGATATTTTGTTGCTATGATTCAGGACCTTCAAATTGTCTCACTCCTATATCGAAAACAACAAACAATAAGTTATTTCAAAAGCGTCATTTAATCACATATTGCAAAAACATATTACCAAATTTTTGAAAGGAGAATTACCTGCCCATCCCATATTGCAAAAGCAACATGTGATCTAAAACTTCTAAGAACTGATGTATCGGTCGGACCTCCAGGACAAGGCTCGACTTCCTCCTCTGCATAAGCTGCATCTAGCTGCTCAGCTTGCTCGACCTGCTCATCCTGCTCGTCCTGCTCGACAGGTTCGACTTGTTCAGCTTGCTCGGCTTGATATCTCCTAACTCGTCGTCTCCTCTCAGAGCCGGTAGGTCGCTGTCGTCTTCCTTGAGCTGAATCTCCACCTCGTGTATTAGCCATGTCTGAAAAAGAAAAATATTTAAAAAATTATCAAACATATTAAAAGCCAAGACACTAAGTGCAATAGTTGAGTGCAAGTGTGTGAGGAAGTAAAAAGTGTACAAGTGAGTGGAAGTGTGAGTGAGTGACGTGAGGTGTGTGTCGTGCAAAGTGAGAGTAAGTGAGAAATAATAGTGTCAAGTGTGTCTACATTGTCAGCAAGTACATTTCATAAGCAGATCATGACAAGTGAGCCTATCGTGCTTAAATAGAACATAGCATGAAATATATCTGATAATGCTTAAATTGAACATAGCATGAATAATATATCACATTATTTATTTGATAATATATCACACCTCTTTGATAATATATCACATTATTTATTTTTCTGACAATGCTTAAATAGAACATAGCATGAAAAAATTAACATACATCAAGCACATACCTGATGGTAGTAGTCCTACAGTGCAACAGCTTGTACAGATTGATGGTAGCAATCGAAGGGTGATGGTGGCAATAGTCTATATAATTATAAACTTTAGTCAGCTAATTAAATCAAAAATCATAAAAACTAAGCTTGTAGAATGTAGTCAAAACCAGAAATAATTGCAAAACAGAATGTAAAACAGGATGTAAAACGCCCGCGCAAGTGAGACTTGCGCGGGATCCTCGCGCAAGCGAGACTTGCGCGAGGTTCTCGCGCATGGTGTGCCCGCCGCTCGCTCCGCTCGACCTGCTCGGCCTCTCGCAGGCGTGCCACCTGCGCGGGGCTGGCCTCTCGCAGGCGTGCCACCTGCGAGGGGCTGGCCTCGCGCAGGTGGCGGGGCTGGCCTCGCGCATGTGTGCCACCTGCGCGAGGCTGGCCTGGCCCGAGCGGCACACCTGCGAGCGGCGCGAGCGGGACACCATGCGCAGGAGCTTCGTACTGCAAATCCTATTTTTACATTTACAGTAGGAGATACGTACCAGGAACGAGGAAGAAGGAAGGAGAAGGAGACGCAGACGGAGACGGAGAAGGAAAACGAAGGAGAAGGAGGAGGAGCCGGTGTGGTATGGGTAAAATTGTATTTTACTTTAAAGGGTTGTTTGGGGTGGGGTACGTTTAGTAAAAAACGGGGTACAAATAGAATTTCCCGAGCCGGACAGGGTTCTGTTGAGTTTTTAAGTGATGCAGTTGAGCGGGAGCGGGAGCGGGAGCGGGTTCGGGTTCGGGTTCGGGTTCCAGTAAGAGTGTTTTCAATCCGTTCCTTTCTTGTTTTGGCATCCGAAATATAAATCCATGTATAGGTGCTATGTTAGAACAGAAGATATCGGACCCTATGCCCATCTTCCAAAGTTTGATTCTGAGCACGATATGGCTTGTGCTTGGCGGGGGAGAAACTTTGCACTGTGCCATGCAAAGATTTTGGCACATTTGCGCTACGAGCTTGCGCATGAGATAGGCAAGACAAGTACTGGGCTTGGGCGGCTTACCAGGATTGACATTTAGACGTTGATGGACCATGATCGTGAGCTGCGGGTTGCGGTTAACTCGCGTGGTACCATGAGGCTGAACCATGTGAGCGGGAGGTTGGTTGGTGCGTGACATAAGGCAGCGTTGAAGCATAGTGGCTGGATTCGTGCGTAGTTGATGGAGACGTGTGCGGGACCTACGCAACGTGGACCCCACGATGTGGGATAGTTGCGAGGATTGCGGGCCACGGGCTGACCGTATCACTTGGGAGTACTTGGAGATAACTCATGGACACTGAAGTGGCAATCATCCGTAGAGTCCTAAGTCTAGTGGGATGTAATCTTAGAGAGTTTGTATTTCAGTTGAACTCTTGTACCTATGTGAGGGGGATATCCTCACTTGCCTATATAAACCCCTTTAGGGGAGAGCAGAAGAACATAGAGGAGAAACAATGTGAGTGTTCTTTGCCAGTTGTATTCCTTCTATTGCGGATTAATAAGAAGGTTAAGAGAGTTTCCCTTGTATGCTTAAGTGTTCTTACTCTCTTCCTACTCTCTACTTTGCCATTGCTTGTATTGTCCTTTGGTTGGCTTTCTTAGTTACTCAAGTGTGAAGGATTGCTGCTTACTAGCTTTTGTCTGGGTTAGGTGTGACTAGTTTAGCTGTACTAAGTTGTGGGAAACTTAGGCCATCACCGGGAATGGTTCTAGGAGAGAACGACCTTGTGATAATCTGGTATCAGAGCACAGTTTCGAATCATGGCACACGAGCTAGCCAACTGAATTGTTGTCCTTAAAGCAATGGTGGGTACACCATTGGAAGAAGCGAGTACTGTGGCGGAGTAGATACAAACCATGGCGAGTGGTATGCAAGAGCTGACTTATCTAGTCATGGGTACCCAGAAAGAGCAAGCTGACCGCTACACCAACTTTTTACAGCAAATTCATGATCTCTCAGATAAGTTTGAGGTACAACTCAATACCCTAAAAGTTGATATATTATTACTGAAACGTGCTATGACTACTACAGAGCATATGGAGGCTTCTAGTAATAGCAGAAGAGATGATAGTGGCGATCCCAATAAGAGGATTAAGGTGCCTGAACAAAAAGAGTTCACTGGAGTTCGTAATGCCAAGGAGCTTGGAATTTCTTGTGGGACATGGAGCAGTACTTCAAGGTTGCTAGGATACCGGAGCAAGACCAAGTTACTATCACTAGCATGTACCTCACTAGTGATGCTAAGCTATAATGGCGAGGCAGACTAGCCGATGATGATAATGCTGGTCGATCGAGGATCGAGACGTGGGAAGCACTGAAGAAGGAATTGAATGACCAATTTCTTCCATTAAATGCGGCATGGGTCACGAGAGAGGCATTCAAGAAGCTGAAGCACACGGGTTCTGTGTGAGACTATGTCAAGGAGTTTAGCTCTTTGATGTTGGACGTGAAGAATATGTCAAAGGAGGACAAGTTATTCAACTTTTTCTTAGGACTTCAGCCATGGGCTCAAGCTGAGTTACGTAGGCAAAATGTCAAGGATCTGCTTCAGGCAATTGTGGCTGTTGACAGTTTGGTGGACTACAAACTGGGTTCTTTTTCAATGAATACCGATGAAAAGAAGAACAATCCTAATGGCAACAAGGGAAAGGGCAGGAAGGACCGGAAGAAGCATCGTAAGAACAAGGACAAGGTCGAATCTTCTAAGCAGAAGGAACCGGATCCACCCCAAAGCAAGGGAGATTGGAATTGTTTCTTGTGCAATGGGAATCACAAGGCCCGAGACTGCCCTAAGAGATCCAAGCTAACGGCCCTCATGTGTAAGGACGATAGCGAGGAAGATTGTCCATGAGTTGCCCCTATACAATTGCTCAACGCAATCAGGGCGGAGCCACAAGCTCCTCAGAAGGGACTGATATATGTGAAAGCTGAGGTGAATAGGAAACCAATTTGAGTCATGCTTGATACAGGTGCGACCAACAACTTTGTCTCATTGAGCATGGTTGATCATCTTGGCTTGAAGGTCACAAGGAGCAATAATCAGGTTAAGGTAATCAATTCAAAGGCTCAGGATATCCAATGGACGGCTACCGCATTGGTGAAGATTGGGACATGGCAACAAGACTGTAAGTTCCTGGCTTTACCTATTGATGATTTTGATGTAATAATCGACATTGAATTCTTTGTGCAAGCAAAGGCATTTGCTATTCCTCATCTTAGTGGATTGATGATCTTTGACAAAGCATGTCCAAGTTTTGATCTTGTGGAAAGGAGACAAAGTGCTGCTAAGCCATTGATGTAGTCGGCTTCACAGGTAAATAGTGGTTTAAAAAAGGGGTAGACAACCATGTTAGCTACCCTGGTCGAGGTGAAACCAGATAAGGTTGTCGAGGTACCTGATGAGATAGCGGAGGTACTAGACGAGTATAGTGACATGATGCCACTTGAATTACCCAAGGCACTACCACCTAGGCGCGCTGTTGATCATAAGATCGAGTTAGAACCAAGAGTTAGACCACCTGCACAAGCACCCTACAAGATGGGTCTTTTGGAGTTAGCTAAGTTGAGAAAGCAGATTGGTGAATTGTTGGAAGCAGGATATATCCAACCATCTAAGGTGTTATATGGAGCCCCAGTATTGTTCCAAAGGAAGCAAGATGGCACACTACGAATGTGTGTTGACTATCGAGCCCTAAACAAAGTCACGATCAAGAACAAGTATCCTGTTCCAAATGTCACTGATTTATTTGATCGGTTGTCTACAGCGGCATATTTTACAAAACTAGACCTGTGATCGGGTTATTGGCAAGTAAGGATTACTGAGGGTGATGAACCGAAGACAACTTGCGTGACAAGGTATTGCTCATTTGAATTTTTGGTTATGTCGTTTGGTTTAACTAACGCACCTGCTACATTTTGCAACTTGATGAATGACATGCTTTATGAGTACTTGGACCATTTCGTGGTAGTATACCTGGATGACATCGTGGTGTATAGCCAGATGCTAGCAAAACATGTACAGCACCTTAGGTTGGTGTTCGAGGCTTGAGAAAGCACTTCTTGTTTGTGAAAAAAGGAGAAGTGTGAGTTTTGCCAGTGGGAAATCATGTTTCTAGGCCATAAAGTCAGTATGGGCAAATTCGCATGGACGAGAGGAAGACCTAGGCCATTCTTGAGTGGCAGGCCCTCACTAGGATCCCGAAGTTGTGGTCATTCTTAGGACTGGCCAACTACTACAGACGCCTCATCAAGGGCTACAATAAGATGGTGAGTCCTTTAACAGATCTCCTAAAGAAGGACAAGAAGTGGGTGTGGTTTGATGATTGTGAACGGGCATTTCAAGACATCAAGAAGGCAATGACATCCGAGCTAGTTTTGAGACTGCCAGACTTTAGTTTGCCTTTCGAAGTTCACACGGTTGCATCAGATAGAGCCATTGGAGGTGTGCTAGTCCGAGAAGGACGCCTTATTGCTTACGAAAGTCGCAAGCTGAAGGACGCGAAACAACAATATTCGGCCCATGAAAAGGAGAAGACTGTTGTGGTGCACTGTCTAAAGGCGTGGAAGCATTATCTATTGGGAATGAAATTCGCAGTGGTGACTGACAACGTGGCTAACACTTATTTCAAGATACAGAAGAAGCTGAGCCCAAAACAGGCACGTTGGTAAGAATTTCTGGTTAAGTTCGACTTTACTTGGGTACATAAACCAAGAAGGGAGAACCAGGTGGCTGATGCGTTGAGTCGCAAAGTAGTCCAGTCGTATGTTGCTTCATTATCCACTGTTAAGACTAACCTGATTGACAGGATAAGGCAGTTGGCATCAGCAGATAAAACTTACGAATAGCTTAGGGAGGACGTGAAACTGGGCAAGGTTCATAGATATTGGCTCGAGGGAGAGTTGTTGTATGCCAAAGGCAACAGAATCTATGTTCCAGTAGGCAAGGGACTTAGAAAAGAGTTGTTGAGAAAGACCCACGACCCTCAGTAGGCAGGACATCCTGGAGTGGAGAGGATGTTGGCATTGTTGTCAATAACATATTTCTGGCCCAAGATGAAGGAGGACATCTAGTTATATGTTTGCACATGCCATATTTGTCAGATAGACAAGAACGAGAGGAAGAAGCAAACGAGATTGCTTTAACCAATACCTATCCCTGAGAGAGGTTGGGAGTCGATTTCGATGGACTTTATTACTGGGTTTTCGGAGGTGAACAAGATGATGTCCGTGATGGTGGTGGTCACTTGCTTCTCAAAGTATGCTATCTTCATAGCAGCCCCACATGCATGTACCGCCCATGAAGTTGCAGAGTTGTTCCTGAAGCATGTGGTGAAGATCTTTGGCTTGCCCAAGGATATAGTGAGTGGTCTTGATGCTCGGTTTACGGGGAAGTTCTGGACTTATCTTTTCAAGTTAATGGGTTCAGAGTTGAAGTTTTCTACAGCTAATCATCCACAGACAGATGGCTAGACAGAGCGGATTAATGCATTGCTAGAGGAGTATTTGAGGCACTATGTGATCGCTAACTAGAAGAATTGGGTGAGTTTGCTTGATCAAGCACAGTTTTGCTACAATATGCATAAATCATCTTCCACAGGTTTGAGTCCGACGGAATTGGTACTTGGACATCAACCAACTACACCTTTGGAGATAGCAAAGATCAAGTCCCAAGGGGAGTGCCCAACAGCCTACAGATTTGTGCGAGATAGGCAGGATTTGATGGAGTAGGCTAAGGAGAGCTTGGCTAAGGCACAAAGGAGGTTGGTAAAGTATGTAGATCAGCATAGGTGGCCACTAGAGTTCGAGGTGGGTAACAAAGTGTTGCTCAAATTGACGCCTCAGATATGGAAGAAAGTCACTGACAAACGGTTTCACAAAGGTCTAGTGTAGAAATACGAAGGCCCTTTTGAAGTCATGAAGCAGATAGGCATGGTGGCTTATCAGTTGAAACTGCCTAAGAGGATGAAGCTGCATCCTACTTTCCATGTGAGCTTTCTAAAGCCTTATCATGATGACGTTGATCTAGAGAGGCAACAAGTAAGGAAGGCTCCACCCGCTGTTCGAAGCCATTTCGAGAAGAAGGTGGCTAAGATACTTGACCGTAAGGTTGAAGGTGCCAGTTAGGGATGTAAACGGGTCGGGTACCCGCTAAATTTGGGATACCCGAACCCGATTAACTTTAATAATACCCGAACCCAATTAACTACCCGATTATTTTGATTTATGTTACCTGAACCCTAACTCTATAAAATATAAAATACCCGTTTAACTACCCGAACCCGTTAAACTACCCGTTTATTAAGTCAAAGTTTGACTTTTAAATTTAAATTTAAAATCAATTTTGGAATAACTTAATTAAAACATTATATTAATAAATTTAATTTAACTCATAAATATAAATTAAAGTTAAAAATCATAATTATAATATATAATGATTTTAATTTAATTAAATAAAACATTAATAATAAATAATTTATATATAAAAAATATAAATATTGTATTAATTAATTATTATTGATAATCGGGTTCAGGTAGCGGGTGTTGCGTGTCTAAAACCTATACCGCAAGTGCACGGGTCGCGACAAGTAATAGAGAGTGAGTAGAATATCGTTCCCACGAGGATTAGTTAGAATTGCTATAGCTAAGTACTAAAATTGATCATCCTAAGTTTATTCAAGCTAACTAAACCTTCTTAAATAGAATAAAATAAGATAAAATAAAATAAAACTAATTTGCAAATAATTAAAAAGCATGTAAATTAAAATGCAAATATTTAATTAGCAAAGAAACTAAAAATCATAAACTTGTTAATAAAAAAAATTAAAATGCATAAAAATAAAATAAAATAAAATAAATGCAAAATTAAATTGATGGTATGAATTAAGTTATCCAAGCATAAAAAAAAAACCTACAGCTAATTCTACTTAAACTACAAAAAAAAAACTAATAAATTAATGGACTAATAAACTAATTAATATCTAAACTATTATAACATAAAAAAATGCATTTAAACTATTAAATTAATAAAATAGTTAACACTTAAACTGATGAAACAGTAGCAGTAGCAAAAACCGTGGTCTTCAACATGCAATTTCCTTTTCCTTACAGCCACGCACATGCCACGTCCTGCTGCAACTCTGCTCATGCCATGCACGTCTGACCTCTGCACACACGCCAGCTCCTGCTTTGACCACGTCCCTTGCTTCAGCACGTTTCAGCTTGGCAACCAGCCCCTGTTTCGCACCGCTCCAGCCACTTCGCTCGTCTGGTACAGTCCCAACGACAGTAGCTACTCTCAACCAGAACAGAGCAGTTCATGCCACTGCTAACCACACCAGGCAGCAGCTGCTTCACGCGAGCAGCCTCTCAACAACCACGTCCAGTCACGAAGAACGCAGCAGACAAGCAACAAGGATAGCCAAAGCAGACCATTGCAAAGAAGAAAGTAATGTGCAGAAATAAAATTTAAAACAGAGTAGAAACGTAACCAAAAAAAAAAAGAACAAAAGAAAACAGGGGAGAAGCTGACGAGCAAAAACCGTGGAGAACAATATTGTAGAAAACAGTGAAAGAAATCATGGAACATTAAGAAATTTAGAAGCAGAAATGAAACTCAACAAGATTAAACTTTCGGTAAACTCATTCTGTCAAACAAAATTTACTGAAAAGCTTGCTAAAACAATGTAAGCTATCTATAAATCCATCTAAAAAAAATTAAAAGGAAGTGCTTAACACAAGATTTAAACTTAAACAATAACAGAAACTACAGAACACTAAACTAAAAATAAAAAGTGCACAAGTCTTGGGAGATGGCCACTGTCACCAACCTCTTCCCTTCTTCAAGCTAGTTTACGGCTATAAAACCTACTGCCAAAGCTAAGAAAACAGTGAAAAAAAAATTACAGCAACCATCCGAAAAAAAGAAGGGCAAAACAGTAATGAAAACCAAATGCCATAAAAAGAGGAAGACGAGCTCCTGTCACCAGCTATCTCCCTTCTTCTCTTCTCTTGCGGCGGCTCCTCTTTTAATTAGGGTTGCTTCAAGGGCTTTTTGCCACTAACATCCACGGGCTGCCCCATCCATCCTCTTTGGCCAAGAATTCAAGTAACAATGCCGGTTTGGGTTTGGGTTTGGGTTTGACATGTAGTCCAATGAGCTTTGGGTGTAGGAGGTTTTTGGTAGCAAGTATAAGGTTAAAAAAGTTAAAAATAAAGGTTTTTTTTTGTATGAAAGGCTTAAATGGTGTAGGGTTTTAAAGATGGGTTTAGGGGTATAATAATTATTATTATTATTTTTTATATTGTTAGGATTTAAAAAGACTAAGGCTTAGAGTTTGAAAGATGGATAAGTTTAGGGATTTAAGGTTATGGTTCGGGTTTAGGGCTCAAACACCAATTACGGGCATTCTTCCTTGATTTTCTTGCCATTTTCTTGATTTTCTCATTATTCTCGAATTTCCTACACATGAAGACAATTTAATTAAATTGGGAAGAAAATATATTAAAATTCCAAAAGTTAAGCAAAATTGATGCAATAAAATACTCTAAAACATGAATATTTTAGAGACTTATCAGCGGGTACCCTAAGGTAACTCCCCGAACCCTACCCGAACCCGATTATACACTACCCTAACCCTACTTAAACGGGTCGAGTAGCACCGGGTACCCGTTTATAAGGTACCTATTGCCATCCCTAGTGCCAGTAGGAAGAATCGGAGAACTTACTACTTGGTTCAGTGGGAAGGTGAAAGTGAGGCAGACGCTACATAGGAGAAAGACACTTCTTTGTGGCAATTCAAAGATGAGATCAAGGCATACTTAGAGCTCATTCCAATGAGGGCATTGGCTTCCTCCGATGGGGGGAAGGTTTGTTAGAACTGAAGATACCAAACACTATGCCCATATCCCAAAGGTTGATTTTGGGCATGATGTGACTTGTGCTTGGCGGGGAAGAAGCCTTGCATCGTGCAAAGATTTTGGCACACTTACGCTACGGGCTTGTGCATGGGATAAGCAAGACAGGTACTGGTCTTAGACGGCTTACCAGGCTTGACACTTAGACAATGATGGACCATGATCATGAGCTGCGGGTTGCGGTTAACTCGTGTGGCACCATGAGGCTGAACCATGTGAGAGGGAGGTTGGTCGGTGCGTGACATAAGGCACCGTTGAAGCATAGTGGCTGGATTCGTGCATAGTTGATGGAGACCTGCACGGGACCTACGTAGTGTGGACCCCATGATGTGGGATAGTTGTGAGGATTGCGGGCCACGAGCTGACCTTATCACTTGGGATTACTTGGAGATAACTCATGGACATTGAGGTGGCGATCATCCGTAAAGTCCTAAGTCTAGTGGGATGTAATCTTAGAGAGTTTGTATTTCAATTGAACTTTTGTACCTATGTGAGAGGGATGTTCTCACTTGCCTATATAAACCCCTTTAGGGGAGAGCAAAAGAACACAGAGGAGAAATAGTGTGAGTGTTCTCTGCCAGTTGTATTCCTTCTATTGTGAATTAATAAGACGATTGAGGGAGTTTCCCTTGTATGCTTGAGTGTTCTTACTCTCTTCCTACTTTCTACTTTGTCGTTGCTTGTGTTTTCCTTTGGTTGGCTTTCTTAGTTGCTCAAGTGTAAAGGATCGCTGCGTACTAGCTTTTGTTTGGGCTAGGTGTGAGGAGTTTGGCTGTACTAAGTTGTGGGAAACTTAGGCCATCACCGGGAATGGTTCTAGGAGAGAACGAATCTGTGACATGCTATAACATTGTTAATCAAGTGTGAAATGTCATTTGTCACCAAGGCCTTTGGATTAGCAGGAGAGAGTTTCAGAGCCCCAAAAATTAATTTATACACTTTAATAACTTTAATAATTATAAGATAAAAATATTCTTAAATAAGAAATAATTTTAGCCTTAATGAAATTATTAAATTAATAAAAAAAATCACCTTTTTCTTCTTACCTTTTTTTACTTGTTTCTTCTTCTTTCAACATAAACTTTATTTCTTGCTTAATTCTTATCATCTGTAAACTCTAAAAACCAAGAAAAAAAATGAAAACATTGTTAGATTCGTAATTGATTTATCTCATACGTTAACATTATAAACAACATATCATAGACAAAAAATACAAAATAAAATACTAACATCCAACCATTGAGGCCAATAATTTTAAGCAAAGACGATATTTCATTCTTTGCATATTTGATTTTCTAATATTAAGCAATCTCACAAATGGTGCTTTTTCTCATAATACTCAAATTAGGGACCCAATACCTTGTATTTGCTTTATATATGTTTTCCCATTAAAAACATAATTGTTATTGGTGGGTAGTTATCACTTTGTGAAGGATGAGTATTTTAAAAAATATTATTAGTTAATGATAAAAATATAAGACCATTTATTTCTCATGAGAAACTACTAATTATGTGAGTAACTTATATTCTCCCACTTAGTCGATATATTTTGATATACTTGCTATTCCATCCATAATCCATGAATTCTTATGCTTAAATTATAAAAACAAAATACATGAATTAGGGTGATAAGTCCTCTAAGAATATCTTCTATGTAGTACAAAGTATTCCATCTCTTTATTGTTAGCCCATATGTGATAACATAATTTAATGAATAAACCTTACATTTATTCTAGGTTTAAAATTATTGTTATTCTCAATAATCAATATGTGTACCAAAAATGAGAAAACAAAATAAATGAATAAGAGTTTCATTACAAATAAAAGTTGTCCATACAACAAAAGTTCACATGATGAAACCAAGTCCCATTCACACTACATGACCTTTAAAACTCTTCGGTGACATGGCTTTTGTTAAAGGATCTGCAATCATCAATTTAGTGTTAGCATGCTCAATGACCACTTTTTTCCCTTTAACACATTCCCTTATGGCTCAATATTTAATGTTGCTATATTTACTTCGACTACCACTTTTATTGTTTTTAGCCAAGAAAACTGCAACCGAATTGTCACGGTACATTCTTAATGACTTTGAAATGGAATCCATAGTTCTAACTCTAGGTATGAAACTTTTCAACCATACAGCATGTGAGGTAGCCTCAAAACAAGAAACGAACTTAGCCTCCAAGGTAGAAGTAGCACATAAAGACTGCTTTGCACTCGTCCAAGATACAGCTTTGCCAGCAAACATAAAAACATATCCAAATGTTGATTTTCGTGAATCAATACATCCAGCGAAGTCCAAATCCGAAAAACTAACTATATCTAAGTTGTTAGTTTGTTATACATAAGCATGTAATCTTTAATCCTTTGAAGGTACCTCATTACTTTCTCTGCAGCTCTTCAATTATCCACACCTCGATTACTTTGATATCTTCCCAACATTTTGATAGCAAATGTGATGTCAGGTCTTGTGCAAACCTTCATTCCCTTTTAAGTTCATTTTCGGACACTAATTCAAATTGAACTTGTCACCTTTTACTATTGCTGCTACACTTGGTGAGCAATCTTTTATCTGAAATCTCTCAAAGACCTTAGTGTTATAGGTCTCTTTGAGACAATCCTAAGATACCTTAATATATGTCCCTATTGATTTTAATGCAAATGATATAAGATACCTCACCCATATCCTTTATATCAAATTTCTTAAAGAGAAATTGCTTCATCTCAGACAGTAAACCTTAATCATTGGTTGCAAGTAAACTATCATCCACATACAGGACAAGGAAACAAATTTTGCCTCCATTAACTTTTTGATATATACATTGATCCATGATGTTTTCCATAAAATTGAATAAAGAGATGACATCATGGAATCTTAAATACCATTGATAAGAAGATTGTTTTAATCATATGTGGATTTCTTGAGCCTGCACACCAAATGCTCACCATCATAAGAGGATAATCTTTCTGGTTGTTTCATATAAACCTCCTCTTCTAGGTCTCTATTTAGGAACGTTGTTTTCATATCCATTTGATCCAATTTCAAGTCAAAATGGGTAACTATAAGAAAGTGTCAAGTGAAGTGAGGCCTCAAGCATTGAGTAAGGTTAGAGATCGGGAAAGCATTCATCGAGAGATGCCCCCACCCAATCGAAACAAGACCTTCCGTAGCTGAGCAATTTAAGGATCCGTTTTTGATGAAGTTGATGATGATCATGGCCCTTCTTCATGATTAAGGAGAATCAATGCAATATGAGACTTTATTAGTTTTTATCAGTTTATGATTGATTTGGATGTAAATCCAAAGAAACGGTAGTTTTAATTTTCCCTTAAAATCTCCCTTTCAAGTAGGTTAAATGGATATATAACTTGGGAGAGTCACTTTTGAGGATAGAAGGTTTGATTTAAGTTTAATTTGTACATAATGGTTTAACAAACATACAATATTACTGAAGTTTGAATGGAAAGAAGATTGTTTGTAAATATTTGGTTTCTTGAACATGAATCAATTCCTCTATCTTTGTACTATTATCTTTTTAAAAGTTTAAATTTCAAACCTCAAAACTTAGATAAAGATGGGAATTGAGATTTGGGTTATTTTGTTTTTTACAAGAAAAGTAAGTTGTTTAGGGATTTAAGTAGAGAGTGGTATCGTTTTGGTTTGAGGCTAGGCACAGTATAAAGCAAAAGGGTTTTCAGGGTGATGCAAAAAGGGTTGTTGGAAAGTGCAACTTCGGACTTGGCCAGTAAGGATAGAATCAATCCAAGTAAAGACGATTCAGTTCCAGGTTCGAGCTCGGCTAGACTCGAAAACTTGAGACTCGAAGCTCGATTCGAGTTCGATTGAGTTTGGTTTTCAAAACTCGAATTCAATTTGATAGAATACTCAAGCCGCTCGAGCTTAACTCGATAGACTTGAACTTGACTCGATAAGCTCGATTTATTAATTTTTATCTATATATTATGATGGAAAATAGTAAATTAATAATAAAATATTAAAAAATATATTTTAAAAAAAATTGATAAGGCTCGTAAGCTACTCGAGCAGAGTATTAAGATGCTCAAACTCGGTTGGACTCATTACTAGGATAACTCGAGCTCGAGGTCGACTCGAAAATAAACGAGTCAAACTCAAGTAATTATTGAGTTGAGCTCAAATAACTCACGAGTAGCATGACTTATTTACTCTCATAACAATAACTTCCCCCCTCCTTTTGTTTCTGAGTGCATTCTTTTAAATAGGCAATAAGATCTATTAAGTTAGGAAATTAGATATACAAGTGTTAAATTCAAAATTTTCATATTTAATTACCGAATCTTTTGAAATTTATTTGACTTCTTCATATTTTTTTTTCAAACCAAATTTAAAGATTTCTTTTTACAATTTTCTTGAGTCCTAAAGATTTTAATTTGTAAAGATTTCTTCTTTCAATTTGCAAATTCTTGCCTTTTTTTTACTTATTATTATAAAAATAAAGAATCTAAACAAAATCTAAATTTAAATCCAAAATCAAATAAAAAAACTAATCTTATATATATGTAAAAGCCAAAGCAGTTGACTCAAAGTAAAATTCCTATGTGGATTGCTATAGATTTGACACATGACATTTATCTTACTAAAATAATAATTATCTTTTTTAAAATTTCAAAATGATAAAAATCTCTCCTTATATATATATATATATATATATATATTAAATAAAAAATAAATCAATTATCTTTTTAAATTAATTATCTACTTCAATGTTTAAATGATAAACATTTATATTTATATATAGATTAAAATTAAATAAAAATAACATATCATTTATCTCTCCGTACATTCAGATTACAAAATATAATATCTATATCTATAGTTTTTATCAATTAATTTTTTTTATTTTCTAAAAGATAACATGTATGTATTAAAATCAATGTGGATAATGTAACATACAACATGCAATAATATAACAATATCTTACACTTAATGATTACCATTAGTTTTTTATAATTTTCTAAATGAGAACATCATTTTTTAATTTTTTAAAATATTTTAATATTTTTAATTAATACATAATATGTAATCATTTATTTTTTTCACATTAATATTAAAAAATATAAAATATATATCTACAAATTTTATCAATTAAAGTTTTTAATTGTCAAAAATATAACATCTATATCTATCTATATTAAAATTTTTAATTTTCTCTTTTTTTTTATTATAAATTGCATGTAAGCATTCATTTTCATCAATGCTTAGTACTCATGGATCTTAAGAGTTAAAAATTGAAATTTCTACTTTTTGTATTTAGATTATGAAAGGAGATTCCGGCATCGAATTTCATCGAACACTACATAAAAGATTACTATCGAATGAGATTTTTTTTTGTGTAAGCATTGGTATACTCATCCATTTTACGATCTGAAATTAATTATGTTCAAGCCGAAAGCGATAAATGGTAAAACCCTCCTAATAATGGGGACTCTAAGAAGAATTGGTAGATTAACATATTTTTTTCAATGATAAAATATATAGCAACATAATTTTAAAATATAACTGATCTAGCATATATATTGTTATTGATTATTTTTTTATTTGTGCTATATATATATATTTAGAAAATTTTTCACCAATAGAGTAACTATCATAAAATTAAGTTGAAACAACTTTTGGTTGGTATTACATGTCATGTGAGTGCAACAAAAATTGTTTGAAATTGATAAAAAATTTCATTGTTCCTCATGTAATGTTGATATCCCTAATCCAACGCTAAGGTAAATAATAATTATATTTACTATATTTAAAACTGTGAAGACCGTCTATTCTTGATTTCAGACTTGTATATTGATGTACGATTGAAGTAAATTAAATGTTGAAGAAGTAATTGGAATTTAATCATTATCAAGTGATGAATTATGTACGAACAATAGAAAAAATTTTCAATTTTCAAGTTTATGAGAAATATGGAGAATAAAGGAAACTAAGGATTTAAAATAGTGGATTAAAACATCTTAATAAATTGGATGAGATTAATTTATTTAATTGGTGGATTAAAACTCTAAAAACTTAATTGTATTAAATATACAAGGATTTTTAAAGAAATGTATAAAAGAAATACTATATATAATATATATAACATAGTGTGTCTATATATATATTATAATATAAAAAAATTATAATAAGCATATATTAAAAAAACTTAATTAAATGACAAGGAAGCCAATCACGTTGGCTAAAATGTGAGTGGGTTAAAATCCACCCACTCACACATATTATATATTAAAAATAAAATAAAAATAATAAAAAGAATATTATAAAATAAACTAAGTGACAAGCTTCCTTGGGAAGCTTGTTAGTTGGAATTGTCGGTGAGTGGTATTTTACCTACTCACCTGCAGCATCACGTCTGCTGCTACTAGCAGCAAACGTGACTCTTTATAAAAAAACATCATTTAGAGCAGTGGTAAGTGATGAAGCAGAAGGCACAAGTAGAGGAAGCTTTCTTTGTTTGGGTTAAGAAAATTGATATTTTAGGCAAGAGAAAGAGCTATAAAAGACTGAAGGTATGAGGTTGAGACGTGAAAGGAAGCTTCACTTGGGTCCTTTCGAGCAGCAACAAAACGTGAAGACAGGGGAGTTTCACTCTTGGGTTCTTTCAAGAGCAAAACGCGAAGGCTATTAAGGAGGTTGGACTCGGCTGTAATGAAGACAGAATTGGGGCTGTGTTGGTGGAAATTTGGGTGCGTGCATAAGGTAGAATAGATCAACAAAGTGAGGTAGTTTTGAGAATTGAAATGAGGCTGTTTATAGGTTGTATTTGGTGGCCAAAAACAGAGTTGGAATAAGGGATTTGTTGCTGTTTTGGTGATGATAAGGCGTGAGGATGTTGTTGATGAGCAAGGGAGTAACACGCGGTTTCAAAGGGCTGAGTTGGGGTGTTTCGAATGTTGCTGCAAGACTAATTCTGGTGGCTAGCAGTGGCGTTGTTGAGCATTGTGTGTGACGCCTAGAAGCAGTAAAACTGGGGTTCCAAGGAGGTTGGAACCAAGAGGGTAAAAGCCCTTCTAGTATTTGATTTAAAAGTCATTTATATAAATATAAATCTATATATGAAAAGAATATGTATGCATATACAAATATATAAATATATATATATATGTATGCATATATATAAAAATATATTATTGAGTAAGATTTCATGATGAAGAATGAATAAATTTCTGGTGTATGAATCTCGAAAATTTTAAAGAGAGTCTTGGAAATTCTGAGGTTGGCAAAAAGCTTGGTTTGAAGATATCTTAAAGGTAAGGGATTATATAAAAAGAATGTAGGATGATATCATGATCATACCATCTAGGTCTTGGTCCTAAGAAGGAAGGTTATATTTACGTACAGATGTTTTATTAGACACATTGTAGTTATGATTTATTGTGGTTTAACGTAGTGAATCACTTTTGGATTTAGAAATGAATTAATTTGAATTTAAAGTAATCGAACTATTTGTGATCTTCTAAAATGAATTGCTTCAAATGTGGTGGATTTAAACTATTTTGGAATTGTTGAGATTTATAGATATCGCTTGTAGGAAGTTTGAATTTTTGAAACTTTATGTTGCCGGAGCTTATAAAAAAAAACACATGATGCAAATAGTTGCTATTTTCTGCATAATTAGATTTTTGTAGAAAGAACAATTTAAAGGTGCGATTGTGGAAGCAAATAGGTACCTTGGTTAAAAAAATGGGTACATGTATAAATATATATAAATATATATCAAATGTATACACATGCCTAGATACATACATGTGCATATATATATATATATATATATATATATATATATATATATTACATGTATATTGAAGTTATGAGATAGTAAAGAGTTAAGTGCGGGCATAGAAATGAATTTAGATGATTGTGATTTTAAGATATATGCCTTAGCATATGACTAAGCATGGTGAAGTCAAATTATTGAGATGATATTGAAATGCTTGTAGTGACTTTGACTGGAGTTGAAGAGTAGATTTTGATCGGGGACTTGAAGAAAACATTGACTAAGGGTGTAAGGTAAGTGGGTTAACTAACGTGTGTTAGCATCATTTCGTAGAATGATTTTAAATCTGACAAGTATTTTAGTTTATTCTTACGTGAAGAAAATACTAAAGTTATGACTGTATAATAAGGTATACTTGGTTTACAAATTTGGTTTATGTTTGGACTGGACAAAAACTCATTTCCTGCCTTGCGTGTTGTGACTAGCCAAACGTGCACGTTGGATTAACCAAATTGATGCATATGTGCATTCTCATATTGCATATTTTGAGATGAGCTATTTAATGTTTATATTTTGACGAATTGCATCATGTTTTCAATTGTAAAGTTTTGGTTTGAGCTAGCCCTTTGAAATAAATCGAAACCTTCGTATATTTGGAACTCAAATTGATTTAATAAGTGATTTGAAATTCGTGAAAGCCAAGTGCTATACAAGGAAATTGTTTTCGAACTGTTTTTGAGTGCAGGCATGTCCTATGACCTTCGGGTCATTTCTAGCCTATCGAGCTTAGCTCTAGGCCTTATTGCCCGTCTATCGAGCTTTGTGCTCTAGACTATTGTATTGTACCTATCAAGCCTAGCGCTCTAGGTAAATTGTTAGGCTTGTCTGGAAAACCAACAGACAAGTTCCAACTCTCGACTGATCAGCGAGACTGGAGTATCGCTCTATGGTCATAGATTTAGTGTTGCTTGCGACACCACTCCATCGCTAGCTAGGATGGATATTGATTGATTGATTGAGGATCATTGCCTAAATTCTACTCACTACTGTTTCATTATCAGTACTGCTTTCAGTGAATCGAGGCAATATGCCTAACCGTTATTGATTTCTTAATTTATGACTCATAGATTATTGAAATCCATATTGATCGAAATGATTGTAGTGCATATTGATCGCTTTATCAAGTGTTTATTGATTGCTTTATCAAAGTAGCCATTGATTGATTTATCGAAATATATTAATCGTTATTTGAAATGCATAGCGTATTGAGTTTAACCGAATGCATAACGAATTGATTTACCTGAACTGCATGGTAAGTTTGTTTTAATTAAGTGCATATTGAAAGCGTTTTATAACTGAAGTGCACGAAGAAGTGTTTGACTTAATACCATGCTTAAATACCAAGCTTACTTATTACTCCAGCATTGTTTTCTACACGTGCATGTAGATCGACATGAGTCTAACATGCATTTACTTAAGCTACTTACTGAGCCGTGGTTTTGCTCACCCCTTTCTAACAACATTGCAGATCATACGGGTTAGACTCCACACTCGGAGTTTTGGAGCAAGGCCTCGAAGACGAACTTTAAGTAGCGATACTAGCCTGAGTCCTCCCAGTGCTGTTTTTGTTGCACTTGAGGTATAAAAACAATTATCTTGTTATTCATGTATGACATTTTAAATGCACAGGACATGCTTATAGAATTTTTGGGATGTAACTTAGGATCGTTCTAGATTATTACAGACTCATATGATTATCGAGTGCGATCCAAGAAGTGAATTGTGACAACTATGAGTTATGAAATGCCATATATATGTAATTGATGACTTTGGAAGTATGGGTAATATATAGTGAAATAGACTGAGAATTGTGGATTGGAATTATGCTGCTGGAAATAGTGGATTATTTTGCAGATTATTAAGATGGGGAAAATCGATTTTATATAAGGAGGAGTTTTAGACTTTTTTCTTTTATCAGTTTAATATTGAATTAGAGTATTAAGTAAGTTGGGTGGTCTTAAGAGATAGCAAATTAAACGGTAAATGTAAATCAAATTAGGAATGCAAATTTAGTGTAAAGGCGACACTGACATCGAATATAAACCTTAAATCGAAAAGAAAAATTTAGTTCGTAAATTTGGTAAATAGTAAATAAAGTATGAATGTTAAGTATACGTCACAGCCTTCGGGTAGTGACAAAAACATTAAACATAAATTATTCCATAATGATAATAAAAACATTTTATAATTTTAATATATATAACTTAATTATAGCATTTTGTTATCATATAAGTACAAGTTGAATGTTGAGACATTTAGGGGTCGTTTGGGATTGTTGTAAGTTTTATGTGTTTAGAAATTTTGTTTTGTTTTATTTTCAATTTATTGAAATTGAAAACACGTTTGCTTGTATATTTTTTGTTGCAAAAATTTGCAAACAGTGAAGGGTAAGCTAAAGCAGGTAGAGTTTAAGTTAAAAAATGGACAATGGCTCGATTCCCATTACTTACAATTTTTAGACAGTTTGCTGAGCTTTTTGATGATTTTTTTAGCCAAAATTTTTACTGTAGCCGAATGGTTATTGATCACCGATGTAGAACAGTGCAGAAAACACTTCCAAAATATTGAAAACACCAAAATTTTGTTTTCATCAATTTCCAAATTTATGTTTTTGGTTTCTATTTTTTAAAACAAAAACATAACTACCAAATATGATTTTTGTTGTAGTTTTCAAAAAAAGTAAAAACAAAAACATAAAACACAAAACAAAAACAATCCCAAACAAACCCTTAATGGTTCTAGAAAAGTGATGTTTGTACTTTTCAAGAAGCTAAGAATTTAATTAATAAAAATGTTAACAATATTTATGAAATTTCCCTTAAAGTATTGATTAGTGAACAATTATTTTAGTATAGTCCAATATTCAATTTAATTTAATGATATGTTTATGACCATGATTTAGGAAAATAGAGATTATAGAATTCGAGAGACATTAGAAGATCTCATAAGTGAATTTTTTGTGTTCGAAACAAGGGTGACAAACTATAATATTGAGACAAGAAATACTAAACTTACCGTATCTAAAATTTGATCATAAACTTGAATGTCGAAAATCATTAGAACAAATATGTATAAATTTATGTAATATGATGATCTTTGTCATATTTTCATATAACATACGTTATAACTGAATATTAAATTGTAGATTAGTATTTTATTCATGTCTTTTATTTCATCTGTAAAATCTATTAGATCAAGTAAAGTGACACATCATTTAAAGATAGCAATGAATACTTAAAAATCATTTACTACCACTTCAGCTCAACAAAATTTCATTGAAGAATCTTTATTTAAAAAAATTTATACACAATATTGATTTTAAGACTAAGAAAATTTCAATTTCTTCAAATAAAAAACATGTTGAATTTTTTTTATATACTATTTTCATTCAATAAATTACAATATAAGTTTGATTTAACTTTTACAAAATTTACATAATTATATCCTATATATGATTTTTTATATTATTGTATTGTAATATACAAATTTCAAATAAAAAATATTAAATTTACATATGTTGTTTTTTCATAAACATAATAATTTATATTATTAAGTTTCCAAAAAATACATATTATTAATGAGTTTATTTTAATTAATGTATTTCCGTGCATCACACATGTTTATAACTAGTTAATACTAAAGATTCCGAACAAAATGGGGTGTCTATATTAATTTAAAATAATCATTTTTCATTTTTTATTTGATGATGTGGCATGGACCCACAAGTGGCCTTTTTGCCACAAGACACGATTTCATTGGGTGCTCTATGCCACGTCAATATTTTTCTGACAATGTTAGACTTAGGTACCCAAGTGTATAACAGAATTAAAGTTCAAATACCAGCATGACAACTTTTTTTTGGGTACTAAAGTGACAAAAATGATATAATTCAAGGACAAAATAATACGTTAACCCTTTTAACAACAAATTTTATTTGATATACATGAACTTTGTAAATTTCATATTGTAAGATTACAGCACATACCAGCATTAATTTAATATCATTAATGATCTCTTCGTGTAATACTTCACCTCACAATTACTTTTATTTTTAGCAAATAAATATTATTATTATCCAATGGTTGTGGTTCAGTTGGCAACGCAGGCTGAGTTTGTGGGAAGAGCTCTCGGGTTCGACTCCCACTAAACACATCTTTGGGGAGGGGTGAAGAGCCTTAACTGTAACTAAACCCCGAACATGATTAATCTCAGACCGTTAAAACGGATGAGAATACCTGTAATTTACACAAAAAAAAATAAATATTATCATTCAATTTCACCATGACAATTTAATGTCAATATATACTCGTCAATATCTTTATTATCCTTTTTTTAATCTCATTGAAAAGAGTAATTTCAATTGTTATGCAAGGTGGACTCATAATAAATATTTTTAGAATCTCCCCGGAATAATAAGCCATTTACCTTTTATTTTTGCAGAAAAGTTTAATTTGTGCCAATAAATAAAATAATGAAAGATTATGAGTTTGCTTTGGTGGGTTTGAAGAATAAATAAATGAAAACAGGCATATGGTATCCTTTAGGTAGGGGTGTAAACGATACAGTGGTACTCGCAAACTACTCGGGCTCGACTCGAAAAAAACTCGAACTCGACTCGATTTTTGTCGAGCCGAGCTCGAGCTCGAGCTACCGAGCGAGCCGAGTTCGAGTATTAAGATACTCTTGTCGAGTAGCTCGCGAGCTTAATCGAGCTTTTAATATTTTAATATATTTTTTTATTATATAACTATAAAATTACATATTTATCCTAATATCTTTTAAAATTACATGTTTATCCTAAAGCCTAAAAAACCCTAATTCCCTTTTCATCTGTGTATTGTTAACTTGTTTTGAATCATACTTCTTTCGGTCCTTTCACCTCGCTCCTCGACAAAGACACAGTCGACTCACCTGTAGTGGTTTCTAACCCAGATCGGCTCCCCCTCTCAAGAAACCCTTGTCGGCGATTGAACGCCATCTTCCTCACACTACCCTCTTTGATTCCCCCACCCTTGCTGTTGTTCACTAATCTCAAGCCTAGATCTGGCAACCCATCGAAAGTCCTGACCGGCGTAAACGCCTAAACGCCATCTTCCAATCTTCCTCACGCACTTTCGTCAACAACCCGCGTCGCACCCTCCCTGATTCCCTCATCCCTGTTGTTGTTTTCCAAACTCCAGCCCAGATCCGACTACCCATCGAAAGTCCTCACTTGCGTCAATGGCTCAACGCCCTCTTCAATTCTTCATCAAGCACTTCCTCAACTCCAACCACCAGCATCGCACCTTTCCCGTCACTGCCTTACTGGTAAGAAATTTTTTTTTTACCCATAAAGTAGTGTACTGTAGTTACGATGGTGTACGGTGTACCATGGGTATACATTTACATTTTGAATTAAACTGTTGTGGTATGCCAAAATCTTTCTTAGCTCATAAATTGAGCTGTTGTGGTTATAATTTATTTGGATATGCTGTAAAAGTTGAAAATTTGTTATTGTTGATTAATTTCTCAAAGCATTTAGCTCTGTTGATGTTCTCTGGATGCAGTTCAAACTTATGCAACTATGGAACAGAAGGAACTCCTGGAAGAGCTTGCCGAATCTGTCGCTACAAGCCTGCAACAACTGACTGAACAACAACATTCTGTGATTGAGGTAAACTTTGAAGAAGTCAAAGAAATCACTCATCAACAAATCAAGAAAGCACTTCTCTTGCACATCGTGGTGCTGCTTTCGTTTGTGTGGCAGTAAATTGTTAAAATACAAAGGCCACTTAGCATATAAAAATGCAATGATATGGTGTGCAAATGGTTTCATCTCGATAGATTGAAAGACAAATTATTTTCATTTGCAAAATTTATACTCTAGGATGAAATTCTATTGTATTTGTCTTATTCATTCATTGATGTTAGATCCATTAGTCTAAAGATTATTAAACTCTGTTATTCGAACTTGGAAATAGGCATTGGATACAGAGGTATGTTCAAAAAAAAATTCATGTGAATATGCAAGTTGTGATATGCTGTGAAAGATGCTTGTCTGAATTATGTTTAATTGATAATATAATTATATACATAAAAATAAATTCGAGCTCGAGTTCGAGTATGAGACTCGAGCTCGAGTTCGAGCATAAAAATCGAGTTTGGACAAACGAGCCTAATCGAGCGAGCTCGAGTAGCTCGATTTTGATTACGAGCCGAGCTCGAGTTCAAAAATCAAGGCTCGGTCGAGCTCGAGCCGAGTATCGAGCATCGAATTTTCGAGTCGAGCTCGAGCTCGAGCACCCTGTTGTATCGGCTCGGCTCGGCTCGATTACACCCCTACCTTTAGGTGGGGTACATGAAGATAACATAAAGACAGAATAAAACCCACGATAATCAGGCTTTATTTTTTTAACAAAAGAAAAATAATAATGAGGCTTTATTCAAACTTGAGAAACAAAAAACAAAAAGTTGTAACTACCAGGAACTCCCTTTCGATTCAACCACTAGTGCACCTGGAAGCCAGCACATACATGCCTTCTAAGGCATTAATTATGCTATAAAACGATGATGGAATCATCAACATCTGCAACCACTTCACACAACTTCCCTATTAGAAATAAGGAAATTAAGCCAATTATTCAACCCACATTGGCAGACCTACCAGCCATGCAATTTTTAATTGTACCAACAGAAACCCAAACTTAATTGGTAGATTTCCTGTCTTCATCAAAGCCCCACAATCAAGGGTCTCCTTTGCTTCAACTCTAAGATCAAGTCAAAACTCAAAGCAACACCAACAACAATTGAAATTAGCATCTCTCTTTCTACGGTTTAATTTGATGATGACTTCCATCGAAGACTTTGGATCCAACTAGATTTAGCAATCTTAAATACTGTACATTTATACAATACAAGAATGATAGAAATAAAAGATATAAAAGTAAAATATATATATATACACAAATGTAACATAGACTAAAAATTGGTAAAAAAAATGTAGACAAATAAGGTAAAAGTTGAAATTTAAATTTTATGTTTGGTGCGTCAACAGAAATTTTGACATTAAATTTATATATTTTATACGACACGAACACGATTTTACATGACATAAATGCAGATTTTATATACGAATAATCACATCTAAACTCAACTTTTATATTTGTTGAAGAGGTAAAATAATAATCAAAGAAAGTGGTTTTGATTTTCATCTAAACTCAACTTTTATATTTGTTGAAGAGGTAAAATAATAATCAAAGAAAGTTAGTGGTTTTGATTATTTAAAAACTTGTTTGAAAAAGATATTTCTAACAGTGGTTTTTGAACCAAAATCATTTACCAACTAATAGAATCAAGCATTAGGGCATCCAAAATCAATAACTTAATTTGGTTTATGATTTTAAGTAAATAAACAAACTTCATATTTCCTTCTCGCCTTACCTCCCTCCACCGTATACTAAAATATCAGCCGAGTACAGCATCAGACATCATACGCCCATATAATAACTCGAAAGAAACGTTACTTTCCCCAATCTCTCCCTTCTTCTCCGTCTCTCTCTTTCCTCGGAAAAGAATTTCCTTTTTTGTAACCCCTGGAAGGGAAATCGAAGCAAGAACAATGAGGTTGAATTCCAAACCTGAATCTCCCTTCAACACCAAGCTCATCCTGATCTGTGCTTTCTTTCTCCTTTTCCTCATCCTGGTAATTAGCACAGGCTCTAGTTTTTCCAAGCAACAACCATCACCCATTTCAGAATCCCACATAGAAAACTCGACGGATCCCGTTGAGGAGCCTCAACGGAGTGAACCAACGCCAGTAGCCTGCCCATCACTTCCCCTGACGCCGACATGCACGAAAGCCCCACCGTCTCTAGCCAACGCCCTCATCCACTACGCAACCACAAACATCACCCCTCAACAAACCCTCAAGGAAATCTCTGTCTCGGCAAGAGTGTTAGAGAGGAAATCACCCTGCAACTTCTTGGTCTTCGGCTTAGGCCATGACAGTCTGATGTGGACAGCTCTTAACCACGGTGGGCGTACGGTCTTCCTGGAAGAAGACAAGGCATGGATTGAGCAGATCAAGCAAAAGCTTCCAAGTTTAGAATCTTACCATGTTCAGTATGACACCAAAGTTCACCAAGCAGACGATCTGCTAGAGACAGGAACGAAAGAGGATTGCAAGGTTGTGAGTGACCCTAGATTCTCCAAGTGTGATCTTTCTCTCAAGGGATTTCCAAGTGACATTTATGATATAGAGTGGGATCTGATCATGGTTGATGCCCCCACTGGATTCCACGATGAGGCCCCTGGGAGAATGAATGCTATCTACACTGCAGGATTGATGGCTAGGAATAGAGAACAAGGGGAAACAGATGTTTTTGTGCATGATGTGGACAGAGTTGTGGAAGATAAGTTTTCGAAGGCTTTTCTTTGTGAAGGATACTTGAGGGAGCAACAAGGAAGACTGAGGCACTTCGCCATTCCCAGTCACAGGGCTCGCTCTGGTAGACCATTCTGTCCTTAATTCGATTTCGAGCCTTTAGGAATTGGAAATGATGCTTCTTCTTTTTTTTTTTTTTTTTTCAATTTTCAATAATCAGATTTAATCGATAAATTTTTATTTTTAGTGCCTTATGTTTTAGGATCTATGTTTATAAAGTTAAATCATTTGGTTCAAGTTTATTATTGTTTATCCTTATTTTTGATGCTAATATCTATAAAACAACAAACTTAAGGACCCATGTTTCTTCATATGTTTCTTATACAATTTCTTTTGAATGAATTAACATGTTTGTGATTCATTATTCTATTTTGAGTTTATTTTGAATAAAAAATTATTATGGTTAAACTAAAACAAAAGCACATTATAGTTTGAGGCGAAATAATTGTAACACATTACAATTCCCTTGAAAGGTTATTATGTTTTATGGGCTTTACGTATATAAATATAATAATCATAATCATTCTCAAAACTTATGAATAAAGAAATACTTCATTATAATTATCAAAACTCAAAATGATAATTCAAATGAATATAAATGACATAGAAAATAATCATGAAGTGTTTACATCCATAATAAGTTCCGATTGGTTTGTAGGACTTAAATTAACAAAGAGATCCTAAAAGTATTAAGTATAAAAGGAAAAGAATGATTATTTTGGTTGTTATATTTTTTTTAATAAAATACCAATAATTATTTTGTTTGCAAATGTAGAACAATTTATGCAATTAACAAGAGCTCATTTAAATATTTATATTAATTAATTTATAATTAAATATTTCCAAATAGAATAATAATAATCGCTTTGCATGCATTACATTTCACACATCTAACAAGAAAGATAGATATGGTTTATATATAAGGACTTTTATTTGAAAAAGAATCTAGATAAAATATATCATTCCTCTGTTTTGATTGAAAACACTTGAATGAGATATTAAGTTTGAATAAGTTTTTTTGGAATGATTTAATCCTTTAGAAGGGAAATTTTTAATTGATTTTTCAACCCTTGCTATAAGACCTCTAAGCATGATTCTTTCAAAAGCCTATAGATAAACTAATCTTTAAAGATTCCTGGTACACTCTTAAAACCTTCGAGCACAACCTGCAAGATCCATGAGCATGAGAATTTCAAAGTATCAAGAGCTCCAAAAGGAGGAATTTCAAAGTCCCATTTTCTCTAGAAGGAGTTTTCAAAGTATCATAACCTCTAAAAAGAATAGTTTTCAAAATATCATGATCTTTAGAAAAAGGAATTTTAAAAGTCTCATTGCCTCCAAAATGATGAGTTTTCAAAGCAAGATAAGCTCTAAAAGGAATAAATTTCAATATATTATGAACTTTAGAATGAGGAGTTTTCAAGGACCATGACTTCTAGATTGAGAAGATTTCAAAACCTCATAGTCGCTAAAAGGAAAAGTCTTAAAAGTTTTGTGGCCTCCAAACAAAGGAGTCTCAAAAGAGCCATAGTGATGAAGGCCCATCAAGCTCACTAGGTCTAAGTCATATTCGTGATGATCGTGATCCAATGAGCATTCATAGAGCTATAATGACAAGAGCTAAAACTAAGAGGATGCAACAAACCTTAATCGGTTTCAATTATATTGCTAGAGAGAAAGCCCAACAAAGCTCAAGCATAGTGGATGATAAAGTCTTCTACAACTTGATTTAAGCCCAAGTCCAACCTTATTGAAGATTTATAAGCATTGGGCTTATTAATTTATTAGGATTTCTTTATATTTATTATTTTATTAAGATTTCTTTGGATTTATTATTTTATTAGGCTTATGTCTGCTGGGATTGTATGCCCTGACAGTATTTTTTAATCCAAAGTTTAATTTGTTTTAGGATTTTATCGTGGGGAAATAACTTAATATTATAATGTTTTATATTTTTATTATTATTTTAGAGTTTTAGTTGTTTTGGGATTCTATTTAGTTATAAATAGGCATGTAACATTTTGGGGAAAATAATGAAGAACATTATAGATTTCAAATTTTATTGAGAGACTTTTCTTTTTAGTTCTCTTAAGAACTTTTGAGCTTATCAAAGATTTTCCTTGTAGCATTCTTCTACCTTCTATCAAATTTAACCTTAGGTTGTGACTTTGCTAATCAACGAGTCTAAGTCCAATATCATAGGTTCTTATGTTTATATACAACGGGTCTTGGTTTTTATATTTTATTCTTTGTTTTTCTTTGCTATTGTTTTTTATTTGTTCTTCATGTTCTTTGTGTTCTTCATTGAATCTTATCTTTTTCGGTGAGGTTCATATTATTTGGAATCAAAGTTTAAGTTTGATTTGTGGAAGTCTCGTTTTTCATTGTGTTTTCATGTGTTTTTCTTTGTCTTCTTCTTCTTGGCTAATTCCCTTGTGTTTTTTTCTTCATAATCAAGTCTTGTTTCATGTTCAAGTCTTCTTGCCAAACTAGTAAATCCTAAACCCTAAATCTGTTATAGTTGTACTCAATTTTTTTTATTTCTAAACCCTAGATCTTAATTTTTTTCAAGTTATTCTTTGTTTTTCTTTCTAATATTATTTCCAAAATTCAATCATGTCTGCAAGCAAAGATAAATGAGTAGCCAAAGAGGAAAGTTTAAGCATATCGTTCATGTTCAAAGCCATGTTACTAGAATTTGAAAGGACGATAATTATGTTTAAAAAGCTTATTGAAAAAATGGAGAAGCAAAAGGCTATTACAACCACTTTGTACTAAAAGCAGCAACATGAAACTTGTTACTACTACATCAACATGCCCAAATCTACCTAGCCCACAAGCGGCTGATAAACAATGGGCCACCCATTAACTCAATGAACTAGGAGCCCAAACTCCACTTTGCTAGAAAACAGGAGCATGTGTGCGACAACTACCTAATCTCCTACATAATCGGATGCAACCGCCTGCTATCCCGCATGACTGGGCATAACTACCACGATCGCTCATCTCCACTAATTCAAGGAATAGTGGGTGAACATGCCCAAGAAGCCTATAAAAGGAAAAATCATGTGCCACAGACAGGTTCGAATACTTCCCTTACCTTCTACACTTTGATACCCTTTTTTCACGTCTAAACATCTTCAAGCACTCTTACTAACTTAAGCAACGAAGTTCCCAGTGGTCCTTTTTTTTTGTAGGTTGGTCCAAGATGGAGGAAGCTAATCCATTAAAGGAAGAAGTCCAGCATCTTTTTGGTATCAACAAAACTCTTAATGCATGTGGTAATGTTGTTAATGATGCGTTGGATAGCAACTATGGAGAACAATTCGATGATGATTCTATGCCACCATTGGAGGATGTTGATGATGGTAATGATGGAGAGTTACTCATAGCACACCGAGTTTTAAATGTGCAAGTGAAAGATGAAGATCAATTGAGATTAAAAAAGAGTGAGAAAAAAAAGTGAGGTAGGCTAAGCAAAAAGAGAAAACAACCGAAAAAGAATCTAGAATAAAGGAAAAGGCCGATAGTCTTGGAAGAAAAGAGAGAAAACTCGTGAGTGTTTATGCAAAGGAAAGTGATTTCAAGGTTGTGTTTCTAACAAGATAGCCTATATTTATGCTTTTGCATAAAGATTATTACTTTAACACTAACGAGAATAATCATTCTCTTCCTAGTGTTGTTAACTTTATTTGTCAGGATTTTAATAAAGTTGTTTTTGATGTTGGTGGTTGTGTTTGTATTCATATGCATAAAAAGAGATTTTCTGATCAACATCTTTCCAAGTTGCAACTTCAAAGAGATAGACTATCTTAAGCTAATTCCATTTGAGGACAAATCCTTTCGATGAAAGGGGGAATGATAAAGGCCCTTCAAGCTCACCAAGCCCAAGTCATATTCTTGATAATCGTGATCTTATGAGCATCCATGGAGCTCTAATGACAATAGCTAAAACTAAGAGGATGCGATAAACCTTTGTCAGTTTCAATGATATTGCTAGAAAGAAAGCCCAACAATCTTGAGCATAGTGAATGATAAAGTCTTCTACAACTTGATCCAAGCCCAAGTTCAACCTTCTTGAAGATTTATAATTATTGGGCTTCTTAATTTATCAGTATTTCTTTATACTTATTATTTTATTAAGATTTTTTTAGATTTATTATTTTATTAGGCTAATGTCTGCTAGGATTGCATACCTTACCATTCTATTTGATTTAATGTTTAATTTGTTTTAAGATTTTATCTTGGAGAAATAATTTAATATTATAATGTTTTAGATTTTTATTATTATTTTAGAATTTTAGTTGTTTTGGGATTCTATTAAGTTATAAATAGGTATGTAACCCTTTGCAAAAAATAATGAAGAACAATATAGATTTCATATTTTATTGAGAGACTTTTCTCTTTGGTTTTCTTGAAAACTTTTAAACTTATCAAGGTTTTCCTTATAGTATTCTTCTACCTTCCATCAAATTAAATCTTAGGTTCTTGCTCTACTAAGCAATAGGCCTAGATCCAATGCCATCGGTTCTTGTGTTTCTACACAACGGGTCTTGGTTTTTATATTTCATTCTTTGTTTTTCTTTGCTTTTTTTTTTAATTTGTTCTTTGTGTTCTTCATTAATCTCATCTTTTTTGTTGAAGTTCATATCACATAACCTCTAGAAAAGGGACTTTTCAAAAAGTTTTAGTCTATTGATTGAAGAGTTTTTTTTTTCAATTTCCACAACCTCAAAATGAAGGAGTTTTGATCTATAGCCTCTAAAAAGAGAAATATCTCTTAGTTTTTTTTTTAAAGTTTTAGGACCTTTCCAAGAAAAGTTTTTTAGAATTTATAGTTTCAGAGCCACCCTTTCAGGAATAGCAATTTTCACAAAAAATAACAAAAAAAATTAAATAAACATAAGGATGTGTGGGACATAGACAAAATGGTTGTATATGCCTTTGCAAAACTATTATTTATAATAAATATGCAAAGTAGGGTAACTGTAGACACATTATTTTGTCCAATGCTTTTTAGTGTTGATTAGGCCCATTAATTTTTTTTTTTACAAACCTAAAGATGTTTGGGACTCAAACAAAGAAGAACAATTGTAGATACTTCATTACGTTTGAGGCTTTTTAGCGCTGCTTAGGCCCATTATTTTTTTATGAACCTAAAATTGTGTTAAGAGTTTGACACCTTTGACAAGTGAGACCCAAAATTTGCTTTTGAATGTTTAGGCTTATAATTTGATTAATTGCGCCTAAAACTATTTAATTGGGTTTAAATTTAGTTGCAAATTGAACTTAAAGACTAGTAATTAGTTGTTTAGTCTTTAATTACAATGGGGATTCAAGTTAATCTGTTGGACGTTTAGCAGGTGAGTTTTAAGTTGAAAATGAAGTTTGAGCCTAAGGCCTAATGATCAAGTGTTTACCCATTATTTTATCTTTTATTTTTGTCTTTTTATTATCATCTTGCATTTTTAGTATCTAGATAGAAATATTAGGATAAATCAAAGGAGGAAAATAAGAAAAATAAAGTAAAATCAAGATAAAGATAGAATTGAGATAGGATCGAAACATAAAACCATAAAATCCAAAAAATGAAAAAAAAAAGGGGGGGGGGGAATGAAAAATTAAATAAAAAAGAAAAATTGGAATAATATTAAAGGAAAACATAAATCAAAAAGAAAAAGAAAAAGAGAACTAGCGTTTATTTTTTTTGGCCAAGAACTAGTGTTTAATTTGATCTCAGTCAGAAAAATAACAAATAAATCATAATTTAAAATCTTAGATAAAATTAAACTTGAAATCTAACTCTATTTGATTTTGGGACTCAATGCCTATAAATTTAACCACATGAGATAACAATGATCATCAGTAAACAAACAAAGAACACTATTAAAGCATATACATAAACAGAAAAAATATATAAACTATGAGTTATTTTAGGGTTTTGTTTCTTTTATTTTTTTGAGTAGGAATTTGGAATTGTTAAGAGAGGGTTTAGGTTTTTGAATGAATTTTGGGTTTAGGTTTCAAAATAAGGGTGGTTTTGATAGAGGGTTTTTTTTTTTTGTTAAAAAATCTTTTAGATATATAAAAAAGAGCTAGGTTTTTGGGAAATCTAATAGTGGATTTGGGTTGAAGGGTAAAAAAAAATTTGGGAGTTTTTATGGTGTTTTTGGTGATCGGAGTATGGTGGCTTGCTATGGAGGCTTGGTGGTTAGTGAATGTTGGATTTTCTAGTTTTTTGTTGAACTAGAGAGAGGTCGGAGAGAAGTTTTATAGAAAGAGAAAAAAAGGCTATTGAATATGAAGGAAAAATAATTGAAAGACCTTATATGTTCCTTTAAAACAACACTGTTCGAGTAAGCAACATTAAAGCCAATTCTATACCATAGCAACCAATCACGCATCAACTTAACTGACGACCTACACATTTATCCGCGACTTATTCGAATCATATGTCACCTCCTTCTTTTTTTCTTGTTTTTATTTTAGAAATTTTAGTTTAATTAATTTTCATCATCATCATCATCATCATCATCATCATCATCAAAACTTTTATCCCAATAAATTGAAAGAGGTTACATGAATTAATAAATGAACTCGCGTTAAGTCATCAACATAAATTCTTCCCCTCCACTATTCCTATTCAAGGCAATGTATTTTTCCTATTCTAGTGCCATTATATCTTTCCGAATGATTTCTTTTCAAGTTTTTTTGGGTCTGCCTCTAGCCTTGGCCTTTTTTCATCATTCATAGCCTCCACGCTCCTAACTAGAGCATCAACAAGTCTAGCTGTATGTGTCTAAACCAACGCAAACAACTTTCACTCATCTTGTTTTTGATAGTTACCACTCCAACCTTTTTACGGATGTCTTTATTTCTTACTTTTCATCATTCATTGTGTATATGTACGTCTATTGCAATATTCATATTTCTACTAAGTCATCTTTTGTTTTTGCAGTCTCTTAGTCAACCAACATTCACTATCATATAACAATGTTGGTATAACAATTGTCCTGTAAAATTTATCTTTCAACCATATAGGAATCTTTTATTGCACAATACACTTGTAGCACTTCTCCACTTGCTCTAGCCATTTTGGATCTTATGGATCACATCGCCATCAATCTTTCCATGTATTTGTATGATTGACCCTAGATATCAAAAATTATCTCGTTTAGGTATCATCACCCCATCTAACATCGCTATGTTTTGATCTTCCTCTTTGTTTAAATTGAATTTACATTCCAAGTACTTAGTCTTCACTTTGCTTAGTTTGAACCCTTTTGATTCTAGCATCTGTCTCCACATTTCCAACTGTTGTTGCACAAAACAACAATAAAGGTATGCTGGCGTCGATGTTCGTACTTAGTTTCCACGTGTCTCCAAGAAGCTTCTGTAAAACAAGAAAAGTGAGAGAGACGCAGGGGTGGTTCCCTGCGTAGACACTCTGATGCTTAAGTCAGCAGAAAGTTCTTCAGTATTGGGAAGCGTAAAAGCCAGTAGTTAAAAATTAGAGAGTAAGATTGTACTTGGGGCCTATTTATAGGAGAATACTCTAGGTTAATTACCTGAGGGTAAGTACGTCAAATAGCCAAGAGTTTGTGTCCAGATATAACACAAGTTCCTCGAAAATCGGGAGCATTCGGAGCCTGTCGCCGGCGAGAAACCCATGCCCATGCCGCGTGGTGAATTATGGCGTCAGGGGTTTGTTGCTAGCGAGAGCTGGGATGTGCGCCACGTGTCGCATCATGACTAAGGCGATAGACTGTGAGTCTGTTGCCCAGCGACAGGTGTGATGACGCACTTTGCCTCTATCGCCGAAGGCCACGTGGACCAGTGAACCTTTGCCACGTGGTAATCTCTGATGCTATTGGGCCTGGCCCAACATGGGTAGACTTTGTCATATCAATTGCTCCCCACTCTCTTATTGGATTTCTCCAACCAAGAGAGTATAAATATGTGTTTTTGGGCCTTAGCCCACTGTGAATAGTCTTCTTTGTTTTTTTTGTGATTTCTTCTGGTATTTTTTGCAGGTGAAAAAGGTCTATTCTGCGAGAGACGTGATCAGGCGCGACATTTGGCATTCCCTTTCGCGGCTATATAAACCGCTAGGACTCGACGAGAGACCGCACGAAAACCTTTGAGCAGCTGTCTGTCGCCCATTTTCAGCTCTCTCACCAAAAGAGTCTGTCGCTCTCCCACCAGAAGTCTCTCGCTTACCTCCGTGACAGTAAGTATACATCTGTCGCATATTTATTACCTCTCGCAACTAGATTTAGGTCTCCCGCAGGTGTCGTGGTCTACCGCATAGAGTTTTAGGTCTCTCGTAAGTGTCTCACCCAGTAGGTCTATTGCCTAATTGGTCTGTCGCCCAACAGGTCTATCGCCCAACGGGTCTGTCGTCTGTCGGGTCTGTCACCTGATAGGTTTCTCCTTGCTTCTTTGTCATGTCTTCGCAACGCTTGGGTAAAACACTTAAAATGGGTGGTCTCGTGTGTTCTTTGACAAATGCTGACTTGGAGGATATCACGACTCGTTTCCCTCTTCCCTCGGGTTATAGCTATAGACTTCCAGTGCAATGGGAGGTTACGCCCGACTTGGTTAGAAACGGTGTAGCCGTTCATAAGGCTTCTTTGTCTTTCGGTTTTCGCTTCCCTCTTCCGGAGTTTGGCGAAGCATTTCTTAGATATAAGGACATCGTCCCGTGTCAACTCCATCCCCATGCGTGGGCTCAGCTGGTAGCGTTTTCCATAATGTGTCATAACCTGGGTATTATTCCAACAGTTCCTCTCTTAAGCGCCTTTTTCAGAGTTCGCAGGCTGAAAGGGTTAATAACGTTCTCTCTTCAACGGTTAATGGTAGACGAGTTTCCTAATAATAAAATCTTCTCGGATCTCCCCGATAAATTGCGTGGCTTGGAGAGCGAGTGGGTCGTTGTTGAGATTCCAAGCGACTTGTGGATTCGCTCTAGATGGAATAGTGGTACTTCCGACCACTCACAGCGCTCAGGAAGATTCAAAACATAAATTTTAAGAGACCAATTTAGTGAGCCTATTCGGTGAATCTGTTCTACTGGGGAGCGTAATTTATTTTCCCTTCTAACCCCGGAGAACATTGCCACTGCCGGCTGGGGGGTAAGCAGGACCGTTCTCGAAGCTTTTGCTGCCCCATCTAACCTGCCTACAACTCCTCGTGTATCTGATGCTGGTCCTAGTCAGCCATCCCCGGTATTAGTAGCCAAAGCATCTACCCCCATAGGCTGCCTTGTAGATGAGTCCTCTTCAGATTCGGAGGACGAGACCCCTGAGGCTGCAGGTACTAGTGATCATTCAAAGTAGAACCCTAAGTGGGCTCAGGCTGATGCCTATGGGAGTCCTTTTGTCGATTTTCCCTTGGATTCGAACTTGAATAGTTTAGAGGACTTTAGTGGTTTTTTAGGTTTCTTATCCCTTTTCACTCCTCGTATGCGTGTGCATGGTGTTTTTTACTTGGTCAGCTAATACTTTCTTTTTATATTGTGCAGGCATGAACTTCCGAGATTTGGTGCGTAGGAGGGATGCCAGTGTTGCTGCTCGAGCGGCTCCTCCTCCTCAGTTGCAAGTTAGAGCCCCGTCTGGACCAGCTCGTGCTCCTACTCCTCCTCCACCTTCTACTGGTGAATCCAGTCGTCCTACACAAGATGCCGGAAGAAATAAGCGGAAGAGGCCTCTTGTCCATGATCGAGGTTCAGGCGATCGTGAGAACTTCGAGTCTTAAAGGAGTGATTTAGCCCTTCAAGAAGGTGGCTCTTGTGTTGTTGAGGGTAGGTTAGCTCCTCGCCAGCCTAGGCGCAAATACAGGAAGAGGCTGATTATTGAAGCCTCAATGCCCACAAGACCAGTCTTACCCAAGGTGGTCAACCTTACTTTGAGGCGCTATACGGTTGATAGCGGGGTCGTCGTCGGTGGAGAAGATTTCCAGACCTATCCGGAGTGAACGACAATGACAGTATCGAGGATGCCGGGATAGCGTCTCGTCTGGCCTAGAGTACCATTCTCCTTCGTGACGAGGCGGGGCTTTTCACAAACATCCCAGAAGCGGAGGATAATTCTGATTATCTCGTTATGAAGGTAAGAGTTTTGTGCTCGTTTGGTAATTAATTTCCCCATTTTAACTTTTTTCGTCAAGTTTTTTGAGTTACTTCTGTTTTTCATCTTATCAGTCGGCTCAACAAATTGCGGCTGTCAATGCCCGACACCGGGCTCTCAGGGAGTAAGTCGATAAAGACATTCGCGAGCTTCGAGAGCAAAAAATGGAGCTTTCAAACGAGGTTAGCCGGCTTTGTCCTTACGTCAAAAGGGTGGAGGAGTTGGGTAAAAAGAATGCTGATCTCGAGCAAAGGCTCCGAGAAGAGTAGGTGAAGGTGGCTTCCCTTCAAGGGTACCAAGAAGCTTACAATAAGGTCGTCGATGATCGAGGAGCTATGGAGAGGCAGCGGGATGAGGCCATTGAGGAGCTGCACAATGTACTGGATCGTCAGAGAGAAGCTCAAATCGAGGCCGTTCGTGAATACTGCTTGTCCCAGCATTGTTTTGATAAGAAAACAGAGTTCGCAACGGGATTCATTAATTATGGCTTCTACTTGGCTCGTGCTTGGCTGGAGAAGCATCGACCTAATGAGGCTTTCCCTGAATTGCTCTTTACTGAGGAGGCCAAGTACTACGAAGCTCCTTCTTGGACCAAGTATGAGCCCGACTCGCAAGGTCCGAAGGCCTATTTAGCGGATGGAGCTGCGGATGAATTGGATAATCTTGAGGGTCCATGGCATCCTCGACAGCCACAACGTCAGCCTGAGTCTTATGAGGCACTTGATCGATCTGAGCCTCCAGCAGTGCGTAACACTTTTGAATCTATCGAGGCAGGCGAGCAGCCTGAGTCTATCGAGGCACTGCTGTGGTTAGACGGCAATGATTTCCAAATTTCTGATTCTGCGGCTGTTGATCCCGTGCCAGACTCTGCGGCTGTGGTTGGGCCTTCAGGCGATGTTTCTTCTTCCAGGATGGCTTCTTCGGCTCCCCAGGATCCTGATTCTTCGACTCCTCCAGTTTCTGAGCCTCAAGCTTCTCAAGACGCTAGTGCTGATGTAGCGCCTTCTCAACCAGCTAACTCGGTCATTGTCGTAGATTAGAATTTTGTATTTTTTTTGTTTGTTAACTCCAATGTACATATTCATTTTTAATGAAAAGTACCGTTTCATTCTGTAGCTCTTTCTTCTGCTTATGTGAATTCAGTATAATACTTTGTATACCTGTTACATCACAAAGTTCTGAAGCGATATCAAATAATTCTATTTTTACCTTTACCTTTACCTTTATACCATGTTGCTCCCCAAGTTCTACTTTGAGACAGCGTTTTTATTCCTGTGCAAAGATGAACTTTTCTCGAGCATTGTGCCTATCTTGTGCTTTTTTCGCTTAAGGACTTTATTAAATAACGACTAAAATGTCAAGGTGTTAACCATAATTTGCTAACTTATTTCAACATATTAGTCTAAAAATTTCAACGTACCTCATAACATGCTATATATTTTGTACCTTTTGTGTTACCTGGATATCGCGTTTGTTTGTTGCTGGATGGTTTCGCGGTTTTGCCTTTCTCACGCACATTTCGTGTTTAAGGACTGGTCTTTGCCCATCTCGTACTTTTTCGTGCTTAGGGACTTTTAGATGTGCCCGTCTCGCGCATTTTTTGCTTAGGGACTTTTGTGTTTGCCCGTCTTGCGCATTTTTCGCTTAGGGACTTTTGTGTTTGCCCGTCTCGCACATTTTTCGCTTAGGGACTTTTTTGTTTGCCAATCTCACGCATTTTTCGCTTAGGGACTTTTTTGTTTGCCAACTGTTGCTCATTTCAATTCCTGTAGCACATAATCTGTCTCACACATTGCATAAGAGAATTATAAGAAATGATGGGTTGGCCTTTATTCATGAATCAGATAATTGCAAAACAATAATATCTGTAATGTAACGGAGCAATAGATGAAAAAGTTAAGACAAGAATAACCATAGTCAGAAAAGAAGTACAACGTTTACTGCCAATACAGCTTAATATGGCTAGCATTCCAAGTATTTGATATCTTCTTTCCTTGCAAGGTTTCTAAGGTACATGTGCTAGGTCCAACCATCCTTCTGATTCTGTATGGTCCTTTCCAATTAGCCCGGAGCTTTCCATCTTCCTTATGGGCGTTTGTAATTGCCGACTTTCTCAATACTAAGTCTCTTTCTTGCAACTCTCTGTTCTTAACCCGTGCATTGTAATAAGTAGCTACCCTTTGTTGGTAAGCAGCCAGTCTCATTTTTGCCTTGTCTCTCAGCTCATCTATCAGGTCTAGATTCTCCCTTAGTCCTTGAGAATTAAGTTCCTCAATGTAAGGGACCAATCTGGGTGACTAAGCTCCAACTTCTACTGGGATGAGGGCTTCAGTCCCATACACCAAATTGAACGGTGTTTCACCTGTTGATACTTTGCTTGTCGTTCTGTAGGCCCATAGGACACTCAGGAGCTTATCTACCCATGCTCCTTTTGCCTTGTCCAGTCTAGTCTTCAACTCGTGCAGTATAGTTCGATTACTCACCTCTGCCTGCCCATTGGCTTGTGGGTAAGACACAGAAGATATTCTTAGGAGAATATTCAGACCTTTACAAAAATCCCGAAAAGCATCACAGTCGAACTGCATCATATGATCTGCATTTATCACACGGGGAATCTCAAATCGGCAAATTATATTCTTCCACACCATTGCTTCCACCTTCTTCTCAGAAATTGTAGCCAAAAGCTCGGCCTCTATCCACTTCGTGAAGTAATCCGTGGCCACAATTAAGTACTTCCTTTGTCCTGAGCCTAGGGGAAAAGGTCCCAAGATATCTAATCCCCATTGTGCGAATGGAGTTGGTTAGAGAGTTTTCTGAAGGGCCGAGACAGGCGCGGTAGTTATATGAGCGATTTTCTAACACTTTTCGCATCTTTTTACTTTTTTTGTGGCATCCTTCCTCAGTGTAGGCCAATAAAACCCGGCTCGCAGTATTTTCGAGGCCAAGGCACGAGCCCCCAAGTGCTCACCGCATATTCCCTCATGAACTTCGGCTAAGGTGTATTCAGCTTGTTGGGGCCCTAGACACTTCAGCAAGGGCATTGTGAATTCCCGCTTGTAGAGTTCTCCATTTACCACGGTAAACCTGGCGCTTTTCAATTTCAACCTTCGAGCTTCGTCTCTATTAGTTGGAAGTGTGTTTCCCAATATATAATCTTTGATCGGGACTCTCCAATCATATCCGATCTCGATATCGCAAACACCTTCTTCTTCTATACTTGGCTTAGCGAGGGATTTCACTTTGACCATACCCCCTTTGACCCCTCTAGAAGAAGCCAACTTTGAAAGAGCATCTGCATGGTTGTTCTCTGACCGATTTATCTGAGTCAGCTGGAAGTGCATAAACGACTGTGCCAACAATTGTACCTTCTGCAGATAAGGGACTAAAGTGGGTTCTCCTGCTTCATACTCACCCAAGAACTGGTTGACCACCAATTGTGAATCGTTATGGGCCATTAAGTTGCTGACTCCTAGTTTCTCAGCAAGTTTCATCCCAGCTATCAAGGCCTCGTACTCGGCTGTATTATTCGAACTTGAAAAATTGAAATGTAGGGAATACTCATAGGTTTCCCCTTCAAGTGAAGTTAGCACTATTCCAGCTCCACCGCCATCCATGTTACGAGCTCCATCTACAAATAATTTCCACCAGACTAACTCTGTTTCCTCTCGGACTTCTCGGCCAGTGCATTCTACAATGAAATCTGCCAACGCCTACCCTTTTATTGTTAGGCGAGGCTGGAAGTGTATGTCATATTCACTTAATTCTATAGCCCATTTAATTAGACGCCTGGAGTGTTCTGGTTTCTGCAGTATTTACCTCAAAGGTTGATCTGTTAAGACAGTCACCGAGTGAACTTAGAAGTACGGTCGCAACTTTCGAGTTGCCATCACCAGGGATAAAGCTATGCTTTCAACTAAGGGGTACCTTGTCTCGGCATCTAGCAAGACTTTGCTTACATAATAGATCGGGCAATCCCTGTCCCCTTCTTTCCTTAGTAGGATTGCACTTACAGCTTTCTCTCCTACACCGAGGTACATGAGGAGGTGGTCTCCGGGCTGTGGTCGAGATAATAGAGGCAACTCTTTCAGGTAGTCTTTCAACCTTTCAAAGGCATCGTTGCACTCTTCCGTCCACTTGAAGTTCTTTCCTGCCTTTATCACCTTGAAAAATGGTAGACTTCTTTCAGCTGATTTGGACAAGAAACGACTCAAGGCTGCTATCCTCCCTGTCAGCCTTTGAACTTCTCTTACAGTATTGGGTGGCCTCATGTCCAAAATAGCGTGAACTTTCTCGAGATTAGCCTCTATCCCTTGATTAGTAATCATGAACCCTAAGAACTTTCCAGATCTTACCCCGAATGAGCATTTATTGGGATTCAACTTCATCTCGTACTGTCGCAGCACATTGACTACCCTAGTCATTTTCTCAGCATGTGATTCTCCCCATCGGCTTTTGATAATCATATCATCGACATAAGCTTCCATAGTGTTGCCCAACAGGTCTTGGAACACCTTATTTACCATGCGCTGGTAGGTTGCCCCTGCGTTTTTCAAACCGAATGGCATTACTCGATAGCAATATGTCCCACTATCGGTAACGAACGAGGTCTTCTTCTCATCATCTGGATGCATCATGATTTGGTGGTACCCCGAAAAGGCATCCAAGAAACTAAGCAATTCATACCCACAGGTTTCATCTACCAACTTGTCGATTCGGGGTAGTCGATACGAATCCTTAGGGCAAGCTTTGTTCAAATCCGTGAAGTCCACACACATTCTCCATTTCCCGTTGGCTTTCTTCACCATCATAACGTTAGCCAACCACTCTGGGTAGTTAACTTCTCTAATGAATTTAGCTTACAACAATTTCGAAATTTCTTCGTTTATTGCCTGTTGCCTCTCTGGAGCAAAATTCCTCTTCATTTGCTTTATCGGCCTTGCCCTCGAAACTACGTTCAACCGATGACAAACAACTCCAGGGTTAATTCTGGGCATATCGGCTCGGGTCCATGCGAACACATCACTATTCTATTTTAGGCATCGGATTATTTCCCCTTTCATTTCTTCAGGCAACTGGCTCCCCACATACACTATTCTTTCTCCATCTTTCTCATCCAACTGGATTGCCTCCATCTCCTCATCAAGTTTTGGCTTAAGCTTTTCTTAAATTGTAAGGGTTTCCTTCCTTTGAATTCCCTTACATGTGGTGGATGCGACATTACACGTCCTAGCTTTCCTTTGATCTCCCCTCACTTGTCCAACACCATGGGGAGTTGGAAACTTCATTAACAAATAGCAGGGATGCACCACCGCTCTTATGTCATTTAACAATGGCCGCCCAAAGATCATATTGTAAGCCACAGATGCTGATCTCACCACCATAAACAACGCTTGTCGGATGACATCTTTTGGGCTCTCCCCCAATGTAACAGGTAGCTAAATGGCGCCTGCTACCTTTACCTTCTCTCGAGAGAAACCGTATAAGGGTGTAGGTACTGGCTTCAACTTGTCCTCCATGATATTCATCCTTTCGAAGCAGTTCCAGTAGATTAAGTTCACCGAACTCCCATTGTCGACCAAGATTCGACTCACTGGGTGCTTTGCTACCACGGCTGTAATTACCATTAGGTCATCATGAGGAACCACTACATCTCCTCTAACGGCTGGTGTAAAAGTAATGGGTTCCTCATCCTGCTTTTCCTCCATTACTGAGTTGATTTGGTGGGCCTGTCGAGCGTAAGATTTTCGAGATGAGGAAGAAGTACCAGCTAATGATTCACCTCTGGATATTACGTTAATAGCTGGCCATGTGGGTTCATTATCTTCCTCTCGATTCCTTCCTTCTGTTCTTCTGTCATTATCTCTCCTCTCACCTTCATTTCATCTCACAGGTCCCCTGTTTTCACCTCTTCTGTCTCTAAATTAGTTTCCTCTGTTCCGCGTAGGATAGTTGTTTCTATCACCTCTCCACACGAAACGGTTTATTTTTCCCTCTCGCGCTAGCTTTTCTAGCTGATTCATCAACTCCCTACACTTTTCGGTCGTGTGCCCATGCGTTGAGTGATAATCGCAATACGACCTTAAATCACGGCCAGATTCCCTGACGCTTTCTTTGGAGTTTGTATAAGCCCTGATCCTTCAATAGTTGCTAACACTAAAGCCCGAGATTCGGTGAGTGGGGTATATGAATTGTATTTCAGTGCGGGAGCTTTCTCAAACTTTCTCGATTGGCTAGAAGATGCTTCAGTGACCTCTCTTTCTTGTTTCCTTCCATCTTTGGATTCTCCTATCACCACCATTTTCATTACTTCCTCATGCGTTATGTACTTATGTGCGCGGGAAAGCAGGTATGAGATGGTAGTTGGCTGTTCTAGCGACAGGGATTCTTGTAATTTCTCAGACCTTGTCCTATGTAACATGGCTGCCACAGCTATATCGACTTGCAGATCTCGCACCTCTAAAGTAGCATCTCTGAACCGATCCACATAACTCTTCAATGACTCCTTAGCTCCCTGCTTAATAGTGAGCAAATAGGTCGGTTCCTTCCTTCTCTGACTATTCACCGCAAACTCCTTGAGAAACTGCTTCGCAGTTGGTCAAAAGAGACAATGGACCCTTCAAGCAGGTTATTAAACCATTTCATCGCATGTCTGGACAGAGTTAAGGAAAAGGCCCTGCACATTATCTCGTCTTCCCATCCATGTAGCAACATTAGGGCCTCATAGTTTTGCATATGGTCGTAGGGGTCCATCTTTCCGGTGTATGCGGCCATCTGCGGCATTTTGAACTTTGGGGGCAGAGGTTTTTGCATGATGGTCGTGCAGAACGGTACTTTTCTCCTTTGGCTCTCTTCTGCAGACACTAACTTTTTCTCTTCCAGTACCTATTTTATCATCTTCTTCATGTCCATGGGGGGAGCGAGCTGATTTCGAGCATGAGACGAATCAGGTAGGTCTCCGACTACTTCCTTGCCCTTAGCTTGAGGTGCGTTTGTCCGTACCATTTGTGTGCACCAAGTAGGGTCAAACTCCGACCCGGTTCCCCAAGTGCTTTGATCTTCAACACCGTTCTTTCCAGCACCTCCAATACCATGGTCTAAGTTAGTACCATCAAAATTTGACAAGTCATGGTGGTGGGCGGTAGACCCTGTCACCCGGTCAACGTCCTGTCGCCCAGACATCTGCCGCCCTACATGTGGAACCTGTCGCCTGACCCCTGTCGCAAGCTCTAAGCCTGCTGCTTCCTGAGTCTCTCGCTGGGTGCCTGCGACAGGCCTCCCGCTCCCCTGTCCTGCCGCATCCTGATGAATGTCATGCCCTTCCACAAGGGGGACCTCTCGCCGACGAGAGGGGTCTCCTGCTGTCATATCCTCCTGTCGCCCAAACACCTGCGACAAGACACCTCTATTTGTTCCTCCTACCAAGTTCTGCACGACAGGCAGCAGATCCAATGTCGGGAGAACTCCTTGGAATAGATCCACCATGGCTCGCAGTGCTTGGGTAGTTTCTTCACTCTGTAGCCTCAGAGCTTCGAATTCTGCCATCGACACAGTAATTCTTTCTTCCTCCTTGTTCACCTGGTTTGTCTGGCAAATCTGTTGTTCAGGAGAGCTCACAGAGTTTTCCTCACTTCCGGTCCTTACGTTTGTCGATCTTGTTCTCACCATCTTAGAAAATCTTGATTGGCTTTTTATACGTTTCCCACAGATGGCGCCAATTGTTGTTGCGCAAAACAACAATAAAGGTATGCTGACGTCGATGTTTGTACTTAGTCTCCACGTGTCTCCAAGAAGCTTCTGTAAAACAAAAAAAAGTGAGAGAGATGCAGGGGTGGTTCCCTACGTAGACACTCCGATGCTTAAGTCAGCAGAAAGTTCTTCAGTATTAGGAAGCGTAAAAGCCAGTAGTCAAAAATTAGAGAATAAGATTGTACCTGGGGCCTATTTATAGGCGAATACTCTAGGTTAATTACCTGAGGGTAAGTACGTCAAATAGCCAAGAGTTTGTGTCCAGATATAACACAAGTTCCTCGAAAACTGGGAGCATTCGGAGCCTGTCGCCGGCGAGAAACCCATGCCGCGTGGTGAATTATGGCGTCAGGGGTCTGTCGCTAGCGAGAGCCGGGATGTGCGCAACGTGTCGCATCATGACTAAGGCGACAGACTGTGAGTCTGTCGCCCAGCGACAGGTGTGATGATGCACTTTGCCTCTGTCGCCGAAGGCCACGTGGACCAGTGAACCTTTGCCACGTGGTGATCTTTGACGCTATTGGGCCTGGCCCAACATGGGTAGACTTTGTCATATCACCAACTTTGCATTGACTTTTGTTCTAGTCTCTACACACAAGACAATAATATCTGCAAACATCATACACTAAGACACCTTATCCTAGATGGATTTTATCAGTTCATCCATTACTATAGCGAACAAGAATAGAGTTAGCGTTGACCCTTGATGTAATCCCATTGTGATAGGAAATTCGCTTGTTTGACCTCCACATATCCTCACATGTGCCTTGCATCTCCATACATGTCATTAATTAGTTCAATATATTTCATAGGAACTCTTTTCTTCATTAAGAACCACCATAGCACTTTTGTTAACACTTTATTCTATGTTTTCTCTAAGTCAACAAAAACCATAAAAAGATCTTTACTTAGTACTCGAAAACGCTACAAAAGTTAGTTTAATTAATTTAATTAACTTTAATTTGAATAATTTATTAATTAGTTTAAATAATTTGTTACTAAATTAATAAATTAATTAGTTAGGACTGATTTATTAAAAGGTTATTTAATTTAATTAAATAATTAATTTTATTTAGTTAATTTGTTTAATTTATATACTATTTTTCATGTTTATTTGTTTGTTTATTTCTCTATTTGTTTATTTTTTCTTATTTATTTATTAAGTTAGTATCAATCATAAAGCATAAATATGCATATTAGTAAGAAAATTAAGTTAGGAAAAATGCATAAAATACTTAATATGTCTTAGATAAATTAAGATTCTCTTGAAAAATAAATTTCTCCTAAATTAAATAAATTATAAACAATGAAAGTCAATGGAAATTATTCTTCAGATGAAATTTTGAAATATCACTAAGGGTGATAACGGATCTGATCAGATTTTCGGATTTTTGATCCAATTCGAACCTATTTGGATAATGAAAATTTGATCTATATTCGATCTGCCCTTTATAAAATATCTGGATATATCCAATCTGCGTAAAACCGGATTGGATCGGATCAGATATTTGGGTTTTTTTTCCTTTAGAAAAAATGAAATTTCAATTTATTCTCAATTTCTTGCAGCCCCATTTATTCTTTACTTTACCGTTTTGTCATTGACAAAAATCATGTTTGAACAGAGAGAATCATTGGGTATGAAATATGAATAAAGAAATGCCTAAATGCATGAATATGTCAAATAAAACTATGTTAAACTACAATAGTATGGGTGTAGGATGAATGTTAAGTGTTTACCATTTAAGCTTTAGAATTCTGAGATAAGATGAGATGAGAGCTGTTGAGAGAGATATATCACTTTACTAATTACACATTTACTCTTTAATCTCTAGTGTTTAACTTTTCGAAGTATTTACATTTTATACTTAACAAAATATTGTCTTGTTAACGGAGATAGGAGCCTAGCAAGCAAATGTATGTTAAACTTTGTGGTTAGGTTTTGGCTTTTCTGTTTCAAATGGGTTTCTATTTTAATTGGGCTTTAATTTTAAGTTGGGTTTCAATTTTTTTTTTTTTGGGATTTTTTTAAAATTCAGATTGATTCAGATTTTTGAAACTCATTCAGAATAACCTAATCTGATCCCAATTTATACGATTTCAATGACTATCCGAATTCGATCCGAATTCTTTAAAAATTGATCCGATCCGAATATTTCGGTTCGAACTGGTTTTTCAGTTTTTACAATTTTTTTTTCTCAGCCCTAAATATCACGAATTGATTGACATTTTGAAAATTTTCAAAGTGATATTATCTTTTTTAAATTTCGCCAAAATAGTATAAGATTTAAAGAAAATTTTCAATACCAATAGTTGACATTTATTTTCATTTATTTTCAAAAATAATATATAACAAAAATAAATAATAAAATTAAGGAAATAAAATATTGAAAACAATCAAAGAAAACAATTAGAATAAAAAATAAGATAAAAATTGAATAGGTTTTAGAAAAGATTTAAAACAATGTTAAAGCTTTCCATAAAACATTGAATTGATCCAAGTTTTTTCGAGAAGGCAAATGAGACCATCTAAATACTCTAGAGGTAGATTTAATGTTTTTAGAAATTTCATCAAAATAATGGAAAGAGCTTGTCCAATATTTAAATATTAAATCCTAATAAAAGAATAATGACCATTTATTTAAGATATTTTAGGAAATCACAAAATTAGTTTGTATTATTTTAGAACTAGCTTTTACTCGTGTGATGTATAAATTATTTTTGATTATTTAAATTTATAAATATATAGTACAATATTAGTTAATTTATATGTTTAAAATATATACTGAATACATATAATATAATAAAGAAATTTATTCATAAAAGAATTAAATATATAATTAAAAATTATAAAATTCAAAACATAAGATAAACAAATATTAAGAATAATAAAAAATAAAAACATATTATAAATAATAATGTTAAGCACATCAACAAAATGTTATAATAGAAATTAAAAATATATTTTAACAATTTTCAAGCGTTATAGTAACTTTTGAATTATATTTTTATTATTGACCTAAATAATTATTATTATAAATATGTATTTTATATACATATAATATAAATATGCATTCTTATATATATAAATATATATTTGTAAATTTATATATTTTATACATGAACTTTATTTATTTAAAAAATAGTAATTTTAAATATTTAAATAATATACATGATATTGATAACTTATTTTTATATTTTTTAATTCAGTTAATAAACTACTTTTTAAATAAATTAAATCATTTATTTTATAATATAAAAAAATATAAATTAATATTTTATTTAGTTTTCCAAATAGATAAAAATTATGTTTTTTTTAATATTTTTGGATTAGATAGTATTTAAAATTAGGATTTATATATGATGCTCTGACAGTGTATAGTTTCTATACACTGTCAATGTATCAGAGGTTGACACCTCATCAATAGGCCCTTATGAGCAAATTAAAAAAATTTATTTATATTTAATTTTAAGGCTTGACATATTTTTTAATTTACCAGTTAATGAGGTGTTAATCTTTGATGCATTGACAGTGTATAAAAACTATACACTGTCAGTGCATCATATACAAACCCAAAAAATTATTTTAAGATAATTTTTAAAAAGATTGAAAAATTTTAGGGATTAGAGAAATTTTATGAAAGTGGAGAATTGGAAAAATTAGTATTTATTTATTTATTTTTGTTCATAGAGAGGTATGAGGGGGGAATGAAAGAATTGAATCTCGGATCTAATCCCTCTTAAAGAGGAGTAACAATCGCTGGGCTAAACTTTGGTAGTTGAAATTAGTATTTATTGTTCATTTTGACTTAGGTGGATATGAATTTAATGAATGCTTACATGTCATTCAAAGAGAATGTCCATGTAAGTGCCATGTAAGCATTCTTAGCAAGTTTGTTATGTACTTTGTAATATAATATATAATTAAAGGATAATTATTACATACACTGACAGTGGAGTTTTTTTACTCCATAAGCAGCGTTAAGATCATGACATGTGTCTTATAAAAATATTAAAATAAATAAAACAGGACATGTGTTACGATCTTAACGCTGCTTGTGGAGTAAAAAAAACTCCACTGTCAGTGTATGTAATAATTATCCATAATTAAATTGGTGTTGTAAGAGTGCTTAAAACATTCTTTATATCTAATTGTATCCCCAAAACCGAACTTTAGAATATAAACCAATACTTATTTTTAAATTTGAAAATGTGCTCAAACATATGTATATATTTATATATATATATATATATATATATTTATATATTTATATATTGGTGACGATTCCTTAAAATTTATATATAATGATTAGGTTCACGAATACAGACCTTATGATAAGATTATAACAAGTGAAGAATAATTGAATGCCTTGAAAAAATTACGGAGTTTGTTTTCTACCGTGATTGAGACATGATAATAACAACACTTCTAGACCTGGGTCCTGGGAACAACAGCTCTGGTTGTTGGTTGGCGGCAGGGGGTTGGGGTGGGAACCAGTTACAAGAAGAGCATCAGCGGCCGAAGATGGGATTGCACACCAACCACTTAACCCTAGTCCAAGTGAGGGGCGTGTGTGTGTCCAGTATTTAACCATGCTTATTTCTTATCTGCTAGTTTCATCTTCTAACTCTTTATCTTTTTATTTTAAAAGGAAAAAAGTTATGGAGTATGAGAATACGAAATTTGTCACAAAATGTGCGGCTGTGATACTATAGAAAGGTCTACAAAATGTGATAGTCTCTTGTGTCTTTATATTAGATCATCAAGTAATCAAATAACTAAAATACCCTTTAATTTAACACTTATTAACAAATCACTGTATAAAATTATCCTACAAAAATATCTGATTGAGAAAACTGAATTTGTACAAAAACCATGTAAACTTACTGTCCACCCCAGCATTTAAATGGCAGATAACCTAAAAAGGTTGAAACTAGCAGATTGTTTCTCCTACTAAAAGTACAAAAATAAGGTCGGAGATGGGAGGATGATGAGAGAAATTACTGCATGAAGCTATTTCACTTCCATGATTATTGTTGTTACCACGGTTCTGCTTATAACAGCTCTCAAGTGCAGGGTAAAAGTCTCTGCAGCTCTGAAGTATTTAATTCTCTACTCTGAAGATAGCTCGATTTTGACCTCAGTATCTGCATTCTGTTATATTAGTGAGAATAAAACGCATATTTGTGCTCCAGTCAGGCACCAGGAGAACCACCCCGCCAGTATCCCCATTTACTTATGCCACATTCTGAAAGAAATTTCTGATAATCATGTTGAAGTCTACCATAAGCTTGAGAGGCCTCCTCATAGGAAGTGTATGCTTCATCTTCTGAAGGACTCTGCACAACAGTTCAAAATCAACTTAGCACCCAAGCTCAATATTCTAAAATTTTGTCATAACAGAAATTGATGTAACATTTATCATTTGCAAATAAACTTGTGCCATTTGGCTATTAGAAAAAAAAGAAAATCATGACTGCTAACACTGTATGACAACAGCTATTGTGTCTATTGTTCCATTTTCTTTAATCTTGTGTGCTTGTCAAGCAAAGAGGACTCCCTGTCAAATAACAAATTCGGAATGGCTTGTAATTGGTAATTGGCAAGTTCAGGCTTCTCTGTACTTAATGAATTTGACAAACAAGAAGAATAGGAACCAAAATGGAATAGGCTGTAAGCTACAGGATTTTGAGGCAACAAACAAGGGACATTGCTGTGGACAAAAAAAAAGGTCAATGCATTCTCACTAATCTGCAGAATCAAGGCAAGAATTATTCCAACTAATTACAATGAGAGTCCAACTCCCATGTGTACCATAAAAATCATGTAGCCCCCATGTCCTCTTTGTCCTAAAAGGCAAGAACCAGTCACTCGGTGGACATTTCATCGTTGGCATCCTCATTATGTGTGCAGCATCAATGTAAAGCTTGACATCCCATCATTGCTACTCAAACAATCAGACAATATACAAGGACCATCAATGCTGCAAGACATTGCATACGTGAACAACCATGCCTGAAACCATTTATTATGAGCCCTTCCAATATGTAGTATCTAGCATGCCGCTTAACATCCTTCCACAGCAAAACTCATAATTGCACCTTCAATCACAAGAGCAATGCCAAGCTTTATGTACCCTGTACTGAGCCGTTCTCTGGACATTGTGGCATCATAAAGTCCCTCAAACAGATAGTATACTTTATATTGCAGTTATATCTCCCACCTGCAATGAATGAAATATGCAATTCTGCTCTGTGCCACCAAAACTGTCATTGAAACAACCTACTAACAAGTATCACAATGCAACTTCTATTATCCAACAACGAAGTTTTTTGTTCTTCAGCAGGGTCAAAAACATGAGAATAATATTCTTAGGAATACCACTTTAAAACTGACTAAACTAGCAGTGATGCTACACCCAAGGCAGGTTGTGCCTTGCACAAAGGGTCTTTTGACTGGTGGCCATGAGACTAAGGCAAACCAGCCTATAATCATCCAGTCAGCTAAATGTTAACCAGAGAAAAACATTTCCAATATTTTTATGTGGTGACATTCAGAATTACTAAGATCAAGGAAATAATTACTCCAATGTGATGGCATAAGGAAGATAAGGAACAATGTTTTGAACTCCTACAGGTTACTTATCCTCTCTGCCTGTAGTTCACAATACCCAGCCCAATCAAAACTCATAAAAGATGATTGTTGAAATGTTTAGTTTTGAGGGCTCTAAGCCACTTTACATGAATCCTTTCCTTTTCTATGGCTACCCTGTCGAAATAAGAAATTATGGTTATGTTATGGATGTTCCTATCAGTTAGCAAAAACCACAAAACAGTTAAAACCAGTTGTAGAACCGATGTAATACGGACTTAATGAACTGTATGTCAAAAAAGTATTTTAAAAAAAAAATCTCTTGCTGTTTTATTCAAAGAAAGAATCTGCTGAGTACTGGAACCGAATGCTACATTTCTTGCGTATGAGTGTATCAGATGTGTGCTGTTTTATAATGATGGCATACAAGATCGAGGAAGATAGCTCAAGCCAAGAAGAAGACATTAAAGATTTCTGGTTTTTTTTTGGGTTACTATAAGGTTGACATATTATAAACGAGCACAACCATGTGGAACTAAGTACTTACTTTAGAATCAAGTCCTGATTCATTGTCAAAAACATCTCCTTCCACTGTGTCACTGAGCACAGACTTCCATCGCATGCCTTTTGCCCCAGAATGGTGTCCTTGTGACTTTTCTACAGCTTGGTGTCTAATGGCTTTGGCAACTCTAATGCCAAACGTTCTGATTATACATTTGATGCAAAATGCTATAAGAGGAACCAGAACTAGAAAATAGCCACTGGTTTTAGCCTGCTAATAGATTGGGAAAGCCTATTGAGCTTGCTAACAGTAGTAAATCATCAGATAACATTACGATGGTTTTACAAACAAGCTTACATATGATAAACCCTGTGAAGATAGCATTGTGAAAAATTTTTGCTGTGAAGGAGTTCTCAGTGCACGGATGGAATGCCATAACTTACTCTTCTTGGCCTGATCCTGATTAAAAGAAAAGAAACAAACAGTAGCAAGGTAAATTACAATATAAAACCAACAGAAATCCAAGTGTAGTTCAACGCAATTGGGTGCAAGTTTTAGACTAAAGTCAAACTATAAAGTGACATGCTTTGCATAGAACATTAAAATGCATCAAATACAGTAATCCAGAACCTTATACGATACCTGTTAAATTAGTTCCCCATCTATCAACATTTGACTGTCATATGTGAAGGCATGTAGATTTTAAAAATGACAAATAACCCAAAAATCGAAAAAAAAGGAAATGAAAGTTGGATTTGGAAAATCTCTTTGGACTTCATATTGCCAGTTAATTCCAATGTAGTTTAAACAGAGAGTACTAAGCTAATGCTAAGAAGTTAGAATGTTAATAACCCACATAACAGCAAATGTTGATAGCCAAGATTTTTATATGTTCGTAAATAACTTGAACAATCTTACTTACAAGTTGAGTTTCTAGCAGGGAAGAAGCAGGTATGTTAAGGAGCTGGCCTTCGAAAACAAGATCAATATCAACTATGTCCTCATTTGCCGCTGCAATTGAATAAACTGACACCCCATACATCTTTGAAATGGAAGACAATGTTTCACCCCTGCAGTTAAAACTTGAAACTTTCACCCCAAATAAGTTCGAAATATTCAGAAATAACCAAAACCCAGAATTTAATAAACAGATAAAAGGAGTTTGGTTTAACTCTTTCACCACATGAGAGCGAGAACAGTTCTTGGTGTTGTTCTGTAATCTCCATTTCTGTCACGGACAAGCCAAATAATACTTTATAGCAACGCCAACAAAGACATTCTGTTAGAAAGTAATTGTCATGGAAATGGTGGGAGGGAAGAAAAAGAAAAACCTTTACGAGGCCTTTAAACCGGTGGCGCTCAGTAGCTGCCCAAGATTTTAAACAGAAGTTGTGCGGAAAGCTTGTTTTTGTACGGTTTGAGAGAAGAGATTTTGGGAGGGAGAAGTGTTTTCTATGGCTAAGCTTCACTTCCATCACAGAAATAAAAAAGAGAGATTGGAGAGGGAAAGCGATCAATTCCAACCCTTCATCTTATGGTCCGTTGAAGCCGCGAAACGACTGCTCCTCTGTAGGAAAGCGAGATTCACTTTCTTCGCATTGGCTCGGGCCTAGACCTGCTCGAATGCCGAGCTATCCGACCAATCTTGAAATTTCACATGATATTTAATAAAATTTGGATAAAATATTAAATTTATTAAAATGGTTTTGGATAAATAAAATTGATACGATCAAAATTCAGACCAAATTTTGATCTCACTTTCAAAAGCTCAGATTCGACTTAGATCGCCCATATATATATATATATATATATCGCAATATGTCTTAGATCGGTTAAACCCAATAAAATTGATAATTCCATTAAATATGTCAACTCATTATTAATTAGAGAAACTCATATTGATCGGTTCAATTAAAGAAATCAATCTAATAATAAAAACAAAATTATTTTTTTTGTTGAAAAAAATTGATTTATTTGGGTAGATTCGATTTTTATTATTATTATTATTATTATTATTTAGAAGGATTTAGACAAAAAACTCAAGCTTGAACATTGGGTTGGGTTGGCTCGGTTTGGGCATACATAAAATCTATTAATATCTTGCTCAGACTCAACCCAACCCATCTATACTTAATGACTTGTGTTTGTCAAAATTTTACAAATTTAAAATATAGGTAAATTCCATCTAAGTCCTCAAGGTTTACACTTAATTCACTTTAATCCATTAATATAAAAAATGGATACTCTGCTCCAAATTTTTCTATTTCACATAACAAGTAAGTATTTCCGTTAGTCAACAGTTAAGTGAACAATTAAATATGTAAATTTGAGACCATTTTGCCCCTAAAATCATTTAAAATACTTTAAATACTGAAAATCAAACAAAAAATGAAAAAGAAATGTTGAAGAGCTATTAGGCTTTGAAAAGTTTGTTTTCTTTTTTACTTCTAATTTATTTTTTGTTTATTTATTTAAAATTATTTTTGTTTATTTATTTTTTCTTCTATTTGATTTTTTATTTATATGCTTCTAATAGAAATGTAAATAACTTAATTTAAAATAACATAATATAAAATTATTTATTTTTAAAATTATTCAAAATCAAAATAATTTAGAATTTGAAAATTTTGAAACATTGATTGAAATTATTAAATTTTAAATTAAGTGTAATTTTATTTTTAATATTTAATAAGATTAAATCTAATATATTTGAGAAAAAAATCATCGATGAATAATGCTCGTGAAAAATAATGAAAAATTATGGAAAAAGTAAAGAATTGTAGAAGATAAATATAAAATAGAAGAATGAAGAATTAATATTGAAAAGTTTAAAATTGAGTAATTTTGTAATTGCTCACATTCCATTAACTTTTGTTAAAACGATATTAAGTTATTTGGGGCAGAGTGTCTATTTTTAATACTAATGGACTAAAATTGAATTAAGTTCAAATCTCAAGAACTTAAATGAGATTTACACTTAGGATATTATATATAGGAAGGATAAAATTTTTTTTTTTGGCTTAGTAGCCAAATGTACACTTAACTTTTTGCATAAAATAGATAAAAGCCCTCTACGTTTTCTCGCATAAAAATTAGTTCATAAACTTTTATTTTACTATAAATAAACCTTCAACCTTTTCAAAATAATGTAATTAAGTCCAAATTTATTAAAAAACACTAACATCCATTTAGATATCCTACGTGAAAGTTGAAATGGATAGCTTAATTGATTGCCACGTGGTACGCCACGTGTGCAATATTAATGAAAGTTAGTGTCATTTAATAGAGTTGGACTTAATTGCATGATTTTAAAAGATTGATAGCTTATTTATAGTAAAATAAAAGTTTTTAGACTGAATTTCATGCAATAAAACGTTAAGGGTTTGTATTCATTTTGTGTGAAAATTTGAAGGTATATTTGACAATGATGCTTATTTTATTTCTAAAAAGTATAATTACAATCAATTAACCACATTATTGGTCTCTATTTAAATTCATATAAATAAAAAAATAAAAAATAAATTTTATTTTGAATAATTATTTCATACACCATCAGTGGTCTTTTTTTCACTTAACAAACAAAATTAAGACATATCTTATTTTATTTATTTTTTATTTTCTTAATATTTTTAAGACATCATCCTAACCGGCTTGTGGAATAAAAAAATTTTAATGCCGATGTATGGGATATTAATCCTTTTATTATATAATTCAGGAAAAAATAGACCCGTATACCCACATCACTGCGAGACCTACTTCAACTTGATTATAATGGAAATATGTAGCCTGGACAACGGTTTTGACTAAGGGTGTAAAACGGGCGGGCTGGTGCGGGCGCAGGGCGGGCTACACAGATGCGGGCTTAAACGGGTCAAGCTCGTTTAGGCCCGTTTTTAAACGGGCCAAATTGTATATGCCTGGTCCGTTTTTAATACGGACCGGGTTGGCCCGCGGGCTACGTATTTTTAAATAAAAATAAAAAAAATAAAATTTAAAAATTATTAAAATTCATATATAAATACAATCTTGAAAAAACATAAATTTCTATCAAATATTAAACTCTTCCAACTTCTTTTTTTTCACTATCATACATATAATGTCATGGTTTGAATTCAAAATAAAATTACATGAATTCATTTTTTTGCTAGAATATATTAAAATCATGTCATGTATTATTTTGTAATTGTAAGAAATAAAAATACATTAATAATATAATTAAAAAACAAATTATATAAAAAAATAAAAAAAGGCCTAAATGGGGCCGACCCGCTGGCCAGCCCGCGGGCTTGTGAACCAGCTCGCGCGGGCCAACAACGGGCCTAAAAAACAAAACCAACCCTTAAAAAGCCCGCGGGTTTAACAGGTTGACCCGTGAGCTTAGGCCCGTTTTACACCCCTAGTATTGACAGTTTATAAAAACTATACACTATCAATGCATCATATATAAACTCATAAATAAAAAACTATTTAATTTTAAAAAAAAAAGTAAACGGCTATGGAAGTTTCTATTGTTTTTAATAGGAAAAAGTACTGCTTATGAAAGTTATGTTTTTAGAACAAGTCAACTCGTTATCAACGATTCTGACTTTTAACAATGTACAAATGTTCAGATTAATTTGATTGATAAATTATAAATTACAAATATACTGCCAATTTAAGTTTTAAATTTTACAAGTGGAGTTAATAGGATAATACATGTCCTTAAAGAATATTAAAAAATTAAAAAAATAAAAACTAATTAAAAAAGAAAGTGAAATGTGTGTCAGTTTTATTGCCGTGTTTGTGAATTTAAAAATTTCTAGTTTCCATGGATAAAAAACTATCCTTAATTTGATTTTCTTAAAATATTAATCAAAATATAATGAAATACGAGAATTCTTTGTTAATATGTAGTAAATTTATGATGCTTATTTTATTTCTAAAAAGTATAATTACAATCAATTAACCACATTATTGGTCTCTATTTAAATTCATATAAATAAAAAAATAAAAAATAAATTTTATTTTGAATAATTATTTCATACACCGTCAGTAATTTTTTTTTCACTTAACAAACAAAATTAAGACATATCTTATTTTATTTATTTTTTATTTTCTTAATATTTTTAAGACATCATCTTAATCGGCTTGTGGATTAAAAAAATTTTAATGCCGATGTATGGGATATTAATCCTTTTATTATATAATTCAGGAAAAAATAGACCCGTATGCCCACATCACTGCGAGACCTACTTCAACTTGATTATAATGGAAATATGTAGCCTGGACAACGGTTTTGCCAACAAAATGCAACTTTCAACTAGGCAAGGCTCAGACAAACGTAAAATGTAATTATATTGACAGTGCTGTGAAAAAAACTTATACTTCACAAACAAACGTAAAATATAAGTGCAATGTAAGTGTAACCATGCATGTGTAGCCCCTATATTAATCCTTCAAAATTATATTATTGGTAATTTCTTTAGATCGTAGATTTTTTGTTAATTATATGATAGACTATCATTATATATAGAGGAGATACTGAAATAGCAACACAATCAAAATTATTTGTTTTTTAATTGCAAAAGTAGCAGCTTCCAATCAATTAAAATCAAGTAAACATAGAGAAATATGCCAATGGCTCATCGTACTGATTTGGCTGAATATCAAATATTGGCAAGCTGCTGTATATTCATGGGATAAACAATGCTTGTATCCCCACTGAAAGCCTTCCTGGCCAATATGATGTTCACTTTTTCGGTTGGATGGAATGCATCCCAGAACACGTACTCATCTCTATTTGGACATGGCGTTTGGAAGGGAAGACATGTAATCTGCCCTCTGTTCCGTCCGATGCCACAGCACCCTCTGTTAACAACACTAAATCCTGCATAAGAAGAAGGAAATGTTAGCAGTTTACAACCTTTGCAATCCATTTTAATAACCTAAATATTCAACGTTAAGTTACAAAAGTTACCATATGTATTAGAATTAGCAACAATATCTTCAAAAAGGTGAGCTATGTCGATATAGATAAACCTCGCGCTCGGTAAATTAGCATTCAAGCTATTCATCATTGTCTTCACATTTGCATTGAATGGTAGAACTAGCTGGTTCACTTCTTCCGAGCAGCTTCCGACTGTGCTCTGAGCTAGGATGCTTGGGATACATCCCATTCGTCCCAACCCTGCTAATACAAACTTACGTGCGCCGAGATTGTAAAGTGTCTGCACAGCTCAAATAAACCAAATGAATTGTGTGGTAGAGAAGGCTGAAACATTGTTAACTGGCCAATTCTAACGCGTCAGGATGAAATCTTACCTGGAGTTGCCGAGTGTATTGTTGAACCAATAGATCAGCGAATTGTTGGCCATTGTACTGATTCCGGGTTGGGTAATTGGGCATAAGGTAGTTGTTAAGGTAGTCGTTGCTGCCCATTCCAACAAAGAAAATGCAGCGAGCAATTGCTTGTGCTGCATCGACAGCCCCAAGATTGTCTGTGATCTGATCAAGGGTGTTCTGGAAGTTCCGTATCTGTTGATCAAATGGTATTCGGCCCACCTGATCAAACCAAGTAAACGAAACTAAGTCTTATAACCCACTTGAGAATTACTGCAAGTATAACTTTACTCCAAGCAACTCTGCATGACTTCAGTGTAAATATATTCATGCCGTCATTTATTGCAACTGCATGCTTAATAAATTTGTACCTTGCCTTACTACAGAAGATACTTAATATATACAAGCAAAAGATGGTAGAATTTAAAATTTGAAGTACTCCTTTATATTAATACAACACAACATATAAACTTATGAATTTAGTAATTAATTAATGTACTAGAGACCACACTGTATATGTTGTTTAATTTAAAAGCGTTAACTTTTTTCTAGATTTTGAATTAAAATTAAAAGTTTTGAATGTAGTGTTTGATGTCATCAAACAGTTGGAATTATATATTCATAGATCAATTAATGCATTTAAGATGCAGCAGCAGGACTGCATGGAGGTGTTGGTAGATTTATTTTCATTCATTGTGAAGTATGGGAGGTGTCTCCAGAAAGTTGGCAGACTATTAAATGCTGAACATCCGATATCACGAGAAAACTTGAATGCTCTTTTTTTTTTTAATTTTTCACACCGGATTAAAATAAGCAAGATTGGGATGTGGATAATCATGCATGCATCAGTAAAAGAAAGAATGGGGATAATTAAGCATGGAGAAATGTTTACGAAGTTTCTTCCGGTGATGTCGAGGATTCCGGCAGCTGCAGAGGCATAGTTGACACCATGAAGCACTTGACCGCCGGACGCTTCAGAGTATGCAGGAATCAGAGGAAGTCCTAGCAGTACAGCTGCATGCGCATAGTGCATACACATTCATTCGTTAATTTCTGCTTAGTTAGTGAGAGGTAAGCTAATTGATGGGAAAAAAAAAGAAGAGAAAAATAGAGAGAAACTGACCTATTTCGTCAACCATGGTATAACCATTGGAGAAACGACCAGTAGGACCGCCATTGAAGTCGATGCCATAAGGGAAATAGTTGGCCTTGGCCAAAGAAGTAAGGTCATTGTTGTTGCCATTGTCAATGAGAGAATCTCCGAATATAAACATGGCAGGCACCATTTCTCTTCTCCTCCCACCTTCTGGCCCAAAAGGGTCTTCTCCTTGGCCTGAAACAATGTTGAGCGATAAACCGAAGACAACAAGCAGGCAATACATCCTCAAGTTTGCCATACTTTTCTGAAGAGTCTAGAAAGATCAGAAAGATAAAGAAAGACTGAAGTGAGCAGTGAGTTTAGGGGACGAGAAGTTGGCCCCTGCAATGGGATTAAATAACTGAGGTAAGGCATGGGTGGTTGGAAAGCAGTAAATGAATTCATCTGTTTTCGCCATGGCAGTAATTGCTCTCTGCTAAACCCAAAGCCCAACATGCATGCAGCCTTTGACTCTTTCTTCAGCCTTTCCTTACTCTTTTGACATTTTTACTATAATATCATCTAACCTATCCTTTGCCATCACCAACTTTATGAGACGTCTGCCTAGTTCACTGTAACCGATATTATCATCGGCCTCGCTTAGCTTCAAGGCTTCAAGTTCAACCTTGTCTCTCTTAATTACTACCTAGCAAATTAATTAGATCACTTATAGTTACACGAGACATCCGTTTCCTCCGTTCCTTTAAATGTAATGTACTTCCAATTTTGATATTATAATTATTAAAAGAAAACAACTCTTCTGCTCAATGATTTGAATATAAAATAGATTTAATAGCCAAATAAATCATTAACATCATAAAATAGAATTAAGCTTTCAACGTTTTATCATATGAAAATTAATCCATAAATTTTTACTTTACTACAAATAAACCATCAATCTTTAAAAATCAAGTAATTAAGTTCAAATATATTAAATAATACTAACTGCTGTTAGGACATCTTACGTGGAAACCGACTTAAATAGCTTAATTAGTTGGTTGTCACGTGGCATGTCACATGTACAACACTAATGAAAACTAGTATCATTTAACAGATTTGAATTTAATTGCATATAAAAGCTGTATATATATGTACTCTAGTTTTGTTTTCTTAATGTAAGAGCTGTATATATATGTACTCGCTCATTACATTAATAAAACTCGTTGCTTATCAAAAAAATATATATGTACTCTGTTCTGTCTATAATGAAAATAAAGTGCTTTTCCATTCCACTAAATTTTTCATGGTATTAAAGCAATAGAATTTGCATACCTATCCTTTTCTTTTCTTGATAGCAAGACTTTGCTGCAACCAATCTCTTTAACAGCAAGTTTTTGCTGCAAACAACTTTCAACAAAAGGTTGAGAACAAACAACTTTCAACAAAAGGTTGAGAACAATGCATACTCTCAGACAAAATCTTATACGACAAGAAGAGTCAAAGCAACGATTGATCCAGATTCACCCTGCCATTTACATCCAAGCAATGATCTTGGCAGCTAACCCCTTGAATGGAGACAACTACCATACTTGGAAAAGGGCAATGCAGAACACCTTGTATGCCAAGAACAAAATAGGATTCACGGATGGAACACTTAGAAGACCAGCAACAAATTCTTCGAAGTCATTAGCCTGGACCAAATGCAACTCAATATTGGTCTCATGGATTCTAAATGCTCTTTCCAAAGAACTTCATGACAATGTTGCGTATGCAAATAATACTAAAGAGATTTGGGACGACCTAGAAGAACGACTTTCCAATGGAAATGCAACTAGGGGGCATGAGTTAAAAATGTAACAAGAATGCCTCACACAGCAAACGAGGTCAGTGGTTGCATATTGTACTGAACTCAAATCTATTTGGGATGAATTGCAGCCTTATGATCCAATTCCTACATATTCTTGCGGATGCACTTGTAGCACTGCCAAGAAGTTCACTCTGTCTAGAGAAGCAAAAAAGGTTCATCAATACTTAATGGGACTAAATGAAAATTGTTCCACCATACGATCACAAGTCTTGAATATGGAACCAGTACTGTCCTTGAAAAGTCTATGTAATGGCACCAAAAGATGAAAGACAAGAAGTTGTAGCGTGCTCTAGATCTCCTATGATTAAAGCAGCAACTTTGGCAACCAAAGCAAACTACAATCCACGAGCAAATCCTCCTGGAAAGCAACGGTGTGACCATTGCAAGAAGATTGGATAAAGGACAAGTATTTTGAAATTGTGGGCTATCCACCAAGCTGGAAACATGGAAAAAAATAAGCCGAAGATGAAGAATGATTGGCAAAGAAACCAAAGCCGAGATAAGGATTTGGTATTTACTGCAAATCCCTCTCAAGGGCCACAAACGCAAGACGAAGGCAATTCGTCAAGCAAATCTCTTATTGCCAAATTGACAAAAGTGTATTATGATCAACTTCTTTCACTTCTTGGTGGTAATTCCGTTTCTACTCATTCAGCCAACCTTGATGGTGAAAAATATATATTTTAACCCGTCACCTTGGATTATTAATATTGGAGACTTAGACCACATGACACCATATTTCTCTAAACTTAGTGAAGAGCACACTTACATTCACCAGTTAAAATTCCTCAAGGATCCTATTTAGCAATATCACATACAGGAAAAGTTCACTTAGCAAATGACTTTACACTTGAAAATGATTCTTGCATACTCCAATTTAAAAAGCGTTGTTTAAGATAAAATATTATGTTTTTCTAACCGTAGTCTATTCTAATGTAGTCTCTTCTCGGATAGCATAGATTATGGTTCTTGAGCACTATCTAATGTACAAATGTATGCCATGTTTTAGGAAGAAACCATAGTCGAACTTATAAAAAATAGACCACATTTTTTATTTAAATGTAGTATAATTTGTAAAATAAACTATGCGTTTAAATTATTTTTAAATTTTGATTTTTTTGAAAATAAATTGGTATTTTATATCAATTAACTACATTTTCAGTTAACCGTAGACTAATTTCAACTAAAAGACTACACATATTGGATAAAGCATAGTGTTTTACTGTAAAATTAAATTACAGTTGAAAATACATAACCAAATATTCAATTGTTTAATGTCATTACACAAATCATACCAAAGTAACTACAAAAAAAAAAATTCCATGCCATATTTTCATAACAGTGAATTTTCTTCAAGACTTCAACACAACTCTTTGGTATTCTTCTTAAACTTCATCTCCACCAACTAAGGACAACATCTTTGAACATCTTAGCTTGAACCTTGGTACTCAATAATTCTCGCAAATAATTAAGGTCAATATCTATCAATATCCTAGCTTGCATCACCTTCAACACAAAATATATATAAATATGCAAAACTATAGATAAAAAGATACGTCAATAACAAATAAGAAAATATTTCAAAATGTACAATATGATCCAACTGATGAAGATTTTTTTCCCATAATGAATACAGTGATGCAGCTCTCGCCTTTGCTAGTTTCGTATTATACCTTCTCTTCCCACAAATAATTAAGATCAACATCTATTAACATACTAGCTTTTATCTACCATTTTAATCAAAGAGGTAAGTTGTCAAATTAATAGACCAACTTCTCAATAGTAAAGCATGTATTATACTAGGTAAGCTATTCATCATAATTTATATTATGGCATTGTCTATGTCCATTTGATTCACTTTATGAATGCAGCATTATTGTTTAATGGTTTTTTTGTCTGGTCAGTTTGTAAAAATTAAGAACTAGTGAGTTAAAGTACTTTTAAACTAGGATATAAATAGATATTGACCTTTATTATTTGTAGGAGATGATCTTGCATGCGTAGAGGAAATTTAGAATGACTTCAAAAATGTATTGAAGTTCAATGTAATTTGCTTATGATGAAATTCAATACTTTTGTGAAAGTATTTGAAATTTCTTCTGCACAAGAACCTCCACAAATAATGAAACTCAGGATCTTTTAACATTCTGGCTTAAGGGTGTAATCGAGGTCAATCGAGATGATCCAGTACTAGACTCAAGCTCGGCTCGACTCGAAAACTCGAGGCTTGAAGCTTAGCTTGAGCTCAATCGAGCTTAGTTTTTGAAGCTCATGCTGTAACAGCTCGTTACCACATTTTTCACGTATTTTCATAAAACTTTACTGGTTGGGCTGTCTGCGATGCCAATAACATTCTACAATAATAATATTTATTTATCAAATATGGAATATGAAATTTCTTTTCATTATTACTTACATCTGACATCCCCTATTATTTTTGTCTCAATAAAGTAGTATTGTATACATATGTTTGAAATGTAAAAGAGAAGTGACTATACCTGTCATATTTGACATAAGTTGCCCCCGCGCTTGATATGTAGCTATCCATATGGGAGCTAATTCTCTCAACTTCATGTCTTTTATCTGTGGAGTCAAACAAAGGGGTGAGCGATTCATACGCTCAGTAAAGGAGACATATGCTGCTTTACAAAACCAAAGCCATATACCACAAAAAATTTGTTTTCCAACAATCATGTCAATTAGGAAAACAGTGGTTATATCAACCAGTACTCTCAATGCGTCATTCAAATCATTTTCTCAACAGTTTACAATAAAATAGATTAAACAGCAAATAGGATTTTAACAAATCCTTTCAGTAAACAGAAATCAACAAGTTGAGACTAGGTATCACCCTACGAATAATTCATGCTATCATCGTTCCCCTTCCCCCTTGCGAGAACGGAATCTACCGCTATTGGGGTGCACCCGTAGGCCATCGCCCCTCACGGTTACTCTGCTAGATCTATGGCCAAAATCTATAGGTGGTCCTCGAGTTTACTTGCCAAGTGACCTCGAGACCGCTGATGACTTGACGGGTCTATCAGCCCTGTAACGCCCTGAGTTGCACTTGTTGGTCCATCGACTGAGCCAGCGCCCCAGGTGGGTCACGCAACAACATAAATAATAATGCATGAAACTAGGGGCCTAAAGTCTCAAAATCATTTTATATCTCATGAAAAACCTTTAAAGAATTACTTTATAAATTCATCATTTGCTCAAAAATGATTTTCTTTCCAAAAAGGTTCTAAAAACAGCCCGCAATATCACTGAATTCCGTGTGGGAAAGTGCCGGGTTAAACTGGCTCGCCATGGCTAATTCGCCCATGGTCGACTCGCCCATTGGTCAACTCGCTCATCAAAGGGTTTCATATTTTCTATTTTTAAAGCTCTTAAAAATAACTCATTTTTTCGTTGAGAAAATGTAAATAGAACTCTGTTCGCCATGGTCAGCTCGCTCATCGTGGCTCGCCCATGGTAAATTAGAAAGTGGGGTGACAGCTAGTTGCCCGCCAACCTTTGCTTTTAAAAACAAGTAAAACTGACTTGCCCCAGCAGCTCGCCAACCATAAAGTTGCCATGGTCAACTCGCCCAAAAGCGGCACTCCATGGTCAACTCGCCCATTACATGAAAACAAAGGTAGCCCGTCCCAAAACCACATTAAAAGGGTTTGCCTATTTAGCTCGCTCGAATTTCTATTTAAAACAAGTCATACGCCTAAGACTTTAAAGGAGGCATTCGCTCAAAATATAATAAAGGGTTGTTAGCCCGCCAACTTTACCAGTTCGCCCAAATATCATAGGGCCGGCTTTGTAGCTTGCCCAAAATCAAAACACCTTATCAAATAATGCATGTCGTAAAACCAAAACAATTTCTCAACAATTTCATAAAATTTAACTCCACATGACATGCATTCACTTCACACACATCTCCCTTACCTGGTTCAACAAAGCCTTACTTTGCCTTGTTTCCTGCTCGCCTATAGCCATTCCCAATCATCGGCTGCAAATAATATATAAATTCTATTAATATTTTCATTATATATTTTTCCATTACTTGGGCAAGACTTAAGATAAATCAACAAACTCGCCCACAGACATCTTACTAGCTCTCCAACTGAGCTCACCATTCATCAAATGGCTTACACGTGGGAGCTCGCCCACCATTCTCACCTTTCATATAATGGCTATTTAGAGGGAGCTCGCCCATAATTTCTTTTCACCAAGTTTTCTAATAGAAAGGAGCTCGCCTATGACTTAGCTAACTTGTGGCGGCCTCACCACTTACCAGTCCATGTGATTTAGTTCGCCCTTAATCGTGAGCTCGCCTAACATGTTTTTTCTACTCAGAAATGGGCTCACCCGTGCAGTAAACTAGCCTTGGGCGACCTCGCCGTCTGAATTAAAACTTTTGGCTTGGCGAGTTCTTTTCTTTCCTACTCGCCCCATTGGCGATCACAAATATTCAACATGGGCGATCACCATAATCGCCACTCTCATCACTTTTACACCACTTCCACTACTTTCCTTATTTATTCTCGATTGTTTTCCCATCATTCTACTACAATTTCAACCCAGTTTTCAATTTATTCATCATCCACTTCAAGATATGAATTTATTCTATTTCTATGATCTAACAAGAATAATTCAAAAGCAACACTAAAATCATGCTTCTCATACTTGAAACCATAGAAATATATCATTCAATCTCAAGAAATCATTAAATCTCACCTTAACCAATTGCCCTTCTAGAACAGATTACTTTCTGTCTCACGTTGGCTTCCTTTCGCTTATTCCTTCAGTTCATCAAACGATGGAGGAGAGGTTTTATAAGCAGGTTTACTTGTTTAGCCAACTGAAGAGTGAAGCTCAATAAATCAAGCATGGTAGAAATGGAAGGAAATCAAAATATCAACTTGCAGTTGCATAGCTCTCGTGAAGAAGGTGAAGTTTGCCAAATGAGTTTTCCTCAAGCATTTCTTCTTATATAGCCATGCTATCCAATCAGAACCCATCACTTGGTCTTATCCCTTCTTCTTTCATTTGTTTCACGTCTTTCATGCATTTAATGCATGAAGAAAAACTACAGCTCAAGTGGCGTGAAAGTCTTCCTTCCACATGCCTCTTTCTCCTGCTATTGACTTTGTTCTATTTCTCAACCAATAAGGTTAATTCCCTTCTTGACTTCAGCATCCTCTCCATTAATTGTTTTCAACCGTATGACTTATAAAGTCAATTTTGCCTGCAATGGTCACGTGTTGATTCCAGTTCCAGTTTGCCTATTCAACTTGAAACCTCAGCTCGCCAACTTAATTTCAATTCGCCAACTTAAAATTTGGCAATTTACTTGCTGATTTCATTTTCTTGGCGATTATGTTGAAATTTGGCGAGTAGCTTTTGCCTTTCTCACCAACTAGACCATCATTTGCCACTCTATATGGGCGATCACATTACTCGCCATACTCGATCTTTGGGCGATCACCACATGGTTCATTTGGGCGATCAAAGCCCTCTCATCACTCGGGCGATCACATGTTATCACTCTACTTGCCACTTTGCTATCATAAAACTCACTCAATCCCAATGGGTGATCACAAGTCCTCGCCCAATTCAGGCTATCATCTTAAGCAACTAAACTTGGCGAACTTACCTATTCGCCAAACCAAAGAGGCAAACAATCAACTCACCGCACTCATTCCTTAGGCGATCAGATGGCATGTCACATTGGGCGATCACCCTTGCTCGCCTATTGGCGAGCTGTCCATTGTATTACTCGCTCGTCGAGTATTTCACATAAATTGCTCTGTTCATATCTCAAATTAAGGAGCTTTTCACTTAAGGGAAATCAATATTCATTATTTATTTAATTTCCATTATCCATTTTTATAAAATTAGAGTCTACAGTAGGGTAGAATCAGATCTTACATTTTCTCCCCACCTTAAGAAATTTGGTGCTCCAAATTTCAACCTGACTTATCAGTGATAAAGCTCTGGATATTTGTTACAGATAAGACTTTCTAATTCTCAAGTAGCCTTATCCTCAGTATTGTACTCTTATAGTGCTTTAGCCATACAAATAATATTAGATTGCAATATTTTATCCTTCTTATCCAAGATCCGTACCGGTTTCTTAACGTAACTCATATCCTCTCTGATCTCTAGGAACTCATATTGAATTACGTGAGAAGGATCTGAAAATCATTTTCTCTTCATTGAGACATGAAATATATTGTGCACTCTTGACAACTCTGGAGGTAGTGCACATCTCTCACACGATCCAATGCATCGGGCACTCAATTTCCCTCTCATTATGCATCCCAATGGTGAGACCTTAATATATATATTCTCTTATATATCTCAAGAAATTTGTTCGACCAAGTCGAAACTAATTTCCGGTCTCCCATTTCTCATGCTATCGTGGATTATATCGTCTGCTAAATAAACCCTTTCAAGTGCTATGCCTATACTCTCCTTTGGCTATTATCATAAACAACTCTGTCAGGGTAGAGGATTATCCCAGGAGCCTATAAAATCAACTGCACACGCTTACCCATATCTTTGAGCGTCCATATCATACGCTCGAACTGTCTCTCAGTTAGCAGATAAACTGCAGTGCAAAACTTAATCGAGATCCCATTGCTTCCTATAATCTCTCTCAACACTGAGATACGAAGCGGGACTCCCTATCAAACGTAATGCTCCCTGGAATACTGCAAAACCTCACCATTTCCCTGACATATATCTTGGCCAAGGCATTAATTAGCTCAATAAATTCCATAATCAAGGAAATAAGCAGACTTAGTCAATATATCCACAACTATCCAGATAGCAACATACCCTTTTGCGGTTAATTCAATTATTTCCATTTACTTTAGGAAGTACCTCTAATATAGGTATTTTTCTTCCTTATCACATTTCAACTTTTAGTTAATCTCATTTCTAAATTGAGACCACAAGTATCTCTTTATATTCCATATTGGCTTTAATAATCTTGCCCATCTCTTCAGGTCATTAACAATCATCTCTTTGGCGTTCTCTCGCACCCCAAGTTTACTCTTTCAAGTGAGTCGGCGACTACATAATTCACCCACATCTCATAACATATTATCCGCTATTAGGCGATTGTCCAACTTGTGGGTCGCCATCCCAGATTTTATTCAAGGATCCTGAAGAATTCGGGCTTCTTCTCTCTCAACCATTTTATACTCCCTGAAATCTTTTATCATCCTTGGTAGTTAGCAAATTTTCACTTCTTTTACACAGTAACTCATTCATACTACTTATCACTTATCATCTCATTCGGTGCTAAGTCGATAAGAATTTTGGTGACTATCATATAAATAAATTTCATTAATCGTATGTAATTGTCCCAATAATCTCGTAAATACAACGCACTCGCTCTCAATATATCCCAGAGCGTCCACACAATACGCTCGAATATGTATATCAATCAGAGGCGGTGCTGACAGTACAATTTGGAATCCCAAAGCCTCTTGCTATTCTCTCAAAGCGTATGGCAAATCAGGGATCCCTATCACATGTACTCACTCACTGGAACTTCACATACGTTCTCACTGTTTCACCAATATATATCGACTAAGGCACTCAATACATCTCAAAACCTGATGATGAAAAAGTGAAATAATTTGGTTACTCAATCCATATTCACTCCTATAGCCTCATGACTCTTTCGGATTCTCTACCATCCCATAATAATTATTTCATGGTTAAACCATAACTGCCATTCTTTGGCAAACTTTAATATTAACTATCGATTACGTCTCAGGTAATCATTTTTCCCTCAATAACTTCTCTTATAACAAGTTATCATTTTATCTCTTAATCTCCTAGTATATGCAATGTCACTACTTGGAGAATATATTTAAGAGTATAATTTCTTCACATCAATTTCTGAAATTTACTTTATTATCATTCAGATTTCATCACCACTTTACTTAAACAGTTTCACAGTTCTAATATGTACATATATACACATATGTATGTCCTTTTTCAGGCTTAAACATACTTCTTGTATTTACTCCTTTGAATATAACAAATTTCATCTGTCAAAGTCTGGTTTGTTATTACTTCCAGCCATAACCATATGATGATCAGAGGAAATCACATTTATTCTTATACTTGGGAACTACCTCATAACTCGTATTCCTTAGTCATTATATAACTTGTCTCTTAAGACTATTTCATCCTTTTACATTCATTACCACAGTGGTTTTCCCACTTAATACAGTATTTTACAGTTACAATCTCATAACCATTTCGAATACTATACTCATATATACCCATTCACTTTCACTTTCTCACAAATAAGTATTGCATCAATAACGTAACAAATTCCACAAACTCCTCAACAATTTATTTATGCCATACGGGTAACCTTCATAAATTTTATACTTCAATCACCACACTTTAATCTCACTTAAGTAGTGAGATCCTTTACTCATATAACTTCAATGTCCACTTAATCATTCGAGACCTCACGTCTATACTGTATATAGTTCAATTAGAACTCATATTCACTGACTTAACAATAAGGTTTTCCATTCCTAAAAGTTTGTGACGTTATTCAACGATATTGCTTATATCAATATACATATTTATTCACTTAAATCATCCTAGTTGGCTCTAGGCACACAAATAGGAAGGATACTACAGTCGGCTAGGGATCCAGATAGAATATGATAGGTATTTTAGAATACCATACTTGTTCCGGAACCTAGAAGCAACTGTAGAGAGTACAAATCTCATTGTTTTCAGAACGATATAATTATAATTTTCGTTTTCACAAGTTATACCAAAACAGTTTAGTTCTCTACTCATCAATCTCTTGAGTAATTTCTCAAGCTCTTCTGATTCACTAGTAAGAGCTTACAAACATATTCCATGTCGTGAATCGAGTCAACAATCTCTCGATTCCACGTTATTTCAAAAGTTTATTTAGAATTTCATCTCATCATGTAATTTCAAATTCACAAACTCATATCATCTTGGATGTCTCGTTATTTACATCCAACCAAATCACTATGTATCCTCCAAACACATGTATACATTTTCAAGTCACTTTACAAGTATTTTACAATATTTCGATTCTATGGATATCGTAACGGACCAGCCTAACCGGCCATGGCAACCCCTTTTTAGGCCCATTGACAACGATTGCTGTTACAACGCTACTTATCCATACTGTCCTCTTTGGCGATCACCTCGACGCCCGATCCTTCCAACCGTGCTCGAACTCGCCCATCTCAAGGTTTTCTTTCGCATCTGTAATGACTCGAACACTTGACTTCCTCAAATGTCAAGTTACTACTAGTATTTATTCTCCTAAATCATAAGGAGTGTTTAGAACCAGTATTAACATCATCGATTTTACATCATTCTCACACAATTCACCTTTTAGTTCACACTCTATGACTACATCACTTTTCATAATATTCAATAATTTCTCACCAATATAACCCATATTTTCACTTTAAATTCAGACCCTAAAACCCACAACAGGCTGACTATCTCGCGACCTCTCATAGCATATACTCTGGGTCACCCTACTCGTCAATATATCATGGGGTCCACAGTAGGAATTATCCTTTACACCATCAAATACTCATACTATTTCACCATCAAATACTATTTTAAATTAATTTAGTCATTTATGACTTGGAAAAAGCATGTCAATATAGGGGTATATTCATAAATTCCCCTTTAATTCTCTCGCTCTCTTCGATATACCTCCACACGTGCGATCTTAGGGCTTATACACTAATATTATCCCTTTTCATTTCAATATCATAATTTCAGGATCTTGGTTCGATATGGGAAGAGAAGTCTTGGTGGGGCCCTCACCGAGTTCCTCACTGTACCTTACCGAATAGATCCGACACTATGATGATAAGATCACTTATCTCATGCAAATTTACCGGATTACAATGTCTATTTGTAACCCTTAATTCACAGATTCTCATCTCATCTCAACACTTCACTCAATTCACAGTCACTTGACTCCTCTATACATTCAGACTATACAGTACTACAGGGGATGTTAACCTTTCTCAACACTTTTCGTGCTAAAGGTATCATCAGACATCCGACCGACCAAAGCTCTGATACCATTAAATCTGTAATAGCTCGTTACCACATTTTTCACGTATTTTCATAAAACTTTACTGGTTGGGCTGTCTGCGATGCCAATAACATTCTACAATAATAATATTTATTTATCAAATATGGAATATGAAATTTCTTTTCATTATTACTTACATCTGACATCCCCTATTATTTTTGTCTCAATAAAGTAGTATTGTATACATATGTTTGAAATGTAAAAGAGAAGTGACTATACCTGTCATATTTGACATAAGTTGCCCCCGCGCTTGATATGTAGCTATCCATATGGGAGCTAATTCTCTCAACTTCATGTCTTTTATCTGTGGAGTCAAACAAAGGGGTGAGCGATTCATACGCTCAGTAAAGGAGACATATGCTGCTTTACAAAACCAAAGCCATATACCACAAAAAATTTGTTTTCCAACAATCATGTCAATTAGGAAAACAGTGGTTATATCAACCAGTACTCTCAATGCGTCATTCAAATCATTTTCTCAACAGTTTACAATAAAATAGATTAAACAGCAAATAGGATTTTAACAAATCCTTTTAGTAAACAGAAATCAACAAGTCGAGACTAGGCATCACCCTACGAATAATTCATGCTATCATCGTTCCCCTTCCCTCTTGTGAGAACATAATCTACCGCTATTGGGGTGCACCCGTAAGCCATCACCCCTCACGGTTATCTCTGCTAGATCTATGGTTATAATCTATAGGTGGTCCTTGGGTCTACTTACCAAGTGACCTCGAGACCGTTGATGACTTGGTGGGTCCATCAGCCCTGTAACGCCCTGAGTTGCACTCGTTGGTCCATCGACCGAGCCACCGCCCCAGGTGGGTCATGCAACAACATAAATAATAATGCATGAAACTAGGGGCCTAAAGTCTCAAAATCACTTTATATCTCATGAAAAACCTTTAAGGAATTACTTTATAAATTCATCATTTGCTCAAAATGATTTTCTTTCCAAAAAGGTTCTAAAAACAGCCCGTAATCTCATTGAATTCCGTGTGAACTGGCTCGCCATGGCTAATTCACCCATGGTCGACTCGCCCATTGGTCAACTCGTCCATCAAAGGGTTTCATATTTTCTATTTGTAAAGCTCTTAAAAATAAGTCATTTTTTCGTTGAGAAAATGTAAATATAACTCTGTTCGCCATGGTCAGCTCGCTCATCGTGGCTCGCCCATGGTAAATTAGAAAGTGGGGTGACAACTAGTCGCCCGCCAACCTTTGCTTTTAAAAACAAGTAAAATTGACTTGCCCCAGCGGCTCACCAACCATAAAGTTGCCATGGTCAACTCACCCAAAAGCGGCACTCCATGGTCAACTCGCCCATTACATGAAAACAGAGGTCGCCCGTCCCGAAACCACATTAAAAGGGTTTGCCCATTTAGCTCGCCCGAATTTCTATTTAAAACAAGTCATACGCCCAAGACTTTAAAGGAGGCATTTGCTCAAAACATAATAAAGGGTCGTTAGCCCGCCAACTTTACCAGTTCGCCCAAATATCATAGGGTCGGCTTTGTAGCTCGCCCAAAATCAAAACACCTTATCAAATAATGCATGTCGTAAAACCAAAACAATTTCTCAACAATTTCATAAAATTTAACTCCACAGGACATGCATTCACTTCACACACATCTCCCTTACCTGGTTCAACGAAGCCTTACTTCGCCCTGTTTCCTGCTTACCTATATCCATTCCCAATCATCGGCTACAAATAATATATAAATTCCATTAATATTTTCATTATAAATTTTTCCATTACTTGGGCAAGACTTAAGATAAATCAACAAACTCGCCCACAGACATCTTACTAGCTCTCCAACCGAGCTCACCATTAATCAAATGGCTTACACGCGGGAGCTCGCCCACAATTTCTTTTCACCAAGTTTTCTAACAGAAAGGAGCTCGCCTATGACTTAGCTAACTTGTGGCGACCTCACCACTTACCAGTCCACGTGATTTAGTTCGCCCTTAATCGTGAGCTCGCCTAACATGTTTCTTCTACTCAGAAATGGGCTCGCCCGTGCATTAAACTAGCCTTGGGCGACCTCGCCCGTCTGAGTTAAAACTTTTTGCTTGGCGAGTTCTTTTCTTTCCTACTCGCCCCATTCGCGATCACAAATATTCAAGGCGATCACCATAATCGCCACTCTCATCACTTTTACACCACTTCCACTACTTTCCTTATTTATTCTCGATTGTTTTCCCATCATTCTACTACAATTTCAACCCAGTTTTCAATTTATTCATCATCTACTTCAAGATATGAATTTATTCTATTTCTATGATCTAACAAGAATAATTCAAAAGCAACACTAAAATCATGCTTCTCATACTTGAAATCATAGAAATATATCATTCAATCTCACCTTAACCAACTGCCCTTCCAGAATAGATTACTTTCTGTCTCACGTTGGCTTCCTTTTGCTTATTCCTTCAGTTCATCAAACGATGGAGGAGAGGTTTTATAAGCAGGTTTACTTGTTTAGCCAACTAATGAGTGAAGCTCAATAAATCAAGCATGGTAGAAGTGGAAGGAAATCAGAATATCAACTTGCAGTTGCATAACTCTTGTGAAGAAGGTGAAGTTTGCCAAATGAGTTTTCCTCAAGCATTTCTTCTTATATAGCCATGCTATCCAATCAGAACCCATCACTTGGCCTTATCCCTTCTTCTTTCATTTGTTTCAAGTCTTTCATGCATTTAATGCATGAAGAAAAACTACAGCTCAAGTGGCGTGAAAGTCTTCCTTCCACACGCCTCTTTCTCCTGCTATTGACTTTGTTTTATTTCTCAACCAATAAGGTTAATTTCCTTCTTGACTTCAACATCCTCTCCATTAATTGTTTTCAACCGTATGACTTACAAAGTCAATTTTAGCTGCAATGGTCACGTGTTGATTCCAGTTCCAGTTCGCCTATTCAACCAGAAACCTCAGCTCTCCAACTTAATTTCAGTTCGCCAACTTAAGATTTGGCAATTTACTTGCTGATTTCCTTTTCTTGGTGATTATGTTGAAATTTGGCGAGTAGCTTTTGCCTTTCTCACCAATTAGACCATCATTTGCCACTCTATATGGGCGATCACATTACTCGCCATACTCGATCTTTGGGCGATCACCACATGGTTCATTTGGGTGATCAAAGTCCTCTCATCACTCGGGCGATCACATGTTATCACTTTACTCGCCACTTTGCTATCATAAAACTCACTCAATCTCAATGGGTGATCACAAGTCCTCGCCCAATTCAGGCTATCGTCTTAAGCAACTAAACTTGGCGAATTTACCTATTCGCCAAACCAAAGAGGCAAACAATCAACTCGCCACACTCATTCCTTGGGCGATCAGATGGCATGTCACATTGGGCAATCACCAATGGGCGAGCTGTCCATTGTATTACTCGCCCGTCGAGTATTTCACATAAATTGCTCTGTTCATATCTCAAATTAAGGAGCTTTTCACTTAAGGGAAATCAATATTCATTATTTATTTAATTTCCATTATCCATTTTATAAAATTAGAGTCTACAGTAGGGTAGAATCAGATCTTACACATGTTCGGGTCGATAGGCTCGAACTCGACTCGATAGGCTCGAACTCAACTCGATAGATTAGATCTATCAATTTTCAACTATATATTATGAGAGTAAGATGGTAAACTAATAATAAAATATTAAAAAATATATTAAGAAAAGCTCGATAAGGCTCGCAAGCAACTCGAATCGATTATTAAGAAATTCAAACTCGGCTCAACTTGTTACTTGAGTAGTTCAAGCTCAAGCTCGACTCAAAAATAAACAAGTCAAACTCAAGTAATCATTAAGTCGAGCTCGAGTAGCTTGAATCGTTTAAAGCCCTATTCTAGCAGATAAATACCGTTATTGGTCAAAAATTTTTAATTAAACGGCATTTTTTAGATAAAACGCCGCGAGGTAGTGAAAAAGACGAAATATAGCGGCGTTTTAAAACGCAACTAAATATATGCCGCTAAAAGTCAAATTTCCTATAGTGCTTGCATCACCTTAAATCATAATTTTAATTTTACAAACTGACCAGACAAAATACCATTAGACAACAAAGCTGCATTTCTAAAGTGAATTAGATGCATGTAAACAATGTCATAATATAAAATATGATAAATACTTTGCCTAGTATAAGGCATGTATTCCATTGAAAACTTGATACAACTTACTTTTTCGAGTAAAATGGTAGAACACCTACTATATATAAGCTTTCCCTGCTGTCCATAACTTAACCAAGATAAAGTCTAACTCTTTGTATAGAAACTTGATAAATTCAGAGAATGTTGGCTCTATAGGCTATACCGAGAGGGGGGTGAATCGGTTTTTCATTAACTTTAAGTTCGTTTTTCGGTTCTTCTAAATTCTCTAGCCTATATTGATATTTTCTAAGTTCTCTAGGCTACTCAATTATGCAATATAAATTCAAAACAATAAACACAAATATAATTGCAAATAAGTAAAGAGAGTAAGGATAGAGAAATGTACGCAAGCGATTTATAAAGGTTCGACAACCTTGCCTACGTTCTCTACCTTGAGACGCTCCCAAGGATTTTTCAAATTCACTATCCTTGAATTTGTTACACTCCTTCTTTTTCGAGGCTAAAGAGAAACCTTTCTCTTTTTCTAGGCTCAAGAGAAACCTCCCTCTTTTTCTTAGGCTAAAGAGTAACCTCTCTCTTTTTCTTAGGCTAAAGAGAAACCTCCCCTTTTACAAGGAATGAGTGTGTTTACAAATTATGTAATCAAAGAAGGGCCTCTAGATAGGTAAGTGATTACAATGTTTAAGCACAAGGAAAAAGCCAATACAAGATTTGTGCTATTCTATACAAAGAATATGAGAATGATGGATGATGAAGACTTTGTAGCTCTTGATTTGTTGTTGAGGCTTGAGAAAAATGAAGAAGATGGTGAATAGAATTTCTTAGCAGTTCCTCTCCCTTTCTTTAGCTTCTAAACCTCTATTTATAGTCCCTTGGATGTATTCTAGCCGTTGGATGGAGCCAAAACTTGAATATGACCGTTATCTCACAAAAACTAGCCGTTACAGGCTATTTTCGGGCAAAGGAATCGATCCCTTCCTATAGGGGATCGATCCCTTCATTCCAGATTCAATTATTCTGGGCTGAGGGATCTTTTCTTGCGTTGGGGTGCTTACTGCCAAAAGGGGATCAATCCCTTCCCTTAGGGGATCGATCATATGCCTCTAGAAAGCCTATTTCTTGCACTTTTGGGTTAGAAATGATGTGACCTTTGATCCTAATCCAACCCAAAACATTTTGACATTTTTGTGGGAGTTTTTCTTGACTTTCTCTAATGAAAACATGGTCCAAAAATTCATCAAGTAATTTTCTAAAATATTCAAGACATTTTATAAAGTATTAAGACCAATAAGAATATGTAATTAAATCATGGTCTTAATGTTTGATATGATCACTTGAAAATGGATTGGGAAAATCATGTGTGATAAGGCAAATTTACAATATGAATTAAAACATTAAAGCTTACTTAAGTTTTTGTCATTTCAAAATACATATGGCAATTTAAAGCTTACAGAGAATCACGTTAATTAAAAGCACACTATAGTAAAGTTTGTTCAGTTAAAGAGGTCACTCGCATAAACAACTAAAATCAAAGGAAATAATGAGAAAAAAAAACTCTAACTTCACAAAACTTAGGATGAAATATTTCCCTCCAATAGTGTTTCTCAAAATCCTTCAACAATATTTTAAATACTAATTTTCTGGTAAGAAAACTCATGTGCAACAACAAAGGAACCAATGATTCTACAACCGGATAACTTGCAACTAAAAATCTCCTTTAAATCTACAAAAATGACACCCTAAACTAAATTAAAAGAACAACAAAACTTTAAAATTAAAAATTAGCATAAATCAAACCTAGAAATTGAGTAAGTTTTTGGATAAAGAACTTACATTGTGTAAGAACAAATGAGATGAGCCAAAAATGTCTTTTAAATCTATAAAAACAAGTGATAGACAAAAAAATTATAAATAATCAAAATAATAAAGTAAAAAATAATAGAAAACAAACCCTAGACATTGGAAAAGGGATTACATTATGTGATTCATAAATAAAAATGATTAATCATCATAATTATAGTTATTTTGTAGTGTTTCATCTATTGTGAGAGTCGATCTAGAAATGAAAGTGATTTTCTATGAATTTTTTGTCTAAAATGAGGTAACATTGAAAATGGTTTGTAGAGTAAACAATGCATGGGAGTAGTTATCATTTGATGAAAATGGTTTTTTATTAGGTGAAGCAAGACAGAGAAGGATTTGAAATTGAACAATAAACCCTAAATCTACTTATAAACTAATTAAAAATAGAGAAAGGCAACAATTATCATTTAAAACCATAGTCTTTCATGTTGGTAATTTAATTTGAAAATAAATAAAACCTATATGTTTAATATAAAGATTGTAGTCTATTTTAAAATTAGACTGTGCTTAGGATTAAAACTCATAGTCTTTGATTATTATACAAGAATCTTGGATAATGAATTATCAAACACAAAAGAAACTATGTTTGAAACTCTAAACTGTAGTTAAATTTATTGAAACAGTAAACAACTATCTTTTATAAACATAGCATCAGCTTTGTCTGAAACTAAAATCATTGCTTATGCACTTGAATATTGAAAGAAGAAACATTGAGTTACAAAAGACTTCGTTTAAAAACCTAAACTATCATCTATTAATAAATAAAAATTGTAGTTAAATTTATTCAAATAACAAAATATCTATTCATTTGACATTGCAACAATCTTGCCTGAAGTTGAAGTGATTTTTCCATGCACTTAAATATTGGAAGACAAAACATTAAGCTTTGAGCCACAAAAGACTACCTTTGAAACAAAAAATTGTAGTCTATTTATATGCTATTATTGTATTTGAATATTGAAAAATGAAACATTGAGCCTTGAGCAACAAAAGACTATATTTGAAACAAAAAAAACCGTAGCATATTTATATATTTTAATGTACTTGAATCTTGGAAAATAAAATATTGAGCACTGAATCATAAAAGACTATATTTGAAGCACAAACTTGTGGTCTATTAAAATAAATAATAGTTAGTATGAATAACACAATATGTTAAAAGAAAGGATAATTACCTTGAAAATAAATTCTTACAAAACGATTACAAAAACATGAAAATTTAAAATTAAAGCCTAAAAATCAATACAACTTCAAATTAAATTACACAAAAATAATTAAAAGATTAACTAGTATAAAAATATTTTAAAAATTATAATTATTGGATTGAGCTAAGCTTGGATTTGAAATGGTGAACTCAAGCCCGACCTGATGTTTCATTAGGCCTTGATTTTTAAGCTTAGCTTGTTTAACAGGCTTAATATTTTTGTCTAAACTTACTCAAAAATTAGACTGATCTTCGGACTTGGACAAGTAACTCGTCTCTTGAACAAGTCTATTGAATTCATTCTTAAAATTTTAAAAATTTTATTCATGTTTTAATAAATAAATTTTATTATGGTAATAAAAAAATAATAATCATATATCAATTGTCCTATTTTATAATTTTTCTTATTTTTATGTGACAGGATCTTAATGACGCCCTTTTTAAAATATTTGGGACTTTCATGAAACAATATAAAGATTAGAGAGTAAACTGAAACTCAAGTGAAAGGTTGAAGATTATAAATACACTTTACGCATATTTTAACTAAAGAAAGGTGTTTGTGTAATGCAACAAAATTTCCTTTGTTATCTAGTAGTTACAGTTACTTTGTTAGTAAAATTGTGGAATTTTTATGTTAAAAGTTTTATATAATTTGACACAAAATTAGTATATAAAGATACAAATATTAAAATATTAAAATTTTAACTTCAAACACATTCAAAATCACATTTTAAGAACAATACTCCAAACTCTAGTATTGAATCTGATATGGGACGAGCCCAATACGAATGAAGCGGGCCTAATATAACCAGACGACAATGGAGGCACACCACGTGACACTCAGTTATTGGGTCATGTGCATGAGGCACCTCCCACATGCGAGAGGCACCCTTCATCATGGTGGGAAGCTCCTTGCCACTTGGTAGGAGACACTCTCCCGCTGGCGGAGTGTCACCAACCAAGCGAAGTCTGTCGCCACCTATCAAGGTGCAACAACCCTTCTGTCATGTGTGGGAAATCGATCCCGCTAATGTGCGAAAAGACAAAATTGCCCTTCAATAGTTATCATAATAACAAAGGTAAGTATTCGATTATAAATAAATCTTGGGTATTATCTTTACTTTCTAAGTTTCGTTTTTTGCTTACTAAGACTCTGCCAAATTCTCTTACTGACTTAAGCATCAAAGTGCTTATGCAAAGAACAACCCTCTGGATCTTTTTGACTTCTTTTTCTTGCAGAAATCTTGGTAACACGTGTTGAGAAAAAGTAAGCAATTTACGTTAGCATCTAATCATTGTTGTTTTATGCAACAACAAAATCCTTAGTCTAGATCTAATAATTCATGTATAAAATCTATGCTCATATCATATAAAATTGTGTTCGGGTCTTTTAAGACACAAAAATTTCATATTAAAATTCATATAAACATGTCCAACATAAAACTTAGTTTTTAACTTTTGTCATATCAATATACAATTTTTTATTAATTTTTAGGGTTTATATATATATGATACACTAACATTGTATAATTTATTTACACTGTCAATGTATCCGATGTAGACATTTTCATAAATATGCAAACTAAAAAAATGCTGAACCCTTAAAAATATTACAATTTTTTTTCAATTTGCTAATAAGTGCTTATTAATAAAATGTCAAATCTCTAATGTATTGATAGTTTATAAAAACTATACACTATCATTGTATCATATACAAATCCTAATTTTTAACCCATGTCACCTACGGTTTTGTTTTTAATGTCCAACCTTATCAGAACTATTTGTATGTAAGCAAGGCAGCATAAGAAAATGGATTATAGGCCGTATAAAATTCGGTGTTATAATTGTTAAGGGCTCAACGAATTTCTCAATCCACAGCTATATCAACAAATTGAGGTTTATATTGATTTTGAGTATATGTTGTTAAATATTTTTTTTTCTTGGCGATTTACTTTCTGTAAAGGAAGAGAAGCTGGTAGTTCTCTGCTTCCACTTTCCAATTCCAAAGCGTTGAAGAAATTCAAGGGGAAGTCGAGAAAGACCAATTTTATCCATTGAAGTTTGACTTTCTTCAACATTTAATGCTCTGATCTAATGCACGTTCTACAAAGGTTGATATCCGAGCCAACATTGCGTTACATTACGACAGCTTACCATCAACATTACTCGAAAAAAAAAACAGATAATTGAATTTAAGACTTCCATAATTTCATGGTGCAATCTTCAGCATATGTGGCAACAAGATTCCTGTGAGGATGATGAGCGATGCCGATGACATCCTTTTCATGGACCTGCCATTCACATAATGAACAAACACTAGTGTTTTAGAATTTTAAAAGAGCCAGTAAGAGAAAACTTGGGAGTGTTGAATACACAAAAACTTAGCCTCGAATTGAGTGCCTACCGTCATTAGATGCTCTAGTTTTCCAGTTTGGTGGCTGAAGCAGTACATATTCCTGTAGATATTAATACCAATAAAATCAAAAGCAAGTTCAAAGAGATAAAGGAAAAGATAAAAATACAAGGGATTTAGGCCCATTCTTAACCAAGTAAAATTTGCATAATGTTCAGTAGCAGAAAGGACAGATACTGACCGTAAAACGGATGAAGATACCTATGCTTACACTAAAAAAACAAGGACAGACATTGCTAATCAAGTAGCAGCAATTATAAGTTTCCTATAGAAGACACCACGAATGAGAAAAATGGTAAATGGATTAATGGATGGTTATTTGCAGCTGCGACAAATCCTACACTAGAGGCCTTTTGACCACATTTACCATAGCATAGTCAGGCCCTTATCGCCTGTAAGACACAATGAAAAAAGGAGGGAAAAATAAAACCTCAAACATAGCATCAGGGTTAGCTCTCAAATTTGGCCCCATGTAAATGATTGTACACTTTTTTCTTTTGGTGAATAACGATTGTACACTTTGAAGAAGTCGTATGAAACATGTGTTTAGGGCTTTGAGGGGGAAAAATATTTCTAGTGGACAGGGAGACGTAGGAGGAAGAGGGAAAATAGCTAGACAAAAATCACCTAGTACATAAGAATGCGCTTGAAAAGTTTCAGTCCAAGATTCTAGGAAGCACTACCATAAAGAGTTAAGAAAATCTTGGGAGTTGTGAGAATAAGATAAGGAACAATAATACAACTAAACCAATCCGTAATAGGTAGAGCAGTCCAACCTAAATACAAGGTAACAATAAACTGTAAACTTTAACCGCTGCGGGATAACAATACTCAATACTCTATCTCACGTGTACAGCCAAATACTAACAACTAAAACAGAAGGACCTAACACATGGATAACAAATAAGGGGCAACAAACAACTTGTTTTCTGATACCATGTTAAGATACCACATAAAACATAATGATTAAGGGGAAGATGCCCAACTTGAATATAGGGCGATGCTAAACTTTAAATTTAATCATTGTGAGATATTACCATATTAACAAACAATTTGTGATCATTAATCTCTATATTCCATGCAATGAGATTTCTCAGCAGGGCAACATTATCAACCAAAAAAGAAACAGTAGAAAGAACTTCCAGGGCTTTTTTAATTAGTCATTTTGCCAAAATTAAGCTGCCACAAAATAACAATAACAATAAACACATCAAGTTCCCAAGATAAAACTTAAACACCTCGTCATGCCAACAAAGAGATGGTTGAAGAGATTTCCTTCCATTGAAGGCTTTATAGGTTGGTTAAGCCCTCTATCACCTTCACAGTCTAAACTTTAGGTTTCTTAAAAGAATACTTTTAAGGATTACCTGTCCTCGCCTACACAGTATATCCATTCACCTTTTGGTGACACACAGGCAGCAACAAAATCCCCACCCTCCTTTTTACCAGATGAGAAGCTCTTTACAACCTGCACCACAACCATTTTGGACACATGATCATAAAAGTTCATTTCCATTCCACCAGCATAGGACAAAAGGATGATGAGTTTACAGAATATTAGCTTAACTACAAGTAAGCCTAACATAACCATAGCTAATCAAGGGAAAACATCAATACTTTATCCTCTTCACCATCCCTAATGTTATCCAAGATTTTAAAGATTTAGGCTTAGAAGTCTACATTAAAAGATTCAGAACTTCAAATTCGGTTTTTCCTGTTAGAGTTCAAAATTTCTACAGTAGAGCTTACAACTTAAAATAATAATGCTTATTAAGGTAAAGAGAAACCTAGAACCCAATTTAGAAAAACAAACCATGACAGAAAGGTGGAGTGGACAAAACTAGCAACGGCAGCAGTGATCAAGGAAATCATGATTAAGTAATTTCAACAAAATAGAAACCATATTGAATTTAAGTTATTGACAATGGGCCCACTATTAAAAGCCAATGATTGAATATGCTTTAATGATAAGAAAGATGGGGCAATATAGTCATTGCAACAACTTGGACAACATGCTTCCTTTTCAGTTAAGTCATAACAATGTAAAATCATATTAACAGGACTAAAATTCTTTAGGAAACTTACCTGTCCTTGAAGAGTCATAATGTATATTGATGATGTCTTATTGCATACGATAATATGATCTGTGTTTTTTGGGAAAAGGTGAACCGAATTTACTGAAGCATCACCACCCTACCAATCAAAAGATACAAAGCAAAGGTATAAATGCAAAGACCAACATAATGATATTAAAATATGAGCTTACTTTATTGAGAAATGAAATACCCTTAAAGTAGGTGGTGGCTTAAATGTTTGTAGACAGTCTGTCGTTTTTACATCCCAGACCTACAAAGGCAGCATCATCCAAAGAAATGATTAAAAGAAGGCCAGAAATTTAAATACATGCATAAATAATTTACCTTAACAGTGCCGTCACTGGAGGCAGTAATAATACGACTTCCATCAGCTGTGAAAATGGCATCGTTCACATATGATGCATGGCCGCGAAATTCTTTCAGCAACTTTCCAGATTTTAATCCATGGATTCTGCACCCAAAAGAAAAGGTGGGTGGAAAGAAGCAACCAGAGAACTTGTCAGATTTGCAGCTGACAAATATATCACAACCATTGACATGCAAAAATTCAGCAACCAAAACAGTCACCGATTTACTGGAATTTCAGAATGAAAAAAAAATAATAATAAAGGAAAATTTGGTCCTAAGGGATAGCAAAAATGAATAGTTTTATATTAACTACGTGCTTCATATGCGAAAGAGATGGCCAAACACTAAAACCTTGCAGTGCTATCGAAAGATGTACTTAGTAACTGGCTTCCATCACGAGAGAAGACAAGGCTTGTCACACCTTGAGAGTGTGCACGTTCAAGACGGCGCAAGCATTGACCTGTCCTTATGCGCCAAACCTGAAAATACGTCACAAATGAGATCTTTCTTGCATGACTTCTATTAAGTTCCAATTGCAAACCAACGATTTTTGACTCCACAAGAATGCAGCAACATTGGCAAAAACTGAAATACGACAAGAAATTTAACTTGCTACAACAAAAGGTCTAGCATCAAGTATTGTACGTTTGACAAACTCACAAGATGAAATCCTACTCCTACCATGAAGAAGGAGCATTAAAAAGGTTCCCAAAACCAAAATTTAACAAGTAAAATTAAAGGGAAATGTTAAACAGTGCCTAGTGGAACTGGTTAAAATGATATTTAATGAAATAAATTTGTAAATAATGCATTGTTCCCTCCTAATTTAGGTGAAAAGAAAAAGCATGTAAAAATCTTTCTTAAAATAGTATTTTGACTATCATCAATCAGTGTCTATAGGCTCCCACTAGCTGGACCCAAATAAAAACTATAGACAACAAGAATAGTAGCCATGTTCTCATTGTTTTATGTTTGTCATGTAGTGGTTACCAATCACATTTTAGCTGGGGCATTGTAGCTAGCTCATTGCTTACCATGGAAAAGGAGTTGCATTTTTACATTTTGAATAATTGCAAGAGCCAGAAGCATCTTACAACAAAAAGAAATCATTCTTGGCACTGCATACAAGTGTTTTTAAAACAAGGGAACATAAAAAGCAAAGGAAGCATCAACTGAAGATCAGAAAGTATTTTATCAGATTCCTAGCACCCAATGTTTACTGAAAAGTCAAACAACCAATAAAATACCAACTAGAACTGACATTATATCATCTGAGAAACTACTAGTTCTTTCAGGCTTCTCACAACATGTTTTCATTAGACAAGATGCACTCCTAAAACAAATGGCAGATGGTAAATAAAGAAATTGCACAGACTAGGATAGACTCTTCATTCTCCAGAGCACAGACAACTGTAATATAAATTCAAACATATGCAACTAAACTTACCTTAATCTTTCCATCTTGCGACCCAGACGCAATCATCTCTGAATCTCTGCTAAAATCAACACAAAGGACAGGATCATCATGCATCATGAAAGTTTCCTGTGATGATAAGTCAGTAATAGCACAAATGTTAACAAAAGTATAAATATAAAAGTAACAAAAGGACAAGAAAAAGAATATAATCATCCATCCTCTGCTGAACATTGGTGACTTACATACAAGACAACAGTAATGGTTGCTCTTTGTATTTTCACATTCAACTCAGAATCAAAGCAAGATTCTCTCAAACAGACTCATAGTTAGCATCAACAAACAGCAGGTTACAGAAATAATCAGTTTACAGAACATGACTTTGGACAAGGAAACCTTATCATGATTCACTAACTGTTCACTGGCTAACAGAAACATAGGGCAATAGGAACAGTAGGACTACATCTGTTAATTGTCTCTCCCAAGACCAATCTAGATTAGGGATTTTCACAAGAACTATCCACATCTATAATTTGATCACAAGGGAAATTCACCTTCATAAGCTGTTCAATAAAATCTAATTACCATATACACAGTTTTCCACTATGTTCAAGTGTACTATGCACTCATGAGCTTGTTTAGCTTAACTAGCAGCGCACTCAAGCTATTCAACCCAAAATAATGTGCGGCAAAAGAATTCCAGATCAAACAAGTTGATGAACAAGTATCCTGTAACTTAACTAAATTGCTTACTGTCATTTTCTCTTATGTTTGTCATTTTATTTGCCTATGGTTGGTTATGTTCATATATATTATCATGTGATTAGAATGTAAACTTTTAGTTTATTTGAATGCCTAAAATTTTAGATAGGGATCATTTTGTTTCCAATGACTATGATTAAAAGCCTTTTTGTGCTTTTCCAGCCCAAGTTGTCCATAGAAGGATGGTTCCTGACACGTGATTTTAAGTCAAGCCATCAACAAAGTTACTATTATCAGACACCATCGTGCTTTAAGAAGTTATGCTTGATCAATCAACCAGATCTAATGTGTTCTCTGAAGTTGATGTAAGTAGTTATCACCATATCAAAGTGACTCCCATGAAAGAAACACAACCTATACAGGCTCTATAAATTGTTAGTGGTGTTTGGTTAAATGCACCAAGCACATTCATACAAATTTTTATTGAAGCACTAAAGCCTTTCTTGAAATAATATTTGGCCTTTCTTTTGATGACACCTTAATTTAGTAAAAATCTAAAGACAGACACTAGATAAACATCAAGTTTTAATAGTAATAATTAGAGAGAAACTCATTATAAACTGGAAGAATGATTTTTTCACATGCAACGAGGTCAAATTTCTAGCATTTACTGTGTCAAGAAAAGGACTGAAACCAAAGCTAGAGAAAGTGTAAAACATTAAAGGTTAAAGATCACCAAAATAATCAAAGAAATTCGAAGTTTGTGTGGGTTAGTCTCATTCTATCATAAGTGCTAAGGAATATTACTTGTTTTAGAAGTCCCATCTGTAAATGCTTGAGAAAGGAAACCTAAGTGATCAAATTCTGTATAGACCTTTTTTAAACAGATTATGATGATGATTATAGAAGCATTAGCTTTTGTACGATCAAATTTTAGGAAGTTACTTATTTTGCAGGCACCCCAATCTCTTGGGATAAAGGCTTTGATGATGATGATGACGACTTATTTTGCAGGCACCAAATATTGGGATGAAACTGCTATTAGTCAAGATGGGACACTGGTGGAATTTTTAAATGACAAGTTATCAAACAGACTTCATTGCTATTCTACCAATGTTTGGAGTTCTAAACAGTGGTGAAGCCCACACATCATTAACTGCATAATTTAGCTTACAAGAGCTTGCCATTTATTCAAGTCAACATGTGCTAGTATATTTAGTAAGAAAAAACAGCTATGAAACCCTACTGTAGAAAGTCTCTGATCTCATTTAATAGCCATAAATTTTTAAGCAAAAAGAAGTTTCAGTCATAACATTTAAGGGACTAATAGCTGCTTCGTAACCCTAGTGCAAATAGACTTCTGAACTTCACAGCAGCCACAGCATATTTTAAAATCATTGCTAGTGATTCTACAATCATGATTCCTGCTCTTTTTTGAACTTCAATTTTGAATTGATTTTATCCCACGTTTTGTTTTCTTTTACTATGTTTTACGTCCATGTCACATCACAATAATACAAGGTCACTTGGGAATATCTATCGTTCCAATTTCTTTGATAGTCTCTACACAAAACAGTTTAAAGGTGCCAGATTTATTTTTGTTCAAAATAATTTCAGACATCCCATCACACCACACACAAGGAATTTTCCAAATGATTTATCATTTTGCATCTTTTATTTCAATAGGATAAGAGGAAAGGATATTGATGTTGGCTATAACCAGGAATGTGAAAATTGTAGGATGTTCGTTATAAAATTCTAAGGAAAAACCTCATGTTGAAATAAATTCCACAGAAGAGAAGACATAAATATTGTTTGATTTGCAAGCAAGATATGATTCACATAAGGATGCATGACTAACAACAAACACCACATGAGGCTACAGCTTTGATAAAAATCAGATGCCAAAAGATGAGAAAAGATGGATGAATCCAACTACATACACATTATATACAGAAGAAACTGCATTGAGTTTATGATCGATCATGTGACTTGTATTAAAGCCAGATAAAGCTCAGATTAAGCACAAGCATAATCCCCGTTGAACAAGCTAACTTCATGTCTTCATTTTACAGTCAACACAAAACAAAACTTCAACCAAGGATAAACCAAATAAGCACTCTCCATAATCATATATAAGATGTTTTCTTGGTAATATTAATGAATAAATTTAATCTTCGTATACTTTTTAGTTTACATGCTAAATAAACAAAACATATATGCATAATTTAACTTATTAATTAGAATATTTCAAGATGCTGCAATACATGATAAAAAAAAGTGGAAACAACTTGGAAAAAGTAATCCACATTGACATACAGATGAATATTTTTTTTTATTGACCAGAAAAAGAAAATGATATAGATAAAAACAATTATAGTATAACCATCAAAACAAGCGGAAGCAACTTCGAAAAAGTAATGCTTACATAACATACTACAGCACTAGCAACAAACACAGACCCACAAATGAATTTTTTTTAAAGACCAAGAAAATAAAAAGATAAAGACAAAAATCAAACAATTTTAACAATTTAAGTATAACTATCACAGCTAAAAAGAGGAATTGGTTGTTTTCCACCCATCACTTCTTTCATTTGGTATTGGAAACAGTAATCAAAGGAAACAATAATGAAATAAAATAATTTAAAAGAAACAAAGTACTGACATCAGCCTGGTACTGAAGGTCCTTCTTGAGCTTCCCGCTTATGTAATCCCAGACCTGTTGACAACAAAAAACAACACAATAAAATTTCATTGATATAATTTACACCACTGGAGATGTTTTCCCTTCTCGAAGATATCAAACCTCAATAAATCCATCAACAGAAGAAGAGACAAGAAACTGCCCATCTGGTGAGAACCGAGCACATTCTGCATGACATTTCTTCCCAAACTGCAGCAGGAAAAACACCAGGGCCAAGAAAAAATGGATGAGGAAATTGAATGTCTTCAAAGGAAATAATGGCCAAAAACATGCAAGGAAAACCTAGTTATAAAACCAAAAAAGCTACAACTTTCACATTCTAAGTGATCTACAGCAAAAGCATTCACCTTCTTAATCTTGAATTGAAACAAAACTCATGTTTCATCATCATTATCAGAGCATTTATCCCAACAAAAACAAAAATCATGTCAATTGATTCATGTAGCCTGCCAAAAAGATATGGCACAGCAGAAAACCAAGAGAATACTAATATCTTTACTGAATGAAGACTGCCTAATGATTCAGATTAGTACAGGTTAGCTCATTCTGTATTTTCAATATTTGACTTATTAAATATATCCAGTTGACTAAGGTCAGGTTTCAAGCAAGGGAATTTGGGTCATCCATGTTAAGTATGCTTTTGCCACCTTTCTAAACTGTTCTTCACCTACACGAACAGTAGCTACGCGGTATGAACATTTGCTGCTGTCACTGATTCTAGTCCTCTAGTTGCTGCTTGGATAACTGCACTAAGACTAAGCAAAATTGAAATGACTATCATTTTACACTTTGAAATATCTCTCAGGTGACCTTTTCCTTTTAATATATTATAAGAGTAGAAAAATGTTGGACAGGCAAACAAGTGCTTTGCAATAGTAGTTTGTTTAGGGGTGTAAAACGGACCAAAGCCCACAGGTTGATCCGTTAAACCCGCGGGCTTTTTAAGGGCCGGTTACTTTTTTTAAGCCCATTTAAAAATGGGCCTAAACAGATTGGCCCGCACAGGCAGACAATTTGTGCGGGCCGATTCACATAACCCGCGCGCCGACCCGTTTAGGCCCTCTTTAATTTTATATATAATTAGTTTTTTAATTATATTATTAATGTATTTTTTTATTTCTTACAAAATAGTACATAATATGATTTTATTGTATTCTAGCAAAAAAAATGAATTCATGTAATTTTACTTTGAATTCAAACCATGACATTAAATGTATGATATTGAAAAAAAAGATGTTGGAAGAGTTTAATGTTTAATAAAAATTTATGTTTTTTCAATATTGTAATTATTTATTTTAAAATATTGTAAGTGAATTGTAATTGTATTTATATGTGAATTTTAATGATTTTTGTAAATTTTATTTTATTTTTATTATTTTATTTAAAAAAATATTTGGCCCATGGGCTGGCCCGGTCCTTATTAAAAAAGGACCAGGCATATAAAATTTAGCCCGTATCTGTGCGACCCACCGCACCCGTTTTACACCTGTAAGTTTGTTTTTAAGCCCAAGAATAATAAACTTTGAAGGAAAAGACATTAAAAAGAACTATTGTGATCTTACCACAGTTTTATGCTTTCAAAATAGTTTAAAAGGAAAAACTTAAGAGATACACTATAAAGAATCAAACACCCATACCATCAAAATTATCAATAATTACCCAAACAAATAAATAGCAAAAATTTTCGATAAAAAAAAAGTATGCAAGAAATAAGAAATAATAAAATAAAAAATTAAAACAAACCAGAAGGAGAACAAGAACAAGATGTCAGATCTACAGAAAACTCATAAGCAAAACAATAAACTGACATCAAGAAAAAACTAAGAAAAGCAAGTAGCACAATGTCGAAACACGAGGCAATAAAACTTACTTTGATTGTATGTGATAGGGTTGTTGGATGCATGTCATCTATGTCTTGTTTCATAGCAGCTGTTCCTCTGAATAAGTCAAATTGTGTTCCTGGAGGAAGCAAACCTGAAAAGGACACAAAGAATTATGACTTCAACAATCAAAGTAAAATCTAAAGCCAAATCCAAGATGCTAAAACTACCCAATTAAACTTGTTGAGTAAGCCCAAAGGACCTACCCTTTTTCTCTGTTTTACAATTCTCTTCAATTTTATTTTTCTCTTTTCTCTTTTATTTATTTTCTCCACGCTTCAGGCTGGATGGAGTAAGTGGATAACTGCCACAAGTGTGCTGTGTGATAAAAAAACTCCTAAATGGTTGAAAGGCAAGTTTAACAGGACAATTGTTAGACCAGCATTGCTATTTGGAAATGAATGTTGGGCGATTAAGAGACTGTATACACAAAAGATGTGTAGCAGAAATACGAATGTTAGGGTGGATGTGTAGATATACAAGGAAGGATAGAGTGAGAAATGAAGACTTCCAGAACATGATTGGAGTGGTACCTATTGAAGAGAAGATGTCTGAAAATCGTTTATGTTGGTTTGGACATGTATGACGTAAATATGTAAATGCTCTAGTTAGGAAAGTGGAGGCTATGAATGAGGAAAGAAGGGTCAAGACTAGAAGAAGACCAAAAAAGACTTGAAGGAAATAATTCAGAAAGATATGAAGGTATTAGAATTGGATGAAGGCATTGCCTTGGATAAGAATGTGTAGAGGAAGAGAATTCATATGGACGATTTAAAGTGATTTCAGATATTGGTTCATATAGCCTACCCCAATTTATTGAGATAAAGGTTTTGACAACGATGATGATGATGATGACACTACGCAACCTTCTTCAACTTTCCTTTTCACATCCATTTTAACTTCACGTTTGTTTTCTAGCACTCCATGCATCTAATTGTCTATTTCTCTTTTCTCTCACTACTCCCTCCGATTTTAGGCTCCGTTTGGTCACTAAAAATGATTTCCGAAAAAAGGATTTTGGCACTTTCTAGCGTTAAGTTGGAAGAAAATTAGTTGGCTAACGGAAAATTACTTTATGGTCAACAGAAAATTAAGCCACTTTTCTAAAAATTGTCTCACGCTTTTGAAAATGGATATTTTTCAAAAAATAGTTGTCTATGTATAACGTTTTTTATCAAGCTCATGATTATAATTCTACTCAAGCTAGACCTCCAATATGATTTTTTAAACATTGATTTAATTTAACCCTACATAAAATATTATTATATTAATAAAAATATTTTATTTAATTAGTTTAAAAAATTTATATATTAAAATATTAACAATAAAAATCTTTCAATATTCTATGTTTAAATATTTTGTTTTGTATATTATTAATCTTAAATATTTTTAATATTTCAAGAAGAAACAATATTATAATATTATTTTAATAATAAATAATAAATACTAATTTAATATTTTTAATAACTTATAACATATTAATTATTTTTATTAAAATTTTAATAATAAATATAAATAAATAATACTGTTTATGATTTTAATAACAAATATTTTCAATATAGATTATAATTATTTTAATAGTATAAATATTTTTAATATTTCACAAATAAATATTAATATATTATTAATATTAATAATATATACACTAAAATAGTAATATCACTTCAAATTTTTAAAAATATTAATATAAATAATAATAAATAGTCTTCTTTTAAATGTTTAATAATATCATATTTTAATATTAAATATTATTTTCAAAATATAATTATTTTTAATATTAATAAATTAAGTAATAAATAATAAATAATTTTTAATATTTTACTAGTTATGTTAATATTATTTGAAAAAATCAAACAAATTTTTTAAAAAAAATCAAACAACAAAAAATATTTTTCATTGACTCAGCTAAACAACAGAAAATTTTTATTTTTCCAGAAAATATAAACATTTTTCAAAAATCATTTTCCGGAAGTCAATTTCAGTGACCAAACAGAGCCTTAAGCTCCATTTCCTTTCGGATCTTCATACCTCTTGGCATCTTCTCTTATTTGTTTTCTTTTTCCTTTTCTTTTCCCTTCCACTAAAAGTGTTCTTTCTTTTCAATTTCAAACCAGAATAATTTTGGATAAAGTGTTCAATGGCCATGGTTGCTTTCTGAAGTTTTCTGATGTTTGCATACTTTGTAAACTTTACCTTTCAGTGCGAGAAAAGCATTCACACCCCAGTTAAAAACGCACATGCCTCTAAGATGTAGCATCCTTTTATCAGCCCTCATAGCAATCTTTTAGCTCATCATTGCTAAATGTGCATTATGTAAACACTTAAAATCTGATCAAAAGCACCATATAAATGTATTTACTAGCATTGCAACTCTTAACGTAAGTTTTGAATATCTACAAATTTGATTTTTGGGGGTACTTGATCAAAGTACAACCATTATTTTGTGCTTGTTTGATTTTCCCTTTACTAGCCCATTTTTCCTTCATGAAATTTACAATTTCAAAACTCAGACCCCATGGATATCCTAATAAAGAACTAAATAGATGGTAAAGAGAATTATTATCCATTAAATCAATAAGAAACCAACAAATAAAACTCCTCCTAACTTTAATGTAAATGTACCTTGATGCTGCTGCCACTTTAAAGCCTGACCAATCAAAGCCATTAAGCGTGAAGGTGGAACAACACTCACTTCAGCAGCAATGGCTGCAATGAAAAAGGATAAATCATCTATCCAACTCATAAAATTCATTCAAGCATGAAATTTGCTTACTGAAAATATATTAAATTTAAAATGTAAATCTCCAGATCCATTAACATTTATAGAATGCAAGTCCAATTATATGTTATAGTCCTGTGCATTGACAATGATCCACTTCCTATAATCAATATTAACAGTAAAACTGACTTAATTCAAACATCACCTGGACTGAAAACAAAGTTAGACCCCTAATGTAAAGAAGAAATAGAGAAATTTTTGAAAAAACAATGCAATGTAATTTAAATACCATGGAACTTTTTCTTCTTTTTTCCCTTTTTTGTTCTTATATATCTCCAGAAAAGTAATAAAATGGAATTGGACAGATTCCTAAAAATTATGCCTACAAGAGTACCCAGGCCTTGTATTTAGAATGTTGAGAATTTCAAAGATTTAAAGTTGCAATGAAAAGGGTATGCTTGCCTCAATAAACATTAATCATAGATATATCCAACTACTGTCGCAATTTACAATGATTTTAACTCCTCTTCCTTGACAAGAAATAAGTTTTCCAAATTGCCATCAATCACCTAAATAACTCTAAATTCTGACATATATTTGCATATTATTTCAAATTACTGCCAGCATTTATTAGAAAATAATAAATTTAAAAAAATATTGAGATATTTTTCTTATTTTAAGAACATAAGAACTTTTTTTTGAAATTTAAACTAAATCTGTTGAAATTCATAAGCGAAATTTCCCTGTAAAATGTACTTCAGGTCAGCCCAACACCTAGTTACTACTTGCTCTGGTTACAACCCCATCCTTTCTAGTTAAATACCTGGGACATTTTATCGAACTGATAATTCCATCAATCTTAGTCATCAGGCTTTGTGAGAAAATTACAAACATGCACCTCAAAAGTTAAAGTCTCCATAAAGCTGTTGCTTCTCCTACATAGGCTCCATTTGGTTCAAGTAAAATGACTTTCAGAAAATGATTTATGTAAAATAATTTTTGAAAATTTGATTTTTTGGAAAAACTAATATTTTCTGTTGTTTGGTTGATATGCTAAAAATTATTTTTTGTTGTTTATTGTTTTAACCCAATATAAATTAGGTTTAGTTTCAGTGGAAGTTTTTTCTTAAGAATGACATAGGTTTGGAAATTGTCTTCCCCTTTGAAAAGGAGAAGACAATTTCCCAAAATCCTTAAAGATTTCCCAAAATCTTACTGAATTTCATTTTCCATTGACCGAAAATGTTTTACATGTACCAAACACAGGAAAATGTGAAAAACATTTTCCAGAAAATGAAACACGCGAACCAAATGGACCCTTAATTTCTGCTGCCTTACACTTTGTAATTAAGTAAATGAAATTATAAAAGAATAAGAACAAGTAGGATTGTATTTAATTAAAATGATAAGATGATAACAATGGAACACAAATCGAAACACAAAAGTGCCATATTATTTAATTCTTCCAATAAGAAAAACCGTTGGCTTTTATTTCCATATGCACTTTTTGACTTTTGCCTTCCGAAGCGGAAAGAAAAAAAAAGAGGGGCCTTAGGTGGTAACCTTTGATAGTTGCAAGCGGAAAAGCAAATAATGCACTTTGATGCAAAAGCAAAAAAATATTTATGAAGAATTACAAATTTTGAGGAGTTGACTTTCGTGGATAATAAAAAGGATTACATTGCTTCAATATGGAACTATTATAATTAAATGTGCCATATTTTTTTCAGTCATTTGCTTATTTTTACACACATGATAAGACTCCTTTTGGACGATTTAACCTGATTGCAATTATTGATTTATGTAGCCTACCCCAATTTATTGGGATAAAGGCTGTGACAATGATGATGATGATTAGACTCCTTTCTATTTTCCAAACTATAAGAAGTAAAAAGGAATCAGTTACAGTAACAACCAAACGGAGTCTAAAAAAGCAATCTTTGAAGCCAAAAGTAATGACCACTAGAAGTTAAATGACAAATAGAAAAAAACCTTGGGCAATCTGTGCACGACGTTTCTCTTTTGTTGATTCCTGGTAAGCCTGTTGCATAACACAGAAGACATAAACCTTTTTATATAATACATAGGACATAAACAATAATGGAAGCATACATTGACTTGAATCATAAGACTGTTGTAACAAGCTGATAAAACCCTGAAAATAACACTAGTCAAGGTTCTTCTCACTTCTAAAGTTAGCATCTCTCAATGGGGCATGGCAGTTAAAATAAAGGAAATCCAGAGTTTTGACTTACTGAAATACACAATACAGAACAAGCGAAGACTGTGTGTATGATTCGCAAAATCCAACTGCTTCTACCTTGATATATAGAAGCTCCAATATTCAAGCATATTTCAGTTAATGATATGAAACAGCCTTATCAAGAAATAGACAGTTCAATTTTTTTATGCAATTGGCTAGGGAACTTCAAACAAAGAAAATAATAATAATATTTGTTGTTCCAGAAGCACAAGTGTGCTTCTATGAAAGCAAACTAAAACAGAAGAAAACAGCAAAACAAACAAACAAAAAAACAAACAAACAACAACAACAAAATGATTTTAAATGCTTCAGCTAAAATGTCTGAATCCACAGCAGAGAAGAGGAGAAATCTGTTATTAACCAATCCCTAAGCCTCAATATGCGCAATAAATACACTTATGTTTTTTCTACATAAATGCGATAGACTTTGTTAGATGCTATTTCGAGAGCTTAGTATTGGTCATGAAAAACCTTGGAGAGATTATGACGTTAGCTTTAATCATTATGTTCAATTCAATTTCACAATGGATTCTTTATATGGAACATAAAAGAAATAGATACTTTTATAGTGGTTCCAAATTAAACTCAAGTACTGGTGTTTCACTGGCCCAAGTTCAAGCCTTTATTGGATTCAATTTTGTAATCATACCTTGTGCCTGATCTATGCTTAGATGCTTGAGTGGAGGAGACATCTGAATAGATGTTCTCAGTCTTTTTTTTCCAAAAACTGATGTAATTATTGGTTCGACAACCCTTATTCAAATGTTCAATTTGCCTCACTAAGTCTCGGATATTCTAATTGAAGCAAAACTCCTATGTTATGCCCAGTGGCAAAGGATAGGCGAGGAAGGAAGCCAAGAAGTAGAAAGAAGGGTTTTGTCTTTCTTTTCCATCAGGTTAAAGCTTTTACGCTAAAGTCTTGGCCAGCCTGTTCTTGAGTAATAGTAATATTAAGAACAAAGAGTTACTACTAGAAGATGTGGCTTCTAGTAAAGCAAGCTTGGACGGCGTTGTTCCTTCTTTAATTCGTCAATAGTTTTAATTTGAAAATCAAAAGTAGGCGCAGATAAGCTGACACTGGTCTTTATTATGGGTTGGGTTTTTGCCTACCCCAACTCTATCGATAGCGTAGAAGGGAAAGAAGCCAATCAGCAACCTGAAGGTATTTCGACTATTTTGTTTGTCTTTTTATTGAAATCTCAAGCCAAGGTGGATATTTGTCATGTATGGTTTGAAATATCCATGGTTTAGCATCTTGGTAAAGAGTTGAAACCCATTTGATTGGCATGTCAACATCCCTTGTCAATTAAACATATTTTTCCTACAGTTCCCTACACTATGTATTACTAAAAAAAGGTCTTTCATATAGTGAAAATATAAAAAAAAATGTTCATTTTCAACGTATGAAAATGATAAAAGTGTACAACATTCATTGTCCAACATGATGTCCAAATACACAAAATAATTGCCCTTGCAATTTAATATATTAAGGCTTAAGGTTTGATGAGCTCGGGAGCTGCAGTAGTGAAATTCCTACTTGTCTTGACTTAGAATATTTAAATGCACATAGTAACAATATTAGAGATTGCATAATTTACTCAAGTGAGCATGACCATGACCCACAAATAAACAAGATATTTTGATTGAGGTTCACGTGTCATGACTTGAGAATCGAGCTCAACCTTGTGCAGCTATCAAGCACCAGAATGAGTCTTTTGATGGCTTAAGATCATCTTCAGTCACTATATTATTCAACTGAAGTGCCTCAAATTGATGCCTCTTTCTTGCTAGCTAGTATTGGACACTCACACACAAGAAAACTAGAAAAAGAAGTGGAGAAAGAAGCTTAAGACAAGAGTACATTGGCTACAAATAAGGAGAGGGGCAAACTTCTTTATATAGACAAGACATTTTACAATGAGTGATCAACATGGTGCCATGTTTCAGTCTCCAGAACCTTCATGCTCTATAGCCCTGCAAAGAATGCTAGAACCTATCTAGAAGATATATGGATTGGATACTCCAGAACACTTTACAAGTATACATCATCTATTGACATAAGCACGTATTGGATGCTGTACCATGTTATCATCACCTCATTAATATATCTAGTGGCATGGTATTCCAACTGCTACATTTATTAGCCTACTCAATGAGATTGAAACATGTTTCATCTTGTCCATTCATTGTAGTGGCCTTGTCTATATAACAAAGTCAGCCCACCCCTCATTTGTAACCAACAACCTGAATAAGAATCATACTCTTGTCTTAAGCTTCTCTCTACTTTCTCTCACTAGCTCTGTCGGGTGTGTGCAACTCTAACAAGGGTAAGGCACCAATGTAAGTCACCAGAAAAGGGAACTACAATGAATGGAGCTGACCTTGAGCCACTGAAGGGTGCATTCTATGGCTTAAAGGCACATATGCCTAGAGCTTGTGTCTGGACCACCATATACGAGAGTGGTTGTCCTACATTATAAAACTAACAGCAAAACAGTAAATAAGGACATCAAAACTAGGTTTCTTACCTCATTTGGGTCAAAATAAGTTCTGACAAGGAGATGTTCAAGCCTCAAGTATCTTTCAGGTTGCTCTTGCTTCATAACCCCCATTGCTTGGGTTTGCCTCAAAATAGCACGTGCAGTGTCCAACTCTCTTAGTTCAATCATTTCTAATACAATCTGCAAAAGTCAATACAAAATGAAGAAATGTAATGTGGGTAGTAAATAGAAAGCAATGGAAAAAGGATGACCACTGCATAAAGATAGCATAGATGGCCTATCAATATAAAGGATGGGCACCTCGATAGTGACAAAGATAGATTCATCATGCTGATCTCAAGTTCAAGCTACATGAGAACTAAGAAGGGTATGGAAGAGGTGACAATGGTTTTAAAAGCGTGGATAAGATATCAAGGACCTATTCTTATTTTGACATTAGATGACAGCCATGGAATCCACTGCATGAAAGGAACAAATCTATGAGAAAAGGTGGGCTGTTTAACATAAAGTAATGGTGGTAGAATAAAGCAGGAGTCCATTTGATTTTTGGAGGTAAAACTCAGAGGCCGTGTTATTGTTTAAGACATCAGAAGTGACACACACACACATATGTTTATCTATATGTATATACATACATATGAGTGCATGTTAACCTTGGGTAAATCTTGCATTCAGTAATCTAAAAGGCCCAACCTACTTATTGATCAAATTAATTATAGATGTGTACTATTGCAAGAACACCAGTAAAAGTAAGGAAATTCATTTGCAAAGAGAGAAAGAAGCAAAAGAACCAATACAACAATAAATTTATGAATAGGGTAACCACATAACCATGTTAAGGACTAATAAGACATGACAGCACAAAATTTAAAGAACTCCATAACTAATTAAACTATGAAAACACACTAAAAAGAATGGAAAAAGTGAAATGCCATAGACCAATAACTTTCAAATCAGAGATTCAACGAAAGCATATCTATAAACTCCTTGAAACATCAAATTCAAACATGCACTTCATTCTTATAAAGAACTACACAGCAAAGGATATCAAAAACTAAATTATAAGTAGCAGCTGATAAAAGTCCAAACCTGCTCATACAAATCCTCCAATTTATTCCTTGGGAGCTTAAGTTGAGCCACTTGAGGCAATATGGCATCCCACCTGCCACTGTTAATATCTGCAACAAACGTTTCGATGCTGTCTACAGTATTCAGAGAAACCTGACACTCGTTTTGTAGCGTTTGAAACGTTTGGTGCAACGAATTTTCTTTGCAAAATTGGAGCACAATTTTAATAACACTGAAAAAGAAATTGAAATGACCGAAAGAAAAGTTAGATTTCTCTCAATTTATAGGGCATTACTCAAAACCAGAAAGCGGGTAAAGAGCATAATTAGACAAGGGAAACGTACTCTCGAGCTTCGATTTCTAGAGTCATGTTGGCCGCCGGAGGAAAAGGGAGAAACCAGTGCGTTCAACGTCTACTAAGAATTTAGAAGCCCTGAGAAGTTACTTGCGACTTCGACCGGGTGCTTAGAGAGCTAGGGTTCAACAGTTCAGGGATTTTGGGTTTATGTTACTAGACACGCTTGTCTAGTTTCGGTCCAGTTTAACGTTCACCAAAAAAGAAATTATGTTCGATCAACATTCAACAGATAATTTGTGATAATTTATAATGGTGTTTTTTTTTTTGGTGTAATAATTTATAATGGTGTTACTGTTGAATCATAAAATATAACAACATTAATAAATAAAATTAAACAATTACAAATTTTTGAAAATAAATTAAATTATCTTTTATATATATCTATATATAAAATATTATTATCCCATCTACTGTTGGTAAAATTTTTTAATTCTACAAAAAAGATTAAGATAAAGACATGTGTCCTATTTTATTTATTTTTTATTTTTTTTAATATTTTCAAAAGACATATGTCATCATCCTAACCTGCTTATAATAATCTTGTGTATATATAAGCTAAAGCATTTGTGTACAAATAAAATTTTCTATGTAGAATATTAAAATAATAAAATAATTATCTATTTTCAAAATTCAAAAAGATAGAAATTTCTCTATATAAATATATTAAAAATACAAAATATATAAATTATTTTTAAATTAGTAATCTGTTTCAATTTTTTAAAGGCTTAATAGTCCAATGTGTCCTCAACGTTTGCTACAAAATAGAATTAAGTCTTCAACGTTTAAATGTATGAAACTCAGTCCTCAACATTATAAAAAAATTGAATTAAGGATATTTCCGTTAAATCTTTTAATTTTCGTTAAGTTTTATTACTGTTAAAGGTAACGGAAATTAAAAGATTTAACGGAAATGTCCTTAATTCAATTATTTTGTAACGTTGAGAACCGATTTCCATGCATTTAAACGTTAAGGACTTAATTTCATTTTGAAGCAAACGTTGAGGATATATTTGGCTATTAAGCCTTTTTTAAAAGATAAACTTTTTTATCTATATATACATTAAAATTAAATAAAAGTCACATATTATTTATCTCCACTTACATTAAAATTAAAAAATATAACTTCTATGTGTATAGCTTTATCAATTAATAAGATAATATCTATATCTGTATATATTAAAATCAATATTGATAATGTAATATATAAAATGCAATAATATAACAACATCTTACGTTTAATGATTACCAATTAATTTTTTTTTATTTTTTAAGGTAGAACATCATTTTTAAATTTTAATTTTTTAAATTAAAATGTAACATCTCATCATTTCTTTTTCACATTAACATTACAAAAAATAGCATTTATATCTATCATTTTTATCAATAAAATTTTTTAATTATCTAAAAAGTAACATCTATATATATAATTTTTAATTTCCTCTATTTTTATTATATAAATTACATGTAATCATTCATTTTTTTAATCAATGCTTGGTACTCATGGATCTGAAGAGTCAAACACAAAATTTTCTATTACTTTTTGTATTTAGTTTATCTAAAAGAGATTCTGGCATAAAAATTCATCACAAACCACATAAAAAACTAACATCAAATGAGATTTCAATGTTTATAAATAAGATATCTAAGCTAGAAATTAGAGTATTTATCTCAAAGTCACTGTTCAAGGTATTATATTAACATATATTTTTCAATGATCAAATATATAACAACATAATTTTAAAATATAACTAATTTTACATGTATATTGTTATTGACTACGTTTGAATCTATGTTTTACACACACGCACGCATATAGAGAAAATCTTACACCAATGGAGTAATATCATGAAAATTGATCCAACTTTTCGTTCGGAACATATATCATGTTGGTGCAACAAAAAGCTATCTAAAGTTGATGGAAAATTTCATTATTCTTCATGTAATGTTGATATCCGTAATCCAACTCCAAGATAAATAATAATTTTATTTACTATATTTAAAATATTAAACAAAAATTATTTCATGATAATAATATAAGCATTTTATAATTTTGATATATAATTTAATTATAACATTTTGTATAACTTATAGATATAAGTTGAATATTGAGGGATTTGATATTTCTAGAAAAATGATGTTTGGCACTTTTCAAATAAATTATTTAATATAGATGTTGACAATTTTTATAAAATTTCTCTTGATGTATGTGATATGGCAAAGCCCACTTGCCTAAGGTTGAGGCCCAAATACCAGAGAGGCCACCACATGGCATGAACTTATTGGGCCACGTGGCATCCAAGGAGAGATAACGCGGAAGCTAGAGACAGAATAGGGAAGAGACCCCTTTCGCCTGTGGAGGGACTCTATCATCGACGACAGAGACCAAAGGCCTATAGCATCGTAGTCTATCGCCGAACGCATGCAGCACAGCTCATGACCTCCCATGCTAGCGATAGACGTCTCCTGTCGAAGTGTGTCGTATCCGCTTGTGGTCTCCCACTTAGCGACAGACCTTTGCTACCCGAATTTGACGAGTTAGAGTCGTACTTGAACACGAACTCTTCTAAAATGACGCAATCACCCTCTATGTGAATACTCTGCAATAATGGTAATTTATTCGCCTATATATAGAGCACAGGTATTGTTTTTAGTCTCTAATTTTTGAGTTCTGGCTTTTACACTTCTCAATACTTAAGAACTTTAGGCTGACTTAAGCATTGAAGTGTCTGCGCAGGGAACTAACCCCTGCGTTCCTCTGACTTTTCCTATTTTACAGAGAATTTTTTGGAGACATGCGGAGAGAAAAGGAGAAACATCGACGTCAGTAATCATTCATTGTTGTTGTGTGCAACAACAATTGGTGCCATCTGTGGGAATGAAATAAAAGCCAGTTGAAAACTTTGAAGATGTTGAGAACAAGATCAACTACTGTCAGAGATGGAAGCAACGAGAATTCTGTCAGTTCTCCCGAACAGCCAATTCGCCACAAAAACAAGAGAACAGGGAAGAAGGGAGAACAACAGTACCCGTGGCAAAATTCGAGGCTCTAAGGCGACAGAGTGAAGAGACAACACAGGCGCTGAAAGCCATGGTGGACCTGTTCCAGTGAGTTTTTCCTCAGTTTAATCTGCCACAGGTCGTATAGAATCTCGTGGGAGAGACGAGCGAAGGGATACCGCCTCAGGCGATAGGGCAACAGACTAATCATGTGGCGACGGACCCCTCGCTGCCACAAGAAGTACCTTATGCAGGAGAAGCTTATAACCAGCAGGATGCGATAGGCGTTGGGAGTAGAAATCCTATCACACGATCTCTACGAGAGCATGAGGCTGCGACAGACATAGGACACACGACAGGTGTCAGGCAATAGGGTCCAGATGTTGTGCGACAGAGTACTAGGCGACAGGGTGCTGAAGTTGCGGCAGGGTCTTCTGCCCACTACTGTAGTCTATCAAATTTCAGCGGGACCGATGTTGGAGGTGCTGGAAAGAATGGTGTTGATGACGAGAGCACTTGGAGGGCCAGGTCGGAGTTTGACCCGACCTGGAACACAGATGACATGAGGAGGTGCATCTCAGAGTAAAGGAAAGGAAATAGTGGTTAGAGACCTACCTGATTCGTCCCATGCTGAAAGGGATAGAAACCAACTCGCTCTCCCTTTGGACATGAAAAAATGATAGAACAAGTGCTGGAAGAGAAGAAGTTGGTGTCCACAGAAGAGAACCAGAGGAGAAGGATACCATTTAGCGCGGCCATAATGCAGAAACCACTACCCCCAAAGTTCAAGATGCCATAGATGACAGCATCTACGGGAAAGACGGATCCCTATGATCATATGCAGAACTACGAGGCCCTGATGCTACTACACGAATGGGAGGATGAGATTAATGTGTAGGGCATTTTCGCTCACTTTAACAAGGAATGACATAAAGTGGTTCAACAGTTTGCTCGAAGGGTCAATAGTTTCTTTTGATCAGTTGAGAAATGAGTTCCTTAAGGCTTTCGTGGTGAATAGCTAGAGGAAGAAGTAGCCAACTTATTTGCTCACACTGAAACAAGGAGGTAGCAAGTCATTGAAGAGTTATGTAGATTGGTTTATGGATGCTACCTTAGAGGTATGTGATTTGCAAGTGGGAGTCGCTGTGGCAGCCATGTTACAAGGGACCGGTCTGAGAAGTTGCAGGAGTCCCTATTGCTAGACCAATCGATTATGATCTCCGATCTATTTTCTCGCGCAAATAAGTACATCACGCAGGAGGAAGTAGCGAAATGGTGTCAATTGGGGAGCAGAAGGAAGGAAGGAAGTGAGGGAGAGAAACTTTAGGGCATCCTCTAGCCAATCGAACAAACTTAAGAAGGTCCCAAGGTTGAAATGTACCACTTACACCCCGCTCAATGAATCTCGTGCTTCGGTGTTGGTAGCCACTGAGGGGGCAGGACTTATACAGCTTCCGAAAAAGACCCCTAGGAATCTAGGTCGCAACTTAGATTCATAGTGTAACTATCATTTTGGGTATGGACACTCCACTGAAAAGTGTAAGGAGTTGATGAATCAGCTGGAAAAGCTAGCGCGAGAAGGTAAGATAGATCGATTTGTGTGGAATAATAACAGAAACAACTATCCTACGCGTAATAGAGGGAATTACCTTAGGGACAGAAGAGATGAGAACAGGAGAAATGTGAGGAGAAATGATAATAGAAGGGTGGATAGGAGAAATCAAGAGGAAGGTAATGAGCCTAGGGGGCCAGTGATCAACGTTATGTTTGGAGGAGAATCATTGGCTGGCACTTCCTACTCTTCTAGAAAGTTCTACGCTCGACAAGCTTACCAAATCAACTTAGTGATGGAAGAAAGGTAGAATGAAGAACCAATCACCTTCACGCCAGCCGACTGGGGGATATCACTATTCCCCATGATGAACCGATGGTAATATCGATAGTCGTGTCAAAGCATCCAGTTAGTCAGATCCTTATTGATAATGGAAGTTATGTGAACTTGATTTACTGGAATTGCTTTGAGAAAATGAACATCTCTGAGGATAGGCTAAAACACGTGCCTGCACCCTTGTATGGTTTCTCTGGATAAAAGGTGAAGGTAGTAGGGGCAGTTCAGCTACCTGTCACATTAGGGGAGAGCCCGATGAGTGTTATCCGCCAAGTACTATTTATGGTGGTGAAGTCAACTTCAGTGGCATACAATATGATATTCGGGCGACCATTATTGAACGAAATGAGGGCCGTGGTACATTTCTGTTACTTATTAATGAAGTTTCCAACTCTTCATGGTGTAGGCCAAGTCAGAGGAGACCAAAGGAATGCTAGGACGTGTAATGTCGCGTCAACTACATGCAAGGGAATTCAGAGAAAAGAGACCCTCACAATTGAAGAACCACCTAAGTGAAGCCTGATGAGGAGATAGAGGTAGTTTGATTAGATGATGAAGATGAAGAAAAAGTGGTACACGTGGGAAGTCAGCTGTCGGCAGTCGTGTCAAAGCATCCAGTTAGTCGGATCCTTATTGATAACAAAAGTTTTGTGAACTTGATTTACTGGAACTACTTTGAGAAAATGAACATCTCTGAAGATAGGCTAAAACCGGTGCCTGTACCTTTGTATGGTTTCTCTGGAGAGAAGGTGAAGGTAGTAGGGGCAGTTTAGCTACCTATCACGTTAGGGTAGAGCCCGATGAGTGTTGTCCGCCAAGTACTATTTATGATGGTGAAGTCAACTTCAGTGGCGTACAATATGATATTCGGGCGACCATTATTGAACGAAATGAGGGCCATGGTACATCCCTGTTACTTATTAATGAAGTTTCCAACTCCTCATGGTGTAGGCCAAGTCAAAAGAGACTAAAGGAAGGCCAGGACGTGTAATATCACATCAACTACATGCAAGGGAATTCAGAGAAAAGAGACCTTCATAATCGAAGAACTGCCTAAGCCGAAGCCTAATGAGGAGATGGAGGTAGTTCAATTAGATGATGAAGATGAAGAAAAGGTGGTACACGTGGGAAGTCAGCTGCCAGAAAAAACAAAAGAGGAAAAAATTCGATGCTTGAAGGAGAACGTTGATGTCTTTGCTTGGACTCCCAATGATATGCTTGAAATTGACCCTGAGGTTGCTTGCCACTAGTTAAATGTAGTCTTAGGAGCCAAACCGGTTAAGCAAAAGAAGAGAAATTTTGCTCTGAAAAGGTAGCAAGTTATAAACGAGGAGATCCAAAAGCTATTGCAAGCAGGGTTTATCAGAGAAGTTGATTACTTTGAGTGGTTGGCTAACGTGGTGATGGTGAAGAAGGTCGACGAAAAGTATAGGATATGTGTGGATTTTACAAACTTAAACAAAGCTTGCCTTAAGGATTCATATTTGTTACCTCGAATTGATAAAATGGTGGATGAGACTTGTGGATATGAGCAACTTATTTTTTTGGACGCTTTTTTCGGGTACCACCAAATCATGATGCATCCGAATGATGAGGAAAAGACTTCTTTCATTACTGATAGCGGAACATATTGTTCCCAAGTGATGCCTTTTAGTCTAAAGAATGTAGGGGCAACATCTCAGCGCATGGTAAATAAGGTGTTCAAGAACTTGTTGGGAAACATCATGGAAGCATATGTGGATGACATGATTATCAAAAGCCGTAGAGAGGAATCACATGTTGAGAAAATGTTGAAGGTGTTCAAGGTGTTACGGCAATATAAGAGGAAGTTGAACCCTAACAAATGCTCGTTTGGAGTAAAGGTAAGAAAGTTCTTGGGGTTCACGATCACTAATCGAGGAATAAAAGCGAACCTCGAAAAAGTTTAAGCCATCTTGGACATGAAGTCACCCAATACTGTTAGAGAAGTTCAAAGGCTAACAGGGAGGATAGCAGCTTTAAATCGCTTTTTGTCTAAATTAGCTGAAAGGAGTCTGCCGTTCTTTAAGGTGATAAAGGCGGGAAAGAATTTTAAATGGACCGAAGAGTGCCACGACGCTTTTGAAAGATTGAAAGATTACTAGAAAGAGTTGCCACTGATGTCTCGACCCCAACCTAGAGACCAACTCTTTATGTATCTCGGTGTAGGTGAAAAGGCTGTGGGCGCAGTCCTATTAAGGAAGGATGGAGACAAGGATTGCTTGATCTACTATGTGAGCAAAGTTTTGCTAGATGCTGAGACAAGATATCCCCAAGTAGAAAAAGTAGCCTTATGGTTGGTAATGGCAACTCGAAAACTAAGGTCATACTTTCAGGCCCACTCAGTTATAGTCCTCACTGACCAGCCTTTAAGGCAGATATTGCAAAGCCAAAACACTCCGAACAGTTAACTAAATGGGCGATTAAGCTTAGTGAATATGACATACACTTCCAGCCTTGTCAGGCGATAAAAAAGGATAGACATTGGCAAATTTTATTGTAGAATGCACTGGTCGAGAGGACTAACAGGTGCCAGAATTAGTTTGGTGGAAGTTATTTGTAGATGGAGCTCGTAATGCAGATGGTAGTAGATCCAGAGTCGTTATGATTTCACCCGAAGGGCAAATTTATGAATATTCTCTGCGTTTTGACTTTCCAAGCTCGAATAATGTGGTTGAATATGAAGCTTTGATAGCTGGAATGAAGCTGGCCGAAAAATTGGAAGTCAGCAATTTAATGGCTTATAATGATTCACAGTTGGTGGTAAATCAGTTCTTTAGTAAGTATGAAGCACGGGAACCAACTCTAGTCCCTTACTTACAGAAGGTTCAGTTATTGGCACAATCATTCAAGAACTTTCAGTTGACCCAAATAAACCGGTCGGAGAACAATCATGCAGATGATCTTTCGAAGTTGGCCTCCTCCAGGGGAATAAAAGGTGGCATAGTGAAGGTGGAATCCCTAGCCAAACCAAGTATTGAACAGGAGGAAGTTTGCGATGTCGAGATCGAAAGTGATTTGAGAAACCCGATCAGAGATTACATTCTAAAGGGAAAACTCCTCGATGACAGAGATGAAGCTCGAAGACTGAACTTGCAAAGTGCCAGATTTACAGTGATAAATAGGGAGCTCTACAAGCGTGAGCTCACTTCACCTTTGCTAAAATGTTTAGGGCCTGAACAAGCTGAATATGTATTGGCTGAAGTTCACAAGTGCATATGTGGTGAACACTTAAAGGCTCGAGCATTAGCCGCAAAAAAACTTCATACGGGGTTCTATTGGCCTACACTAAAAAGAGATGTCATTGAGAAGGTGCGACGGTGTGATGAATGCCAGAAGTTTGCTCCTATAGCATCTGCACCAGTCTTGGCCCTATAGAGCACCCTTCAACCAACACCATTCGCACAATGGGGGCTAGACATCTTGGGACCTTTTCCTTTGGGCACAGGCTAAAGAAAGTTTATGCTAGTAGCCATTGATTACTTCACCAAATGGATAGAGGCAGAGCCCCTGGCAACAATCTCTAAAAAGAAAGTAGAGGGATGGGATGGAAAGATGTTATCTGCCGCTTTGGAATCCATCGGGTGTTGAACACCGATCACGGAAAACAGTTTGATTGTGACGTGTTTCGAGAGTTTTGCAAAGGTCTAAATATCCAGCTAAGGATATCATCTGTGTCTTACCCACAAGGCCATGGGCAGGCCGAAGTTAGCAATCGAACCATGCTGCATGGATTGAAAACCATAATAGACAAAGCAAATGGAGCATGGGTAAATGAGCTCAAGTGTCCTATGGGCCTACAGGACGACAAGCAGAGTATCAACAAGAGAAACACCATTTAACTTGGTGTATGGAACTGAAGCCCTCATCCATGCTGAAATTGGAGCTGGATCGCCTAGGCTGACCCCTTACATTCAAGAAATTAACTCCCAGGGGCTTAGAGAGAATCTTGATCTGATAGATGAACTAAGGGACACAGCGAAGATGAAGTTGGCCACCTATCAACAGCAGATAGCCACTTACTACAATTTTCGAGTTAAGAGCAGGGAATTGCAAGAAGGAGACTTGGTACTGAGAAAGTCAGCCATCACAAATGCTCATAGGGAAGATGGTAAGCTCCGAGCCAATTGGGAAAGACCTTACAAAATCAGAAGGGTGATCGGACCCAGCACATGCGCTCTGGAGACTTTACAAGGAAAAAAGATCTCGAAGACTTGGAATTTTAATCACCTAAAGTTGTATTGGCAATAAGATAATTGTGTTCTTTGCTTTATTGCTTTGTTTTCTTGTCGTTATTTCATACATTACTTTGTGCAAATTGCAAATATTATATGATGTTATTGATTAAATTATGAATAAGAGGCCAGTTATTCATATTTTATGTCTTATACAGTGACGATTTAACTAATAAATGTGTTACAGGAATAACAGTAACAGAAGCAGAAGCTGGCCAAATTCTTAAAGTCCCTAAGCACAAAATGGTGCGAGACGGGCAAACAAAAGTGTCTAAGCGAAAAATGCACGAGACAGGCAAAAACAAAAAGTCCCTAAGCGAAAAATGCACAATACAGGCAAAAATAAAAGTCCATAAGACAGCCAAAAAGCATGTTGTGTCGTTTTACCAATAAAATGTCTTTGTGTTGTATCATTTTTAGCACAACATGCGTTTTAACGAATTGTGCTTTGTGGTAATAAGGCAAGCAATATAAAGAAAGGAAAAATTGCAAAAGAAACTGCAAATTTCATTAACTGTGAACCTTTAGATCGTTTGAATGAATTACAACGGAAATAAAAAACGAAATGAAAAAGGAAAAACATCCTAATTACTCTATAGTTAGAGTTGAGTTAACAGGCAGAGAAGGTGTTGTGTCAACATTAAGATTCTAGGGAGTTAGAGCTGCATTTGGATCTTCAGAACGAGCAAACTCAGAAGGTGGATTGACAGTTGAAGGCCCGACAATCTCAACAGCTACGGAGTCTAGGGCAGGATCAACAGTAGTAGAATCGAAGAGTTAGAGATCTTCGTTGTCTAATCCTTGCAATGCCTCGTTAGGCTCAAGTTGGTCGCGTGCCTCAACAAGCTCGGGCTGATTGCATGCCTCGACAGACCCGGACTAATCACATGCCTCAGTGGATTCAGGCTGACTGCGTGGCTATCGAGGGGCCCAGGGACCTTCGAGGTTGTCTAAGTCATCCACGGCCCCTTCCTTTAAGTAATCCTCTGGATCTTTTGAGTCGGGCTCATGCTTAGTCTAGGGAGAAGCATTATAGTACTCGACCTCTTCAGTAAAGAGCAGTTTAGGGAAGGTCTCATTAGGCCTTTACTTCTCCAGCCAAGCGCGAGCCAGATAGAAGCCATGCTTGACAAATCTCGCTGCGTAATCCTGCTTCTTTTCAAAGAAGTGTTGAAACAGGCAGTATTCACGGACAATCTTGACTCAGACCTCCCTTTGCCGATCTAGCACATTTTGCAATTCGTCGATGGTTTCGTCCCGTTGTCAAAATCGTGCGTTTCTTTGTTGTAAGCCTCCCGATACCCATGAAGAGATTCAACCTTCACTTGTTCTTCTTTCAGCTTCAGTTCGAGGTCCGTATTTTCTTTCCTCAACTCATCTACTCTGCTAGGAAGTGGACGGAGTTGGTTAACCTCGTTCTGAAGTGCCATGTACTTCTCCCGAAGGTCATGCAACTCTTTCTTAGCCCGTTCCCTAAGAGTTCAATGCTGTGCATTAACAACCATTGTTTGCTGAGCAGCCTAGCAAAACAAAAAGAAAATAATTTAAAAACCTGACAAAAGAAGTTAAAAGGTGTGTATCATTATCAAAGAAGGCCAACGCTCTCACCTTCATTATAAGGTAATCAGAATTGTCCTCAGCCTCGGGAAGACTTTTGAAAATTCCCTTCTCATCGCAAGTAAGGAAAGTGTTCCAAGCCAAGCAAGAAGCCACCTCGAGCTCCTCGATGCTATCATTATCATTAACACCGGGGTAGGTCTGAAAGTCGTCCCTATTGACAACCATGCCACCATCCACTCTATAGCGCCTAAGCATAGGTGGCACCATCTTGGGCAAAATCGGCCTCGCAACCATCGCATCTTTGATGATCAGCCATTTTCGATACTTACGATGAGGCTTGCGAGGAGCCGGCCTATCCCCAGCAACGTCAAGATCACCTTCTTGGGAAGCGAACTGTAACAGTATGAGTGTACATTTTTACAACATATTTACTAGTATTTTTCATATTTTTACTAGTTGGGCTGTCTATGATGCCTTTAACACTTGATCCTTAACAGTAATAAATGGTGAACATTTCTTCAATAAATTCGAAATATAAATTTTTTTTCAATATTCCATACACTTTACATCCTCTGTTTTTATTTTACAATAATGTAGTACTGTATACAAGTGTATGAATATATAAGAGAAGTGACTGTACCTTTAAATTTCCATGCTCTTTGTCCCAGTAGGCTACTCACAGCTATATTTAACTGAGGAAGCCATCAAATAATCCTCGTGATTAATCTGGAAAGTTTGAAAGTAAGGGGTGAGCGAACCACATGCTCAGTAAAGGAGTCATATGCTGCTTGATATAATGAAATCTATATACTGGAAAATATTTATTTTTCCATAAATCTAAATGGAATAAATCCTTTAATTTCCACCACTTCAGTAACAGTTCAAAACACGTGACAGTACAGTGGTAAAACAGTAGTTACGATAAACAGTCTTTTCAGTATAGTAGCTTATAAATATCCAAATCACTGGATAACAGTTCAGTGATTATTTCTATTTTAGAAATAATTTTCAAAGTATTCTTTCTCGATATCAATAAATTTCCTTTCAGTTCAGTAAACAGTATTTCGTATAATTCAGTTCAGTAAACAGTAATCAGTAGATTTCAGTTCAGTAAACCGAAATCAGTAGCTACTAGTTCAGTAAATAGTAATTACTAGCTACTAGTTCAGTAAAAACTAATTAGTAGCTTTCAGTTCAGTAAAGTTTAATAAAACAGTATTTCGGTACGGTTCAGTTCAGTAAACAGTAATTCACAGTGCAGTACAGAAAAACAAGATTCAATAAATCCCTTCAGTAAACAGTAATCAGTAAGTTGAGACTAGGCATCAGCTTACAATTAAATCATGCTATCATCGTCCACTAAGGGACACAGTAACAGTATACAGTGAGATCTATGGCCATGATCTATAGGGTGTCCTCGGTGTACACTTACCAAGTGACATCCGGGACGCTAATGACTGGCGAGTCAATCAACCACGTGACAGTAACAGTAATAGTATGATGCATGAAACTCGGGGCCTAAGTCTCAAAACAGTATAAAAATCGTACCACAACTTTATGGATCTTATTCAAAATAATTTGAAATATTTCATATTTATCCATAAGGCTCTCACATTTTCACATATCATCACTTTTATGGAATTTATAAAATAAATAAGATCAGTATTTGATTCCATAAAGATATAAAATCATTTCTTTTCCCAGAAAAATACTTTTAAGGAAATCTCATGAATCAAATCATTTATTTAAAGAATTATTTTCAAAAAAGGTATTTTATTCCTCATTTTCGCATACAGTAATATTTATGTATCAAGTAAGAAAATAAATAAATATTCAATTTGAATATTTAATATCATATAAAACAAATCAATTTCTCACTTTAATAAAAATATAAAATATGAATATTTAATTTCTCATAACTTTCTCAAAATTTCCAATTTATGGAAAATTGGTGGAAATTATATTTAAAATTTTCCATTTAAATCATTTCACGCTTCTAAAATATTTTGGAATATTTTAGAATATTTTTGGAAAATTTTCGACAACATAACAGCTGCAGATTCTTAACCTCCTGCACACAGTCACAGTATATAAACCAGCTTTTCAACTATAGATTTTGCATGTTTTCAAACCAAATCATGCATCCAATATTCTCATAAAATTTAGCTCAAAAAAACATGCATTTCATTATATCACTGCAACTCACACACCCCCCTTACTTGTCTCGTGGTGTCGAACTTCTCGATATCACCACACGAGATCCGATTATTTATGCTGCAAAATAATTTTATCAAAAATCGTCGTTAATTATTCTCGTGTTCAAACCATAGAATTGCAGCATAATAATACTATAAAAATGCTCATGGCCGAATGCCTTCTTGAACCCCTTCTTATGGTGATTCATCTATTCATCCTTAATCCCATTTATGCATGTCTATTATTTCCTTTATTTCCCTTCTCAATTAATTTGGAAAATATTTCTACTCATCCTCAAATATTTTTCTTTAATCATTAAGCATAAAATTGATATAAGAATCTCTTATGAACAAAGCTTGATTAGTTCATTCATTTATTCAATTTTCATTTCTTTTCTCAATTCCCATTTCATTTTCAAAACAATGGAATTCTCCTTCTTAATTTAATTCTTAACTATCAACCATAAAATTTTCACTTTAACCCATATGGTTTGCTTTGCACTTTAAAATTTCTCATCTCCATATATATATATAAATATATATATATATATATTTATATATATTTCTCAATTTAGTCTTTTTAATTACTCTTTATTGTCCTGACCTTTCTCTTTTATACTTCTCTTTTATTTAAATTTCCTCAACTATCTTTTTCAGTAGCCAAACCCGTGACCTTCACTGGTCATGTTTTCTTAATTTTTCATTTTCTGTTTTTCCTTCCCACGGCTGGCAGCTCCATTCCTCATGCCACTTTGCTTTATCTTGCTTCCTTTTCATCATTTTTCACTTAATCTTTCTTAATCTAAATTATACACCTTCTATTTTACCTAGGCTTTTCATCCAACAATTAAAAGTCGCCAAATATTATTATGTTCGTTCGGCCAAAACCCCAAACCGATCCTCCCCTGTTGACTCCATTTCGAGTTTAGCAAATTCATCACCTAATCTAAGCTTAAATCAACTTTCTTTCTCAATCTACAACAATTTCCTAATTTGTTCTCAGTCACCAAACATTAAAACATCACAATTTCTCCGTTCATAATTTTTTTTTTCGTTTCTTTCATGGCTGAACATGTTTTGTTCATCTACACTCAGATTTGATTCAATTCATAGCTTGAATCATGTTACTCATGCATGGAACAAGTAAAGGCCATCATAAGAATCAAACAACACATCACCAAACACCTTACCTTTACTTAGCCGAACCAAAACAGCCCCAAACCAGTGTTTATGCTTCACGTTTTTCCCTTCCAGTTTCAGGTTTAAGATGATTTTTGTGTCATGCCCCGAACCCGGGACATAAAAGACGCTGCACACCTGTAAGAAATAATCTCACAAATATGCAAGGCATTTATCATACTAAAATTTAATCCTTTCAAATATCTAAACTAAAATATACCGCAAATGATCAAAAGAAGTTTTACAAAACTTCAACCTATTGCTTAAAGTCAACAAAGAAATTTAAAAGATTCTTAAGTCTCAATTTGATCATAAGCTTAAAAGTTTTGAAACATATCCTAAGCTCCAAAGCGTCACTCCCCAACATTCCCGTAGACATTATCAACATCAAAACCTGTAAGATGTTAAGAAAAGGGGGGTGAGTACAACCACTCAGTAAGCAATCGATATCCCAACAGTTGGATTAAGCATGCCATAAAAACATTGGGCCAAAATATCAATGAAAATTCAAAATCAGCATTGGGTAATCTTATATTCAATCATGTAATTTATTCAAATTCATACATTCAGATTAAATTAAACAGAATTTCACAGATATCAAAACAGAGCAAAAGTTTCATAATTCAAAATTTTGAAGTCTCCCGTAACATGCCATGACCACGCTTAACCGTTGTGGCACAGGTCAGAATCAAAATAGAAACCACAATTAACCCCGGTGGCTCGGGTCAGAGATATCAGAAGCAACTAATAGTTGCACAGAAACAGAACAGAGGGCCACTATTCTCAACCGGTGGTTCGGTTAGAAACTAGTTTCATTAACAGAATACATGTCGACATGGCCAACATTTAACCCCCATTGGCAGGGTTAGAGCACAGCCATACTAGGAGACAAAACAAAACATTTTCAGATTATCCCAAATATACAGAACAATACTATTATTCCTTGTAACATATTTCATACAAAGCAAATTTTGTCAATCATTCCAAAGCAGATTTCGTATTTCAAAAATAAAAATACATGTAAGTATATTATAACGAACTTCAAAGATCAAAGCGACTAAATCATGTATTATCCAAAACGTATCTTATGTAAAGCATATTTCACGTCTTCTCGAAATATCTTGTACGAAAAATTATATTCTTAAATATAATTATATACATATACTTGAATAAAATCACATCCGAAAAGTCAATACAGAACTACTTTCACAATTCATAATAAAGAAATCACATATACATAAGTTTGCATGCTTAACCCATTTTTTAAAAAAAATCATAGGACAAAACCATATTTGTACATAACATACGAAACATATCTCATATTAAGGTTAATTTTAAGGGTGTCAAAACACCGAAGGGATATCAAGTCACTTACCTGAACTCGCTAAATTGAAACCAAATCAAAGCTTTAAGATCGCTCGAAGCCTATTATTCAAAAATATTTAATATTAGAAAACACGCTATCAATTAGTCATAAGCTACACTATTTGACAGAAGCTGACAACTTATACTATATTCGCTAAATGATCATTCTTGATAAACTATGAACTAGCGCGACTAACGTTATTTGACGAAAGCTAAAAAAAATCTATATCTCTTTAAAATACAGATTTTTCACAATTTTAAATCTCCTATATTTATATATATATATATATATATATATATATATTCCTCAAAACTAAATCCCTAACTACACAAAGTAACCATAAAAATTAAAGAGAAATCCTTACTCACCTTGGTCTTCTTGCACTAACAAAACAGCCAAGCTTAATCCTTTTTCCTCTTGCTTTTGGCGTCTGCTTAACTACTGCTCTACTCTACTTTTCTTTTTTTTGTTCATCGACACTTCTCATATAAATTTTAAATCTTCAGTTTGGCGGCTGCAAAAGCTCTTCACGCCACACTTTTGCTTCATTTTGTATTCTTTTCTTTTACTCTGTTTCAACGCCACTCAAAACCTTTCTTTTCGGCGTCAACCATTTCTCACCGCTCACATTACTCTCGCCGCCCACAACACTCTCGCTGCTCATAACATTGTCTGTCTCTTATAGATGTATATATATTATATATATTTTAACCTAACTAAACTACAGCTCATGCCCTCTATTCTTATTGGACTTCTCTTCATTTGTTTATGTTCTCATTTTGTTTTACTATATTGGGCCCGGGTATCACATTCTCCCCACCTTAAAAGAATTTGGTCCCCAAATTCAATGCCTATGGACTCAAAGTTTAAAGTTCTATGAAAATTTCTTACTTATCAAAATCACATCCAATGCATTTCATTCCTAGGCTTACCATCTCATGACAACTCTGCTAGTTTATACTTTGATCCTAAGAAGCACGTATCCAGATGTTTATTAAAGGTACATAAGCAAAACTTAAAACGAAGCCTTAAGAAAAAAACCAAATCCTAAATCCTATAATTTCGCCCAGATTAGGATCGCTTTCTATGATAACATGTGCGTAAATTAACCATCACATCAAGACTCACACCAAAATATCAATCGCTTGCAGTTTAGTCACTATATAAATTTATCCTAAGATAAATAAGAATTTAAAACTTAAAAAGAATTAACATACTTTGTTTTCAAAATATAAGAATCACGACATTTTGAGAGAGGTATACATCCACCCCACCTTAAAGGAGTTTAGCCAATTAAATTCTTACCTTGGTTTTCAAAAAGTTGAGGATATTTCTCTTTCATGCTTTCCTCTAGTTCCCAAGTAGCTTCCTGTTCATTGTGATTACTCCATTGAACCTTAACATACGAAATGGTACGCCTTCTAAGCACTTGCTCCTTCCTATCCACAATACGTATAGGATGTTCTTCGTAAGACAAATCTTCTTTAAGTCTCATAGGAGCTAACTCCACCACATGATTTGAATCTGCCACATACTTCCGCAACATTGAGACATGGAATACGTTATGCACTCCAGACAATGCAGGTGGAAGTGCCAATCTATAAGCCACATCTCCTATCCTTTCTAGAATTTCAAAAGGACCTATATAGCGAGGACTAAGTTTCCCCCGAATTCCAAATCTCATGACCCCTCTAGTTGGAGAAACTCGTAAAAATACATGATCTCCAACCTCAAACTCCAACTCACATCTTCTATTATCTGCATAACTTTTCTGTCTACTTTGAGCCACACGAAGACGTTCTCTAATTAACTGAATTTTCTCAACTGTTTGTTGAATTAGATCCGGACCCAATAATTTCCTTTCACCAACATCATCCCAATAAAGAGGAGACCTACATTTTCTACCATATAAAGCTTCATATGGAGCCATCTGGATGCTAGCCTGGTAAGTATTGTTATAAGCAAACTCTGCCAATGGTAAATGATGATCCCAAGAACCTCTAAAATCCATAACACAAGCCCTCAACATATCTTCCAAGATTTGATTAGTCCTCTCTGACTGACCATCTGTTTGGGGGTGAAAAGCAGTACTGAAACTAAGTTGGGTACCCATAGCTTTATGCAAGCTCTCCCAAAATCTCGATACAAATCGAGAATCTCTATCAGAAACTATGGACACTGGAACACCATGAAGTCTCACAATTTGCTCAACATACAACTCCGATAGCTTTTCTAGGGACATTCCCGTACGGATAGCTAAAAAGTGAGCAGACTTTGTCAATCTATCAACAATCACCCAAATGCCATCATTACCCTTTTGGGTTCTAGGTAAACCAGATACGAAGTCCATAGTGATGTGCTCCCACTTCCATTCTGGAATAGGAAGAGGTTTCAACAATCCTACTGGCCTCTGATGTTCAGCCTTAACTTGCTGACATGTCAAACACTTAGCCATGAATTGTGCAATCTCTCTCTTCATATTACTCCACCAAAAATTGTCCTTTAAATCTCCATACATCTTTGTGCTGCCAGGATGGATCGTATAGTTACTAAAATGAGCTTCTTCCATAATCTCTCTTTTCAATTCTGAGTCATCCGGAACACAAACTCTGTCACCAAACCTCAAGGAGCCATCTTCATGAATTCTAAAATTCGGTTTTAAACCACAATCCACCTCAAGTCTAATGGTTTGGAGTCGAGGATCATTAACTTGAGCATCTTTAATCCTTTGCACCAGGGTAGGTTGCACCTTCAAGTTGGCCAAATAAGCTCCTGAACCTCGTACCCGCACATTAATATCCATTTTTCGAAGGTCCTCAAAAATCTGTCTCTGAGAAGTAATTATTGAAGCCAAATTTCCTACAGATTTTCTACTTAAAGCATCAGCTACCTTATTCGCTTTTCCCGGATGGTAACTAATGGTCAAGTCATAGTCCTTCAATAACTCTAACCATCTCCTCTGCCTCATATTCAACTCCTTTTGTGTGAAAAGAAATATTTTAAACTCTTGTGGTTAGTAAAAATCTCACAAGACTCGCCATACAAATAGTGTCTCCAAATTTTCAGTGCAAAGACTACTGCAGCCAACTCCAAATCATGAGTAGGGTAAGTTTCCTCATAAGGTTTCAACTGTCTAGAAGCATAGGCAATCACCTTGTCATTCTGCATAAGAACACAACCTAACCCTTTCTTCGAAGCATCACTATAAATAATAAACCCTTTACCAGTAACAGGTAAGGTAAGGATTGGGGCAGATACCAATCTTCTCTTTAATTCTTCAAAACTTTTCTCACAATCATCTGACCACTCAAATCGAACTCCTTTCCGGACCAATCGAGTCAAAGGCATAGCTATACGAGAAAAGTCCTCTACAAAACGCCTATAATATCCAGCTAGGCCTAGAAAACTTCGAATCTCAGACACATTATTCGGCCTCTTCCATTCCACTACCGCTTCAACTTTCTTAGGATCAACAGAAATCCCATCCTTAGATACAACATGCCCAAGGAATGCCACACTAGTGAGCCAAAATTCACACTTGCTTAGTTTGGCAAACAAGCGTTTTTGCCTCAAAGTCTCTAAAACAATTCTCAAATGTTCTTCATGTTCTTTTACACTAGCAGAGTATACTAATATATCATCTATGAAAACGACCACAAATTTAAGGTCTAAAAACCCTATTCATTAGATCCATAAAAGCAGCTGGAGCATTTGTCAACCCAAACGACATCACAAGAAACTCATAATGGCCATATCGGGTTCGAAAAGCAGTTTTGGGCACATCCTCAGTTCTAATCTTTAGTTGGTGATACGCAGATCGAAGGTCTATTTTGGAAAATACCTGAGCACCATTTAACTGATCGAATAGGTCATCAATTCTGGGTAATGGATACCTATTCTTCACAGTCACCTTATTCAATTCACGATAGTCAATGCACAACCTCAAACTACCGTCCTTCTTCTTCACAAACAATACTGGAGCTCCCCACGGGGATACACTAGGTCTAATGAATCCCTTGTCAAGAAGCTCTTGTAATTGCTCCTTCAATTCTTTCAATTCAGCAGGAGCCATTTTATAAGGAGCCTTAGAGATAGGATTGGTACCTGGAATCAAGTCAACAGAGAAGTCAATTTCTCGATCAGGAGGCAATCCAGGAAGATCATCAGGAAAGACATCAGGAAATTCATTCACAATAGAGATATCCTCTAACACTAACTCCTTAGGTCTAGTATCAGTTACAGCTGCTAAGTACCCTTTACAACCACTTCTAATCAACCGCTTAGCTTGTAAGGCGGAAATAACTTGTAAAGGAGCATAAGCACCACTACCATGGAAACTAAAGAGTGGTTCCCTAGGAATTTCAAAATCCACCCTTTTGTCCCGACAATCAACTTTAGCATAATGAGAAGACAACCAATCCATTCCTAAAATCACATCAAAATCATGCATGTCCAAAACATGTAGATTGGCAAACAAGTCTCTATGCTCAATTCTTAATACACACATTTTGCAAATACGATCAGACACAAGTTGACCTCTAATAGGAGTGTCTACACATAAATCATATTCCAGAGGCATACTAGACAAACCAGACTTTCACACAAAAGCAGATGAAACAAAAGAATGAGAAGCACCGGTATCAAATAAGACATGAGCATAAATAGAGGCAACCGGCAAAATACCTGCAACCACAGTGTTTGATGCTTCTGCATCCTGTTGAGTTAAAGCATATACACGACCTTGAGTCTGAGGTTTCTTCCCTTTTTGCGATCCAGCAAAAGGTGTCGGTGTAATCTGAAGAGGCTGACTAGGTTGTGTCCTTTGAACCATAGAGGGTTCAACTGCTCGAAAGTTCTGAGGCCTCTGTACTGATTCAGATACTTGAGAGTTCATATGGCACTCAGCAATTCTATGTCCCTGCTTTCCACATCTAAAGCAAGCACCGGTAACATGTCTACATTCAGCAACCGGATGTTTTCCCCCACAAACTGAACATTTAGGCCCACGTTGAAATGTGTTGCCCTGATATGACTGAGTTCCTCGTGGAAGGAACTTACCTCTAGGGGTAAAAGAAGCTTGAGGCCCTTCAATGGCTTGAAACTTAGATGGACCACTAAAAGTCTTCTTACCTCGAAATTCTAAGTCCCTACTCCTCTTCTTCGAAAGGTCCTTCCTTGCCTCTTGAGTCTCTCTCCAAACAGAATCAAGGGACTTTGCCCTACCAACTACTTCCGCATAGCTGGTCAAATGCAGTGGGGCAAGTCCTCTACGTATATGAGCATTCAAGCCATTCTCGAACCTCCTAGCTCTACTCTCATCATCAGAAACAAGAGAAAAGGTAAACTTCGATAAACGATCAAACTCAGCCTCATATTCATCCACAGTCATTCTGCCTTGAACCAAGTTAAGGAACTCTCTCTCTAACTGTAACAACTTGCTCCGAGGAAAATACTTGGCATAGAAAGCAGTACGAAAGTTACTCCAGGTGAAAAATTCAAGATCATTCTCATGAGTTCGTGCTACACCTTTCCACCAGTTATGAGCACTTCCTTGTAGTAAATAAGCAGCAAATCTGATCTTATCTTGCTCGGGTGAGCGCATAGCATCAAAAGCCTTCTCCATCTCCTCAATCCATAACTCAGCATCATCAGGGTTTGTAGAGCCCTTGAAAGCAGGTGGTGCTATCTTCTTAAACTCACCCAATGCCTTCCAATCTGCAAAATTATCAACCTGTTGTACTGGGGGCTGTTGTTGTCGTTGGTGCCTAACCAAACTCACCACCTCACTGATCAGCTCCATTACCCTATCATTAGTCCCAACCTCAGCACCTTGAGTGCCCACAGTCTCATCCGCATGGGGTTGATTAATCCCAGCTCTTCCTTGAGTATTTGGTGCAACAGAAACATTTTCGTCTTGGTCTTGATTTTCAGGACTTTGTCGTTGGGGTTTTCTGGGACCATTTCTCCTAAGATTGGCTGCCATCTCAGCTAAACTAAGCTCTGGATTACGACGAGGAGGCATACTGATTTAATCAAGTACAATACAGTATTAGAAAATTTTTTTCAAGTCTAATCAAATAATTTTATCAAAAGAAATAAGATAGCATAGCGTCCCAAACCTTAGGTGTCTACCCCACTCTCAATCTTATAACACCTCTAACTATTTAAAAATGTTCAGTTATACAAATCTAATACAATAAACCTAAGCTCTGATACCACTTAATCTGTCACGCCCCGAACCCGGGACATAACAGACGCCGCACACCTGTAAGAAATAATCTCACAAATATGCAAGGCATTTATCATACTAAAATTTAATCCTTTCAAATATCTAAACTGAAATATACCGCAAATGATCAAAAGAAGTTTTACAAAACTTCAACCTATTGCTTAAAGTCAACAAAGAAATTTAAAAGATTCTTAAGTCTCAATTTGATCATAAGCTTAAAAGTTTTGAAACATATCCTAAGCTCCAAAGCGTCACTCCCCAACATTCCCGTAGACATTATCAACATCAAAACCTGTAAGATGTTAAGAAAAGGGGGGTGAGTACAACCACTAGTAAGCAATCGATATCCCAACAGTTGGATTAAGCATGCCATAAAAACATTGGGCCAAAATATCAATGAAAATTCAAAATCAGCATTGGGTAATCTTATATTCAATCATGTAATTTATTCAAATTCATACATTCAGATTAAATTAAACAGAATTTCACAGATATCAAAACAGAGCAAAAGTTTCATAATTCAAAATTTTGAAGTCTCCCGTAACATGCCATGACCACGCTTAACCGTTGTGGCACAGGTCAGAATCAAAATAGAAACCACAATTAACCCCGGTGGCTCGGGTCAGAGATATCAGAAGCAACTAATAGTTGCACAGAAACAGAACAGAGGGCCACTATTCTCAACCGGTGGTTCGGTTAGAAACTAGTTTCATTAACAGAATACATGTCGACATGGCCAACATTTAACCCCCATTGGCAGGGTCAGAGCACAGCCATACTAGGAGACAAAACAAAACATTTTCAGATTATCCCAAATATACAGAACAATACTATTATTCCTTGTAACATATTTCATACAAAGCAAATTTCGTCAATCATTCCAAAGCAGATTTCGTATTTCAAAAATAAAAATACATGTAAGTATATTATAACGAACTTCAAAGATCAAAGCGACTAAATCATGTATTATCCAAAACGTATCTTATGTAAAGCATATTTCACGTCTTCTCGAAATATCTTGTACGAAAAATTATATTCTTAAATATAATTATATACATATACTTGAATAAAATCACATTCGAAAAGTCAATACAGAACTACTTTCACAATTCATAATAAAGAAATCACATATACATAAGTTTGCATGCTTAACCCATTTTTAAAAAAAAATCATAGGACAAAACCATATTTGTACATAACATACGAAACATATCTCATATTAAGGTTAATTTTAAGGGTGTCAAAACACCGAAGGGATATCAAGTCACTTACCTGAACTCGCTAAATTGAAACCAAATAAAAGCTTTAAGATCGCTCGAAGCCTATTATTCAAAAATATTTAATATTAGAAAACACGCTATCAATTAGTCATAAGCTACACTATTTGACAGAAGCTGACAACTTATACTATATTCGCTAAATGATCATTCTCGATAAACTATGAACTAGCGCGACTAATGTTATTTGACGAAAGCTAAAAAAAAATCTATATCTCTTTAAAATACAGATTTTTCACAATTTTAAATCTCCTATATATATATATTTTCCTCAAAACTAAATCCCTAACTACACAAAGCAACCATAAAAATTAAAGAGAAATCCTTACTCACCTTGGTCTTCTTGCACTAACAAAACAGCCAAGCTTAATCCTTTTTCCTCTTGCTTTTGGCGTCTGCTTAACTACTGCTCTACTCTACTTTTTTTTTTTGTTCATCGACACTTCTCATATAAATTTTAAATCTTCAGTTTGGCGGCTGCAAAAGCTCTTCACGCCACACTTTTGCTTCATTTTGTATTCTTTTCTTTTACTCTGTTTCAACGCCACTCAAAACCTTTCTTTTCGGCGTCAATCATTTCTCACCGCTCACATTACTCTCGCCGCCCACAACACTCTCGCTGCTCATAACATTGTCTGTCTCTTATAGATGTATATATATTATATATATTTTAACCTAACTAAACTACAGCTCATGCCCTCTATTCTTATTGGACTTCTCTTCATTTGTTTATGTTCTCATTTTGTTTTACTATATTGGGCCCGGGTATCACATTTTGATACAAAGAATTGGTTTAGGGAAGGATGGTGATTGTTTTGGTGCTAACTTATGGTGGATTTGTTGGATAACATGAAGAACACGCGAACTGAGATGGAAGGGACGAACTGCAGCAGAAAAAGAAACAGAGTCGGTGCTGCACTCTTTCTTGCCGACTTGAAGTGGTTGAAGAAGACTCTTGTTGTCTTCTTTATTTTTATGTTATCCAATGGAAAAATGCCACTTAGCCCACTAACACTTTTCTTGCTTCATTTCATTTTTTCTTATAAAATGGCTTTCCACGTACAGCACTTAACAGCCAGGAAGAGTGGCGGTGAAACATAAATTTTTTCTACACATTTTAACTTGTTTTTCTTTCTTTTTGAAGACTCATCCAATAAAAATTAATTTATATTTACAATATAACATTTTCCCTCCATTAAACATCATTTCATGTCTATTTAAACAATTAAAATATGCAGAAAAACTGCAGCAAAAGGAATGGCGTAGAACTCATTCTTCTGCCCGTTCTTTGACTTATTTTCACATTCTTTTTGTAGTTTTCAGCCAATTTAATTGATTCTATGCTAGACTTTAAAGTCTTTTCAGTAAAGTATCATTTTTATTGTTTTTTAAATCCATAAAAATTGCATTTCCCCTTGCCTTCAACCGAATGAAACCGTGCGGCACCATCAGCAGTAGAAAAAGTGGCGTGAATGTCCACTTCGTCTGCAAGATTCTTAACTTCTTTTGTCTCTTTTGTGGTATTAAAATTAATCACATGCTAGGTATTAAAATTCTCTTCCTTTGTGTACCATATGTATATTGTATTTCTTTATCATGAAAATCTGTCTCTAATTCTTCTTTTGATGAATCAATCGGACCGCACACCAACAGCAAGGAGTGGCGTACAAATGCTCCTTTTCTGGTACCTCCTTTTGCTGTTCGGTTTCATCTTGTTTCACCTCTTCTTTTATACATCATTTATTTACATATTATAATATAGAATTATCACTTCATTATAAAATTCTCAGATTCACTTCCTTTATTTATTCTATACCTTCAATTTATCATTTAATATTTATTCCACCTCATATACACCATATTATATTTCATAATTCTAATAAATCCAAAATCTAAAGTGGAAATCCAAATTAAATATTTATTTAATTTCACTCAATAATTTATTTCCACCATCAAGGATTTACAGAATTTATGGTGTACATTATAAAATCGAGTCTCACACGGACTCACTTCGTTGAGACCTCGAGCCCTCGTGATCATCTGAGCCACAGTCACGGATGAGGTGCCTCTTCCGCTTACTTCTTTCGGCCTCTTACGTGAGGCGACTGGGCTTGCCGATGGCCGAAGGAGGGGGAGTAGGAGCACGAGGATGTTCTGATGTAGATGCCTCAACCCAAGGCTGCTTCCGAGGTGGAGGAGCTTTTGGGGGAACTCTAGAAGGCACAGTGGTCTGCCTCCTACGCATAGCAGCTTGGAAGCTCATATATGCATAACACGAGAAGAAAGAGTTAGTGAACCAGGTTAAAAAGACTATAAACACGTATGCAGAGGTAAAGAGAATTATTATTGAAAACCTAAAAAGTCACCAAAACATCTAAGCTACCCAAATTTGCATTCGATGGGAAGTTGTAGAAGGGACTCCTAAAGGCATCGCCTTGGTTCCATTCAAGATCTTCCTTGGATGAATCATCGGCATCCGCTGCCCCAGGTGTTTCGTCTCCTAAGTCAGAAGAAGATTCATCTACAAGACGACCTACGGGTTAGTTGGTTCGGCTATAGGAACCACGGGCAAATGGTTAGAACTAGAACCGGGTCTATGCGAGGTTGTGGGAAGGCTTGATGGAACAGTAGGAACCTCAGGGGTAACTTTGCTTACTCCCCAACCGCCAGCTGTAATGTTCTCGAGGGTTAAAAGAGAAAAAAGGTTCCGCTCTCCGGTAGAGCAAATGAGTTGTATAGGCTCACCAAAGTGGATCCTTAAGGGGCCTATACTAAACTTTTCAGAATGATTTGAATGGTCGCTAGTATCATGGTTCTATCTAGTGCGAATTCTCAAATCACTTGGAATCTCAACAACGACCCACTCACTCTCGAAATTGTGCAATTTATTAGGAAGGTTCGAAAAGATTTTATTAGGAAACCCATCGACCTTCAACCTTTGGAGAGAAAATGTAATCAACCCTTTCAACCCACGAACTCTAAAAAACGCACTTAGAAGGGGGATGGTGGGAACGATACCTAAACTATGACATACTATTGAAAATCCTACTAATTGAGCCCATGCATGAGGATGGAGTTGACATGGGACTAAGGATTGACTAAGCAAAGGGACAAATGACAAAAGTGGTAGACCTAGACCTGCGGGAGACCTAGATCTGCAGAAGACCAAATGAAGTGACAGATGTAAAATGGCGGCAAACTTACTTTTCGAGAATAAATGATGAGCGAGAGGTATATGCGAGTGACTAAAAAAAAGCTGCGAAAGGCCAAGTGTGCGGCAGACTGATATCGCGGGAGAGATAGTGTACGCGGCAGAGTCCTGGTACAGAGAAATTCTTGCGCGACTTGTAGGATTTCTACTGTTTATATAGTGACGACAGAGAATACGAAACGTCACGCGCTTGGAACACCTCTAACAGAGTTGTGCTTTTCTACATGCAAAAAATATCGAAAAACAACAAAAATTCAGGAAAAGACTGAAAAATCCCGCATTTAAGTATTTATATACTTTTTTTATGGGAGAAAATCCAACAAGAGAGTGAGGAGCAATTGATATGGCAAAGCCCACTTGCATTGGGCTGAGGCCCAAATACCAGAGAGGTCACCACGTGGCATGAACTTATTGGGCCACGTGGCATTCGATGAGAGATAGCGCGGAAGCTAGAGACAGAATAGGGAAGAGACCCATCTCACCTGCGAAGGGACTCTGTCACCAGCGACAAAGACCAATGGTCTACCGCGTCGTAGTCTGTATCCGGACGCATGCGGCACCGCTCATGACCTCCCGTGCTGGTGATAGACGTCTCCCACCTTCGCATCCGCTTGTGGTCTCATGCTCGACGACAGACCTTTGCTACCCGAATTTGATGAGTTAGAGCCGTACTGGAACACGAACTCTTTTAAAATGACGTAATCATCCGCTGCGTGATTACTCTGCAATAATGGTAATTTATTCGCCTATAAATAGGCCACATGTATTGTTTTAAGTCTCTAATTTTTTACTTCTGTCTTTTACGCTTTTCAATACTCAAGAACTTTCGGCTGACTTAAGCATCGTAATGCCTACGCAAGGAACAACTCCCTGCGTTTCTCTGACTTTTCCTGTTTTACAAAGGCTTTTTGAAGACACGCAGAGAGAAAGGGAGAAACATCGACGTCAACAATTATTCATTGTTGTTTTGTACAACAACAGTATGTTAACAATTATAAATTTGAATTTTTTTCATATACTTTTTTCATTTAATAAATTACAATATAAATTTGATTTAACTTTTATAAAATTTGCATAATTATATCCAATATATAATTTTTTTATATTATTGTATTGTAATTTACAAATTACAAATAAAAATATTAAATATACATATGGTATCTTTTTCATAAACATAATAATTTATGTTATAAAAATTCAAATTAAAATATATTTTATCAATTGATTTATTATTTAATTAATGTATTTTTGTGCATCGCACGAGTTTAAAACTAATCCATATATAAAAGCCAAAGCATTTGAGTACAAGTAAAACATCTTATGCGGATGATCAAAAAATTTAACACGTGTAATATCTTATGATAAAAAAATAATTATATTTAAAATCAATTATTTATTTCAATTTTTAAAAGATAAACATCTATATTTATATATATTAAAATTAAAAAAAATCTTAAATCAATTATTAATTTCTTTACTCATCTTTTATCAATATATATGTATTATTGCTATACACATTAAAAGCATATTTATAGAAATAATTAATTTTGATATAAATTTTTTACTTGGATGCATTTAAAAGAAATAACATACATATTTTATATGAACATTTGACATGTGTGGTGAAATGAATTTTTTTTATCGTTGAAGTATAAAATGTGCACTAAGAATCACCTAATCATTTATCCAAAGTTACAATTTTCATTTCAATAAAATTCAGTTTTTGATAATAATATTATATCTTATACAATAATCCATATATAAAAGCCAAAGCACTTTTTAAAAATAAAATTTTTAGATAGATAGCTTAACTTTTTTATACTTTGAATAATAAATTAATTTTAATTTTTAATAAAATAATCCTATTCAATTAATTATTCAATTTTAAAATATTTGAAATTAAAAAATAGATTTAAACTGTATTATTCTCATTTAAATCGAATAAAATTTATCTCAAAAATTAAAATTTCTTTTATCACTTATTATGTTATTTTTAAATTAAAAAATCCATATATTTTGATTGGAATTATATTAAGTTTTGAATATTTTATCAAAAAATTAAAATTAAATATTTAAGTCTATATATTTTTGAATTGAATTAAACTTTCATGCTTTTTCTCTATAATTTTCATTTCATTTTTTTAGATTTATTTGTTTAATCATTTTATTTATTTATTTGTTCAATATTTTCTTTGATTAAAAAAATATATACAAATGAATTATCTATTCTTTTGAAACGTATATTATCTTAAATGTTATATTTAATTATTTTGAACTTATTTAAATTTTAAAAAACCTAAATAATAAATCATTTTTATACTATTTACATTTTTATTTTACTTATCTCTTATGTATAAGACTATTATAAATAATTTTTTAAAAACCCTAAAAAATATAGTTTTCAACACTAATTTATTTTATAAGATTAATTTAGAGTCATTTAAATTCAAATTTTAAAAAGAAATTAGTTTCAAATATGCAACTTTAATCAACAATCTATTAATTATTAATGTAGTAAGAATTATTTTCACTAAAATTGTAGCTATTTAATTTATTTATTTAAGATTTAAAATTTATGATACTTAATTTTCTATAATTTTTAATTAGTATTTGATTTCGAATTATTTTTCAATTTCTGTATTCTATATCTACATTAAGTTTTTTAATACATTATTCAACATGTATTTCAAAATAATTTTTATAATCTATTTTGTTTTTTAAAAAAATATTATAAATTAAAATCATCACCATGCATCATACGGTTTTAAATATAGTTTTATTAATACATATATCTTAAGATTTGCATATTTTTAAATTTTATTTCTTAAAAAACATTATTTTATGATTAATTGATAGTGTATAAATACATTACATTATCAATACAAATATAAATAATTAAAAAAAATATTGGCTCAACACCAAGTTTGAAGGAATCTTCTAATTAGATGAACACAATTTGTGGAATAAATTTTTGACTTAATTTAATTATTATATAAAATTTAAAATTAAATTTATAAATTAATTTTAATTTTTATTTAAAATATTTAAAATAATTTTTATATATTTATTATGAATTAAAATATTGGTGATTTTAATTCAATCTCGTAAAATTATTGTGATATTTTTGCATAAACAAGTTCATAAGATCAAAACTCCACAATTTTATAAATTTAGTCCATATTTATAAGATGTCACCTATTAGAAGTAGGCTTTATTAATTACTTTTTATTGTGTTTACATTAGATGTTATTTTACATGTTAACATTTAATTTTTATTAGTTACATAATTTTCATTTAATTAAAATTTTTTATTAAAAAAAGAAGTATTCTCAGAGCCTAGGGTTTGATAGGAAGAGTTTGAAGTCTTACCTAATGCGGGAGTTTATATTTTGAGATCATCTTTTAGGCTGGTTCTTCAAAGTTTCTATGGTTATTATTTCTTAGTAGAATAAAGTTACATTTTTTTTTAAGAGAAAGCATGGCAGATGAACTAAAGGGTATGTGTAGGACACACTACAAAAAAACTAACTTTTACTGGCACTAAGACAAACTAACCGCCAGTAAAAACCACCGGCTAGGTGAATGCCGGTGAAGGTTTGTCAGCGGTGATGTACTCCAATGCCGACAAAGGTTTGACAAATTGCAAAATGACTTTTTCTGACACTTTTAAATGCCTTTAAAAGTAAAAGGTTTAAAGTGCCGACAAAAGTCCTATTTAAAATTTGAAACTTTTATATTTGTTGAGCTTTATTTTAAATTTAAAAGCTTTTACCAGCACTTTTAAATGCTGGTAAAAGTCTTATTTGGAAATTGAAAATTTTATATTTATTGAATTTTATTTTAAATTTAAAAGCTTTAAAGATTTTATTTTAAATTTTTATATTTATTGAGTTATTTTAAATTTAAAAGCTATTGTCAATACAACTTAATTATTAAATTAATAATTTTTTTGTTGGAGTGCCTTACTTACACATGCATATTAATAAAAGGTAACTTATATTCCCATGGTAAACTTGAAAATCATGAGTAAATTAACACAAAGTAATATATATATATATATATATATATAAATACACCCGCATACACACATTCGAGAAAATTTTCTCTTGTATTTGTTTATGATAAGCTAGTAAGGTACATCAAACAAATAGCAAATCAAAGTGAATGGCATTATATAAGCAAAGTGAATTCAAACAGATACTAGACCAACTCATTTTTACATTGCAGCACCATGCCTTGCTTGAGAATGAGATTGTAAAGCATTTTTGGAGCCAAATGTCCTGCAAAAGTTTTGAAGATAAAACAATATTATTACAAATGTAAACAAAAATAATAGTAACTTGTTTAAATATTTAATAAGAAGAAGAAACTTACCTGCTGCAAGACTTGAAGGGAATGATGTATGACCTGACTTTGAAGTCTGCTTTACTTGACTAGTGGTAGTTGATGCTTTTCCAGCTTTCTTTGAAGGGTGAGAGGTTGCAGTATGTCCACCAACTTTCTTGCCATTTGCTATTGTAAATATATGATACTAATGCACTTTATTGTAAAATAAATGCAGCAAATTAAACATAAACATATGAAATGAAATAAAAGTTGGTGCGTTGAAAACAGATAAAGCCAAAGAAGGCATAAGTAGAAGACCCCACTTCTTGTTCCATAGTGAAATGGTAATCCAATGACATTTCTTGCATTCTTGTTATCAAGCACTCATCAGCATTCACTGTAGAAAAAGGAAAACAGCCCAGAAAACCATTGCCATGTTGGTTTCTTAGCTGTCATTAATAAAAGTTTCTTATCAAAAACTATCCTAATGATGAAAGTAAGAGACCAAATTAAGATCGAATGTCGATTAATACACGTGAATAATGACTATCACTGGAGGTCCACCACTTACAAGCTTGCACATGTAGTTGTTAGGTAGAAGGCAAAAATAACCCTGCTAATATCAAAAACAAAAGCATGAATGTTAATTTAGATGATAAAACTTGCTAATATGGATTTTGCACAATAATTACTACTTAATCATATACATTACACATGTATTATATAGCTTTAGCTTCTCAAGAGTAGAAAGAAGTCAATCTCTAGATCATGTGTAAATCAGAGTATGCATCACGGTTTATACGTACCCAATCAATTCTATAGAATTGTGGATGACATGGAAGAGAGTGCTATCACCAACTAGTGCCTTTCAAATTAGAGAGACTATCCTGACAATAAATCCAACAATCTATAGAAAGAAAGCACCAAACATATTGGTCTAAACTCTATAAAGTTCTCTTTGTGGCATGACCAAAATGCAAAGAATATATTAATTCAATCCAAGGTCCATCTTTTACTCATGGATAAATCACCTTGTCATCACAATCAGTCAATCAACTTCAGACTTGAAAAACCAAGAGGTCTAAAAAATAAAAGAGTGTATTTGATGGAAAGTCTTAAACTATGAAAAATAAGACAACAATAACCAGTAGCAGAGGCAGTGTGGGTACCATGGTTGTGAGTGTCAACCAACGATGGATCATCCATTATAGAAGCAGAGTTGCCTAGTTGATAGTATCTCTCACCAATGACTTTGCTGCCCAAGCTAGATAAGGTTCAACATCAAAATCTAGTGCAAAAAGATGTCTAAGATAGCTCATAAAAGTTTCGGGAAAACCAATTTCAATTCCTAATGATAATTCTCATTCGTAAATTGTCTATTTGAAGTTAGAGAAAATACTTGTTGCAACTAATGAAATTGGCTCCTTTATCACATTTACCCTTCCATTTAGTTGGTGGAGGCCTATAGCCTTTATCATTAAAACTTGAGGATCCTAGCCAAATAGCTACAACAAACATTAAACAATTTGTTTGTTAAAGATTTAAAGATAAATGCAATTTAATGTAGAAGAATTTCTAAATTGAAGGATGATAGAACATGTTTCATTTAACACACCAAAAAAAAAATTCTTCTTAATTTTTTAGCTTTGGGAACTGAACAAAGACGTATGCCAATATCTGCAAAAAAACAAGTTATAGTTTGCAAGTAGTTAAGAATGTGATCAGAAGGCATTGGGAAGAGTTTTAGGAAAGTGGGAATCACATTAATTACCTCATCCCTAGCAAAAATGTGTAATAAAACCTTCAAATTTCCTAAGTTTCCTCACTTATTGCTTGCACCCTTCACATGTGTTAAAAATTCCACCAAATCAAAGCAATCATTTGATCTATCCTTTTAGGTACAGCAATATAAACTTTATTGATGAATACTTACCTCAGTACACTACCTTTGTATCATTTCTTGAGATTTACTTAAAACCAGTATTTGTTTCCCATTCGCTACAAGATGTTGTGAAGAAGTGACATAAAGCTGCATAAAGATTGGGTATCATATTAAAGCAAGTGAAACAATTAAATAGAGTTCTACAATAAGCAGAGGTAAAATAAAGCTATGGAAGTTATTAACAAGATTAAAACAAAAAGTTTAAATGAAAATGAGAGTTTTGAAAATTAGTTGGTTTCTAACCGTAAATGACAATGTAATAAAATTTAAATTAGAAAATTCTAGTCAGCTATAACTTGATGTTAAAGTAGGCAAAAAGATAAAGATTTATATATGAAGAATGATTTAACATTATCGAGGAATAATGTTTGCAATGTGCCTAAAAGATTACTAGACAACAAATAGCAATTGCTATTAGATGTGCATAAGAAAACATTAAATGAACAATTAAGACAGAGGATTCTCAAAGTAAGAATGCTAGAACCAAATGAGATTTTCAGGTGACCTAATAGAAAGAGGGTTTAGTGGATTAGCATAAAAGATGACTTCTTCAAGCTACTTAAAAAGTAAACTTACATCATGCTTCTTTATTTCTTTCTCCCAACAATCGGAGCTCCATTCATCAACCCCCTTGACTCCATAATACTGATCAACTTCCAAACTTGTAAGAATCTTTATATATTCAAATTGCTAAAAAAAAAAAAGAAAACAATTTCAATTTTGTACATTACCAGAAAAATTTTAAACTTTCTAGGACTAAATGCATACCTAATTAACAAGATGAACAGTGGGTGCTAAGAAAATAATCAACTTTTTACAGTGAGTGGACTTGATAACTTGACCAAAATCTTTAATGAGCATCACATCTATTATTGTCTTCCCTCCACCTGTATCCAACACTGCTATTATGTTTCTTCTCTTTGTAACTTCATATACCTGCAATTGGTACCTACAACACAAAAACAACACATTAATGACACTAAAAATTCCCAAACTCAAAAAAGAATGAAAGACAAGGGCAAACTTTATAGGGTTTAAGTCTTTAGGATCTGAAGATGAAGAAGGGTCTTCCTCAGCAGAATCATTGTTGTCTAAAACCATAAAATCAGCAGGATACTCTTTTTCGAAAACGGCCATTGATGAGAGTAAACGTTGAAATGTTCATTATCTTCGATCAACTAAAAGAGGAAAAACTGGATAGAAAATAAAATGAGCTTAAATAACTCACCTTGAAATTGATTTGGTAAAACCTTAATCCTTCGAAGGAACAAGAAAACGATTAATCAGGAAAAATCCCTAGCCACTGAAGCAACAAGAAATCGATCGATCTGAGAAATCCCTTGCCTTCGAAGGAACAAGAAACAGATATTAGAGAAATATAAACTTTCTACACGGAAAGAGAAAGTTTGAGCAATCAAAAATTAGAAAAAATGAAGCTAAAGAGGAAGGAACAATACGAGAAAGCCAGCGGAAGGGAGAGAGAGAAAGAAATTGGGAAATTTTGAGAGAGGAAACGTTGGAACGATGAAGAGAAGAGGAAAGTGTATTTGTGAGAGATCTGATTTGTTAAAAAGAGAATCAGAGTCCTAGTGCGGTTAAAAACTTAAATTTTAGCGACGGGTAGTTTTACGCCAAAAAAAATCAATTGAAAAAAGGAATTTTGGTGGTTCCTAAAACTGCCGAAATAAAAATGCCAATAAAAACCATATATTTTGTTGTGACACTTCTAGTCCGGAGAAGTATTTAAGGATACCAATAATGGTGGGGAAAGGGAAGAGAAGGGCCTTTGCTACTTTAAAATAAAATCATGTCCAAGATGAGAATATGGAATACTATATTTTTATTTATGGGAGAAAAAGAAGTCTTTCTGAAATCTATGGTCTAAGCAATTCCGACCTATGTCATGGGTTGTTTCAAGTTACCAAAGTCAATCTGTGTCGAATACAACAATATGGTTAGTAATTTCTGGTGCAGTCGTAGTAGTGAAAAAAGAGGAATACATTGCGTCAACTAGGCGCCCATGTGCAAAAATAAGATAGAATGAGGCTTGGGGTTTAGAAATATGGAGTGATTTAACATACATCTCCTGGCAAAGCAAGGATAGAGGCTCTTGAAACACATAACAATGTTAGCCTACTTTGTTTTGAAAAGTAGATACTTTCCTGATGGTGACTTTTTACAAGCAAAAATTGGCTGGAAACCGTCTCTTACTTGGCGCAGTATTTTAGAAGCTAGATTTTTATAAACACAAGGTCTACATTGGAGAGTGGGAAATGGCAAAAATATTCGAATTTGAAGGGATAAGTGGGTCACATGCAATCCCACTTTCGCGATACAATTGCACTGAGGAGCAAATGATTCTACTGAGAGAGTGGCTTGTCTAAATAGATGAAGATACTAGGCAGTGGGCATGGTCCGAGGTTCAACGACAGTTTTCAAGGGAAAAAGCTGAGCATATAGTGTCAATACCAATAGGTAATCGAGATGCACAAGATGAAATGATTTAGGTGTTGAATTATCTCAATAATGTGGACTAATTAAGTATAATTAATATCATATAAATTAATTTGGCAGTATATTTGTGTGTAGTGTGACCATATATATACGTAATATATTCATATAATACAGATTAATACATGATTCAAAATATAGGGGGTCCCTGCCATTGACACATATATATAAGCTATAGGATGGCCTATTAATCATTGTAGCATTTTTGGTTGAGCTGAACAAGGGCAGCTCTCTCCCTTTCTCTCATTCCTCTTCCTCTCCTCACCATCATCCTCTTCACCTTGGTAGCACCACCAGCAGCGGCAGACCTCTGGCGGAGCACTGGCAGCACCTCCTCCCTATGGCAGCTTCGATAATGGCAGCAATGGTGGTGGAAATGGTGGGTTTTAGCTCAACCCACCCAAGGTTAGTTTTCTCCTATTGATATTGTGCTAATGGGCTTTGAGGGATGTTTTAATTCCAACAATTAGTATCAGAGCATCTCCAGCTTAAAGTCATTAGCCATTTTTTGAAGAAAAATGATATTTGTGCATTTTTTATTTTTTGGGTATTTTTTGGATTTATTTGATACACAAATAATTTATGCATTTTTTAGCCAAAATAATGCAAGATATTAATTGAGGATGATGTTTTATTGAAAATGCCACAAAAACAAAGTGAAATGGGACTGTATTGAGAGAGAAAACGTTGGGTCGAGTCAAAAAGATCCGTTTTTCTGTATTTTCCGCCCTGTTGGGCAAGGAAGACAACGAGCGCATGGGTTAGCTAAAAAAAAGAGCCCTAGGCTCCAGTGATTGATGAGGTGGCACACGCGCTCGCATCTGAAAATTAAAAAAAATTTTAGCCTTTTTTTTTGTTAACTGTTTGGGCTTCCATTTTTTAGTATTTTGGGCTCATTTCTTTTATTTGAGCCGTTTTTTTGGGCCCCCTTTGGCGTTTCTTTTCTTTGGATTTTGGGCTTTTTTGTTTTATTTTGAGACAATATTCGGCTAGGCTTTTTTTAATTGGACCATTATTTGTTTAATATTGGGCCAGCAATTGTGTAAATAAATGGGTCATTTTATTTTATTTTAATTAGGGTCTTAATATTTAATTAATTTTAGGCCTAAATAAATTTTGTAATATTTTATGGGCATTATTTATTTAATTATTTTAAGTGGCTATTTAATATTAAATTAATTTTGGGCAATTAAAATTAATTATTTTTTTGGGGCATTTTGCCTAATAATTTAGGGGCTATGTTGATTAATTAATTTTATTTGGCTATTAAATTTGAATTAATTAGTGGCTATTTTGTATAATTAATTTAAAAGGTCATTTTAGATTATGATTTTAAGGGCCATTTTGATTAATTAATTATGGGCCATTTGGTTAATTATTTTTGGACAATTTTGGCCATAAGCCAAATTTTATTTAATAGCCATAATTAGTTGTTAAGCATAAAATTAATGTGATATAAGTGAATTTTGGAGGAATTAATTTTGGAATAATTTCTAGAAATTTAATTACTCATTTAATTTATAATTCACTTAATTTTGAAATATATACTCATGCCCATAAATTACTAATATTTTGCCTAATTAAATAAGTTTAAATAAATTATTTGGGTACTTGTTGAGCCATTTTGGATTATGGTTTACCCATTTCGTTAATAATTTATTTAAACAAATAAACTCTCTAAAATTGATATTGTCTTATTATTTGAATATTCACATTTATGTGAAATTATTTTAATTAATTAATGTTGGGCCAGAAATTACTACATATGCTACAGGAATTGCAATTTTGGATGTAGTCAATTTTGGTCAATTAATTATGTGAATATTCTTAAAATTATAAATCATTAATTGGATTGACTAGTACTTGCCTGTTGTAGGAATAGTCATGAAGATTTTTGACGATTTATTCTGATAATTTTAGGGATATAATAATAAGGCAATGCATAATGATAGTTGCAGTTGCATAATTTACTAAGATCTCTATAAGTGGCTAGTCTCTCCCTGTCAGATTGTTAGTTACTTTTAAAGATGCTTGAGACTGAGAGGATTTTGGTTGGGATATGACACGATCTTCCTATCCTGTTGGTGGGCGATCATTCAAGTTATATTCAACTAGTTTTGTCTTATCCTCAGTAGTGTATTGTGAAATTTATTGAATTATTCCACTAGCCTCCATATTGTGCAACTATCACATATAAAATCTCTAATAAGATTAAATTAGATAGATAGTATGAATTATTCTCTACAGTTAGGGACATATTGAACTAGGAAGTAGTCTCGGGAGTCGATCTATCTACTATACCCAATAGTATGAGCTCTTTGAGGACAAAGTAATATGGAATTTAGGAACACTCAAGTGAGAATTCTCTGATTATATAGGGTATACCATCAAAGAATACATTAGAGAAAGTGTTCCAGTTAGTGATAACCAAGAAGTATTTATGGATGCCATTAAGAAAAGGTTCGCATAATATGGATAAAGGTTGCAATAGGAGTTTGATTCCATATATGGCAGATTCAGTACCACATCCTTCTAGGGTGGAGAGTGTGAGATCTTTTAAGTTCACAGATCTAATTTAGTGGACAGAAGGAAGGGTGGCATTTTAATATCAAAATTGATATTGTCATCCAAGACTCAAAGATCTTTCCGGTTAACAGATCTCATTCAGCTGTAATGATCACATATGCCAATATTACTGCCAGAAGAAATATTGTTAAGAGATCTCAATAAAAGGTCATTTTAGAAGAAGAAATTTGCCAAGTCTATTTCCCATTCTAGTTCCACCAACACCTTTAAATATCAATGTGTGCCATTTTGTTATAATCTTAGGCACAAGAGGTAGATTGCAAGAGTCCTCTAGATTGGGATGTGTAAAAGGAATTTCGTTAGCTTTTATTTTGAATCCAATCTAGAAGATATGCCCTCTAACTGTTGGTGTTTTGGATATCGGTGCTATTATTGATAAAGTTATAAGCAACCGGAGATCGAATAAGGGAAAATTGTTGTGAATTGGGGCTATGGAGTTAGAATCCATACTGAAAACTTAGCTAGTTTGTTGTTACACTTCGTAGACAGTTTTGAAACTACTGTCGGTTGATACTTTTCATTCTGATAACAAAAAAACATTTATAATTAGTAACAACATGTGTACTGATTCTAGCATTCTACGTGATGAATATATAGTAGACTTATACCCCAATATTTGGTAAATTTTCTTCAGTTGTAAATGATGTAACTGTTGATTTTGATTATGATAGAATAAATAAGAAATCTATCAAGTAGTGGCGTAAGAATTATGGACATTTTGAGGCACATGTAGGATTGCATTAAGGGAAATCTTACTATTAATATTAAGGATATGATTAGCAGATATGGAAATGATTAGGAGCTGATATATATCGACATTTGTAGATTATTTTTACATACTGTATTCAGTGGATATAAGTGTTTCATCACTTTCATTAAAGACCATTTTGATGTAGGTCATATGAAGTAAAAGATCTGATCTTGTAAAGGCCTTAGGCATTCTGATTAATTCACTGCGCTGCTTAAAGCAATGATTAGACAGTAGTGATGAATGTTATGCTCGGTATAATGAAGCTAGGTGAAATCATATATCGATTTTCGAATAAGTGCACTGTAGGATTATGTATTGATGCCTAGTGTATGATGCTTGGAATATTGAAACAAAATAAGATTGCAGTAGCAGTTATTCGTACGTTTTAATATAGTACGATTCATGTTGATCACTCCAAATTTTCAAAATTCGAGTGAAGTTAAGGAAACTGCAACTCACATTCAAAGTTGATCTCTAAGCAAAATAAGTTCCCAGATTCATCTTAAGTTGTAGTCAGACACTAACACTAAGTCGAGTTTGTGTCGCTTTTAGTGTTTGGGGTTATAAAATAAGGCAAAAGGCCTAAAACCCATAGTCAAGAAAACCTGACAAGAAAACTATCAGCGGCAATTCTGTTGGTTATTATATCGGCTAAAAAGATTCTAGATTTTAGTTTTCTCATTATCTGACACTAGAACCATTCAGTCTGACAATGCAATCTATTTAGAAAATGACTTAAAGAGTGGGAGTTGTGAACTCCACAAAGTCATTATTGAAATACATTTTGTTGTGTCAGTCCCATATATACATTATCCTTGATTATGAAAAGCCATAAACCAAAGGAACCAACTGTTGATCCTAATACCATATTTTAAACATGCACTTGACCTTACAGAAGAATATGAACATGAATGTGAGTTTCATGTGTCTTTTGTTTCTGATATTTGTCAGGAGACTATACTGATTCGAACTATTAGAGTTGGATATTAGTCACGCAGGATAAGTAAGCATCTATGCTGCATAAGGATGCATAGGATTTATTTTAGTTGTCACATCATTGTAAACCAAAAGAGACTCTAAAGATTAGGTAGATGATTTAAAGCCAAATTTGGCTAAGGCTTTAAATAAACAGAAGGAATTAGTTTTATGAAAATCCTTCTCTCCTGTTTCTACCTAAGATTATTTTAAAATCATGATGGCGATTAGTAGCTCATTTTGATTAAGAGCTACATCTTGGGCAGTAAAATGTCTGAATAAAGCAACCTAAAAGTTTGTAATTCCTAAGATGGAACATACAGTATGCAAACTCAAGAAGTTCATATGCGAACATTAAAAGGCATCCAGATTGTAATATATGCAAAGTTTGATGAGATAGTTACTTTAAGGAGAACACATTTGATAATTAGATCCATTGCAAGGTTAGTGGGAGCAGTTATGTGTTACTTGTGCTCTAAATCGATGATATCAAATAGCAGCCTATGGCACTGACCTATTGTATGAGACATTTCATGTCGTCATGTCACTTTAGGATAAAGAATCTAAGTGAGGCTTTATTTTGTTTTAAGGATTGAGATTATTCGTGACATATCAATAGGCATACTCTGTTGGTATCAAGAAATCTACATTTGTGTGTTTAGTAGATTTACTGTATATTGTTCTCCTATTTGAAGGGCCCTCCATGAAAAGTGACATACTGAAAATCTCGAAGTCCTCAAAGTGAAAATGAAAGAGCTCATGTTGAGTATTATGTATGCCTTATTGTGGGTAATTACTGTATGCTCAAATTAATACACATTTTGATGTTGTGTATGTTATAGGTGTAATTCGGAGATACTTGAGCGATCCTGCAATAGAGAACTGGAAGCCAAAAAAAGAGTATTTGGATATCAACAAATCTGACATTCTGGGTTTGGTCAAATATTCTGATGTTGATTTTGCATGCTATCTAGTTATTGAAAATCATTTTAGTTATATATTTGGGGACATAAAGGAGCTGTATTTCGGAAAGTGTGAAGCAAACACTTACAGCATCCTTAATTGTGGAGCCTAAATATGTAGCATGTTGTAAAGCTACTTGATGGGCCATTTAGGTTGCAGAATTTTGTCTCAAGACTGGTTTCTGTGGTTGCCGTTTTTAAGTCCTGGAGATGTACTGTGGTAATGCTGCAACAAGTATTTTTCTCTTTAAATGCTAGGAGTTCCTCACACTCCAAATATTCAGATATCATCATTCGATTTGTTAGAGAGAAAATAATGAAATCTATTGCTTGATTGGGTTGTAGAGCACATAATTAAATAGCTCATTCTTGTTAACTAAGAGTTTGGCTGCTTAAGTGCTTTGACGACATAGCACTTGTATGAGGCATATGGAGCCATTGTTGTATTAAGTTAGTGGGAGCACTGTAATGAAATCAACTACAATTGTGTGGATGGATTCCTACTTGCCATATATGCATATTATGTTTGTGCGCATTTGGTGAATATGGCATTCTGTTGGATGAGACATTTTGTATTAGTCTCAGATGCTTCCGTTGAAGTAATGCATCATTCAATTTAGATGCATGGACCTAATGGAAATGAAAATGGATATAGATTTTGTTTTTCATATCATTTTCATTTCACACTTAATACTACTATTTTGTTGAAGTCTTTATGAATTTACGCATTTGTACCTTGTCGGTATGATGCATTTTGAAGCTTCTAAAAGCTTATTGTTGTTAAAGTATTTATAAACCTACACATTTGTATCCTTTCGGTACAATGTATCCAGAAGGTCTTATGAATACATATTGCTATTATATGATATTATATAATATTTTCTTTAATTAACTTAATTGTCCAAGTGTGAGAATGTTGAATTATCTCATTAATGTGGACTAATTAAGTATAATTAATATCATATAAATTAATTTGATAGTATATTTTGTGTGTAGTGTAACCATATATATATACGTAATATATTCATATTATACATGTATTATTCCTTAATAGGACGGATTAATACATGATTTAGAATAGAGGGGGTCCCTGCGCTTGGCACATATATAAGCTACAAGATGACCCATTAATCACGGTAGGATTTTTGGTTGAGTTAAACAAGGGCAGCTCTCTCCCTTTCTCTCATTCCTCTTCCTCTCCTCACCATCATCCTCTTCACCTTGGCAGCACCACCAGCACCGGCAGACCTCCGACGGAGCACTGGCGGCACCTCTTCCCTATGACAGCTTCGGTAATGGTGGCAATGGTGGTGATAATGGTGGGTTTTAGCTCAATCCACCCAAGGTTTGTTTTCTCCTATTGATATTGTGCTAATGGGCTTTGGTGGATGTTTTAATTCTAACATTAGGGCCATAGTAAAAATGGTTTGTACAGTGTGAAGAGTGGCTACAGACTGTTATATGGTATAACTGGAGGGATGGAATGTGGGGCTCCTCATCCTTGTTGGAGGAAAATATGGAATGCCAAGGTCCCAAGTAAAAAGAAGATCTTTGCGTGGGATTCTTCTAGTAATGACGAACTTTGTAAGAAGAATCATCCCTACGGAGGTTAGGTGTGTTCGAGGTAGAAAAGAGGAGGAAACAGAGGTCCATGCATGCTATTATTCAATCCAGCAAGATTGCAGAAATATGGGACACTATGAATTCGAGGAATGAGGCTTAAGGACTAAACGATAGAACAGAGGGTTTCCTAGAGGAGATGGCTAGACTGGGTAAGGAATAGCTTCAGCGCTTTATTATACTGCAATGGCCAATATGGAATAGTAGGAACAAATAATCATATGAAGAGGAAGGATGTGCGATGAATGTTTTGGTTCCTTATGTTAAGCAGTACATAGATGATTTTAATGGTGCACAAGTGGTAAGACAACAAACAATGGAGTGGATTGAGCAGAGGTGGCAAGCACCAAGTAGTGGGATATATAAGATCAATTTCAAAGCAGTAGTGTTTAATGAATAAGGATGTCAATTTCTAATTTAATGAACTGAAGGTGTTTATTTCAAAAAAAGAGTTCCAAATTGATTTAACATCTATAAATGATATTTTTATTGTAATTTAAAACTAAAAGTAACACAAGTATTTTGAACCCAAAAAAAAAGTAACACAAGTAGTTTCGAAGTACATCTAGTAATTACTTCAATTATCTTACACACTTATTTTATCCATCGCAGGAACAACAACATTTGAACATTTATTTAGTGTATTACATTTATACAATACAAGTAACTGTCTTACTATTAATAGTATAATAATGGATTCAAAATATATTATTTTCTATGGTTAGTGGATGCGGCATATTAGTGGTGATTGTAGTAAAGTCAGTGTTGTTGATTATCCCCTCTATCTGCATCTGCATTGACAATTAATTTATATAAGTCAGTTGCATGTAATAATAATAATAATAATAATAATAATAATAATAATAATAATAATATTGTAATGGTGTTTTTCTTATTACCTTATCTTGAAGATGTTTATTTGCAGCGTTCAGTATCTCCTCCTTTAACAAAAAAAATCAAAGAAACTATTACACATAAATATAGCGTTCAAATATTCATAATCTATAATAATATAGTTATATATATTTAAATTTTTGTGAATAAAGAAGATAGACATTCTCGTTTATTTTATTTTAAATCTCAATTTTAAATATTTTCTGCTAAATAAATATTAATAAAATCATATCAAATTTACAAATAAGAATTATGGTTTGTAATAAGACTTTTATTAAATGAACTTATTTGATTGATAATAAGATTTGCCGAAATTATAAGTAAGAATTCTAATTTAATATAAACTTTACTTACATGTTTATAGAAGTTTTCGTTAATATGTAAATTTCAGTTATTTATGCACAATATATAAAACTATATATTAAACATATAATTATTATTAAAAATAAATAAAAATAGTCATGTTCAAGGTACTAATACATCTAAACGTAAAATGTTGGCAAAACATTTTTTGTCAAAAGAATTTATCTTTGTTTACAATATTTATAAGAGGAAAGAGATTCTCCATGGTTAACTTAGTGGGTTTAAAATAAAGGAGAGTCTTAATAGGACGAGATATGAGAGAAAGGTTTAAGTTATAGATTATTATAGGGTTATGTGTGGTATACCTCATAGGGCTAAAGTGCCGATGGGATTGTAGGTTGAAAGTATAGTTTGAGATTGATGAGACCAAGGGAGAGTACTTGTAAATTTGTGTTTAATTTGAGATTGTTGCGGGTGAACAAGAGTGCTAATAAATTTGTGTTTGGTTAAAGATTATTGAGATCAGATGTCAGTGCTCATAGATTTGTTGAGTTAAGATTGTTTTGTGTTTGTTTGTTTGGGATTGGAAATGGACTGTGTAAGCTGTGTTTGAGTGGGTTGTCTATTTTCCATTTGATGAATTTGGATATAAGGTAAGGCTGGTTGCAAAGAGGTACAATCATATTCCAAATGTAGACTTCACAATTGTACTTTTTCCTGTCATCTTGCATAGTTTGATTCGAATATTACTTGGTATAGTAGCTATCCATGATTTAAAGCTCAAGCAGTTGGAAGTGAAGATTGCATTCTTACATGGAAAACTTGAGGAGAAGTTCTACATGGAACAACTAGACGGTTTTATATTTTCTGGATTATAGGACTATGGGTGCTCGTTGAAAAAATTTCTCAGTTGCTTGAAACAATCACCCAGATAAAGATATAAGAAATTTAACTCTTTCATGATCATTCGTAATTTCAGAAAATGCAATTATCATTCGTAATTTCAGAAAATGCAATTATAATAAGTATGTTTATTTGAAAAATGTGGATAATGGGGTTTTTTGTTTCTCTATGCTTATATATTCGTGATATGCTAATAGCAACAAATGATAAATGTAAAATAACAAAGGTTAAAGCCAATCATAGCAAGAAGTTTGAGATAAAAAAGTTGAAGTAGCTAACTTTATTTTGTCTAGTTTTTTTTCATGTGCAGGAAACGGTGCCAAGATTAAATTTTGGACCGACAATTGGATTCAAGGTATTTCATTAAAAAATGCTTTTGGAAGAATTTTTGCCTTGGCTGTTCTCAAAGACGGTTCCTTAAAAGATTATGGTTACTGGAATGGCTCAAAATGGGTTTGGGATATCAGACTAAGGAGGAACCCCTTCGACTGGGAACAAGAATCATGGAACAACCTTCAGAATCTTCTCATGTCTGTCATCATCACACCAGAAACGCCTGACAGATTGGTTTGGGTTCATTCTTCAAATGAAATTTTTAGCTCTAAATCTTTTAGGAAGGAAGTTGAGAACTCTATGGAGCCCGAGCCTCCCATTGAAAGTTTGATTTGGAAAGGATTAGCTCCCCCCAAAGTGGAGCTATTTTGTTGGAATGCTATTCGAGGTTCAATTCCAGTTATTGATGTTCTTCAAAACAGGAGATGTCTCACCAACCAGGAAAATAAATGTGCATTTTGCAAAGAAAGGGAAACTGTTGATCATCTTTTACTTCTCTGTAATTTTGCTTGGAAGATTTAGTGTTGGATCATTAGAAGATGGAATCTGCAGTGGGTTACCCCGAGTAGTTTTAAATCTCTGTTTTTAGGTTGGAATAACCTTATTTCTAACAGAAGTCAGCAAAGTATTTGGAGTACTATCTTCTATGCAGTCACGTGGTCAATATGGCTATCGAGGAATGAATTGATCTTCAACAAACAAGAGAGTAGCTTTGATCAAGTTTGCAATTTAATATCTGTTAGAATTTGCTGGTGGCTGAAGGCAAAGTACCCCAATCTTGACATGTTGTCTCTCACTACCAACATCCAAGATATTTTCATCACACCACCAACAAAGAACACGAGATCTGGCATTGAATGGACTCCTCCTCACCAAGGTGCTTGGAAGATTAACATTGATGGTTCTGCTTTTGGGAAACCGGGACCTGCTGGTATTGGTGGAGTTATTCGTAATAATAAAGGGCATGTTCTTCTGATCTTTTCAAAAAATATTGGGATAGCGGACTCAAATATGGCTGAATTATGTGCTGTCATTGAAGCGATGTCCATCATCATTGAAGCAAAAATTTCACCACTTCCTCAATTGATTTTTGAAAGTGATTCAAAAGTGGTTATCTCTTGGATTAAGAAGATCTCAGACAGTCCATGGAGATATAACAACTTATTCAACAGATTTAGGAACCTCTCGCTTCAATTGGGAAATATTTTGTTTGTTCATACTCTTAGAGAGGCAAACTTTTTTGCTGATTCTCTAGCTAAAGCTGGGGCTTTTAGAAACTCTGACTTGATTGCTTGGATGTAATCTTATTTATTAATAGATCTTAAATTTTCAAAAAAAAAAAAGAATACTTGGCATGGAAATCTTGAGAAATAGAAAATAAAGTGTATCTAACTTAGAAAGGGTACATTGAGAAGTTTTTAGAACACTTAATATCAAGACTGTGAAACTTATTAGTATTCCATTAACTGTACATTTCAGACTTTCACCACTCTATCTCCCCAATCAAATGATGTGGTTGATTATATGCCATGAGTTTTGTACTCTAGTGTAGTGGGATCCATTACGTATGCTATGGTTTTTACATATCAAGATCTAGCATATGTAGTTAGTGTAGTAAGTAGATACATAGCTAATCCTGGTAAAAAACATTAGACAATAGTTCAATGGATTTTCAATTATTTGGATGGCTCTATTAATGCTTATTTGCAGTTTGGGAGAATAGGAATATTGTAATTGCTTATGTTGATTCTGACCTTGACAAGAGGAGATCACTTACAGTACATGCCTTCACCATTGGTGATTATGCTATTTGATGGAAAGATACTATGCAGACTACAATTATATTGCCCACTATTGAGGTTAAGTACATGGCTATTACGAAAACTATTTCGTTGAAAGAACTATTTGGTGAGCTTAGTAAAGACCTGCAAGCTACTACAACTTATTGTGGTATCCGGAGTGATTTTTTCCACACAATATAAGATGTTTCATGAGAGGAGGAAATACATTTATAAACAATATCATTTTGCTTGTCTTATTATTGCTCGTGCTGACATTGTTCTAAGAAAGGTTGATACTAAAGATAATCCTGCTGATATGTTGACCAAGTCACTTCTTGCAACCAAGTTTGAGCATTGTTTGAACTTGCTTGGTGTATTGTGCCCTTAAGGACTTTTGTTGGAAGAAGTGCAGAGTTTCTTATTTTTCCTTTTGTGTTGAAGATTGGAGATTCATTCCTTATTTTAGAATTCATGTCAAGGTAGAGATTGTTGTTTGTAACCCGACTTCTACTTTGTTTAGGTTTGGAGTCCTTTTTTCTAGTTTGTGTAGATTTAGAGTGCATATATATATATATATATATATATATATATATATATATATATATATAGGAAAATTATCTTATACACTGTCAGTGAAGTTTTTTAACTCCACAAGCAGGATTAAGATGATGACATGTGTCTCATTTTATTTATTTTTTATTTTTTTAATATTTTTAAAAGACGCATGTCATCATCTTAACCCCGCTTGTGGAATTAAAAAACTTCACTGACAGTGAATAAGATAATAATCTATATATCTATATTTATATATATACACACACACACACGAATATCTCTCTATACTCAATTTTTTTGTTCATAAAGAAATATTCTCCTCCTTTGCCCAAGGTTTTTCCCATCTTTGGGTTTTTCGATATAAAATTGTTCGTGTTGTTTTACTTTATTTTTTAATGCTTGTTTCCTATTGCATTCGTTTTCTTAACAAAACCTTATCAACTTGATTTAAGGAATCTCATTTAAGTCTTATTTAGAAAAGGTTATCCATAAAGTTCTTCAACAATCGAACAATAAAGGAACTTGTAAGAACCAAGAAACAACATTGGCTGAAATAACAAAGAGTAATATCAAGCTAGGCTGAGAGGTTGGAAATTAATAAGGAAACAAAGGAAAATAAAAGAGAGAATAATGTTGTGGGCAAAAGATTGTGATTGGCAACAATATAGCATAGAAGAAGGCCTTCTTTGTTATAATAATAGTTTAAGTGATAAGGGATGGCTAAATAAAAATTTCATTAGCAAAAGAATGAAAATGATGCAATTTGAATTTTTTTCTTAAATATTGTTGTTGAAATAATTTTGTTCTTTTATCTGTAGACTGATTATGTTGATGTCTAGATTAAAGCTAGTTTTTTTGGTTGGTGATGATGCAATTTATGGGAGAACACCAAATTGTGCATGTCTATTACTTTTGTAAATTATATTTTTGTGTTCAAAAGAGTTGATTTATATAAAAATGTGATATTTGATCTATGTTATTGTTATAATTCATTTGTGTAATGATATAGTTGATAAAATTTGTGTTTTGCTGATTGTTATAAATATATTTTTTTAGTTTTAAATGTTATAATTTGTGTAATGGCATTAAACAAATAATAATATGTTACTAATTTTTATGGAACTATTTGTTAATTATTGATATATAACCAAAATTCAAAGCTAAACAATTTATTTAAAAACGTAATTTATACCATAAAATGACTTTAAAGAATAAAATGTAGTCTATTCATATAAAAATGTACCACGATTTTTCATATTTAATTATGTATCAGAAAAAAATAGGCCTTTCCAAAATAAAAATATAATTAATTTAAAAAACCACGGTTATATATTTAAAACGTAATCTATCTTATAAAAAAAATCAATTTTTTTTAGATTCAAATCCTTTACTTGAAAATAGACCAGTTTTTTCCAAAACGTTGATTATTGATTAAAAAAAAAAGTACAGTTTTATCATAAAAGTGTAGTTTATTCTACTACTAAAGACTATGTTTAAATGTAAAAAGGTACTCTAATTTATAGAAGAATGATTATTATTTTTTCTTAATTGTATTCTAATTAATACAATGCTATAGTTGTTTTTTTATTGTCCTGATAAAAGACAATGCTAAAATAGACTACGGTTATAAAAACATAATATCTTATCATAGACTACGTGTTTTAACCGTAGTCTTTTAACCTTTTTGTAGTCGTGTTATAAATGTATTAATATTATTATTCATACTAACCTTGTTTCTCAACATTTGAATTTCTTGAAACATAATGTCCATCTGCAAAAAAAATTATAAATAAGAATTATATATCGTATTAACTAAATGAAATTCAAGTAAATCAAATGAAAAATAAAAAAGAATTATACCTTTGCTGATCGAGTATGATAGATCAAAATTTCTAAATGCTTTTCAAGTACAAGCAATTCATCTAGTGTCATAATTTCAGATCCCCCTTCAAACATATACCTGTACAAAATCATTAGTTTAATTTCAGATTCCCTACCAAACAAGTAGTATACTAGTTAGCAATCACTTACTATTCTTAGTAACGATTGTTTTGATTATTTTTCAACTATTTGTACCGCATATGAAGCCTCAGATTATTTTAAATAGCAAAAGCACCAATCAAAAGAAAGTGATTTTAATTCACTTAAATTCAGGGATCATCAAGAAGAAAAAAATAACCTTGAAGGAGCTGAATTTTTTCTCTTTTTTTTTTTCTTTTTTGTTTCTCAACAACATTCTATTGAAGGTTCATTGGAGATGGCTTCAAGGGATTTTCCAAAGACAAAGATAGGTAGTGGTGTCTTTATACCAAAAAAAAAAAGCTCGAGAGGAAGGAAATATGGCTTCGTCTAATTTAAAGAGTATGGAATTGTGAAGAGAGTAATGGGTAGGCTGAACTAGCTATAGTTGTTGGATTACAAGATTAAGGTCAACTTTGCTAGATTCAGAGGTAAATCTTCTTACTGGATGAAAGTGAGGTTAAATTTGAAGTAAGTCTCAAGAAGAGAGAACGCAAATATTCGGGTAATGGAAAAAGAAGCCTTGAGGAACGGTGCGCAAGAAGAGTGTTCTACAAAAGAAAATGACACTCCATAAACGGTTGGCATTCATAAAACATATAGGCAAGCTTTGTTTAATGAAGTTGAAGTGATAGCTTCGGAGAGAAAATGTGATAACCGTAAATTTTTTATTTATTGGAAATAAATATTGAAGAAAATAAATATTTGAAATAAACAAATAAATAAAATTTTGAAAACGAGATATTGGTGAAAATCTCGAGAATTGAGAAAGGAACGGATGGTGAAAATCCGAGTGAAGGAAAATAGAAAATATGTTTATATAATTATATATTATATAAATGTATTTTTATACAAATACATATGTATTTAAAATACTATATGGTATATATATTTATACATTGGTATACATGTGTATATATATACTATTTGAAGAAATTAAATAATACATATGTATTTCAATATAATCTCTTATGTATATATAAATATATATACATATAATTGAGAAATGTAAATATGAATTTACATTAAAGTTTGAAAATATATATGAAAGTTATTTAAATTGGAAATATATTAATATACATATATATATACTAGATATATATATTCTGTAATATACAATATATATAATTTATATGTAATATATATTGTATTACATTATATATGAAATAATATATGTATAATATATAGTATATATTATATGTATAAAATATAATTTATAGTGTATAATATATAGTATATATTATATGTATAAAATATAATTTATAGTGTATAATATATAGTATATTATATACTAAAAAGGGAAAGGAAATAAACCAAAAGAGGGAAGAAACAAAACAGAAGGAAAATCGGGGAAGCAAACCCGTTCCTTCCCAGCCAGGGAGAGAGAGGAAGAGACGGCGGCGGCGAAGAGAGGAGAAGACGCTGGTGACCGGAAGAGGGAAGAAGTGAACAGAAGGAAGAAACGGAGGAGAAATGAGAGGGAAACTGACGGAAGCCGAGGAAGAAAAGGAAAAGAGGAACAGGCGGCGCCAGCCAAATTGGTCACCACCACTGCAACCGAAGCTTCGCCGGAGGAAGAGGAAGACGTGGGAGGCCACTGGAGGGCTGGGAACGATGGAGGAAGGTCGACAGAGGAGGAGAAGAAACCGAAGGTAAACCGAGTAGATTCGCCGTCGTGCCGCCGATCCAGGCCGAGCTGAGGCCACCGGCAAGTTCGTCTCAACACCAGCCAGCTGCTGAGCCATCAAACCGCCAGAGAACCGGCCACCAGAGAAGAACCGACGGTGAAGGGGGTGACCGGTCCAACTGGAAAGGAAAGGGAAAAGAAAAGGAAAAAGAAAAGAAAAGAGAAAAAGGAGAAAAGGAAGAAAAAGGAGAGAAAAAAAAGGAAATTTTTGGACATCGAAAATTTCGACAATTTCGGGAAATCTCGGAAAACTCTGGAATTACCGGAATCGGTAAAAAATCCCGAAAAATATTAAATTATTTAAATACTTTATTTAAATAATTATGAAAAAATTCTAAAATTTAGAATTTAAATTACAGAAAATTCCCTCGATGACAGAGCTGATGGAATCGGGCGAGGTGAACACGGGCACGACCTTCGAGAAGCAATCGCCGACCCGAAACAGGTAAGGGAGACATGTCCCGCCTGTAAGGATATTCGGCCACATGTTTTAAATTATGCATTTAAATTTTATAAATGCAATTGACATTGATTGGTTGAAATTTGTGGTGATTTATCGGTTTGAAATTGTGGGGAAATACCAGTTAAGAAATATAAACTGTATTTTCCGTGCAGAAGGCTAGCCAAATCGGCAGTCGTTATACTGCCGAAAAATTATCCAAAAATTACTAAAATTTACCGAAAATCACCGAAAACCATAATAAATGATTTGATTTTACGTGAAATGATTTTCAGGTAAAAAAATCGAGAAATCAAGTAAATTTCATAAAACATGAATATAGTGATATTTAATTTTAAAATATTCATGTTTTCGAGAATGGTGAAAACGAAATCACCGAAAATTCACCCGGTAGGTGATATTTCACGTGAAATGAGATGAAAATGAAAAAGAGACTGAAGTGAATATTTTTATAAATATTCTTAAATATTCACTTGATTTCATATAAAATCTTTATGGTTTTAATTATGGAAATAATTAATTATATAAATTCCATAAAGGTTAAAAAATGATGAAAAACTATGATTTCGAGACTAGAGATCTCTATACGTGTTTTAAAGGAAAACATGGTGCCAGAATTATTGAAAATTAGAAAATAAATAATTTATTTTTCCATAAATTACAAAAATAATTGAATTCCGATGATTTTAAAAAATCATGCTTTCGATGGATAGCACGGAAAGGCGTGCATACATGTGTTACGGTGAAAAAGACACTGTTATGAGATTTGTTTTACAGTGTGACTATTTTATAACTGTTTTCACCGTATGAGAAATATGATTTATACCTTTATGCAATATTTTGAGAAATGTGATTTAAATTATAGATTTCATAAAGGTGATGATTTATACATGTGAGCCTTATGGATAATTATGAAATGTTTTTTTTACACTACTGTGTTTAAAATCCATAAAAGCTATGGTATGGTTTATACTGTTTTGAGACTTAGGCCCCGAGTTTCATGCATACTATTCATGTAGTTGAGTGACCTGCCTGGGGCGATGACTCAGGTCGGTGGTCCAGCGGGTGCACCCCAAGGCGTCACAATATAGACCATGGTCATAGATCTAGCTGTATCCCAATGGGGATACGAATGAGAGTTTTGGCCTAATGGCATACTCCGAGATAGCCGTGAGGGGCGATGGCCTACGGGTGCACCCCTAAAGCAGACGACTTATGTTCCTGAGGGAACAATGAGAGCATGATTTACGTGTAGGGTGATGCCTAGTCTCACATACTGATTACTGTTTATTGAAAGGATTTACTGAATCCTGTTTACTGTACTATACTGAAATACGATACTGATTTCTGTTTACTGTTCACTGAGCAAAATCGTACCAAAACACTATGCTTATAGAACTGCACTGTATACTGAAATGGTAGCCACTGATTACTATTTTACTGAACTGAAAGCTACCGTATACTGTTTGCTAAACTGGTAGCTACTGATTGAACCGTATCGAATTACTGTTTTACTGAATATATTGTTTTACTGAACTGTACAATACGGTTACTGATTTGAAAAGAGAAATAAATGTTTATTCTAAAAGAATAACATAAGAATTATTTCTAAGAAAAGAAATAAGTGGTTTACTTCGTGGAAAAACAAAAATTATATCGTTTTGAAAACAACGAAATTAGTACTCTCTACAGTTGCTTCTAGGTTTCGGAACAAGTCAGGTATTTTAAAATACCTGCCTTACTCTATCTGGATCCCTAGTCGACTGTAGTATCCTTCCTACATGTGAGCCTAGAGCCAGCTAGGAAGATTTAGAAGAAAGTGAAAAAGTATTTTCAGCATATAGATAGCTGAATATCAAGTGTGACATATAACTCTCTTACTGAGCCGTGGTTTGCTTACTCCCCAATTTTAACATTTCAGGTTTTGATGATTATGAGATCGGTTGATTTTGGATCACGGCTGCACATAATGGACGATGTGACAAACCGACTGATTTATATGAGGTACGATCATTTATTTTCTGTATTTAGACATGTCTACAGTACTACTTGACTAATTAATTAAGATAGGGGATGTGTATAATATAAACAATGTTATGTAAAATTGTTTAACATTAAGTACAAGTGAAGTATCACAGACAGCCCAACCGGATAAGTTGTGTAAAATAAGGAAAAAATGTGGTAACGGGTCGTTACAGATTTAATGGTATCAAAGCATGGTTGGCCTGATGTCTGTGAATACTTTTGAAAGGAAAAGTGTTAAACATCCTCGGTAGTACTGTGTCGTCTGAATACATAGAGAAAATAAATGATCGTCAATTCAGTAAATTGATTTAAAGGGAGTGAGAATTCAAAATTTAGAATGTTAAAGAGAAAAAATAGGCTCAGAAATTATCGAAAAATTGATGATTCTTATGATCTAAATGAAGGCCTGTTCGGTACGGAATCGAAGGACTCGGTGAGGGCCCCACCAGTACTTTCTATCCAAACCGAACAGAGACCTAAAAGTGATGGTATAAAGGAGGGGAATGAAATATCATCATTAAGTAGACTTTAAGATCATCGATTGAGGGTAATTTGAAGAGAGAGAAAATTTTTAGCCAAAAATAACCAAAATACACCTTCCTCCAAAATTTTACTGGGAGTCAGAATAGACCAACAGAGGTTGGATTTGATTGATTTGATAGAGAAATTGATGAAATAAATCTGAATTACAGGCAGAATAATCCAAGTTGGATTTTAGTGAACTTCTCTGTCAAAATTGAACAAGATCTTAACGGCTGATATTAGTATGAGAAGGATACTATCAGCACATAGATGATCAGTTCATTGACTTAAATGTATACTGAGGAGAAAGAAATAAATGTCGAAATGACGAAAATGCCCTTATGTTGGGTGAAGTTCTGAATAGTGATAAAACCAAGTGATCTTGAATCCATTGATAGAAATGGAGTTATTAATGGCACAGAGGATGTCATATGAATATAGCGATCCCTATTACTGATTCCACTGACACTTAGATTTCGGACGCGACAATGAGTGACCTAGTGAACGGGCTAGGCTTCACGATAGATCCTTGAGGGGGCCAGTGTGCTCGCCAAAAGATGACGCTATAGATATGTATAGGCGGACAGCTGACGGGTCGGGGCCTTACATGATGCGATCCAAAGAGTGTAGTGGAATGTTGCAAAATGATTGGCCCGATTATTAATGGTAAGGGCCTGAATTAAGAGTGTATTGAATTGGATGTTTTTTACGGGATCGTTGAATATTATGAAAAGTGAAATAATTACAGAAAATGACTGAGAAAGTGATCAGAAAACAAAATTGATGAAATCCATAGCAGTACGGTTGATTGAGGTTCTATACATTTATACTGTTTCTGAGGTATTAAATGAATATTTAATTATAGAACCGGAACATTTGAGATATGCACTGCAACTTGATGTACTGCATGGAGTACTGTAAATGAGTGAATAATGAAATCAAGGTAGAGTGTGTGTCAAAATGATTTTAATAGTAAATGTCTCTGCCTTGAGAGTATACATTGAAAATGACAGGATATAAGGATGAGATGTCCGAAATGATAAGAGATGTGTGATTAAAGAAAGTATCGGAGATGATTCTCGATAAATTTTTCAAAGTTATATAGATTGGAGAAATCGAGCTAACATTGACTCGGTTGATGATATGAAATCTAATTCCAAGCTTATATTAGAGAATATAGAAAGAATTCGAAAGGCTTAAGAAAATAACTTTGGAAAATGTGTGGATAATGGAATTCATGTGTAAAGGTGTGATTAATGATAATACGGATAACATAAATTTGAGAATAAAAAAGTTGTCTGTATAAGTGTAAATGAGAGAAATACAGATGACCTTGATATGTAAATGAATGAAAGTGATATAGTAAATGATTACTATTTAATAAAATTCTTGTGAAGAACAAGTAATCATCTATATGGAAATGGACGCTTTATCGATCTAATCAGAAATACATGAAGAGTTAATAAGACTTGCCTCAGTATAAAGAATCATTAGATAAAAGATTAGAGATTGATGTCCATAGGATGATGATTAGAACTCAGAGTGAATTTTTACGAGTTCCTATTGAGATTATAAGGTTAATGAATTGTCTTGTGAGGTATATAAACCTAAGAAATGAGGCATCCATACATGAATAAATTGAGGAGATATTAATAGAGTCTAAAGTACAAATGGAACATGAGCAGCATGATGATATGACCCTTAAAAGTCTCAAAGACTGCAAACTTGTTCTAAGATTGGCAAATAAGATGTTTGGCTAGACAGTGTCTCCTTATGAGGGATGTATAATCTCAGATCGATAGAATGACAGTGAATCTGTCAATGATAGTGAGATAATGATCGAGATACAGAAATAATGAGTCTAGCTAGATACTAATACCAATATATAAAAGAGTTATGGGACTAGCTGCTCTACTAATGAGACATAATTAAAAAAAAAACTCAAGTCGGTAAATGGATAAGTGTAAAGAAAAGATGGTATGCAAGATGTTAAAAGATCTTAGCAGTATAGTACCATACCAATTGAGAAAACCGACTAAAAGGATGAGAGTAAAAATAAGAAAAGATAAAAGTGGAAACATGAAAACGAAAATTAAAGTGGAATAAGCAAATAAGTTGCATGATGAGAAGGGAACATCAATATGAAACAGTTCCCGAAGGTAAGACTGAAAATAATCTAATGTTGGTTATCACATAACAGTGGCTAGATGTAAAATCAAGCCAAATTTGACAAGTGAAAGTAATGGTACTCAAAGGAGTAAGAGGAACAATATGTTTACTGCCAGTATCTAAGTAGAAAAATGTTTGTACATATAACCACATTGACATGATAGAAATGGAGGAACTGTATAGATGATGTGGTGATTAAATATATAAATTGAGGATTCAATCATCGAAAGACCATACTACATGAAAAGAACATGATTGTCTCATGATTTATTAATGTAAGAGATGATCCATAGTAAAGTCTGCAAGTGAGATGCAGCCTTATTGAAATAAAAGAGAAAATGAATATTGTGGACAATAAAGAGTCCAAAAGAGAAATGATGATATGGAAGTGATTAAAGACTGATGATTTGAATAGAATCACTTTCCATTATCAGACTCTTAGATTCTCTAGTGCCTTAGTCGAAGTATAAGTGTGAGACAGTGGAAACGTATATGTACAGTTCCAGAGAGCATTACATGTGATGGGAGTCTCTGAGTTGCCATATGCTAATGAAAGATAGCAAAAGGCTTTGAGATCCCAAGTGTACGATGACACCGCTCCATACTGATGTATACATTTATGAGCGTGAGATGTAAACGCTCTATGATGTTGAGAAAGCGTGTGCATGAGATGTATAACCTACTGGGACAATTACATATAACTGACTGACATGTGTAATTGATAGTTTAAATTATATTGACTTGGCACTAAGTGAGAAAAATGGATGATGAACAGCATAGATCAGCTGTGACATGAAAAATATTGTGCATGGGCTCTTATGTGAAAAGAGAAATGGAATGAATAACTCCCGATTTGAGAAATGAACTTATAGGAGTATAGACATATATGATGAAAGACAGCATGTAGTGGTCTAAAGTACTCTTGATGTTGAAAGTGTACTGGCAATATTACTTGGAGGATGACCTAGAAGTCAGAAGTCATAAGTATACGAAATTTATCACCTTTGGACTTAAGTTAAATTCGAAGGACCGAATTTCTTAAGGTGGGAAGAATTTAATAACCGTAAATTTTCAATTTATTGGAAATAAATATTGGAGAAAATAAATATTTGAAATAAACAAATACATAAAATTTTGAGAACGGGATATTGGTAAAAATCCCGAGAATTGAGAAACGAACAGATGGTGGAAATCCGAGTGAAGGAAACTAGGAAATATGTTTATATAATTATATATTATATAAATATATTTTTATACAAATACATATGTATTTAAAATACTATATGGTATATATATTTATACATTGGTATACATGTGTATATATATACTATTTGAAGAAATTAAATAATACATATGTATTTCAGTATAATCTCTTATGTATATATAAATATATATATATATACATATAATTGAGAAATGTAAATATTAATTTACATTAAAGTTTGAAAATATATATGAAAGTTATTTAAATTGGAAATATATTAATATACATATATATATATATACTACATATATATTTTGTAATATACAATATATATAATTTATATGTAATATATATTGTATTACATTATATATGAAATAATATATGTACAATATATAGTATATATTATATGTATAAAATATAATTTATAGTGTATAATATATAGTATATTATATACTAAAAAGGGAAAGGAAATAAACCAAAAGAGGAAAGAAACAAAACAGAAGGAAAATCGGGGAAGCAAACCCGTTCCTTCCCAGCCAGGGAGAGAGAGGAAGAGACGGCGCCGGCGAGGAGAGGAGAAGACGCCGGTGACCGGAAGAGGGAAAGAAGTGAACGGAAGGAAGAAACGGAGGAGAATCGAGAGGGAAACCGGCAGAAGCCGAGGAAGAAAAGGAAAAGAGGAACGGGCGACGCCGGCCAAATTGGTCACCACCACTGCAACCGAAGCTTCGTTGGAGGAAGAGGAAGACGTGGGAGGCCACTGGAGGGCAGGGAACGGCGGAGGAAGGTCAACAGAGGAGGAGAAGAAACCGAAGGTAATCCGAGTAGATCCGCCGCCATGCCATCGATCCAGGCCGAGCTGAGGCCACCTGCAAGTTCGTCTCAACGCCGGCTAGCTGCTGAGCCATCGAACCGCCGGAGAACCGACCACCGAAGAAGAACCGACGGTGAAGGGGGTGACCGGTCTGGCTGGAAAGGAAAGGAAAAAGAAAAAGGAAAAGAAAAAGAAAAGAAAAAGGAAAAAGAAAGAGAAAAGAAAAGAAAAGAGAAGAGAAAAAGGAGAAAAGGAAGACAAAGGAGAGAAAAAAAAGGAAATTTTCGGACTTCAGAAATTTCGAGAATTTCGGGAAATCTCGAAAAACTCAGGAATTACGGGAATCGGTAAGAAATCCCGAAAAATATTAAATTATTTAAATAATTTATTTATTTAAATAATTATGGAAAAAATTCTAAAATTTAGAATTTAAATTACAGAAAATTCCCTCGATGACGGAGCCGATGGAATCGGGCGAGGTGAACACGGGCGCGACCTTCGAGAAGCAGTCGCTGACCCGAAACAAGTAAGGGAGATATGTGTCGCCTGTAAGGATATTCGGCCATATGTTTTAAATTATGCATTTAAATTTTATAAATGCAATTGACATTGATTGGTTAAAATTTGTGGTGATTTATCGGTTTGAAATTGTGGGGAAATACCAGTTAAGAAATATAAACTGTATTTTCCGTGCAGAAGGCTAGCCAAATCGGCAGTCGTTATACTGCCGAAAAATTATCGAAAAATTACTAAAATTTACCGAAAATCACCGAAAACCATAATAAATGATTTGATTTTACGTGAAACGATTTTCAGGTAAAAAAATCGAGAAATCAAGTAAATTTCATAAAACATGAATATAGTGATATTTAATTTTAAAATATTCATGTTTTCAAGAATGGTGAAAAGGAAATCACCGAAAATTCACCCGGTAGGTGATATTTCACTTGAAATGAGATGAAAATGAAAAAGAGACTGAAGTGAATATTTTTGTAAATATTCTTAAATATTCACTTGATTTCATTTAAAATCTTTATGGTTTTAATTATGGAAATAATTAATTATATAAATTCCATAAAAGTTAAGAAATGATGAAAAACTATGATTTCGAAACTAGAGGTCTCTATACGTGTTTTAGAGGAAAACATGGTGCCAGAATTATTGAAAATTAGAAAATAAATAATTTATTTTTCCATAAATTACAAAAATAATTGAATTCCGATGATTTTAAAAAATCATGTTTTCGATGGATAACACGGAAAGGTGTGCATACATGTGTTACGGTGAAAAAGACACTGTCATGAGATTTGTTTTACAGTGTGACTATTTTATAACTGTTTTCACTGTATTAGAAATATGATTTATACCTTTATGAAATATTTTGAGAAATGTGATTTAAATTATAAATTTCATAAAGGTGATGATTTATACATGTGAGCCTTATGGATAATTATGATATGTTTTTTTTTTACACTACTGTATTTAAAATCCATAAAGGCTATGGTATGGTTTATACTGTTTTGAGACTTAGGCCCCGAGTTTCATGCATTACTATTCACGTAGTTGAGTGACCCACCTGGGGCGATGGCTCAGGTCGGTGGACCAGTGGGTGCACTCCAAGGCGTCACAATATAGACCATGGTCATGGATCTAGTTGTATCCCAGTGGAGATACGAATGAGAGTTTTGGCCTAAGGGCATACTCCGAGATAGCCGTGAGGGGCGATGGCTTACGGGTGCACCCCAAAAGCGGACGACTTGTGTTCCTGGGGGAACGATGAGAGCATGATTTACGTGTAAGGTGATGCCTAGTCTCACATACTGATTACTGTTTACTGAAAGGATTTATTGAATCCTGTTTACTATACTATACTAAAATACGGTACTGATTTCTGTTTACTGTTTTTTAAGACCCGAATTTTATTATACTATATACCATATTTGTACATGATTGATAGTGGAAATAAATTCTTTTAGTAAAATTAAAGAAAACATTGAATGTGAATTTTCACTTTTCATTTTAAGTTATGATTTATAGTATGGTGTATAAAAAGAATAGATGGGATTTAATTTTGATAAAAAGGTTAAGATAATATCTATGGTATGAAAGCATTAAATGAGAGTGTGAAAGGAATTAATGACTATAAGACAAACAAAGAAAAGAATGGGATGAAAACCAATAAACGTTGGCTGGAAGTGGCGTGGCGTGGAGAGGAAGAGAAAAAGGAGAAGAGAAAATTTAGTCAAAAAGGAAGAAACGGACTGCAACAGGAAGCCTCACCACCGTTCCTTTTGTCACCGATTTCTCTGGTTTTTAATTCATGAAAGACATGAAATGATGACAAAAAACAAGATAAGAACAGGTGGTAGGTTCTAAATGGATTTGAGGGGTTATATAAGAAGGAATTCATGGAAAAATAGACTTATGCAACATTCTTCTTCAAGAAAAACCCTCTGATGCTTCTCGTCCAGCATGTGTACTGCAAACTCAAAATCTTGGTTCTTCCATTCCTCACGTACATGAGCCATGAAAACTTCATTCTTAGTTAGCCAAACCTTTCCTCCATTGTTGAAGAGCTAAGGAACAAACAAAGTAAAGTTAAGTGAGGCAGAAAAACACTCTATTTCTCAAAGTGCAACTCAGTTAAGGTGAGTTCTATATTTTTATGGTTTTCTAGATGTTCAATGCTAAATTTCTATGTTTTATAACGTAATAAACATAGATATAGCCTGGTTTTAGTTAAATATTGTTGGAATATATAAAAAAACTAGATGGAAAATAATCAAGAATGAATAAGGAAACACAATGGGCGAACGGCGAACAGAATTACTTAACTGCTTGCCAAATAGGTGAGTACTCACCCAAAGGATGAGGCGAGCTCAATGAAATGCATAAGTCGGCGACATATGTGTTCGCCAACTCTTTGAATAATCAGAATGATAGTTCGGATGGGTGAGGACCAATGATCGCCAAACGACGAGAATGGCGACTATAATGATCGCCCATGAGGAATGTTTGTGATCACCAAAGAGGCGAGTAGGAAATAAAGCAGTCATCAAGTTTTAGTTCAATTCATGGGCGAGCCTACCTTTGAATAAAAAGCCACGAATGGTGAGTTGAATTGTCGGGCGAGCTGCCATGTTGGGCGAGCTCCCACGCGTAAGTTCATAAGTGAATGGCGAGCTTTGTTGGGCGAATGGCGAGCTGTAGAGTAATCACAGAATCTCGCCAAAGTGTTAGAAATATTAATAGTTTTAGAAAATATAAAAAAAATATTAATGGTATTAATATTTTATTTTGCCGTCGGGAAGTGAAAATTGATAAGGCGAGCGGGAAGCAAGGCTTCATCAGACGAGGTAAGGGAGATGTGTGTGAAGTGAATGCATGTCTTGTGGAGTTAAATTTTATGAAAACATTGCGAAAATGCTTTGGTTTATGACATGCATTTTGTTGATAATTGTTTTGATTTGGGCGAGCTACAAAGATAGCCAAAACCTATTTCGTTTTCTGAGTGAACTGGTTAAAGGCGGGCGAGCCAATGGAAGGCGACCCCTTTATGTTGCTTTGGGGAGGGCAACCCCTGTTTTAATAAAAGGCGGGCAAGCCAAGTTAGGCGAACCCTTTTATGTTCTTTTGGGCGAGCCAGGTTAACTTTGTTTTGAAAAGCTAAGGTGGCGGGCGAATACTAGTTCACCGCACTGATAACTTGACCATGGGCGAGCTGACCATGGCGAACAGGTTTCACTTTTCCAAATTTTCTAAACTAAAAATGAACTATTTTTAATATCTTTGAAAGTAGAAATATGAAGCCTTTTTGGGGGCGAGTTGACTATTGGCGAGTTAACCATGGGCGAACTAGCCATGGGCGAGCCAGCTTAACCGTGCCTTTCTCACATGGAAAATGGTGAGATTGCTAGCTGGTTTTACTATTTTATAAAACCTTTTGGAAATCAAATCATTTTGAGGAAATGATAATATGGGTGAAATACTTCCATAAAGGTTTTTCATGAGATATAAAAGTGATTTTTGAGACTTTGGGCCCTGAGTTCATGCATTATTATTCATGTAATTGCGTGACCCACCTGGTGCGGTGGCTCGGGTCGATGGACCAACGAGTGCACATCAGGGCGTCACAAGGCTGATAGACCTGCCAAGTCATCAGCGGTCTCGAGGTCACTTGGCAAGTGGACCCAAGGACCACCTATAGATTATGGCTATAGATCTAGCTAAGATAGCCGTGAGGAGCGATGGCCTACGGGTGCACCCCAAAAGCGGACGACCTGTGTTCCTGAGGGAACAATGAGAGCATGATTTATTTGTTGCCTAGTCTCAACTTATTGATTTCTGTTTACTAAAAGGATCTATTGAATCCTGTTTAATGTTAACTATATTCATTGTTTTCCTAATGGGTTTGATCGTTAGGACATTAAGTTGTTTCGGGGATATAGTTTTATCTTTATAAAGCAGCATACACCTTCCTTATTGAGCACGTTGTCGCTCACTCCTTATTTTTTACTCCACAGATTATTGATTTTGGACTAAGAGAATTACCTTTCAGAGATTTAATATCGAAGTTATGTTGTATTCTTTTATATATTCAGTAAAATGGTACAGTACTACTTTAAATAGAAGATAGAAGGGAATGTATATACATATTAAGGAAAAAAATTTAATAATTTCTATTTCCATATTAGTAACAAGGAATAAGAGTACTCATTCTTATTAAGTGTTAGGAGTTGTTAAGCATCACAAACAGCCCAACCGGTAAGTAAGTGTGATTTATAAGTGAATATTATGTTATACTGTGGATTTGGGATGTTACATGTTTACTGAGCAAAACCGTACCAAAACATTGTGCTTACAGAACTGTACTATATACTGAAATAGTAGCCACTGATTATTGTTTTACTGAACTGAAAGCTACCATTTACTGTTTGCTGAACTGAAAGCTACCGTATACTGTTTTCTGAACTGGTAGCTACTGTTTACTGTCTACTGATTGAACCGTATCGAATTACTATTTTACTGAATATATTGTTTTACTTAACTATACGATACGGTTACTGATTTGAAAAGAGAAATAAATGTTTATTCTAAAAGAATAACATAAGAATTATTTCTAAGAAAAGAAATAAGTGGTTTACTCCGTGGAAAAACGAAAATTATATCGTTTTGAAAACAACGGAATTAGTACTCTCTACAGTTGCTTCTAGGTTCAGAAACAAGTCAGGTATTTTAAAATACCTGCCTTACTCTATCTGGATCCCTAGCCGACTGTAGTATCCTTCCTACATGTGAGCCTAGAGCCAACTAGGAAGATTTAGAAGAAAGTGAAAAAGTATTTTCAGCATATAGATAGCTAAATATCAAGTGTGACATATAACTCTCTTTCTGAGCCGTGGTTTGCTCACTCCCCAATTTTAACATTTCAGGTTTTGATGATTATGAGATCAGTTGATTTTGGATCACGGCTGCACATAATGGACGATGTGATAGAGCGACTGATTTATATGAGGTACGATCATTTATTTTCTGTATTTAGACATGTCTACAGTACTACTTGTCTAATTAATTAAGATAGGGGATGTGTATAATATAAATAATGTTATGTAAAATTGTTTAACATTAAGTACAAGTAAAGTATCACAGACAGCCCAACCGGATAAGTTGTGTAAAATAAGGGAAAAATGTGGTAACAGGTCGTTACAGAAAAGGAACAGATGAAGTAGATTTGGAAAAAAAGAAAACAAGATCAATTGTAGCCCAAATATTTTAGTGCAGAGATTGATTTGGAGGTGATGCGAAAATTAGAGAAATGTGTGATTAGGATTGTCAAGTGTTACTATGAAGCAAACAAGCTTCAGGAGAACTTCAAGATACAAGGTCTATCTGATATTCATGTTAAAAAAAATATTTGGGAGGTAATTTTTTTTAGAATTAGATGAGTAATAGACAATGGAAGTAATATAAGAATCATGGACATGGTTAAAGTAGTTTGTAAATATTTAGGTGTGGTATGACTCACTAGACTATAAATTTATAAAAACATGGTTAACATGCTTTGGAGTAGCACTTCTTATCGTGAGTTACAACACTATCAACAACATTGTTAAGGGGGAATTTTGTCTGCATGGATGGTAAAACCCTTAACTTTAATGATTTCAGAAAGCGTGTTATGCTAATTATGAGTAATCAAATTAAAAAGATTGATGAAGTTATTAATATTGAGTGTGGAGGAAGACATTTCCAGTCAAAGCACTAGAAGTTGGGTCAGATGTTATATCATTGTTCCATTGTTGTTGTAACATATTCAAGGTTAGGAAGCAAGTGACAAAGGTATGCTCAGAAGTCAAGTCCAGTGGTTATAAGCTAATGGATGAGGACGATGACATGGGAGTGCTACTAACGTGTCTAAGTAAGAGTGCAAATTATGATAAAGGTGGTAATGATAGTTTGGCAAAGGATGTTATGATTGAACAGAAGGCTATTTTCTTCTATAAAGCAAGGGTCATATGGACATGGGATATGTGATTAATGTGGAAGAGAATTTTGGATTAATATATGGTAAGGAGAGTTTGGACTTTGACAGCTTGTCCAAGAAAAGGCAGTGATAATGGATATTAATACAATACCCAATGGAGGCAAAAAAAAAATATAGCTTTTGCTAGTAATATTAGGCCAAGTGATAGGAAAGGTGATAATTGTATTGAAAATTACTTTGTTTAGGCCTTAGAAAATGGGATAGAGAAAGAATAAGAGAACTCGAGGCCTATACCGAGCCTAGGACAAAAAGAGAAACTCCAGTCAAAAGATTTATGTTACGAAAGAAAACCAAGAAGAAATGAAGACTTCGGAGGATGTAGGGGAAGATATATTAAGTAAGATTTCATATAAAGGTAACAAAAAGAGTAGAAAAGAAAAGATGAATCAAATTAAGAAAAGGAGATCTTACAAATAAATCATTGTCAAATGTGGACTTTAAACAGGTGTATGATAAATGCCAAAGAGGCAAAAGCGATGTGGAACATGCGCAAACTTTTGCATTACAAAGAGGAGATGGATAACGGAAGACTGAAGGAACTAAAAACAAGAAATTGAAAGGTATGTTTTTTTTCTTAAGGTGAGTTTGGAAAATCAATATTTGTAAGTGTGATTTAGGCGTGGGTTTAGCTACTTGGGTTTGGTTAAAAATGAGAATTCTGTATTGGAATGTAAAGGGAAAAGGCAATATGATCAAGATTGGAATTTTGAAGAAATTGTTGCTGTCCTTTTGAATACAAATGTTGTTAATACAAGAAAAAAAGATATAGAAGCTGAGGGAATCCCAAGTATTGAATATTTGGGGAAGTCGATATTTTGATTGTATGTTTTCAGGTTCATTAAAGCATTATGGTGGTTTACTATTAGTATGTGATAAAAATTGCTTCCAATTGGGAAGAAGTGCGATTGGACAAAGGTATCTAATGGTTAAATGAAAATGGAGACAGGTTGATTTAAAAGCATGATATGCCATGTCTATGTCCCATGTGAGGCTGAGGCAAAGAAAGCCTTGTGGGAGGAAATTCTGGATTTAAAAAATAAAGGGATTTGGTGTATGGCTGGTGACTTTAACACGGTGAGAACAAAGTCGATAAAAAAGAAAAGAGTGCTTACATGAGGAGGCTGGAATTGATGGTTTTAATAGCTTCATTATGATAGGAGAACTTTTGGATCTTGCACTAATTGTGAAGAAATTTACTTGGTTCAGTAATGAGAATAAGAAAAGTAGATAGAATGGATTCATAATATGATAGAATAAATGAATAGGTTTACATAATTGTGTCAAAAAGGCCTTAAACGATCTGTTTTAGGTCATTGTCCAAATTGCCCAGGATGTTTTGTTTCTCAATGAGCTATTCTCGAAGGAAAAACTGAAGGAGACAATTTGGAACTGTGAGACCTCTGAAGCACTGGCCTAAACGGGTTCAATTTTAATTTCTTGAGGAAAACATGGGGGTTTTTGAAGGATGAATTGATGGAATTCTTGCTGAAATTTCATAGAATAAGAAAGTTGGATAAAGGGATGAACAATGCCTTTATCATGCTCATTCTTGAAATTGATAACCCTTCAAGATTGAGTGAGTACACACCTATAAACTTGATTAAATTACTATATAAGATATTGGCAAAAATATTACAGGAAGTAACTAGGAATCGTGTAAGTGACACCATCTACTTTTATTGTTGGAAGAAAGCTTCATGTGATATTCTTGGCTAGTAAGGTAATTAATTCATTAAAGAAGGAGAAAGGTAAGGTGCAAGGCATTTACGAATTATGTTTATGATTGCGTAAAGTGGGATTTTTGAACTATGTTATGAACATTATAGAATTTGGTAGCTGATGGAGAAGGTGGATAATGTAATGCATCTTTAGTGCGCGAATGTCAGTTCATGTTAATGGCTCACAAATGGTAGACTTTAACATGGAAAAAGTGTTGAGGCAAGGGGATCCATTACCCCTTTTCCTTTTTATCTTGATTATTGAAGTTCTCCACAGTAGGCTAGTAAAAACATAGGGTCTCAATATCATAGAAGAGATTTTATGACTCTTCTTAGATATTGTCATTTCACATGTCCAATTCGTCGATGATATATTCTCTTTTAGGAAGTTGAGGATGAGCGGATTCGTAATATGAAGATTATTCATTTTTGTTTTAAACTAGATTTTGGAATAAAAATCACTTTTGAAAATACTGTATTTATGTATTTGGCGTTAAAACAAAGGTTGTATATAACCTTACGAGTATTTGTGGATGCAAAACATGTTAATTACCTTTTACATACTTTGGTTTACCCATTGGGTTAAATTCTAAGAGATTGGCAATATGGAACCCTCTTATCAAGCGAATACAGGACATGTTTGCATTATAGAATAAAAGGTACTTGTATTTTTCTAGTAGGATAACTCTAAATAATTCGATTTTGTCTAATTTGCAATTTTTTTTATATGTCAATTTTTAAAGCTCTAAAAGGCATAATTAAGAACATTGATCAGATTAAAAGATATCTCTTATAGGGTGGGTGTGAAAACCAGAAAAAGGTTGCTAAAGTCAAATGTAAAGTTGTGTGTAAGCCATAAACAAGGATGGGAAACTATGATTTTAGGAACAAAAACACTGCTTTATTGGCAAAATGGTGGTGGAGGTATGCTATTAAGGGTAATTCATTATGGGGAAAAGTTGTGGCTACCAAGTTTGGCTTATATTTGAAAAGGTGGGTATCTAATGTTAGGAATAAAAGGAAAATGTTTATGATTTGGAGGGATGTGACAAGTTTGGTAAATGATGAATCATTCAATAGGTTTATAGGACTTGAAAATTGTAGATGGTGTGTAGGAAACTGAAAGAATGTCCTATTTTGGTTTGACAAACGGTGTGGGGAAAAAACCATTCAAAGAGGTTTTTCACAAAATCTTCTGTCTTGCTGTGGATAGACACGCCAAGGTTGTTGACTATTCGTCGGGAATTCACTTTTCTCGTAATCTCTAAAGTAGTTTCTTTAAAAGATCCATGTTTTGAAGAAATCGCTCTGGCTGAAGAATATATGCTCCTTACTTGATGTCTTCTCCTAAGATAAGGATGTTTTCTATGGTTAGTAATCCTTGGAAGAATCCTTACAAAATGCCTTTTATGACAATGAGGAATTCCTATTACTCCAAATTAATGTCGTTGTCCTTGGTGTTCGTTGGAAGATGAATATGTGAACCATTTATTATACTCATGTCAGGGTATCTAGGCAATTCTGGAGTCGTTTTCTGGTTTGGTGAAATGTCAAGTGGTGTCATCAGTTGTCTGCGTAGTGGTTTTATCTACAATACTTGGAGTACCCTTTTATTGGTAGTTTAAGATGTCAGTGGATTACTTCACCTGCAACTATAAGTTGGTTTGTTTGGCTAATGAAGAATGAGGTAATATTCGAGAATAAGAAATTGAAGCTTTGAAAGATAAGGTCATTGTCTCTGACTCTCCATGGTGGACTAATCCAGTTGCTTGCGTGCACTCTATGGCTAAAGATTATGTCTTCCTATCACCTTTTGGGTACTCTTCTGGTTGTGTTTTTGAAATTCAATGTTGATGGCTAAGCTTTGCGTAAGCTTGGCAAGGCCTGTTTTAGCGGGGTATTGAGAAATTTAAATGATATAATAATTGCTCTATTCTGTGCTCTTCTTGGGATTGATTCAAATATTGTTGAATTATTAGTGATAAAAATAACATTAGAAGTCTTTAATTTTGGGAGGCCTAACGGGGTTGGATTGATTATAGTGTCAAATTTTCTAATTAGGCTAAAAAAGCTAGACCGTGAAACACTAGGGGGGCGTTTGGTTCGAGAAATTTAATATTACCGGGAATATTAAATTACCGAAATATTATTTTACTTGACGGATTACTGGGAATATTAGATTCCTGTGTTTGGTTGTATTTGTGGGAATATAAGATTTCTGTGTTTAGTTAAAGGAAAGTAAGAGGGTAAAATTATTTATTTTACTATAATACCCTCCATATTATTAGTTGATGTAAAGTGAATAACACTTGAAATAAATTATTTAAATTAATTACTTATTTATTTATTTATTTAATATACTTATTTATTTATTTATTTATTTATTTTGCCCCTTTTTTGTAAGGTTTTTGTTATGTAAATTATTTTGATATAACAAACTATTACTATATTAAATTGATTTTGATTAATCAAAAATCATAGGATCCATCTTATTATTGGTCCATTTGATTTTAAATTTATTTTTCTCTTCATCAAAATAAGAAAAAAACATGGTTGTAATATTAGATAGGTTTTAAGGGTAAAATGGAAACAAAATATAATTATTGGAGGGTAAAATTGGTAAAAAAGTTAGATTCCCCCCGGAAAAAAAAATACCTCAGGGAGAGGAGGTAATTTTTTTTCCCAATTTTGGCACTATTTGGCACTGTTTGGGCACTGTTGGTAAAAAAAATTACTCCCCGGAATCCGATTTCCCCAACCAAACGCGGGAATCATTTGACGGAAAAAAAAATTCCCCCAGATAAAAAAAAATTACTGAAACCAAACAGACCCTAGAATATCTTTATGGATATAGATCACTTTGATATCATTTATGTTAAATGTTATTAGGCTTTCTCACTCCACAAGCTACCTCAAGAGGTGAAGCTTTTCCTCGTACTTATAAATACATACTAGCATTTTCCACAACCGATGTAGGAACCCTAATATCTCCTCCTTCACGCATCGACCTAGAGGGAGCCCTTTTTCTGTTTGGAACAGAAGAAGAGATGTTGGCAACTTAGACTTTGATATCATTGTTTTGTGCTATTGAGCATTCTCACCCCAAAAGCTAATTCAAAAGATGAGACTTTTTTTCATACTTATAAACACACGCTCAATCCCTTTCACAACCACTATGGGAATTGCAATAATTTATTATGTCAGTTGGCATAAGATTTACAAGGAGACCAATGGAATAGCTAATGCTTTAACTAAAGCAACGTTGAGAGGAATGAAATGTTCATGGCCTAGTAGTAATTTGTTGCTTATTTGCAGATGTTATGGTAAAATTAGAATACGAAGCTGTTGATTTATTCTTGCTGTAATATTGATCAATATCACCGGTAATAAATTCATGGTTTACAAAAAAAAAGTGATTTTAGGAAATTTATCGTGTAAAAACTTAGGTCATTTGGCATTGGTTTTATTTTGTCTTCTATTTTGTTTTTAGCTTTTTTTGTTCTTTTTAAAACATCAATACAAAACATGTTTTGTAGCGATTTTCAGTTTTCAAAAAAAAAAATGAAAGCAAAAACAAAAATTTTCAAAAGTGTTAAAAGTAAGAACTTTTTGTTTACATCTTTTGGAAACCATGTTTTTAATTCTAGTACTATGCATAAGTAAGTGAAAAATGTCTATATATTAGTATAAAATTACATAATAATAAAACAATTAAAATTTTATTTTGTGATTGAATTATTATATCTAAAAATATTTAATTATTTATATGCAATATATAAAAACATATTTTATATTTTCTAAATTTTGAAAACAAAATAAAACAACAACAACAACAACAAAATTTTCATAAATAGGAAATGATCCCAAGTAACCCCTTAATAATTTATGTTAATATTCAAAATTATTATTTTTTAGGGTAAATGATTAAATTTATAACTGTTTTCGGTTCATAAACTTACAAAATAATTTTTGAATGAGTGCAATTCGACAACAATATTTTTTTTATTTTATTTGAAAAATGGTTAAAGGAAAAAGTGTTCACAAGTTAGGTTACAACCTTACACGCCAGGCCCACATGCCTCTCTGCTTTGCTTGGGTCTTTTTATGATGTTTTAGGGTGGGGTCGATCCAAAAATGTTTCATATTAACAAATAGCCTGAGTTTCAGTAGTGTCGATCAAGGTTGAGTTGATTTGGGCTACTTGTAAACACCTCTAATTAAAAGTTATTATTATTATTATTATTATTATTATTATTATTTTGCTATACGAGAAATATTTGATAATTAGAGATAAGAATGGGGTAATTTGGATTTGAATCCGAACTTTACAAAGCCACAAGTTTTTTTAACCATTCGATTAAAAAGTTGTTAGTAATTAAAAATTAAAATTGATCAGGAAAAACAATTAGTGAGGAAATAAAAAGAGTTTTCAATAAACTAATTTAATTTTTGGTATTTTTTAATCAAATTAGAGAAATTGATGATAAAATTACAGCTTCTCAAAAAATGAGTAATAAGTTTAATCTACCACCACAAATAGAGTGATAAATTTGGATCTTATTGTCCCAATAATTAATTTAAAAAACCTTTCTTAATTTGTCTTGAGAGGAAAATGGATTCAGTATTCTCTTGAATAAAAACCGATGGACTCGTTGAGCATCTCCTTTCATATTGTTTTTAATGATAATATCCATCACATATTGCAAAAAGTTTATATGTATATTATTTGGTTGTATGAAGGTCAAAAAACGACTAGTTAAGAATTATTTAATTAATGTCATTTTTGTATGGTGTAGATATATAGCTCTATGAAAAAGATAATTTTTAGTGAAAAAAGACTTTTCTTTTCCTTTCTTAGACAGTATAAAAATGACTTTAGTATGACAATACTCAACCATTAATATACTTTTTGTGGTAAGCCCTCTAGAAAACAATTAATAAATAAATAAGATTAAAAAAATGAATTTCTACCTGAGACCTTTTTGAAGAATTTCGATCTCTCGTTTCAGCATGTTAATCTCCATTTGTGCGTCCTGCTTGCATCATAAAATTTTCATAAATAAAAGATAAAAAGGAAAATTTTTCTATAGTTTTACATAATAGCATGTGGATAATTAACCCTATATTTCTCGTAATTAACGAAGGCAAATAAATGAAGTGAAAAGACAAAAAGGAAAAACAATTAAAATAAAATTTCTGTATAGAGCTCGAGAAGTGATTTTTATATCCACTTTCAACAAGAATATTTTGATATCTCATGATGAGGACGCGAGACATAAAGAACATTTTTCCGGCTCCACATAAAATTTCTTAACTGAAAAAAAAAAACACTAAACATGACTTTTAGTGGTTTTTAGATAGAGAATTTGAATTTAACACTTTGAATAAAAATAATGCATCAATCACTAAGTTAAATGTTTGCGGTTTTAATTTCCCATAATTATATATCTTGAAAAAAGAAAAAAGCAAGGGATAGTCACTTTTGAAAGAAACAATAAGGTTTGGTTTAATGTTAGGGTTTGTTTTGAATCTCATATCGAAAGTGTTAAAAAAGTTATAAAAGTTTTTGCTTATAAATGATATATTAAGCTTGATTTGTAAAGTTTCTTAAAGAGTTAAAAATATCAATAGAATAGATAGTTGGACTATTATGAAGGGTGTAGTTAGGTTTTGAGTTTGTAAGGAGTTTACAATTTTTTCTTTTCTAAAAATTGTATAGTTGTACTTGTGAGGATTTTATAATTTTTTTTTCTATAAATTGTACAGCTGTAATTTTTTATTTATTATTATAAGCCAATTTTGGAACTAGTGTTTTAAAGCATCATGTTCTAAAAGTTTCTAGGGAAGAATTCAGCCTATCCTCCTAAGGAAGTGGACTAGGTACAAGCTGTTAAACCTATATACTTGTATTATACCTAAATAAACAATGGATTTATATATAATGTACTAACAGTGTATAATCTCTATATACTGTCAATGCATAGATGGATGGAGAGATTGATGGTGATGTGACCCCTTAATAATATATACATGAATTATCATTTGAAGAGAATGAAAAATAAAATAATAATCTTTTGTGTCTTATAGTTTTTTTTCTATTTTTTTGCGTGTGTGTTTTTTTGAATATTAAGATAGTAAATTTTGATATTTTTATTTAGCGGATTTATTATGTTTTTGTGCATACAAGCATTTTGTTGAAGTAAATTATGTGTCTTTTATTTTATTTTTATTTATCTTATATGTTATTTAAATTAATAAATAAAAAACTTTTAAAATAATAAAAAATGAAAATTTTATTAATAGACCATGCTTGGCACAACACGACAAGAAAAATAGTGCCTTGCTTGGCTCAGCACGATCTATCAGTATTATAAGCCATGTGTTGTGCTAGGTCATATTATTAATTTTCATGGGTCGTACCAGCACAACTCTTTAAAAAATAGTGTCGTACTAGCATGTAGACTAATATTTAAATGTATTGTGCCAACCCAGCACGGCTAATTTGACACCTCTATCTCAAACTAAATGTTGGTTTTTTTGCACAAAAATTTAGAAAACATTTTGATTTAGTGTTTTTAATTAATTTTTATAATATTGATAAAAAATATTAAAAATTTTTTAAAAAATTAAGTTTTTAAACACCACTAAAATAATGCCCCTTCATATTATTTTAGAGTTATGTAATTAGTATCACAAATCCATTCTCATCAAATCATATATCATTAACTCAATTAACTCACATTAATTATTATGATCAAAATCAACAATTGATTTATTGTAAAAAAAAAAGTAAAAATTAAATATTATCTGGAAATAATACAAAAAGTGACGACAAACAAACAATTTTGAGGGCTCTAGGACTTCGAGATCACATGTTCGAGTTTCACAAGTATAAGATTGAATTTAGTTTGTTAATATTATTTGTTTAATTGGTTATTATTATTTGTATTTAACAAGTTTATCATGTTATCGGTTCATGGAATATAATATGCTGATTGTGATTGTAACTTTGAATGAGAATATAGTGCTAAAAAAAACAATTTTGATAAAAAATTTATTTTCAATCTAAGGGTCTGAAACTAACTTTTAAAGTTACTTTTCAATTAAAATCAAAATTTTCCAAGTGACCATAAAAATAAAATCAAAGAGATAAAAAATTAGGTAAAGGAATTTATCCAAAAAATTCATAAAATAGAAAGTCTTTGACTAAATTTAGGATAAAAATGATTTATTTAATATTTGAAAGTGTATAATAATAATTATATGTCTTTTAAAAGTGATTAAGTGACGACAAACAAACAATTTTGAGGGCCCTAAGACTTTAAGATCTTATGTTTGAGTCTCACCAAGTATGAGATTGAGTTTAGTTTGTTAATATTATTTGTTTAATTTGTTATTATTATTTATATTTAACAAGTTTATCATGTTACCATTTCATGGAATGTAATATACTGATTATGATTGTAACTTTAAATGAGAATGTGGTACTAAAAAAAACAATATTGATAAAAAAATTATTTTCAATCTGAAGGATTTGACACTAACTTTTAAAGTTACTTTTCAATTAAAATCAAAATTTTCCAAGTTACCATAACCAAAAAAAAAATGAAAGAGATAAAAAATTTGCTAAAAGAATTTATCCAAAAAATTGATAAAATAGAAAGTCTTTGATTAAATTTGGGATAAAAATGATTTATTTAATATTTGAAAGTGTATAATAATAATTATGTCTTTTAAAAGTGATTAAGTACTAGACTACATACCGAATCATAATAATACATATTTTTTATTGATGTGTTGAATCAGAAGAATCTGATTCCAAAGCCACTTTGCAGATACCAAATGTAGTGATAATATTCGTATAGTAGTTTAAGCAATAGAAACAGCAAAGCAGAATGAGTGTATGTAACGTGAACGTATCACACTTACCATGGGTTCCGCTTTGGCTTCATCAGGCTGAGTTCCTCCAGTGTACTTGTTATACCTCTCAATAACCTCTTGCATGCTCCTTGCCAAATACAAAACAAACATTGTTTGAGCTCCCAAGCATATGAATAAACTTTCACATATTGGATGTTAATCATAAGCTATATTTATACTGAGAATGTAAATGTAAATTAACACAGAGAGATGTAGAGAGTAGAGACCCATTGGTGGCAAGCTCATAAAGCTTTCCATGGGAGGAGAAAATAAGTACTGCAATTTCAGCATCGCAAAGCACAGAAAGCTCCTTAGCCTTCTTAAGGAGGCCAGCTCGGCGCTTGCAGAAGGTAACCTGCCTGTGCACCGGGTTTTCAATGCGCTTCATCTGAACTCTACCACGGGCCATCTGATTGATATATGAATCTTTTTCTTTCTGTTTGTTTTTTTTCCCCAAAGAGTGTGTGTTGTGCTAGATCTCCTATGCACACAACCTCCCACTAGTTTGAACTAGCTTCGAGGCTGTTGCAATGTTTCTTTTCTTCCCAAGAACTTGACTAACAGTTGCTTCTCTTGTGTCAGAGCTTCAGCCCGTTATATTATCCCTCTGATTCTCCTCAATCACTTGGCCAAAATAAAAATAATTAGTCTACCGACAGCCTTCCTTTCCACACTTTCACTATTCTTTTCTTTATTATTTAATATCTCTCATAGCACTTAGCTTTTTGTTTAGTCTTCCACCACTTTCATTCTTGTAGTGATCGAATCGCCCTGTGCTGCAAGCTGACAAAAAGAACTACAGTGATTTTTCCCCCAAACTTTTAAAATCTTCTTCATTTTTTTGTCTATGTAACTTTAAAGATGAATTTAAATCATGTTATAGATTAATCTTTTAAAGTTAGTTTTTATGTATCGCTTCAATACATACCATATATATTTTGTAATCTACTCTTAGATTTTATATATACATACATATATATATATATATATATAATAGGTAGCAATATCTTTCCTCGCATTTTTTATCTCTCGTAGAGTTGCAAATGGACAGGTTGGATCAGGTTTAGATTGGATTATTTTTGTTTAGATCATTTTAGATTAAAGAAAAATCGAATTATTTCAAATTCAGATTATTTCAGATTTGAGTAAAGTTGGAGTCAAGGAAAAATTTAGTCATTTTGAATTCAAATCATTTCAAATTCAGATCAGGTCGAGTTTCAATCAATTTCAATTAAGGTCAATTTTTGTTTGAATTAGGTTAGATTTGGGTCCATTTGAATTCGAATCATTTTAGATTTGGATTAAATTGGGTTTAAATTGTTGACTTTTTTAGTCAAATTGAATCGATTGGATTTGAGTTCGGGTCGATCAAATGAATTTTTCAAATTAGGTTAATTTTTACCCTCTTTAGTGTGATTTGTCTTGTATGAAAATAAATTAAAATCATATTTCTAATAATCACATGGCTGATAATGAATTAGATTCTTTTTCTTGCTTCACCTATAATGCTAAATACCATAATAATAGACTATTATAAATTTCTTTAATTCCTCTTACCTTGTTCATAGAATAATTTGAGGCACTAACCGTAATTAATGTGGCTTCTCAGCTTAGTGATAGGTTGGTCGTTACAATAATTCTAGGTTAATGCTTCCAAAATTTTGTTTATGGTTGGATGCATATGAATACATCATAAAAGTGAACATTTAAGTTTGACTATGTCCAAAAAGAATAACCTTCATATTATCAAGAAAAATTATGTTAACTATAAAATAATATAATACAATAGTTTAATTGGAATATTTTCAAAATAGTGAAAGAATGATTGATTAAACATCATGTTTAATCAATGCAATAAAAAAATTAGAACAAAGTTTGAGATACATTTCAATGAATAGTTTCTTCCTCAAGAGTTACATACTATTTGAAATGATGTTCTTTCACGTATGAAATTATGTTTTTCAAACATAACCATAGATTTTCAAAAGTTATAATTTTGTTAAAAAAGATAAGTTTGTTAGAACAAACAATACTTTTGAAAGATCACACCATTTAGTTGTAAGGTCACAACTCTTGGAAAGGATATCTGAAAATAAAGATATCAAAGTTCATTCTATATACACTTTGAAAACACTTGAAATATTAGTTATTATGATAATGTCTCCCTTCCCTCTTATTCTCAAGCTTCATTCTATATACACTTGAAATCTGTTTTCAATTGATTTTTATCCGATAATTTTTAATCTTTTTTTAGATTTTTTAAAAGCTATTTTTTTTTTTTAAAGAAAAGAAGATTAATGAGATAAATTTTGGTTTTAGGCTCAATCTCAACCTAGAGTCCAATTAGACTTGTCCAAACTAGACTTGCTCAAGAGTAAGGCTATCCACCCAAGTTTGAAAGCCTACTCGATATTTAGTTGGATTTTAACAAAAATATCTGATGCAATTATCAGGCTTGTATAAAATTTTTAGGCCCGTTCAAAAATCGAGTTGAGTCCTAGCTTGACCTTTTAAAGCCTTAAGCCATATAAATATTTATAATTTTTTTTTAATATATTTACTAAGTATAATATAATTATATGTATATAAAACATTATTGATTAATAAACATGATTATATATTTTTATATGGAAATTTACATACAAAATTTGACAAATTAAATTAAATTCTAGGAATAAAAGAGTAAAAAACAAATAAATGAACATTAAAATATAAAAAAATAAATTTGCAGCTCGAGCTTGCATTATAAAATTGAAAACAGGTCTGAACTAAAAGTCAAGCTCAAATTTGCAGCCAGGCCGGGCTTAGGCATACACATAAGCCACTATTATATGCTTTAGGCCTGGCTCGACCCATGATTAGGTTTAGTCCAAACCCATATTATCTGTCCACAAATGCTTTAGGGCTTAAATAAAATCTATATCCTAAACAAGAACAATGGAGTTTAATAAACTCAAGATCAGACTATTCTAAAAAATAATCATTAAACAAAAAAAATATGGTCTACAATAATAAAAAGAAAATGATAAATGAAAAAAAAAGGACATATTGGTAGTTTGGGGAGGTGTCGATGGCTAGGAGAGGTGCCGACAACTAGGTTAGGTGCCGGAGGTAGACCTGAGAATTCGTGTATAAAATTTGTGTCTGTCATGTAAAATTTTGTTCATGTCATGCAAAACACGAAAATTTCATGTCAAAATTTGTATCGATGCCCCAAACATAAAAATTATATTTTAGCTTTTTCTATATTTATATACAATTTTTATCAACTTTAGCTATGTCACATTCGTATCTTTTTTTTGTGTCGTTTTTGTGTTGTGTCACTGTATTGTGTCTAAGATTGCTAGGTTTAGCCAAAGGTAGTCGACAAGCTTGTGGTGGCTTACATGAGAGAGAGTGAAAATGAGGCACCAATGGTAGGGCAAGGCTAATGAAGGTCAGAGGCTAGATAGGGGAGCATGGACCAATGGTCGAGGGGCTGAAGGTGGCTAGGCAGAAAGAGAAGAGAGGGAAGAAAGGATGAGGGGGAGAGAAAAGAAAAAGAAAAAAGAGAAGTGAAATAAAGAAAAGACTAGCTGAGGGTTTAATGGGTCTGATATTTATCAATGGGAATTCATGACGAATTTCTGTCGCTAAAATATAATTTTTTTCTTTTTTATTTTTTTAATTTAGTGATGAGTTTTTTGTCGTTGATAAAGAAAATCAAATTCCGCAATGAAAAAATCGTCTCCAAATCCTTTTTATTGTTAGCTTAAACCTCATTAAAGAATTGAAAAAAATAAAATGAGGGTTTTTTTATCCACTGATAAAAACAATGGAATTCAGCAAAGAAAAATTCATCACTGAATCTTGTGACAAATATCTCTTGTGGCTAAAACCCATTAAATAATTCAAAAAAAAAACCTAAGCTTCTTCTTTTATCTTTTTTTGGGGAATTGAGGATAAATTTTTGTCATTGAAACCCATTACATAATTCAAAAAAAAAAACCTAAGTGGTTTTTTTTTTTTTTGCCTTTTTAAGGGGAATTAGTGATAGAAAATTTGTCGCCAATTTCGTCATTAATTCTGATGACAAATCTTCCATCATTAAACCACATTTAATAATTGGGAAAAAAAGGGTTTTTTATTTTCTTTTTAAGGGGAATCAACAAAGGATATTTTTGTCAATTCCAGTGATGTATTTTAGCGACAAATTTTTCATTTCTAGTTTTGTCACCTCATTTCTTGCTGCAGTGTGAAACTGTTGACTACGAATCTTTTTCTATTGCAAATTTCATCACTAAACTTAAAGGAAAAAATTCTAATTTTCCATTGTAAATCTGTTGCAAGTAAATGTTATTTGTAGCAAAAAAATTTTGTCACTGAAAATTTGATATTATTGCTATGTTTTCTTCTAGTGACATTTCAAGAATACATCAAAATAGAGATGTAGTTTTTTATGTTGGCTGGGTCGGATCATCAGTCACCATTTGAAGATCAACTACTAGGTATTGTACCTATGTGTAAGAGAAATCTAGTTACATGGTGAAGTAAGAAACAATCAATTATGGCTAAAAGTAGTACAAAAGTTGAGTTTAGAGCTATGTCACATCGCATTTGTGAGGGAATTTGGCTAAAATGGTTGCTTAAGGGTTGAATATCAACGGAGAAGTCCATGAAGCTGGTTTTTCTTTTATTTATAACAAAGTTGAAAGTTGCCATGAGCATTGCAAAGAATCCTCTTCTTCATAATAAGATAGAGCACGTGGAGATTGACCGACACTTTAATAAAGACAAATAGAGGAAGGAATTGTTAGACTAGTGTACACACTTACAAACTACAGACATTCTTACAGAAAGACTCTTCTTCATAACAATTTCAAATATTTGAAGTCCAAGTTGGGCATGATCAACATTCACAATCCAACTTGAAGGGAAGTGTAGAAATCTGGTTCATATCTCTAGTATTAACCGTCACTGTTATCAATTTTAGTTAAGTTTTTTTCCCCTTAGAGTAAGGAGTGATTTAGGTAATCACTTAATCTCTTATTGTTAAAATTTGTTTTTTATTGTAGTGTAGAATAATTCTCTCTTAATGCAAGATGTAATTCCCTAAATCAACTGGTCCTATATAATTCCCTGTACATAAGTAATTTTTATCAAGGAATACAAAAATTATTCTTTCATAGAAACTTTAAGGAAAAAATAAAAAGAAAGTATTTTTTTTCTTCCACTTTTCATTTCTTTCTCTTTCTCTCTTACTAAGCATCAGATGCAGAGCCCTTAAGGGGCTACTCAGGCCTCAAGCCCCCGTTGACCCAAAAATATTCTAAAATTATGTACATCTTATATAAATAAATTTTTTTGTGTCATGCTAAACTACATTCAAAAGATTTCTTTTCGGTGGAATTTTTGGCACTTAAAGGTTAACTTTAAAACTATATTATAGATATGTGCTTTAGCATTGAGTTTTTAAAATTAAAAGAAAATGATTTTTCTATAAAATGGTTGAGACTCAAAAAAAAATGTATCCATTAATTTATTTGATGTTGACAATAGCATTGATTCTATCCATTGTCACTATTACAATATACACAAATATTTTCAAAATTGTAAATCTTGAAAACTTATTTGCGTGCATTGAAAAAGATAAGTTCAAAAGCATTAATAACAAAAATATTGTAAATGTTTTTAAAATAAAAAATCATATCAATGACAATTGTAAATTTTTTAACAATTATGAGGATATGAAAGTTTTAAAATTTATTATTATTTAATGTATTTGAATAAGTTACGAACAAATTATTGGAACAAGTTGAAGTAGACTTCTTCTTTAAGTATTTGAATATGGTTCAAATCCTGAGATCGTTACTGTTGGAAGAGCTTTACCATTTATTACTTCTAACTTGAACAAGATCAATCTCATATCGTAAAACGGATGAAAATACTTATTATTACACTCCAAAAAAAAAGTATTTGAATAAATTCCCACTAAATATAATTTTTGGCTCCATCACCACTGGACACAATTATATTTTAGTTGTTTTGGACTATCATCTTGAGAACACACATTGGATATTGGTTATAGACTAAGGCTCTGTTTGGATGTTACCGTCCAGTGGGAGCAAAAAAGATAAAAAAAATTGCATAAGATAAAAAAAAATCATGTAAAATTATATTTTTACCCCTTCTTTTAAATATTTTATTATAAAACTTATATTCACGGTAGTCATTTTTTTTTTCAATCTCATCAGAGCCAATCGTACCGCTCATTCAAACTAACCCTAAGAGATATCGATTTTGCCATCCTATAATAAGTTCCATTCCTTTCATTTTAAGATTCAAACGTAAGATATTTTTAGTTGAAAGTTCCAATTTCATTGGTTGTATTACATAATTTGGAGACTTTACTTCCAACTAAGAAAACAAAAAAGAAAAAGACAAACTATTGGAACTAATGAGAAGACCCTATTAAGAGGGCAATAGATTCAAGTTAAAAGCTCTCCTGCTAATTCATTATTCGTTTACTACATAAAAAGTAAGAATGCCATACACGATTTTGTCGTATAGGAAAGTTGAGTCGGCAGGCAAATAGGTTTTCCCTGTGCAACCCAAGTCCCTCGCCAGTCACCAGCCAATGAGCCATCACATGACAGATTCCATGGCTTTTTGCCCATCACCTCACCACTCATCAGGCGTTTAAAGCCAGCATTGGCTGCTTTTTGCGCAGAATATTATTTATAAACTGAAATCACTATCCAATCCTATTTGTTAATTTTAAAGCCAAGAATAAAGAACCTTGTCAAATCACTTGCATTCAATAAAAACGTAGCTTTTAACATCTCCAGTTCACACGTTGCCGAGGATTGGCTTAATCATCTGACACATGTATATTCTCTCTAAGCTGCCACGTGGATGTGTTGCTTTCTCATTGTGATATAAAGTTGAGATTCCAATTCCATTGCAACTTTTTCAAGTCCAGGGAAAAAAAAAAGAATATGAATGAATGCTAATTAACTGATTAAACTTTAACCGATGTTTCTGTGTTTTCAGAGTTGTAATTGTTTATATGGTGTATTGGAGAACCTTTTTTAATAAAGTAAATTATATCTATCTTTTTAATTTTTGATCATAATTCAATTTTAATCCATTAATTTCAAATATAGACATTTCGTCTCAAACTTTTTTATGTTACAAGACAACTAAATCTTTCTGTTAATCAACCGTTATGTCAACTGTTAAAGGCTTAATTTTATGACTGTTTTACTCTTGAGACTACTTGAAAAACTTTAAATACTATCACAACCAGAAGTAAAGTCGGATTAACTAAGCGGTACTACTAAAAATGTATTATTTTTTACTTTTTATTTATTTTTTGTTTATTTATTTGTTTATTGTTTATTGTTTATTATTTTTGTATTTTATATTATGCACTAAATTTGTGGATTTATTTGCTTATTATTTATTATTTATTATTTATTAATTTATTATTTATTCTTTTTGTATTTTATGTTCTGCACTAAATTTGTAAATTTAGTTGTTTATTATTTATTATTTGCTTATTATTTATTGTTTATTATTTAGTATAGACCTCATAACTAATCATTGGCACATTTTATTATCCATGAGTTTAGGGTAAAATTCAAAGATTATTATCATGCCTTCTTCAAGCAATAATCATGCAGCAGAATATGATATTCAATTTCAAAACAAATATATTTCTGCAAAGTTAATTTTTACCTTTTCCAATCAACCCAAAGCTCCTTTCAGTTGTTACTTTTACTACTAGCTTTTTGCTAATTGTTTTTGCTTCATAAAAATCCAAATTTTAAAATAATTGTTCCATAACAAAAAAAATATTTGTTCTTAAAAAATACTATTTTTTAAGAACAATAAAATTCTATTTTTTTAAGAACAAAATATTTTTTTATTATAGAACAATTATTTTAAAATCTGGATTTTTATAAAGTAAAAACAATTAGGATAAAGCAAGTAGTAAAAGTAATAATTGAAAGGATCTTTGAGTCGATTGGAAAAAGTAAAAATTGAAACTTTGCATAACATATTTATTTTGAAATTTAATATCGTATACTGGTGCATAACTATTGCTTGAAAAAAGCATGATAATAATCTTTGAATTTTACCCTAAACTCCTGGATAATAAATTATAACAGTGGTTAGTTATGGGGTTTATACTAGGAATGTAAACGGATAGGGTACCCGCTAATTTTGGAATACCCAAACCCGAACCCGATTAAAATATATAAAAATCGAACCCGATTAACTACCCGATTATTTTGATTTGTGTTACCCGAACCCTGATCCTATAAAACCTTGACCGTTTAACTACCCGAACCTATTAAATACCCATTTATTAAGTCAAAGTTTGACTTTCAAATTTAAATTTAAAATCAATTTTGAAATAATTTATTTAAAAAATTAAGTTAATAAATTTAATTAAACTAATAAATATAAATTAAAGTTAAAAATCATAATTTATGATATTTGATGAATTAATTTAATTAAATACAATATTAATAATACATAATTTATATATAAAAAATATAAACATCATATTAATTAATTATTATTTATAATCGGGTTCGAGTAACGGGTACCCTAAGGTAACTACCCGAACTCATGACGGGTAGTAATTTTACTACCTAAACTCTACCCGAACCCGATTATATACTACTTTAATTCTACTTAATCGGGTCGGGTAGTGTCAGGTACCCGTTTATAGGATACCCATTGCCATCCCTAGTTTATACTAGATAATAAATAACAAACAATAAACAAATAACTTCACAAACTTAATGCACAACATTAAACACAAAAATAATAAATAATAAGCAAATAAATCCACAAACTTAGAGCATAACATAAAACACAAAAATAATAAATGATAAATAATAAACAATAAATAAATTAAAAGTAAAAATAAAAACATTTCTAATAGTACCTCTTTGTTAATCTGACTTCATTTCTGGTTATAGTAATATTCAAAGCTTTTCAAGTAATCTCAAAAGCAAAATAGTCATAAAATTAAGCTTTTAATAATGGACCTAACGGTTGACTAACGAAAGGACTTAGTTGTCCTGTAAAATTAAAAAATTTGGGGCAGAGTGTCTATTTTTGAAACTAGTGTATTGAAATTGAATTATGACCAAATGTTAAGGAGGTGGATGAAATTTTCCCTTTTTAATATACATATATATATATATAAGTATTTATTTACACATAGTAAAGTCAATTTAAATTTTATATTATTTCATATTTTTTATACAATTTATATATTTTTTAAATTTGATCATTGAATTTTATATTCTATTCACGTAAATCAAATATGTTAAATTTCAAATTAATTGAAAATATTTAACTATTTATTTGATAATAAAGAAATTTCAACTATTAATATATATTGAAAAAAATGTTATTCTCAATTGATATGGGAATCAAAAACTTACATGCATTATAAATATGAGCAAATTATTAAATCTAATGGTGAGTTTGTAAAAATATTAATCGTACATGAAATTCTAAAAAAGTTGTAAAATATTTTGTTTTACACTAGCAAAAGTGGATTCTTCCTCTCTTTATATATATGAGGAAAAAATATATTGATATATGTGTATAACAAATTTAGTTTTACATACTTTCATATCTTTCTATATGATTTTTATCAAATTCGATCATTAAATTTTATGTTCTATTTACGTAAATTATGCATATTAAATTTCAAGTTAATTAAAATTATCTAACCGTTTCTTCAATAAATAATAAAATTTTCACTATTAATATAAGTTAAAAAAATTATTTTTAGTTGAAATGATAAAAATATTAGATCTATCCAAAACTTTATGTAGACAAAAGCTACGAATAAATTGTTAAATTTAACGATTGATTTGTAAAAATATTAATACCACCTAAAGTTATAAAAATCATGTAAAGTAGTTTGTTTTATTTTATACTAGTATAACTTAAAATAATGCAAAACTAAATTAATTTTACACATATAAGTAGAAGCATATATATATATATATATATATAGATTATTATCATATTTACCATCAGTGTAGTTTTTTAATTCTACAAATAAAATTAAGATGAAGATGTAAATACATCAGACAAGCCTAATATGCTTCTACACAATATGAAACATGTTAAAACAATCAAATGCGGAAGCGATAGTATCTAACCTCCAGCCATTGCACTATGTAACTTTGCTGTTGAAGCGATTCCTGAATCTGACAATCTTCTCTGTGTCGATCACAGGCCTTCCAAGCACTCGATTGCTCACTAGATGGTGTATGAAAGAGCAAGTGATGCTTGGGGACCGGATTCTTGCTCTCTGTTTGTGAACTGGAGCCTCTTCTATTCTAACCAACTCAAAAAACGATAGTTCAAACCATCACAGAACATCCTTTTATGGTCAGAGAATCAGTGAAATAATGAACCATTTATTTGGCATTAATTATCATAGGTTATATATGGTAATAGCCAGATTTTGTCAACCTATGATCAAGAAATATGCCAACATTCTCTCACTTGGTCCACATATTTCACTCACAGAAGAAACAAATCACATGAATCATGGCGATAGTTCCTCTAATGGTGAGTATTATCTTCCATGTATTACTATGTAAAATGTTTCTAAATCAACCCATTTTTACTTAATAAATAAACCTTATGTTTATTCTCACTCCAAACAACAAGGATATCTCTCAAATAAAACTTTAGTGTATACAAATCAAAATGAGAAACATCATATTATTAATAAGAGTTTCAATTACAATCAAAATGTGGGACCAAGTCCCATTCTCTCTACATGATCCTTAAATTTAAATGGTGGCATGCCCTTAGTCAAAGGATCAGCTAACATCAATTCAGTGCTAACGTGTTCAATGACCACTCTTTTATCTCTAACATGTTCTCTAATGGCCAAGTACTTAATGTCGATGTGTTTACTTCGACTTCCACTCTTATTGTTCTTAGTCATGAATACCGCAGCTGAATTGTCACAATATATCCTCAATGGCTTAGATATGGAGTCAACAACTCTAAGCCCATCAATGAAACTCTTATGCCATACACCATGTGAGGTAGCCTCAAAACAAGAAACAAACTCGGCCTCCATAGTAGAAGTGGCAGTCAGTGTCTGCTTAGCACTCTTCCATGAAACAGCTCACCGGCAAGCATGAAGATGTAACCGGATGTTGATTTCCAGGTATCAACACAGCCAGCAAAATCTGAATCTGAGTAGCCAATCACTTCCAACTCATCAATCCATCTATACATAAGCATGTAATCCTTAGTGCCTTGAAAATATCTAAGCACCTTCTTCGCAGCTCTCCAGTTGTCTATCCCCGGGTCACTTTGATATCTACCCAACATTCCCACAGCAAAAGCAATATCAGGCCTGGTGCAGACCTGTGCATACATAATGCTTCCAACAACTGAGGCATATGGAATGTTCTTCATCTGTTCCCACTTAAGATCATTTTTCGGGCACTGGTTCAAATTGAACCTGTCACCCTTCACAATGGGAGCTGGGCTTGGTGAACAATCTTTCATTCTGAATCTTTCCAAGACTTTATTAATATAGGCTTCTTGTGACAGACCTAATATACCTCTATGTCTGTCTCTATGGATCTTAATGCCAATGACATAAGATACATCACCCATATCCTTCATATCAAAGTTCTCAGAAAGAAATTATTTCACCTCACGTAGCATCCCCTTATCATTGGTTGCAAGCAGAATATCATCCACATATAGCACAAGGAAACAAATCTTGCTCCCACTGACCTTCTGGTATATATATTGATCCATGATGTTCTCAACGAAACCAAATGAAGAGATGACTTCATGGAATTTTAGATACCATTGGTGGGAAGCTTGTTTCAACCCATATATGGACTTTTTGAGCTTACAGATCAAATGCTCACCATTACTAGAGGAAAAACCTTCAAGTTGTTTCATGTAAACCTCTTCCTCTAGATCACCATTGAGAAATACCGTTTTCACATCCATTTGTTGCAACTCTAAGTCAAAATGTGCAACAAGAGCCATTATGATGCGGAGAGAATCTTTCTTAGATACAGGAGAGAAGGTCTCCTTGTAATCGATTCCCTCCTTTTGAGTGAATCCTTTGGCTACGAGTCTTGCCTTATAACGCTCAATGTTGCCTAATGAGTCAGTCTTGGTCTTAAAGACCCATTTACAGCCTATAGCCTTGGCCCCATTAGGCAACTCGACAAGATCCCATACTCAATTAGATGTCATCGAATCCATCTCATCCTTCATAGCATCGAACCAAAGTTTTGATTCTTTGCTGTTCATGGCTCTTTGGATCATTAACGGGCCCAATATTGAAATCATACTCTTGTAGATACACAATATAATCACTAGGAATAGCTGATTTCCTTTCCCTAGTAGACCTTTTAATGTTGGTTCAACATTCTCCGAAGGATCATGTTGTTCAACTGGTTGCTCACTCAATTCTGGTGTATCCAAAGGAGCCTCGTCTACTGGTAAGTTATCAGCTACTTGTGGATCTTCAACGATTGGTTGTTCAATGTCCAGTTGTACTGAAGGGACATTGTTCATGATAACCAATCCTTGACTCGAGGTAGAGGGTTGATCTCTCACAGAAAATAGGTCTTGAGATTGATCGCTCCCACTAACTAAGTCATTTTCAAGAAACTTGGCGTTCCTTGATTCCACAAATCTAGTGCTATGAGATGGACAATAGAATATGTAGCCTTTGGACCGTTCAGCATATCCGATGAAATACCCACTTATGGTCCTAGGATTCAGTTTCTTTTCCTATGGGTTGTAAACTCTTATCTCAGAAGGGCATCCCCAAACGCGCATATGACGCAAACTCGGTTTCCAACCTTTGAATAATTCAAAAGGCGTCTTTGGAACAGCCTTGGTCAGAACCCGGTTCAATATATACGCTGTCGTTTTAAGAGCTTCAATCCACAAAGACTTAAGCAACTTCAAGTTGCTAAGCATACTACGCACCATTTCCATCAAAGTTCGGTTCCTTCTTTCTGCAACACCATTCTGATCCGGTGAACCAGGCATGGTATATTGGGCAACAATCCCATTTTCTTGAAGGAACTTCGCAAATGGTCCAGGTGCTTGTCCATCTTCAGTGTATCTACCGTAATACTCCTCACCTCTATCAGTTCTTACTATCTTTATGGGTTTTCTACATTGTTTCTCTACTTCAGCCTTAAAGACTTTAAAGACATCTAATGCTTCGTTCTTGTTATGAAGCATGTAGAGATACATAAACCTCAAGTAATCATCAATAAAGGTGATGAAATATTTCTGACCATATGCATCAATGTCTGGACAACATATGTCAGAATGTATGATCTCTAATATGGTTGAACTCCTATTGGCACCTTTCTTGGACTTGTTGGTTTGCTTACCCTTAATGCAATTCACACAAGTGTCGAAATCAGTAAAATCGAGAGTACTAAGTATTTCGTCATTTACCAATCTCTTAATTCTATTTATGGAGATATGACCTAATCTCCGGTGTCATAACGTAGAGGGGTCCTCATTCATAACACATCTTTTAGTGCCAGTTTGAACATGCAAGGCGTTATGAGCAGTGTCATTTTGCAAATCAATAAAGAAAAGACCATCACATAAGGTACCATTCCCAACAATATCAGACTTAAAATATATCAATATTGATTTATTTGAAAATTGAAAGGAATATCCATAAGGTACCAACCTAGAAACAGAGATTAAATTTTTCGAAAAACTAGGAATATAAAAGGTCTTTTCTAATTACAAAACAAAACCACTCCTAAGAACTAAAGTGCACGTTCCAACGCCTTCAACACGCGAGCGCATCTTGTTTCCTGAATAGATGCTCTCCTCATTTCCCACTGGCTTCCTTAGGTTTGTCATACCCTGTAAGGAAGTCGAAATGTGAATTGCAGATCCAGAATCAATCCACCATGTGTTATGATTAACCTCTACCATATTTGATTCAAAACAAACATATGAGAGTGGATTACCTTTCTTAACGAGCCACTGCTGATGCTTGGCACAGTCCTTCTTCATATATCCCTTCTTTTTACAAAAGAAACACTTGGACTCTTTCTTAATGTCAGCTTGGGCAGGGGTTTTCCTTTTTCCCTTGTTCTTGGCTCAATCTTTCGTCTTTCCTTGGCTTGCAAAAAATGCACTTTCACCCGATTCCATAAGCAGTATTCCTTCCTCCTGAACACACATGGTCATCAATTCATTGATGGTCCACTTATCCTTATGTGTGTTGTAGGATATCTTGAATGGTCCGTACTGCTTTGGTAGAGTGTTCAATATATAGTGCACAAGAAAAGACTCAGACATCTCCACCTCTAGCTTCTTGAGTTGGGCCGTTATATCTCTCATGGCCATTATGTGCTCGCGTACTCTTTTGACATTGGTGAGCCTCATCGATGAGAACTTCATTATCAGGGTGCTGGCCAACGCTTTGTCTGAAGTGACAAATTGATCATCTATGGCCTTCAGTAAGGTCCTAACATTGGTATGCTGTTCGACAGAACCACGTATCCCAGCAGATATCTTTGTATTTATATACATGACACTAAGGCGATTGGATCGCTCCCAGCGTTCATGTAAAGCTACTTGAGCAGGAGTGCTGGTCTCAGTTAATACAGGCTCATCTTTCCTTATAGCATAGTCTATATCCATGCACCATAATTGGAGGAGAACTCTCTCCTTCCAAACCTTATAGTTCTCTCAATCTAGTTTGGGAACTTCTAGGTAAATATTAGTTCGAGGAAACACTGCTTAAAGAAAAACACATGCTTATGTATCTAGAATTTTTGAGGCAAACTTAATTATGTCTACCAATGTAAACATATTTTATTAATGAATCTCAGACATAAAACTTGCCTGTGGGCTAAAGTTCTAATTCTAATAGATTCATATCATAATGATAAAACTATCAAATTATATCATTTCCTAATTCCTGTGGGTAAATTAAGAAACTAATTTGATATTTTATCCTAATTAGTTATAAAATTATAATAAAAATTCCTGTGGGATAAAATTTACCATAACCTTATAACTAATTACAATTTATGTCTAATATCATTATGTGATTTTACAAATATAATTTTACTTAATTAAGGTTGTTGTGGCTAAGCCCTAATTAAATAAATTATAAACCACTTAGACATATTATCAAATTTTAAGTTTATTCATATTTTAAAATTGCAATCAACACAAGGCAATTTAATTCCTAATAATATGAATAAATTTTATTACATGTGCTTAAATCAATCACAGTATGCAAATAACAAATTATACATAATCATGATAAGCACACAATTAAAGAAAAATATTTAAATATTAAAATTATGCCAAAATGCCCTTTCAAAATATATATATATTTTTTTAAAATTCCAAGCGGTCTGTATGGCAAGCGGCGATCTAGTCTTAAGGCAACAAACGCGCTCGCATTTCGCGTTAACCGAATGGCGAATAGCATGTCCACCATTTCGCCTTAGCGAATGGCGAGCTGAGTGCCCGTCATTCCGCTTTTAACTGAAGTGGCGAACTGTGTGCCCGCTATTGCCTTAGTTTCAATGGCGAGCTGAGTGCCATCATGATCGTCCATTTTTTTTTTTACAGTGATCAGTGCTCGCCAGCTCCTTATGGCGAACTGTGCCCGCCCCTTTTAATCGCAACGCGATCGAGGAAGTAGGTCCGCCTTAACTTAAAGGCGAACTGAGTGCCGGCCATTTCGGCTCTTGACAAATGGCGAACAACGAGTCCATTAGCCATTAGCTGAATGGCGAACGGCGAGCCCATTTCGCCTAACTGGAATGGCGAACTGAGTACTCGCCATTCACCCCTTAGTTGAATGGCAAACAACGTGTCCCATTAGCCATTAGCTGAATGGTGAACGGTGAGCCCATTCGGCCTAACTAGAATGGCGAACTGAGTACTCGCCATTCGCCCCTAAAATGGCGAATGGACACAAGCCTTCCTCTCATGGAGAATAGTGCCTGCCTTACCTTTATGGCGAACGGCGATCAAGGGAGCAAACTTGATGACGAACGCACCCGTCTTGCCCTTTATGGCGAATGGCGATCGACATCGTTTGCTGCTTCCTTCTTCGTGAAAAACGCCATCTTCTTCACCCGAATGTCTGGTTTTCAACCCGATTTACCACCCGTTTGCTAAACAACCTTCCCTGCTTCGATTTGAGTGGTTCTTGATCCCAAATCAATAAGGAGGAAACGAAAACAGGATTTTGAAATTGGTTTTGGCTGAAAAAGTCTTGAAACATATAATTCTAATTTTTCAAGAATCCATTATAACCAAAACGAATAAAACTGAGGCAAACAAATTTGGCAGATTAACAAGATACAAAGTATATATCTTAACGCAAGACAGAGGTTAACTGAAGCTCTGATGCCAACTGTAAATACATCAGACAAGCCTAACATGCTTCTACACAATATGAAACATGTTAAAACAATCAAATGCGGAAGCGATAGGATCAACCGCCAGCCATTGCACTCTGTAACTTTGCTGTTGAAGCGATTCCTGAATCTGACAATCTTCTCTGTGTCGATCACAGGCCTTCCAAGCACTCGATTGCTCACTAGATGGTGTATGAAAGAGCAAGTGATGCTTGGGGATCGGATTCTTGCTCTCTGTTTGTGAACTGGAGCCTCTTCTATTCTAACCAACTCAAAAAACGATAGTTCAAACCATTACAGAACATCCTTTTATGGTCAGAGAATCAGTGAAACAATGGACTATTTATTTGGCATTAATTACCATAGGTTATATATAGTAATAGCCAGATTTTGTCAACCTATGATCAAGAAATATGCCAACAGAAGACATGTGTTTTTTTTATTTTTTTAATATTTTTAAAAGATATATATCATCATTTTAATTCTATTTGTAAAATTAAAAAATTTTATTGATAGTAAAAAAAATAATCTTATATATATATATATATATATATATATATATATATAAGAATAATACAAGGATTTGTCGTAAAAACATGCATGTCATGGTTTCATAACTCATAACACGAGACGTATGCAGTTCAAAGTTTAGTAATAACCTCGATAAAATTTAATAATAATAATTTAATAATAATAATAATACTGATGAGAACAAATCTCGAAAACATGAGACATGGAAAAGGATAATTAGGCAATTAATGGAACGCAAAAAGCCGGTTGAAGCTGGAAGCAACCAGCCAGCTACTATGCAACCTTGAATTCCGTGATCAAAGGTGATTCCGATGGTAGCCAAAATGATGCTTTAGCAGGGGAAAAGCAAGTCCATGTGCCAACTAATATACGCATTGAATATAAAGCAATGAGCAATTGCTCTTGGTGGAAAAAAGCACGAACATAGAGTACGTGATTAAGTGCTTTGTCATGGGATCGTGACAAGGGATAACCAGCCGTCTAGGCTTTTTTATTTTTTTATTTTTTTTTGGTGAAAATCTAGGTTTTTTTATTAAAAACATAAAAATAGATCTTGTTAGCAAACTATCGTACAACTTGCCAGTAATGAATTTTGACATTTGATTTTATAGGGACCAATTAGTATTATTATTTTTTTTATTCATATGTGGTATGAGGGGAATAAAAATTCAAATCTTGAATTTAATTTTTTTGAGTGGAGATAATAACCGTTGGATTAAGTTTTTGTTATTAGGGCTAATTAAAAATTTAAAACTATTTTTTTTTCATTTGAGTTCGGTCATTATGTTTTAATAACATAAGACATATATACAAGTAATATAAAAATAAAAATAAACTTATAAAATTATAAATTTTAATAATTCATAAAGAAAAAGTATAAAGAAATAAGTTATATCAAATATATAATGTCACCTAAATTGTGAGTGGTATTCTTTTGAAGAAACAAAATCTTCAAAAATTAAATCTAAATTAAATGTCTCAGCAATTTTTCATTCAAAGTTGACATGACAATAAAGTTATTTCAAAATTATGTAATAGAAATTAAAAAAGAATTATCCCAAAATTTTGACTAAATATAAATTCTTTAACATTACTCATGTATATGATAACAAGATATATAAACATATATTTAAAAAATAGAGTAACATAAAAACATTAATAATTTTGCTATTCTTGTTTGTGGGGATAGTTGACATGTCTCAAGACAATCCAAATAGCAAATAAAAGTGCAAAGAATATTAAAAATATATATATATATATATATATATATAATAAAAATGATATCGGATGGCTATTAGGTTAGAAAAATATTATAGATTTGTTTTCTATTTAATTGATTGAGAGTTTAGATGAGAAAAGTTAAACTGGATTTTTTAAGTTTATATAATTGCAACTTAATATTTGTGACAATCAAATTGATTTTATGTATTTGTGAATAGTGATGGATGAGTAAAGTAAACAAATTAATATAAATGTAATTTTAATTTTTTTTAATTTGAGGGGGCCAATTTAAATTTATGCAATATAAACACATTCTATATAACATATATAAAAAGATTAGTAAAAATGTTGGGGGGGTCAGGGCCCCTACAACCATGGCTTACGCATCGCCGTTGCAACTTGCCTTGCTAATTGTTAATACTGGGTTCCAAAAATACCTTAATTTTATTTTTGTTTTATGTATTTTAAGAATAATTTTATACCCAACTCATATTTTTCTCTTTACAACCAATTATTAAAAACAACCTATAATTTTCTCTTTGCAACTGATTTCTAAACACAATTCAATCAAAAATTAAAATTTTTCGCTAGAACAAGTACAACCCAAATCAATACTTATTTAATCTTTCTTCACACCTTGCAACCATCACAATACTAAACAACCACATTTAGCATCCGAGCGTCACAAAAAACTGCCCTCTCCAATCATCAACTGTTGCTTAACGATGATGGTTTGTCAACAAAAAAACACAAAAACATCTTCTTCTTTTTTACTTTATTTTCCTTCTTATCTAATTAGTTTTTCAAATAAAAAGTCACAAAAATTCTTAGATCTGATGCCTAAGCCAATTGTAGATGCATCACTTTGCCCGAAGTTTTTAGTAGTAAGTTAATTTGAGTTCAACGTGCTTAATTTTGTCCAAGTTATTTCTAATTGCATAAATCGAAAATACTAGAATACTTTTAATAATAACATTTTAATTATAGTTAAATAAAATTATTTTCCCGTGATCAGAGTATTAAGGTAGCGGTTTTTCTCCCTCCTCAAATTTCGACAATTTCAAAATTTTGAAAAAATATATATAAGGGTAAAATGGGTATATGAACAATAATCCTATCTCAAAGGAAAATGAATCTCATCTCAAAATGACTAATTCAAAATGATATAAACTCTCCTCTTGTTTTTTTAATATATATATAGAAGTATTTATTTACACATAATAAAATTAATTTAATTTTTATATTATTTATGTGAGAACCGATTATATGGTACTATACATGTGGAATTAATCAATTATTAATTTAATTTTTGAATGTTTTGTAAAATTTAAGTAAATAGTGAGGTGAGCCCCACTTGAAAATTCGAGCCCAAATGTGTATACAATTGATGAAACAGTGTAGTGATGGTGTAAAAGTGACATTATGGAGATATGAGACTTAAAATACCTTGTTTGCACCATTCTTGGAAGTGTGACAAATAAATTAGAAAATGACGAATACGTCCTGAGGGTATTTTAGTAGATTTCACTCAGACCGAAATGAATTGGGATGAAGTTAAAAATATCATGTTATTCTACATGAAAAGTACTTTAACACAGTGTCAATAGATTTCTTGAATCAGCCGCCAAAACAGAAAATTTTGCTGGCAGGTCGCGAGAGTAAAATCGTAATTTCTCACTATCCATGCACCGCACACCAACGAAACTACTTTCAATCATTAAGGTACATTTAATATGATCATTTGGTATTGAAATCTGAAAATTTGGAATACGATTACATCATTTTACTACTGCGGAAACATAAAGGCAAAATTGTCTGAAATTTTAATAAATAAGGGCATTTTGGTAATTTTGATCATTTTCAGAATTCTCTACATATTTCCTTCAATAGCCACACGGCACTATTCATGGTCTTCTACCTTTGTCTTCCACACCATGTACAAGGAAAAGAAGAGAAAGAAAATTCAAGCTTCCATAACTACCAATTTAGTTAAAATTCCACCAAACTTTTGACTACAAAAACATTCTATTTTCTCTCCTCTACCTACCTATACCTATATCTCATTGACTAAACCACAAAACAATGAGAAAAAAGGGGGAGTACTACTCGGCCAAGGTGAGCTCTTCACCATTCCTTATGCTTTCTTTAAATCTAATGGTATAGATTTATTCCTTTAGGCATGATAAACATGTTTTTAGTCTTAGTTTCATTTAAATATTGAAAAATAAAAATTGGCCATGAGAGGGGGTTTCGGCCAACATGGGAGCATAGGGAATTCATGTGGTTTCATGTCTAAAAATGGTGCCAAAATGATGGTTGAGCATAGTAGAATAACATGGTAAGAGTGGATTGTTGGAAAATCAACAAAAATGGCTAAGGAGATTTTCGGCCAGGGCAAAGGGGACCTTGAATCATGGCTGACTTTGATGAATTGAGGGTAGATTTAGACTGTAGGAATTACAAGGAGTATGTCAGTGTGCTCGGATTTAAAATTCAACGCAAAACGAAGAAGTTATGTTATACTACCGGTAGAAATTATTATGGCTGCATTATGATATGAATGATAGCTTAAAAATAAGCATTAAATAAGCTAATAATTTTGATGGAATTCTCTGCAGCCCGGGAGTTACGGTTTTCGCATGGTGCTATCGAGAAACGCGAATACCTTAGACAGGTAAGGGACGCGTGTGTAATTTGTAGGGATATCTCGAATGCATGGTTTTCATGCTAATAACTTTATGAAATTATTTTGGAGGTGAATTGCCTTGAATATTGGGAAATTGTGGCTGTTTGACTGGTTTGAACTGTGTTTGCAATTGTAGGGCTAGGGTGTTAGCAGCTGTTATGCTGCCGAAATTTATTAGAAATATTTCTAAAAATGCCATGAAATATTTTAATGCATTGTAAAATATTTTCCTAGCCTCGAGAGCAAAATATTTATTATTTTTCATAAATCGTGAATTTGCCTAAAAATATTTATTAAATATTCATGCTACTGATTTCGATAAAAGTTAAATTATTGCAAATTCACCCCAAGTGTTTCATAGTGGAATATGTGATTTGTAAAGTGAAATGTTGAATAGTGAATATTTTATAAATTATTTTTAATATAATATTCATTATTTTATTAAATATCATTTATGGACTGACTGAAGATTTTTACCACGTGTAATGATTTTCATAAAGGTGATATTATTGTGTGAATATTGTTTTGGGACAAAATGTTTCTACATGTGTTCCATAGTGAAAAATGTATTTATGAAATCACTATGAATTTTGGAAAATAAATATTACTACTTTCTATAAATTATGAAATTACCAGAAAATGATTTCCAGTAATCTTGATCTTTGAATTTTGAAAGGAAAGTGTGGAAATACGAGTATATGTGTTTACGGTGAAATAGAATATTTATGAGATTTATTACTACAATGTAATTATTTTACAACACTGTTTTCACCATACGAGATACTGTGATTTATACCTTTATGGACTTTATGAAAGATATTATTGATTTTACTTAATTTCATAAAGGTAATGAGATTTCATATATACTGTTTTGAGACTGATAGGCCCTATATCATGCTCACATGTCACGTGTTTCGTGTGTTACTGTATCATGTGTGAAGCTGTTGACATTGAGCCTGTCTTCAGCGTCCCGGTTGACACCTACTCAGTGTACGATCGAGGACTTTTACATACTATGGCCATATATCTCACGTGTTTATTATTATTGCTCCCTACGGGGATTATAGCATGATATCATTAGAGTGTTGCCTAGTCTCCACTATTATTTCACGTGTTATTACTGATTTTTATGATATTTACTGAAATGTACTGTTTACCGAAGTGTTTTCTCACTAAATTGGTAATGTATTTGAACAGTTATTTTACTGTTACACGTGTAAAGGTGATGATTTCAGTGGTGGAAATCAAATTGTTTTTCAAGTGTTGACTTATATGATTTAATGAATTATTTTACTCAAATGTGTGAAATATATGCAGTGAATATTTAATAAATTTTGCATTAAATTAAACTTCTACTCTCTATAGTCGCCCTGGATTTTCGAGACAAAACAGGTATTTCAAAATACCTTCCATGCTCCATCTGGATTACCTGGCCGACTATAGTATCTTTCCTTAGCATACCGATAGGTAACTAAAAGGTTTTACTGCATATAGTTTTCGTGATATCAAAATTACATACAACTCTCTTATTGAGTTGTGGTTTGCTCACCCCTTTATTTTCATCTGTTTAGAGTATTTTCAGTGACTGAGAAATGTATCATCCAAGGATTATCGACTGCGTATTGATTACCCCGAGGCAGCTTGTTTAGCTCCTGGAGGTATATTTATTTTCTTTTATATATTCAGACTTACTTTTACAATGCTATAGTGTGGTATTAAATAGGGGATGTATATGATTCATATAAATACTGTTTTGTAAATATTTTACTTATGTAAATTAAAGTAATTTACAGAAATTATTGTTTACTGTTGAATTGGAAGTGGAAAATAAAGGCATCACAGACAATCCAACCAATTACGTGTATGTAAATGTGTGAAAAAATGTAAAATACTGTATATTCAGATTGTGATAGTATTTCATATTTTTTTATAGAATTTATATTTTTTAATTTGATCATTGAATTAATTTATTTGTTTTTATTTTTAAAAGTTTGATTTTTTTTTAGTTTGTTTATTAATGATGTATCAACTTTTAATGTATTGACAATATACAAAAACCATACACAACCAATGCATTATATACAAAGTCAAACTAAATATATATAAAAAAGGCATAATTATTTCATATATTACCGACAAAGTTTTTTTATTCCACAAATGATATTAAAATCATGACATATGTCCTATAAAAGTATTTTAAAAAATAAAAAATAAATAAAATAAAATATATATCATGATCTTAATTATGCTCGTAAAATAAAAAAAATTTACCAATAATATATGAAATAAGTATCCAAAAAACTAATGCAAGAATTTGTCGTAAAAGCATGCATGACAAGATTTCACAACTCATGAGACGAGACATAATTATCCCTTTCTAGTTTTTTACTTGACCAATTGTAGTTCCCTGCAAAATTTAATAATAATAATGATGATGGATAATGAACCTCGAAAACATAAGATGGTGGAAAAGGATAATTAGACAAATTAATGGAGCATAAAAAGCCGGTTGAAGCTGGAAGCAACCAACCAGCTAATATTCAACCTTGATTTTCGTGATTGAAAGGTGATTCCGATGGTAGCCAAGATGATGCTTTTTGGCATGGGAAAAGCAAATCCATGTGCCAACTAATATATGCATTGAAAATAAAGCAATGAACAATTGTTCTTGGTGGAAAAAAATAGAACTAGGAAAAAGTATGGACACATATTCCATGACTAAGTGCTTTGCCATGGGATCGTGATAAGTGATAACCAGCCGTCTAGGCTTTTTTAGATCTTGTTAGTAAACTACCGTAGAGCTTTGCTTTGCTAATTGTTAATCCAGGGTACCAAAAAAATCTTAATTATATTTTTTTTTATTTTATACGTTTTAAGAGATTTTTTTATTCACAATTCATATTTTTCTCTTTACAACCAATTATTAAAAAGAAAATTATTCCATATATCATCGGTGAAATTTTTTATATTTTACAAATTGTATTAAAATCATGACACATATACTATAAAAATATTTAAAAAAAAGATATATATCAAAATCTTAATTATATTTGTAGAATAAAAAAATTTCTTCAACGATATATAGAATAATTATCCTTATTAAAAACAATCTATATTTTTCTCTTTACAGCTAATTTCTAAACACAGTTCAATCAAAAATTAAAATTTTCCGCTAGAACAATTACAACCCGATTCAATACTTATTTAATCCTTCTTCACACCTTCCAACAATCATAATCTTAAACAACCACACATAGAATCCGACGACCGACCATCCCACCAGCTGCACGCCTTCTGCAGTTGTTAACCATCGCTTAAAGGCGGCAATTTGCCAACAGAAAACATAAAAACGGCTTTTTTTACTTTATCCTCCTTCTTATCTAATTAGTTTTTCAAAAAAAAAAAAACAATAAATTCTAGATGTAATGCCTGAGCTAATCATAGACACACTATTTTATCCGAATTTTGTAGTAGTAAGTTAATTTGAGTTCAATGTGTTTAATTTTGTCCAAGTTATTTCTAATTGCAGAAATCGAAAATATTAAAATACTTTTAACAACAACTTTTTAATTAAAGTTAAAAAAAATATTTTCCCGTGATCAGAGTATTGGGGCAGTGGTTTTTCACTTTTTCTCCCTCCTCAAATTTGGACAATTTCAGAATTTTGAATATATATATATATATATATATATATATATATATATATATGAGGGTAAAATGGGTATATGAACAATAACCCTATCTCGAAGGAAAATGAATCCCACCTCAAAATGGCTAATTCAAAATGAAATGAACTCTCCTACTGTTATTCGAAAAGGAATAACCATTCCATTTCACCCTAGTCAAATGCCGCATAAGATTTGGTATTATAAAGGGATTGACGCTTTACAACACCGACATGTTATAAAAAAAAAAATTCATGTTGTTGTAGTCGTATTCATAATTGTTAAAGTTAAATTTATTGGGGTTTGCCTTGAATCCTACCTCGAAAGTATAAGAGAAGTTATAAGAGCTCTCTCCTTATAAATAATGTGTCAGACTTGATTTATAAAATATCCCAAACAGTTGTAGGCACCGATAGAATAGTTAGGGTTTGAGCTATTAAAGGGTGTAGTTGGGCTTTGGGATCTTTGTTAGGAGTTTGTAATTTTTTTCTCTAAAAATTGCATGGTTGGGCTTTGTTAGGAGTTTGCAATTTTTCTCTCTAAAAATTACACGATTGGGTTTATAAGGAGTTTGCAATTTTTTTCTTCTAAAAATTACACAGTTGTAGTTATTTGATTGTTATTAGTTTGGTTGGGTGGTTGTAGGCCAAATTGGTTGGACCAAACCACATTATTAAATATTATGGTTGGGCCAAACCACATTATTAAATATTGTGTTTGTTTTTGCTTTCCTCTGTTTTTGTGAGTGTTTGGTTTGAGGGATATTTTCCCCAACAAGTGGTATCAGAGCTGAAGGTTTGTGATCCTAAGAGAGGAGAAAAGCAGATAAAGATGAAAGTTATGAATATGAAGATGAAAGCTATGTTTGAAGATGATGATGATGATGATGATGATGAAGATGACCATTATGAGTTTGATGATGATAATTGAAGGAAGATGATGAGGATGATGGTGATGATGATGGTGGAGTTATTCTTCAATTTGAGAATGGTTTGTATGTTGTCGAACAGTTTGTGAAGTTTTGGGATTCAAGTCAAGGGAGAATTTGTTAGGGTTTGTCTTGAATCCCACATCAAAAGTATAGGAGAAGTTATAAGGGCTCTCCCCTTATAAATAATGTGTTAGGTTTGGTTTGTAAAGTATCCCAAACAGTTGTAGGCACCGATAGAATAGCTAGGGTTTGGGCTATTAAACGGTGTAGTTGGGCTTTGGGATCTTTGTTAGGAGTTTGCAATTTTTCTCTCTAAAAATTGCACGATTGGGTTTATAAGGAGTTTGCAATTTTTCTCTTCTAAAAATTGCACAGTTGTAGTTGTTTAATTGTTATTAGTTTGGTTGGGTGGTTGTAGGCCAAATTGGTTGGGCCAAACCACATTATTAAATATTGTGTTTGTTTTTACTTTCCTTTGTTTTTGTGAGTGTTTGGTTTGAGGGATATTTTTTCCAACAAAATTAAGATACTTAATCTGAATTTTAAAAAAAAAATTTAGTTTCATATCATAAGACGTGACAAACAATTTGAAAATTAATTATAAATAGCATGTACCTATAAAATAATATATATTAATAAAAATTGAATGAGTATGTGGAACAAATAGAAACTATAATTATTTTTAAACTTTTAAAATGCTCATTAACAGTACATATTTTTAAATAAAAGTTATTATATTTTTCATGTCAATTGACTAGCTAAAAGTCTAAAATTTTCTCGTTTTTAAGTTAAAAATATCTAGAAAATGTGTTTATAATTTTTTTGGTAAAAGATATTAAAATTATATTTTTAATTAATTTGGTTTGCTCAATTATTAAAATGTATCAAATATATCGTATGATATACATTGATTTACTTGTGTATTCATGATAAAACCTATTATTGCCAATAATCTATTGATCAAGTGAATGATGAGTTATAACATATGATAAGACTTAAATTCGAATCCGAATAACTTCATCCCATCCCCTGGTATTAAATATTTTCCTTGTAGTCAAATATATATATATATATCGATCGTGACACATATAGAATAACAACATGGTAGTGTTCGGAGTGAGCAAGACATGGTTCCTTGTTAATTTAGAATTTTGGTGCAAACGAACAAGTTGTGTTCCTTTATGGGCTAGTTGTGGGGCATTGGCCCGAAAGGCTCCGGTGTTGGCGTTGGGTTTGTGGAGCCCATTTGGGTGCAATTGGACACTTTGTGGGTAAGGGTTGTCGGAGTTTAGAGCTTTAAAATTAGAGCTCCAGAGCTGAGGACTACACAACACAACCAACGTATTTGCACCTAAAAAATATGATGCCAACAAAGATGGGAATGAAGGCTTCACTTTTATCTTCCCCAATTTGAAGAATTTAAATTGAAAAATTACAAAGATACATATATAATGATAATAACAGCAGGATCAAATTCTTAGAAGTGAAAGAGTACAGACAGAAGAGAATTTGAAGTATGAAGGAGCTGAGTTGCGTGGATAGAGAAGAGAAGAATCCACCTTCAAGGGCTAAAGGCTAAAGTTATTGCTCGTGCTGTGGTCCAGCCTCCAGCGCATGCTGCACGTGGACTTGTATGTGAAAACGAAAACGAAAAGAACAGACTTATCCAACTTCGCAATGTGTTTGGGTCTTTCTCATTCTACCAAGCGATTGATTAAGAAATTGAAAACGATAAATAATTTGTCATTTAATTTATATTTGGATAATTATTATTTTTATACTTTTAAACAAATTTTAACATTTAAAATAAGTATTATTTATTTGTTAATATAATAATATTTCAATGTAAAAAAAAAAAAGTCAAAAACCTAATTTACTTAATTAGTTTTTATTTTGAACAAATATTTTCAATTTTCGACATAAAGGATCTCTTTTTCTTTTCTGTATCTTACTGTTTTCTTTTGAAGAAGACTTTCTTTTGGTGTAATTGTAAATATTTTTATTTATTTTACGGTTTAAAATTAAATTTTTTAAAATCAAAGATAATAAACGATAAAAAATTTTTAATAATAATAATTTTAAAATTCAAATCATATTTAACTATTTAAAAATAATTTACTTTTCTATTTTCAACTATTTATTTTCGAATTAGTACCAAATTCAGTTCTACTTCAACTCACATTTCCCGAGTCCTTAACTAGTCGTTTGGTTTGATGGAAAGTTAATTCTTTTCTTTATCTACTCCGGACGGGACATGATAAAACTTTGCAGCCTCTCCGGATTGTGTTTGGCTACCTGATCTACGATAAAAACCTGCCATCAACCTTTGAAATAATTGCTTTCTTTTGCAGCATTTGAAAGAAATAGAAATGCATGTGCTTGGTAATTAGTTTCTTAACAAATCAACTCATTAATCATTCCATGAGGCCTAAACAAAAGTTTTCATTTTCCTCCGGGTTGAAGAAAAATAATAAAAGGGAAAAAGAAAAAAAAATATATTATTAGTTCACAAGATAAAAAATATGTATTAGCAACTTAACATGATTTTGCAATTCTTTGTTATTTTAAATTGACATTTTACATGCAAAAATATAGATATATATATATGAAATAAATTTATTCAAATTAGTATTTAGATATTAAATTTTCATAACTTTATTTTTTTAGTAAAAAATCTAATCAGTGTAAAAATTGAAAAAAAGAAAAAAGAAAAGAAGGATCAAGTTATACGAATATAAAACAAATTTGTTTTACATGATTTTAATAATTTCATATATGATTAATACTTTACAAACTAACCATTTAGATTAAATAATCTACTCATATTCATCATGTAAATAAAGCTTCATATCAATATGATATCTTAACATTTTTATCAAGAGTAATATATTTTTCGATATACATTAACGGTTAAAATTTTATTATAATCAAATTCATAATTAAATATTTTTTATTAATTTGAAATTTTTTATGGATAATCTACTTGAATAAAGTATAATGATCTACGATTAGATTAAAAAAATACAAATCATATAAAAAATATGAAATAATGTAAAACTAAATTAATTTCATAAGTTGACAAAACATGTAATTAGGATGTATTTAGTATTTCTAGGTTTATGCTTTTAATTGTACGTTTAAAAAAATATATTGTGAAATTTTTTTTTCAAATTTTGTTAAATTGTTTTAATATAAATTAAAGTCTTTTATCTCATTTTCTTATGGCATTAATTGTCGTTAATTGTCTGTCTCGTGAAAATTGGTTAAAATATCATTTCAGATAGGTCCATTTAACAGTGGACAAGGCAGTGTGGGGTTAACAAATGCCAAAATAAAAGTTTTCACCCTCAATAATTTAGCAGTTTTTGCCACCTGTACCATTTCCCAATTTAATCTCAAATCATATACGCATCGATGCAATGCAAGTGCATCGAATGACGTTGGCCTTTCTCCACTGAACTAATCTTCTTCTCAAGGCATTTTTTTGTCTCTTTTTTCTCCCTCAGATATCATGGAATAACTTCTCTTCTCTCTTCTTTTTCTTTCTTCTTCTCATTTCATCCTGAAATTAATAGTCTTCTACCTGGTTTTGCAGTTTCTTCGTAGAACAACTCAGCCCAACATCAGAATTCAGAGATCACGAAGCCAACCCTCTCTGATTTCTGCTTTTCTTTCAGAAGCTTAAAATCTCTTTTTCTTATATTCTTCTTTTTGATTGTTAGTCAGATAGTATTAGTCAGTTCCAGTGACAGTCTGCCGAACAACAACCCAAAAAAGAAAACTATACCCTTTTTCGAGAAATTAAATTATCTTTAGATGGTCAAACTCAAAAGATAGGCTTTCACTTCGTGAAACAGAGAAGCACTAGTTATAATCTTTCTCAGTGGCCAGACGAAAGGAGAGAATTTGGTGTAGCCGGAGAGTTTACTTCCTATCGGTACGTAACTTGAATCCATTTTTTGCTTCCAGTTGTTGTTTGCTTTATACATGTCTATGACTCTATTCCAATCGTTTATGGAATTCACAACTGTAAAAGGAAGGAAATCTCTGCATTTTGAGTTGGAAAGATCGATAAGCCCATGCCATGAAATTCTTTGTCCATTAATGATGTTTTGTTTCTTTCTCTCTCTGTTCCTACCCTGCCTGCCTGCCTATTTGTTTGTTACTTTTGTTTATTCATTTGGTTTGATCCAGATTTCTTTTCCTTTTGTTAATGATTACTGCTATAATCCATTGTATAATAGCGTAAGCAACCTAAAAGTTGGATGTGGGTGACGGCATTTCGGACATTCCAATCTAAAAAAACCTACTTTAGTTGAACTGTTCCCTGATTACTTCAAGGATTTTATATTCCTAATCACAACCAATCCTTGATAGTGAGCGAGTGAACGAGCGCTTTCTTTTCTTTTCTTTTCTTTTCTTTTCTTTTCTTGCTGAATAAAACAAAGCAAGAGTATGTAAATGAGTAACTTCAAAGCCTGGCAATAGCAATATAGCATAATTCTCTTTTCTTTTCTTTCGACGTCGCGTATTTTAATCGTATTTATTTATGCTTTGTCATTTGTGCAGGATGGATGTCATTGCTATAACCATTGGATCTATTGGTAACGGAACGGATGTCGATCATTCAGCATCCAAATTCTAACTTCCAGTACACTCCAGGTCCTCGCTTGCGTTGAAATTATCATTATGCCCCTAAACAATTCCACAATGCCCAGGCACGCACTCTTCTTCCTGTCCTTCTTCTCTGTCTTGCTTTCGACTCTTTTCCCGCCTTCTTTCTCCCTCACCATCGTTGAAACCCAAGCTCTTCTTGACTTCAAACGCAACCTCAAAGACCCTTTCAATGTTTTAGATTCCTGGAAAGAATCAGAGTCTCCATGCAAATTCTTTGGAGTTACTTGCGATCCAGTTTCAGGCAACGTCACAGGGATTTCACTTCCTCACAAATCCCTGTCCGGTGAAATTTCCCCTTCCATTTCAGTGCTTGACAGTCTTACCATCCTTTCTTTGCCTGAAAATGCCATTTCTGGGACAATTCCTGCCCAACTAAACCAATGTACCGGCCTCAGAGTTTTGAACTTGACCCGGAATCGAATGTCTGGAATCATGCCGGATCTTTCTGGACTTAAAAACTTGGAGTTTCTTGACTTGTCATCTAACTTCTTTTCAGGCAGGTTCCCGAGTTGGGTAGGAAACCTCACCAGGCTGGGTAATCTTGGCTTAGCCTTCAACAGTTACGATGAAGGTGAAATTCCAGAGAGTATTGGGAATTTGAAGAACTTGACTACGCTGTATATAGCGGGGTCCAATTTGAGAGGACAGATTCCAGAGTTAATTTTTGAGCTGAAGGCCTTGCAGACATTGGATATATCTCGGAACAAGATTTCGGGGGATTTCCCGCGGTCCATTTCAAAATTGCAAAATATTACCAAGATTGAGCTGTATCATAACTATTTGACTGGTGAGTTGCCACCAGGGATCGCAGGTCTTTCTCACTTGCAGGAAATTGATATTTCCTCGAATCAGATGCATGGAACATTGCCGGAAGGGATTGGGAACCTGAAGAATTTGGTGGTCTTTCAATGTTACAGTAACAACTTCTCTGGAGAGATCCCTGCAGGATTTGCAGATATGCGTCATCTTATAGGGTTCTCAATCTATAAAAACAAATTTTCTGGGGAATTTCCTCCAAATTTTGGCCGATTCTCACCATTGGACAGTTTTGACATATCGGAGAATCAATTTTCAGGTGACTTTCCCAGGTTCTTGTGTGAAAGGAAAAAGCTAACGCTGTTTCTGGCTCTTCAGAACAACTTTTCAGGAGACTTTCCTGATTCGTATGTTGACTGCAAATCACTGATAAGGTTCAGGATCAGTAATAACCATCTTTCTGGGAATATTCCAGACGGACTCTGGGCACTTCCAAATGTGACAATTATTGACTTTGGTTATAATGACTTTACTGGAGGGATATCCCCCAGCGTTGGATTTTCCAGCAGCTTAAATCAACTGGTTTTGCAAAACAATAGATTTTCAAGTAACCTTCCATCAGAACTTGGCAAGTTGATAAACTTGGAGAGGCTTCTTTTAGATAACAATAACTTTGTTGGCAATCTACCTGCTGAGATTGGTGCTCTGAAGCAGTTATCCTCCTTGCATCTTGAGCAAAACTCACTCACTGGAGTGATACCAGTGGAACTAGGTGATTGTGTTAAGTTGGTGGACTTGAATCTTGCTCATAATGATTTGAGTGGTAATATCCCACCAACAGTTTCACTCATAACCTCCTTGAACTCTTTGAATCTTTCAGGAAACAAACTTACTGGTTCAATTCCAAAAAATCTTGAAAAATTGAAGCTAAGTTCCATTGATTTTTCTGAGAACCAATTGTCTGGAAATGTTCCTTCTGATCTTTTGACCATGGGTGGAGACAAAGCATTTCTTGGGAATAGGGGACTCTGTATTGACCAAAATTCTAAAACCCGTATGAATGATACTGAGCTGAAGGTCTGCAAGGAAGACCGGGGTCAGAAAAGGGTGCTTGGAGGTAAATTGGTTTTCTTCATCATCTTAGCAGTTGCTTTGCTTATTGTTCTAGCTGGGCTACTGCTTGTGAGTTACAAGAACTTCCAGCTTAGTGAAGGTGACAGGGAAAACAGTTTGGATGGTGATAAAGGAGTAGATCCAAAATGGAAACTTGCTTCTTTTCACCACGTCGATATCGATGCAGATGAAATATGTAATCTAGAGGTAGAGAATCTGATTGGAAGTGGCAGTACAGGAAGAGTTTATCGCCTGGATTTGAAGAAAAAAGGCATTGTGGTTGCTGTAAAGCAACTATGGAGAGGAGATGCTGTCAAGGTTTTGGCAGCAGAGATGGAAATTTTGGGGAAAATAAGGCACAGAAATATACTGAAGCTCTATGCTTGTCTACTGAAAGGAGGATCGAGCTATTTGGTGTTTGAGTACATGCCAAATGGTAACGTGTATCAAGCACTTCGCAGAGAGAAGAAAGGTGGGCAGCCACAATTGGACTGGTTCCAGAGATATAAAATTGCCTTAGGAGCTGCAAAGGGAATTTCTTATCTGCATCATGATTGCTCCCCTCCTATTATTCATAGGGATATAAAATCAGGCAACATTTTACTTGATGGGGATTGTGAGCCAAAAATTGCTGATTTTGGGGTTGCAAAGGTTGCAGACAAATCTCTGAAGGGATCTGTGTACAGCTGTTTTGCTGGCACCCATGGTTATATTGCCCCTGGTGAGTTTCAAAAGACTTTTCTTTTAAGCAAATATTTCAAAGTATACATAGATAAAAATCTCATAGATAATGCTCAATTCGAATAAATTACTCGAACTTTGCAGAAAACTAGTCTAGCTCTTTTTTATTTCTTTTTTCAACCATGCAAATTAGGCATGGTTGCCTAATTTCTGAGAGCCCTTTCAGTAATACGTGCATATTACATGAAATGTTACCAAACCATACACTTTAAATTCTTTGAATTGAATTCATTTGATCGGCCAAGCAGTTAAAGAAACTTCCAAACATAATTTTTCCTTACTGATTCTTAACATTTGCAAGTTTCACTTTGCAACAACCATATATCTGGCCCTTCTGTACGGATTTTATTTGTGAACACGGACTGATACCAAGTTATCTGTGATATTGTTGACTGGGGTTATCTATGAGTTGTATTTGGCTCAAATCAGATTTTAGATTTCAATGCGATGTCATTTGTTTTCCTGCATCACTCTCACAGTTACAAACTTTTCTCTAGTCATTCCTAATACCAGTCACAGACCATTCATAGCAACTTAACATTGTCTTGAACTTCTATGCAAATACATGTCCTGTCATTTATACTCTCCCATAATTTATATAGTTTCTAACTACTGGATCAAGCTATAGGTTGGTTGTTTATAAAACCAATCTTTGAAGCAGCGATATGTTGAATTTTCAAACTGACTGGGATATTTTCCTTGTGATTATTACTTATTAGACTCAGGAAGCTGGTATTTGTTTTCTTAGATTTGAAATATTTCTTAGATGGCAATTAGAGGTTTCTTTGTAGGAAAGATCCATGTTTCAAAAGCTTAGACTAAAAGGATAGGCTACTTCACCTTGTAATATATCTTTACTCCTTGCAAAGTACATCAAATTTTGATAGTCCTCTAGACAGATTGATGGAGGGTAAGTTTAACCTGAAAGTTTCCCTTATTTCTCCATTAGAATGGTGACAAAGCAGGTAAAAGGTGTTTCGTTACATGGTTTGACAGACAAGCAATGGTCAACTTTTGTTTTTAAGAATGTTTCTGTTACTTTTAATTCGGAGGAAATTCACTCATGTATCTCACTTTTTACACTAATTTTGTTTGGCAGAGTTGGCATATACTCTGAAGGTAACTGAGAAGAGTGATGTCTATAGTTTTGGGGTGGTGCTGCTAGAGTTAGTTACCGGTAAAGGACCCATCGAAGAGGAGTATGGAGAAGGGAAAGATATTGTTTACTGGGTTTTAACTCATTTCAATGACCGTGAAAATGTGGTTAAGGTTCTTGACAAAGAAGTAGCCTCTGAAGCTGTCCAAGACGACATGATTAAGGTGTTGAAGGTTGGCATCCAGTGCACAGCCAAGCTTCCAAATTTGAGGCCTACGATGAGAGAAGTGGTGAAGATGCTTATTGATGCTGAACCTCGCACTGCCATGTCTCCGGATAACCAATCTGTGAAAGTGGAAAGAATTTTCTCTAGTTAGTCAGTTTCTCTTCTTGCACAACATATCTATATAAGACGTGTTGTATATGTTACCAAAGAATATATTATTTCAACAACAAAAAAAAAGTTTTTAAATCATTTCAAATGCGTACGTGTTAAGAAAATGAAGTTTTGGAAGTATGCATTTGAGTTTCGAACGAAGAAATGCATTCTTGTAAAATTTCTTAACAAGTATGTATTGTTTTTAAGATAGCTTTTTAGAATTATCTGGCCGGCCTAAAATTCTCTATCAAAATTTCTTCGACTCAATTTGTTTGCATTAGTTCACTTTCCAGCACACTCCAACTTTTTACAAAACGACGATCAAAAAAAGTGCATAAAAGTATTGCATAGGTGTTGAACCAGTTAAAGCTTTAGATTTCTGGAAATCATTTTGTTTTTTTTTTTTGTCGAAACCATCCGATATCTCCGCACCATTCTAGTATAAGATTAATCTGGATTCGAACCGGACAGGATCTAAAGGACAGCAAAGCTTTCTCTCAAGAGTTTTAACGCAATTATGTATCTAGGATTCGAACTCGAGATCTTTGATTAAATTAAAACAGTTTTTTATCAATTGATCTACGTGTTGTTGGGTGAAATCATTGTGTTGGAATCTCCTTTTTCTAAATAAGAACATATTCAGACAGCAAATTACACGGAAAAGTTAGAAGGAGTGGGGCTAAAATAATGTAGTTGAAATGGTCTGAACTACCATTATTCGGAAAACAGGGAAAAAGCTGCGGCCATCAAAAACTTTACAAAAATGCTTAATTCCTACACGCGTTATGTGCACAGTTTTTGAGATAACAAGACAAAAATAGGTAACGATCTTGATGTGGAAGAATTTCTTGAGCTAAAAATATAATATTTTTATTAAATAAAAAACAAGGTTTGTTTAATTTGCCATATCTGACTACGTGAAATGTGAAAACATGCAAAAGTTAATATTTTTTAACAGCATGTTGAACATGCCAAAATCAACATATAGCAGAGGTCAACCTTTAAATTTATTATTATATTTTAATTTGATTTAATTTTATGATTCTATTTTTTATTATTTTTAAAATTAAAATGTAAAAAAAAACAAATTTTGGTTTAAACCACAATAAATTTTTTTTATAATATTTCAATGCCTTAGTATTTTTGTTTAAAATTTAATAGTAAAATTAAAATACAACGATAAAATTCACTATGACAGATTTCAAGATTGTGATTAATAGATAAATATATATATATATTTCTTTACATTTTAGATTTTGCTATTTGTCTTTAGTTTTCTTATTGAATTTCGTACATCGTCACCTGTCACTATTCACTAGCACGGAGCCTTAGAAATGTTAGTTCTTTGCTTTTTTTAAATCCAAATTTTGTAAAACATATTCCGCTCCAATTTGTTGTTTTTTTTTAATAGATTTTTATTCAATATCTTGCCCATAAATGTTTTTAAATTTTATAAACAAAATTAAAATAATGATAAATTTTCATTTTATATATTTTATTTTTTTAATATCTAATTAAAAACATCTGTTATCATTTTAATCTTCTTTATTAAATTTAAAAATTTCACTGAAAATAATCTATTTTCATATTGTGTGTTGATTCTCTGTTTTGGGTGATTTCGGTTATTGATCTGGATTCGGCATTGTGCCTATCATTCTTCTCTTTTGATCAGATATACCAATCATTTCCACTAATTGCACAAACATGTATCTTTCTTATTAAATATTAACCTCTTTTTTTTTTTTTTCTGAAATTAATTCCAGCTACACAAAAAGGTTGAAACAACATTTCTGTCAAATCTGATTTCCACTTGTCATTCCGATTGACATACAATTACAAACACAAACCAGAATCATTAATCCAGGAAGTTTTGCTCGTTTGTTTAAAAAATAATAATAATTTTATTGGCTCAAAAAAATCGAAAATAAAAAATATATAAGTATTCAAATGAATTTACTATTAGATTAAATATTCAAATGCCTTAAAAAATTTATAAATAATGAAAATAATTATCGAACATAACCTGACAATCTGATATGGACTACATGATCAATGGAGGAGGTAGCTGGTGTAGAAGCTGTTAAATCTTCTGGAGTCCCAAGATAATTGGAACTTTGGTTTGGAAGAATCATTTCAATAGAGGAAAAAAAAAAAGTTTAGAAAGCTGAGAGAAGTTGCTGAAGCCGAGTTTGGGTTTAAAATCAGTGAATATGACAAGGGTGGACAAAGTATTAGTGACGGTGATGTCTATGGGTTTCAAATGTTGACCACGCATACGCACACGCTGCGTGCTTCTTCTAAAACTATCCCATCTTATAATTTTTGGCCGACCAGGTCTCCGGTCCACACAAAGAACTCCATCAAACCGCGTTTCCTTCTCTGTTGGTCCCTTTTTCATTATCGTTCTCCAACATTTAAACCCACCCTTTTAACGCATAATCTTATTTCCTATCCCACCATGAAATTCTTATCAAAACAATTTTCATGGGTTTTTTGCTTTGTAAATCCCGCCACTTCTCTCTCCTGGTTTTTTCGTTTGTTTCTTTAATTTCCTTCGGTTTTTCACTCTCCACAGTCTCTATATCTGAAACATCTAACTTCACATTAATATGTGCTTTAGTACCATCCCTTGGCCCTCAAGGATCTTCTCTGAATTGTTCCGGCTTTCGAACTCCTTTTAATTCCAATGTTTCGTTTTCTGGGATTGTCTCTGGAGATGGTTTCTTATGTGGCTTGAGACCTTTTTCCTCGGCCAATGAGTCAGTTATCCATTGTTGGAGATTCTTTACCAACGGTACTACTAGAGAGTTCAAGCGAATTTACAGGGGTCCGGCTCTTGACCAACTTGAAGCAGGCAACTATCACATTTGCGGTCTTAATGAGACCAACGCTCTTTCATGTTGGCAGTGGCGTGAATTCAACCAAACCGGGGTTCAAAACTTTTCTTCCATCGCTGTCGGTGAAGAATTTGTATGTGGATTATCAGCTGGAAAGCTTAGCTGCCCACGAAACAGTACTGGTATCTCTGATCAAGATTTCACAGGGAATTATAGCGTGATTGCTGCTGGGTTTAGCCATGTTTGTGCCATCAATTCAGAAAATGATTTAGAGTGTTCGAAAAACACGGTGGGTGATACGCCTCAGGGAAAATTCAGTGCACTGGCTCTGGGACTGAATCGAAGCTGTGCCTTGGGGACTAACGGAACAGTCGTTTGCTGGGGACAGGATAATTTCACTCTGCCACAGGAATTCCAAAGGCTTAGTTTTACTACAATCAAAGCAAAGAGAAATGTTTTCTGTGGCGTTACAGCATCGAATTATTCTCTCTTTTGTTGGCGCGACGCAAATGCTACCTCCATGGTATTCTCAGAAGTATTACCAGGGCCATGTAGGAATACATGTCCATGTGGTTCAGTGCTAGGATCAGGCTTATTTTGCAGAAATGGTGGATCTATTTGCCAAGCTTGTACCATAACGCCAGCTGTGCCAGTAGCTCCCTCACCACAACCTCAGAGCAGATCCACACGCAATGATTTGAATGGCAGAATGGTAGCTTTCCTAGTTGTTGGTTGTGTAGGATGCTTCTCTTTCTTTTTAGTCGTTGCTTTCTTTGGCTTCAGATATTTCAAATGTAGAGGGTGCCGTGTCCATGATTCAGGTCGCCTGGATGAGACTGGTGCCTCTGCTAATGGTGTTTCCAATCAGCTCCAAGCCCCATCGGTGCCAGCAGTTCTGGAAAAGCGACTGAGCCAATTGACCAGCATCGGAACTACAGGTCACTTGGAAGAATTTTCTTTACAAGCCCTGGTCCAAGCCACCGAAAATTTCTGTGAAGATCATAAGATTGGGACTGGAAGTTTTGGTTCTGTCTACCGTGCTACATTGGATGATGGGCGTGAAGTGGCCATCAAACGAGCTGAAATAACAAGCACTTCATCGTATGCAATTGGCAACAGGCGTCAAGAAGACAAAGACAACGCCTTCGTGAATGAGCTTGAATATTTGTCACGCCTCCACCACAAAAATCTTGTCCGCCTATTGGGATTTTGCGAGGATTCCAATGAGCGTGTATTGGTGTACGAGTACATGGACAATGGCACACTCCATGACCATCTCCACAAGTTCCACAATCCACCATTCATGTCATGGGCTGTACGGATTAAGATTGCATTGGATGCAGCAAGGGGAATCGAGTACTTGCACGAATACGCCGTACCACCAATCATACACCGTGACATCAAGTCCTCAAACATTCTTCTAGATTCAACTTGGACTGCAAAAGTATCTGATTTCGGATTATCGTTGATGGGCCCTGGCGATGATGAGTCACACGTTTCGCGGAGTGCAGCAGGCACAGTCGGATACATGGATCCTGAGTACTACAGGCTTCAACAACTGACTACCAAGAGTGACGTGTACAGCTTTGGAGTAGTGTTGCTGGAATTGTTATCAGGATACAGAGCAATCCATCCAAATGAAAATGGGATGCCAAGGAATGTGGTGGAATTTGTGTTTCCATACATTATTCGGGACGAAATTCACAGAGTTTTGGACCGCAGAGTCCCGCCACCGACGCCTTTCGAAATAGAGGCGGTGGCATATGTAGGATACTTAGCAGCCGACTGTGTACAACCAGAAGGCCAAGACAGGCCTTCAATGACCGAGATTGTAAATAGATTAGAAAAGGCATTGGCTGCCTGCTTGCTTCCCCCTGCTTTCTCTCGATCCAGTTCAGACTCCTCCACATAGCAGAGAGAATTGTATAGCAATTAGCTTTTCCCCCATACATTGAATTTTTGTTTTTTCTTTTTCCGATTTGTTAATTGAACTGAGTCAAAAAGTGTATGATTGGCAAAGTTTGACGAAGTCATTATGATTATTATTTCCTTCAACGAGGTTCGGTGTTGAATTTGTCCAACGGAGACCTGAAGAGGAGGTCAAAGCAAAGGAAATATTTGAGATTTTGAAGTATCAAAGGACGCATTCATTGTTTGTCGATGTCTTTCCAGAAAAAATTGACCCGTAATCTCATGCATGTACATGGTTATACTTGTTTTTGATTAGTAAGCCCAGTTAAGACTTTTTATTCAAAGCCTTGGAATTATGTAAATGAAGTTGAAATCTGAATACGAAACAACTTGAATTTCTTTTAATCCGAAATAAGATAACAATTATTCACCTAATTTCTACCTTTCTATAGTTTTATGGAGAAAATAAAATTGAGCTGAAAAGTTAAAGACCAGCGATACCAGAAAATAAAATTAGGCAATAGTCTATGGCTTGAAAAATATAGAGCAGGGAGAGTTGAGTTGAATAAATAGCATTAAGATTGGAGGCTTTATCTGAGCAGTAGGGTGGGAAAGAAAGAAAGAAATATTAGCTAGCTGCATAACCAAAGAAAGAAATATTAGCAGCAAAGACAGTTTGCGTTTTAAGTTAGGACAAAATGAGTGGGATTCCTTTAAGAAACCGGAAACACAAGCCAGGAGTATTCTTATTGATATGAATCTTCTTCAACTACACTTGCTGTTTGTCAATCATTGAGTACAACCAATGGTATCGAATATTAATGTGCTTTGTCCTAACATGGTATATGATATTCTTACTCAAATTCAACGCACTTTAACTGTCACATAATAACACACTCTTGACTTAAATCCAATTCAAGAAAAAATCATTTTATCCAAAGCATTTCTTTGCCTTCATCGATTGCTGTAATGTACTCAGCTTTTGTGGTCAACAAGGAAACACACATTTGTAGCTTAGACAGCTACGATATAGCTCTCTCTTCAAAAGTAAATATATACCATGAAGTAGATTTTCTATCATTAAGATCACCCACCATGTCTACATCAATAAACCCTTTAAGAACCGGTTCAGTGATCTCAAAACTCAAACACATCTTTGAAATACTCCTCAAAAATCTAAAGATCCACTTCACCTGTGATCAACGTATTCTGCATTTTAAGCATTATTCTATAAATTAGAATATGCTGACTTTACCTCATTAGTTATTAAAATCACGCTGTAGCAATCAAATTATATTCTTTAGCCACCTAACACATTTCATACATACTAGGAAGTTTTTTTCCATACATCAAGACCACATTATTCATAATTAAATCATCTACACAACTCGTATCTACAAAGACATTCCCAATAGTTCCCCTTTCGCTTTCTACGATGTACGAAAATTTTAAATTCACATAGGTAATTAACTCTCCATAACTTCTCTCACATTCACCGAGTCTTCAAACAAAATTTACCTATAGTTAATCCCAATTTCACCTAATCGTCTCATTTTTATCATTTTCACACAATCAATTAGTTACATATATTCATCAATCTTCAAACCACTACCAACACCATTTCCAATGGTATCCTATACATATTTCAGAACTTTCAAGAAACATTAAATCGAGATACTCTAACAGTACTAAGTGTTAAATCACATTGCCAAAACAAAACATTCATCCCTAATCAAGTATGATAAGCCACATTACTCAAAATATACTAGCCCATAGTTAATCTCAACCTACACAACGCATTTCATTTCTTATCCAACAATTTCACAAAATCATCAAGTCAATTTAGTCTATACAACACAATGCTAACACCATATTATAGAAGTAACTTACTGATTCCAAGCATGGTGGCAATTCTTCTCCTACAAGTTTCTAGCCCAACAGTGGCTAGCCTACCGGTTTACAGCCTCTTGATCCACAACCAAACTCCTTAGCCCCTACACCTCTATGTTTCAACTTATAAACACTGCTTTGTGTACTCTACAATTTAGACACACATAAATACACATTTAGAAAATTTACATCAAATTTAAATAATCATTTGATTAAATAAAAATTTAATCCTCTACTCATTTTTAAATATATATTTTATATATTTATTTTATTATATATTATTTATTATTATTATTTTTTATTTTTTTCTATTGAATCAATCAAGATTGATTCAACCTAGAGTTACAGCATCGCTTACCTCACCACCACTGACAGGTGCGGCGGTAGCGAGCTCCTCCTCTCCTTTCTCTCTCATCAGCAACTCCAACGAGGTCCCCACAGTGCATTGTCCTCTCTTGTCTCCAGATCCACTTTCATCGGCGGTGACCGAAGTAGAGGTGGCGTGACAACAGCGACAAGGAGCGGCTCATCCTTCCCTCTTCTTCCTTTCCTTCCCCGTCGAGCCTAGTTCAATTGAACAGTTTCCTCTTTTCTGTCCTTTTTCCCTTTTTTTTCCTCCTCACCACTAGTCCCCTCATTTCCCCTTTGGCCAATGCCTTCCTCTTCTCCTTCCCTTTTTCTTCTTTCCCATCTTCTCTTGTCTTGGTTTCAAGGTACCATCACGTTCCAAGGATACATCGGGTTTGACAATTTAGCCAAACCTCACCTGCCAAGCTTCCCTTAGAAGCCTTACCACTTTGGCCCCAAGTTCTTTCAAAAATTACCTTGCCCTCTAATGTAATCTTCCTCCCATCTCTTCTACATTCCTCATTTGGCCATAGAGATTTTGTTTAATTTTTAAGTACAACCTTATAGTTTTTTTTTTGGCCAGACAACCTTGTAGATTTAATTGAATCATTTTAAGTTGTCTTATAATTTAGCCCTAAAGTCCTTAGCTTAATTTAATTCTTATCATTTAGGAATCAATGAATTAAATTAAGAGATTATATATGATGTACTGACAGTGTATAGCTTTTATACACTGTCAGTTAATCATAAAATAACACCTTATTAATGAATAAAGCCTAAAAGTGTATGGATCTTTAAAAACAAATTTAAAAATTTTGTTAATATTTGTTTTTAAGGAGTTGCATGTGAGATATCATCTTATGGTTAATTGACAGTGTATGAAAGTTATACACTGTCAAATACATCATATATGTTGGCTCTATAGGCTAAACCGAGAGAGGGGGTGCATTGATTCTTAGCTAATCTTATGTTCGTTTTTCGATTCTTCTAAATTCTCTAGCCTATATTGAAGTTTTCTAAGTTCTCTAGGCTACTCAAGTATGCAATATAAATTCAATTTAACAATCACAATATAAATGCAAATAAGTAAAGAGAGTAGGGCAAGAGAAATGTACACAATCGATTTATAGAAGTTCGGCAACTTTGCCTACGTCCTCTACCTTGAAACATTCCCAAGGATTTTCCCAAATCCACTCAGTTTTACAATCCCTCTTTTTCAAGGCTAAAGAGAAACATCCCTATTTTTCTAAGGCTAAAGAGAAACCTCCTTCTTTTTCTAAGGCTAAAGAGAAACCTCCCCTTTACAAGGTGTGTTCGTGTTTACAATGGGTGTAACCAAAGAAGGCCTCTAGGTAGGCAAATGATTACAAAGATTAAGCACAAAGAAAAGCCTATACAATATTTGTGCTATGTTATACAAGCAATATGAGAGTGATGAAAGATGAAAACTTTGTAGCACTTGAATTATTGTTGAGGCTTGAGGAAGATGAAGAAAATGATGAAAAATGTTGCTCAGCTGTTCCTCTTGCTTCCTTGAGCTTCTAAGCCTTTATTTATAATCCCTTGGATGGTTTCTAAATGTTGGTATGAGCCAAAATTGAATGTAGCCATTGTATCTCACAAAAACTAGTCGTTGGGCACTGTTTTCGTGAAAAGGGATCGATCCTTTGCCATAGGGGATCGATCTGTATTTTTCAGAATGCCTTCCAATGCATTCTGCCATGAAGGGATCGATCCCTTCCCTTAGGGGATCGATCCCATGCTTCCAGAGAGCATTTCCTGCACTTTTCTAGACCATTTTGGGTTAGAAATCATGTAGACTTTGATTTTGATTCAACTCAAAACATTTTAAAATTTTGTGGGAGTTTTTCTTAACTTTTTCAAATGAAAACATAGTCCTAAAATTCATTAAGAAGTTTTCTAAGATTTTGTTCAAACATATTCTTGAAAACATTGCTTTCAAAACCATTTTATAAAGTATTAAGACCAATAAAAATATCTCATTAAATCATGATCTTAGACTTAAAATGGTTTGAGAAAATCATGTGTGATAAAACAAATTTACAATATGAATCAAAACATAAAAGATCACTTAAGTTTTTGTCATTTCAAAATACATATGTCAATTTAAAGCTAACAATATATAAACTTTTAAATTAATTCCATATGAGTATTAAAATACCATAGTCCACTTTATTAATCCTTTAATATGTTTCAACATGTTCATTGACAACCATAATTACATTTTCCATGACTCTAATTAAATTAATTCCTTCAAATTATTTTGCTTCCATTATCAAAATATAAGAGTCATTTAATTCCCATCACTCCAATTAATCCAATGGATTATTTTCCAAGATTAATTCTCATAATCATCACACTTAATTAATTTTTTCTCATAATTCATTAATTCCCATTTTTCTCATAAATAAATTCTCTAATTCTCCAATGCTCGTAATCCTTAATAAATCTCAATAATCCAAATGTTTCCAAAAATATAATAAATTACTACCAAGGGTAGGAGAGTTCTCGGTTGTCACATAAATTAAGAGAATTATTTAATTAGAATTAAATTAGGATAATTATAAGAAGGATTTATATATGATGCAATGAGAGTGTATAATCTGTATACACTGTTAATGCACAAGAGGTTGACACCTTATCAATAAACCCTTTTGAGCAAATTGAAAAAAATTTATTTGTATTTATTTTTAAAGACTTGGCATTTTTTTAGTTTGCATATTAATTATGTGTCAACCTTTAGTACATTGACAGTGTATAAAAACTATACACTATCAATGCATCATATATAAACCTTTATAAGAATTAGAATTAAGTTAGAATTAAAATTAGGATTTTTTAAGATTAGATTTAACATTAAAATTATGATCTAGAATTAACATAGAAGTTAGAATTATTAAATATTAGAATATTAGTAGGATTAATTAAAATTTAAAAAGAATAAAAAGAAAGAAAAATAAATAATAACAATAAAACAGGAAAAAATAAAAACAATTTAGATTAGGATATTGTTGGTTTATTAAAATAAATTTTAAGATTTTTTTTAAATTTAGCATTAGGATAAAAATGATATTAGGATAGGAGTTATTAATTAAAAAGAAAATGATAATAATTAAGGGGTCGTTTGTGATTGTTTTTTGTTTTCTGTTTTTGAAAATTTTATTTTATTTTTGTTTTGTGTTATTTTGTTTTCAAATTCTGAAAACAGAAAACATGTTTGGTTAATACTGTTTTGTTTTAAAAACAAATATTTAATCTGATTCAACTATAATAATTCAATTCACAAAATAAAATTTTAAAAATTAAATAAAAAAAATATATTTATTACATAATAATATGTACATAATATTAAATAATATTATTTTACACTATTTAATACTAATATTAAATATTTTCATTTAATCATATTATAATTTAATATAATTTAAATAATATTATAAATAAATATAATATTAAATAAAATAATTCAATTAAAAATAATATTAAATAATTTTTTAATATTACTTTTTATTAGATAATAATTGAGATTAGTAAAATTTTAAATTTATATATTAAATAACAATATAAATTAATAATTATAAATTATATTAATAATATAATTTGATTTAATTGTAATAAAATTAAATTATTAAATTAAATATTTAATTATTTATTTATAATAAATTATGTAATTATTGAAATATATTATTTTTAATATAAATAATATTATTTAATTTTAAGTATTTACTTATTTAATAATATTAAATTATTTAATAGTAGTAGTGGTATATTAAATTATTTAATAGTAGTAGTGATATATTTTAAGTTTAATTGAAAGAATATAACATTAAATAATAATATTGTTTAGTAAAATAATAATTAATTATATTAGATAATAGTACTTAGCAATAATATTATTTATTAACATATCAAAATTATAATAAATGATATTATTTAAAATATATAATATATTAAATAAATAATTATATAAATTTAAATTAAATAATATTATAATAGTATATTTCAATATAATTTATATTTAATTGCTTTTTATATTTTCAACTTTTCTATATTAAAATAAAGAATTAATGTATCATTTAGCCCCTAAACTATATTATTTTTATCACTTTGGTACTTAATGAATTTTTGTTATCACTTTGATACCTAAATTTTACTTCCATCATATACTTTAGTACCTAAGACAACGCCGTTAGTGTTGTGCTGACGTGGTTTCAAATGCCCAATAATATTTTGACACGTGGCATAATGGCAAACTTAGTTCTTTTTTCTGAAAAAAATATTTAAAAACATTTAAAAATATGTAAAAATATTTAAAAAATTCAAAACTATGTAAAAATTATTTCTAAAAGATTGAAAATATTTAAAAATATTAAAAATATTTTGAAAAAAAATTAAAAATAGCTAAATATTTACAATAATATTTAGGATAAAATCGAAAATTAAAGAGATGATAAATACAGAAAAAAGTTGAAATTAACCAAAACACTAATTGAGAACTGATAACCCAGCTTCAATTAAACAAAAAGTAACCTTGCAATACCCAGCAGCTTCACCCTCATTCCCGAACATTCAATACCCAAAACTCGATACCCATTTACCCAAGCAAAATAAACCCAGAAATAGCCATACACAAAATATCAATCTAACTACAAACAAACCAGATCAACAATCAACAATACACAAATTAGAGAATACACAATGCATAAATACCGAAACAAAATAAAACATAATGTACACAACAATGGATTTGTTGGGTAACCAATTGTCAGTAGCGATGGAGGTGAAGCTTCAAAAGTTGGTAATCATTTTTTAGACCAAATATCTTCCTTTGTTGTGCTTCTGATAAGGTGTTACATTCCTCAAGAAACGAGGACCAACTAGCTAAAAATAAAGGTTCTGAGGATGACTTAAGTGTAGGGCAAAATATAAATGTTGAAGAACAAGTTACTAGTGACGAATAGGATGGTTTGGATCAAGCGAAAGAAATGGAAGTTGAAGAAAATGATACTGATTCTAAACAACCAATGAACATGGATGAAAAGATTGTGGCTAGAGAAGGGGAAAAGGGGAGGGAGAGAGGAGAGAGACAAAGAGAAATCAGTCGTTGGTCAGATGGGCGGTGGCCTTGAGTAGATCGACGCTGATCTACTTGAGTCAATCAGCTCCGAGCTGACCGTTGGCAACCTCTTCCCTTTTTTTTCTCCTAACCATTCTCTCTCCCCTTTTCTATCTTCTTAATTTTTTATTTCTCTTTTCTGATTTATCTTTTTATTATTTTCTTATTAAAAAAATATTTTATATTTTATAGCCAAATAATACCCTTTTTTATCAGATTATGTGGTACAAACCCACTACTAATGTGGCATGTTTGCCACATGTCACTACTTAATTGGTTAATTTATACCACGTCAGCACGACAGTAACGACGTTAGTCTTAGGTACTAAAGTGTCTGATGAAAGTGAAATTTAGGTATCAAAGTGATAACAAAAATTCATTAAGTATCAAAGTGATAAAAGTGGTATACTTCAAGGGCTAAATGATACATTAACCCTAAAATAAATATATTAAATTTAAAATATTTATTTTATAATTAAATAATATTTTATATTAAAATTTAATATTATTTTATTTTTCAAAATTAATTTATTTTATTTTATATTTTATTATGAAAAATATTAATATTATATTAATATATAAACTCTGTTCTTTTACTTATGAACAGTACCAGAAATGAAAACATATTTCTGAAAACAATGAAAACATGAAATTCTTGTTTCCAACAATTTTGAAAATTTTTGTTTTCATTTTTATTTTCTAAAAACAGAAATATACTACAAACATGTTTTTTTACTGTTTCTTTCAAAAAAACTGAAAATAAAAACAAAAAAACAGAAAACAAAAACGATGCCAAACAACTCGTAAAATAACCTAGTTTTACTATAACTCTAATATGTATCTATAACTATATATATTTTTGTCTCTAAACCCTCCACATGTCAAGCTTTGGCTTTTTTTTCTTTTTTTTTTCAATTTTTCCCTTTTTTGGTTTTTCAACCTTTTTTATTTGCTTTTTTTTTTTCATAAATTTAAAGAACAAAAAAAGTTATTTATATGTGAATTTTATTTTTAATAGAGAAAAAAATAAACAACATAAAAAATTGATCTTTAAATTTTATATATTTATTTTCATAAAAAATTATTCGTTCAAATAATAAATTTTTATATATTTATTTTAATATTTATCAATAATGATAATAAATTTTAAAAATATAAAATCAATCTCCAAAAATATTGTTTAACTAACACATAACAATTAACAAATACTCAATAATTAAATAATTCTTCAAATGCATATACAGTACATTTTTTTAACGATAGATTACATTTACAAATGCATTTATAGTATATATTTTGTAGATCATTAATTTCTATATATTTAATGTTGATAATTAATAAAATAAAATTATTTTAATATTAAATATATATGTTAAAACATTTAAAAATTAATTAAGTTAATAATTTTTAATATTATTTAAATTATATAAAAATCACTTTTTTTTGCTCCACGTCCAGCTTCACATTGGTTCTGTCATTCACTCATTTTCTTTCACCTTTCTAACCCATACCATTCAATGTTTTATCTCCCATATGAGCCATATGTCGTGTCTTAATTGATTTAGCATTTTATTTCTGTTTTTTTAAATATTTTTTTATTATGCCCTCTAATTTATTTTTAAGTTTTCATTTTTTAGTTAAGTTCTTTAATTTTATTTTATTTTTGAATTTTTTTGTTATGCCTTTTAATCTATTTTTAAATCTTCAATTTTTTTCTCCGGTAAAAATATGATTCGGTGCATAAATTAAAAAAATTCAAAATAAAAATATGATAGAGGGTTTAACAAATGATGCATTCTAAATATAAAAAATTAATAAAAAATAAAATAAAAAAATTCATTTATCTTTGAGTTGATTTTTAATCAAGGAAAAAAAATCTAACAACACAAAAGCTAATTAATTTAGATATTTTTAATTAAAAAAGTTTAGATCTAATTTCTCTAAATCTATTTTTTAAAATTATATCTCCACTAGCAAATGTAAACTTACTAAATACGAAAAATATATTAGCTATATAAAATCAATCTCAAATCACAATAATAGGTTCTTCTCTCGACTCATAATAAATTTTTTAAAACATTTTTTATATTTATTAATAATGATAATAATTTTAAAAATATAAAAACAATATTCAAATATATTATTTAACCGACACATAGCAAATATTTAAAAATAAATAATACTTCAAATACATATAAATTATGTATTTTTCAAATTTTGCTTTCAAATAAAAATTATTATATGAAAGGGTTTTTTTTTCTCTAACTTTTCTAGGAAAAATAGTTTTACTTTAGATATTGTACTTTGGAGTAAATATAAATAATTCAATTAGTTATTCTTAAAATAAAAATGTTTACAGATGGGTTTAAAATCTTACACATAATAAATAATATGAACAAAACATTCTTACCTAATTTTTTCTTACTTCTTTTTTAAATTGTTTGAACCATTATGCCGTATATAAAGATATATATATTAATGCTTTAGTTTTTATTGCTGTTGTATTATTATCTTAATTTGTTTGTTTCTAACACAAATTAGCTGTTTTTCATACTATTTAATTTAAGTATTGTGTATTTTTTTAATCCAAGCTAATCTAAATTTTTCAAAAAATTATTTTTAGATATGTTGTTTGATATATAAACTCTATCATTAGTAAACACGTTTCTTTTATAAATCTTTCCTTAGTAAACATGTTTCTTTTTTTGTACTAAATATTATGAAGAAAATAAATATTTCTTATGTCCAATAATTCTTATTTAATAATCAACTTAACTAACTTTAAAAATTACAAAATAAAAATGGACCGCAGCATTACGCCGGCTTATATCTAGTCTATATAACAGGAAACTCTTGGCTCCTCCTCAGCATTCTCCGACACCAACAAACCGGGCAACATAACCACCATGTTTGAAACCTTGAGCCACCTTAAAACACAGCCCTTGCACCAAATCTGCCGACCCTTGCTTGCACCGTTCCCTCTACATAGGTGATAAAGATAAAGAACAAGAAAGATCTCCTCATACAGATACAGCCTAATTTTGGCAGCTAGGGTTTTCGAACAACAATGCCAGGGAATTCTGGTTGCAGCGTCTACATAGGTGAGTTCTTCTTTAAGAATCAAAATATGTATGCGTATTTCGCTATTAAGAGAATGGGTTTTGTTTTGATTTGTTGTTTAGGTTAAATATTTATCTGAGTTTTTTTTTTTAATGGCTGATTTTGATTAAAGGTAATTTGGATGAGAGGGTAAGCGACAGAGTTCTGTACGATATTCTTATCCAAGCAGGGAGAGTAGTAGACATATACATTCCTCGAGATAAAGAAACCGATAAGCCCAAAGGCTTTGCCTTTGCTGAATACGAATCTGAGAATATTGCTGATTATGCTGTCAGGCTTTTTTCTGGCCTTGTTACTCTCTACAATCGAACCTTGAAATTTGCGGTCAGTTTTCTTTCCTTTCTTTCTTTTTATGTTAAGATTCTGCTGCCTCTTTTATCAATGGCAATTGGGATTTTATCTTCTCTGTAAAATTTTGATTCTGTTTGCCTATTTGTAAGTTAAGTTCTTGTCAACTTACTCCCGGGCGTACTGACTGCAATCCTTGACAGATTTCTGGGCAAGATAAGTCTTCGCAGAACCCTCCCAATGCAGCCGTGCCCGCAACAAATTCATCCCAAAAATCGAGGCATTACCCTGGAGCAGTTAACCACATGGAATTCTCTCAGCCCTCAATGAGGTTATCAGCTCCTTCTAGGATTCCAGATTATCCTGCACGCTACTCCCAAGGTGATTGTCTCTTCTATTCTTTGTATCCTCTATAATCTGCTCCCTATTTTTCAAGCAGTGTCAATTGATTGGCCCATTTAGTTTCATAAATGCTAAAAAGCTTGTTCTCACCCAGTGCTGCCTCCCCCTGGCGTATCTCACCACTCTAATGGGTATGGATCTCATTTCAATGATACCAATTATGAATACAGTCGAAGGGTTTTTGGGGCAACTTTAGAAAGCAATAGTCGCCCTAGGTCACGCCGCTATGAAACAAGTGACCCAAGTTCATACCCCTCTTACTGATGGTTATTATAACTAGTACACAATGGTAAAATTCTTACCTGTTGCATTGTAAATTGGTGGACCTTTGTAGTAATTCAGACAAAGATATGTGGTACTGTTGTGGTAAGATGAAGGGTTAAATTAAGTGTCAGTTGTAAGTTATTTCTTAGTGCCTAGAGTTGTCTGCAGTGTTGTGCATAATAGAGCTTCATTGCGTGTTGCTAATTCATTTTTCACTGACTTTCAAATGTTATAATTGTTTCATTTTCAATAGTTATGATTGCTTCTCTCCTAGTATGCTGAAACTGAAACTGAAAATAGCAAATTATTTTCTCCTTGGTTGAAAGGATTTAAAAGTGCTATGTAGTTTGGATATATATCTTTCCTTTTGAGTAAAAGGAATTGGAGTATCATAATTCATATGTTAATCTGTTATTGCTTAGAGTCTGTGCTGGTCACTTTATTTTATTTTTTTGTTTTGGTTATAAATTTATAATATGTTGTGAGCAACAACTGAAGCTAATAGAATTGTGTGCATTAGTTACTTAATTTTCTTTTAAGTGCCAAGTAACCAATGTAAGGTCCATGTTTGAGTGAGGTGTTGTTTTTTTAGCCATTCTTTATTTTAGTCTCCTTGTTAACTTACTGTTGTCTCAAGTCTTTCCTTCCTTAACACTGACTAGTTGGATATTGCATGGACTATAGTTTGTTTAAACTTGAAATAGTGATAGGAAGGGACGGGCTTATATTTGATACTCAGAAATCTATACTTGTGCTATTTTTGTGTGAAAACTTCAGAATTGGGTATTTCAAGGCACTGCTTTTATTTATAATTTAAACACGAAATGTTTACTGGTGTGTGCACGCTTATGTTGGTTGAGAGAGAGAACATGCTTATATTTGATTGGTTGCATTCTAATACATTGGTTATTAGAATTGATGATCACTTGTTTGTAACACTATTCAGTTTGCTTTTCCTTTAAAAGTCGTAGGATTTAGGAAGTATTAAAGGGTTTTCTTGACTGTAAAGAGGCCTATGTTCTGTCCATGATTAAGAAAATATAAAAATGAAAAAAATGTATAAAAATTATGATGCTTCATTTCTTTTCTTTTTTAAACAAAATATGTTTAGATGCCTAAAATGAAGGTGGCAATTAGTATGTTAGGCGGGTTTCGACTCATTTAGGGTTTGGGTTACTTCGGGTTTGGTCAGACGTTGGTTTTGATTTTTTTAAGTTTGGTTCACCTCGGAATTGGGTAGGTTTCATGTGATTTTTGGTTTAAAATCAGATTTGACTTGGAGTGTCAAACTACTCTTTGATTTTTTTTTTGTTCATTACTTTTGATGTTATTAACGATTGCATTTGCATAGTTGTTACATATTTTGGTAGGCCTGCAATTTCATACATATATTGACGGTTTAAAAAGGACTTAATTGATCCCAAATAATTGAGTTGGGGCTTAGTTGATATCAATAAAAGGGTATAGACTTTAAATAAATGATTAATTGTTGTAATCTTAATTTGTCTTGTATTGTATTGTAGCCAAAACAAATGATTAATTTGTCGTAAATCTCATTTTTATCCCTAGTTTTAGGATTTATCTTGTATTTTTAGCCAAAATAAATAGATGATTAATTGTTATAATCTTAATTTCCGATTTCATAGCTTAACTCTACTATAATTTTGCCAATAATGGATCGGGTCTATATATAATATAAATAAATGCAGTAAACTTTATAATAGTTAATATCCTAGCTTAACTCTATTATAATTTGCCTGTAATGAATCGGATATGTGTGTAATATTTATATAATTAAATAAATGTAGTAAAATTTTATAGTAATTAATACATATTTTTAAGCAATTTTTTTTGGTGCTATATTTTTTGGGCAATTTTCAATTGGTTGTTTAATTATTGTCAGTTTATTTTCAATTTCTTAGCTAAACTCTATTATGATTTTGCCAGTAATGAAGGTGCAGATTTTATACTAATAAATTGAATTAACCATAAGAAAATACGATTTAAGATATATTTGTTTATATGCTAAAAAATAAACTATCCGCGCGGGAGTGCACATCACAAAAATTTGATGTGCAAGCATCTAGCTGTATGCTAATATTTGATATATGTATATATAAAAGCGAGGGTAGATATCAAGTTAATAGTAAATTTGAAGCATCCTCTTTTAAATGAACATGTATGCTAAGCTCTATACATATGTTTTGGGTTGAGTTAGCTCTACATATTATAGAGGGGACATGCATCTTTAAGAACCTAAGGAACTTTTTTTTTTTGTGAGAAAACGGTGCATTAAATAAAAGGTTTCCAAACAGGGTACAAAATATTCAAAGTTACAGAGCAAAATTAATAAGTTTAGGAACCACAGTTCCTATCGCATCAGGAAACAAAGACAGCAAAATTCTATTTGTATTGAGGAATCTTCAATTCCCAACCTAGCAAGTTGGTCCACAACTGAGTTGGCTTCACGAAACCTATGGCTAATTGAAATATTGCGAAGCTTCTCCATCAACACCCGTAGTGAGGGAATCAACTTGGACTTACAATTGTTGGGATCAAGGTAATTCGAGTACTTCTTTCCTGTTTAGTGGGCGTTTATTAATTTCCTTCCATCACCCCAATTTGTAATGCATTCCAACTCATGAAAGCTTCCAGACAATGGAGAGAAATGCTAAACCCAAGACGATTGCTCTTCTACTTGGCGACAAAAATTCCCTTCTTTTATTGTTATGAACCAAACCCACCCATTTTCAAATTTTTTAGACTTTTGGGTAGTAAAAATCAATAAGAAGTTGTCAAAAAAAAATCATTTCCAAAATAATAATTTCACCTCCACTCTGCTGTCCCTCCACTACTCAAAATAATAATAATAATAATAATAATTTCACCTCCGCTTTACTCTCCACTACTCATAATGATAATAGTAAATAATAATAATTAATAAAATAATAATAATAATACCAGAAGAGATCTGAAATGGAAAGGGTTTTTTTTTTTTAATTTGAATTTTGAAAACAATTCATGCCGTTACCAAAATGGACGTAAAACGGGTACGGGACAAGACAACGCGGAGTGTCGCCTTAAACCACGCCGTTTGCTCTCTTTTCTTTACTTCCCAACGACACTTTCCTACTTTGTATTTCTTCTTTGAGCCAATGATTTTTTCTGTATTTTTTTTTCCTATCAAACAAAGACTAATCTTCTTCTTCTTCTTTTTCTGCTGAATAAATTTCAGGTGATTAGATTTATATATTCGTTATGATTTTATTTTATTTAATATTTGCTGAATGATTCTAAGATTAGATCTACGCTTTGCAATTTGAATTCCGAAGAATTTTCTACTAAAACTAGTTTAATTATTTATTCATTAACGTTTTTTTGTCTTTTTTATTTAGTTGTTTTATTTTGAAGGATTTATGTTGTTTGGTCGCCGCTTAGAAGGTTGCGGAAAAGAGAATAAACAAAATTGGTAATTTTTTCTTTATATATGGAAATCCAATTTCAAATCAAGTTGGTAATCCTGGTTTTGACTGTTACCTTCTTCAATGGTATAAATCGCAGATTGCGTATTGGTATTTGTTGGTATTGGATTGGTGATTGAGTTTTAAATTTGAAGCAATCAGACTTATTTGGATTGAAGCTTTTCCAAGTCTTTTTGCCGAATCTACAAGTTATACTCTTTTTACTATTATCTTCTGGGTGTTTCTCATCTACATTTGTATTGCAGTCTGCGGCAGACTGGATTGATGTGCTATGCAGAGATCACGTACAGCTCTTCTCCAAAGAAGAGCTTTGGATGTGATCATGACCGGAAAGAGCCGCTTTTACAAGGTTTCTCTGTCTTTGGCTTTTGTTTTGTGGGGGCTTCTCTTCCTTTTCAGCTTATGGCTTTGTCACGGTGATGGTTATAGAGGTAACGTTTTTCCATTCAGAGCTAAGTTAATTGTCATCTTGTTTGAAATTGTTATTGTTCTCTCTCTCTCTGTGCTCGGTCTTGTATTAGATTTCTTGTTCTGTTGGATTCTATACCTCAACCTCTTCCACATACTAAATTATTGTGTATCCATGGAGTCGTTCTTAAATGTTTTTGGTTCATCGTGGTGGATCAAATAGATTTGCAGCGATTACTCTTAGATTAATCTTTGTTTGATTGAAAAGTCCAATTCTTCATATGGCTATTCCCTATATTATTTTACATTAGTAATTATTCTTTGGATCAGCAGGGTCAGTGGTCATTTGGATCCTATGCTATTCTATGTTTGTTACCTTGTGGCTTTGTAATTCTGGCAAAAATCTGCCTTGAGTAGTTAGCTGTGAGTCTTCTAGAAGGCTAATGTATCATTGGGTTTATTTATTAAAGGATCAGATTTGAGAGAATCAAGTAGTGAGTTTCAAAATGTTGTCACCAAGAATTGCAATTGAGCAGCTGAATTCCAAAAGTGCAAGGAAGTGATGATATATTGTGATACGATCACAGTGATAGTAGTTCAGCTATGTAATGTTGCACCAAATATGTGAAGCATCTAATGAATATGAATAAAGAGGATAGAGCTCAAACTAGTTTGATATAAGGCATAAAGTAACACAATTCTTAAAAGGTGGAAGAATAAGATGGAAGGAAAAATTGGAATGGTACTCCTTTCTATTTTTCAGTTGTCCCTTGTTTGCAACTGCAGAGCATTTTAGCAGCAATGCTGTTTTTCCTGTTTATAGTGAATGTTGTCATTTCTGGTTCTTTCCTCTTCTGGACTTCACTTGTTTATAAATTTAGTGAAACTCCAGACCATTAAGTGGATATATTTATGTTAGTTCTTCTGTTTTTGTTTGTGTGTCTCTTCTATCTGTTTTTTAATCGGTCTTTAGTGAGCTTGTTGACTTCTTTTTGAACAAATTGATGGACAAATCTTGAAGGTTGTTCTTATTTCATGACTTCTCTAAAAGGGGAAAGAAGTTTCCAGTGATTACATTTCCTTTGATTTTCTTAATTGTATCCTTTTTTGGTATCCTGAATCAGTACTAACTGTTGCTTTGGAGCTGAAATGCTTATTGTAATTGTCAATAATGGAACTTTACTATGTTATCAAAGTTTCATTTCTCTGATTAATTAAATGTCTCATTGTTTTGTTTGCATGGTTGAAAATTGGAAAATAAAATTTGTAGTATCGACATTTTTGGGTATCTTTGATAAGAAGGGTTGAATCTCTAGTATTTATCCTCCCTCAGAGCATTCGTCTTTAATGGCATTTTCCTCGTGACGGTACAGGTTTTTACTGTTCATTTTTTTTTTTTGGATTTCTGCCTGAGACTCCAAATTATTCTTGCCATAAAAATTAGAAAATGTGGGTCTTTTTGTGCATGTATTTTTTGTATAATCTTTAATTGCTGGAAAGCATTTTGCATGTCTTCTTACTAGCAATTCTGTTATTTTATTAAATATAGGTGAATCTGTAGTCGGCTTATCAACTTGGGATGAAGCTAAGATTAGACACGATGAACATTCTGATTCTCCCGGTCAATGTTTGGCAGATGAATCTGGCTCTTTTTTTTCTCATGATGTTTTTTGTACAAATGGTGCTGAGACCACAGCTCTTCATACTGAATTACCTGCAAGTGAAGCTAATGAAAATCATGTCTCTACTCTTGAGCAACTTGATGCTGAAAATTCTGTTGCAGGTGTAAAATCTGAAAACATCTCCCCAAAGTCTGATAGACTGTCCCATGCTGTGCCTCGTGGTCTTGATGAATTCAAGAGCCGAGCATTAATTTCTAGAAGTAAATCTGGTACTGGTCAGGCAGGAGTAATACATAGATTGGAGCCAGGGGGCAAAGAATACAATTATGCTTCAGCTTCAAAAGGAGCAAAGGTCCTGGTATATAACAAGGAAGCAAAGGGTGCCTCTAATATCTTAGGCAGAGACAAGGACAAGTACCTACGGAATCCCTGTTCTGCAGAAGAGAAATTTGTTATCATCGAACTTTCAGAAGAAACTTTAGTGGACACCATTGAAATAGCAAATTTTGAGCATTACTCCTCTAATCTGAAAGAATTTGAGTTGCTTGGCAGTTTGGTGTATCCAACAGATGTTTGGATTAAGCTTGGGAACTTTACTGCTGCCAATGTAAAGCTTGCTCAGAGATTTGTTCTTCAGGAACCAAAATGGGTAAGGTATTTGAAGTTAAACCTTCTAAGCCATTATGGTTCCGAATTTTATTGCACACTGAGTGTTATTGAAGTGTATGGAGTGGATGCAGTGGAGAGAATGCTGGAGGATTTGATCTCTGCTCAGGATAATCTGTTTGCACCTGAAGATGGATTGCATGATCAGAAACAAATGCCTTCACATCTGGAGTCCATTCATCGTGATGATGTTCATCAAAATTTAAACAAGGAAATGGGATCTGAGTCTTCTGTAGAAAACTCAAATGTGCAACTTGATGTTACTAATAATGTTGTTCCCAATCCAGTTGAAGAAATTCGTCATCAACAAGTTGGCCGAGTGCCTGGAGACAGTGTTCTAAAAATTTTGATGCAGAAAGTTCGAGCCCTAGACTTAAATCTGTCTGTTTTGGAGCGGTATTTAGAAGAATTGAATTCCAAATATGGCAATATTTTTAAAGAATTTGACAGAGATATAGGAGAAAAAGATAAACTTCTAGAGAAGATTAGATCAAATATAAAAGATCTGCTTGAGAGCCAGAAGATCATTGTATGTAAAACTCTTAGCTGATTGAATATTTTCTTTGTGTGAGGTGGATTTCATTGTGATCATTTTGTTTTTTCCTCTTATCAGGCTAAAGATGTTGGTGATCTTGCTTTCTGGAAATCTCTGGTTTCTGTACAGCTGGATACTTTGCTCAGAGACAATGCTGATCTCAGGTTGGTTCTATCTGTTAATGTTTAATTTGCTCAAATTCTTTACATTTTAATTGGTGTGTTGAGCCTGTGGTATAAGTTTACTATTTTAAAATTAATTCCAATTGATAAGCGTACTACTGGTGTTTAAGGTGCACTTAGTTTGCTTCAGTACAAGTTCTGGAATAACATTAAGTTGACTTAATTCTTTTTTTTTTCTGTGAAAAACACACAATTGAGCTGAATTAAAGATGACCAAAAGCTTAAAACTGAACTAAACCTTTAAAAGATGAATTCAACAAATTGGTTATTTTTATCTTATTTCACAAAATTTGAAGTTGTATACAGTTACTATGCTCTAAATTTTATGTTTTCTATGAATATATATATATATATATATATATATATATAAATATATTTGAACTAGTAAAAGAATATTTTCATTATATACAGAAATTGTTGGTTTGTACTTTTCAGTATTTTAGGTATAGAAAACCAATATCAAACCAAACTTGTAGTATCATATATTTTTTGGCTAGTATTGTAAAATATCATATATGTTAACCACGTGTGATTCACCGATTTGATTGTTTTTGCTTGTTCTTTTTTTTTTTTGATCACTTAACAATTAACATTTTGGTTTTCACTTGATAAGTAGGTAGAACGATGATAAGAATGGAAAATTATTTAATCTAATGGTTAAGTTATAAAGTATGAAAATACTTATGAAACTTATTCATTAGATTAAAAGTTTTTCGTCTTCATCTTATTCTATCCTTCTTACCAAGCAAAGTCTCAATGCACAATTTAACAAGCTAGTTGCACTAGTACAAGAGCTATCAGCCTTTGCTCTTTCTAGAGATGTCTCATGATAGAAGACACTGATAAAAGCAGAAACATGTTTTAAATGCAAATTAAGGTACAAAATTTTGAAATTTTGTTCGTCATAAAATTTCTTTTGTGGGTTTTGTTCCAGGTTGAAAGTTGAAAAAGTTGGGGAGAAGCAGATATCAATGGAGAACAAGGGCATTGCAGTAGTTGTTATAAGCTTAGTATTTGGATTGATAGCGTTTGTGAGGGTGTTGTTAGATATGTTGTTGACCGTTTACATGACATTGAGTGTTGAAAGGACGCAGAAGCCACGGAAATTTTGTTCCTTTAGCTCTTCCTGGCTCTTTTTGTTAGGCAGCTGTAGCATAATCATCTTTATATTATCGATTTAAATAAATATGCTTTATTGTGCATTTACGTGCCTGCTCTTTGTTACCGATTTATAATCTTAATTTTTTAAGACAATAATAGAATTGTCAATACTTCAATTTTGTAGTATGTCAATTTTGTTCATATAAAAAAAAACTAATTCAATATGAATAGTCAGCTGTCAAATGTCTAACACATTATGAGTTTTAATTTGAATTTTAATTTTACGGTATAATATAATTTTTCTTTAATTATTTGATAAAAAATTATCGACACTTGGCAATATAATATACTTTTTTGAATTATGTATAAACACCAAAGTCTGTGAAAGATAGGCATAGAATCAATGCTGTCGGTGATCACCTATCGAGCCTAAAGCTGCGAGTGGTCCTTGAAATCTTTTCTTAATGTCCCCTTTGCTTCTTTCTCATCTCCCTTGTCTATTTCTATTTCACCGATCTTCTTTTACAACAATATTTTATATTTTTTTGTGTGTAAATTATAGGTATTTTCATCCATTTTAACGGTCTGAGATTAATCCTGTTTGGGGTTTAGTCACAGTTAAGGCTCTTCACCCCTCTCCAAAGATGTGTTTAGTGGGAGTCGAACCCGAGAGTTCTTCTCACAAACTCAACTTGCGTTGCCAATTGAGCCATAACCCTTGGATAACAATTTTTTATATTGATATTGCCTTTGTTTTACTCTGCAACTGATAGGGAACCAAACGAAGGTAGAGAACCTCGTGGATGGTCAGCTCGTCCATGTCAACGTCCTGCATGGCAGCAAAACTACTTTCGTAACGATTTTGTTTGTGGACTCAATCATTTGATGATTTTAAAAATATTGATTTCCCACTAATCTTTTTTACTAGATGTGATAAGCCACTTAAAAACATTTATCTTTTTAATAAAATCTTAAAAATAATTAAATTTTATTAAAAAGATAGTTTTTGGTCCAGGAAAACAAAGTTAGGGTTTGAGAGTTTGATTACGCGTGGGAAAAGATTAGCACCTCATAGCACCCGTTAAAAAAATATCGCTTAATCATGTATTATTTTTTGATTTTAATAAAATGATCTTAATTAAACATTTAAAAAGAATTCCATTTGAAATCATTTTTTATTTGTTTTATTTTGAAACTACTTAATTAAATACTTTAAAAAACTTTCATTTATTTTGAATCCATTTATTTATTTATTTGAAATATTAAATTTTATTTTTTTTATTTATGTTAAATTTTATTTTTATTTGAAATAAATGAGAATATTTTGTATTGAAAATTATTCCGAAATACCCTAATACTTTTAGTAGTATTTTAGATAATTTCTCACTTAGGGATTTCTTAAGAATCGCTATTTGCAATTTTTATAGAATCTCATCCTCGAAAGATTCACATTTATCTCAAATGATGTAAACAAAATATAGATAATGCATGTGAGAAATCTAATAACTTATTTTATTTTCATTTTTATTTATTTATATTTTTATTATTATTTTGAAATTTGTTTGTTTATAAAATTTTTTTTTTGAAAAATCATACTAAATATTCCAGTAATATTTAGTAGATTTCTCTCACCTAGAGATCAGTAGAAATCGCTACTTATGAATTTTGTAACATCTCATCATCGAAAATTCTTTAAAGTTTTATACCTTGTTTGTTTTTTTTAATTGTTTTGTCTTATCTTTGGTGGTATTATTATTGTTATTATTTCAAATTTATTTCAAAAGATTCATTGTAGAAATTTTATATTCTTGTTTTTTTGTTTGTTTAAATATTTCATAAATTTATTTATTATTATTAGTTTATTTCATAAAACTTAATTATATTAGAAATCTTAAGTCGAACGAAAATTACTTGAATATCCCAATATGTGGGTAAACTTCAAATATTTTATTTCGACATTAAGGATAATCAAAGAATCACTATTTGTG